>CM061068.1:122811696-124123627 GCA_030762895.1 Sophora flavescens
TAAAAGTATACGTAATGTGTATCATTATTTTCTAATTCAGTAAAAAAAACATTATTTTCTAATTTTCAAATATTTTAATTTATATTTTAATATTGACACTTTCAATGATATTTTTTAAAATAATAATTTTAAGTAATCTATACTAATAGATAATGGTAAAGTTCAAATTTTGGTGTCCTACTTTAAATATTGCCTAATTTGCCCTTTAAACCATAGTTAAAAAAATTTAACTTTTGAAAACTAATAAAAGCAGGTAACTGAAATGGAAGCCAAGCGGTTGTGCAACACAGTTTACATATACAAATTTATGGCAGGGGAGAATGAATATCAGTGTGGGTTATCAAAACTTAGTTTCTAAAACAAAAAAAAAAACTGACTACATTAATTTCAAATTGAAAAACTGCATAGTTTTTATTCATCACTCACCCACTCTCCTTTTAAGTTTTAACTTAATTTGCCCTTTAAACCATAGATAAAAAAATTTAACTTTCGAAAACTAATAAAAACAGGTAACTTAAATGGAAGCCAAGCGGTTGTGCAACACAGTTTACATATACAAATTTATGGCGGGGAAAGAAATCCGGTACAAAACTTGGATTCTAAAACAAAAACAAAAAAAACTGACCACATTAATTTCAAATTTGAAAAACTGCATAGTTTTTATTCATCACTCACCCACTCTCCTTTTAAGTTTTAACTGCATGATAACATAACCCATAACTGAATATCATCAACGTAATGCCTCTTAGGAAAGTAATTAGGCTATGCTCTCTCCATCATTTTGGTTTTCATTTATTTTGAGAGAGACATAGGTAAAGACGTGTGGGTCACTCCTATAAAAGGCCAAGAATGCACACTCATAAGGGAGGCAATAAAGTACATACATAGAGAGATAGACCCGTTGAGAGAGAGAGAGCAGAAAACGTGCACCTAGTGTTTTTGACAACGTAGAAGCCGGGATCAAACGGATATACGAACTAGGAGGACAAGTAACACAAATAATATACGAAGGCATTGAGAATACAACCATCAAATTCGGATTCAATTTCTGGTGTTGGAAGAATTCAGTTTTTAGATCAAATATGGTAAATTATTGTAACACAATCTTTCTTTGTTTTTTTTTCTCCTTTACATCAGATATGAATCTGTGTTGAACATTATGGGCATTGACAATGATAGCGAAATCTGAAATTGAGAATTTGACTTGATGTCCTTGCTGCCTTGGTCCTGTTTGATTAAATGCTTAAACCACTCATGACAGTGCTGTTTTGTGATGATGAAAATGACAAAGTGAATACCTTTACTCATAAAAACTTAAGCTTGCAGTGGGTCTAGGTGTTTTTTTTATATTCAATATGTGATATGATTCTTTATTTTATAGTATACATGTTGTATGAGATCCATCCTCAACCATTATGTCTTAATATATTGATATGTTGATGTTTGGATGGCTTTACGGCATTTTAGGGAGTTCCGCCTTCAACTGTTTTCACTAATAATGGGACTACAATTTCATTTTTCATTCCTACATTTTCATTTCGCATATAGGGGTAGTTCTCTTTGTTTATTTTCTCAATGATTATTTGTTTTTGTCTATGTGAAAAGTTATAACATCTCTCTTCCCATTCTTTTAGGATAAAATACATGCATCTGAACACAAGAAAGGTCTTATATAGCTTGGGGTTGCAAAACATATTCGGTGCTTTCGTTGTGAAGCCGACTGAGAGAGTAATGGCAAAGCTGCAGAGAGTGAACCATTTGTTACCTATAGTTAAGAGATTAGTACTCCTGATTTTATCTATATTAATAGGTAAAGAGATTTCACTTGGTGATGCTTATTTTTAAGGATTTATTTTTTCCTTCTATATTTGAAATCATGTATCCATTTAATGATGAGTAAATTATTGGTTAAGTATATCGAAGACTATAAAGTTAGTTTCAGATTTTGAACTATAAATTTGGTAAATCCTAGATCCAAACTTTTGCACTATTAGCATAATACTGCAATGCAGACTAGGAATCACTACCATTTGGTTCTAGGTTAGACAACCATCAAACTGAATTCACACTACACAAAGCCTTTATATTTATGTTCCTTCAAGATTGTTGACACAAATTATTATTCTAACTATAATTTAAGATGTTTTACAGAAGTTTTTGTACAAGTTTCTTTTAGAAGTTGCTATGAAAACTTAAGTATGATTTGTTAGATTTAGGTAAATCTAAATTATACTCACTAGACTCAGGGTAAAAGCTTGGAAATCTTTAAATCGAGTAAATGAATTATATCACATTTATTGACCAGACTAAACTCAGTAGAATAGTAACTGGTTAATTAATGAATGTTTACATAACCTTATCTTGAACTCAAACAATTATTTTATTCAAAATCTCTATCAGTTAACACCATTCTTGGATAAATTTAGATTCCTATTTTTTCAAAGGCAGCTCTGTTTCATTGCAAAGGTAGAAAATGCTTGAGCACCCCTTCCGGAAACACAAGAGGAAGGAGCAGCCACTGTGTCGGGAAGAAAAAACAGACCAAATTTGAAAATAAATTAAGCAAGGATATGCTAAACCCTGGAGCCAAGCTCAGTTATGTTTGACCTACATACAAGTATGTATATCTATTGAGCTTTCAAATATTTAATTTTATTAAAAAAGGAATGAGCTTTCATCGTTTCAAAGTTTTCAACATATCCATCGGTATAATGTATTTGGTTTGCTAAGGCAAGTATCCATCATATAATTACCTCTTCTATTATCCACTGTAATCAATTAACTTTTTTTACATATATCTATTGCAGAACTTTCTCCCCATCTAGATATTTTTTGTCGAGGAACCCATCTATTGAACTCACATTTGCTACTCTCCAACGGACATTTGTAATCTTTATCTTCCTGTCACAATTTGGTGTTTATGAGGCAACTTCATTGCCATGATTTTCATGGTTGAATTATTACTTTATTGTGTGTGGTCTTTCTTATAATTTACATTGAATGAACCAATAGACTACAAGAGTGGAACATGCTTATGAAGACAACAAACATAACTTCAATATTGTTGAACAAACACTTAGGGAACCATGCATTTGCGGCTTGACACATGTATAAGTTTTTCTTCCTTATAGCCACAAATGAACTATGTTTAAGTTTCAACTAATAGCCATTATATATCTGTTCTAGGCTCCTAAATTATCTTTCAAGATTCATTATTTATGTTTAAGTTTTTGGAAGTATTGTTGGGTTAAAAATTTAGACTTAAGAAGATTAATGAGTTGAAGAGGAGTTATATTTTCCAATGAATGTCATGTTCTTATTCTAATGCATTTTGAATCTTGTGTCTTGCTAACTAGTGCCCTAAGGGCATTAGTTAAGGATTCCAAAGATAGAAAAATCATATTGAAAAGTGTAGCTTTTAAATTTTCTAAGTATTAAATACACCACTTTTCAAGACAAAGTTTCTATTTCTATTTCCTTAACCAATGCCCTATGGGCACTGGTTAGCATTTCCCTTGAATATTTAAATGATATTAACATACAAAGTATATTTATGGCTTCGGTCAGGTTGTTGGCAACCTATTTGATTCTTCAGGTCTATGAGCAGTGGATGGAATGTCTTTTCAACACCCAAAAAGAAAATTTTGCCCCAGCAAGCTTGAGTTAGGCAATGGGTTGAAAGGGTGATGATGCATATCAGAGGAGTAGCAAGGAAGTAGATGAAGAAGAGGAGATGAAATGGGCAGACTTAAGAAGATTAATAAGTTGAGGGAGTTATATTTTCTAATGAATGTCATGTTCACATTCTAATGCATTTTGATTATTTAAATTATATTTAACAAACAAAGTATATTTTTGGCTTCGGGCAGGTTGTCGGCAGCCTATTTAATTCTCCAGGTCTATGACCAGTGGAAGGGCCTGCAGTAAATTGGACACAATTACTGCATTTCATCTTGCAAGTAGGAACCTAAACATATTTAATACTACTACTATAGCTATTATTTTCCATTATACATCAAAGAGTATGGGTAGACAGTCTCAGAATTCCCCTTATTACAAATTTTGAAGGGCCTGCAGTAATAATTGGAATATAAAATTTGTTTTGGATTTTTTTATTAAATTTTATTTTGGGTCTTTTAACTTATTCTAGAAGGCTGTAAATGCTATTGCACTTTTGGAGGTGCTGGTATGATGGATCAAATTTGACATCTTAGTTTCTCTGCCATTAATGTGATATATATATATATATATATCGTGCGCGCGCGTGCGTGTGTGTTTATATTAACCAATCACAGTATAAAATCACAAAAATTACCAAACAAACATACATATCTTATACAAATGGCAAAAATATATTTTATACCAACAATAACGTACACACGAGTAAATGAAATAGAAATACGGCCAAGCAGGTATGTCAATAGAAACTTTTGTATTAAACATGTGATAAATAAAACACTGACAACTTCGCATAGTTGTTTACCTTACCATGATTCTTCTCAATTCTTTGTATATCTCATTATCAATAAAATACTTGATAATTATAAAATTACAAATTAACCAACACAATGTCATATACAAATATAACATATTCAATATCTTAATCATAACTAATATAAGAGTTAAACAAGTAACATATCATAACCTTAAGAATATAGATTTTTTTTCTTATTACTTGAAATATGCTAACATGACAAATATTTTGATATTGAATTTCAAGTTTTTTAATTAAAAAAAATTGATGGTATTAGCCAAGAAAATGTATATTGCACAACAACAACAAAATACGTTTTTTTACATTAATCAAACATGATATAAAGTCGCAAAAATTACTGATTAAAATATTCGATTTAGACAAGTGAAATAAAACATTATGTGCCAAGAACATGGATAAAAGACACGTAAAAGAATTAGGAATGCGGCCAGACAAGCACGTAAGTGCCTGTCTTTCTGCTAGTATATTTAAGTTACGATTACCTTTAAAAATCCACTTCTATTTATAATTTATTAAAATTCACCCTAAACATAATATTAAGACACATCAGCTTTTCTAATCCCTCGTATGACCATTTTTTCCACATATGCTGTGAAACCTACATGGCTCTATCTCTTGCAATTTCTTATTCTTTCTTACGCTCACTAAATTGTGTCTCATGCCCAACATATACAATACAACACGCACTAAACTCCTTCCAAAGGGTTACCACCGTTTGCAATAAAGACGCACGGAGACGCCATCGGAGGGCAAAAAAAAAAACCCCTAAAACGCAGGCATAATGGAAGTCGATTCCCAAAGGGTTACCACCGTGTGCGGCCGTCGGAGCTATACACACCACCCAAAACGGGTTCCGACTTCAGCGGGAGTTCTCCGCCAAATGAACCTGAAAGGGCGAACGGTACAGCGGCCACTCTGAGTGATGTGAAATGGCATAGCGTGGCTTCGTCGATGTGCATACAGGCGGTTGATAGTCCGAGAATATATGGCATATGGCTGCTAAAGAGACTAATCTATTGTTAAAAAATTTCAAAACTCGGTTGATAGTCCGAGAATATATGAAAAAAGTTCACTATAGAGAGGGATAAGAGCCTCATTTTTTATGGAATGCCTAATAGTAATGGAATGTTCTTTTGTCCTTGTGTCAGGTGTTTGAATACGAGGAAATTTATTTATCTATTTATCTTCATCTTTAGTTATCCATGTTAAAAAAACATATTTTAATATTTACTGTTTCTGAACAGGCATACACATGGATCACTTGGACCCGCATTCACGGGAGGACATTATGGGACCTATGCAGGACACAATGGGGCCTACGCAGGACACTATGGGGACTACGCCTGATGATACTATAAGTTTATGTTATATACTATCTTTTTTCTTTATTTATAATGTAAGTTTAAGTTCTTTATATATTCTTTATTTATCCTTGTTATACATAACCCTCTAACTTAACATTTTTTTGTCCAAACAGACATCAGAGTCTCGGAGGAAACGGGGTAGAGGAGCCACGTCATTGAAGAAGTTAGAGAAGGCTAGGCAAAGTGGTCAGCCTCTTGAGGTGTCCTTTGATGCTAAACTAAAGCCCCAGGGTCCCTGTGCTAGAGAATTTAAATCATGGGTGATTCTACAAACCAAGCAGCATGTTAGCATCCTATACAACCATTGGAACGACGTTCCACAAAACGTTAAGGATCAGATTTGGGAGGCTATCACGGTATTTTACTTTTACATTCTTTTGATATACATTATTAAATAATTATTCGAGTTCTAATTCATCATGTTTGTTATGTATTTAATGTGTAGATAGCTTGGATCGTGTCAAATGACGAGCATCATCGGGCGAAATGGTTCTCATTAGGGGCAAGACGTTGGAGTGAGTTCAAGCATGATCTTACTAGGCACTATGTATCTGGGAAGAATAAGATTGATAAGATGTTCTTGGATTACCCTTATATTGATTGGGAGATGTGGGATAAATTTGTTAGTGCGACACCCTATTCTAGGGTCATCACACTATTACCTAAGAACGGAATTTAAATTATTAAACGCTGGTTACTTTCGTAAAATATATTTTTGAGTAAACGTTTCCTTACGAAAATAGTGCTGAAATTTTTTTTTTTCTAAACATAGAACCATTGTAAACATAAACAACATATATGTATATCTATATATGCATCACCTTTTATATACACAACACCTATAATAGGAGATAACAAAAGAGCCCTCATAAGTATAGGCTATTCTCCATCAAACTAGACAAAGAAAGTAAAGATATATATACATATCAGCAACAAGTAGTTCAGAACCATATTCGAAAACTCATGGCTTTATGAAGCCATATCAAAAACCGTTAAGGCTCACTACCTCATAACTATACCAATAGCTGGTCAAGCTACAAAAACCCATTGGGAAGATCATGATGATCAATCCCACCTACAACTGATGAATCTGATGATGATGCCTCCGCTTCCGCTGCATCATCTGAAGAATCCTCATCATCAACCGCAGGAGGTTGAAACTCAAGATCGTCCTCAGTGTACTCCTCCGGATCTTCCTCCCCCTCGTCTAACTCCACTTCAGCAGGAGGTTCCTCAGGTCCTAATATCTGAAGAGGATGTGGTTGAGGCGGATCCATCAATCCGTGCTCTTCCAAGTACTGTAGGTAAAGCCAAACTGGAGGTAGAGATACCTCGACCGTCTCCACTACGTGAATTCTCTGTTGTGGTCCTTCCTCTACTGTTCCGATCACCTCTCTACTCGGACCATGGTAAGTGGCGCTGAGTGCCCCAGGGTTAATCTCCCAGGCACCACCGTATTGTGCACGCTATTTGATCGTTCGAACCCTCGATTGCACCAATGGTATATCCGGGTTCATCTGAATGTGTAAGAGTGAGAAACCAATACATGGATCTTACTTAATAACTACATACTAGCCACCACATAAACACATCATCATTTACCAAATACCAGCAGTTATAAACAAATAGTTTATCAGTGGGTTCAACACCCCAAACATCATCAATTTGAAAATTATGCATGACACTTCATATTTTCATCATCTAATTTTCGTCCTAATCTCATGAGATATCCCAACATATAATGAGTTGATCAGGCTCCATAGCCACACTGGCTAACTTGGCACTCTGCCAATAGGTGCGCAACCTCTTCCCATCCACACAGGCACACAAGGCCAGGTACACAAGACCATTACACATTGCTAATGTCCACACTCAGGGCACCAATAGCAAGTAAGATGGGGTCTCCATGTCCTCACTAGGAACATGAGATAAATGCATATCGGAATTACCTTTCGCCGCTGGTAATTAATGCATCAAACCACAAACCGCAGGCACGTCTGCCAAATGCATGTGAAATACTTTTGTTTTGTTCTTTTCTTTGTGTTCAATCTTTCTTTGCCGAAGCTCAAAATGGCTTCCGACTCACATAGTCTTAAAACACTTGTTAAAACTTTTATTACAACACAGGACCTCACTGTCCGAGTGCTCAATCACGACACCTCTCGACCGGTGCACCAGTCTTAGGTTCGTGGTACTAGAAAACATCTTCAATGTTTCAACACAATATACCTCACGTATACGGTATAGGCCCTCAAAGTCCAAATGACTGAGTCCATCACAACACAGGACATTAGTACCCCAACGTCTCGGTTACTAAGTCCAACTGTTCTTTCAACACGGTTGAATCAACTTTTGATTTTTTTGAAATTCTTTTCCAAGGTAGAAATTCATTATAAAATCCTTAAATAATAAAAACTTAGTTTTTTTACAAACCAATGAGCAACTTGAGGTTTAATTTTCTCAAAATATGCACTGTCGTTTCAAAAATACTTGCCGTCTACACTTTTCCAAACTTGCCGTCAAATATTATTTTTAAGGCTTTTAAGCCAAAAACTTAACTTTTTCCACTTAATTAATTTTCTAAAAATATGATCAACTTATTTTCACCAATTAATTTCATAAAAGAATATTTTGTAATATTCCGAAATTTCTTACGTAAAAATTAGCAGTGCTAAAATATCTTCACGGTTTCGCGCTCGTTGTAACTCATAATTCACTATTTCAGAAATAAATTATTAAAAAAATAATATTTTCCAAAACTCCTTATTTTTCTCAAAATAAACTCCCTTTAATAATATATATCAATATTTTACCGTTAAAACATTGAATAAAATTTGCGAAGCTTCTTAAAGTTTTTATCCGACTTACTTAATTGTGCACTGACCACTGTCAGGCTTCTCACACATCAACCAACAATTATATCACAGATATTTCCCAGGCATATCATGCATCACAGTAGCATAATATAATTGCAGATAAACAATTAACGTAATTAAAACCACACAGATACAAATAACACAAGAATAAACAACATAAATAAATACTAACAAACAAATAATTACAAACAACCACAGGATAGCATATAGCCATTGAATAAATCCTCCGGTGTTCCCCTCTTACCTCTTGAAGACTTCTTGATGAACTTACAGATTCCTTCGGAATTTCGGTTACCTCGTAAACGTCGTACTCAACTAACCTTCAACCATTACAACCAAATAGTTACAAATCAAGAAACTAAAACATTCTAAACCCTAATACATAGTCACGACCTCTAGGGTTTTTGAATGAATAAAACTTCTAATCATGATTAAGTCATGGATTAATGATCCTTGATTAACCTAAATAATAGATTAGTGACTAAATAACTAAGTTTAAAAATCAAAACTTCCTAACTCTTTTATACATGGATTCGGCCTCAATAGGTTCATAGGTCTAGGGTTCTTAGTTTAATAAACCAACTTGGATTTATTAAGCATACATACTAATAGCTTGATTAACAAAATCATTAAGGAAAACTTTGAACAAAACTCAACAAATCTAACCCACCTAGGGTTTCGGCCTACATAGAGATTTTTGAGTAAGATATTCATTTTAAGAAACTAACATGGATTAAAGTGTATAGACATACATGCCATATGGAATACATGATCATATATGACAACACATGAACAAAACTCTACCAACCCTAATTAGCTAGATTCGGCCAAAGCTAGATTTTTAGGAAAGAAATTTTTGATTACATCATGCTCTTGGATTTAGATAATATGCATGATAACAAGAAGATAGAAAGTAGTTTCATCATCATTAGATTTTTCTAGAATTTATTATGACTTTTCAAAGTTCTAGGGTTAGAAACTTTAAAGTGATGAACAACTATGATATAATACTTGAATCAAGAAACTTTCTAAAGAACATAGGTATGATTAAGAATGAAGATTTGAATTTACCTCTTGAAGATCAATAACAAAGGAAATTCAAGAAACTTGCTTCACAAACTTATCACTAAGAGACTTATGAACTTTAGGGTTTTGGAAACAAATGGCAAAAGAAACTAAGTGAAAAGTGAGAGTATGGTATTTATAGAGATAGTGGAGCCATATTGGGAAGGATCTAGATGATGATGAGTTGTCTTGCTAAAGGATTCAAATGCAATTAAGTTCTAAGGACCAATTTGCAAAGATTCCATAAGTTGAAGGACTAGTTTGCAAATTGTCAATAAAGTGTCATGATGATGATTTTGCCACATTTAATGCAAGCTTATATTGACTTTGTTGGCTGAATTTATGTGTCAAAGATATTTTAGGACAATTCATGAAGGTTTGAGAAGAATCAAGAATGATATAGAATAATCAAGAATGATGTAGAAAATTGTGGAACACTCTAGAGAAATCTTGATTCATCCAACAAATGAGGCAGCCATCAATCCTCATGGTATTACGCATGGTTTTTGGTTAGTTTGGGCTTGGGTTCATTTTTGTGGGGCCCACTTGAAGATTTAAACATTAAGCTTGACATTGGAACTTGTATAGTTTAAAATAGGCTTTATGGAATCAATCCATGAACTAGAAAATTTTGGGCTTCTAAGCCACGACCATTGGAGATTGGGAACAAGGATTCTAGCCCAATTCCCTTGAAAAAAACTTAGAAACTAATTTAGGGACAAAAAGGTAATTAACAGAAAGTTCAAGGGCTTAAACGTAAAATTCCTAAATTTTCACTTTAACCCTGAAAAACCTTCTAGACTTAAAAATATGATTCATTCCCTTGAATCATCTCAAAATCCTAATATAAACCCTCTATCGGCTCTTAGAAACTCCGAAATCCCATCCGTCGTCTACCCGATTACGCGTTCCGCCCGTAATACGTAAATTATTTTATTTTTTCTGAAAAAAATTCTAAAAATACAGAATTGTAGAAAATAAAATACTAAGCTTAAGTCTTTCATTCACAAATTAAAATTAGGTCTTTTGAGCAGTATTATTATACTGTCAATGGAATTCGCGAGCCGGGTTTCGCCTGACTTTCCAACCTAAATTTTAATCGTAGCTTCCTACAATTAAGTAGGATTGAGTGGTAAACTCCGTTTATTTAAAATAATTTTCTAAACCTCAAATAATTTATAAACATAATTAGTTGTATTACTGTTATTTAAAACAGTAAAATACAGGGTGTTACAGTTAGCATTCAACATGGGAACACATTTCAGGTTAGTTGATGAAGTTAATTTATTTATGTTTCTTAGAGATCATTTAAGTAAAGAAATTAAATGTATTTAACTCTATTAATTATGTGTTTTTGTTTAAACAGGCTAAGGCGAAGATGGGTAGGCAGAATCAAAATAAGAACGTCCACACCCACACCTTGTCTCAGGGTGGGTACGCCACTAGGATTGACAAGATGATGGCGGAGAAGCTTAGAGTGAAACAGGAGGAGCTGGCTGTGAGGATAGCAGCTGGAGAGGTGCCTGAGGGCACACCTCTCGATCCTCCGTCTCCTATCCCGCGCGAGGATGTTTGGTTGGCCGACCGAATGACAAAGAAAGGCTCTTTTAAAGCTGAAGGCACTTGCAATGTGACAGATAAGATTGTAAGTAACTACCTATATGCATTTATAGTTGATATTTGTTTATGGTTGATATTTTTAAGAAACACATTTCTCTTACACGTTTTTTCAATTCTTCATTGTAGATGGAGCTTAAGGAAAATTGCTCCCAGGGCTTATTCGTCCCTTCTCGACGCCGGGGCATATTACTCATTGCTCTAGGCAAGGATGACCATCCTGGTCGGGTGATCGGTGTTCCAGAGACGGTGGGCATCAAAGAATATTATGGCAAGTCTACTTCACGAAGACGGGTCGTCGATGAGGCTGCACTTACAGAAACCATTACACAAAATATCCTTTCCGACCCTGTCATTACAAACCAGCTGATGAACCGCTTCTTATCCAACCCAGATTTCAAGCAGGCACTTCAAAGGCGGGTAAGATTTCCCTCATGACTCGGTTGTTCTCGATTGGCGAGGATTTTGCGCCCGTGCTTTTTCAATGGGAGTTGGAGCATGATGGTTGGCTGGCACGCCTACTTCATGAGCATGAGTTTGGATTTATATTCAGTGGTAACAATATTGGGTATTTTTACAATGATGACCAGCAACTATCCACCGCGGTTGCTAGTCTTTGGTCGACGTCAATATGCTTTATAATTTTATAATTAATTCAATTTATATATTTTATTTTGAATTTTATAATTTACTGTATTCATATCGTAGGCATCTCCATCGACTTCAACTCGAGAGGAGTGACAACCTATTCGGCTTCTTAGAGCCCTACTCCCTTCAGCCTGAATTCTTTGACAATAAAAAAGAAGTCACATCGTACTTAACGGTATTACTGAGAGGTGATCGCAAGGAGCTATATCTGGCACCGTACATAATGAACAACCATTGGCAGTTGCTCGTAATTCATCCTATCAGGCATACTGCTATCTTCCCATGCTCTCTCCACGGGAGGTGGTGGAACCTATCAATAGGTGAGTAATTAATATTATATTTAATTTAATATTTAACATTTGTTTTTATTTAACAAACACGGTTAATTGGTTAATTGACATGAATATTCTGTTTATGATAGTGCGCTCAAGACTTGTTGCTTGAGCTGTGCCAACGGGAAGAGTAGGACTCCTAAGTCTAAAGGAAATCCTGATTGAATTATCCTCAAGGTTGGTAGTTTAAATAGTATATAATATTAGAATTACGAATTACTAATTCCAAATATATATGTTTATTTAACTGACATTAAATTTCATTTCTTTCGTAGTCTCGATATCAGCTAGACGATTGGTCGTGTGGATATTATGTGATGCAACATATGCTGAACATAGTCTCTGCATCTATTATGGAAGGATGGAAGAGGGTAATAATACTTAATTAAACAACTTATTTAATTATATATACTATAGTTTTCATTTTCATTGCGTTAATTAATGTTACCATCATTTATTTGAACGTGTGCAGGTTTTTAACAACTACCAATCTCCTCTAAACAAAAAAAGAGTTCAAAGACTTGAGGACGTGGTTTGCAGAATTTTTCTTCAACTATGCTAAAGAGAAAGGATTGCCCCCAGGTATACCTCAAGAGTATATAGAAGATGTGTAGTTAGTAATTAGTATAGAAACTTATATGTAGGTGTGTAGTAATTAGTATGTTTTTTATCGTCCCATTTGTTCCTTAATTTGTATATATATATTTATTTTATTAATGAAATTTAAATGAAATATTGGACTGTTATTAGACTGTTTACTGGACTAGACTGTTTATTGAATGCAGAGATATCTGGGGGAAGGGATATATTGTAACAAAATTTTAAAAAAAAATAGTCTTTAACGTCAATTGTTTAGTACAACTGACGTTAACGTTAGTTTTTTTTAAAACTAGCTTTTAACTTCAATTGAATGAAACAACTGACTTTAAAAGTGTATTTTTAACGTCAGTTTTGTAATCAACTGACATTAAAAGTAAATTGACGTAAAAAGTTCCACTTTTAATGATTGTTCTAATAACATTAGGATTTTTCAGACGTCAAAAATCAATTTTGTCTGACGTAAAAAACACTTCCTACCCTAATAATTTCTATGCCCAACAGATTTGACCATTATCCTTTTAAATTATTCACTTCCTCTACTCATTGTAAGATTTTGAACTTAACGGTTCAACTGTATTTAGATTTGAGTTCTATTTTCCTTTAAGTGTGCTGTTATCTGCACTTACTGGATTTCAAACCATTTTATGCATCTCTTCTCCGTTTTAGTTAAGGATAGCAACATGAATAATTGTTTTTGAGATGGAAAGCTATGTTTCCTGATTTAAAGCAACCAGTTTTCTAATTAATAGTTGCAGATACGATGCTTTATTTTTTTCAATTGAATATGTTCTAAGTATTAGTTTGGATGTGTTATCTATTTTCTCATTTACATTAATGTGTACTTGGAATAACAGTAAACGTAGTTATATGCTCTTAAATCTGTACAAATTTTGATAAAAAGGTTATCTACTACTGTTTCATTTAAAGTGACAAAAAAGTCTTCTATTATCTTTTACTGTTTCACACAGATATTATTTTTTATTATAATTTCATTTATTGTCAACTTATTGCCAATTTCATTCTAAATTTCTAAAAAATTACAGCAACCGGTGCGGGTCACAATCTAGTATTAATAAATACATGAACGCATGCAACTTTTTTTATGTATTAACTTGGACATGATTTACTAACCATTTGAATATCCCTTAAAAAAATACATTAATTCATAAATGCATTAATTTACATAAATTAATATGTATAAATTTAACCTTTTTGAGTCACTAGCCATTAATAAATACATGTATTTAAACAAAATATAATATATATTTTTTAACAAATCCTTGTAATCCTTTAAATTATTAAATTTTAATATACAAATCTAATAAAAGTATGGACATTTAAAGCATTTTGGGAAAACATGTATATAGGAATTTACAAACAAAAAAAATCTCTATATTAAATTGGACATGATTGCCTAACTATCTAAGTCTTTTCTCCCTAGAAAATACATCCATTAGGGAAAAAATCTATATATGAATTTATAGAAAAAAATTTTGCATTAACTTGGACATGATTGCCTAACTATTTAAGTCTTTGCTCCTTGGGCATTACTTTGTAAACACGTGCGAAAATAAATAAAAAAGAAATTATGCTGGTTGCTTTCGGAAATTTATTTACTTTAAGTTAGAAAAACATAGGTATAAAATTTTTTCTTTTGATATACTTCAAAAAAGTGATACATACATCACAATAGTGAAACCATATTTTTCTCAACAACATACATAAAATAAATTGATTCATAAATCAAACCATGATAAAATATAAGTTTTTTTCCCGAAATTGTTGTCATTACAGAAATTCCAGACCATATAAGGTTTTTCAAAATCACCTATATCAACTTTTCTCAAAAGTATACACAATCCAAAGAAGAATCCTAAGCTGGTCACTCTACGAGACATTTACTGGAAAGACCTTTATAATTCTCACCATTATCACTAGCTTCTCCAAGGATCAGAATTAATATCCTCAAGTGAAGCTAAGAACTCCTCTGCAACCCCTGTACTCATGTACCAAGGTACAACAACCAAACTAGAAAAACATATACATGCAAGGGTGAGATACCAATATATGGATTTAAACACAATAACTACATGAGCGACACCCAAAACATCATATAACATATATAGTTATAACAACATAAATATTCAGAAATCAACAAGTAGTTTATCAATGGGTTTCATACCCGACAGTCATCGTCGTTAAAAATAATGCATGACACTTCAATATTCACCATCTAAAATTTTGTACCTAATCTTTGGAGATCCCAACTTCCATTCAATAACATCAATTATTTGGCCCATCAAGGTTCCGAGTTCCAAGTATTTAAGTAAGTAACTCGGTAGGACACCAGCTCCAACCATCATCGTAACATGGTTTACATGAACTCCAATGATAGTCGTAACATAACTCGGTCTATAAAATATCACTAATATCTGAGCTCCAGAAATAGTAGTAAGTAGCCCGGTCTATCCTAGACCCACCTTCTATTCCACCCAAAGGCGAAACGTACACCATAAATTGAATACAAGGTACCATACATAAAACCTTTAGGCACATCTGCCGAATGATGCATGTAAAACATTTTGTTTTTGTTACTTTTCTTCGTGTTCATTCTTTCCTTGTCGAAGCTCAAAAGCTCACGACCATCTCAATTTTCAAACATTGAAGTTTATCATCAATTTCAATAAAAAGGACTCCAAGCCCAAATGTGCAAATCACGAAATCTAGACCGATGTACCAGTCTTAGATTCGTAGATTTTAGTGCACAAAAGTCAATATAACTTTTAGAGGACATATAGTCCATAACTTCACCTTTTGGACACACTGTCCACACCATAGAACACTAGAACCCCGACGTCTCGCCCACTAGGTCCGCTTTTCAACTTTGAAATTATTTTCGTTATGTGAAACACAAATCCAAATCAAAACCTCCACAACTTATCCAAGTTATCGAAAATAACAACGTTGTGTAAAACTCGTTTACAGAGAATCCTTTCCATTTGAAATTCATTTATAAAATCGTCAAATCATAGAGAAATCCATTTTTCTCAAATCCGTTTTCTTTTCGAAACTTCTTTTTACGTAACAACGTCAAATCCTCGTAAAATCATTTCCATCCCATTTCTATCCGAAATAATAAAATTTTTCCTCATAGTTTTCGCCATAAAGTACTTTTCTAAATTATTTTCCATTGGAAATAAAGCCATTTATAAATCAAATGATTTTCTCTTTTACAAAATATTTTTTACCATCAATGTTGAAGTATTCTTGACACTTAATTTCTTGTAGTAACTTTTCATCCTATTTTTGAATTTATTTTGAAAAAGATAACGTAACTGAAAGATTTTCAAGTTGTCGTCCTCGCTATTTCTCATTAATCACTATTTTCCCCGAAACATCATCAAATATAAATATTATCAATATATTTCTTCCACTTCCATAAATCAAATCTATTAAATTTCTCCTCAAGCTTTTTAAAGCTTTTATCTTTGATTTAGTTGGGAACTGACCACTATCAGGATTGCCATCAATCGACCAACCAAACAGATAATCCATTCATAACAGATATTCATACATCACAAATAAAATCATGCTTTCACGGAAAACATTACAACCACATTAACAGTCATATAACAACTTAATTTAACACTACACAGCACAACAGATAAACTCACGTATGACACACATATAGCATGCAGTTACCGAAAATCCCTCAGGCAACCTCCCTTACCTTTGAAGACAAGAGGAAGATCCTCGTCTTAATACTCCCTTACCTTTGTTCTAAGAGTGTAAACTCTACTCCACCAAGCAAGCATAGCCGTGTTCAACATCCCAGAGACACAAATCAAGCATGATAACAAACAGACAATTTCACCAATTCAATTTTCATCCTCAAAACATACTATCAAAAGAAACCATATATTTAATTTAACAAAAATATAATCATTTTTCAAAGAACTTGATTTTTGAGTAAATAGGATTCATTAACATAACTTTGGGAAATACATATTTGATCACCAAAATGAAATTAGCTTAGGGAACCATCAATTTATAACTCCAATTGCATTAAAATAGAAACAATTTCATAGTTGAAGTTAAGATGAAAATTTGGAATTTTAGTGAAATTGGGGAAAATGAGATTTGCTCATAGAAATGTGAAATTGATTTGTTAGAACATCAATTAACAGTCCCAATTTCATAGATACATAGCTAATTTTACAAGAACATAATCAATTTCAATTAAAATAAATTTGGGACTTTAGGGTTCATAATCTCAATTTGGGGGAACATTGTTCTGGTCATAAAAACATGAAATTTACATTGGGACTTTGAAATTGACATACCCAATTTAATAACCATACCAACAATTTGAGGATTTAGGTTATAATTTAGAACTTAGGGTTAGGGTTTTGAAGAAATTGGGGATTTTTGAATTCTGAACAAGAGAAGATGAAATTCACTCACCTAAGATGAGGAATAAGCATTGTGACGACGACTAGAGAGTGGTGATGGCGGCGGCACCACGGGTAGGGGCGGAGGACGGCGGCGCGTTTCTGGACAGCACCAAAGATCCAAACAAAAACAAAAGTCAAGCTTAAGGGAAGAAGGAAAGAAGGTTCAACAACACATAGAGGTGGAAAACCACCATGACTGGCGGCGGAAATCCTTACCGCGACGGAGGCAGCGACCGAACAACATCCCTGCGGTGGTGACTCGCGGTGGCTGCAGGTGGAGGGGCGGCGCCGGCTGGAAGAGAAGGAAGGAGGAAGAAGATGAAGTGGGAAGGAAGAAGAATAGAGGAAAAAAGAAATAAAGAAGACGAGTGAGGGGGCTGTCTCGTGAGAGAGGGGGATAAAAGGAGGAAATTTTTTTTATTAGTAATAGTAGGTAGAAAATGAGTGGTAAATATTAAGCCTAAAAATAAACATGTTTTTGGCTTTTGGATCTAAAAATAATGGTTGACAATTATATACTTTCAAATTTTAAATTAGAGTTAAAATTGATAGTTGAACTAATCAACTAAGAAAATTAACAGTCCAAAATTTAATCTCCGATTAATTTTAAACCGACATATTTTCAAATCTAAAATTAAATAGAGTAAATTGGAAAATAATTTCTTTAAATCATATTATTTAAAATATTTTTCTAAACAAACAATATTAGTGACAATAACGTAATATTATTGTCGAGTAAATGTGCATACACTGTAATAAGGCAGTGCTAACGCACCAAATAAAATAATTTTAAATGAGTAATAGAATTACTCCAATTAAACAACCTAAAAATAAATAAATAAAACATCCAGATAAATTAATCACTCCGCATAAATAATATAACATATATGTAAAAACTGGGACGTTATACCTTAGAAAATACATTAGTATACATAAATTTACGTCCATGAATTTAAACATGATTGTCTAACTCATTGAGTCATCATCCATTAACAAATATATGTATTTATGCAATAAATTATATATCCTCTTAATAACTTTGTTAATTAATTACTTAAAGAAGAGAAATTTTTTTGGGTATATCCATAAGAATAAACTAAAATAAGTCTATAGACTCATCATCAATCTACTTGATAATCTTCCTAAATGAATAACAAACCTTCTCAATTTTAGTGTTTTAATTCCAAAGAACTAATTAGCGTCTTGAGTTGTATTAATCAAATAGGTTAGAAGGATGTTGGAATGATCAAAGGTAAAAATGAGAATGCGGTTGAATTATGTTTACAATGTTTTTTGAGAAAACCATTTTTTTTTAAACAAACAGGAAACATGTGTTGAAAAGGCCATCAGACGATAAACTCATTTGATAGTTTTTAGAAATTGCCCGAGACAAGTATTTCAAAGAGACACTAACATCCCTGGCTGATCTATGGATTGACGACTGTCCCCACAGACCAACACAGGTCTTTTCAGAGTGATTTGTCCTCACTCGCACGCTTACTAGGAAAAATTCCCAGGAGGTTACCCATCCCGTAATTGCTCCAAGTCAAGCACGCTTAACTGTGGAGTTCTTAAGTGATGGCCTCCCGAAAAAAAATGATCCATCTTGTTAGTATAGGTAGTACTAATCAATTCACATAAGCCATCATGAACTATATAGTCCCATACCTACACAGTCTCAGGATCCCTTTTATTCCATTGCGTAATCAGTTCATTCATGTGCCTCTCTACCTAGAAGCATGCCAGGAGCCGCTCCTTGTCCGTTCCATCTTGCACCGACGACCACTCCCCGCCCTCGTCAGCCCCGGGTGTCACATGCCTACCAACTTCCGCTTGGTTCGTCCCCAAACCACACCATACTGGTAGAGGTGCCGCTCTGATACCATTTGTAACATCCCTGACTGCTCTATGGATTGACGACTGTCCCCACAAACCAACACGGGTCTTTTCAGCGTGCTTTGTCCAAAATAATAAGTACAACATAGAGAAGTAGGGGATAAGAATCTACACTAGTCATCGAAAATTGGAAAGAAGAAATAGAATAAAATACAATGACAACACACAAACATACATAGCAAGCACAATCATCCCCGAAGCTCTCATGCTAATCAGACTCACTGTCACTCATACAACTAAACGTACTTGAAGACTCAGTCACCACAACATGTCCTCGGCAAGTCAAGATGTATCATCCACCACTGTGCCACACATCCCCAACAAATTATGATGCTTTTCCACTACTACAGTGTATTCCAAGAAGATCAGGATACTCGTCACGACACATCCCCGACAGAGATGCTCGTTCACTATCTCGATCCATCCCCAGCATTTTAAGATGATTGTCCGCTATCATGACATATCCCCTGCCGATCAGGATACTCATCACGACACATCCCCGGCAGATCAGGATGCTCGTTCAATATCTCGATCCATCCCCAACATTTTAGGATGATCCTCCACTCCAATCCACACGGTGGTGAAATACAACGACAATACAACGTGAATCTCACCGACTCACCATAACGCTGACTTATGGCATAGTACCTCAACCTCATATCCTAAGGTTCCATCACTCAGCACATCACACATTAGTTAATTCCTCCGATGAGGTACTATCGTACATACTGTCAATCCGACTCATAACATACATCACCCAATCAACAACAATGATTACTTATTTCAAATCATACAAGCAGGATCAATATACTATAACAATACGTATCAGCAACCTCATACCATATCATACTCATATCATCAATCGTACAGAAACACAGTTACATACAGAGCATATTATCATCTAAAACATACCATCATATAATCTCATAACTCATATACTGAAGCACCAAGCATGCCAGCAAATAACACATCGAACATACCATCAAACATACCATGCGACTAGCATACTTATACAAAGCAGTAAACCTCGATCAATAAAAATCAACCTACTGTTGATAATCCCACAATTCCTAAACCCTCATCGGTACTACTCCACTGTAGCCACCAATGCGGTTTCAGGTGTTGCTGGTTATTCAACTAGTTTAGGATATCCTACGCATATCATTATATTCTAAAATACTCTTGCCTCCCCGACGACAGTGGTTCTTTCCCCTACCTTTTATAGTCGCTTATACTTGTTCTACGTTTCGAAAACTACGCCCTTCGACACCACACAACAGCTTCCAAGCATCCTTGGGAGGTCCCCGATACTCCAAAATTTACCCTAACATATAGTCAATATCCAAACATTGTGAAGAACCCTAATCTTGCAATAAATCCATAAACAAAGCTGAATTCATGCAAGAATAAGGAAACCACGAAAATGAGAATGTCGACGTGTAGACGAGTTAGGGATTCGAGCATTACCTCGGTTGATAAACGAATCGACTG
The DNA here is from genome assembly GCA_030762895.1 of Sophora flavescens. Lineage (NCBI taxonomy): Eukaryota > Viridiplantae > Streptophyta > Magnoliopsida > Fabales > Fabaceae > Sophora > Sophora flavescens. Next base: position 122,832,535 of record CM061068.1, read on the forward strand.
TAGATATATGATGTGTTCGTTGCTCTGATCGAAGATTCAAAGTCGGAATTGCTATTGGACGGACGAATGCTTCACATGCACTACTTTCTCTCTCAAGAACTCTTAGACCCTCCCTCTCTGTTCTCCAGCTTAAAATGAAAGGATGAATGTCCAAGGTAAAGGTTTACGTGAAACTAACTTTGGCCTTCGACATTGAGCAGCTTGAGCGTACCAGTGCCCCACGCTAGAGCACGTCTTCGCCACACGTCGTTCCTTCAGTGCCACGTGTCCCACACGTGTTTGGGACCTTGTCACGCTTGGAAGTCCATATGACTCGCATTTTAGCATGCCAACACTAAAATGTTGGGCTTCACCATACTCAAACGTTGAGCTGATGTAGATACCTATTTTTCGTGCGATTTGGTGTATTCTGAGCTCGTTCCAAGTTCGATTGACCTCAAATTTGAAACACAAGATCATCAGCACCAAAGGAACATTATTAAGCCTTCAAACATGCTTAAAATCGAGAAATCGGGGCATTACATTACTACCCTCCTTAAAATAAATTGTGTCCTCGAAATTTATATGAAGTAGCTTAGGCGAAAAAATGATGATATTGTTGTTGCATGTTTGCTTCCCTCTCCCATGTGGAATCTTCTTTCATTGCATCCCAAATGATGTTACTTCCTTCTCCATTTCAGGTCACTAAACATTCCTTTTCCTCCATGTCTTGGTACATCTTTGTGGCTCCTGGATAAAAGCAGAGTTTGCTTTTATGCATCTCTTCCAAGTTCAACTTCCTAACTTCACAATCCTCCAGACACATTTTCCTTGAAACTTATGATTCTGTCAGTACCTCGCTTAAACTCTAGAGTACTTCCTTCCCCTATCATCTGGTTCACCTTTTGGAGGTATATGTCTTCAACTTGCTTCTTCCATATTAAGTCTAGGAGTCCCCTAGCTTTAAACCACCACAAAGATCACCTTAATCGGATAAGAATAGCCCAAGTTATGACCTGTATAAGAAGCAAAGGCCTGGATGCAATAAAATTCAAAAATAAATCAAGACTTCGTATTAAAGCCAATTGAGACCCAATAACATAGAACTTGATAAGAAGCTAATATTAGGCATAACAAACATCCAATAAATCCAAGTACAAAGATATAATGAGTGTCTCAAAATGATTGACCAAATTCCTCCACACATAAGCTTTTGCACTCCTGGATAAAACACAATTGGCACACTTTTCAATGAATCTGAGGAATGCAAAGTGGTGAACAAAGTAAAACATCCATGGTATCAAGGAGTCATGACAATCATGAATAACAAATCGTTACACCCCAAGCAAACAAAAGGAAATATTAAACCAAAGAGTTAATCACAAGTGATAGAATTCTCAAAAGGCATCCTCTCAAAACTCTCAAGGGTATAAGCTTGTCTACCCTGAAAGCAAGCACTAGCATAGGATTGAGCCTCTAATGTCCAAAATTGAAGAACATGCAATGTAAAGATCAAAAGAACTTATTTATGGTTGAAATGGGGCCAAGGAAAAGGTGGGATAGATGAAGGGATGAACATGTTATAAACCCAAGCGAATAGACGAGTAATGGGGAATAAATTCTAACCAAGAAATTTGAAAATGAATCAAGAATTTGCATTAAAGCCCAATGAGACCCAAAACATAAAAGTTTTCTATGAAGCTAATATTGGTCATAGCAAACATCCAATAAAGTCAAGTACAAAGCTATCATGAGTGTCTTTAAATTGATTGATGACAAATACATCATCAACAAGCTTGCTAGTTCCAATATTTGTAACCAATCGACAATAGCTCACTCCCGTATTTAGAGTAAACATGTAGTTAGTTATAGGTTGTAGTTACATCTATACAAATTATTTTGCAACAATTTCTTCACAAATGAATTAATATATATTAAACAGACTTTAGTGGAGTTACGATAGTACGTGGTCCTCTGGTAGTTACATATACGATAGATTCATTTAGAGATAGATAAAGTGGATGTGAGTCTTTATAGCTTTTGAAACTGAAATTTCCCTTCATCTATTTCTCAAGGGAAATATTGATGAATAAATATTTGCATTGGAATGACTTGGCGTTGTATTCGGAAGGGAATATCTTAACTCTTCAAGATCAATGTGTCCATGTTCTTTCGCCAGCCTATTAAGAAATTCATTAAATATATTAGTAATTAGTGCCCTATCTAGTAATATCTTGGGAACAAATAATGTTCTGCAAACGAAAACTGATTTTTTTTGTAACACAAACAATTTGTATTAGATATGAATATAAGGGTTACTCTAACCCAATACATCGAAACACTCTAAATTCCAGAAAACTATATCAATAGTATACAACAATATAAATTAAGTCTAACCATGTTGCAGCTCATACTAACCTTCTCGAGAAGTAACCCCACACAGCATAGGCATCACAAGAAAGACTATAAGCCACATCCAGCAAGAAAGCACAAGAAAAGATACCCGAAATAGATTAAGTCCAAGAACCACTAGGAAAAAAAAGTACTACTAAGTCACAAGTAGTATAAAAGAAATACTGACATTGGACTGGCTTACTTGCTTTATCAGGGGAACATCTCATAAGCATTAAAAATCATTGCTTGCATGGTCTTTAGCTAGTCTATTGAGAAATTCTTGAATTATAATAAAGTTCTCAGTCTAACATTAACTTGAGAAAAGAGTAAGTAGTGTTCTACAAACATGAACGTACCTCGATTCATTTTGCTAGAATGTTACTAAAGCCTCGTTCTTTGATAGCTTCAAAGATCACTTCAACGAATGCACATCTCAATGCTTCAAGGTCCAGTGAATCCATTGTATGTTTGCTCCTTTGTTTCTTTGTCCCATTTACCTCTACCTGTTTTCTTAATTTGTCCTCTCACATGCATTCTTTTTCTCAATCTTAAGTTTCACCTCCCTGGCTTTCGAAACCTTGAGTTTGCTCTCTTTATTTGTAAGGCCAGAAGAATAAACTAGCTTCTTTCGACGTGTTTCAGTGCTACTATTATCTGAGTGTACTTGCCTGTTTGAAATAGATATCATTTTCCAGCATCAAAACCTTCTTTTGTGTGCTTAGGGATATTGTGGGAATCATTCACTAAGTCATCTTACCTTTCACCCAACATCTGATAAGTACTTATGGATTCTGGAAACGACGTGACTTCTGGTTTTAAGGTTTTATGAAAAGTACTTTCTGAACTCTTGCTGCTTATTGACATAAGATAAAACTTTGTTGCAAGAGACATAAATGCGAGCTAAAAATATAAGAAGAAAGCATAAAGTTTTGTGGGGCCACGCTTCAACTTTTTCTATCCCGGGGCATTTTTGTGAAAGGTTTTGATTTTCAATTTTCCTTGAAAGACAGTCAGAAACATTTTGAGTGAGGAAAACTCCTATAACTGAGTCAACCACTGACTTATCCACCTTGAAAAGTGTCTATCTCCTGCTGACAGGTCATTCGCAAAAAATAGAGAATAATGAAAGTGTTACATTATTATATCAAAATTACAAATAAGGTTTTTCACTTCTAGGAATTGTTTTTCACTATTTAAGTAGATGTCATCATAGGGTTCACAGATAGGGTAATGTCACTAACATATGACATCGCTTCCCACCTAGTAAACATTCTATTAGCTTTCAATGCTTATTTGTGCTCACTTTCTCTGAATTGTAAGTACACTGATTGTGAAGGTAAATGCATTTTTCCTCTTTGTTTTCTTGAATGTCTTTCTTTAACTAGAAATGACAGCCATATAACTCTTATTTATTTCATGGTTCATTAAGTAAAGAGTTTTTTTTGTGTCGTGAAGATTTGATTCTATGTAGAGGTGTAAGACCCGAACCAATGACATGATGAACCCGAAAATCCGTATCAAGCCAATTAAATTGGTTCGGATTTTTTTGGTGTTTGGGTCTAAAATGAACCAAGTATTATATTGAAATATTTAATATTTATTACATTAATATTTATATGTATATATATTAATATTTTGATATTTATTATATTTACTATTATATATATTTAATATTTTATATATTTAATATTTTATATATTTTTTGAAATTTAATAATTTCTTGGTCCTAACCGAACCAACCCGTTCTTGAATGGTTTGGTTTGGTTCGGGTTTTGTAGAAAAAAAATTCAAAACCGAACCAAACTGAACCATTATTTATTGATTCGGTTTTTTTCCACCTAAAACTGAACCTAATTGACCTTTCACACCCCTAATTCTAAGTTCCATTGTCAATGATTCTACAACAAAGTAGAGACCAACATACTGTATGCAATTAACATATGTTTATATCTAGATTAATATAGTATCTTATTATTCTTAATATTAGTAATCTTGTTATCATGTTTCAACAAGTGTGCTTGCCAGATCATCTTTGTCTTTACATATTTCACTCCTTTTGTGTCAAATTTTTACTTTCCTTTAGAATTTATTCAAATATATTGAAGAGTGTGATAATAAGAAGGTGCAATCTGAATAATAATGCTTTCAGAGAAATGGTTGAACAGAGTAAAAAGAAAAATAAATGGTTGTTGTGAGGTGATATAGAACCAACAAAATTTGGGGTTCATGATATTCGATATTTGGGTCAAAATGTATGCATTGTACCTTGAAAAAGATGCGTTTGTACAATGTTGGAATCAACTCGTCCATGAAAAACTTTTCTTTCCTCTTTTCACCACTTTTCATCTTCGTTGTCACTTCCTTTAAGCCCTTCGCATCCTTCCTTGCTAGTCAACATTTTCCAGATTCTCTCTGTTTTTAGGTCAAGATCCATTTTAGGTCTTGGCTTAAGTTTCTTTTCAAATTCAAATCCCTCATAGGGTACAACCAAACCATGTCCCTTATACAAGACAAGTGCATTTTGTTCTTCCATTCCAGATACATTGCTCACCTTTAGGTTGAGTACTTCCATTTTATCAATTATCTCATCTATCAAGAAATTTGATAAAATGTTAGACACTAACTGTAGGGTATTTTGACACATCAATTTTTTGACATTATGAGGGTTTTCAAAACATGTTTCTAATTGAAATGGAACATTGCTCATTTCTCACTTCAAATTTAGAGCTCTCTTACTGGATTTTCTAGATGCAACACTAGAATATGAATGTCTTTTATAACCACAACTACCACATACTTCCTCTTTTTGGTTTGGTTCTCCTTAAATTCCGTTTTCTAAGTTACAGGATTTTCACTTCCGAGATATCCCTCTACAGTTACTTTTGGCCTATGTTTTCTTTGTTCGAGTGCTTTATGCTCTGGTGTCATGTTCACATCAATGCCCAAGCTACCTATGCTTCCATAAATGTTACTATTCATGCTCTTTAGAACCGCACTTGTTGATTATGAATATATAATTTGTTGGATAATTCCATTGTAATATGCTTGACTTTCTGGCTTGTCTTTCTCCTAACTTAGACTTTTAGCTATAGTATACTCTCGTATTGTACAATGTTTCTTATCTACACATTTTAGCTAATATATTGTTGTTTATGGCTTTCTAGGTATCTTGCCCAAGCAAACGCTCATTCTACTTTTGTTTCCATAAATGTTACTATTTGAGATCTTTCTTGTTGATGATGAATATACGATTTATTATAGAAGTCCATCGTAACATTCCCGGTCCATTGTTTTTGTTATTGATCGAGAGTATTTCATGAAACTAGGGGCAACATCGGGGTACAATTTGAACCATTCTTGTTGATGATGAATATATAATTTGTTCCATAAGTCCATCGTAACATTCCTGATGTTGTCCCTAGTTTCATAAAATCCTCCCAATTAATACCAAAAACAACGGATCTAGAATGTTAAGTTGGACTTTTGTAACAAATTCTATATTCATCATCATCACTATATTCATCATCATCAAAAGAAGGCTAAGCATTCGTATGGACAAGATACACAGACAGCTAGAAACAATAATTGATAAGCTTAAGTGTGCAGATAACAAACTTTGTACAATACGAGAGTATACCATTGTTGAAAGTCTAGGTCAGGAGAAAGACAAGACAATATTAGAATGTTACGATGGACTTCAAAAGGGCTCCAATAGTAACATTTATGGCAGCAAAGGTATTGGGCATTGACTTGAACACGACACTAGAGCACAAAGCACCCATAAAAAGAAAACATAGGCCAAAGGTAATTGTAGAGGGAAAGTGCGGAAGTCAAAATCTTGCAACTCAAAATAGAGTTTAAGGAGAACCAAACAAAAAATAGGAAGTATGTAAGGAAGAATGTCCCAAAAATTGCTAAAATACCGCTAGCTATGGTTATAAAAGAGACTTCAGATTCTTGTGCCGTATCTAGAAAATCCAGTAGGAGAGCTCTATATTTTGAGTCCAAACGTGCAATGTTCCCTTTCAATCAGAAACATGTTTTGTAAACCCTCAAAAGGCCAAACAACTGATGTGTCAGGATACCCTACAGTTAGTGCCTAACATTGTATCGAATTTCATGATAGATGAGATAATTGATAAAATAAAATGACTCAACCTAAGGGAGAGCAATGCATCCAGAATGGAATAACAAAATGCACAAATTGTGTATAAGGGACATGGTTTAGTTGTACCTATGAGGCATTTGAATTTGAAAAGAAACATAAGCTAAGACCTAAAGTGGATCTTGACCCATAAACAGGGAGAATATGGAAAGTGTTGACGGGCATGGAATGAAGTAAAGGGCTTGAGAAAGTGATAGTGAAAAGGAAAAGCGGTGGGAGGAGGAAAGAAAACTTTATCATGGACGAGATGATTCCTTCATTGCCTGAATGTCTCTTCTTCAAGGTAAACTACATACATTTTGGCCCAAATATTGAATATCATGAACCCCCTGATACTATATGAATCAATTCTTCACCACATTAAAAACTCTTTATTTAATGAACTGTGAAAGAAAGTAAGAGTTACATGCAGACCATTTCTAGTTAAAGAAAGACATTTAAGAAAACAAAGAGGAAAAAGGCATTTGCCTTCATAATCAATGTACTTACAATTCACAGAAAGTCAACACAATTTAGCATGGCAGATAGATATATCACTAGCTAACAAAATGATTCCTAAGTGGTAAGAGATGTCAAATGTCAGTGCCATTACCCTATCAGTGAACACTGTGAAGCCCCCTACTTAAAACAGTGAAAAACATTTCCTACAAGTGAAAAATCTTATTTATAATTTGATATAACGATGTAACACTTTCATTATTCACTTTTTTGCTAATGATTTATTCATTTATCAACATATGTTAATTAATAAAATTACCTATCCAGGAGATAGACGCTTTTCAAAGTGGAAAGGGTCAGTGGTTGATTCGGCTATAGGTGTTTTCCTCACTAAAACTTTTTCTGACCATCTTTCATGCTAAATTGAAAATCAAAACCTTTCAACAAAATGTCCACTGGTAGAAAAAGATGAAGTGTAACCCCACAAAAACTTCATGCTTTCTTCTAGTCTTTGCAGCTCTGCATTTATGTCTCTTGCAACAAAGGTTCCTCTAGTCCTTTACACATCATTCTGGCCCTACAAATAAAGAGAGCAAACTCAAGGTTTCAAAACCAGGGAGGTGAAACTTGATATTGAGAAAAAGGATGCAGGTGACAAGACAAATTAAGAAAACAAGTAGAGGTAAATGGGACAAAGAAACAAAGGAGCAAAGATACAGTGGATTAACTGGACCATGAAGCATTGAGATGAGATTGTGAATCCTAGTTAGATAGTATGCATGCAAGGAAATAAATCAAGTTGTAACATCATATCTCGTAATTAATGGTTGTTAATTTTACAAAAGAAAACAATTAACTTCATGATTCACCATTAATCTTCACCAAAAAAATAATAATATTGTTATTATGAGAAGAATATTAGATAGTAAGCCTAGAGGGAAATAGATTAAGTTGTAACATCATAATTCACCATTAATGGTTCTTAATCTTATAAAAGAAAAAAAAAAGAAGCTACATAATTCATCGTCAATAAAAAAATAGTACACACACAAAACACTTTTTTTAAGAACCCTACTGGTTGGTAGCACTTTTATATGGGCTTATATGCACTATTTTTTGTACTCTCTTTCCAGATCCCCACATTTGGGGTCTTAAAATTTATGAGGCTTACACAAAACTTGGGTTCACTAAAAAAAAGATGAGAGAAATACTAAGATAGTGTAAAGGACAACATTATGAGGTTCCTTGAATGCAAAAATCTGGTTTTTAGATGCGTAGTCACTTGATCTTTTACTTTAGCTATATGAAATGAATGAATTTGTCATTTGATAATTGTAATCTCAAATGACTATTGTTTGGATTGATAGAAAACAATAGTAAAGAAAATGGGTTAAATCTACCATTTTCTCGTGTTTGGAAGAGGCTAATGAGAAAAAATAAAAAAACTAGTATGAGTCATACCAAAAAGTTTTCTTTGCCACACTTTAAAGAAAATGGAGAGAAGGGGAAATACCGCGTGAGGGGAAAAACACTGAGAAGAAACGCAAATCTAAAAAACAAAGCACCCTCAACGACAACTAATACATCAATTTAAAAAACTACAAAAATTTCAACCAGAAGATAAAAAGCTCAAGTATGTAGACTCACCTTGTGCAGCTGATACAAACCATATGGGCAGTAACCCTAATTCACAGCATAGGCATCACAAGAAAAACATGCAAACCACAACTAGCTAGAGAGCACAACGGAAGATACTGGAACAAATTACAACCCAGAGCCACAAAAAAAAGTACTACCTAAAGTCTCAAGTAGTATCAGATGAGAGTATGAACACTAGCTGGATAGTATGCATCCAAAGAAATAGATTAAATTGTAACATTTGTTAGTATGAGAAGAATATACAATAGATAGGCTTAGAAGGAAATAGATTAAGTTGTAACATCATAATTCACCATTAATGTATCTTAATCTTACAAAAGAGAAAAAAGTTGACACTACATAATCAATCTTCAAGGTTGGTTGGTACCACTTCTATTTGGGGTTATATGCAATATTTCTTGTACTCTCTTTCTAGATCTCCCACATTTGGCATCTTACAAGTTTATGAGGCTACACATAACTTGGATGCACTTAAAAAAGATGAGACAAATATGAAGAAAGTGTACAGGACGAGATTCGGAGGTTCCTTGCATGTAAAAATTTGATTTTGAGATGCGTAGTCAGTTGGTCTTTTCCTTTAGCTATATGAGATGAATGAATTTGTCGTTTGATAATTTTTATCTCAAATACCTATTGTTTTGATTGATTCAAAACAATAATAAAGAAAATGGGTTGAATCTACCATTTTCTCAGTTTCGAACAGGCCTAGTATGAGAAAAAGAAATACTAGTGAGTCATACAAAAAAAAATTCTTTTCACCACCTTAAAGAATTTTGAGAGAATGAGAGAAAAAAAAGGTGTGAGGGGCAAAACACTTAATAGAAACTCAAATATAAAAGACAAACAAAGTACCCCAAAAACAAACTAATATATATGAATTTAAAAAATAAAAAAGTTTGCAACCAAAATGTGAAAAAATATCATTACTTTTCTAAGGATGGGATATAGGAACCGATCAGGTTTACAAGTAACAACTGGCAAGCATCATACAACAAGAGAAACTTGTTCTAAAAGAAATCAAGTACAAGCTGCAATCAATAAGGTTATCAGAATCACCAAAAAGTCCAAAAAAAAAAAATCAAAATTGACTTACGCTAATCTGTAGGAACCAACGATCTTGAGACCAAGCTTCAACCAAGATTATAGTAACTGCTAAAAAATATGAATAAAATCAAAATATTAGATTAAAAAACAAAAAACAAAATAAATAAAATCAAGGGTTCAGTTGAAGAAGGAAACTGATGAAGAAGTAGATCAAGGGTTCTTGTATCAAGGGTTCTCACCAGATAGACTTTGATGCACAAGCCACGGTGATGGTACGATAAGTTATGGTTCTACTCGCAACGATTACATTACAATTTGTCAAATGTGATTTGCGGCTCAAAATTGGGACTTAGGGTTCTAGACAAGTAAAAGGCTAAAAGTTGTATTTGTGAATCATGGGTTAGGGCTATAGACAACCCTACCAGAAAATGGGTTCTTCAACAAAGGGGCCAAAGGTAGGGTTCAAGGGGTTGGCCCATGGATTTTAGTCCCCCTTTCATAGCTCAGGGGTAGGGGAAGGAGAATGAAGATATGGAGATGGAAAAAGCGAATTAAAAGGATGAGGGAAGAGGAGGGTGTGGTTGGTGTTACGATCAGGGGAGGGGGAAGAAAGAAGATGTGGGAAGGGAATGGAAGTGAAGGGAATAAATATGGATTGGGTTTGTGTTAGTATTTTTATCCTTACTATTTTTTTATGCTTGATTGTCATTTTGTATTTTTTCTACAAATTTAAATACGCATGAGTGCCACTTGTTGTTTCCTTCTTTATTTGAATCTCTTAACCGTTGTTGATAGTAAAAAGGATTACAGTAGTATATATTGTCAATGTAAAAAAATTTACTAATATTTTAATTGTTGTGCTTTTATTTTAATAATTAAGAAGGATAAATAATAATAATACTGATTTCTTCAGATATTATTGGATGTCAAAGTAAAAATCATTAATCATTTACACTTTACACCGACAGTGCATATAAATTTTAAAAAAAAATCTATGATTAGAAGGGAAATATATAGAAATTGTATTAAAAGTATACGTAATGTGTATCATTATTTTCTAATTCAGTAAAAAAAATCATTATTTTCTAAATTTTCATATATTTTAATTTATATTTTAATATTGACACTTTCAATGATATTTTTTAAAATAATCATTTTAAGTAATCTATACTAATAGATAATGGTAAAGTTCAAATTTTGGTGTCCTACTTTAAATATTGCCTAATTTGCCCTTTAAACCATAGTTAAAAAAATTTAACTTTTGAAAAATAATAAAAACAGGTAACTGAAATGGAAGCCAAGCGGTTGTGCAACACAGTTTACATATACAAATTTATGGCAGGGGAGAATGAATATCAGCGTGGCTTATCAAAACTTAGATTCTAAAACAAAAATAAAACTGACTACATTAATTTCAAATTGAAAAACTGCATAGTTTTTATTCATCACTCACCCACTCTCCTTTTAAGTTTTAACTTAATTTGCCCTGTAAACCATAGATAAAAAAATTTAACTTTCGAAAACTAATAAAAACAGGTAACTTAAATGGAAGCCAAGCGGTTGTGCAACACAATTTACATATACAAATTTATGGCAGGGGAGAATGAATATCAGCGTGGGTTATCAAAACTTGGATTCTAAAACAAAAAAAAAACTTACTACATTAATTTCAAATTTGAAAAACTGCATAGTTTTTATTCATCACTCACCCACTCTCCTTTTAAGTTTTAACTGCATGATAACATAACCCATAACTGAATATCATCAACGTAATGCCTCTGAGGAAAGTAATTAGGCTATGCTCTCTCCATCATTTTGGTTTTCATTGATTTTGAGAGAGACAGAGGTAAAGACGTGTGGGTCACTCCTATAAAAGGCCAAGAATGCACACTCATAAGGGAGGCAATAAAGTACATACACATAGAGAGATACACCCGTTGAGAGAGAGAGAGCATAAAACGTGCACCCAATGTTTTTGACAACGTAGAAGCCGGGATCAAACGGAGATACGAACTAGGAGGACAAGTAACACAAATAATATATGAAGGCATCGAGAATACAACCATCAAATTCGGATTCAATTTCTGGTGTTGGAAGAATTCAGTTTTTAGATCAAATATGGTAAATTATTGTAACACAATCTTTCTTTGTTTTTTTTTTCTCCTTTACATCAGATATGAATCTGTGTTGAACATTATGGGCATTGACAATGATAACGAAATCTGAAATTGAATATTTGACTTGATGTCCTTGCTGCCTTGGTCCTGTTTGATTAAATGCTTAAACCACTCATGACAGTGCTGTTTTGTGATGATGAAAATGACAAAGTGAATACCTTTACTCATAAGAACTTAAGCTTGCAGTGGGTCTAGGTGTTTTTTATATTCAATATGTGATGTTATTCTTTATTTTATTGTATACATGTTGTATGAGATCAATCCTCAACCATTATGTCTTAATATATTGATATGTTGATGTTTGGATGGCTTTACGGCATTTTAGGGAGTTCCGCCTTCAACTATTTTCACTAATAATGGGACTACAATTTCATTTTTCATTCCTACATTTTCATTTCGCATATAGGGGTAGTTCTCTTTGTTTATTTTCTCAATGATTATTTGTTTTTGGCTATGTGAAAAGTTATAACATCTCTCTTCCCATTCTTTTAGGATAAAATACATGCATCTGAACACCAAAAAGGTCTTATATAGCTTGGGGTTGCAAAACATATTCGGTACTTTCTTTGTGAAGCCGACTGAGAGAATAATGGCAAAGCTGCAGAGAGTGAACCATTTGTTACCTATGGTTGAGAGATTAGTACTCCTGATTTTATCTATATTAATAGGTAAAGAGATTTCACTTGGTGATGCTTATTTTTAAGGATTTATTTTTTCCTTCTATATTCGAAATCATGTATCCATTTAATGATGAGTAAATTATTGGTTAAGTATATCGAATACTATAAAGTTAGTTTCAGATTTTGAACTATAAATTTGGTAAATCCTAGATCCAAACTTTTACACTATTAGCACAATACTGCAATGCAGACTACGAATCACTACCATTTGGTTCTAGTTTAGACAACCATCAAACTGAATTCACACTACACAAAGCTTTTATATTTATGTTCCTTCAAGATTGTTGACACAAATTATTATTCTAACTATAATTTAAGATGTTTTACAGAAGTTTTTGTACAAGTTTCTTTTAGAAGTTGCTATGAAAACATAAGTATGATTTGTTAGATTTAGGTAAATCCAAATTATACTCACTAGGCTTAGGGTAAAAGCTTGGAAATCTTTAAATCGAACAAATGAATTAAATCACATTTATATTGACCAGACTAAACTCAGTAGAATAGTAACTGGTTAATTAATGAATGTTTACATAACCTTATCTTGAACTCAAACGATTCTTTTATTCAAAATCTCTATCAGTTAACACCATTCTTGGAAAATTTAGATTCCTATTTTTTCAAAGGCAGCTCTGTTTCATTGCAAAGGTAGAAAATGCTTGAGCACCCCTTCCGGAAACACAAGAGGAAGGAGCAACCACTGTGTCGGGAACAAAAAACAGACCAAATTTGAAAATAAATTAAGCAAGGATATGCTAAACCCTGGAGCCAAGCTCAGTTATGTTTGACCTACATACAAGTATGTATATCTATTGAGCTTTCAAATATTTAATTTTATTAAAAAAGGAATGAGCTTTCATCGTTTCAAAGTTTTCAACATATCCATCGGTATAATGTATTTGGTTTGCTAAGGCAAGTATCCATCATATAATTACCTCTTCTATTATCCACTGTAATCAATTAACTTTTTTTACATATATCTATTGCAGAACTTTCTCCCCATCTAGATATTTTTTGTCGAGGAACCCATCTATTGAACTCACATTTGCTACTCTCCAACGGACATTTGTAATCTTTATCTTCCTGTCACAATTTGGTGTCTATGAGGCAACTTCATTGCCATGATTTTCATGGTTGAATTATTACTTTATTGTGTGTGGCCTTTCTTATAATTTACATTGAATGAACCAATAGACTACAAGAGTGGAACATGCTTATGAAGACAACAAACATAACTTCAATATTGTTGAACAAACACTTAGGGAACCATGCATTTGCGGCTTGACACATGTATAAGTTTTTCTTCCTTATAGCCGCAAATGAACTATGTTTAAGTTTCAACTAATAGCCATTATATATCTGTTCTAGGCTCCTAAATTATCTTTCAAGATTCATTATTTATGTTTAAGTTTTTGGAAGTATTGTTCGGTTATAAAGTTAGACTTAATAAGATTAATGAGTTGAAGAGGAGTTATATTTTCCAATGAATGCCATGTTCTTATTCTAATGCATTTTGAATCTTGGGTCTTGCTAACCAGTGCCCTAAGGGCATTAGTTAAGGATTCCAAAGATAGAAAAATCATATTGAAAAGTGTAGCTTTTAAATTTTCTAAGTATTAAATACACCACTTTTCAAGACAAAGTTTCTATTTCTATTTCCTTAACCAATGCCCTATGGGCACTGGTTAGCATTTCCCTTGAATATTTAAATGATATTAACATACAAAGTATATTTATGGCTTCGGTCAGGTTGTTGGCAGCCTATTTGATTCTTCAGGTCTATGAGCAGTGGATGGAATGTCTTTTCAACACCGAAAAAGAAAATTTTGCCCCAGCAAGCTTGAGTTAGGCAATGGGTGGAAAGGGTGATGATGCATATCAGAGGAGTAGCAGGGAAGTAGATGAAGAAGAGGAGATGAAATGGGCAGACTTAAGAAGATTAATAAGTTGAGGGAGTTATATTTTCCAATGAATGTCATGTTCACATTCTAATGCATTTTGATTATTTAAATTATATTTAACAAACAAAGTATATTTTTGGCTTGGGCAAAGGTTGTTGGCAGACCTATTTAATTCTCCAGTCTATGACCAGTGGAAGGGCCTGCAGTAAATTGGACACAATTACTGCATTTCATCTTGCAAGTAGGAACCTAAACATATTTAATACTACTACTATAGCTATTATTTTCCATTATACATCAAAGAGTATGGGTAGACAGTCTCAGAATTCCCCTTATTACAAATTTTGAAGGGCCTGCAGTAATAATTGGAATATAAAATTTGTTTTGGATTTTTTTATTAAATTTTATTTTGGGTCTTTTAACTTATTCTAGAAGGCTGTAAATGCTATTGCACTTTTGGAGGTGCTGGTATGATGGATCAAATTTGACATCTTAGTTTCTCTGCCATTAATGTGATATATATATATATATATATATATATATATATATATATATATATATATATATATATATATATATATATCGCGCGCGTGCGTGTGCGTTTATATTAATCAATCACAGTATAAAATCACAAAAATTACCGAACAAACATACATATCTTATACAAATGGCAAAAATATATTTTATACCAACAATAACGTACACACGAGTAAATGAAATAGAAATACAGCCAAGCAGGTATGTCAATAGAAACTTTTGTATTAAACATGTGATAAATAAAACACTGACAACTTCGTATAGTTGTTTACCTTACCATGATTCTTCTCAATTCTTTGTATATCTCATTATCAATAAAATACTTGATAATTATAAAATTACAAATTAACCAACACAATGTCATATACAAATATAACATATTCAATATCTTAATCATAACTAATATAAGAGTTAAACAAGTAACATATCATAACCTTAAGAATATAGATATTTTTTTCTTATTACTTGAAATATGCTAACATGACAAATATTTTGATATTGAATTTCAAGTTTTTTAATTAAAAAAAATTGATGGTATTAGCCAAGAAAATGTATATTGCACAACAACAACAAAATACGTTTTTTTTACATTAATCAAACATGATATAAAGTCGCAAAAATTACTGATTAAAATATTCGATTTAGACAAGTGAAATAAAACATTATGTGCCAAGAACATGGATAAAAGACACGTAAAAGAATTAGGAATGCGGCCAGACAGGCACGTAAGTGCCTGTCTTTCCGCTAGTATATTTAAGTTACGATTACCTTTAAAAATCCACTTCTATTTATAATTTATTAAAATTCACCCTAAACATAATATTAAGACACATCAGCTTTTCTAAACCCTCGTATGACCATTTTTTCCACATATGCTGTGAAACCTACGTGGCTCTATCTCTTGCAATTTCTTATTCTTTCTTACGCTCACTAAATTGTGTCTCGTGCCCAACATATACAATACAACACGCACTAAACTCCTTCCAAAGGGTTACCACCGTTTGCAATAAAGACACACGGAGATGCCGTCGGAGGGCAAAAAAAAACCCCTAAAACGCAGGCATAATGGAAGTCGATTCCCAAAGGGTTACCACCGTGTGCGGCCGTCGGAGCTATACACACCACCAAAAACGGGTTCCGACTTCAGCGGGAGTTCTCCGCCAAATGAACCTGAAAGGGTGAACGGTACAGCGGCCACTCTGAGTGATGTGAAATGGCATAGCGTGGCTTCGTCGATGCGCATACAGGCGGTTGATAGTCCGAGAATATATGGCATATGGCTGCTAAAGAGACTAATCTATTGTTAAAAAATTTCAAAACTCGGTTGATAGTCCGAGAATATATGAAAAAAGTTCACTATAGAGAGGGATAAGAGCCTCATTTTTTATGGAATGCCTAATAGTAATGGAATGTTCTTTTGTCCTTGTGTCAGGTGTTTGAATACGAGGAAATTTATTTATCTATTTATCTTCATCTTTAGTTATCCATGTTAAAAAAACATATTTTAATATTTACTGTTTCTGAACAGGCATACACATGGATCACTTGGACCCGCATTCACGGGAGGACACTATGGGACCTATGCAGGACACAATGGGGCCTACGCAGGACACTATGGGGACTACGCCTGATGATACTGTAAGTTTATATTATATACTATCTTTTTTCTTTATTTATAATGTAAGTTTAAGTTCTTTATTTATTCTTTATTTATCCTTGTTATACATAACCCTCTAATTTAACATTTTTTTGTCCAAACAGACATCAGAGTCTCGGAGGAAACGGGGTAGAGGAGCCACGTCATTGAAGAAGTTAGAGAAGGCTAGGCAAAGTGGTCAGCCTCTTGAGGTGTCCTTTGATGCTAAACTAAAGCCCCAGGGTCCCTGTGCTAGAGAATTTAAATCATGGGTGATTCTACAAACCAAGCAGCACGTTAGCATCATATACAACCATTGGAACGACGTTCCACAGAACGTTAAGGATCAGATTTGGGAGGCTATCACGGTATTTTACTTTTACATTCTTTTGATATACATTATTAAATAATTATTCGAGTTCTAATTCATCCTGTTTGTTATGTATTTAATGTGTAGATAGCTTGGATCGTGTCAAATGACAAGCATCATCGGGCGAAATGGTTCTCATTAGGGGCAAGACGCTGGAGTGAGTTCAAGCATGATCTTACTAGGCACTATGTATCTGGGAAGAATAAGCTTGATAAGATGTTCTTGGATTACCCTTAGATTGATTGGGAGATGTGGGATAAATTTGTTAGTGCGACACCCTATTCTAGGGTCATCACACTATTACCTAAGAACGGAATTTAAATTATTAAACGCTGGTTACTTTCATAAAATATATTTTTGAGTAAACGTTTCCTTACGAAAATAGCGCTGAATTTTTTTTTCTAAACATAGAACCATTGTAAACATAAACAACATATATGTATATCTATATATACATCATCTTTTATATACACAACACCTATAATAGGAGATAACTAAAGAGCCCTCATAAGTATAGGCTATTCTCCATCAAACTAGACAAAGAAAGTAAAGATATATATACATATCAGCAACAAGTAGTTCAGAACCATATTCGAAAAATCATGGCTTTATGAAGCCATATCAAAAACCGTTAAGGCTCACTACCTCATAACTAAACCTATAGCTGGTCAAGCTACAAAAACTCATTGGGAAGATCATGATGATCAATCCCACCTACAACTGACGAATCTGATGATGATGCCTCCGCTTCCGCTGCATCATCTGAAGAATCCTCATCATCAACCGCAGGAGGTTGAAACTCAAGATCGTCCTCAGTGTACTCCTTCGGATCTTCCTCCCCCTCGTCTAACTCCACTTCAGCAGGAGGTTCCTTAGGTCCTAATATCTGAAGAGGATGTGGTTGAGGCAGATCCATCAATCCGTGCTCTTCCAAGTACTGTAGGTAAAGCCAAACTGGAGGTAGAGATACCTCGACCGTCTCCACTACGTGAATTCTCTGTTGTGGTCCTTCCTCTACTGTTCCGATCACCTCTCTACTCGGTCCATGGTAGGTGGCGCTGAGTGCCCCAGGGTTAATCTCCCAGGCACCACCGTATTGTGCACGCTATTTGATCGTTCGAACCCTCGATTGCACCAAAGGTATATCCAGGTTCATCTGAATGTGTAAGAGTGAGAAACCAATACATGGATCTTACTCAATAACTACATACTAGCCACCACATAAACACATCAGCATTTACCAAATACCAACAGTTATAAACAAATAGTTTATCAGTGGGTTCAACACCCTAAACATCATCAATTTGAAAATTATGCATGACACTTCATATTCATCATCTAATTTTCGTCCTAATCTCATGAGATATCCCAACATATAATGAGTTGATCAAGCTCCATAGCCACACTGGCTAACTTGGCACTCTGCCAATAGGTGCGCAACCTCTTCCCATCCACACAGGCACACAAGGCCAGGTACACAAGACCGTTACACATTGCTAATGTCCACACTCAGGGCACCAATAGCAAGTAAGATGGGGTCTCCATGTCCTCACTAGGAACATGAGATAAATGCATATCGGAATTACCTTTCGCCGTTGGTAATTAATGCATCAAACCATAAACCGCAGGCACGTCTGCCAAATGCATGTGAAATACTTTTGTTTTGTTCTTTTCTTTGTGTTCAATCTTTCTTTGCCGAAGCTCAAAATGACTGACGACTCACATAGTCTTAAAACACTTGTTAAAACTTTTATTACAACACAGGACCTCACTGTCCGAGTGCTCTGTAACGCCCTCCCTCAGGGCATTACTTACGTAACACATGCGGAATTTAAAGTAAAAGATAATTTGCTGGTTGCTTTCGGAAAATTTGTTTTCTCTTAAGTCAGAAAATTGGGGCATAAAATTTTCTTATATAAGGATAACTCTGAAATCCATCATACATACATTTAAAACGTAAAGTCACGTTCGTAACGAAGTTACCATGACATACAACATTTCTATAAGTTTCCATAAGGGAAAGTTTAAACTTCAGATGGATGTATATAACACTACATTCACGGACCCCTTTAGATATACAACCCAACTCATACTCCTAAGCTGGTCATTCTATCAAATATTAATTGGAGAGACCCCCAATCGGAATACTTTCCCAACCTCTAATACTAGGTCTTCAAGGGACTTAGAAAGACTCCTCTGCAACATCGGTACTAGAGTACCAAGGTACTACAGCAAAACCCGAAGATACCTGATATAATTGTAAGAGTGAGATACCATCATAAGATATATCCCACAACAACCATATACATGATACATACATCACATAATCATATAAGCAGTCAAATCATGCATATACACAATAAAATAGTGTTATATCAAAGGGTCTCAAACCCGCACAATCAATCTTTTGAAAATATGCATGGCACTTCAATATCAGGATCTAACTTAATCTCATGAGATATCAACACCGTTTTTCACTGGAGAAGATTTAGAGTTGGTCAATCTCTAGCCCACCGGGCAGTTGCCTCCTTACCCTCATGCATTAAGGTCTCAGGACGAGCAACGTCACATGTGCCTCTTCACTCGGTTTACATGAACAGACTCCCAGATACCATCTTTGTATCTGATTTATATATCAATAGCACGTCTGCTTGGGGAAATGCACATGAGAAAATATTTTATTTAAAAGGTTTTCTTTGTGTTCATTATTTTTCACTGTCGCAGCTCAAAGCTAACGACTTAATCATCATTTCCCCATCACTTGAAAACTTAGAAGCATAGGACACGCAGTCCGAATGCTCAATCACAATGCCCGAGACCGATGCACCAGTCCTAGGCTTGTGGTCGTAGAAAATAATATTCACTTTTAACAGTGTTCGTCACAACGTGGTTAGGATACGCATTCCACAACAACGTGATTAGGACACACACAGTCCACAACAACGAAATCAGAACGCACTGTCCTCGATTTCGAGAATTGGACTCTCTGTCCATAACATCATAACCAGGACTCGTAGTCCCGAAATAACACTCATAACCAGGACTCGTAGTCCCGAATTAACACTGATCCAAGATCACGTGTGCATAACTGAATACTAGAGGCGACGTCTCGCGTACTAGATTCTCTTTCATAAGTACTTATTTTTCGTTCAGTGAAAAACAAATTCAAAACCGAATCCTCGATAACCTATCCAGGTTATCGGAAAGTTTCTAAAATATTTAGGAAAAGCCTTTTCTTTGAAAATCTTTTATAAAGCATCTTTGAAATTCTTTTATCTTTGAAATATTTCCCCCAATAGGATATTGCCAAATAATCTTGAAAGTTTTCACTTGAAGACACATAGTTCGAAAAGGATTTTTCTCTTGTATAACAATAGTTCACCAAAACCATTTAAACTTTTAAAACAAGTACTTTAAGTTAATGAGCTTTTGGAAAAGAACACCAATCCCTTCATCTTCAAAGCTTATTAAGGTTTTTAATCCTTATAACGGTTGAGCACAGACACAAGTCTGGCTTAGCAAACTTTCAATCAACAGCAGTACATATTATCAGTTCAATGCTAATATCACAGTTGAAAGCAGTTCATCACATATATGCATTATAACATTTAGAACAAGTACAGTTCAACATCAGATAATAGCATAACAGTTCAAGTACATTAGATAATCAAGTAAGCTCAATCATCATGTAAATATCCAATTAAACACATACACACATGCATACAGTTATTGAATAACTTTAGGAAATCCCCTCTTACCTTAAGAAGGTAAGAGAATGCGAGAAAATAAACAGTTTCGTGAACGTTCTTCAAGGTTGGTTAGGATGCAAGTCTAGGTTTCAAGACACAAGGTTCAAAGGATTAGAACTCAATCGAGAACTTAGGCCTAGAAGTTTCCAAAGCACATGCAACTTAGGGATTTATGATCCTTAAGTGCTAGGAGTTTAAAACATGATTACTTTAAAACAAAGTCGAACAAAAATCCCACCAAGTTACACTTTGATGGAGATTCGGCCTTGACCAATAAAATAAGCTAGGAACATTTAAACTTCCCAATCTCTTTGGTTTAGCATCCATTAATAGTAAGGAGCTCAAAACCATGATCACTTTGGATAAATGAAAAACGAAACACCCTAGGTCCATAACCTTTAAGATTCGGCCATCCTTGGGTTTTTATGATAAAAATCTTTAAATTCTTCCAATATCTTAGACCTTTTAGCATCCAATAACTTATGGAGCTCAAGTCTATGATCATCTTGAAAGCAACATAGGATTTTAAATAACAAAGCTCATAAGCACATAAAGTAAGAACAACATAGGCTTATAAATAATTAAAGTATAATGACATAAGTAAATGAATCATAAATGACATAAACATAAATGACATAAAGTAAATGACATAATGTAAATGACATAAAGTAAATGGCATAAATATAAATGACATAAAAGTAAATGACATAATGTAAATGACATAAGGTAAATGGCATAAATATAAATGACATAAAAGTAAATGACATAATGTAAATGACATAAATATAAATGGCATGAAAGTAAATGACATAAAAGTAGAGTAAAAATCTTTAAACTTTCCAATCACTTTAGACATAGCATCCTTTAACATAAAGGAGCCTTGGTCGATGATCATTTTGGGAAAACAAATCTTTAAACTTTCCAATCACTTTAGACATAGCATCCTTTAACATAAAGGAGCCTTGGTCCATGATCATTTTGGGAAAACAAATCTTTAAATACAAACTCATATTTGTAAAAGTTGAAACAAGATCCATCTAAACCATATGCATGGTTCGGCCTCATTAGAAAGTAGAGGTTAGCAAACTCTGTTTTACACAACAAGTAAATACAAGACCATAGAAATTGATTTCAACTCAAAAGGAGTTTTCTACCATTTTTGAGAGATTTTTGAAGATAAAAGCTCATATATGACATAAAGAAGAAACTTTAGAAAAAGATGAAGTTTTTAAAGAAAAGAATAGATGAGAGTATTGCCCTAAACAAGAGGAACAACTTTGATGAAGAACACTTAGTGAAAAGAAGAAGAAAAACTAGAGCTTTGGAAGCTTGAATTTAAGAAAAAGATGAAAACTTAAGGGTTTTAATGGAGTAGGAGAAAGGAAAGTGATGAAGTGAAGTTGATGAGTGATATTTATAGAGGAAAAGTGGAGGTGCATGGCCTTGAGAGGGAGAAGAAGAAAGAAGATGAGTTTCTTGAAGAGAGGTTAAAGAGTTAATGTGATGTGATGTGATTGGAGAGAGAAAGATGAAAAGTAAGATTTTGGAGGGAAGTAAGGATTTACTTTTTCTTAGTGTGTGTCATAAACATTTAATGAGACTTCCCATCAAGCCTTTTCTCATGCTTTAGGGTTCCTTTAACTGCTTAAATACGTAACCGGTTGCACATCCGATCGTATTTTCTGAAGGTTTCGTCCGGATAAAATATTATATTTTATTCCCGGACAACAAAATTCGAAAATTTACCAAACCCACACAAAACATCATAAAAACACTAACCGTCTCGTTCAAGAATTAAAATTTTGTCTCTAGCTCAGTAAACTTGTACCGGCAGAGAAAACGCAGATCGGTTTTCGTCTGAATTTTCGACCGAAAAGTTTACTATGACTTCATACAGTAAAACAACACAAGAAAATTATTTTATTTTAAATAAAATCATCCTCCGGATTTTATCAAAAATAAACACATTAAAGCATGTATTTACTGATAAAGAAGCATACGAAAAACAGGGTGTTACATGCTCAATCACGACACCTCTCGACCGGTGCACCAGTCTTAGGTTCGTGGTACTAGAAAACATCTTCAATGTTTCAACACAGTATACCTCACGTATACGGTATAGGCCCTCAAAGTCCAAATGACTGAGTCCATCACAACACAGAACATTAGTACCCCAACGTCTCGGTTACTAAGTCCCACTGTACTTTCAACACGGTTGAATCAACTTTTGATTTTTTTGAAATTCTTTTCCAAGGTAGAAATTCATTATAAAATCCTTAAATAATAAAAACTTAGTTTTTTTACAAACCAATGAGTTACTTGAGGTTTAATTTTCTCAAAATATGCACTGCCATTTCAAAAATAATTGCCGTCTACACTTTTCCAAACTTGCCGTCAAATATTATTTTTAAGGCTTTTAAGCCAAAAACTTAACTTTTTCCACTTAATTAATTTTCTAAAATTATGATTAACTTATTTTCACCAATTAATTTCATAAAAGAATATTTTGTAATATTCCGGAATTTCTTACGTAAAAATTAGCAGTGCTAAAATATCTTCATGGTTTCGCGCTCGTTGTGACTCATAATTCACTTTTTCAGAAATAAATTATTAAAATAATATTTTCCAAAACTCCTTATTTTTCTCAAAATAAACTCCCTTTGATAATATTTATCAATATTTTACCGTTAAAACATTGAATAAAATTTGCGAAGCTTCTTAAAGTTTTTATCCGACTTACTTAATTGTGAACTGAACACTGTCAGGCTTCTCACACATCAACCAACAATTATATCACAGATATTTCCCAGGCATATCATGCATCACAGTAGCATAATATAATTGCAGATAAACAATTAACGTAATTAAAACCACACAGATACAAATAACACAAGAATCAACAACATAAATAAATACTAACAAACAAATAATTACAAACAACCACAGGATAACATATAGCCATTGAATAAATCCTCCGGTGTTCCCCTCTTACCTCTTGAAGACTTCTTGATGAACTTACAGATTCCTTCGGAATTTTGGTTACCTCGTAAACGTCGTACTCAACTAACCTTCAACCATTACAACCAAATAGTTACAAATCAAGAAACTAAAACATTCTAAACCCTAATACATAGTCACGGCCTCTAGGGTTTTTGAATGACTAAAACTTCTAATCATGATTAAGTCATGGATTAATGATCCTTGATTAACCTAAATAATAGATTAGTGACTAAATAACTAAGTTTAAAAATCAAAACTTCCTAACTCTTTTATACATGGATTCGGCCTCAATAGGTTCACAGGTCTAGGGTTCTTAGTTTAATAAACCAACTTGGATTTATTAAGCATACATACTAATATCTTGATTAACAAGATCATTAAGGAAAACTTTGAACAAAACTCAACAAATCTAACCCACCTAGGGTTTCGGCCAACATAGAGATTTTTTAGTAAGATATTCATTTTAAGAAACTAACTTGGATTAGAGTGTATAGACATACATGCCATATGGAATACATGATCATATATGACAACACATGAACAAAACTCTACCAACCCTAATTAGCTAGATTCGGCCAAAGCTAGATTTTTAGGAAAGAAATTTTTGATTACATCATGCTCTTGGATTTAGATAATATGCATGATAACAAGAAGATAGAAAGTAGTTTCATCATCATTAGATTTTTCTAGAATTTATTATGACTTTTCAAAGTTCTAGGGTTAGAAACTTTAAAGTAATGAACAACTATGATATAAGACTTGAATCAAGAAACTTTCTAAAGAACATAGGTATGATTAAGAATGAAGATTTGAATTTACCTCTTGAAGATCAATAACAAAGGAAATTCAAGAAACTTGCTTCACAAACTTATCACTAAGAGACTTATGAACTTTAGGGTTTTGGAAACAAATGGCAAAAGAAACTAAGTGAAAAGTGAGAGTATGGTATTTATAGAGATAGTGGAGCCATATTGGGAAGGATCTAGATGATGATGAGTTGTCTTGCTAAAGGATTCAAATGCAATTAAGTTATAAGGACCAATTTGCAAAGATTCCATAAGTTGAAGGACTAGTTTGCAAATTGTCAATAAAGTGTCATGATGATGATTTTGCCACATTTAATGCAAGCTTATATTGACTTTGTTGGCTGAATTTATGTGTCAAAGATATTTTAGGACAATTCATGAAGGTTTGAGAAGAATCAAGAATGATATAGAATAATCAAGAATGATGTAGAAAATTGTGGAACACTCTAGAGAAATCTTGATTCATCCAACAAATGAGGCAGCCATCAATCCTCATGGTATTACGCATGGTTTTTGGTTAGTTTGGGCTTAGGTTCATTTTTGTGGGGCCCACTTGAAGATTTAAACATTAAGCTTGACATTGGAACTTGTATAGTTTAAAATAGGCTTTATGGAATCAATCCATGAACTAGAAAATTTTGGGCTTCTAAGCCACGACCATTTGATATTGGGAACAAGGATTCTAGCCCAATTCCCTTGAAAAAAACTTAGAAACTAATTTAGGAACAACAGGGTAATTAACAGAAAGTTCAGGGGCTTAAACGTAAAATTCCTAAATTTTCACTTTAACCCTGAAAAACCTTCTAGATTTAAAAATATGATTCATTCCCTTTAATCATCTCAAAATCCTAAGATAAACCCTCTATCGGTCGTCTACCCGATTACGTGTTCCGCCCGTAATACGTAAATTATTTTATTTTTTCTGAAAAAAAATTCTAAAAATACAGAATTGTAGAAAATAAAATATTAAGCTTAAGTCTTTCGTTCACGAATTAAAATTAGGTCTTTTGAGCAGTATTATTATACTGTCAATGGAATTCGCGAGCCGGGTTTCGCCTGACTTTCCAACCTAAATTTTAATCGTAGCTTCCTACAATCAAGTAGGATTGAGTGGTAAACTCCGTTTATTTAAAATAATTTTCTAAAACTCAAATAATTTATAAACATAATTAGTTGTATTACTGTTATTTAAAACAGTAAAATACAGGGTGTTACAGTTAGCATTCAACATGGGAACACATTTCAGGTTAGTTGATGAAGTTAATTTATTTATGTTTCTTAGAGATCATTTAAGTAAAGAAATTAAATGTATTTAACTCTATTAATTATGTGTTTTTGTTTAAACAGGCTAAGGCGAAGATGGGTAGGCAGAATCAAGCTAAGAACGTCCACACCCACACCTTGTCTCAGGGTGGGTACGCCACTAGGATTGACGAGATGATGGCGGAGAAGCTTAGGGTGAAGCAGGAGGAGATGGCTGTGAGGATAGCAGCTGGAGAGGTGCCTGAGGGCACACCTCTTGATCCTCCGTCTCCTATCCCGCACGAGGATGTTTGGTTGGCCGACCGAATGACAAAGAAAGGCTCTTTTAAAGCTGAAGGCACTCGCAATGTGACAGATAAGATTGTAAGTAACTACCTATATGCATTTATAGTTGATATTTGTTTATGGTTGATATTTTTAAGAAACACATTTCTCTTACACGTTTTTTCAATTCTTCATTGTAGATGGAGCTTAAGGAAAATTGCTCCTAGGGCTTATTCGTCCCTTCTCGACGCCGGGACATATTACTCATTGCTCTAGGCAAGGATGACCATCCTGGTCGGGTGATCGGTGTTCCAGAGACGGTGGGCATCAAAGAATATTATGGCAAGTCTACTTCACGAAGACGGGTCGTCGATGAGGCTGCACTTAAAGAAACCATTACACAAAAGCTCCTTTTCGACCCTGTCATTACAGACCAGCTGATGAACCGCTTCTTATCCAACCCAGATTTCAAGCAGGCATTTCAAAGGCGGGTAAGATTTCCCTCATGACTAAGTTGTTCTCGATTGGCGAGGATTTTGCGCCCGTGCTTTTTCAATGGGAGTTGGAGCATGATGGTTGACTGGCACACCCACTTCATGAGCATGAGTTTGGATTTATATTCAGTGGTAACAATATTGGGTATTTTTACAATGATGGCCAACAACTATCCATCGCGGTTGCTAGTCTTTGGTCGACGTCAATATGCTTTATAATTTTATAATTAATTCAATTTATATATTTTATTTTGAATTTTATGATTTACTGTATTCATATCGTAGGCATCTCCATCGATTTCAACTCGAGAGGAGTGACAACCTATTCGGCTTCTTAGAGCCCTACTCCCTTCAGCCTGAATTCTTTGACAATAAAAAAGAAGTCACATCGTACTTAACGATATTACTGAGAGGTGATCGCAAGGAGCTATATCTGGCACCGTACATAATGAACAACCATTGACAGTTTCTCATAATTCATCCTGTCAGGCATACTGTCATCTTCCTATGCTCTCTCCACGGGGACCTGCCACGGGAGGTGGTGGAACCTATCAATAGGTGAGTAATTAATCTTCTATTTAATTTAAGATTTAACATTTGTTTTTATTTAACAAACATGGTGAATTGGTTAATTGACATGAATATTCTGTTTATGATAGTGCGCTCAAGACTTGTTGCTTGAGCTGTGCCAACGGGAAGAGTAGGACTCCTAAGTCTAAAGGAAATCCTGATTGAATTATCCTCAAGGTTGGTAGTTTAAATAGTATATAATATTAGAATTACGAATTACTAATTCCAAATATATATGTTTATTTAACTGACATTAAATTTCATTTCTTTCGTAGTCTCGATATCAGCTAGACGATTGGTCGTGTGGATATTATGTGATGCAACATATGCTGAACATAGTCTCTGCATCTATTACGGAAGGATGGAAGAGGGTAATAATACTTAATTAAACAACTTATTTAATTATATATTATAGTTTTCATTTTCATTGCGTTAATTAACGTTACCATCATTTATTTGAACATGTGCAGGTTTTTAACAACTACCAATCGCCTCTAAACAAAAAAGAGTTCAAAGACTTGAGGACGCGGTTTGCAGAATTTTTCTTCAACTATGCTAAAGAGAAAGGATTGCCCCCAGGTATACCTCAAGAGTATATAGAAGATGTGTAGTTAGTAATTAGTATGTTTTTTATCCTCCCATTTGTTCCTTAATTTGTGTATATATATATATATATATATATATATATATATAAATATAACTATTATATTAATGAAATTTAAGTGAAATATTGGAATGTTATTAGACTGTTTACTGGACTAGACTGTTTATTAAATGCAGAGATAGCTGGGGGAAGGGATATATTGTTACAAAATTTTAAAAAAAATAGTCTTTAACGTCAATTGTTTAGTACAACTGACGTTAATGTTAGTTTTTTTTAAAACTAGCTTTTAACGTCAATTGAATGAAACAACTGACTTTAAAAGTGTATTTTTAACGTCAGTTTTGTAATCAAGTGACATTAAAAGTAAATTGACGTAAAAAGTTACACTTTTAATGATTGTTCTAATAACATTAGGATTTTTCAGACGTCAAAAATCAATTTTGTCTGACGTAAAAAACACTTACTACCCTAATAATTTCTATGCCCAACAGATTTGACCATTATCCTTTTAAATTATCCACTTCCTCTACTCATTGTAAGATTTTGAACTTAACGGTTCAACTGTGTTTAGATTTGAGTTCTATTTTCCTTTAAGTGTGCTGTTATCTGCACTTACTGGATTTCAAACCATTTTATGCATCTCTTCTCCGTTTTAGTTAAGGATAGCAACATGAATAATTGTTTTTGAGATGGAAAGCTATGTTTCCTGATTTAAAGCAACCAGTTTTCTAATTAATAGTTGCAGGTACGATGCTTTATTTTTTTCAATTGAATATGTTCTAAGTATTAGTTTGGATGTGTTATCTATTTTCTCATTTACATTAATGTGTACTTGGAATAACAGTAAACGTAGTTATATGCTCTTAAATCTGTACAAATTTTGATAAAAAGGTTATCTACTACTGTTTCATTTAAAGTGACAAATAAGTCTTCTATTATCTTTTACTGTTTCACACAAATATTATTTTTTATTATAATTTCATTTATTGTCAACTTATTGCCAATTTCATTCTAAATTTCTAAAAAATTACAGCAACCAGTGCGGGTCACAATCTAGTATTAATAAATACATGAACGCATGCAACTTTTTTTATGTATTAACTTAGACATGATTTACTAACCATTTGAATATCCCTTAAAAAAATACATTAATTCATAAATGCATTAATTTACATAAATTAATATGTATAAATTTAACCTTTTGAGTCACTAGCCATTAATAAATACATGTATTTACACAAAATATAATATATATTTTTTAACAAATCCTTGTAATCCTTTAAATTATTAAATTTTAATATACAAATATAATAAAAGTATGGACATTTAAAGCATTTAGGGAAAACATGTATATGTGAATTTACAAACAAAAAAAAATCTCTATATTAAACTGGACATGATTGCCTAACTATCTAAGTCTTTTCTCCCTAGAAAATACATCCATTAGGGAAAAAAATCTATATATGAATTTATAGAAAAATTTTTTGCATTAACTTGGACATGATTGCCTAACTATTTAAGTCTTTGCTCCTTAGGCATTACTTTGTAAACACGTGCGGAAATAAATAAAAAAGAAATTATGCTGGTTGCTTTCGGAAATTTATTTACTTTAAGTTAGAAAAACATAGGTATAAAAATTCTCTTTCAATATACTTCAAAAAAGTGATACATACATTACAATAGTGAAACCATATTTTTCTCAACAACATACATAAAATAAATTGATTCATAAATCAAACCATGATAAAATATAAATTTTTTTCCCGAAATTGTTGTCATTACAGAAATTCCAGACCATATAAGGTTTTTCAAAATCACCTATATCAACTTTTCTCAAAAGTATACACAATCCAAAGAAGAATCCTAAGTTGGTCACTCTACGAGACATTTACTGGAAAGACCTTTATAATTCTCACCATTATCACTAGCTTCTCCAAGGATCGGAATTAATATCCTCAAGTGAAGCTAAGAACTCCTCTGCAACCCCTGTACTCATGTACCAAGGTACAACAATCAAACTAGAAAAACATATACATGCAAGGGTGAGATACCAATATATGGATTTAAACACGATAACTACATACGCGACACCCAAAACATCATATAACATATATAGTTATAACAACATAAATATTCAGAAATCAACAAGTAGTTTATCAATGGGTTTCATCCCCGACAGTCATCGTCATTAAAAATAATGCATGACACTTCAATATTCACCGTCTAAAATTTTGTACCTAATCTTTGGAGATCCCAACTTCCATTCAATAACATCAATTATTTGGCCCGTCAAGGTTCCGAGTTCCAAGTATTTAAGTAAGTAACTGGGTAGGACACCAGCTCCAACCATCATCGTAACATGGTTTACACGAACTCCAATGATAGTTGTAACATAACTCAGCCTATAAAATATCACTAATATCCGAGCTCCAGAAATTGTAGTAAGTAGCCCGGTCTATCCTAGACCCACCTTCTATTCCACCCAAAGGTGAAACGTACACCATAAATTGAATACAAGGTACCATACATAAAACCTTTAGGCACATCTGCCGAATGATGCATGTAAAACATTTTGTTTTCGTTACTTTTCTTTGTGTTCATTATTTCCTTGTCGAAGCTCAAAAGCTCACGACCATCTCAATTTTCAAACATTGAAGTTTATCATCAATTTCAATAAAAAGGACTCCAAGCCCAAATGTGCAAATCACGAAATCTAGACCGATGTACCAGTCTTAGATTTGTAGATTTTAGTGCACAAAAGTCAATATAACTTTTACAGGACATATAGTCCATAACTTCACCTTTAGGACACACTGTCCACACCATAGAACACTAGAACCCCGACGTCTCGCCCACTAGGTCCGCTTTTCAACTTTGAAATTATTTTCGTTCTGTGAAACACAAATCCAAATCAAAACCTCCACAACTTATCCAAGTTATCGAAAATAACAACGTTTTGTAAAACTCGTTCACAGAAAATCCTTTCCATTTTAAATTCATTTATAAAATCGTCAAATCATAGAGAAATCCATTTTTCTCAAATCCGTTTTCTTTTCGAAACTTCTTTTTACGTAACAACGTCAAATCCTCGTAAAATCATTTCCAACCCATTTCTATCCGAAATAATAAAATTTTTCCTCTTAGTTTTCGCCATAAAGTAATTTTCTAAATTATTTTCCATTCGAAATAAAGCCGTTTATAAATCAAATGATTTTCTCTTTTACAAAATATTATTTACCATCAATGTTGAAGTATTCTTGACACTTAATTTCTTGTAGTAACTTTTCATCCTATTTTTGAATTTATTTTGAAAAAGATAACTTAACTGAAAGATTTTCAAGTTGTCGTCCTCGCTATTTCTCATTAATCACTATTTTCCCCGAAACATCATCAAATATAAATATTATCAATATATTTCTTCCACTTCCATAAATCAAATCTATTAAATTTCTCCTCAAGCTTTTTAAAGCTTTTATCTTTGATTTAATTGGGAACTGACCACTGTCAGGCTTGCCATCAATCGATCAACCAAACAGATAATCCATTCATAACAAATATTCATACATCACAAATAAAATCATGCTTTCACATAAAACATTACAACCACATAAACAGTCATATAACAACTTAATTTAACACTACACAACACAACAGATAAACTCACGTATGACACACATATAGCATGCAGTTACCGGAAATCCCTCAGGCAACCTCCCTTACCTTTGAAGACAAGAGGAAGATCCTCGTCTTAATACTCCCTTACCTTTGTTCCAAGAGTGCTAACTCTACTCCACCAAGCAAGCATAGCCGTGTTCAACATCCCAGAGACACAAATCAAGCATGATAACAAACAGACAATTTCACCAATTCAATTTTCATCCTCAAAACATACTATCAAAAGAAACCATATATTTAATTTAACAAAAATATAATCATTTTTCAAAGAACCTGATTTTTGAGTAAATAGGATTCATTAACATAACTTTGGGAAATACATATTTGATCACCAAAATGAAATTAGCTTAGGGAACCATCAATTTATAACTCCAATTGCATTAAAATAGAAACAATTTCATAGTTGAAGTTAAGATGAAAATTTGGAATTTTAGTGAAATTGGGGAAAATGAGATTTGCTCATAGAAATATGAAATTGATTTGTTAGAA
Organism: Sophora flavescens; assembly: GCA_030762895.1. Taxonomy (NCBI): domain Eukaryota; kingdom Viridiplantae; phylum Streptophyta; class Magnoliopsida; order Fabales; family Fabaceae; genus Sophora; species Sophora flavescens. The sequence continues at coordinate 122,864,426 of CM061068.1, forward strand.
CATCAATTAACAGTCCCAATTTCATAGATACATAGCTAATTTTACAACAACATAATCAATTTCAATTAAAATAAAATTGGGACTATAGGGTTCATAATCTCAATTTGGGGGAACATTGTTCTGGTCATAAAAACATGAAATTGACATTGGGAATTTGAAATTGACATACCCAATTTAATAACCATACCAACAATTTGAGGATTTAGGTTATAATTTAGAACTTAGGGTTAGGGTTTTGAAGAAATTGGGGATTTTTGAATTCTGAACAAGAGAAGATGAAATTCACTCACCTAAGATGAGGAATAAGCACTGTGACGACGACTAGAGAGTGGTGATGGCGGCGACACCACGGGTAGGGGCGGAGGGCGGCGGTGCGTTTCTGGACAGCACCAAAGATCCAAACAAAAACAAAAGCCAAGCTTAAGGGAAGAAGGAAAGAAGGTTCAACAACACATAGAGGTGGAAAACCACCATGACTGGCGGCGGAAATCCTTACCGCGACGGAGGCAGCGGCCGAACAACATCCCTGCGGTGGTGACTCGAGGTGGCTGCAGGTGGAGGGGCGGCGCCGGCTGGAAGAGAAGGAAGGAGGAAGAAGATGAAGTGGGAAGGAAGAAGAATAGAGGAAAAAAAAGAAAGAAGACGAGTGAGGGGGCTGTCTCGTGAGAGAGGGGGATAAAAGGAGGAATTTTTTTTTATTAGTAATAGTAGGTAGAAAATGAGTGGTAAATATTAAGCCTAAAAATAAACATGTTTTTGGCTTTTTGATCTAAAAATAATGGTTGACAATTATATACTTTCAAATTTTAAATTAGAGATAAAATTGATAGTTAAACTAATCAACTAAGAAAATTAACAGTCCAAAATTTAATCTCCGATTAATTTTAAACCGACATATTTTCAAATCTAAAATTAAATAGAGTCAAATAGGAAAATAATTTCTTTAAATCATATTATTTAAAATATTTTTCTAAATAAACAATATTCGTGACAATAACGTAATATTATTGTCGAGTAAATGTGCATACACTGTAATAAGGCAGTGCTAACGCACCAAATAAAATAATTTTAAATGAGTAATAGAATTACTCCAATTAAACAACCTAAAAATAAATAAATAAAACATCCAGATAAATTAATCACTCCGCATACATTAGTATACATAAATTTACGTCCATGAATTTAAACTTGATTGTCTAACTCATTGAGTCATCATCCATTAACAAATATATGTATTTATGCAATATATTATATATCCTCTTAATAACTTTGTTAATTAATTACTTAAAGAAGAGAAATTTTTTTGGGTATATCCATAAGAATAAACTAAAATAAGTCTATAGACTCATCATCAATCTACTTGATAATCTTCCTAAATGAATAACAAACCTTCTCAATTTTAGTGTTTTAATTCCAAAGAACTAATTAGCGTCTTGAGTTGTATTAATCAGATAGGTTAGAAGGATGTTGGAATGATCAAAGGTAAAAATGAGAATGTGGTTGAATTATGTTTACAAAGTTTTTTGAGAAAACCATTTTTTTTAAACAAACAGGAAACATGTGTTGAAAAGGCCATCAGACGATAAACTCATTTGATAGTTTTTAGAAATTGCCCGAGACAAGTATTTCAAAGAGACACTAACATCCCTGGCTGATCTATGGATTAACGACTGTCCCCACAGACCAACACAGGTCTTTTCAGAGTGATTTGTCCTCACTCGCACGCTTATTAGGAAAACTTCCCAGGAGGTTACCCATCCCGTAATTGCTCCAAGTCAAGCACGCTTAACTGTGGAGTTCTTAAGTGATGGCCTCCCGAAAAAAAAATGATCCATCTTGTTAGTATAGGTAGTACTTGTGACACCCCATTTTCAGGTTATCACATTTACGTAACTTATTGCGGAAATGCATTCAATAAAATAGTTTTGCTGGTTGCTTTCGGAAAATATAATTTTCTAGTTATTAATCCCTTTCAAAATTAGTGATAAAAATTTTCTTTTTCTTTTATTCCATATATATAATCCAACACCATTAACATAATATAAATAGGTATCATGAGAATTTTACACGTAGACCTTCACATAACAGGTCATCTCCAAAAAACTTAACATAAGAAAATAAAGGAGTAATTGTAACGTAGTGGTAATCTGGAATTACAACTCAAAAGAATGACTTTCAATAATCAAACATCCAGACTAACCAAGTACCACTACTTATCAAGATACCCAAAAGTCCTATAGCTGGTCAGTACTAATAATCACTGTTGGGAAGACCACCATAGTTCTTTTCCCAACCCATCGAAATATCCGGTGAGGATACCTCTACTTCCGGAACTATGGAAGTATCAAAACATATAAACTCCTAATTTACCAGAAAATGGGTAAGAAATCAGAGAGGCGATAAAGATGTCTCCACAATCATAGTCTGGTACGTACTTGATGTAGATCCTGAATTATCATCCTCGTGACATTCCCACTGATGCATACCTCTTCAAGCATCTAGGAGTTAAGTCGAACGACTTAGTGAATTCCTTTGCTTCATCCGTACTAGTGTACCGAAGTACTACCTTAGTCTAACATAAACCTGATATGTTTGTAAGGGTGAGTTTCCAATATACGAGTTTTAATAAGACAACCCCATGCACGACTCTCAAATAGCAAATACCAAATATTCACAACATAATAAAATTAACTTAAAACAACAGAATGATTTATTTCACAGGGTATCATACCCGGCAGTCATCATCATTTTATAAAAATGCATGACACTTCAATATTCAACTCTATTTTGATACCTAATCTCCGGAGATCCCACAACTTTCTGTTTCGTTTCAAGCTGATCAGGCTCGCACATGGCGCATTGTAAAAACGAACAAAACAATGCCCAAGAAAATCAATGGTGCACATCCCCATTCCCGATAGGATGTTCATGCCAGCACCTAACACAATTGTGCACATCCCCATTCCCGTTAGGATGCTCATGCAAAGCAATGACACAATTGTGAACATCCCCATTCCCGTTAGGATGCTCATGCAAAGCAATGACACTATTCCCCCATTCCAGTTAGGAAATAGCGGCACATTCATGTGACCAGTGCTCAAACAGCTAGTGCAACTGTTCACATGACACCTCTGTGACAACCACTCAAACAGCTATTGCAGTTGTACACAGATACACTGTCGGATAATCCACCTCAATCACATGTGACCAATGCTCAAATAGCTTTTGCAATTGTTCACACGACCCTTCTGTGACAACCACTCAAACAGCTATTGCAGTTGTACAGAGATACATAACCACTCAAACAGCTATTGTAGTTATGTACAGAGTCACTTGTGCTATAACCACTCAAACAGCTATTGCAGCTATGCACAAATATTATCCGACCTCGTATGATAGCCACTCAAACAGCTATTGCAACTTAGTCATACGGCCCTTTGTGACAACTCTCCAACCATTGTTGTAGTCATACACATGGTAACTCATTGGTCCGTACAGAACACAATGATCATCATCTCCTGACACGTCTGCCATATACATTGATCCACTCTGGATTCAATGCCCATAATCACACGACACAATTGCCATTGAATGCATGAGAAAAACTTTTATTCTCGTTTTGTTTTCTTTGTCGTAATAATCTTTCCCCGTCGAAGCACAAAGCTTAACGATCATGCTTAATTTCTTTAATTAAGACTTTTCACTTAAAACAAATACAGGACACACACAGTCCAAATCTTTTAATCTCAACATAGGACATACAGTCCGAATGCTCAATCACGATGCCCTTAAACCGATGCACCAGTTTTAGGCTCGCGGATATGGAACTCACACTGTCCACATCAACTTAGGACACACTGTCCAAAAACAACCACTTTGCAGGACACTCCGTCCCATGACACAGATCCTTGATCTACGTGTCCATACCACACTAGAACCCCGACATCTCGGTTTCTAGGCTTATTTATCTGCTTGTAAAACATTTCGCTCAGTGAAAATCAAATACAAAACAACAGCTCCGAAAACTTATCCAAGTTTAACGGAATAACTTCATTGAATAAAATATTTTTACAGAAATCCTTTTTCTGTTAAAACGTTGATAAATCTTGAAAACCATTGATAAATTCCTTTCATTTCTAAATTGTTTCACTTCAGAAAATAATTTTCAATAAAGGTCAAAAAAACAAAAAAAAAATTAATAAATAAATTTCGAAAATTTAAATAATTAAATATTTAATATTTAATAATATTAAATAAATAATATTAAATGACTTGTATCACTTTTCCATCAGAAGTAATTGTTCTGACTGCTATAAATATTATTTTCGGAACTTAATCACTTTAAATAACATTTTATAATAAAATTGAATTTATTATATAAAAATTAGAGCCTGAAAAAAAATTTCACGGTTTCGCCCTTACTATGGCTTATTTACACCGTTTCCACAAAATATTATTAAAATAATAATTCTTTTCATTTTTCTCAAAATCTCCCAAATTAATCCCTCTCTGATTAATTATCCAAACTTATTAAGGTTTTTATCCTTAATTAAAAATTTTAACACTGACCAATGTCAGGTTACTCAGTCCAACACTCAACAGCAGATAAATTCCAATCACATAATAGCATGGCATATATCAATTCATGACATGCATCACAATTATAAACAAATAATTATAATCATGTAAATCCACACATCACATCAATTCAATTACTCAGATAAACATCACATCAATCTAACAATTAATAGTAAACAGTACAATATAATAAAATATTTTATACAGAAAATTAATAAATGACTCCACAAACAAACATGAGATTATCTTAAACTCCTCAGGCATACCCCCCTTACCTCTTGAAGATTTAACTACAGTTTCTGTTAATCTCCCGAACTTGATCCGATTCCTCTTCGTTAGTGTAAATCAGCTAACTCAGTTGTTTCCTTCAAACGAATTGCAACCAAAATAAATCAAATCAAACAACAATACACTTGGTTCATGAAGGTTAGGGTTCGGCTTTAACCAATTTTCTAGGTTAGGAGAATTAAAATTTGGTTAACTTAAGGATTAATGATCCATAAGTTACTTAAGAAATGATTAATCACTTTAACCATGATTATGAACTAAGAACATCAACTAAACTCATCTAGTTCTAAGAACTAGGGTTCGGTTTCCTCAAGATCTATAGGCTAGAAGTTTTAAAATTTCATCAACTCTTGGATTTAATCAACATACAAAGCTTAGAGTTTGATTCAAGTGTTACAAACAACTTTTGAATCACAAAACCATTAAGTACACAAACCTAGGGTTTCGGTTTTGATGAGATCAATAGGTTAAGGTTTGATTTTTTTGATCTTCTATATACTTGAATACAAGAACTAGCAAGATACAAAAGGATTGAATCATGAATCAAGTCATGAAAATGAAACAAAACCTAAGAACACAAATTTGACCTAGGTTAGACCATAACCCGAAATCAAGGAAAGAAATTTCACATGATCTTGTGCTTCTAGATGATTAAAATAGAGATGATTATAAGATCATAGAAATTGGTTTCATGTCAAAAGGAGTTTTCTAGAATTAGTTATGAATTTTTGAATCTAGCTCCATGAACTTTGAACAAATGAAGAACATATGAATCTTAGCCATGAATCTACAAAAGTTGTGAAGAGAAATGATTCAAATGACAAGAGAATAAGTTTTTACCTCTTTATGATTCAAGGAAATCAAGATTTGGATGATGTTCTTCACAAATTTTTCATGATGTTCTTGAGAAACTTAAGGAAGAAGATGAACATAGTTAGGGTTTAGAACAGTTTTAGTATTTTGGGTGTATCTATCAACATACTTGTCCGTTTCGGATGATCTTTATGTCGTTGGAAAGAAGAGAGAAAGATGAACAACTTTCATGTTGAAAGTTTTTCGAGATTCAGAATAGAAAATGGTCAGAATTGCCAATCAAAATCTGACGAATTATGAACTCTTTGGAGAAAAGAACATGAAAATGGAAAAATGGCTTAATGAAGAAGACAACCTATTTAAATGAAGAAGAAACCAAACTTAATGAAGAAGGAATTGGAGCCGTGGGTTTTGGGCAAGAGTTGGTCAACTTTTTCCAATGGCATTTGTTTGAAATTGTCATAAAAAGACAAGGGCAATTTGGTCATTTCATAGGAAAAATTAACTTTGTCATAAACGTGCCATTATGGCCATTATGATACGGATAAACTCGTCATAAATGCTCGTCAAGTCGGTCAATCCAACATCTCTGCTACGTTGCCGACTCCTCGATTCATCTGGCGCAAGCTTTTCCTGGAGATATATCGACGTATACGCCCGCAACAAATATATTATTTTAATTTTTTTACCAGAATTTTCAAAACTTCCAATATCGTAGTAAATACGATAAAAATATTTTTCATCTCGTTCACGACTCAAAATTAGGTCTTGCGCGAGCAAGAACTTTTCTTGTCGGTGAAAACAAACATGAGACAGAGACCGGCTTCCGTCTGAGTTTTCAACCAAAAACTTCCCCGTAGCCTTATAAAAATAAGTATAACAAGGAAATGACCTTGGTTTATCCAAAATCATTTTCTAAGTCTCGGATAAAAATATATATTTATATATTTATTAGCGATATTACAAAGCAGCGAAAATCGGGGTGTTACAGTACTAATCAATTCACATAAGCCATCATGAACTATATAGTCCCATACCTATACAGTCTCAGGATCCCTTTTATTCCGTTGCATAACCGGTTCATTCATGTGCCTCTCTACCTAGAAGCATGCCAGGAGCCGCTCCTTGTCCGTTCCATCTTGCACCGACGACCACTCCCCGCCCTCGTCAGCCCCGGGTGTCACATGCCTACCAGCTTCCGCTTGGTTCATCCCCAAACCACACCATACTGGTAGAGGTGCCGCTCTGATACCATTTGTAACATCCCTGACTGCTCTATGGATTGACAACTGTCCCCACAGACCAACATGGGTCTTTTCAGTGTGCTTTGTCCAAAACAATAAGTACAACATAGAGAAATAGGGGATAAGAATCTACACTAGTCATCAAAAATTGGAAAGAAGAAATAGAATAAAATACAATGACAACACACAAACATACATAGCACGCACAATCATCCCCGAAGCTCTCATGCTAATCAGACTCACTGTCACTCATACAATTAAACGTACTTGAAGACTTAGTCACCACAACATGTCCTCGGCAAGTCAAGATGTATCATCCACCACTGTGCCACACATCCCCAACAAATTATGATGCTTTTCCACTACTACAGTGTATCCCAAGAAGATCAGGATACTCGTCACGACACATCCCCGACAGAGATGCTCGTTCACTATCTCGATCCATCCCCAGCATTTTAAGATGATTGTCCGCTATCATGACATATACCCTGCCGATCAAGATACTCATCACGACACATCCCTGGCAAATCAGGATGCTCGTTCAATATCTCGATCCATCCCCAACATTTTAGGATGATCCTCCACTCCAATCCACACGGTGGTGAAATACAACGACAATACAACGTGAATCTCACCGACTCACCATAACGCTGACTTATGGCATAGTACCTCAACCTCATATCCTAAGGTTCCATCACTCAGCACATCACACATTAGTTAATTCCTCCGATGAGGTACTATCATACATACTATCAATCTGACTCATAACATACATCACCCAATCAACAACAATGATTACTTATTTCAAATCATACAAGCAGGATCAATATACTATAACAATACGTATCAGCAACCTCATACCATATCATAATCATATCATCAATCGTACAGAAACACAGTTACATACAAAGCATATTATCATCTAAAACATACCATCATATAATCTCATAACTCATATACTGAAGAACTAAGCATGCCAGCAAATAACACATCAAACATACCATCAAACATACCATGCGACTAGCATACTTATACAAAGCAGTAAACCTCGATCAATAAAAATCAACTTACTGTTGATAATCCCACAATGCCTAAACCCTCATCGGTACTACTCCACTGTAGCCACCAATGCGGTTTCAGGTGTTGCTGGTTATACAACTAGTTTAGGATATCCTACACATATCATTATATTCTAAAATACTCTTGCCTCCCCGACGACAGTGGTTCTTTCCCCTACCTTTTATAGTCGCTTACACTTGTTCTACATCTCGAAAACTATGCCCTTCGACACCACACAACAGCTGCCAAGCATCCTTGGGAGCTCCCCGATAATCCAAAATTTACCCTAACATATAGTCAATATCCAAACATTGTGAAGAAACCTAATCTTGCAATAAATCCATAAACAAAGCTGAATTCATGCAAGAATAAGGAAACAACGAAAATGACAATGTCGACGTGTAGACGAGTTAGGGATTCGAGCATTACCTCGGTTGATCAACGAATCGACGGTAGATATATGACGTGTTCGTTGCTCTGATCGAAGATACAAAGTCGGAATTGCTATTGGACGAACGAATGCTTCACATGAACTACTTTCTCTCTCAAGAACTCTTAGCCCCTCCCTCTCTGTTCTCCAGCTTAAAATGAAAGGATGAATGTCCAAGGTAAAGGTTTACGTGAAACTAACTTTGACCTTCGACATTGAGCAGCTTGAGCGTACCAGTGCCCCACGCTAGAGCACGTCTTCGCCACACGTCGTTCCTTCAGTGCCACATGTCCCACACGTGTTTGGGACCTTGCCACGCTTGGAAGTCCATATGACTCGCATTTTAGCATGCCAACACTAAAATGTTGGGCTTCTTCATGCGATTTGGTGTATTCTGAGCTCGTCCCAAGTTCGATTGACCTCAAATTTGAAACACAAGATCATCAGCACCAAAGGAACATTATTAAGCCTTCAAACATGGTTAAAATCGAGAAATCGGGGCATTACATTACTACCCTCCTTAAAATAAATTGTGTCCTCGAAATTTATATGAAGTAGCTTAGGCGAAAAAATGATGATATTGTTGTTGCATGTTTGCTTCCCTCTCCCATGTGGAATCTTCTTTCATTGCATCCCGAATGATGTTACATCCTTCTCCATTTCAGGTCACTAAACATTCCTTTTCCTCCATGTCTTGGTACATCTTTGTGGCTCCTGGATAAAAGCAGAGTTTTCTTTTATGCATCTCTTCCAAGATCAACTTCCTAACTTCACAATCCTCCAGACACATTTTCCTTGAAACTTATGATTCTGTCAGTACCTCGCTTAAACTCTCGAGTACTTCCTTCCCCTATCATCTGGTTCACCTTTTGGTGGTATATGTCTTCAACTTGCTTCTTCCATATTAAGTCTAGGAGTCCCCTAGATTCAGATCTCTGAACTTCTCAATCAGTTCCAATTCCTTGACTATCATAGCAGACACTTGCTAGGATTTCTGACTTAAAATGTCTGTCACAACGTTTTATTTTCCTGGATGATAATGAAGACCAAATTCATAGTCCTTTATGAATTCCACCCATCTCCTTTGCTTCATGTTCAAGTCTTTCTAATCAAACAGGTACTTCAAGCTCCTGCGGTCGCTGAACATTGTGAACTGAGCACCATAAAAATGGTGTCTCCATATCATTAATGCAAATGCAGCCAACTATAAGTCATGGGCTGGGTAATTCCTCTCATATACCCTTAACTTTCTAGAGGCATAAGCCACTACTATACCATTTTGCATTAGAACACAACCCAGGTCTGGATGTGACACATCCCAATACACATTATAAGATCCTTGTTTTATAATCTTGAGGTATATGCTTACTATCAATTTTTTAGTGTTTAATAGTATGTTTAAGTGGAACGGGATCATTTGGTTTCAAATAGGAAGAGCGTGCAAGTAAGGGCTTGCAGATCTGAGCAGCGTGCTACAGCCTGCAATGTCTCCATGTTCTAGCGTGGGCACGCTAGAACGTGGACACCTAGAAGTTAAAGCATTTGTGGAGTTCTGTGATGTGGCAATACGTGTCAAGAAGTGGAATGTGGAGGAAGACGTGTGGCATCTAAAAATTCAGAGCGAAGATGTTGATCAGGATCCACGCTTGAGCGTGGAGAAGGTCCATGCTATTACGCTAGAGCTATAGAGCGTGGAGCAGTCCCATGCTATAGCGTGGACAGTAGAACATGCAAAAATAAAAGAGGAAGCTGGTGAAAGTTACGAAAATTACATAGCCGAAGGTCCAGAAAGTGAGAGAGAGAACATAGTGAGAGGTTCTAGACCTCGGTGTGATCATACCAGTTATCGTATCGTGAAACCGACTACATCATTAAGCTTGTGGCGACGTCTTCTTCCCATCGATATATCTCTTTTGTTGCTAGGGCTAAGGTAAGCCTATTCTCTCATCATACTGACATGTTGTAAGTGTCGGTATTGAGGTTTTATCTACTGTTATCTATTGGTTTCAAGTTATGTTTTTGTATTAGGGTTATCAACATCGTTTGCTACGTGTGTATGTGTTCAGGTGAATTTTCAGAGCCTCGGAGGGTTGTGTATTGCATGTGGCAGCAGCTAGAGGGAAAGGAGAGGATTCGTTTTGTGGTACCAGATACTCCTACCTACACCTCAGGTGGGAGAAAGAAGCAATCTATCGTCGGAAATGGCTAAGTAGCGTAATATGCAACAATGGTTGTAGGGCGACCAAAACCAACTAGTGGGCGAGTAATCGACAATACCAAAATCATGTTGGCGGCTTCCCCATAGTACCAATAATGATTTGGGATTGTAGGTTTTCGTCATTAGGTTGACTTTGTGAATATTGAGGATGTCTGATTTTACTATTGACCTGCTTGTGATGTGTTAGGTGATGATATATGTTGTCATGGGAGATATGCATGTTGGGGGGAGCATGATTTATGACTTAGAGGTTCCTAGTCAAATTAAATATTATTTTTTGTATGATGAGCTTATGTAACATAATCGGATGATGTATACGAATTTCTTATAAAAGGGTTAAGGCACTAGTTAAATATCCGATAAGAGTCGGTGAGACTCATACTAGTTTGCATGGTGTTGTTCACACCCGTGTGAATGGAACACATGAGGTCAGAGTATATGATTATAGATACCGGATATCACGGGATAGTTGATTTGTGATGCTATCGTGATATTCCTGTAGTCCTTGGGGAGTGACCCCATTTTATTTGTAGCTTCGGGCTACTTATGTTACTATGTGTAGCTTTGGGCTACTTATACTCGCTGGGACGACTGACTAACATACCTAACAGGAATGGGGGATGTGTGACAAGATTGTAGGTGGCCACGTCAGCATCCGAGCTTAGTTGCATGAGTGCTTAAGGGTAGAGGATGATAAAGTAACTCGAGGATGATTGCTCTCTATATGTGATTGCATGTCATGGTACTGTTATTGTATTTTATGCTATGTATCCTTTTCTTTTGCATGATGATAGTATAGTTTCTTATGTCCCTATACCTTTCTCTGTATGTTTCGTTATCGACCGTGGAGCAGCATTAATCGCACAACAGGATGCCTTACATCCATCACCCCTAGATGACGGGACCACCGAGGGTCCTAGTGATGGTCACATTTGAGATGGAGTTTTATGATGATCGGGGATGACAGATCAACCCAGTTACCTTCCTTTCTGTATACACTAGGCGGATCAGTGTGTATATGCATTTTGGCAATTCCCCGACATCGATGTTCATGAGTGGAGAGTCTATAGACGCAGACGTGGAGAGAGTCAGGGTAGTAGTAGATGTCAGACGTCGTTTTGTATATAGGTGTGTGATGAGCCATTTTTGATGTATTTTGAGTGGGGACGAGCGCAATGTGGAGTGTGGTGAGGTGGTTTTCTGTTCTTGATCTTTTGATGTATTTCTTTCTTTTTATAGTTTAGATATGTCGATTTGTACCATGTGGGGCCCTACTGATAGGGTACCCTAGACATGTTTTTATGTGTGTTTGTGTGTGTGTGTGTGTGTGTATGGGGTGTGAGTTTATCTTTCACAGGTGTTATGTTTAAGTTTTTTACATATATCCATTTTTTCTCTCTTAGGTGTGTTTAATGCTAATATTACGATTAAGGTTTAGTTAAATAGGGTTTTCTTAATGGTACATCGGGGTGTCTCGTTTGGTGGTATCAGAGCAGTTTGATTTTGTTCAAACTGTGAGGTTAAGGTGTACTGACCATTTTAGTTGAATCCACATTGGATATCGACTATGCTTAGAAGTTAGGTAGTGAAAACAGATGTGATAGTAAACATATGTATGTCATATAGTATTTATATGCCTGTTTTATGTTATATTATATGTCATATAAATTCGAGCTAATGATTTCTTTTACAGGATCATGGTTCGTGGTAGAGGATGAGGAGCGTATGGCAGAGGTGGCGGTAGAGCCAAATATAGAGTTATTGATGGCAGAGGCGAATAATCCGAGACCCTCCAGATGACCAGGGAGCAGTAGGAATAGCAGAATCCGAGGAGAGTAGAGGAGGCAGAGGATGCAGGCATGTCCACCTTCCTGAAGGGCAAGCCACCACAGTTTCGAGGTGATTATGATCCGGAGAGATCTGAGTGCTGGATTCAAGAGTTATAGAAGATTTTCTCAGTGATGTATTGTAGAGAGGATAGGAAGGTGACTTATGCCTCTTTTGTGTTGACAGGAAGAGCAGAGGCATGGTGGAGAGGAAATAGGAGACTGTTAGAGGTTGAGGGTAGACTTATCTCTTGGGAGTTGTTCAGAGAGTGCTTCCTCGAGAAGTACTTTCCGTGGTTGGTTCGTTGTGAGAAGGAAGAAGAGTTTATGTGCCTACGACAAGGTAATATGTCCGTTGGAGACTATTCTGCTCTGTTTGAGGCTCTGTTGCAGTTTTCAGAGTTCTAGTAGAGGTTTCCCGATGAAGACTCGGTTTGCAGGCACTTCGAGGAGGGCTTGCGTCATGAGTTGAAGAGAGCAGTGGTACCGCTTGATATCCACAGCTTGCCAGAGCTAGTGGAGAGGTGCAATTTCATTGAGAGTATAGACCAGAGGCGAGAAGATGGGCAGAGGTAACAAAGGAGGGGAGGCCCAATTAGATCCAGTGCTTAGAGAGGTAGAGGCAGTAATGGTTCCTAGTAGAGGCGGGGACCTTATACCAGACCCGTGGAGACTGTTCAGACATCTGCACCTTTACTAGTGAGTGGAGTAGGTCAGCCGCAGTAGCAACGAGGCCCAGTTTGTTACAGATGCGGGGGTCCACATCATGTTACAGATTGCAGGGATAGATCTGGCTATTTCGTTTGTGGTATACCAGGTCATATGGCTCGTCATTGCAGCCATAGGGGAGCGTAGCAGCCGGTAGCTGCTGGTACAGGACCGGAGCAAGTAGAGGGACATGAGCTGGGAGAGGAGCCCCAGCATCAAAACAATAGGTGGCTAGACCTCAGGCCACATGGAGAGTGTTTACTGTGAGGGAAGCTAAGTCCTCTCAATCTGCAGATCTTATACTAGGTATGTGTTTGATATCTGGTAGATTTTCGTCTGTGTTTTTTTGACTCAGGCTACACATTCTTTCTTCTTGCATGTGTGTGGATCATGGAAAGAGGGTCATGAGTTAACCATGGGATCATGGCAAGAGGGTCATGTGTTAACCATGAGATCATGGCTAAAGGGTCATAGGTTAACCATAGGATCATGGCAACAGGGTCATGGGTTAACCATGTGATCATAGCTAGAGGGTCATGGGTTAAACCATGTGATCATGGCAACGAGGTCATGGGTTAACCATGTAATCAATGGAGGAATTACTTGTTGTTACTTGAGGATATGCAGCTTAAAATCTCTCATACTAACCGCGAAGGAAATTGTTGTGCTGATAAATTGACTTCCTTTATTGTCTCTAATCCTGGATATTTTTGGTGGAATTTGTTGCCCTATTTTATTAGTGAGGATTTTCGTTGAAATAGGCTAGGTCTTCCTAATTATCGTTTTAAATGTTTATTTTCATCATGGGTTTTGGTTCTTGTCTCCCCATGTTCTTGTATTATTTTTTATTTTTTATTAATAAAATGTTGGTGTGTTGCAGATGATTGGTAAGGGCTAAAGTGCCAACCTAGTTGGGATGTTAGTTTCTATTGTGATGCTTTTATATTCCTTCTTTGCTTAAAAAAAAAGTTAAGCATCATCAAATCACAAAAACAATTTACAAACCAAAATTCAGTCAGACCTATGACTAAGCATCACAGATCATATTAACATTGAACTTTACATGCAAGCTTAAGCATCTATCATGTTAAGTCATGCAATTTTTAAATTGAATGATTAAGTATCGACCCAACAAAGAAATTGCAATGAAGAAAAGAGAGTGCAGATTAAGATGAAAAAATAAAATAAAATCAAGAACAAGATTTCATAATTATAACCAAACCTCAAGATCCAAAAATGAAATCCTTAAACTGGATAAAATAGCAGCCTCCAAATTGCCCAAGTCAAAAGTTGTTTTCCTAAGACTCTAAAAATATATTTATAGTCTCCCTAGGTTAACTAAGAATTTTGATAAGAAAAAAAACATCCCAAATTTGTTTATTAGCCCAAAAGCAACTATTTACAAAAGGAGTTGTTGAGATGTAATCCAAATCCCGCATCTCGTCCAAAAAGTCAGTATTTTCCCGCATCTGGTCCAAAAAGTTAGCATTTTATGCGAATTTGACCCTTTAAACATCGTTATTTCTTCATTAAAGTTGTATCTATGTCTCCTAGCTTTAAACCACCACAAAGATCACCTTAATCGGATAAGAATAGCCCAAGTTATGACCTGTATAAGAAGCAAAGGCCTGGATGCAATAAAATTCAAAAATAAATCAAGACTTCATATTAAATCCCAATGAAACCCAAACACATAGAACTTGATAAGAAGCTAATATTAGGCATAACAAACATCCAATAAATCCAAGTACAAAGATATAATGAGTGTCTCAAAATGATTGACCAAATTCCCCCACACATAAGCTTTTGCACTCCTGGATAAAACACAATTGGCACACTTTTCAATGAATCTGAGGAATGCAAAGTGGTGAACAAAGTAAAACATCCATGGTATCAAGGAGTCATGACAATCATGAATAACAAATCATTACACCCCAAGCAAACAAAAGGAAATATTAAACCAAAGAGTTAATCACAAGTGATAGAATTCTCAAAAGGCATCCTCTCAAAACTCTCAAGGGTATAAGCTTGTCTACCCTGAAAGCAAGCACTAGCATAGGATTGAGCCTCTAATGTCCAAACTTGAAGAACATGCATGTAAAGATCAAAAGAACTTATTTATGGTTGAAATGGGGCCAAGGAAAAGGTGGGATAGATGAAGGGATGAACATGTTATAAACCCAAGCGAATAGACGAGCAATGGGGAATAAATTTTAACCAAGCATGAGAAACGCAAATTTGAAAATTAATCAAGAATTTGCATTAAAGCCCAATGAGACCGAAAACATAAAAGTTTTCTATGAAGCTAATATTGGTCATAGCAAACATCCAATAAAGTCAAGTACAAAGCTATCATGAGTGTCTTTAAATTGATTGATGACAAATACATCATCAACAAGCTAGCTAGTTCCAATATTTGTAACCAATCGGCAATAGCTCACTCCCGTATTTAGAGTACACATGTAGTTAGTTATAGGTTGTAGTTACATCTATACAGTTGCAATTATTTTGCAACAATTTCTTCACAAATGAATTAATATATATTAAACAGACTTTAGTGGAGTTACGATAGTACGTGGTCCTCTGGTAATTACATATATGATAGATTCATTTAGAGATAGATAAAGTGGATGTGAGTCTTTGTAGCTTTTGAAACTGAAATTTCCCTTCATCTATTTCTCAAGGGAAATATTGATGAATAAATATTTGCATTGGAATGACTTGGCGTTGTATTCGGAAGGGAATATCTTAACTCTTCAAGATCAATGTGTCCATGTTCTTTCGCCAGCCTATTGAGAAATTCATTAAATATATTAGTAATTAGTGCCCTATCTAGTAATATCTTGGGAACAAATAATGTTCTGCAAACAAAAACTGATTTTTTTTGTAACACAAACAATTTGTATTAGATATGAATATAAGGGTTACTCTAACCCAATACATCGAAACACTCTAAATTCCAGAAAACTATATCAATAGTATACCACAATCGAAATTAAGTCTAACCATGTTGCAGCTCATACTAACCTTCTCGAGAAGTAACCCCACACAGCATAGGCATCACAAGAAAGACTATAAGCCACATCCAGCAAGAAAGCACAAGAAAAGATACCCGAAACAGATTAAGTCCAAGAACCACTAGGAAAAAAAAGCACTACTAAGTCACAAGTAGTATACAAGAAATACTGACATTGGACTGGCTTACTTGCTTTATCGGGGGAACATCTCATAAGCATTAAAAATCGTTGCTTGCATGGTCTTTAGCTAGTCTATTGAGAAATTCTTGAATTATAATAAAGTTCTTAGTCTAACATTAACTTGAGAAAAGAGTAAGTGGTGTTCTACAAACATGAACGTACCTCGATTCATTTTGCTAGAATGTTACAAAAGCCTCGTTCATTGATAGCTTCAAAGATCACTTCAACGTACGAATGCACATCTCAATGCTTCAAGGTCCAGTGAATCCATTGTATGTTTGCTCCTTTGTTTCTTTATCCCATTTACCTCTACCTGTTTTCTTAATTTGTCCTCTCCCATGCATTCTTTTTCTCAATCTTAAGTTTCACCTCCCTAGCTTTCGAAACCTTGAGTTTGATCTCTTTATTTGTAAGGCCAGAAGAATAAACTAGCTTCTTTCGACGTGTTTCAGTGCTACTATTATCTGAGTGTACTTGCCTATTTGAAATAGATATCATTTTCCAGCATCAAAACCTTCTTTTGTGTGCTTAGGGATATTGTGGGAATCATTCACTAAGTCATCTTACCTTTCACCCAACATCTGATAAGTACTTATGGATTCTGGAAACGACGTGACTTCTGGTTTTAAGGTTTTATGAAAAGTACTTTCTGAACTCTTGCTGCCTATTGACATAAGACAAAACTTTGTTGCAAGAGACATAAATGAGAGCTAAAAATATAAGAAGAAAGCATAAAGTTTTGTGGGGCCGTGCTTCAACTTTTTCTATCACGGGGCATTTTTGAAAAAGGTTTTGATTTTCAATTTACCTTGAAAGACAATCAGAAACATTTTGAGTGAGTAAAACTCCTATAACTGAGTCAACCACTGACTTATCCACCTTGAAAAGTGTCTATCTCCTGCTGACAGGTCATTCGCAAAAAATAGAGAATAATGAAAGTGTTACATTATTATATCAAAATTACAAATAAGGTTTTTCACTTCTAGGAATTGTTTTTCACTGTTTAAGTAGGTGTCATCATAGGGTTCACTGATAGGGTAATGGCACTAACATATGACATCGCTTCCCACCTAGTAATCATTCTATTAGCTTTCAATGCTTATTTGTGCTCACTTTCTCTGATTTGTAAGTACACTGATTGTGAAGGTAAATGCATTTTTCCTCTTTGTTTTCTTGAATGTCTTTCTTTAACTAGAAATGACAGCCATATAACTCTTATTTATTTCATGGTTCATTAAGTAAAGAGTTTTTTTGTGTCGTGAAGATTTGATTCTATGTAGAGGTGTAAGACCCGAACCAATGACATGATGAACCCGAAAATCCGTATCAAGCCAATTAAATTGGTTCGGATTTTTTTGGTGTTCGGGTCTGAAACGAACCAAGTATTATATTGAAATATTTAATATTTATTACATTAATATTTATATGTATATATATTAATATTTTGATATTTATTATATTTACTATTATATATATTTAATATTTTATATATTTAATATTTTCTATATTTTTTGAAATTTAATAATTTCTTGGTCCTAACCGAACCAACCCGTTCTTGAATGGTTTGGTTTGGTTCGGGTTTTGTAGAAAAAAATTTCAAAACCGAACCAAACTGAACCATTATTTATTGATTCGGTTTTTTTCCACCTAAAACCGAACCAAATTGACCTTTCACACCCCTAATTCTAAGTTCCATTGTCAATGATTCTACAACAAAGTAGAGACCAACATACAGTATGCAATTAACATATGTTTATATCTAGATTAATATAGTATCTTATTATTCTTAATATTAGTAATCTTGTTATCATGTTTCAACAAGTGTGCTTGCCAGATCATCTTTGTCTTTACATATTTCACTCCTTTTGTGTCAAATTTTTACTTTCCTTTAGAATTTATTCAAATATATTGAAGAGTGTGATAATAAGAAGGTGCAATCTGAATAATAATACTTTCAGAGAAAAGGTTGAACAGAGTAAAAAGAAAAATAAATGGTTGTTGTGAGGTGATATAGAACCAACAAAATTTGGGGTTCATGATATTCGATATTTGGGTCAAAATGTATGTAGTGTACCTTGAAAAAGATGCGTTTGCACAATGTTGGAATCAACTCGTCCATGAAAAACTTTTCTTTCCTCTTTTCACCACTTTTCATCTTCGTTGTCACTTCCTTTAAGCCCTTCGCATCCTTCCTTGCTAGTCAACATTTTCCAGATTCTCTCTGTTTTTAGGTCAAGATCCATTTTAGGTCTTGGCTTAAGTTTCTTTTCAAATTCAAATCCCTCATAGGGTACAACCGAACCATGTCCCTTATACAAGACAAGTGCATTTTGTTCTTCCATTCCAGATACATTGCTCACCTTTAGGTTGAGTACTTCCATTTTATCAATTATCTCATCTATCAAGAAATTTGATAAAATGTTAGACACTAACTGTAGGGTATTTTGACACTTCAATTTTTTGACATTATGAGGGTTTTCAAAACATGTTTCTAATTGAAATGGAACATTGCTCATTTCTCACTTCAAATTTAGAGCTCTCTTACTGGATTTTCTAGATGCAACACTAGAATATGAATGTCTTTTATAACCACAACTAGCACATACTTCCTCTTTTTGGTTTGGTTCTCCTTAAATTCCGTTTTCTAAGTTACAGGATTTTCACTTCCGAGATTTCCCTCTACAATTACCTTTGGCCTATGTTTTCTTTGTTCGAGTGCTTTATGCTCTGGTGTCATGTTCACATCAATGCCCAAGCTACCTTTGCTTCCATAAATGTTACTATTCATTCTCTTTAGAACCGCACTTGTTGATTATGAATATATAATTTGTTGGATAAGTCCATTGTAATATGCTTGACTTTCTGGCTTGTCTTTCTCCTGACTTAGACTTTTAGCTATAGTATACTCTCGTATTGTACAATGTTTCTTATCTACACATTTTAGCTAATATATTGTTGTTTATGGCTTTCTAGGTATCTTGCCCAAGCAAACGCTCATTCTACTTTTGTTTCCACAAATGTTACTATTTGATATCTTTCTTGTTGATGATGAATATACGATTTATTATAGAAGTCCATCGTAACATTCCCGGTCCATTGTTTTTGTTATTGATCGAGAGTATTTCATGAAACTAGGGGCAACATCGGGGTACAATTTGAACCATTCTTGTTGATTATGAATATATAATTTGTTCCATAAGTCCATCGTAACATTCCTGATGTTGTCCCTAGTTTCATAAAATCCTCCCAATTAATACCAAAAACAACGGATCTAGAATGTTAAGTTGGACTTTTGTAACAAATTCTATATTCATCAGCATCACTATATTCATCATCATCAAAAGAAGGCTAAGCATTCATATGGACAAGATACACAGAAAGCCAGAAACAATAATTGATAAGCTTAAGTGTGCAGATAACAAACTTTGTAAAATACGAGAGTATACCATTGTTGAAAGTCTAGGTCAGGAGAAAGACAAGACAATATTAGAATGTTACGATGGACTTCAAAAGGTCTCCAATAGTAACATTTATGGCAGCAAAGGTAGCTTGGGCATTAACTTGAACACGACACTAGAGCACAAAGCACCCATAAAAAGAAAACATAGGCCAAAGGTAATTGTAGAGGGAAAGTGCAGAAGTCAAAATCTTGCAACTCAAAATAGAGTTTAAGGAGAACCAAACAAAAAATAGGAAGTATGTAAGGAAGAATGTCCCAAAAATTGCTAAAATACCGCTAGCTATGGTTATAAAAGAGACTTCAGATTCTTGTGCCGTATCTAGAAAATCCAGTAGGAGAGCTCTATATTTTGAGTACAAACGAGCAATGTTCCCTTTCAATCAGAAACATGTTTTATAAACCCTCAAAAGGCCAAACAACTGATGTGTCAGGATACCCTACAGTTAGTGCCTAACATTGTATCGAATTTCATGATAGATGAGATAATTGATAAAATAAAATGACTCAACCTAAGGGAGAGCAATGCATCCAGAATGGAATAACAAAATGCACAAATTGTGCATAAGGGACATGGTTTAGTTGTACCCTATGAGGCATTTGAATTATAAAAGAAACATAAGCTAAGACCTAAAGTGGATCTTGACCCATAAACAGAGAGAATCTGGAAAGTGTTGACGGGCATGGAATGAAGTAAAGGGCTTGAGAAAGTGATAGTGAAAAGGAAAAGCGGTGGGAGGAGGAAAGAAAACTTTATCATGGATGAGATGATTCCTTCATTGCCTCAATGTCTCTTCTTCAAGGTAAACTACATACATTTTGGCCCAAATATTGAATATCATGAACCCCCTGACACTATATGAATCAATTCTTCACCACATTAAAAACTCTTTATTTAATGAACTGTGAAAGAAAATAAGAGTTACACGCAGACCATTTCTAGTTAAAGAAAGACATTTAAGAAAACAAAGAGGAAAAATGCATTTGCCTTCACAATCAATGTACTTACAATTCACAGAAAGTCAACACAATTTAGCATGGTAGATAGATATATCACTAGCTAACAAAATGATTCCTAAGTGGTAAGAGATGTCAAATGTCAGTGCCATTACCCTATCAGTGAACACTGTGAAGCCCCCTACTTAAAACAGTGAAAACATTTCCTACAAGTGAAAAATCTTATTTATAATTTGATATAACGATGTAACACTTTCATTATTCACTTTTTTGCTAATGATTTATTCATTTATCAACATATGTTAATTAATAAAATTACCTATGCAGGAGATAGACGCTTTTCAAAGTGGAAAGGGTCAGTGGTTGACTCGGCTATAGGTGTTTTCCTCGCTAAAACTTTTTCTGACCATCTTTCATGCTAAATTGAAAATCAAAACCTTTCAACAAAATGTCCACTGGTAGAAAAAGATGAAGTGTAACCCCACAAAAACTTCATGCTTTCTTCTAGTCTTTGCAGCTCTGCATTTATGTCTCTTGCAACAAAGGTTCCTCTAGTCCTTTACACATCATTCTGGCCCTACAAATAAAGAGAGCAAACTCAAGGTTTCGAAACCAGGGAGGTGAAACTTGATATTGAGAAAAAGGATGCAGGTGACAAGACAAATTAAGAAAACAAGTAGAGGTAAATGGGACAAAGAAACAAAGGAGCAAAGATACAGTGGAATAACTGGACCATGAAGCATTGAGATGAGATTGTGAATCCTAGTTAGATAGTATGCATGCAAGGAAATAAATCAAGTTGTAACATCATATCTCGTAATTAATGGTTGTTAATTTTACAAAAGAAAACAATTAACTTCATGATTCACCATTAATCTTCACCAAAAAAATAATAATATTGTTATTATGAGAAGAATATTAGATAGTAAGCCTAGAGGGAAATAGATTAAGTTGTAACATCATAATTCACCATTAATGGTTCTTAATCTTATAAAATAAAATAAAAAGAAGCTACATAATTCATCGTCAATAAAAAAAATAGTACACACACACACAAAACACTTTTTTTTAAGAACCCTACTGGTTGGTAGCACTTTTATATGGGCTTATATGCACTATTTCTTGTACTCTCTTTCCAGATCCCCACATTTGGGGTCTTAAAATTTATGAGGCTTACACAAAACTTGGGTGCACTAAAAAAAAGATGAGAGAAATACGAAGATAGTGTAAAGGACAACATTCTGAGGTTCCTTGAATGCAAAAATTTGGTTTTGAGATGCGTAGTCACTTGATCTTTTCCTTTAGCTATATGAAATGAATGAATTTGTCATTTGATAATTGTAATATCAAATGACTATTGTTTGGATTGATAGAAAACAATAGTAAAGAAAATGGGTTAAATCTACCATTTTCTCGTGTTTGGAAGAGGCTAATGAGAAAAAATAAAAAAACTAGTATGAGTCATACCAAAAAGTTTTCTTTGCCACACTTTAAAGAAAATGGAGGGAAGGGGAAATACTGCGTGAGGGGAAAAACACTGAGAAGAAACGCAAATATAAAAAACAAAGAACCCTCAACGACAACTAATACATCAATTTAAAAAACTACAAAAATCCCAACCAGAAGATAAAAAGCTCAAGTATGTAGACTCACCTTGTGCAGCTGATACAAACCATATGGGCAGTAACCCTAATTCACAGCATAGGCATCACAAGAAAAACATGCAAACCACAACTAGCTAGAGAGCACAACGGAAGATACCAGAACAAATTACAACCCAGAGCCACAAAAAAAAAAGTACTACCTAAAGTCGCAAGTAGTATCAGATGAGAGTGTGAACACTAGCTGGATAGTAAGCATCCAAAGAAATAGATTAAATTGTAACATTTGTTAGTATGAGAAGAATATACAATAGATAGGCTTAGAAGGAAATAGATTAAGTTGTAACATCATAATTCACCATTAATGTATCTTAATCTTACAAAAGAGAAAAAATTTGACACTACATAATCAATCTTCAGGGTTGGTTGGTACCACTTCTATTTGGGGTTATATGCAATATTTCTTGTACTCTCTTTCTAGATCTCCCACATTTGGCAACTTACAAGTTTATGAGGTTACACATAACTTGGATGCACTTAAAAAAGATGAGACAAATATGAAGAAAGTGTACAGGACGAGATTCGGAGGTTCCTTGCATGTAAAAATTTGATTTTGAGATGCGTAGTCAGTTGGTCTTTTCCTTTAGCTATATGAGATGAATGAATTTGTCGTTTGATAATTTTTATCTCAAATACCTATTGTTTTGATTGATTCAAAACAATAATAAAGAAAATGGGTTGAATCTACCATTTTCTCAGGTTTCGAACAGGTCTATGAGAAAAAGAAATACTAGTGAGTCATACAAAAAAAATTTTCTTTTCACCACTTTGAAGAATTTTGAGAGAATGAGAGAAAAAAAGGTGTGAGGGGCAAAACACTTAATAGAAACTCAAATATAACAGACAAACAAAGCACCCCAAAAACAAACTAATATATATGTATTTAAAAACTAAAAAAGTTTGCAACCAAAATGTGAAAAAAATATCATTACTTTTCTAAGGATGGGATATAGGAACCGATCAGGTTTACAAGTAACAACTGGCAAGCATAATACAACAAGAGCAACTTGTGCTAAAAGAAATCAAGTACAAGCTGCAATCAATAAGGTTATCAGAATCACCAAAAAGTCCAAAAAAAAAAATCAAAATTGACTTACGCTAATCTGTAGGAACCAACGATCTTGAGACCAAGCTTCAACCAAGATTATATCAACTGCTAAAAAATATGAATAAAATCAAAATATTAGATTAAAAAAACAAAAAATAAAATAAAATAAAATCAAGGGTTCAGTTGAAGAAGGAAACTGATGAAGAAGTAGATCAAGGGTTCTTGTATCAAGGGTTCTCACCAGATAGACTTTGATGCACAAGCCACGGTGATGGTACGAGAAGTTATGGTTCTACTCGCAACGATTACATTCCAATTTGTCAAATGTGATTTGCGGCTCAAAATTGGGACTTAGGGTTCTAGACAAGTAAAAGGCTAAAAGTTGTATTTGTCAATCATGGGTTAGGTCTATAGACAACCCTACCAGAAAATGGGTTCTTCAAAAAAGGGGCGAAAGGTAGGGTTCAAGGGGTTGGCCCATGGATTTTAGCCCCCTTTCATAGCTCAGGGGTAGGGGAAGGAGAATGAAGACATGGAGATGGAAAGAGCGAATTAAAAGGATGAGGGAAGAGGAGGGTGTGGTTGGTGTTACGATCAGGGGAGCGGGAAGAAAGAAGATGTGGGAAGGGAATGGAAGTGAAAGGAATAAAGATGGATTGGGTTTGTGTTAGTATTTTTATCCTTACCATTTTTTTATGCTTGATTGTCATTTTGTATTTTTTCTACAAATTTAAATACGCATGAGTGCCACTTGCCGTTTCCTTCTTTATTTGAATCTCTTAACCGTTGCTGACAGTAAAAAGGATTACAGTAGTATATATTGTCAATGTAAAAAAATTTACTAATATTTTGATTGTTGTGCTTTTATTTTAATAATTAAGAAGGAGAAATAATAATAATACTGATTTCTTCAGATATTATTGGATGTCAATGTAAAAATCATTAATCATTTACACTTTACACCGACAGTGCATATAAATTTTAAAAAAATCTATGATTAGAAGGGAAATATATAGAAATTGTATTAAAAGTATACGTAATGTGTATCATTATTTTCTAATTCAGTAAAAAAAACATTATTTTCTAATTTTCAAATATTTTAATTTATATTTTAATATTGACACTTTCAATGATATTTTTTAAAATAATCATTTTAAGTAATCTATACTAATAGATAATGGTAAAGTTCAAATTTTTGTGTCCTACTTTAAATATTGCCTAATTTGCCCTTTAAACCATAGTTAAAAAAATTTAACTTTTGAAAACTAATAAAAACAGGTAACTGAAATGGAAGCCAAGCGGTTGTGCAACACAGTTTACATATACAAATTTATGGCAGGGGAGAATGAATATCAGCGTGGGTTATCAAAACTTAGATTCTAAAACAAAAAAAAACTAACTACATTAATTTCAAATTGAAAAAGCGCATAGTTTTTATTCATCACTCACCCACTCTCCTTTTAAGTTTTAACTTAATTTGCCCTTTAAACCATAGATAAAAAAATTTAACTTTCGAAAACTAATAAAAACAGGTAACTTAAATGGAAGCCAAGTGGTTGTGCAACACAGTTTACATATACAAATTTATGGCAGGGGAGAATGAATATCAGCATGGGTTATCAAAACTTGGATTCTAAAACAAAACAAAAAAACTGGCTACATTAATTTCAAATTTGAAAAACTGTATAGTTTTTATTCATCACTCACCCACTCTCCTTTTAAGTTTTAACTGCATGATAACATAACCCATAACTGAATATCATCAACGTAATGCCTCTGAGGAAAGTAATTAGGCTATGCTCTCTCCATCATTTTGGTTTTCATTGATTTTGAGAGAGACATAGGTAAAGACGTGTGGGTCACTCCTATAAAAGGCCAAGAATGCACACTCATAAGGGAGGCAATAAAGTACATACACATAGAGAGATAGACCCGTTGAGAGAGAGATAGCAGAAAACGTGCACCTAGTGTTTTTGACAACGTAGAAGCCGGGATCAAACGGAGATACGAACTAGGAGGACAAGTAACACAAATAATATACGAAGGCATTGAGAATACAACCATCAAATTCGGATTCAATTTCCGGTGTTGGAAGAATTCAGTTTTTAGATCAAATATGGTAAATTATTGTAACACAATCTTTCTTTATTTTTTTTTCTCCTTTACATCAGATATGAATCTGTGTTGAACATTATGGGCATTGACAATGATAACGAAATCTGAAATTGAGAATTTGACTTGATGTCCTTGCTGCCTTGGTCCTGTTTGATTAAATGCTTAAACCACTCATGACAGTGCTTTTTTGTGATGATGAAAATGACAAAGTGAATACCTTTACTCATAAGAACTTAAGCTTGCAGT
This sequence comes from Sophora flavescens, assembly GCA_030762895.1. Classification (NCBI taxonomy): domain Eukaryota; kingdom Viridiplantae; phylum Streptophyta; class Magnoliopsida; order Fabales; family Fabaceae; genus Sophora; species Sophora flavescens. The sequence continues at coordinate 122,890,271 of CM061068.1, forward strand.
GGGTCTAGGTGTTTTTTTATATTCAATATGTGATGTGATTCTTTATTTTATTGTATACATGTTGTATGAGATCAATCCTCAACCATTATGTCTTAATATATTGATATGTTGATGTTTGGATGGCTTTACGGCATTTTAGGGAGTTCCGCCTTCAACTGTTTTCACTAATAATGGGACTACAATTTCATTTTTCATTCCTACATTTTCATTTCGCATATAGGGGTAGTTCTCTTTGTTTATTTTCTCAATGAATATTTGTTTTTGGCTATGTGAAAAGTTATAACATCTCTCTTCCCATTCTTTTAGGATAAAAAACATGCATCTGAACACCGGAAAGGTCTTATATAGCTTGGGGTTGCAAAACATATTCGGTGCTTTCTTGGTGAAGCCGACTGAGAGAATAATGGCAAAGCTGCAGAGAGTGAACCATTTGTTACCTATGGTTAAGAGATTAGTACTCCTGATTTTATCTATATTAATAGGTAAAGAGATTTCACTTGGTGATGCTTATTTTTAAGGATTTATTTTTTCCTTCTATATTCAAAATCATGTATCCATTTAATGATGAGTAAATTATTGGTTAAGTATATCGAAGACTATAAAGTTAGTTTCAGATTTTGAACTATAAATTTGGTAAATCCTAGATCCAAACTTTTGCACTATTAGCACAATACTGTAATGTAGACTAGGAATCACTACCATTTGGTTCTAGGTTAGACAACCATCAAACTGAATTCACACTACACAAAGCTTTTATATTTATGTTCCTTCAAGATTGTTGACAAAAATTATTATTCTAACTATAATTTAAGATGTTTTACAAAAGTTTTTGTACAAGTTTCTTTTAGAAGTTGCTATGAAAACTTAAGTATGATTTGTTTGATTTAGGTAAATCCAAATTATACTCACTAGGCTCAGGGTAAAAGCTTGGAAATCTTTAAATCGAGCAAATGAATTAAATCACATTTATATTGACCAGACTAAACTCAGTAGAATAGTAACTGGTTAATTAATGAATGTTTACATAACCTTATCTTGAACTCAAACAATTCTTTTATTCAAAATCTCTATCAGTTAACACCATTCTTGGATAAATTTAGATTCCTATTTTTTCAAAGGCAGCTCTGTTTCATTGCAAAGGTAGAAAATGCTTGAGCACCCCTTCCGGAAACACAAGAGGAAGGAGCAACCACTGTGTCGGGAAGAAAAACAGACCAAATTTGAAAATAAATTAAGCAAGGATATGCTAAACCCTTGAGCCAAGCTCAGTTATGTTTGACCTACATACAAGTATGTATATCTATTGAGCTTTCAAATATTTAATTTTATTAAAAAAGGAATGAGCTTTCATCGTTTCAAAGTTTTCAACATATCCATCGGTATAATGTATTTGGTTTGCTAAGGCAAGTATCCATCATATAATTACCTCTTCTATTATCCACTGTAATCAATTAACTTTTTTTACATATATCTATTGCAGAACTTTCTCCCCATCTGGATATTTTTTGTCGAGGAACCCATCTATTGAACTCACATTTGCTACTCTCCAACGGACATTTGTAATCTTTATCTTCCTGTCACAATTTGGTGTCTATGAGGCAACTTCATTGCCATGATTTTCATGGTTGAATTATTACTTTATTGTGTGTGGCCTTTCTTATAATTTACATTGAATGAACCAATAGACTACAAGAGTGGAACATGCTTATGAAGACAACAAACATAACTTCAATATTGTTGAACAAACACTTAGGGAACCATGCATTTGCGGCTTGACACATGTATAAGTTTTTCTTCCTTATAGACGCAAATGAACTATGTTTAAGTTTCAACTAATAGCCATTATATATCTGTTCTAGGCTCCTAAATTATCTTTCAAGATTCATTATTTATGTTTAAGTTTTTGGATGTATTGTTCGGTTATAAAGTTAGACTTAAGAGGATTAATGAGTTGAATAGGAGTTATATTTTCCAATGAATGTCATGTTCTTATTCTAATGCATTTTGAATCTTGGGTCTTGCTAACCAGTGCCCTAAGGGCATTAGTTAAGGATTCCAAAGATAGAAAAATCATATTGAAAAGTGTAGCTTTTAAATTTTCTAAGTGTTAAATACACCACTTTTCAAGACAAAGTTTCTATTTCTATTTACTTAACCAATGCCCTATGGGCACTGGTTAGCATTTCCCTTGAATATTTAAATGATATTAACATACAAAGTATATTTATGGCTTTGGTCAAGTTGTTGGCAGCCTATTTGATTCTTCAGGTCTATGAGCAGTGGATGGAATGTCTTTTCAACACCCAAAAAGAAAATTTTTCCCCAGCAAGCTTGAGTTAGGCAATGGGTGGAAAGGGTGATGATGCATATCAGCGGAGTAGCAGGGAAGTAGATGAAGAAGAGGAGATGAAATGGGAAAACTTAAGAAGATTAATAAGTTGAGGGAGTTATATTTTCCAATGAATGTCATGTTCATATTCTAATGCATTTTGATTATTTAAATTATATTTAACAAACAAAGTATATTTTTGGCTTCGGGCAGGTTGTTGGCAGCCTGTTTAATTCTCCAGGTCTATGACCAGTGGAAGGGCCTGTAGTAAATTGGACACAATTACTGCATTTCATCTTGCAAGTAGGAACCTAAACATATTTACTACTACTACTATAGTTATTACTTTCCATTATACATCAAAGAGTATGGGTAGACAGTCTCAGAATTCCCCTTATTACAAATTTTGAAGGGCCTGCAGTAATAATTGGAATATAAAATTTGTTTTGGATTTTTTTATTAAATTTTATTTGGGGTCTTTTAACTTATTCTAGAAGGCTGTAAATGTTATTGCACTTTTGGAGGTGCTGGTATGATGGATCAAATTTGACATCTTAGTTTCTCTGCCATTAATGTGATATATATATATATATATATATATATATATATATATATATATATATATATATATATATATATATATATATCGCGCACGCGTGCGTGTGTGTTTATATTAACCAATCACAGTATAAAATCACAAAAATTACCGAACAAACATACATATCTTATACAAATGGCAAAAATATATTTTATACCAACAATAACATACACACGAGTAAATGAAATAGAAATACGGCCAGGCAGGTATGTCAATAGAAACTTTTTTATTAAACATGTGATAAATAAAACACTGACAACTTCGTATAGTTGTTTACCTTACCATGATTCTTCTCAATTCTTTGTATATCTCATTATCAATAAAATACTTGATAATTATAAAATTACAAATCAACCAACACAATGTCATATACAAATATATCATATTCAATATCTTAATCATAACTTTTTTTTTAAATAAGGAGGCATGCAAAAGCATCACAATAGAGACTAACATCCCAACTAGGTTGGCACCTTAGCCACTATCCATCATATGCAGCACACCCCAATTTATTAAAAAAGAAGAAAATCAAACAATACAAGAGCATAGGGGGGGCAAAACCAAACCCATGAAATCACCTAAATCGAAAATTAGGGAGGCCTATTCTATTATTTTGGAAATCATCCTTAATGAAACTAGGGATTAAGTCCCACAAAAAAAACCATTAATTAACAAACTATGATTGGCAATTTTATCTGCACAAGTGTTGCCTTCACGAAAGATATGGGAGGAGCCAAAACGCATATCCCTTAAAATGGAAATGCAAATATTCCATCTATTCCTAAGTTTCCAAGGAACCATTGATGGAGAGGAGATTGCAGCTATGACCATTTGAAAGTCACATTCCAGCCATAACGACCACCCTTTCTTATGGGCAATTTCAATTGCCAAGATTGCACCCATTAGCTCTGCATAAAAAGCAGTATTGACACCAAGGTTGGCTGCAAAGCAACCAAGAGTTGCAGCACTATGGTCACAAAAAATGCCACCACAAGCAGAAGGACCCGGAGCACCTCTAGCAGCCCCATCTGTGTTGCACTTGACCCTGTAACAGGGAGGAGGATGCCATCTAACTTCAGTGATTTTGGGAGCGCGGTTATGATGGCAGCTGACTCTAAACTCATTTAAAATCCTAAGCTCCTGAGAAGATGCAGAAGTTGTGCCAGTGCTCGAGTTACCTGCCAGGCTAACCTTAGCAAGGATCATGTTTTTGGCAACCTGCAAGGAGATGATTCTGTCATCAAATCTTGATTTATTTCTGTAGTGCCAAATTGCCCAGATGATACTTGATATTGAGGCAGTCAATAGATCCTTTACTTGAGAGCTCCATTGATGCTCACAGATTGAAAAAACAGTAAGCATTGAGGTTGTATCGATAGTCAAGCTAACTATGTTGCTCAGCCAGGACCACAAATTCTCAGCAAAGGCACATTGAAAGAATAGGTGAGCAGTTGTTTCATAACAGCAACCACATAAATTGCATCTAGAGACAACCATGCAGTCATTGGCCCAAAGATTATCATCAGTAGGCATACGGTTGTGAAAGATTCTCCAAACCAAGAAGGATATGGAAGGAGGGACACAATTAATCCAAAGAGACTTGGCCCAAGAAACAGTTTGTCCATTGCTGTGGAGAAACTGATAGGCATCCTTCAATGTTAGGGATCCCGATTCACTTCTACACCACACACGGGTATCCTTACAAGGAAAAGAAGGAATGCTGATGTGCATGAGTTCTTCAGCAATAGCTGGGTGGTGCTGTAAAATAATGCTTGGTATATTCCAGGAGTTATTGAACCAGAAGTCCTTAACCTTTGCTTTTAAGGAAGATTGTAGTTGGGCTGGTAAAGCTAGCAAGGAGTTTAAGGTTTTAGACAACCATATATCATTCCAAAAGTTGATATCAGAACCATCCCCTAGCATCCAGGCTGAGTTTTCCAGAACTATATTAAGATGAGGCTTGATTCCAGACCAGATTGAGGAGGAGATAGAGTATTGGATCACTATGTTTTCCCTCAAAACTCTAGCTCTTAGAAGGCAGGCCCACTGCTCAGAAGAAGAGGTGAATTCCCAGCACAGCTTGCGCATAGAAGCATTGTTAATAGATCTAAAGGATCTAAGGCCAAGTCCTCCCTCAGCCTCAGGTTTGCACATTTTGTGCCAAGCCACTGTCACAGTTTTTTGATTTCTGTATTGCCAGACCATATGAAGTTTCTCAGCCAGCAGTCAATGGATTTCAACAAGCTAGAAGGCCATGAAGAAACCTGAAAGCTATACAACATCATACCAGTAATCACAGATTTGACTAGTTGTATTCTGCCCATGATTGACAACATACTACCTTTCCATGTGGTTAGTTTGGATCTGATATTATCTGCAATGGATTGCAAGTAGGATTTCCTTGGCTTACCTTTGAACACAGGAAGCCCAAGATAAGTGAAAGGAAACCTACCAGCAGTGAATCCTAAAACATTGGCAATGGAAGACATTCTGTTGACAGAAATATTACCTGCATAGAACTTGGATTTTTGAGTGTTAATCATTTGACCAGAAGCCTCTCCATACTCCTTAAAGAAGGACATTAACAAGGACAAATTCTGAGTGGAAGCTCTGCAAAAGATGAGAATGTCATCTGCATATAGGATATGAGTAGGAGGACTGAAGCCTCTAGGGCCAGCCATTGTTTTGAGCTTACCCTCTTGAACCAACTTGTAGATAGCCCTGCTCAATACATCTTCTGCAATACAAAATAGAAGAGGTGACAATGGATCACCCTGCCTAACTCCCCTCTTACAAGAGAAAAAGCCAACTGACTTGCCATTGACACCAATAGAAAGTTTAGCTGACTTCAGAATAGTCTCTATCCAATGGCAGAACTTGACATCAAAACCAAAAGAATGAAGGACCTTCAAAAGGAAATACCAGTCCATGGTGTCAAAAGCCTTCTTGACATCAATCTTCAAGGCCAAATTACCACCAAAAGCCCTTTTATCCAGCATATTTACACACTCTGATGCAGTGCAGAGACAATCAGTATTATACCTACCTTGTATAAAACCTTTTTGATTATCAGAGACAATCTTTGGTGCAACCCTAGCCAACCTGTCTGCTAAGACTTTAGTGATGATTTTGAACTGGAAATTAGCCAAAGCAATAGGCCTAAACTCCTCCACTCTATCTGCACCTTGAGTCTTAGGGATTAGAACCAACAGATTTGAATTCAGGTTCGGCAGCAACCATCCCTGCTCAAAAAACTGAATGACTGCTTTGCAAACATCATGCTGAACAATTTCCCAATAATTTTGAAAGAAGAAGCCTCCAAATCCATCCAACCCTGGAGCACCATTGGCATTTAGTGAGAATACAACATTTTTCACTTCTACAAGGGAAGGCAGATTAGTTAGCATTAGATTGTCTTCTCTAGATACCATCGGGTTTACAATTCTGTCAACCAAGCCATTATCCCTGCACTGATTTTCAGTACTGAACAGCTTGGTGTAGTAGTTCAGAACATGATCCTCTATATCCTTTGCATCAAGCAGAACTTGATCATCATTTCTGAGCATGGAGATTTGCTTTGAGACATTCCTAATCTTGGTGATCCTATGGAAGAATTCAGTGTTCCTATCACCTTGAATGTGCCAATCCAATCTGGATTTTTCCTTCCAGAATTCTTCTTGGTAGTGCAAAGCATTTTACGATTCAGTTTGGGCCTCCTTTTCTTGCTCAAATAGCAAATCAGTCATTCCTGAAGAATTAATTATTTGCTGAATGCTGTCTACTTTAGCCATAGCAGAAGCAACTTTGATGTTCACATTCCCAAAAGAGTCTTTGTTCCAGCTTTTTAATCTCCCTTTCAACATTTTTAGTTTTTGAGACAGTATGAACATAGGACAACCTATTACCCCAGAATTCCAAACCTCTTCAATTATCTTAGTGAAGTCAGGGTGTGAAGCCCACATCTTCATGAATTTAAAAGAAGAACCAAAGTTATTGTCCTCTTTCCTCAAAGACAAAAGCAATGGATGATGATCCGATTTACTTCTAAGGAGAGTGCAGCAAGCAACACTAGACCAGTAACTAAACCATTTGTCATTGCAAACCACTCTATCAAGCCTTTTCTCTGTTAGAGCATTACCTCTTCTGCCATTAGACCAAGTGAATTGAGCACCACGGGTCATAATATGAGATAGTTGGCAGCTATCTGACCAAAGCTTAAACTCCTCAGAAGCAATCCTCAAAGGCAAGTAACCACCCCTTTGCTCATGAGCACCAAGGACCACATTGTAATCACCAATGAAGCACCATGGTCCATCATTTACTTTTTGTAGAGCCATCAGTTCAACCCACAACCCTCTTCTTTTCAGATAACTAGTACTAGCATATATAGCAGAAATGAAAACTTCCTGAGATTCCATCTTTAATGAGAAGGATACCTGCTGATTAGAGAAAGCAATAACAGAAGGTTGCAATGTTTCATGACAAATGCACCAAATATTAGGCAAGATGGAATTCCTATCATTAACTGCAAAAACTTTAAGATTCAATTTTGTCCAAAACCTTTCAGGGAATTGAGCAATGCTGATCCAAGGCTCAGCAATGAAGATTAGCTCAGGCTTATTTGAAACCAGTAATTTCTTCAAAACTAACCTAGTATCTAGATTGCCAATTCCTCTAACATTCCATAATAGAAGCTTCATCATGCAAAATTACTAGGACCAGCCCTATTTCGGGCTTTTGCTTTACCAGCCTTTGCTAGGGCAATCTGTTTCTTCCTCAGTTTTTTCTTCTGAGATTTCTAAATGAACACTTCAAAGTTACCTTGTTCATGCTGGACTACATTAGGTTTCAGGCATTCCTCTTCCACATCAGTGTCTTCCTCCTCAATACCATTACTCCAGAATTTAGAGACAATCCTGATATCTTGCTGAGCTTGCTGAGGAAGATTATGCACCAAGGAGGGTACAACTGCATTAATACTCTGGAGGATAGAGTTGACATTGTGTTCTAAGCCACCCATTGATTCAGAGACATGACTAATAGATTGCACTCCATTTCCAATGTTTTCTGCACCAACCATTGGAGTTTGAAAACCAGGATCAGTTAAAACTCTGGCTGCCTGGGGAGATTCCGGATGAATTGATTCATCATATTCAGAAGAATTTCCATCCTCCTTAATTCCTTGACAATTTTCTGCATTATTGGCAATCTGCTGCACTACTGCATTGTTCATTTCTGGAATACCTCCATTAGTATCAGTCGAAACTTGGATATGAACCTGATTTTCACAGATAACTGGATCCTGACCTGAAGCATCCTTTTCGCCAATCACATGCTCAGGGATAACCCTATCTTCTACATCTGGTTTCCTGACACTAGGCTGTTTAGGAACATATGCAGATCTCGATTTCTGGTTTAAAGGCTGTTCCTTTCGGGATGTAGGATGATTAAGGTTTCTCTTGCATTCCCCGGCAGCATGCCCTATTGAAAGGCATCATGAACAAAAATATGGGAGCCTTTCATAGACAAACGTAACATTAAAAGCATGAGCCTCCCTTTCAACCCTGATACCATTTGGGATAGGGCCAGAAAGATCAATATTAACCAGGATTCTGGCAAAGTGGCCAAAGACTTTGTTTTTTGTAGATTCATCGAGAGCAATTGGAGTGCCAATTCCATTTGCAATCTCAAAGAGAATTTTCGGCCTCCAATACTCCATAGGCAGATCATAAATTCTAACCCAAGATTGAACATGAGTTTGTTTTTGAAGATTCGGATTAAAATCTGGACTCCATTGATATAGCCTTAGCATGCCTGGTTGCAGATTCCAGGATCCAACAGTCCAAACACTACGCAGATCTTCCAAGGATGCAAAGTTAAATTCATAATATCCTTTGCCTAAAGGAACCATGCGCCAATGACCAATCGGGTTCCATAATTTCGATAGCTTTTCTCTCAAGTCTTGTAGTTTGATTGGCTGATTACCTTTCTGAAGGATCAAACGACCATGCAGACTATTTTTGCTGCTTTCCAATCCGAGCTTGTATTCCTCCTCCGAGATTTTTATCGAGAACACGTCTCCTATCAGTCGTGGCTTAGGTAACTGACTGATAGGAATGTCAAAAGAGTTGGAAAGTGCTTGGGCAAAGGATTTCTTTTGTGCTGGAAGAGAAGGAGTCGATGAGGAAGAAGGCAAAGGCGCTGGGGCAAGAGGCTGAAGGAATGGCCATGGGCAGGGACAACCAGAAGCCATGATCATGCAAACCCTAGAAATTCATGCAACAAGGAAAACCCTAGCAGAGCGCCGTCATCTCTGGTTTCAGTGTCTTAATCATAACTAATATAAGAGTTAAACAAGTAACATATCATAACCTTAAGAATATAGATATTTTGTTCTTACTTGAAATATGCTAACATGACAAATATTTGATATTGAATTTCAAGTTTTTTAATTAAAAAAAATTGATGGTATTAGCCAAGAAAATGTATATTGCACAACAACAACAAAATACGTTTTTTTTTTACATTAATCAATCATGATATAAAGTCGCAAAAATTACCGATTTAAATATTCGATATAGACAAGTGAAATAAAACATTATGTGCCAAGAACATGGATAAAAGACACGTAAAAGAATTAGGAATGCGGCCAGACAGGCACGTAAGTGCCTGTCTTTCTGCTAGTATATTTAAGTTACGATTACCTTTAAAAATCCACTTCCATTTATAATTTATTAAAATTCACCCTAAACATAATATTAAGACACATCAGCTTTTCTAATCCCACGTATGACCATTTTTTCCACATATGCTGTGAAACCAACGTGGCTCTATCTCTTGCAATTTCTTATTCTTTCTTACGCTCGCTAAGTTGTGTCTCATGCCCAACATATACAATACAACACGCACTAAACTCCTTCCAAAGGGTTACCACCGTTTGCAATAAAGATGCACGGAGACGCCGTCGGAGGGCAAAAATAAAACCCCTAAAGCGCAGGCATAATGGAAGTCGATTCCCAAAGGGTTACCACCGTGTGCGGCCGTCGGAGCTATACGCACCACCCAAAACGGGTTCCAACTTCAGAGGGAGTTCTCCGCCAAATGAACCTGAAAGGGCGAACGGTACTGCAACCACTCTGAGTGATGTGAAATGGCGTAGCGTGGCTTCGTCGATGCGCATACAGGCGGTTGATAGTCCGAGAATATATGGCATATGGCTGCTAAAGAGACTAATCTATTGTTAAAAAATTTCAAAACTCGGTTGATAGTCCGAGAATATATGAAAAAAGTTCACTATAAAGAGGGATAAGAGCCTCATTTTTTATGGAATGCCTAATAGTAATGGAATGTTCTTTTGTCCTTGTGTCAGGTGCTTGAATACGAGGAAATTTATTTATCTATTTATATTCATCTTTAGTTATCCATGTTAAAAAAACATATTTTAATATTTACTGTTTCTGAACAGGCATACACATGGATCACTTGGACCAGCATTCACGGGAGGACACTATGGGACCTATGCAGGACACTATGGGGACTACACCTGATGATACTGTAAGTTTATGTTATATACTATCTTTTTTCTTTATTTATAATGTAAGTTTAAGTTCTTTATATATTCTTTATTTATCCTAGTTATACATAACTGGTCGCGCTGTCGCCACGCGCCAAAAAGAACAAGCGTTTACAAAATAATGTAGATAGGGAAGCGACAACTCGAGTATCGTCTCTCAAGGACTCTTAGGTGTTGTTGTTATTAACAGAAAATCAGTAAAAGTCAGATTTGGGGGGGGGTTTTGAGATTGAGAACTAAATAAAGAAAACAGAACAGAAAAACAATGCAATAAAAAGTAATTACCAAATAAGCTAAAGAACGATCAACCTACTGTTCTCGGTTTCCCACTATCATCGGTTCATATAAATCCAAGCCCTAAGCAGATTCTAATCCCCTCCAGGTTGTAGCAACAAATAACAAACGAAATTCGCTACTACGGATGTATGTTCCTATTCCCGAAATAACAAACGGGGTTAAGCACTCATGAACTAAACGAACATGAATGAACACACGCGAAATAACAAACGCGATTAAGTATAAGAACATAGCATCACCGAAATGAATCAACACAATACTATACACTACTGAAATAACAAACAGAAATATATAGCATGGCATTGAAAAGAGAAAAGCAAATAAAACAGGAAATACACAACCTCAAGTGTGGTAATGGAAACCAATTGCAGTAGATTAATCTAGGAGACTAGCTCTCCATTACAAAAATAAACACAAAAGAAAAGAATTAAACTACCGAGAACTACTACTACTGCCTAACTAGCTACTCTTACTAAAACTAGCCAGCTTACTAGCCCTCTCTCAGTTCTGTCTAAAACTGACTTATATACAGAATCTGGAATCAGCGGACTCGCGAGGCGAATGCTGTCTCCCGAGGCGAATCTTCAACTTTTGGTATTCTCGCGAGGCGATCTTATCATTCGCAAGGCGAAACTCTTCAAATTCCAAACTGCCACAGCCGTGACCTTTAGCATGCATAAATCGTGCTGACTTTTGGTCTTCAGGGTTGGATTACTCGTGACGCGAGTCAAGTCTTCGCGGGGCGAGACAGAATGGTTGCAATTTCTCTGGCACAGTCACCTTCTGGTTCGCGAGGCGAACATCCTTTCGCGTGGCGAGACACTCCAGAATTATTCCTTTTTATTAACCTAAAAACAGTAAATAGCATAAGCGCTTTATTTAACTCTAAATCAACTAAATTAACCTAAAAATACTTTATAGACTCAAAATGCTGCTTAAAGACAATCTAGTCTAATTTGGGTGAAAATGATATAAAATTAGCACAAAGCCAAGGTTTTTATTAGTTATAAAACCAGTCAACCAGAGGCTCATCAAAATACCCCAAACTTAAACTTTGCTTGTCCCCAAGCAAACTAAAACTCAAAAACTTAAAAAGACTCAAGACATGGCAAGCTTAAGAGATTCAATCAACCTTGCACAAATTTCAAGCAATTCAACAAAATAATTTTTCCTCAATGTTCCACCCTTTCAAACAAATCAATCCCCACAATCATTCATTCCAAACAATTGAAAATTTCATCAGTCAAACAATCATTAATCTAAGCAGGGGATCCAAGTTACAGACAAAAGGGAGATCACCAAATTCAAACAACTGCCTTCCTCACAAGGGCAGTTAGTGTTCACTCAATCGCTCAGTTTGTGTCAGGCTATTAACATTGCACTCAATTTCACTTTCAAGAACACTTCCCATAAATTTGATTTTCATCTCCCAATGATTCCCACAGAAAACATGCATGCAATATCAAAAGGTCTTTTATGGGTTGTAATGGGGGCTTGGCTAAGGGTAGGATATACACAAGGAACTAGGCTGAGGACCCTAGGAACTAAGAGAGCATGAAACTTTTTACACTTTGAAATTAAACTCAAGTTCCTTTCTTCATTTTTTTCTTTATGCTTCTGGGTGACTACAACCTCTCTTTTTTTCTAATACTTTTATTTTTAATATTTTTACACTTTTCTCTCTTTTTTTTTCATTTTTTTTTCAATCCCAAATAACACATTGCACCTTGTAGCCACCCCAAACTTAGTTTCTTGCAACCACTCTCTTGCTAAAATTCCATGCTCTCCTAATCCTAAGATCGGGTTAACATGGGTTTTTCCAGATTTTAGCTTGTAACATAAGGTTATCAAGAACAATAAGCTAATTAGGCTCAAAGGGGCTAACTAAGGAACATACATTAAGGGTGGTTATTTTTAGGCTAACTAGCTATTTACAAAGAAAATGCCTAAATCATTTGAAACAAACACATAAACATGCAAACCAAAAAGAGATTCAAGCAAATTCAGGAAAGTGCAACTTAAAAGTGATTTCACACAGTCAAAAACATGTTGGAGGCTCAAAACCTCACCTGGACATTTTTTGCAAATTGTTTGATTGAGATTCTATCCCTAGTGTGTGCTTCCTATCACCCTAAACTTATCATAAATCATGCCATCATAACAAAATCTCAAAGTTCAGTTTTCAATCATACGGGGATCATTTTTCAAAAAAAAAAAAATTCAAATCCTAGGGGGAAAATAGTCAACACTATCATGCAATCAATCTATGCAAAATCAATAAAATCCAATAAACTTGCCAATACCAGACTCACACAACTCCTGAGCTTCTCAAATTATTCAGGAGCTTTATTAAAACAAAGCAGAAATAAAGTAAGGAAAAGAAAATTAAAAAGAAGCAAGGTTCAGAGAAACTCATTGAGGGGCGGTTCCACCAGGATCCCATTGCTTGTAACATAAGGCCCAAGTGATAGCCAAAGGGTGGTAGTTCATTCCATGCTTCCATAACTTGCAGCCTTGATATGGAGGTGAGCACTTGACAATTATGATGACCTCACCGAGTACGGCGGACTTCTCACTCCCTCTTGGGTCACAGATGACCTCTTTCTCAACTTTGCCCATAAAGTCCTCCCAACAGAAGTGGGGTTCAACCTCTTGAAATGGCCACAGTGACAAATCCAAAGGCTGGAACTCCATCACCGGTGGTTCCACAGGGGAAGGTGGTAAACAGGTAGCTGGGGTTACTGGTGCTGCTTCATTTTTTGCACGTTCTTCATTCACTGCACTGACAAGTCCATCACCTGTTACACCTGCAGAAATCTCAGCACACACCACAGAAAGGTTAGAGTTAATACAGTTAGTAGATATGTTACAATAAACTAAATCAGAAAAGGTCTGAATGTCTGGAAGTGGCTTGAGCTCTAAGGAGGGTGGCTGCTCAATGGATGGTGTATTTGGGACTTCGGATGAACAATCAGTATCACTCTCACTATCACCCTGCAAAATAGAGTCAAGAAACTCAGCACAAACAGCACACGGGTTAGTGTCAGTACAGTCAGTACATGTAGTAAAAGAAACTGAATTAGTAACGGTCTGAATGTCTGGACTTTCAGCACTCAATTCGTCCACCCCATCACTCTCAACACATACATTTGATTTAATTGAATCCTCTACTTCCAAAGGTTTTTCATCATCCTCAGGCACGGTGAAGCAGATGTCCTCCTGATCCTCCTGATCCTCATTTTCAATGTTTCCTGAAAAGAATAAACCTGCATAACAATCTATACACAAAGCAGTGCCATTACAATCAGCACAGGCATTAGAATCAAGGGATTCAACACACAGTTCATCAACAGAAACATTATCAAAATCATCAGCAGAAGTATCTTCAAGAATAACCATCTGTGAATCCTTATGTTCTTCAAGGGGCTGTGGACTTAGCAGTGCAGCCAAATTGGCGACAATTTGATCAATTAGAATGGATAACTTTTGAGATTCAGCTTCTCTCCTCTGGTATTCAAGATTACTTGCCTCCATCCTCTGTTGGAATTCAAGATTTTGTTGTGCCATCCGTTGATTGTTCTCTTCCATTTTGTGCAGTTATCTGTTTGAACAGGTCCTCTAGTGAAGGTTCGGAAGGTACAGAGGTGGTCGCTTGGGGAGGATTCTGGGGTGGTGCCAGTGGTAACATCAGTTGTGAGTCCCCATACCAGGGGTTTGGATGGTTTCCCCAGCTCGGGTGGTACTCATAAGTGTAAGGGTCAGGAATGTTGTGCCTAATTGATGCAGCTCTGAAAACAGGAGAATATCTCCTCAGGAAGGCTTCCTTCAAATCAAACCAGCTGAAGATGGAATTCGCCTCAAGATTATACAACCAATCCCTTGCAGCGCCTTCAAGTGAGAGACGGAAAGCTCCCATCTTGATGTGATCTTCTTTTAGTTCTTCAGGTCTCAACATTATAAAACAAACAGCCTGGAATTTCTTCAGATGCTCCTGGGGATTTTCACCTGCAAGACCACTAAACCTTGGCAACCAGTGCCTTAAACCAGCAAAATCAGGATAAGATATGCATGGTGGTGGTTCATAGTAAACATTAGGCATGTACCCACACATGTAATTCTCCATGGCAGTACTAAAATTCACAACCAGACAAAACAGACAAAACTAATTCAGCAAAGAGATTTTTTTTATTTTTTTTATTTTATGCTAATAACAACAAACAAGAGTCCCAGGCAACGGCGCCAATTTTTGGTCGCGCTGTCGCCACGCGCCAAAAAGAACGAGCGTTTACAAAATAATGTAGATAGGGAAGCGACAACTCGAGTATCGTCTCTCAAGGACTCTTAGGTGTTGTTGTTATTAACAGAAAATCAGTAAAAGTCAGATTTGGGGGGGTTTTGAGATTGAGAACTAAATAAAGAAAACATAACAGAAAAACAATGCAATAAAAAGTAATTACCAAATAAGCTAAAGAACGATCAACCTACTGTTCTCGGTTTCCCACTATCATCGGTACATATAAATCCAAGCCCTAAGCAGATTCTAATCCCCTCCCGGTTGTAGCAACAAATAACAAATGAAATTCGCTACTACGGATGTATGTTCCTATTCCCGAAATAACAAACGGGGTTAAGCCCTCATGAACTAAACGAACATGAATGAACACACGCGAAATAACAAACGCGATTAAGTATAAGAATATAGCATCACCGAAATGAATCAACACAATACTATACACTCCTGAAATAACAAACAGAAATATACAGCATGGCATTGAAAAGAGAAAAGCAAATAAAACAGGAAATACACAACCTCAAGTGTGGTAATGGAAACCAATTGCAGTAGATTAATCTAGGAGACTAGCTCTCCATTACAAAAATAAACACAAAAGAAAAGAATTAAACTACTGAGAACTACTACTACTGCCTAACTAGCTACTCTGACTAAAACTAGCCAGCTTACTAGTCCTCTCTCAGTTCTGTCTAAAACTGACTTATATACAGAATCTGGAATCAGCGGACTCGCGAGGCGAATGCTGTCTCCCGAGGCGAATCTTCAACTTTTGGTATTCTCGCGAGGCGATCTTATCATTCGCAAGGCGAAACTCTTCAAATTCCAAACTGCCACAGCCGTGACCTTTAGCATGCATAAATCGTGCTGACTTTTGGTCTTCAGGGTTGGATTACTCGTGACGCGAGTCAAGTCTTCGCGGGGCGAGACAGAATGGTTGCAATTTCTCTGGCATAGTCACCTTCTGGTTCGCTAGGCGAACATCCTTTCGCGTGGCGAGACACTCCAGAATTATTCCTTTTTATTAACCTGAAAACAGTAAATAGCATAAGCGCTTTATTTAACTCTAAATCAACTAAATTAACCTAAAAATACTTTATAGACTCAAAATGCTGCTTAAAGACAATCTAGTCTAATTTGGGTGAAAATGATATAAAATTAGCACAAAGCCAAGGTTTTTATTAGTTATAAAACCAGTCAACCAGAGGCTCATCAATAACCCTCTAATTTAACATTTTTTTGTCCAAGCAGACATCAGAGTCTCGGAGGAAACGGGGTAGAGGAGCCACGTCATTGAAGAAGTTAGAGAAGTCTAGGCAAAGTGGTCAGCCTCTTGAGGTGTCCTTTGATGCTAAACTAAAGCCCCAGGGTCCTTGTGCTAGAGAATTTAAATCATGGGTGATTCTACAAACCAAGCAGCACGTTAGCATCCTATACAACCATTGGAACGACGTTCCACAGAACGTTAAGGATCAGATTTGGGAGACTATCACGGTATTTTACTTTTACATTCTTTTGATATACATTATTAAATAATTATTCGAGTTCTAATTCATCATGTTTGTTATGTATTTAATGTGTAGATAGCTTGGATCGTGTCAAATGACGAGCATCATCGGGTGAAATGGTTCTCATTATGGGCAAGACCCTGGATTGAGTTCAAGCATGATCTTACTAGGCACTATGTATATGGGAAGAAGAAGCTTGATAAGATGTTCTTGGATTACCCTTAGATTGATAGGGAGATGTGGGATAAATTTGTTAGTGCGACACCCTATTCTAGGGTCATCACACTATTACCTAAGAACGGAATTTAAATTATTAAACGCTGGTTACTTTCGGAAAATATATTTTTGAGTAAATGTTTCCTTACGAAAATAGTGCTGAATTTTTTTTTTCTAAACATAGAACCATTGTAAACATAAACAACATATATGTATATCTATATATACATCACCTTTTATATACACAACACCTATAATAGGAGATAACAAAAGAGCCCTCATAAGTATAGGCTATTCTCCATCAAACTAGACAAAGAAAGTAAAGATATATATACATATCAACAACAAGTAGTTCAGAACCATATTCGAAAACTCATGGCTTTATGAAGCCAGATCAAAAACCGTTAAGGCTCACTACCTCATAACTATACCTATAGCTGGTCAAGCTACTTAAACCCATTGGGAAGATCATGATGATCAACCTACAACTGACGAATCTGATGATGATGCCTCCGCTTCCGCTGCATCATCTGAATAATCCTCATCATCAACCGTAGGAGGTTGAAACTCAAGATCGTCCTCAGTGTACTCCTCCGGATCTTCCTCCCCCTCGTCTAACTCCACTTCAGCAGGAGGTTCCTCAGGTCCTAATATCTGAAGAGGATGTGGTTAAGGCGGATCCATCAATCCGTGCTCTTCCAAGTACTGTAGGTAAAGCCAAACTGGAGGTAGAGATACCTCGACCGTCTCCACTATGTGAATTCTCTGTTGTGGTCCTTCCTCTACTGTTCCGATCACCTCTCTACTCGGTCCATGGTAGGTGGCACCGAGTGCCCCAGGGTTAATCTCCCAGGCACCACCGTATTGTGCACGTTATTTGATCGTTTGAACCCTCGATTGCACCAAAGGTATATCCGGGTTCATCTGAATGTGTAAGAGTGAGAAACCAATACATGGATCTTACTCAATAACTACATACTAGCCACCACATAAACACATCAGCATTTACCAAATACCAGCAGTTATAAACAAATAGTTTATCAGTGGGTTCAACACCCCAAACATCATCAATTTGAAAATTATGCATGACACTTCATATTCATCATCTAATTTTCGTCATAATCTCATGAGATATCCCAACATATAATGAGTTGATCAGGCTCCATAGCCACACTGGCTAACTTGGCACTCTGCCAATAAGTGCGTAACCTCTTCCCATCCACACAGGCACACAAGGTCAGGTACACAAGACCATTACACATTGCTAATGTCCACACTCAGGGCACCAATAGCAAGTAAGATGGGGTCTCCATGTCCTCACTAGGAACATGAGATAAATGCATATCAGAATTACCTTTCGCCGCTGGTAATTAATGCATCAAACCACAAACCGCAGGCACGTCTGCCAAATGCATGTGAAATACTTTTGTTTTGTTCTTTTCTTTGTGTTCAATCTTTCTTTGCCGAACCTCAAATGGCTTACGACTCACATAGTCTTAAAACACTTGTTAAAACTTTTATTACAACACAGGACCTCACTGTCCGAGTGCTCAATCACGACACCTCTCGACCGGTGCACCAGTCTTAGGTTCGTGGTACTAGAAAACATCTTCAATGTTTCAACACAGTATACCTCACGTACACGGTATAGGCCCTCAAAGTCCAAATGACTGAGTCCATAATAACACAGAACATTAGTACCCCAACGTCTCAGTTACTAAGTCCAACTGTACTTTCAGCACGGTTGAATCAACTTTTGATTTTTTTGAAATTCTTTTCCAAGGTAGAAATTCATTATAAAATCCTTAAATAATAAAAACTTAGTTTTTTTACAAACCAATGAGTCACTTGAGGTTTAATTTTCTCAAAATATGCACTGCCGTTTCAAAAATACTTGCCGTCTACACTTTTCCAAACTTGCCGTCAAATATTATTTTTAAGGCTTTTAAGCCAAAAACTTAACTTTTTCCACTTAATTAATTTTCTAAAATTATGATTAAATTATTTTCACCATTTAATTTCATAAAAGAATATTTTGTAATATTCCGGAATTTTTTATGTAAAAATTAGCAGTGCTAAAATATCTTCACGGTTTCGTGCTCGTTGTGACTCATAATTCACTTTTTCAGAAATAAATTATTAAAATAATAATATTTTCCAAAACTCCTTATTTTTCTCAAAATAAACTCCCTTTAATAATATATATCAATATTTTACCGTTAAAACATTGAATAAAATTTGCGAAGCTTCTTAAAGTTTTTATCCGACTTACTTAATTGTGCACTGACCACTGTCAGGCTTCTCACACATCAACCAACAATTGTATCACAGATATTTCCCAGGCATATCATGCATCACAGTAGCATAATATAATTGCAGATAAACAATTAACGTAATTAAAACCACACAGATACAAATAACACAAGAATAAACAACATAAATAAATACTAACAAACAAATAATTACAAACAACCACAGGATAGCATATAGCCATTGAATAAATCCTCCGGTGTTCCCCTCTTACCTCTTGAAGACTTCTTGATGAACTTACAGATTCCTTCGGAATTTCGGTTACCTCTTAAACGTCGTACTCAACTAACCTTCAACCATTACAACCAAATAGTTGCAAATCAAGAAACTAAAACATTCTAAACCCTAATACATAGTCACGGCCTCTAGGGTTTTTGAATGACTAAAAATTCTAATCATGATTAAGTCATGGATTAATGATCCTTGATTAACCTAAATAATAGATTAGTGACTAAATAACTAAGTTTAAAAATCAAAACTTCCTAACTCTTTTATACATGGATTCGGCCTCAATAGGTTCATAGGTCTAGGGTTCTTAGTTTAATAAACCAACTTGGATTTATTAAGCATACATACTAATAGCTTGATTAACAAGATCATTAAGGAAAACTTTGAACAAAACTCAACAAATCTAACCCACCTAGGGTTTCGGCCAACATAGAGATTTTTGAGTAAGATATTCATTTTAAGAAACTAACATGGATTAGAGTGTATAGACATACATGCCATATGGAATACATGATCATATATGACAACACATGAACAAAACTCTACCAACCCTAATTAGCTAGATTCGGCCAAAGCTAGATTTTTAGGAAAGAAATTTTTGATTACATCATGCTCTTGGATTTAATAATATGCATGATATCAAGAAGATAGAAAGTAGTTTCATCATCATTAGATTTTTCTAGAGTTTATTATGACTTTTCAAAGTTCTAGGGTTAGAAACTTTAAAGTGATGAACAACAATGATATAAGACTTGAATCAAGAAACTTACTAAAGAACATAG
This sequence comes from Sophora flavescens, assembly GCA_030762895.1. NCBI lineage: Eukaryota > Viridiplantae > Streptophyta > Magnoliopsida > Fabales > Fabaceae > Sophora > Sophora flavescens. The sequence goes on from CM061068.1 coordinate 122,910,400, forward strand.
GTATGATTAAGAATGAAGATTTGAATTTACCTCTTGAAGATCAATAACAAAGGAAATTCAAGAAACTTGCTTCACAAACTTATCACTAAGAGACTTATGAACTTTAGGGTTTTGGAAACAAATGGCAAAAGAAACTAAGTGAAAAGTGAGAGTATGGTATTTATAGAGATAGTGGCGCCATATTGGGAAGGATCTAGATGATGATGAGTTGTCTTGCTAAAGGATTCAAATGCAATTAAGTTCTAAGGACCAATTTGCAAAGATTCCATAAGTTGAAGGACTAGTTTGCAAATTGTCAATAAAGTGTCATGATGATGATTTTGCCACATTTAATTCAAGCTTATATTGACTTTGTTGGCTGAATTTATGTGTCAAATATATTTTAGGACAATTCATGAAGGTTTGAGAAGAATCAAGAATGATATAGAATAATCAAGAATGATGTAGAAAATTGTGGAACACTCTAGAGAAATCTTGATTCATCCAACAAATGAGGCAGCCATCAATCCTCATGGTATTACGCATGGGCTGGGTTAGTTTGGGCTTGGGTTCATTTTTGTGGGGCCCACTTGAAGATTTAAACATTAAGCTTGACATAGGAACTTGTATAGTTTAAAATAGGCTTTATGGAATCAATCCATGAACTAGAAAATTTTGGGCTTCTAAGCCACGACCATTTGAGATTGGGAACAAGGATTCTAGCCCAATTCCCTTGAAAAAAACTTAGAAACTAATTTAGGGACAAAAGGGTAATTAACATAAAGTTCAGGGGCTTAAACGTAAAATTCCTAAATTTTCACTTTAACCCTGAAAAACCTTCTAGACTTAAAAATATGATTCATTCCCTTGAATCATCTCAAAATCCTAAGATAAACCCTCTATCGGCTGTTAGAAACTCCGAAATCCCATCCGTCGTCTACCCGATTACGCGTTCCGCCCGTAATACGTAAATTATTTTATTTTTTCTGAAAAAAATTCTAAAAATACAGAATTGTAGAAAGTAAAATACTAAGTTTAAGTCTTTCGTTCACGAATTAAAATTACGTCTTTTGAACAGTATTATTATACTGTCAATGGAATTCGCGAGCCGGGTTTCGCCTGACTTTCCAACCTAAATTTTAATCGTAGCTTCCTACAATCAAGTAGGATTGAGTGGTAAACTCCGTTTATTTAAAATAATTTTCTAAAACTCAAATAATTTATAAACATAATTAGTTGTATTACTGTTATTTAAAACAGTAAAATACAGGGTGTTACAGTTAGCATTCAACATGGGAACACATTTCAGGTTAGTTGATGAAGTTAATTTATTTATGTTTCTTAGAGAACATTTAAGTAAAGAAATTAAATGTATTTAACTCTATTAATTATGTGTTTTTGTTTAAACAGGCTAAGGCGAAGATGGGTAGGCAGAATCAAGCTAAGAACGTCCACACCCACACCTTGTCTCAGGGTGGGTACGCCACTAGGATTGACGAGATGATGGCGGAGAAGCTTAGGGTGAAGCAGGAGGAGCTGGCTGTGAGGATAGCAGCTGAAGAGGTGCCTGAGGGCACACCTCTTGATCCTCCGTCTCCTATCCCGCACGAGGATGTTTGGTTGGCCGACCGAATGACAAAGAAAGGCTCTTTTAAAGCTGAAGGCACTCGCAATGTGACAGATAAGATTGTAAGTAACTACCTATATGCATTTATAGTTGATATTTGTTTATGGTTGATATTTTTAAGGAACACATTTATCTTACACGTTTTTTCAATTCTTCATTGTAGATGGAGCTTAAGGAAAATTGCTCCCAGGGCTTATTCGTCCCTTCTCGACGCCGGGACATATTACTCATTGCTCTAGGCAAGGATGACCATCCTGGTCGGGTGATCGGTGTTCCAGAGACGGTGGGCATCAAAGAATATTATGGTAAGTCTACTTCACGAAGACGGGTCGTCGATGAGGCTGCACTTACAGAAACCATTACACAAAAGCTCCTTTCCGACCCTGTCATTACAGACCAGCTGATGAACCGCTTCTTATCCAACCCAGATTTCAAGCAGGCACTTCAAAGGTGGGTAAGATTTCCCTCATGACTCGGTTGTTCTCGATTGGCGAGGATTTTGCGCCCGTGCTTTTTCAATAGGAGTTGGAGCATGATGGTTGGCTGGCACGCCCACTTCATGAGCATGAGTTTGGATTTATATTCAGTGGTAACAATATTGGGTATTTTTATAATGATGGCCAGCAACTATCCACCGCGGTTGCTAGTCTTTGGTCGACGTCAATATGCTTTATAATTTTATAATTAATTCAATTTATATATTTTATTTTGAATTTTATGATTTACTGTATTCATATCGTAGGCATCTCCATCGACTTCAACTCGAGAGGAGTGACAACCTATTCGGCTTCTTAGAGCCCTACTCCCTTCAGCCTGAATTCTTTGACAATAAAAAATAAGTCACATCGTACTTAACGATATTACTGAGAGGTGATCGCAAGGAGCTATATCTGGCACCGTACATAATGAACAACCATTGACAGTTGCTCGTAATTCATCATGTCAGGCATCCTGTCATCTTCCTATGCTCTCTCCACGGGGACCTGCCACGGGAAGTGGTGGAACCTATCAATAGGTGAGTAATTAATCTTCTATTTAATTTAAGATTTAACATTTGTTTTTATTTAAAAAACATGGTGAATTGGTTAATTGACATGAATATTCTGTTTATGATAGTGCGCTCAAGACTTGTTGCTTGAGCTGTGCCAACGGGAAGAGTAGGACTCCTAACTCTAAAGGAAATCCTGATTGAATTATCCTCAAGGTTGGTAGTTTAAATAGTATATAATATTATAATTACTAATTACTAATTCCAAATATATATGTTTATTTAACTGACATTCAATTTCATTTCTTTCGTAGTCTCGATATCAGCTAGACGATTGGTCGTGTGGATATTATGTGATGCAACATATGCTGAACATAGTCTCTGCATCTATTACGGAAGGATGGAAGAGGGTAATAATACTTAATTAAACAACTTATTTAATTATATATTATAGTTTTCATTTTCATTGCGTTAATTAATGTTACCATCATTTATTTGAACGTGTGCAGGTTTTTAACACCTACCAATCTCCTCTAAACAAAAAAGAGTTCAAAGACTTGAGGACGCGGTTTGCAGAATTTTTCTTCAACTATGCTAAAGAGAAAGGATTGCCCGCAGGTATCCTCAAGAGTATATAGAAGATGTGTAGTTAGTAATTAGTATAGAAACTTATATGTGGGTGTGTAGTAATTAGTACATTTTTTATCCTCCCATTTGTTCCTTAATTTGTATATATATATATATATATATATATATATATATATATATATATATATATATATATTATTAATGAAATTTAAGTGAAATATTGGACTGTTATTAGACTGTTTACTGGACTAGACTGTTTATTGAATGCAAAGATAGCTGGGGGAAGGGATATATTGTAACAAAATTTTAAAAAAAAGTCTTTAATGTAAATTGTTTAGTACAACTGACGTTAACGTTAGTTTTTTTTTTAAAACTAGCTTTTAACGTCAATTGAATGAAACAACTGACTTTAAAAGTGTATTTTTAACGTCAGTTTTGTAATCAACTGACATTAAAAGTAAATTGACGTAAAAAGTTACACTTTTAATGATTGTTCTAATAACATTAGGATTTTTCAGACGTCAAAAATCAATTTTGTTTGACGTAAAAAACACTTCCTACCCTAATAATTTCTATGCCCAACAGATTTGACCATTATCCTTTTGAATTATTCACTTCCTCTACTCATTGTAAGATTTTGAACTTAACGGTTCAACTGTATTTAGATTTGAGTTCTATTTTCCTTTAAGTGTGCTGTTATCTGCACTTACTGGATTTCAAACCATTTTATGCATCTCCTCTCCGTTTTAGTTAAGGATAGCAACATGAATAATTGTTTTTGAGATGGAAAGCTATGTTTCCTGATTTAAAGCAACCAGTTTTCTAATTAATAGTTGCAGGTACGATGCTTTATTTTTTTCAATTGAATATGCATGTTCTAAGTATTAGTTTGGATGTGTTATCTATTTTCTCATTTACATTAATGTGTACTTGGAATAACAGTAGTTATATGCTCTTAAATCTGTACAAATTTTGATAAAAAGGTTATCTACTACTGTTTCATTTAAAGTGACAAATAAGTCTTCTATTATCTTTTACTGTTTCACACAAATATTATTTTTTATTATAATTTCATTTATTGTCAACTTATTGCCAATTTCATTCTAAATTTCTAAAAAATTACAGCAACCGGTGCGGGTCACAATCTAGTATTAATAAATACATGAACGCATGCAACTTTTTTTATGTATTAACTTAGACATGATTTACTAACCATTTGAATATCCCTTAAAAAAATACATTAATTCATAAATGCATTAATTTACATAAATTAATATGTATAAATTTAACCTTTTTGAGTCACTAGCCATTAATAAATACATGTATTTACACAAAATATAATATATATTTTTTAACAAATCCTTGTAATCCTTTAAATTATTAAATTTTAATATACAAATCTAATAAAAGTATGGACATTTAAAGCATTTAGGGAAAACATGTATATGTGAGTTTACAAACAAAAAAAATCTCTATATTAAACTGGACATGATTGCCTAACTATCTAAGTCTTTTCTCCCTAGAAAATACATCCATTAGGGAAAAAATCTATATATGAATTTATAGAAAAAAATTTTGCATTAACTTGGACATGATTGCCTAACTATTTAAGTCTTTGCTCCTTGGGCATTACTTTGTAAACACGTGCGGAAATAAATAAAAAAGAAATTATGCTGGTTGCTTTCGGAAATTTATTTACTTTAAGTTAGAAAAACATAGGTATAAAAATTTTTCTTTCGATATACTTCAAAAAAGTGATACATACATCACAATAGTGAAACCATATTTTTCTCAACAACATACATAAAATAAATTGATTCATAAATCAAACCATGATAAAATATAAGTTTTTTTCCCGAAATTGTTGTCAGTACAGAAATTCCAGACCATATATATAAGGTTTTTCAAAATCACCTATATCAACTTTTCTCAAAAGTATACACAATCCAAAGAAGAATCCTAAGCTGGTCACTCTACGAGACATTTACTGGAAAGACCTTTATAATTCTCACCATTATCACTAGCTTCTCCAAGGATCGGAATTAATATCCTCAAGTGAAGCTAAGAACTCCTCTGCAACCCCTGTACTCATGTACCAAGGTACAACAACCAAACTAGAAAAACATATACATGCAAGGGTGAGATACCAATATATGGATTTAAACACGATAACTACATGCGCGACACCCAAAACATCATATAACATATATAGTTATAACAACATAAATAATCAGAAATCAACAAGTAGTTTATCAATGGGTTTCATACCCGACAGTCATCGTCATTAAAAATAATGCATGACACTTCAATATTCACCGTCTAAAATTTTGTACCTAATCTTTGGAGATCCCAACTTCCACATTCAATAACATCAATTATTTGGCCCGTCAAGGTTCCGAGTTCCAAGTATTTAAGTAAGTAACTCGGTAGGACACCAGCTCCAACCATCATCGTAACATGGTTTACATGAACTCCAATGATAGTCGTAACATAACTCGGCCTATAAAATATCACTAATATCCGAGCTCCAGAAATAGTAGTAAGTAGCCCGGTCTATCCTAGACCCACCTTCTATTCCACCCAAAGGTGAAACGAACACCATAAATTGAATACAAGGTACCATACATAAAACCTTTAGTCACATCTGCCGAATGATGCATGTAAAACATTTTGTTTTCGTTACTTTTCTTCGTGTTCATTCTTTCCTTGTCAAAGCTCAAAAGCTCACGACCATCTCAATTTTCAAACATTGAAGTTTATCATCAATTTCAATAAAAAGGACTCCAAGCCCAAATGTGCAAATCACGAAATCTAGACCGATGTACCAGTCTTAGATTCGTAGATTTTAGTGCACAAAAGTCAATATAACTTTTACAGGAGATATAGTCCATAACTTCACCTTTAGGACACACTGTCCACACCATAGAACACTAGAACCCCGACGTCTCGCCCACTAGGTCTGCTTTTCAACTTTGAAATTATTTTTCGTTCTGTGAAACACAAATCCAAATCAAAACCTCCACAACTTATCCAAGTTATCGAAAATAACAACGTTGTGTAAAACTCGTTTACAGAAAATCCTTTCCATTTGAAATTCATTTATAAAATCGTCAAATCATAGAGAAATCCATTTTTCTCAAATCCGTTTTCTTTTCGAAACTTCTTTTTACGTAACAACGTCAAATCCTCGTAAAATCATTTCCAACCCATTTCTATCCGAAATAATAAAATTTTTCCTCATAGTTTTCGCCATAAAGTACTTTTCTAAATTATTTTCCATTGGAAATATAGCCATTTATAAATCAAATGATTTTCTCTTTTACAAAATATTTTTTACCATCAATGTTGAAGTATTCTTGACACTTAATTTCTTGTAGTAACTTTTCATCCTATTTTTGAATTTATTTTGAAAAAGATAACGTAACTGAAAGATTTTCAAGTTGTCGTCCTCGCTATTTCTCATTAATCACTATTTTCCCCGAAACATCATCAAATATAAATATTATCAATATATTTCTTCCACTTCCATAAATCAAATCTATTAAATTTCTCCTCAAGCTTTTTAAAGCTTTTATCTTTGATTTAATTGGGAACTGACCACTGTCAGGCTTGCCATCAATCGATCAACCAAACAGATAATCCATTCATAACAGATATTCATACATCACAAATAAAATCATGCTTTCACATAAAACATTACAACCACATAAACAATCATATAACAACTTAATTTAACACTACAAAACACAACAGATAAACTCACGTATGAGACACAGATAGCATGCAGTTACCGGAAATCCCTCAGGCAACCTCCCTTACCTTTGAAGACAAGAGGAAGATCCTCGTCTTAATACTCCCTTACCTTTGTTCCAAGAGTGCAAACTCTACTCCACCAAGCAAGCATAGCCGTGTTCAACATCCTAGAGACACAAATCAAGCATGATAACAAACAGACAATTTCACCAATTCAATTTTCATCCTCAAAACATACTATCAAAGAAACCATATATTTAATTTAACAAAAATATAATCATTTTTCAAAGAACTTGATTTTTGAGTAAATAGGATTCATTAACATAACTTTGGGAAATACATATTTGATCACCAAAATGAAATTAGCTTAGGGAACCATCAATTTATAACTCCAATTGCATTAAAATAGAAACAATTTCATAGTTGAAGTTATGATGAAATTTTGGAATTTTAGTGAAATTGGGGAAAATGAGATTTGCTCATAGAAATGTGAAATTGATTTGTTAGAACATCAATTAACAGTCCCAATTTCATAGATACATAGCTAATTTTACAAGAACATAATCAATTTCAATTAAAATAAAATTGGGACTTTAGGGTTCATAATCTCAATTTGGGGGAACATTGTTCTGGTCATAAAAACATGAAATTGACATTAGGAATTTGAAATTGACATACCCAATTTAATAACCATACCAACAATTTGAGGATTTAGGTTATAATTTAGAACTTAGGGTTAGGGTTTTGAAGAAATTAGGGATTTTTGAATTCTGAACAAGAGAAGATGAAATTCACTCACCTAAGATGAGGAATAAGCACTGTGACGACGACTAGAGAGTGGTGATGGCGGCGGCACCACGGGTAGGGGCGGAGGGCGGAGGGCGGCGGCGCGTTTCTGGACAGCACCAAAGATCCAAACAAAAACAAAAGTCAAGCTTAAGGGAAGAAGGAAAGAAGGTTCAACAACACAGAGGTGGAAAACCACCATGACTGGCGGCGGAAATCCTTACCGTGACGGAGGCAGCGGCCGAACAACATCCCTGCGGTGGTGACTCGCGGTGGCTGCAGGTGGAGGGGCGGCGCCGGCTGGAAGAGAAGGAAAAAGGAAGAAGATGAAGTGGGAAGGAAGAATAATAGAGGAAAAAAAAGAAAGAAGACGAGTGAGGGGGCTGTCTCGTGAGAGAGGGGGATAAAAGGAGGAATTTTTTTTATTAGTAATAGTAGGTAGAAAATGAGTGGTAAATATTAAGCCTAAAAATAAACATGTTTTTTGCTTTTGGATATAAAAATAATGGTTGACAATTATATACTTTAAAATTTTAAATTAGAGTTAAAATTGATAGTTGAACTAATCAACTAAGAAAATTAACAGTCCAAAATTTAATCTCCGATTAATTTTAAACCGACATATTTTCAAATCTAAAATTAAATAGAGTCAAATAGGAAAATAATTTCTTTAAATCATATTATTTAAAATATTTTTCTAAACAAACAATATTAGTGACAATAACGTAATATTATTGTTGAGTAAATGTGCATACACTGTAATAAGGCAGTGCTAACGCACCAAATAAAATAATTTTAAATGAGTAATAGAATTACTCCAATTAAACAACCTAAAAATAAATAAATAAAACATCCAGATAAATTAATCACTCCGCATAAATAATATAACATATATGTAAAAACTGGGACGTTATACCTTAGAAAATACATTAGTATACATAAATTTACGTCCATGAATTTAAACATGATTGTCTAACTCATTGAGTCATCATCCATTAACAAATGTATGTATTTATGCAATAAATTATATATCCTCTTAATAACTTTGTTAATTAATTACTTAAGGAAGAGAATTTTTTTTGGGTATATCCATAAGAATAAACTAAAATAAGTCTATAGACTCATCATCAATCTACTTGATAATCTTCCTAAATGAATAACAAACCTTCTCAATTTTAGTGTTTTAATTCCAAAGAACTAATTAACGTCTTGAGTTGTATTAATCAGATAGGTTAGAAGGATGTTGGAATGATCAAAGGTAAAAATGAGAATGCGGTTGAATTATGTTTACAAAGTTTTTTTAGAAAACCATTTTTTTTAAACAAACAGGAAACATGTGTTGAAAAGGCCATCAGACGATAAACTCATTTGATAGTTTTTAGAAATTGCCCGAGACAAGTGTTTCAAAGAGACACTAACATCCCTGGCTGATCTATGGATTGACAACTGTCCCCACAGACCAACACAGGTCTTTTCAGAGTGATTTGTCCTCACTCGCACGCTTACTAGGAAAACTTCCCAGGAGGTTACCCATCCCGTAATTGCTCCAAGTCAAGCACGCTTAACTGTGGAGTTCTTAAGTGATGGCCTCCCGAAAAAAAAATGATCCATCTTGTTAGTATAGGTAGTACTAATCAATTCACATAAGCCATCATGAACTATATAGTCCCATACCTACACAGTCTCAGGATCCCTTTTATTTCGTTGCGTAACCGGTTCATTCATGTGCCTCTATACCTAGAAGCATGCCAGGAGCCGATCCTTGTCCGTGCCATCTTGCACCGACGACCACTCCCCGCCCTCGTCAGCCCCGGGTGTCACATGCCTACCAGCTTCCGCTTGGTTCGTCCCCAAACCACACCATACTGGTAGAGGTGCCGCTCTGATACCATTTGTAACATCCCTGACTGCTCTATGGATTGACGACTGTCCCCACAGAGCAACACGGGTCTTTTCAGTATGCTTTGTCCAAAACAATAAGTACAACATAGAGAAATAGGGGATAAGAATCTACACTAGTCATCGAAAATTGGAAAGAAGAAATAGAATAAAATACAATGACAACACACAAACATACATAGCACGCACAATCATCCCCGAAGCTCTCATGCTAATCAGACTCACTGTCACTCATACAACTAAACGTACTTGAAGACTCAGTCACCACAACATGTCCTCGGCAAGTCAAGATGTATCATCCACCATTGTGCCACACATCCCCAACAAATTATGATACTTTTCCACTACTACAGTGTATCCCAAGAAGATCAGGATACACGTCACGACACATCCCCGACAGAGATGCTCGTTCACTATCTCGATCCATCCCCAGCATTTTAAGATGATTGTCCTCTATCATGACATATCCCCTGTCGACCAGGATACTCATCACGACACATCCCTGGCAGATCAGGATGCTCGTTCAATATCTCGATCCATCCCCAACATTTTAGGATGACCCTCCACTCCAATCCACACGGTGGTGAAATACAACGACAATACAACGTGAATCTCACCGACTCACCATAACGCTGACTTATGGCATAGTACCTCAACCTCATATCCTAAGGTTCCATCACTCAGTACATCACACATTAGTTAATTCCTCCGATGAGGTACTATCGTACATACTATCAATCCGACTCATAACATACATCACCCAATCAACAACAATGATTACTTATTTCAAATCATACAAGCAGGATCAATATACTATAACAATATGTATCAGCAACCTCATACCATATCATACTCATATCATCAATCGTACAGAAACACAATTACATACAGAGCATATTATCATCTAAAACATACCATCATATAATCTCATAACTCATATACTGAAGCACCAAGCATACCAGCAAATAACACATCGAACATACCATCAAACATACCATGCGACTAGCATACTTATACAAAGCAGTAAACCTCGATCAATAAAGATCAACTTATTGTTGATAATCCCACAATGCCTAAACCCTCATCGGTACTACTCCACTGTAGCCACCAATGCGGTTTCAGGTGTTGCTGGTTATTCAACTAGTTTAGGATATCCTACGCATATCATTATATTCTAAAATACTCTTGCCTCCCCGACGACAGTGGTTCTTTCCCCTACCTTTTATAGTCGCTTACACTTGTTCTACGTCTCGAAAACTACGCCCTTCGACACCACACAACAGCTGCCAAGCATCCTTGGGAGCTCCCCGATACTCCAAAATTTACCCTAACTTATAGTCAATATCCAAACATTGTGAAGAACCCTAATCTTGCAATAAATCCATAAACAAAGCTGAATTCATGCAAGAATAAGGAAACCGCGAAAATGACAATGTCGACGTGTAGACGAGTTAGGGATTCAAGCATTACCTCGGTTGATCAACGAATCGATGGTAGATATATGACGTGTTCGTTGCTCTGATCGAAGATACAAAGTCGAAATTGCTATTGGACGGACGAATGCTTCACATGCACTACTTTCTCTCTCAAGAACTCTTATACCCTCCCTCTCTGTTCTCCAGCTTAAAATGAAAGGATGAATGTCCAAGGTAAATGTTTACGTGAAACTAACTTTGGCCTTCGACATTGAGAAGCTTGAGCGTACCAGTGCCCCACGCTAGAGCACGTCTTCGCCACACGTCGTTCCTTCAGTGCCACGTGTCCCACACGTGTTTGGGACCTTGTCACGCTTGGAAGTCCATATGACTCGCATTTTAGCATGCCAACACTAAAATGTTGGGCTTCTCCATACTCAAACGTTGAGCTGATGTAGATACCTATTTTTCGTGCGATTTGGTGTATTCTGAGCTCGTTCCAAGTTCGATTGACCTCAAATTTGAAACATAAGATCATCAGCACCAAAGGAACATTATTAAGCCTTCAAACATGCTTAAAATCGAGAAATCGGGGCATTACATTACTACCATCCTTAAAATAAATTGTGTCCTCGAAATTTATATGAAGTAGCTTAGGCGAAAAAATGATGATATTGTTGTTGCATGTTTGCTTCCCTCTCCCATGTGGAATCTTCTTTCATTGCATCCCAAATGATGTTACTTCCTTCTCCATTTCAGGTCACTAAACATTCCTTTTCCTCCATGTCTTGGTACATCTTTGTGGCTCCTGGATAAAAGCAGAGTTTGCTTTTATGCATCTCTTCCAAGATCAACTTCCTAACTTCACAATCCTCCAGACACATTTTCCTTGAAACTTATGATTCTGTCAGTACCTCGCTTAAACTCTAGAGTACTTCCTTCCCCTATCATCTGGTTCACCTTTTGGAGGTATATGTCTTCAAATTGCTTCTTCCATATTAAGTCTAGGAGTCCCCTAGATTCAGATCTCTGAACTTCTCAATCAGTTCCAATTCCTTGACTATCATAGCAGACACTTGCTAGGATTTCTGACTTAAAATGTCTGCCACAACGTTTTCTTTTCCTGGATGATAATGAAGACCAAATTCATAGTCCTTTATGAATTCCACCCATCTCCTTTACTTCATGTTCAAGTCTTTCTAATCAAACAGGTACTTCAAGTTCCTGTGGTCGCTGAACATTGTGAACTGAGCACCATAAAAATGGTGTCTCCATATCATCAATGCAAATGCAGCCAACTATAAGTCATGGTCTGGGTAATTCCTCTCATATACCCTTAACTTTCTAGAGGCATAAGCCACTACTTTACCATTTTGCATTAGAACACAACCCAGGTCTGGATGTGACACATCCCAATACGCATTATAAGATCCTTGTTTTATAATCTTGAGGTATATGCTTACTATCTATTTTTTAGTGTTTAATAGTATGTTTAAGTGGAACGGGATCATTTGGTTTCAAATAGGAAGAGTGTGCAAGTAAGGGCTTGCAGATCTGAGCAGTGTGCTACAGCCTGCAATGTCTCCATGTTCTAGCGTGGGCACGCTAGAACTTGGACACCTAGAAGTTCAAGCAATTGTGGAGTTCTGTGATGTGGGAATACGTGTCAAGAAGTGGAACGTGGAGGAAGACGTGTGGCATCTAAAAATTCATAGCGAAGATGTTGATCAGGATCCACGCTTGAGCATGGAGAAGGTCCATGCTATTACGCTAGAGCTATAGAGCGTGGAGCAGTCCCATGCTATAGCGTGGACAGCAGAACATGCAAAAATAAAAGAGGAAGTTGGTGAAAGTTACGAAAATTACATAGCTGAAGGTCCAGAAAGTGAGAGAGAGAACGTAGTGAGAGGTTCTAGACCTCGGTGTGATCATACCAGTTATCGTATCGTGAAACCGACTACATCATTAAGCTTGTGGCGACGTCTTCTTCCCATCGCTATATCTCTTTTGTTGCTAGGGCTAAGGTAAGCCTATGCTCTCATCATACCGACATGTTGTAAGTGTCGGTATTGAGGTTTTATCTACTGTTATCTATTGGTTTCAAGTTATGTTTTTGTATTAGGGTTATCAACATCGTTTGCTACGTGTGTATGTGTTCAGGTGAATTTTCAGAGCCCCGGAGGGTTGTGTATTGCATGTGGCAGCAGCTAGAGGGAAAGGAGAGGATTCGTTTTGTGGTACCAGATACTCCTACCTACACCTCAGGTGGGAGAAAGAAGCAATCTATCATCGGAAATGGCTAAGTAGCGTAATATGCAACAATGGTTGTAGGGCGACCAAAACCAACTAGTGGGCGAGTAATCGACAATACCAAAATCATGTTGGCAGCTTCCCCATAGTACCAATAATGATTTGGGATTGTAGGTTTTTGTCATTAGGTTGACTTTGTGAATATTGAGGATGTCTGATTTTACTATTGACCTGCTTGTGATGTGTTAGGTGATGATATATGTTGTCATGGGAGATATGGATGTTGGGGGGAGCATGATTTATGACTTAGAGGTTCCTAGTCAAATTAAATATTATTTTATGTATGATGAGCTTATGTAACATAATCGGATGATGTATACGAATTTCTTATAAAAGGGTTAAGGCACTAGTTAAATATCCGATAAGAGTCGGTGAGACTCATACTAGTTTGCATGGTGTTGTTCACACCCGTGTGAATGGAACACATGAGGTCAGAGTATCTGATTATAGATACCGGATATCACGGGATAGTTGATTTGTGATGCTACCGTGATATTCCTGTAGTCCTTGGGGAGCGACTCCATTTTATTTGTAGCTTCGGGCTACTTATGTTACTATGTGTAGCTTTGGGCTACTTATACTCGCTGGGACGACTGACTAACATACCTAACAGGAATGGGGGATTTGTGACAAGATTGTAGGTGGCCACGTCAGCATCCGAGCTTAGTTGCATGAGTGCTTAAGGGTAGAGGATGATAAAGTAACTCGAGGATGATTGCTCTCTATATGTGATTGCATGTCATGGTACTGTTATTGTATTTTATGCTATGTATCCTTTTCTTTTGCATGATGATAGTATAGTTTCTTATGTCCCTATACCTCTCTCTGTATGTTTCGTTATCGACCGTGGAGCAGACACTGTACAACAGGATGCCTTACATCCATCACCCCTAGATGACGGGACCACCGAGGGTCCTAGTGATGGTCACATTTGAGATGGAGTTTTATGATGATCGGGGATGACAGATCAACCCAGTTACCTTCCTTTCTGTATACACTAGGCGGATCAGTGTGTATATGCATTTTGGTAATTCCCCGACATCGATGTTCATGAGTGGAGAGTCTATAGACGCAGACGTGGAGAGATTCAGGGTAGTAGTAGATGTCAGACGTCGTTTTGTATATAGGTGTGTGATGAGCCATTTTTGATGTATTTTGAGTGGGGACGAGCGCAATGTGGAGTGTGGTGAGGTGGTTTTCTGTTCTTGGTCTTTTGATGTATTTCTTTCTTTTTATAGTTTAGATATGTCGATTTGTACCATGTGGGGCCCTACTGATAGGGTACCCTAGACATGTTTTTATGTGTGTGTGTGTGTGTATATATATGGGGTGTGAGTTTATCTTTCACAGGTTTTATGTTTAAGTTTTTTACATATATTCGTTTTTTCTCTCTTAGGTGTGTTTAATGCTAATATTACGATTAAGGTTTAGTTAAATAGGTTTTTCTTAATGGTACATCGGGGTGTCTCGTTTGGTGGTATCAGAGCAGTTTGATTTTGTTCAGACTGTGAGGTTAAGGTGTACTGACCATTTTAGTTGAATCCACATTGGATATCGACTATGCTTAGAAGTTAGGTAGTGAAAACAGATGTGATAGTAAACATATGTATGTCATATAGTATTTATATGCCTGTTTTATGTTATATTATATGTCATATAAATTTGAGCTAATGATTTCTTTTACAGGATCATGGTTCGTGGTAGAGGATGAGGAGCGTATGGCAGAGGTGGCGGTAGAGCCAAATATAGAGTTATTGATGGCGGAGGCGAATAATCCGAGACCCTCCAGATGACCAAGGAGAGGTAGGAATAGCAGAATCCGAGGAGAGTAGAGGAGGCAGAGGATGCAGGCATGTCCACCTTCCTGAAGGGCAAGCCACCACAGTTTCGAGGTGATTATGATCCGGAGAGATATAAGTGCTGGATTCAGGAGTTATAGAAGATTTTCTCAGTGATGTATTTTAGAGAGGATAGGAAGGTGACTTATGCATCTTTTGTGTTGACAGGAAGAGCAGAGGCATGGTGGAGAGGAAATAGGAGACTGCTAGAGGTTGAGGGTAGACTTATCTCTTGGGAGTTGTTCAGAGAGTGCTTCCTCGAGAAGTACTTTCTGTGGTTGGTTCGTTGTGAGAAGGAAGAAGAGTTTATGAGCCTACAACAGGGTAATATGTCCGTTGGAGACTATTCTGCTCTAATTGAGGCTCTGTTGCAGTTTTCAGAGTTCTAGTAGAGGTTTCCTGATGAAGACTCGGTTTGCAGGCACTTCGAGGAGGGCTTGCGTCATGAGTTGAAGAGAGCAGTGGTACCGCTTGATATCCACAGCTTGTCAGAGCTAGTGGAGAGGTGCAATTTCATTGAGAGTATAGACCAGAGGCGAGAAGATGGGCAGAGGTAACAAAGGAGTGGAGGCCCAATTAGATCCAGTGCTTAGAGAGGTAGAGGCAGTAATGGTTCCTAGCAGAGGCGGGGACCTTATACCAGACCCGTTCAGACTGTTCAGACATCTGCACCTTTACTAGTGAGTGGAGTAGGTCAGCTGCAGCAGCAACGAGGCCCAGTTTGTTACAGATGCGGGGGTCCACATCATGTTACAAATTACAGGGATAGATCTGGCTGTTTCGTTTGTGGTATACCAGGTCATATGGCTCGTCATTGCAGCCAGAGGGGAGCGTAGCAGCCGGTAGCTGCTAGTACAGGAGCCAGAGAAAGTAGAGGGATAGTAGCTGGGAGAGGAGCCTCAGCATCAAAACAATAGGTGGCTAGACCTCAGGCCACATGGAAGTGTTTACTGTGAGGGAAGCTAAGTCCTCTCAATCTGCAGACCTTATACTAGGTATGTGTTTGATATCTGGTAGATTTTCGTCTGTGTTTTTTTGACTCGGGTGCTACACATTCTTTCTTCTTGCATGTGTGTGGATCATGGAAAGAGGGTCATGAGTTAACCATGGGATCATGGCAAGAGGGTCATGTGTTAACCATGAGATCATGGCTAAAGGGTCATAGGTTAACCATAGGATCATGGCAAGAGGGTCATGGGTTAACCATGTGATCATGGCAACAGGGTCATGGGTTAACCATGTGATCATAGCTAGAGGGTCATGGGTTAAACCATGTGATCATGGCAACGAGGTCATGGGTTAACCATGTGATCAATGGAGGAATTACTTGTTGTTTCTTGAGGATATGCAGCTTAAAATCTCTCATACTAACCGCGAAGGAAATTGTTGTGCTGATAAATTGACTTCCTTTATTGTCTCTAATCCTGGATATTTTTGGTGGAATTTGTTGCCCTATTTTATTAGTGAGGATTTTCGTTGAAATAGGCTAGGTCTTCCTAATTATCGTTTTAAATGATTATTTTCATCATGGGTTTTGGTTCTTGTCTCCCCATGTTCTTGTATTATTTTTTATTTTTTATTAATAAAATGTTGCTGTGTTGCAGATGATTGGTAAGGGCTAAAGTGCCAACCTAGTTGGGATGTTAGTTTCTATTGTGATGCTTTTATATTCCTTCTTTGCTTTAAAAAAAAAAAGTTAAGCATCATCAAATCACCAAAACAATTTACAAACCAAAATTCAGTCAGACCTATGACTAAGTATCACAGACCATATTAACATTGAATTTTACATGCAAGCTTAAGCATCTATCATGTTAAGTCATGCAATTTTTAAATTGAATGATTAAGTATCGACCCAACAAAGAAATTGCAATAAAGAAAAGAGAGTGGAGATTAAGATGAAAAAATAAAATAAAATCAAGAACAAGATTTCACAATTATAACCAAACCTCAAGATCCAAAAATGAAATCCTTAAACTGGATAAAATAGCAGCCTCCAAATTGCCCAAGTCAAAAGTTGTTTTCCTAAGACTCTAAAAATATATTTATAGTCTCCCTAGGTTAACTAAGAATTTTGATAAGAAAAAAAAAATCCCAAATTCGTTTATTAGCCCAAAAGCAACTATTTACAAAATGAGTTGTTGAGATGTAATCCAAATCCCGCATCTCGTCCAAAAAGTCAGCATTTTCACGCATCTGGTCCAAAAAGTTAGCATTTTATGCGATTTTGACCCTTTAAGCATCGTTATTTCTTCATTAAAGTTGTATCTATGTCACCTAGCTTTAAACCACCACAAAGATCACCTTAATCGGATAAGAATAGCCCAAGTTATGACCTGTATAAGAAGCAAAGGCCTGGATGCAATAAAATTCAAAAATAAATCAAGACTTCGTATTAAAGCCCAATGAGACCCAAAAACATATAACTTGATAAGAAGCTAATATTAGGCATAACAAACATCCAATAAATCCAAGTACAAAGATATAATGAGTGTCTCAAAATGATTGACCAAATTCCCCCACACATAAGCTTTTGCACTCCTGGATAAAACACAATTGGCACACTTTTCAATGAATCTGAGGAATGCAAAGTGGTGAACAAAGTAAAACATCCATGGTATCAAGGAGTCATGACAATCATGAATAACAAATCGTTACACCCCAATCAAACAAAAGGAAATATTAAACCAAAGAGTTAATCACAAGTGATAGAATTCTCAAAAGGCATCCTCTCAAAACTCTCAAGGGTATAAGCTTGTCTACCCTGAAAGCAAGCACTAGCATAGGATGGAGCCTCTAATGTCCAAACTTGAAGAACATGCATGTAAAGATCAAAGAACTTATTTATGGTTGAAATGGGACCAAGTAAAAGGTGGGATAGATGAAGGGATGAACATGTTATAAACCCAAGCGAATAGACGAGCAATGGGGAATAAATTCTAACCAAGCATGAGAAACGCAAATTTGAAAATTAATCAAGAATTTGCATTAAAGCCCAAATTGACCCAAAACATAAAAGTTTTCTATGAAGCTAATATTCGTCATAGCAAACATCCAATAAAGTCAAGTACAAAGCTATCATGAGTGTCTTTAAATTGATTGATGACAAATACATCATCAACAAGCTTGCTAGTTCCAATATTTGTAACCAATCGGCAATAGCTCACTCCCGTATTTAGAGTACACATGTAGTTAGTTATAGGTTGTAGTTACATCTATACAATTGCAATTATTTTGCAACAATTTCTTCACAAATGAATTAATATATATTAAACAAACTTTAGTGGAGTTACGATAGTACGTGGTGCTCTAGTAATTACATATATCATAGATTCATTTAGAGATAGATAAAGTGGATGTGAGTCTTTATAGCTTTTGAAACTGAAATTTCCCTTCATCTATTTCTCAAGGGAAATATTGATGAATAAATATTTGCATTGGAATGACTTGGTGTTGTATTCGGAAGGGAATATCTTAACTCTTCAAGATCAATGTGTCCATGTTCTTTCGCCAGCCTATTGAGAAATTCATTAAATATATTAGTAATTAGTGCCCTGTCTAGTAATATCTTGGGAACAAATAATGTTCTGCAAACAAAAACTGAATTTTTTTTTTGTAACGCAAACAATTTGTATTAGATATGAATATAAGGGTTACTCTAACCCAATACATCGAAACACTCTAAATTCCAGAAAACTATATCAATAGTATACAACAATCGAAATTAAGTCTAACCATGTTGCAGCTCATACTAACCGTCTCGAGAAGTAACCCCACACAGCATAGGCATCACAAGAAAGACTATAAGCCACATCCAGCAAGAAAGCACAAGAAAAGATACCCGAAACAGATTAAGTCCAAGAACCACTAGGAAAAAAAAGCACTACTAAGTCACAAGTAGTATACAAGAAATACTGACATTGGACTGGCTTACTTGCTTTATCAGGGGAACATCTCATAAGCATTAAAAACATTGCTTGCATGGTCTTTAGATAGTCTATTGAGAAATTCTTGAATTATAATAAAGTTCTTAGTCTAACATTAACTTGAGAAAAGAGTAAGTAGAGTTCTACAAACATGAACGTACCTCGATTCATTTTGCTAGAATGTTACTAAAGCCTCGTTCTTTGATAGCTTCAAAGATCACTTCAACGAACACACATCTCAATGCTTCAAGGTCCAGTGAATCCATTGTATGTTTGCTCCTTTGTTTCTTTGTCCCATTTACCTCTACCTGTTTTCTTAATTTGTCCTCTCACATGCATTCTTTTTCTCAATCTTAAGTTTCACCTCCCTAGCTTTTGAAACCTTGAGTTTGCTCTCTTTATTTGTAAGGCCAGAAGAATAAACTAGCTCCTTTCGACATGTTTCAGTGCTACTATTATCTGAGTGTACTTTCCTGTTTGAAATAGATATCATTTTCCAGCATCAAAACCTTCTTTTGTGTGCTTAGGGATATTGTGGGAATCATTCACTAAGTCATCTTACCTTTCACCCAACATCTGATAAGTACTTATGGATTCTGGAAACGACGTGACTTCTGGTTTAAAGGTTTTATGAAAAGTACTTTATGAACTCTTGCTGCTTATTGATATAAGACAAAACCTTGTTGCAAGAGACATAAATACGAGCTAAAAATATAAGAAGAAAGCATAAAGTTTTGTGGGGCCACGCTTCAACTTTTTCTATCACGAGGCATTTTTGTGAAAGGTTTTGATTTTCAATTTACCTTGAAAGACAGTCAGAAACATTTTGAGTGAGGAAAACTCCTATAACTGAGTCAACCACTAACTTATCCACCTTGAAAAGTGTCTATCTCCTGCTGACAGGTCATTCGCAAAAAATAGAGAATAATGAAAGTGTTACATTATTATATCAAAATTACAAATAAGGTTTTTCACTTCTAGGAATTGTTTTTCACTGTTTAAGTAGGTGTCATCATAGGGTTCACTGATAGGGTAATGGCACTAACATATGACATCGCTTCCCACCTAGTAATCATTCTATTAGCCTTCAATGCTTATTTGTGCTCACTTTCTCTGAATTGTAAGTACACTGATTGTGAAGGTAAATGAATTTTTCCTCTTTGTTTTCTTGAATGTCTTTCTTTAACTAGAAATGACAGCCATATAACTCTTATTTATTTCATGGTTCATTAAGTAAATAGTTTTTTTGTGTCATGAAGATTTGATTCTATGTAGAGGTTTAAGACCCGAACCAATGACATGATGAACCCGAAAATCCGTATCAAGCCAATTAAATTGGTTCGGATTTTTTTGGTGTTCGGGTCTGAAACGAACCAAGTATTATATTGAAATATTTAATATTTATTACATTAATATATATATATATTAATATTTTGATATTTATTATATTTACTATATATATATTTAATATTTTATATATTTTATATTTTATATTTTTTTTGAAATTTAATAATTTCTTGGTCCTAACCGAACCAACCCGTTCTTGAATGGTTTGGTTTGGTTCGGGTTTTGTAGAAAAAAATTTCAAAACCGAACCAAACTGAACCATTATTTATTGATTCGGTTTTTTTCCACCTAAAACCGAACCAAATTGACCTTTCACACCCCTAATTCTAAGTTCCATTGTCAATGATTCTACAACAAAGTAGAGACCAACATACAGTATGCAATTAACATATGTTTATATCTAGATTAATATAGTATCTTATTATTCTTAATATTAGTAATCTTGTTATCATGTTTCAACAAGTGTGCTTGCCAGATCATCTTTGTCTTTACATATTTCACTCCTTTTGTGTCAAATTTTTACTTTCCTTTAGAATTTATTCAAATATATTGAAGAGTGTGATAATAAGAAGGTGCAATCTGAATAATAATACTTTCAGAGAAAAGGTTGAACAGAGTAAAAAGAAAAATAAATGGTTGTTGTGAGGTGATATAGAACCAACAAAATTTGGGGTTCATGATATTCGATATTTGGGTCAAAATGTATGTAGTGTACCTTGAAAAAGATGCGTTTGTACAATGTTGGAATCAAATCGTCCATGAAAAACTTTTCTTTCCTCTTTTCACCACTTTTCATCTTCGTTGTCACTTCCTTTAAGCCCTTCGCATCCTTCCTTGCTAGTCAACATTTTCCAGATTCTCTCCGTTTTTTAGGTCAAGATCCATTTTAGGTCTTGGCTTAAGTTTATTTTCAAATTCAAATCCCTCATAGGGTACAGCCGAACCATGTCCCTTATACAAGACAAGTGCATTTTGTTCTTCCATTCCAGATACATTGCTCACCTTTAGGTTGAGTAGTTACATTTTGTCAATTATCTCATCTATCAAGAAATTTGATAAAATGTTAGACACTAACTGTAGGGTATTTTGACACATCAATTTTTTGACATTATGAGGGTTTTCAAAACATGTTTTTAATTGAAAGGGAACATTGCTCATTTCTCACTTCAAATTTAGAGCTCTCTTACTGGATTTTCTAGATGCAACACTAGAATATGAATGTCTTTTATAACCACAACTAGAACATACTTCCTCTTTTTGGTTTGGTTCTCCTTAAATTCCGTTTTCTAAGTTACAGGATTTTCACTTCCGAGATTTCCCTCTACAGTTACCTTTGGCTTATGTTTTCTTTGTTTGAGTGCTTTATGCTCTGGTGTCATGTTCACATCAATGCCCAAGCTACCTTTGCTTCCATAAATGTTACTATTCGTGCTCTTTAGAACTGCATTTGTTGATTATGAATATATAATTTGTTGGATAAGTCCATTGTGACATGCTTGACTTTCTGGCTTGTCTTTCTCCTGACTTAGACTTTTAGCTATAGTATACTCTCGTATTGTACAAAGTTTCTTATCTACACATTTTAGCTAATATATTGTTGTTTATGGCTTTCTAGGTATTTTCCCAAGAAAACACTCATTCTACTTTTGTTTCCACAAATGTTACTATTTGAGATCTTTCTTGTTGATGATGAATATACGATTTATTATAGAAGTCCATCGTACCATTCCCGGTCCACTGTTTTTGTTATTGATCGAGAGGATTTCATGAAACTAGGGGCAACATCGGGGTATAATTTGAACCATTCTTGTTGATGATGAATATATAATTTGTTCCATAAGTCCATCGTAACATTCCTGATGTTGTCCCTAGTTTCATAAAATCCTCCCAATTAATACCAAAAACAACGGATCTAGAATGTTAAGTTGGACTTTTGTAACAAATTCTATATTCATCATCATCACTATATTCATCATCATCAAAAGAAGGCTAAGCATTCGTATGGACAAGATACACAGAAAGCCAAAAACAATAATTGATAAGCTTAAGTGTGCAGATAACAAACTTTGTACAATACGAGAGTATACCATTGTTGAAAGTCTAGGTCAGGAGAAAGACAAGACAATATTAGAATGTTACGATGGACTTCAAAAGGGCTCCAATAGTAACATTTATGGCAGCAAAGGTAGCTTGGGCATTCACTTGAACACGACACTAGAGCACAAAGCACCCATAAAAAGAAAACATAGGCCAAAGGTAATTGTAGAGGGAAAGTGCAGAAGTCAAAATCTTGCAACTCAAAATAGAGTTTAAGGAGAACCAAACAAAAAATAGGAAGTATGTAAGGAAGAATGTCCCAAAAATTGCTAAAATACCGCTAGCTATGGTTATAAAAGAGACTTCAGATTCTTGTGCCCTATCTTGAAAATACAGCAGGAGAGCTCTATATTTTGAGTCCAAACGAGCAATGTTCCCTTTCAATCAGAAACATGTTTTGTAAACCCTCAAAAGACCAAACAACTGATGTGTCAGGATACCCTACAGTTAGTGCCTAACATTGTATCGAATTTCCTGATAGATGAGATAATTGATAAAATAAAATGACTCAACCTAAGGGAGAGCAATGCATCCAGAATGGAATAACAAAATGCACAAATTGTGTATAAGGGACATGGTTTAGTTGTACCCTATGAGGCATTTGAATTTGAAAAGAAACATAAGCTAAGACCTAAAGTGGATCTTGACCCAGAAACAGAGAGAGTCTAGAAAGTGTTGACGGGCATGGAATGAAGTAAAGGGCTTGAGAAAGTGATAGTGAAAAGGAAAAGTGGTGGGAGGAGGAAAGAAAACGTTATCATGGATGAGCTGATTCCTTCACTGCCCGAATGTCTCTTCTTCAAGGTAAACTACATACATTTTGGCCCAAATATTGAATATCATGAACCCCCTGATACTATATGAATCAATTCTTCACCACTTTAAAAACTTTTTATTTAATGAACTCTGAAAGAAAATAAGAGTTACATGTAGACCATTTCTAGTTAAAGAAAGACATTTAAGAAAACAAAGAGGAAAAAGGCATTTGCCTTCACAATCAGTGTACTTACAATTCACAGAAAGTCAACACAATTTAGCATGGCAGATGGATATATCACTATCTAACAAAATGATTCCTAAGTGGTAAGAGATGTCAGATGTCAGATGTCAGTGCCATTACCCTATCAGTGAACACTATGGAGCCCCCTACTTAAAACAGTGAAAAACATTTCCTACAAGTGAAAAATCTTATTTATAATTTGATATAACGATGTAACACTTTCATTATTCACTTTTTTGCTAATGATTTATTCATTTATAAACATATGTTAATTAATAAAATTACCTAATCAGGAGATAGACGCTTTTCAAAGTGGAAAGGGTCAATGGTTGACTCAGTTATAAGTGTTTTCCTCACTAAAACTTTTTCTGACCATCTTTCATGCTAAATTGAAAATCAAAACCTTTCAACAAAATGTCCACTGGTAGAAAAAGATGAAGTGTAACCCCACAAAAACTTCATGCTTTCTTCTAGTCTTTGCAGCTCTGCATTTATGTCTCTTGCAACAAAGGTTCCTATAGTCCTTTTTACATTATTCTGGACCTACAAATAAAGAGAGCAAACTCAAGGTTTCGAAACCAGGGAGGTGAAACTTGATATTGAGAAAAAGGATGCAGGTGACAAGACAAATTAAGAAAACAAGTAGAGGTAAATGGGACAAAGAAACAAAGGAGCAAAGATACAGTGGATTAACTGGACCATGAAGCATTGAGATGAGATTGTGAATACTAGTTAGATAGTATGCATGCAAGGAAATAAATCAAGTTGTAACATCATATCTCGTAATTAATGGTTGTTAATTTTACAAAAGAAAACAATTAACTTCATGATTCACCATTAATCTTCACCAAAAAAATAATAATATTGTTATTATGAGAAGAATATTAGATAGTAAGCCTAGAGGGAAATAGATTAAGTTGTAACATCATAATTCACCATTACTGGTTCTTAATCTTATAAAAGAAAAAAAAAAGCTACATAATTCATCGTCAATAAAAAAAAAATAGTACACACACACACACAAAACACTTTTTTTTTAAGAACCCCACTGGTTGGTAGCACTTTTATGTGGGCTTATATGCACTATCTCTTGTACTCTCTTTCCAGAACCCCACATTTGGCGTCTTAAAATTTACGAGGCTTACACAAAACTTGGGTGCACTAAAAAAAAGATGAGAGAAATACGAAGATAGTGTAAAGGACAACATTCTGAGGTTCCTTGAATGCAAAAATCTGGTTTTGAGATGCGTAGTCACTTGATCTTTTCCTTTATCTATATGAAATGAATGAATTTGTCATTTGATAATTGTTATCTCAAATGACTATTGTTAGGATTGATAGAAAACAAAAGGAAAGAAAATGAGTTAAATCAAACATTTTCTCGTGTTTGGAAGAGGCTAATGAGAAAAAATAAAAAAACTAGTGTGAGTCATACCAAAAAGTTTTCTTTGCCACACTTTAAAGAAAATTGAGAGAAGGGGAAATACTGCGTGAGGGAAAAAACACAGAAGAAACTCCAATCTAAAAAACAAAGCACCCTCAACGACAACTAATACATCAATTTAAAAAACTACAAAAATTTCAACCAGAAGATAAAAAGCTCAAGTATGTAGACTCACATTGTGCAGCTGATACAAACCATATGGGCAGTAACCCTAATTCACAGCATAGGCATCACAAGAAAAACATGCAAACCACAACTAGCTAGAGAGCACAACGGAAGATACCGGAACAAATTACAACCCAAAGCCACAAAAAAAAGTACTACCTAAAGTCGCAAGTAGTATCAGATGAGAGTGTGAACACTAGCTGGATAGTAAGCATCCAAAGAAATAGATTAAATTGTAACATTTGTTAGTATGAGAAGAATATACAATAGATAGGCATAGAAGGAAATAGATTAAGTTGTAACATCATAATTCACCATTAATGTATCTTAATCTTACAAAAGAGAAAAAAATTGACACTACATAATCAATCTTCAAGGTTGGTTGGTACCACTTCTATTTGGGGTTATATGCAATATTTCTTGTACTCTCTTTCTAGATCTCCCACATTTGGAATCTTACAAGTTTATGAGGTTACACACAACTTGGATGCACTTAAAAAATATGAGACAAATATGAAGAAAGTGTACAGCACGAGATTCGGAGGTTCCTTGCATGTAAAAATTTGATTTTGAGATGCGTAGTCAGTTGGTCTTTTCCTTTAGCTATATGAGATGAATGAATTTGTCGTTTGATAATTTTTATCTCAAATACCTATTGTTTTGATTGATTCAAAACAATAATAAAGAAAATGGGTTGAATCTACCATTTTCTCAGGTTTCGAACAGGCCTATGAGAAAAAGAAATACTAGTGAGTCATACAAAAAAAAAATTCTTTTCACCACTTTAAAGAATTTTGAGAGAATGAGAGAAAAAACGGTGTGAGGGGCAAAACACTTAATAGAAACTCAAATATAAAATACAAACAAAGCACCCCAAAAACAAACTAATATACATGTATTTAAAAACTAAAAAAGTTCGCAACCAAAATGTGAAAAAATATCATTACTTTTCTAAGGATGGGATATAGGAACCGATCAGGTTTACAAGTAACAACTGGCAAGCATAATACAACAAGAGCAACTTGTGCTAAAAGAAATCAAGTACAAGCTACAATCAATAAGGTTATCAGAATCACCAAAAAGTCCCAAAAAAAAATGACTTACGCTAATCTGTAGGAACCAACGATATTGAGACCAAGCTTCAACCAAGATTATAGCAACTGCTAAAAAATATGAATAAAATCAAAATATTAGATTAAAAAAACAAAAAACAAAAAAAATAAAATCAAGGGTTCAGTTGAAGAAGGAAACTGATGAAGAAGTAGATCAAGGGTTCTTGTATCAAGGGTTCTCACCAGATAGACTTAGATGCACAAGCCATGGTGATGGAACGAGAAGTTAGGGTTCAACTCGCAGTGATTTCATTCCATTATTCCAATTTGTCAAATGTGATTTGCGACTCAAAATTAGGACTTAGGGTTCTGGACAAGTAAAAGGCTAAAAGTTGTATTTGTGAATCATGGGTTAGGGTTATAGAACAACCCTAACAGAAAATGGGTTTTTCAACAAAGGGGCCAAAGGTAGGGTTCAGGGGGTTGGCCCATGGATTTTAGCCCCCTTTCATAGCTTAGGGGTAGGGGAAGGAGAATGAAGACATGGTGATGGAAAGAGTGAATTCAAAGGACAAGGGTAGAGGCGGGTGTGGTAGGTGTTATGATAAGGGGATGGGGAAGAAAGAAGATGTGGGAAGGGAATAGAAGTGAAGGGAATAAGATGGATGAGGTTAGTGTTAGTATTTTTCTCCTTACCTTTCTTTTATGCTTGATAGTCATTTTTTATTTTTTTCTGCAAATTTAAATAAGCACGAGTGACACTTTTCCTTCTTCATTTGAATCTCTTGACAGTCGCTGACAGAAAAAAAGGATTACAGTGATATAAATTGTCGATGTAAAAAAATCTACTAATATTTAGATTTATTTTAACTAGTGCCTGTCTGGTCGCATTTCTAATACTTTTACTCGACTTTAACCATGTTCTTAGTACATAATATTTTATTAGTCACTTGTGTATGTCATGTATTTTTAATCGGTATCTTTTGCGATTTTATAATGCGACTTCTTCATGTTCTGATAAACTGATACAATTCATATAATTTTTTCTCAAGGAAAACGTAACATATAATGAAATGGAAAGGAAATATATTTATATTAAAATATGTATAGGTAAGATAAAATATTCAATATCAACAGTGCATATAAATTTAAAAACAAAAAAACTCTTGGTTACAAAGGAAATATATAGAAATTGTATTAAAAGTATATGTACTGTTTATCATTGTTTTCTAATTCAGTAAAAAAATCATTATTTTCTAATTTTCAAATATTTTAATTTATATTTTAATATTGACACTTTCAATGAGATTTTTGAAAATAATCATTTTAAAAAAATTACTTAAGTTGCGATTACCTTTGAAAATCAACTCATTAATAAATACATGAACGTATGCAACTTTTTGTGTCTTAACTTAGATATGATTGACTAACCATTTGAATATTCCTTAATAAATACATTAAATTGCCTAACTATTTAAGTCTTTGCTCCTTAGAAAACACATTAATATACATAAATTTACGCACATGAATTTAAACATGATTGTCTAACTCATTGAGTCATCATCCATTAACAAATATATGTAGTTATGCAATAAATTATATATATCCTCTTAATAACTTTTTTTTTAAGCAACAACAAGGCATTCAAAGTCATTACAATAGAGAAAAAGATCCTAATTAGGTTAGCACGTTAGACCCTACCAATCATCTGCAGCACATTAATTTATTAATAAAAAAGAAAAAATAAAAATAAAAATAAAAATACAAGCCATGGGGGACATGAACCAAAACCCATGTGAAGAATAAAAAATCACTTGAATCTAAAATTATGAATATCAAATCTATTGTGATTAAAGTCTTCACTAATGAAAAGAGGGAGTAAATCCCACCAACAAAAGCAATGACTATTTACACCATCATTAGCCAATTTGTCAGCACACATGTTCCCTTCCCTATAAAAATGTGAGAAACATGAAAGTCCATTTGCTTGATCAACTGAAGGCAATTTCTCCATCTATTTTTAAGTTGGCAAGGAACTAACTCTATGTTCTTAAAAGAATACACCACAAGCAATGAATCATATTCAAGTCATAGTTTCCTCCATCCCTTTTGGAAAGCAATCTTAATCGAGTTCATTGCAGCATGCAATTCTGAATGGAAAGAAGTTACAACTCCAATATACTCAACAAAACACCCTGCTATGGCACCACTAGAGTCTCTAAATATGCCTCCACTAGCAGCTTGGCCCGGATTGCCTTTGGATGTACCATCTGAATTGCATTTAATCCAACAACATGGAGGCTTATTCCAGTCTACCTGAATGATGAGAGGAACTTTTGGAGGATTGGCATCAACCTTAAAGTGTTTTAAGATCTAGAACTCGTGGATAGAGGAAGACATTGCACCTTTTATAACCTTTCCTGACGGACTAAAAGGAGCATAAATGAAATGGATGGCCCTGCTGACAATCACAACTTGGTCATTGAACCTCTGCTGATTTCTTGCATACCAGATCATCCAGAAGATGTGTGTTACAGCTGAGTGTATCAAATCCTTTACTTGGTCACTCCAGCTTTTATCACAAATGCTGAGGACAGTCATGAAAGATGACAGATCAATAGGACATTGGAGAACAAAACTAAGCTAGGACCAAATGCTAACTGCATAATGACAGTTCATAAAAAGATGATTAGAGGTTTCATACTCTGAACCACAGAGACTGCAGCAAGAAACCACAGTACAGCCCGTAAGCCTCAAGTTATCATCAGCTGGAATTCTGTTTTGAACCAATCTCCAAACCATAAAAGATCTTGAAGGGGGTATGACCAAATTCCATAATCTTTTACTCCATCTAACTTGCTGACATGGCTGTTGTAAGTAAGATTAGGCATCTTTAAAACTCAGCTTTCCATCAGAAGACCCTTGCCAAATAATCTCATCATTTGCCAAGAAACCTGTTAGCCAAGCATCGAGGAATAAACCAGCTATTATTAAAGATAAATTCCTTGACAGTAGCCTTCAACTGGTTGTGAATTGCCTCTGGAAGTTGCAACAAATCAGTAATGGGAAGGGACAACCACTTATCTCTCCAGAACTTTATATCACTGCCATCACCCAAAATCTATTTGCTGCCATCAAAAACTGATTGGAAAATACTGCTTCATGCCAGGTCAGATATATGATTTGGAATAATGTCCAATAGGCTTGCCATGCCTAATGAATCTAGCCTTGAAAAGAGAGGACCACTGAGAAGATGACGAAAACATGTCAAATGTAAGTTTTAGAAGTGATGCATCATTGATAGACCTTAAGGACCTAAGTCCAATTCCACTAGCATCAAAGGGCCTGTGCAACTAGCTCCATGCTATTGTCATAAATTTCCTTTTGCAAATATCTCCGGTCCATATAAAGTTCCTCAAGAATCTATCAAGGGATTTTAGAAGAGAAATGGGCCACTTATAAACATGGAAACTATAGATTAGCATCCCATGAACAATGGACTTTACCAACTGAACTTTTTCCATCACGGATAACAAAGAGCCCTTCCAAAAGGCTAATTTTTACTTGATTCTGTCTGCCACAGGTTGAAAATGAGATTTAGATGGCTTACCTTGAAAGATAGGTACCCTAAGATACTTAAAAGGTAAGCTTCCTGCCTGAAAACTAAGAAACTCACCAATTTCCTTCTTCCTGGCAGAAGACATAGAGCCAGCATAGAATTTGCATTTTTTCCAAACTAAGATGTTGTCTAGAAGTTGCACTATACCTTTGGAAGAAAGACATTAGAACATCCAAGTTTCTTTTTGTCCCTTGCAAAAGACTAGAATGTCATCAACATAAAGAACATAGGATGGGGTAGAACAGGCTCTAGGACCTGATATTGGTTTCAAAAGACTAGATGAAACTAGGCAGAATAGGAGGGGAGAGAGAGGATACCCTTGCCTCACATCTCTCTTGAAATTGAAGAAGCCAATTGGATGACCATTCACTAAAATTGAGAGCTTTGCAGATTGTAGAATGACTTTGATCAAATTACAAAAATTAAAGTTAAAGCCAAAAGCCTCAAGGACTTTCATAAGGAAACTCCAGTCAATGGTATCAAAATCTTTCCTCACATCCAGTTTCAACACCATGTTTCCACCAAAAGACTTACATTCCAACATATTAACTGCTTCTGAGGCTATACAAATGCACTCTGATATTTGCCTCCCCTTTATAAAGCTTCTTTGTTGTTCACAAACAATTTTAGGGGCTATAGATGACAACCTATCATCAATAACCTTGGTAATAATCTTAAATTGAAAAATGGCCAGAGCAATGGGTCTATAGTCTTCAATCCTATCATCACCTACTGATTTAGGAATCAAAGCAATAAGGTTGGAATCCAAATTTGGCAAGATCCATCCTAGAGCAAAAAATTGGGAAACAGAATTAAAGACATCATTGCATACAATGTCCCAAAATGTTTGAAAGAAGTTTCCACCAATACCATCAGGACCAGGGGCTCCCACTCCATTCATGGAAAAAACTGCATATTTTACTTCTTCAAATGATGGTATTCTTTTGAGCATGACATTATCCTCCATGGAAACAAGATTAGGAACAATGCTGCTTATGAAATTAGAACCAGGGCAAGAATTTTATGATGCATATATATTATTGTAATATGCTAATAAGACATGTTATTCAATGTCCATTTGATTGACTAAAATATTTTCCCCTGATTTCAACACAGACATCTGCCTAGAAGCATACTTGATTTTGGCAAGTCTGTGAAAGTAAGAGGTGTTCCTCTCTCCTTGAGTAAACCAGATAATTCTTGCTTTTTCCTTCCAAAACTTCTTCTGATAGGCTAGAGCTTGCCGTAAATTCCTTTGAGCAATGAGTTCCTGATCATCCAAATCATTAGAAAGACCAGATACATCAATTTGATTCTAGACAGCATCAAGGTCAGACTGAGCAGCTTCAACCATTCTGTGAATATCACCAAAAGTCTTTTTATTCCACTTTTTAAAAGTTGTTTCAAAGATTTTAATTTTTGGGACAGGATATACATGGGACAACCAGCTATTGGCTTTGTCCAAATGTCATAAGCAAGCCTCTTGCAATCAGAATGCTGTGACCACATGGAGTGGTACTTAAAAGACACTGGAAAAGAAGAGCAACCTCTTTGCATAATGAGCAATAATGGGTAGTGGTCAGATTGACTTCGAGTTAGAGTTCAACAAGAGGTAGAAGACCAATATGAGAGTCATTGGTCATTGCATAGGGCCCTGTCCAGCCTTCTTTCAGTTAGAGCAGCCCCCTACCATTATGCCAGATGAACTTAGAACCTCTAGTTGGAATTTGAGTTAGCATAAAAGTGTCTATCCAACACTTAAACTCTTCACATGAAGCATCTAAGGGAACACCACCACCTCTTTGCTCATGAGCACAAAGGATGGCATTGTAATCTCCAGCAAATAACCAAGGACCAGCATTACCTTGAATGAGAGAGGCTAATTCTAACCACAAATATCTCCTAAGCACATGATTTGTTGAAGCATAGATTGATGCTACATAAAAAACCTGATGCTCCCAAATAACTGAAAAAGAAACTTGCTGAGAACTAGCAGAAACAACTATAGGACCTAAGTGAGGAGCACAAAATCCCCATAGATTTGGAAGATGGTCCCTTCTGTTATTAACAACAAAGTTCTTCATAGCAATATAATTCTAAAAAGATTGAGGAAATTGAGACAAAGCAATCCAAGGTTCGGATATAAAAACAAAGTCAGGCATGTTCTTAATACACAGGTTTCTAAGAACTAATTTGGTTTCAGGGTTAGCCAAATCCCTATCATTCCAATACATAATCTTCATTAAAATGATATAGAGCCAGAACCTGCCCTAGAACGGGTGTTGTACTGATCATTCCTCTGAACTGATTTCTTCTTCTGTCTGAGTTTTTTTTTTTAAGATTTAGATAAAACCATATGAAAATTCTCAGCATTAGGAGCAGAATATGCAGCATCCTCAAACACTAGATCAGATTCCTCTTCATTCACTCTATCACTCCAAAATCTTCCTACCACTCTAATGTCATTAGCAACAACTTTAAACAAAAAGGGGGGAGGAATCAAGGGATCACCATGAGAATGATCTTCTCTAAGGAGATTAGCACTAGATCTGCTATCAGAAGAGCACAAACCAGCTGAAGATGCTTTTAAATTTTATTGACCACATTTTCAAGTTTTCAACTGCAGGACTTTGAACATCATCACATTCTTGTGTGCCATTCAAACAGTTTTGAGGAGAATCAGAAATGTGAATGACTGAATTCTCCATTGCATAATCCAAACCATGATTACCAAACACATAATCTTGAGCAGGAGATGATTGATCTTGAATAACAAGACCATCATTCAAGGGGGAAGAAGGATTTCCTGATGAGGAATCTTGAAGTTGAGGAATTTGTGCCTGAATAGAAGGACCAACCTCCAACTTATGAGTATTATTATTATGCTCATCAGTGATGCCAAAAATTATAGGCTGTTTTGGATCATTTGGCAAAATTGGCACATTATTCATGCCAAAAAACATATTTCTATCATAAGGATTATCCTCCACATAAAGAATAGTAGATTCCCGATTAATTCTTGCCTGACCAGCAACCTCCTTCAGAGTATTATTAACAGTGTGATCATGAACCTAAACAGTATGCACTCAATTAAAACCACCAGAATCATCTTGAGCATTGGTTTCCATCACCTTTTCCCCCTTATCCACATTCAAAGCTGTTGATTTTGAAGCCATATTATCATGATCATTCTCTGGAACCTGAATAACCACTTATTTGCACTTAGCAACATAATTTTTTTATGCCTCTTTATGAAGCCAGCATTAGCAGCAGCATTATTAACAGCAACCTGATCAGAATCTTGCCTTTTTAACACATTCTTTCGACAATTACCAAAGGAGTGCCCTATCATCTTGCAGCTAGAACAAAAATCTGGTAGCCTTTCATAGTCAATTTTAACAAGAAAAGCAAAATCTTACCTTTCAACAAGAATCTTGTCTCTAATATGACCAGCAAGATCCAAATCAACAAGAATTCTTGCATAATGACCCAAAGTTCTATTGATGGTGGCATCATCAAGAGAAAGTGGAGTGCCAACTCCTCTAGCGATGGCAAATAGAATCTTGGATCTTCAATACTCCTGAGGCAATCCAAAGATATGAATCCAGCATTGGACATTAGTTTGTCTCACCAACTCTGGATTGAAATCTGGTATCCATGTGAACAATCTCAACGTGCCGGGTTCCAAATCCCGGGAGCCAACTTATAAGACTTTCCTCATATCTTCAAGAGATGAGAAATAAAATTCAAAAAACCGTCTACCAATTGGAATAACCTTCCATGGTGCCAGCGGCCTCCATAACTACGATAGTTTGAGGCGCAAGTCATCAATCTTGACTGGATGTTCTCCTTTTGATTGTAAGATACCACCATGAAGGCTTGTTTTGGATGCTTCAAGGCCAGCTAAATATTCCTCTTCCAGAATAACAATCACGAGTTCTTTCCCCTTTAGGCATGGCACAGGCAGTTGGCTAAGGGGAATATCACAGGTGTAACACCCCGTTTTCGTATAAAGCCTTTAAGCGATGTTAATATGTTTTAGACTCGGCTTATATATGTTTGTATATGCTTGTTATGTTTGTTATTGATGTCTAAGTTCATGTCTAAGTTCCTGTTTTGCGTCGATTCTCTGAATGCGCGGTGTATAACTGATGCACGGCCGTACATCATGAAGCATTGCCGTACATACTATCAGAATCACTGTTGTGTTAGGTTTCTTTGTTTCTGATAGTATAAATAGGTGGCTTAAGGGGGTTGCGGCTGTAACCCTCAATTTTGGCACTTTGGGCAACCCTAGTGTGATAGAAACCTCTCATTTTCCCTTTCCTTTGAACCCAACCAAGTTCTTGGTGTTCTTGAGTCTGTTTGGGAGAGAAGTCATGCACTAGTGTCATCTACGGTAATGTTGTCATCCCTCTTTTAATCTCTTTTTTCCTTTTTTATTAAATTGGAGATTAATTGGTTAATCCTCTTGTATTTGGCCATGGCTTGAAGAGTTCGTCGAGCTGCTCGAGGGAACAAGAGTAGTTTCGCTTATGCTTGGCAAAGGGTTTAGATCTTCATACCATGTACGGGGAGAAGAGATAGTATGAACATGTAGGCATTGGGGGAAGTGTAAGATGAGGGGTTAACCCATGACCCTATTTGTTTGCTATTTACTTAAATGATATTTCTTTGTTATATGACTATTGTCAATGTTCTCTACTTATTAGCATGCTTTAATTGCAGACTGTTATGATGATGTTATTGCCATGAATGAATGATGGCGTTGTTATGTTGTGAATGAGTGTTTGGATGTTAAGGCTGTTATGTCAACGTTGATGTTAATAAGACTCTAATTAAATAATAGGGCTTATTAATGATGTTAAGACATTAAACGATGTTAACAATGATGAATGAAAGTAAGGGATGTTTTTCCAATGTTCATAAGACATGAACCATAGTAAAGAGAAGTAAGATTATTGCTCAAAGGCTTAGTTAAGACCCCCTAGGACTGATTCTTGAGTGTTTAGGGACATTAATAATGAAGCTTGAATTAAAGGATTAATTCCCCAATAAGTACAAGACATGGAGATTAATTAAGAGTAATGAAACTGATGTGGATGGCTAGTAAAAGCCAATAGGATTGATCTTTGAATGCCCTAGGAAGCTTAGCCAAGGTCCTTCAACCCTTTTGTCCATAAACGGTACGCCATGCTCTAGTAAGCACGACCGTGCTCAATAGTCAGCACGGTCGTGCTCCCCTGCTCATAAGAGAACGCTGAAGACAGAAACAGGGGTGCTTCACCCCAAATGTCCTCAATGATGTAATAAGATACCAAACGAAGTAAAGACAAGCTAGATAACTCAATGAAGACTCAACAAAGATAAATAATTAACAAGCGATAAGATGTTAAGACGGTAACAATGTGTTACCGCACGTTGTTGTACCTTGGTAGCCTAGTGGCCAAGGGTGTAACAGCCTGATTTTTAATTACATTGTTTAACCGGTTAAAAAATAATTAATTATATTTTAATCTGAGAGTTAGAAAGTAATTTTAAATAAAATAAAATCATATTCATAGTATATCTTATGGTATAAGGTTACGGTGAAAGTTTGGGTTGAAAATTCAAACGGAACCTGGTCTGCATTTTCACTGAGAGTAAGATTTTACTGAGAAAAAACCCTAATTTCAACTCGTGAACGAAACCATTAGGTTTTATATTTTGTCCCAGACAATTTTCCAACTTTCGAAAAATTTCGTTAGGAGATAAAATTAATATTATTTTATTCGGGCGTAATCGTTAAAGAAACGTGTAAAACCTAAGTCGGGGGATAAGTCGGGTAAACAAAGGAGTCGATTATGGAGCTGAGGTATTAATGTAGCAGAGAGGACAAGGAGTCCGGCCTTAAATTTAAGTACTTGGGAATTTTCAAGTGAAATGACCAAAATACCCCTAAGCTTAACCTTACCGATGTTGAGTTAAATTTTAACCATGGTTAAGGAACCAAGGTTAATTCTTGTGGACCAAAATCAGCCACACCCTTCATAAATTCTTGGTCACATGATTTTAACCATAGATAGTAAAGTAACCCTAGTTAAGTTAATTATTAACCATAGTTAACTATTATATTAATTAAATAATCACAAAAATCATTAATCTAAAAGCTAAAAACCAAACATGGTCTAAGATCTACCCTATAAATACCCATCCAAACCATGGCCTCCCCCCCCACTTCTTCATCTCTTGCTTTTTCTTCTTCATTTTCTTCGTAAACTCCATTTTCTTCTTCAAGAGCTCCAAGTGCTTTCATAGTGAACTTGCCAAGATTATCATCCTTTCTTCATCTACTTCACACTCTTGTGGTAACATGATCATCTCCTCTCTTTTTTTAAGCTCTTGTTCTTCATATTTCATGGTTTTCCATTTATAGATCTAGAACTTTAAATAATTTTAGAAAATTGTAGAAAAATCATAAAAATGTGAAATCAAATTCTATGATTTAGTTATGATATCTACTTTCATTATCCAAGAGCATGTAATCAAAAATATTTTCCTTCCCTAATATCTATTGTTGGCTGAAACCCTTTAGGAAAATGGGTTTGATGTTTTGTTTCTTTTTTTGAAAGTTAGTACTGTAAGACTCAATGACTTAGAGATTTTGATATATGACAAATACAATTTAATGTGTGTGCAAGTGTTTTAGTATCAAATTGCAAAGACAGGTATCAAGCAGTGATCAACAAGTTCATTAAGAAAATTCAAGGAAAATATTCAACGAAGAACTTGAAGGAATCAAGGAGCTGCATGTAGAAATCAAAAGAGAAAAGTCAAAGATCAAAGGATCATCAAGACCAAGCTTAAAGGAGAATTTTATATTTAAGTCTTAGATGATTTGTAAGAGAAAGAAATCTCTTATCACAAGATAGCTCAACTAAAAAGATGCATGAAGAAAATCAATTTTCATAACATGCATTAAAAGGAATAAGTTTTTTTTAATGAAAATGATTTTTGGAAATAAGAAAATTATTTGTCAGGTACAACCGTGTAATCAATGGATGTATGTCTACTACTGTAACTGACAAATGAATTTAAGGTTCTTGATTCAATACATAGATGCACTGAATGGTGTACTGATGGATTAACCAAGTTCAAGTTTTTGAAAAAAAAAACAACCATGTATTACACAGGTGTACAAAAACTACCAAAACTATCGGTATGAAATTGGTTAATACAACCATGTACTCAACCCCTGTTCAAGAATTAGAATCAAGAAAACAGATTTTGTTATCAGACCCAAATCTGTTTTAAGTGATCCCAAGGACTATAACGTGTTTCCTATATATAGAGGGTTCAAAAGAACACTTTTAAAAACAGATCAGAATTACACGAAATCAATTTGAGAGATCAATTGTGAAAATCATTCATCTTCTTGCTTGAGCTTCATTGTGAAAAAGAGTGTTTCAATTCTCATAAGAACTTCAATTTGTATATCTGACTATTGAGAGTTTAGGAATCACTCTTTTCAATCTATTTGATTGTAGAGAGAGAAGGAGTCTCTCTGTGTTATTAGGGTGAGGTATCCCTAAGGAAGAACATTGATTGAGGCTCTTCACAAGAGTGTGGTATCTCAAGGTGAAGGAGTGCTCCATGGTGTAAAGGTTTTTCAAGCTACCTGGCTAAAGCTTGTTGTGTTAGTGTGTGAAAACCCACAAGTGGAGTGGGGACTGGATGTAGGTCATAGTGGTGGTGACTGAACCAGGATAAATCTGGTTGTGTGGTATCTCTAAACTCAAACTCTTTAGTTTCTGTCTTGCGCATATAACTGTGATCTTGATGTTCTAATTTTTCAATTGACATCGGTTCTTGATCTATTTAATATGAATTAAAACCATAGTATTACTACAATCAATCTTGAGTTATTAATTATTCAAAACTGAGTTGATTAAAACTATTCTTGATCACTGAAACGGAAACTCATATATTGTAACTTCGATTGTTGACTGATTAAGGCCTTTATTTAATACATGTACAACCATGCACTGATTTATCTTTCTGAATTAATATTTCTTATCCTCATCACCTTTTATTCAAGATTTCATAAAAAGCCCTTCACTGTTTTTGTAAAAGATCCCGAGGCAACTAAATTTTCTAACCTATTTTTCTATACAAGGTCGAAACTTAAATAAAATAAGATTGGAATATTTTGTTCATGTTTTCAAGTTATGACAATTTATCTAAGTGACAGTCGTCGTGCGAGCGCACGTGCGATTCCGGCAAGTGTACCGGATTGTCGCCAAGTAATAAAAGATATCAATCCCACAGAGACCGTGATCTCAAATCGCAACTAATTTTTAAATGATAAATATGGAATGCATAAAAAAGGATTTGGATTTTGAAAAGGTTTTGAATTGAAATAAGAGATAATTTAAAATCAGAATCAAATAAAACAGAAAGTAAACAGTTTATAGGTTTTTCAGATCTAAATGGATTCCTAGGGATTTGGGTTACCAATAAGATCGTTTACGTTGCTAAGTCGAGTACCCTTGTTAATTATCGAAATTGCCTTGAAGGCGAATTTATCCTCAAATAGTTTAAGCTCCCTCTCGGGTTACAAAAACTGTGCCCAATTCAACCAACCCCTACTCTCGTGGTAGTCGAATTCAGATTGGACCCTTTGCGTTTTGTGACAATTCGTTGATCCTCAAAGGAAGGCTTCTAACTCTCGTGATTTCAGTCCTAAGTCTGATTCTATAGATCCGACACCTAAGTTCACCGCTAGGTTCCTCCTTAGAATGTCTATGACACGCAAACAAGTGGCCACCGAATTTACAACTAATTCAAACACTAGAAATCAGATCTAAAGCAAAATCGCAATTAACAAAGATATAACATCAAATTAACATCATAAAACAACCTTGGGCATAGCCCCAATCCCTAGAAATTAAACTACTACTCGTCATGGTGATGACAAGATTGGTTAACAACATGAAATTAAACTAAGAGAAGAGATGAGGAGAAGAAGAGAGAGATCCTAAATTGTAGCCTAAGAGTAGCAGCCAAAAGTCCCGGTTAGTCTCGGCCTTGATCCCTTATTTATAGATTTGGGAAGTTTGAATCCCAATCTAACTAAAATTAGACCCAAATCAGTTGCTTCTGATCCAAGTAACACGCGTCACGGCCGTGATTGCCATCACGGCCAGGCCTGACAGATTCTGCCTTGGGCGCTTCTTTAGTGATTGGTCCGTCACTGCCGTGATGGTCATCACGGTTAGGCCGTGACAGATTCTGACTTGTGGGGGTCTGGCTCAGCTGACTGGTCACAGCCGTGATGGTCATCACGGGCAGGCCGTGACCAGTTCTGACTTCAGTCTTCTTTCTTTTATAGTTTTGCTCGATCATGGCCGTGATGGTCATCACGGCTAGGACGTGATGGGCTCTGTTTGGCTCATTTTCTTCACTTTTCAAGCTCCATCTTCATCCGAGCTCCATCATGGTTGATCCTGAGCATTTT
Source organism: Sophora flavescens (assembly GCA_030762895.1). Lineage (NCBI taxonomy): Eukaryota > Viridiplantae > Streptophyta > Magnoliopsida > Fabales > Fabaceae > Sophora > Sophora flavescens. The sequence continues at coordinate 122,949,729 of CM061068.1, forward strand.
ACCCTTGATTTCTGCAAAACAACACCACAAAAACCGCCTTACCCGTTCCAAAGTAAAAATAACTAAAAATCAAATTAAATGTGCCTAAACTACATGAAAATGCATGCAAAATGATAGACAAAGATGAGGTGAAATCACACTCATCAAATCACCCCAAGCTTAAGATTTTGCTTGTCCTCAAGCAATTACCAAGGTCATAAGATATAAATAATCAGAGCATGGATAGTGAACCAAGAACCTGAGTAACTAATCCAAGTGATAGGCATATTCAATAAGCACCCAAGAGATAATCGATTTCATGTCCAATTAGAAACTTAGGTTTCCTAAATTCACATTCTCACTGATTTGGGCACTCTTCTCACCTCACTCAAGTGTTTAAGGATATACATGACAATTCGCTCAATTTCCTCAAAGAAGGTATTCTACCATAAGTTTGACTATTAACCAAATCTCTACTTTATTAATGAAAACACATAAGAATCAAGAGGTCTTTTACTTTGGTTGTAACGGGGTCATGGGATTAATCGTTAGGTGAGGAAATCAAGAAAAGGAAATTTCAAGAAGGCTAAACAAAATTCAAACATTTCAAAGCATGACACCTTCTAAAATACCTTTTTGGACTTTGATTCACTTTCCCACCTTTCTTTCTTTCTTTTTATTTTTATTTCTCATTTTCTTTTGTCATCCCCTTCTCCAATTTTTTTTGCTTTATTTAATTTATTTAGAGAATGGGAGATTTTTAGCTCAAGAGAAATATTTTCTAATTTTCTCATCCCATACTTTTTCAAACTACCTTTTTACCCTTTTTGTAATACTCTAAAAGGTGCCATACCAAGCATTATTCATCAAAGTAATTCAAGGTACCAAGAAATGTATTTTATTCTTTTAGGCTCAAAATTGGGAAACTAAGGGGTAGCATTTAATCAATCAAAGCTCAGAAGGCCGGAAAAATACCTAGTGCCTCAATCATTTTCAAAAATGTTTTCAAAAATTTTCAAGTTTCAAAGCGGTTTCAAGTCAAGTTCTAGAAAATACAATCCAAGAGGAATTAAAACACTCTATCACAAGGAATGGGGTAGATTTAGTGAGTACCCCCTTTTTGGCTCAAAATATCACATTTAGTAGTTCAAAAATCAGTGAGAAACACAAATTTAAGGAACCACATGCTAATTATCAACTATAAAAAAAATCATCTCAAGAATTTTTATTTTTTGCCTTGTCACAAGAATAAAAAAAAATTGGGATCAAAAACTCACTATCTCAATTCATTGGGCTCCAAGTTCTCACAATTGGATGCATATTCTAAGTGAGGGGCAATCTAAAGAATGTGATCATACAAAACTATGCTTATATGAATGCAATATGAAAAATGCAAAAATGCAAATATTTCCAAAAATACCCCTACCCCAAGCTTAAAACTTACATTGTCCCCAATGTAAATAATCAAGTCGGAGAGAGGAGAAAAATTGGAACAACTCACCGAGGTGGTAGCGGGTGTTGGCTCACATTCCAGTCAAAAACTTGTTGGAAACTGTATCACGGCCGTGAGGCTCATCACGGGAAGGCCGTGATCAATTCTGGTCTTCAGGAGTTGGCCTGTCACGGCCGTGACTTGCATCACGGCTAGGCCGTGATGCTCTCTGATCTCAGGGTCCTTCTCATCACGCCCGTGATGGATATCACGGCTGGGCCGTGATCCTTTCTGATCTCCTTTGTTAGCTCATCACGACCGTGACCACTGTCACAGCCTGGGCGTGATGTCTTCTGAGTTTATTTTTCCCAGCCCTTCTTGCTCTTCATTCCTTCTTATCCTGAAAACACTAGACAAATCTATTAATTTATGATTTTTGCCTCTTGATCTTCTCAAATTATTCAAGAGCTAAGTTCCAAAACAAAAGGAAAAGGGAAAGAAAACTTGGGTTGCCTCCCAAGAAGCGCTTGTTTACGGTCTTAAGCTTGACCATACTTCCTTCAATCAACCGGGGTCGGCTGGGCGTAGAAGTGCAGGAACATTTCTCTTCCATGGAACTCCTTCAAAGAGTCGATTCTGCTCATACGGCCAATTGCGCTTCCGCTTTGCTCTTTTCACTTGGAGCTTCCTGGCCTTACTCCCTCCCGGCGGAAGTGTTGTTTCCGCATGATCAGCAACTCCAACTTCATCACTGCTGGATGCATCATCGGCCATGCATATCCTCGGAGTTGCTTCCATGCTGAGCTCTTCCTTTACCACTGGAGACGTTATATCGATCCTGCACACATGGCTCTCAAAAGGAGGGTTGTTATAGGAGTTAGTCAATTGAAAATCTACCCTACCTTCCTCTACATTTAGAGAGAGTTTTTCATTCCTTGCGTCTATTACTGCTCCAGCGATGGCCAAGAATGGCCTTCCTAAAATGATGGGGAATTCAGAATTCCCTTTCATATCCAATACCGGGAAATCGGTAGGGGTGAAAAATTTCCCTACCTTTACCGGAACATTCTCTAGTATGCCTAGAGGAGTCCTAGTTGAGCCATTCGCAAATTGTAAGGAGAATTTGAATGGGCTCAACTCTTTGGTTCCCAACCTTTCTAACATAGTGAGCGGCATCAAGCTCGCACTAGCCCCTAAGTCACATAAGGCTTGGTCTATTTGCACTTTTTCAATCGATCAAGCGATAGAGAAACTACCTGGGTCTTTTAGCTTAGGAGGCATTTTAGTTTCTATATCTACTAGCTTTTTCTTGACCAACCTTTGTGGGAAAGGTATCGGGGGTTGGTAAGGTGGTGGAGAGACATACTTTGGTTCTGGCTCTTCATCCTCTCTCATGTCCTCCTCTGGTTCCACGTCTTTTTCAACCACCCCAAGCTTATCATCCCTCAAGTGTATAGCATTACAATGTTCAATGGGATTTGCTTTGGGTTGCCTTAGGAATGTACCCTTAGGTCTCGAGTATGTGCTGGCTTGTTGGGCAATCTGAGTTTCTAGCATCTTGTTATGAATGGCTAAGTTATCTACCTTAGATGCTAGCTCCTTTATTACCTCGTTCACTGCCCTACCTTGTTGTCTAAACTCTTCATTTTGTTTTGTTTGAGTTTCAACAAAACTTTCCAATAAAGACTCGAGTTTAGATCTCTGTACCTGAGGATACCCCGGTGCGGCTTTCCTATTACCTTGGCCCTCTTGGGACTCATGGTTTAGCGTGTTGCTGTAGTTGCCGTAGGAGAGGTAAGGGCTGTTCTTCCTTTGGTTGTAGGGATTTGGGGGAGCATAATTGGGCAACTTCGAGTTCGTGTCGTAGAAGTTGTGACAAGAGTTCACTTGTTCACCCGAAGCGCCGGATCCATGACCAATACCACGTGGGCATTCCATTATGTCATGTCCCTTCATTCCACAAATCTGACAAACAATGTTAGTAGCACCTATTCCACTCACATTAGCCCTTTCAAGCTGATCAAAACGTTTATTAAGTGAGTCTGTTTTTGACATTATAATATCAGTGCTATTTATTTCAAACTTACCCCCCAAAATATTGTTCGTGTTATTACCTCTTTCTGAACCCCATTGGTGGTAGTTGGTGGCCACGTTTTCAATGATGTTGAATGCCTCAGTCAGAGGCCTATTCATAAAGGCCCCACCAGCTGCAGAATCAAGTGACACCTTCGAAGAGTAATCCAATCCGTTGTAGAAGGTGTGCACTAATAACCACCTCTCTAGTCCATGATGTGGGCAAGACTCCAGCAGTCCCTTGTAGCGATCCCAAGCTTCTGATAAGGATTCTCCGTCTTTTTGGAAGAAGTCGATGATATGGGTTCATATGTAAGCCGTCTTGGATGGAGGGAAGAATTTTTCCAAGAATGCTTGCTCCAGTTGGTCCCAAGTAGACAAGGTATTAGTGGGGATTTGCTTTAGCCAAGCTTTCGCTTTTCCAGTAAGAGAAGGGGGAACAACCTCAAGCCAATAGCATCAACCGGGGCACCATGAATTCTGACTGCATCGGTGAACTCCAAAAATGTCTCTACATGGTCAGTCGGGTCCTCCGAGGGCAGTCCTCCGAATTGATGTTGCCTAATCATGTTGATTAGCATAGGAGGTATAGTGTAGTTCTCCGCCTCAATATCTGGCCTAGCAATCCTAGTTCGCAAGCCGCTCGTATTTGGGTTGCGTAGTCCTTCAACGGTTTCGTATCTGGAAGATTCGCCATGAGTGGAATGGGAATCAACCTTTCTCCCTCTCTTTGTAGTCTCCTACATCTGTGAAAGGTCCTCTCGATTTCGGGGTCAACCACACTAAGGCTTCCAAGACTTAGGGATCTTTGCATAAAAACACAGAGAGATAGATACTCTAGAAGGAAAAGAAGATTTTTTTTATAAAAATTAAATATATACAAAGAAAAGGTCCAGAAAAATCAATTTAAAAATTAAATTGAGATTCGAGTTAGCACAGTCCCCGGCAACGGCGCCAAAAACTTGACAGTCGTCGTGCGAGCGCACGTGCGATTCCGACAAGTGTACCGGATTGTCATCAAGTAATAAAAGATATCGATCCCACAGAGACCGTGATCTCAAATCGCAACTAATTTTTAAATGATAAATATGGACTGTATAAAAAAGGATTTGGATTTTGAAAAGGTTTTGAATTGAAATAAGAGATAATTTAAAATCAGAATCAAATAAAACAGAAAGTAAACAGTTTATAGGTTTTTCAGATCTAAATGGATTCCTAGGGATTTGGGTTACCAATAAGATCGTTTAAGTTGCTAAGTCAAGTACCCTTGTTAATTATCGAAATTGCCTTGAAGGCGAATTTATCCTCAAATAGTTTAAGCTCCCTCTCGGGTTACAAAAATCGTGCCCAATTCAACCAACCCCTACTCTCGTGGTAGTGGAATTCAGATTGGACCCTTTGCATTTTGTGACAATTCGTTGATCCTCAAAGGATGGCTTCTAACTCTCGTGATTTCAGTCCTAAGTCTGATTCTATAGATCCGACACCTAAGTTCACCGCTAGGTTCCTCCTTAGAATGTCTATGACACGCAAACAAGTGGCCACCGAATTTACGAGTAATTCAAACACTAGAAATCAGATCTAAAGCAAAATCGCAATTAACAAAGATATAACATCAAATTAACATCATAAAACAACGTTGGGCATAGCCCCAATCCCTAGAAATTAAACTACTACTCAAGCCTTGTCATGGTGATGACAAGCTTGGTTAACAACATGAAATTAAACTAAGAGAAGAGAGGAGGAGAAGAAGAGAGAGATCCTAAATTGTAGCCTAAGAGTAGCAGCCAAAAGTCCTGGTTAGTCTCTGCCTTGATCCCTTATTTATAGATTTGGGAAGTTTCAATCCCAATCTAACTAAAATTAGATCCAAATCAGTTGCTTCTGATCCAAGTAACACGCGTCACGGTCGTGATAGCCATCACGGCCAGGTCGTGACAGATTCTGCCTTGGGCGCTTCTTCAGTAATTGGTTTGTCACGGCCGTGATGGTCATCACGGCTAGGCCGTGACAGATTCTGACTTGTGGGGGTCTGGCTCAGCTGACTGGTCACGGCCATGATGGTCATCACGGGCAGGTCGTGACCGGTTCTGACTTCAGTCTTCTTTATTTTCTAGTTTTGCTCGATCATGGTCGTGATGGTCATCACGGCTAGGCCGTGATGGGCTCTGTTTGGCGCATTTTCTTCACTTTTCAAGCTCCATCTTCATCCGAGCTCCGTCATGGTTGACCCTGAGCATTTTACCCTTGATTTCTGCAAAACAACACCACAAAAACCGCCTTACCCATTCCAAAGTAAAAATAACCAAAAATAAAATTAAATGTGCCTAAACTACATGAAAATGTATGCAAAATGATAGACAAAGATGAGGTGAAATCACACTCATCACTAAGCCATCTAAGACTATATGAACTAGAATCCAAAAGCTTGGAATGAGAAAAGAATACCAACCCTATTTTGAAATAGGAGGCCGAAACCTAGCTAGTTAGGTTAAGAGTGAGTTTGTTGATTAATTTGTGGTTATGTTGTTTGGTTTAGGGTGAAACTGTTAAGCTGTGGTGTGATAACGAGGAACATCGAATTCAGGATTCCGGTGATAACTCAGGTCAGGGAGAGAATCATTCTACCGTCAGAATCGATAAGTAGTATATTCTATAATAATTGTGTAGGGCGACCTAAACCCTACTAGTAGTCAAGTAATCGACAAGACCAAAATCACATTGGAAACCTTTTCTATAAAACCAATGGTGATTCGGAGATTGTAGGTTTATCGACATTAGGTTGATTTTAAGTATTTGATGATGTCTGTGTTTATGTTGTTGAATTTACCGTGATACACTGGTTGAGGTATTCCACTGCATGTGACGTATTATTTTTGGTGATTGAATGTTTTCTGATATTGTATTATGCATGATCTGCCTGGTTTTAATATTGTGCTTAGTGGATTTTAGGCAAAGATAAATGTTGTTTGGGAGATAATTGTTTGGGGGTGAGGATAAATAGTGACTTAGAGGTGCCTAGAAAAAACTAATTATTTCAAAGAGGAGTGGTGACATAGAGCATGTGTTGAGGTTTTGATGGAAGGTTAAGGCACTAGGTTGTTATTAATGTGGGTCGGTGAGGTTCGTGTAATTGCATTGTTGTTCACGATCGTGTGTTGGGAACACGTGAGGTCAGAGTATCCGATCATGGATACAGGATGTCACGGGTCAGTTCTCTAATGGGAATGGGGAAAACTACCATGAAACCCTTATAGTTCTGGGTGAGTCATCCCGTATCCTAACGGGAATGACGATACTTTTGTATTGTTCCACTATTCTATAACAAGAATGAGGGAATAATATCATTCTTTGAATAAGCCTCCTAACGGGAAAGAGGGTGTGTGTCATTCACTGGATGAACACCCTAACAGGAATGAGGATGTGCACTGGGTGGAACACTTTAACGGGAATTGAGAGTGTGTACCGATGCAGATGAGGGATGATGACAGGATCAGGTGGTAGTCATGTTATCATAAAGGTGTAGTTGCATGAAAGTAAGGGTAGAGGAAGATATCATAATTAAGGATGATTGTTAGTTATGTGTGATGTTTTGTCTGTGACATTTATCGTATTATATACTATGACTCTTTTCCGCTTTTTGATGATATAACTGTTTCTTATCCCTTATATGTTTGTCTATTGTATTTTGCTTTCTGATGTGATTGTTGAAAAAGACCCTGTGGAGGATCTTGACGCTGATGAGTTGGATGGAACTCCCTATGAACCAGAAGCCGGAGGTGGAGATGTGAATTAATGTTTTAGGTGTTAGAAAGTATGGGCAGTGTGTCGGTTACTTTATTTTATATTTTTCCACTGAATATAAATATACCTGTTAGGGATCCTACTGACAGGATACCCTAAAAAGTGTTCTCGTAATGTAATGAATAAACAAGTGTGTACTTATATATTATAACGTTGATGTGTCTTAAATTTGCAGAAGTTATATGATTATTAATTAAGTTTTTATTTCCTTCATAGTTTTGAGTTATTATTAACGTTAAAGAAGCGATTAAGATTTAATTAATAAGGTTTTAACTTAATGGCACAACGGGGTGTCTCAAAGGGGGCCTTGATGCTTAATGGTCAAGGTGTTGTTGATGTTGTACCTAGGTAGCCTAGTGGCCAAAGGGACCTCGATGCTAAGTGGTTGAGATGTTGATCCGGTGCTTATTGGCCAGAGTGTTAAAAAAAATTAAAAGATTAAAGATTTAAAGATAATGTTGAACCTTGGTAGCCTAGTGGCCAAGGGGGGCTCGATGCCAAGTGGTCGAGGTGTTGATGGTGATAAAACTTGGGTAGCCTAGTGGCCCAAGCGGAGGTGGTGGTTGTTTGATTGTGTGATGTGCTGCTCATGTATTCACGCATCAGAGATGTTAGTGGGGAATGTTCAGCATATGGGAGGTGGTCCGAGAGTAAGGAGATTTGGTCGTCCGCGGTGATTCATTCGAGAATTAGGTGAATCTGCCCCCCTGCGGTGGCGTATCCGATAGTAAGGTGTGTCGGCTATCCAAGGGTTTCACCATGGTTTGGTGGGCTGATATCGTTGGTATTTAATGGCCAATGTGGATATGTAAATCCGAAGTTGACATTCTGAGGTAGATTGGATCCAAGTGCATAATGGTGTAGTGGAGTGGTGCTACATCACATAGCATACTTTGTTTGATATGATGCGAATGACGGTGATATGCTATATGTTATTATGTTTGATATGCTATGTATTTGTGTATATGTGATGGATGCTCATCTTGATAATTGCTTCCATGCCTTTATGTTTTATACATGTTTCTTACTCCCCATCTTTGTTGTTTTCTTTGGATGTATCTTTTTGGTTATGCAGAGGAGGGTGACCAGCTTGCTGATGAGTGACTCTGAGGAGCCGCTACTCGTAGTTTATGATTTCTTAGTTTATGTTGTTTATCTGAGATGTTTTGGACTATGGTTATACCAGCTCTGTAATGTAACATCAGGGTTCGGTTTCGTTATGTTTGTTATGTGCCTCTTTTTAAAACATGTTTTATTTTCCGCGTTTGAGATTTTGTTACAATGTGATAACCTCTACCGTGGTTTTATTATTATGATATAATATGCATGTGTTGTCTTTCTTTCTTTTATTTTTTATCGCTCTTTTGTGTTATGAATACATGCGGGGTAGAGGGTGTCACAACATGCATTATTCAATGGTTGTGCAAAAGGCTTTTTCTTCAATGGAGGAGGCGAAGAGGGCAGAACAGAAAGAGATGGAGGGCGGACCGCAAAAGAGGATGAGGCCGATCAGAAGGAGGGAGGCAGGAGGTTACTAGGAAAAGAACATTCCACAGGCACGACACGTTTTAATCCATGGTGCAATCACGTAAAACCCTAAACCATGCCTTGTTTTAATATTAAATAAGAAAATTCACAAAATTTTCACAACTTGCCACCTCCCCATTTACTGGTCATCACATCCTCTTAATAACTTTGTTTATTAATTACTTAAAGAGGATAAAAATTAGGGTGTACCCATAATAATAAACGAAAATAACTCTACAGACTCATCATCAATCTACTTGATAATCTTCCTAAATGAATAACAAACCTTCTCAATTTTAGTGTTTTGATTCTAAAGAACTAATGAGCGTCTTGGGTTGTTTTAATCAGATAGGTTAGAAGGATGTTGGAATGATCAAAGGTAAACATGAGAATGCGATTGAATTATGTTTACTAAGTTTTTTTAGAAAACAAAAAACTTTTTAAACAAATAGGAAACATGTGTTGAAAAAGTCCATCAGACTATAAACTCATTTGATAGTTTTTAGAATTTGTCTGAGACAAGTATTTCAAAGAGAGACTGCAACATCCCTGACTGCTCTATGGATTGACGACTGTCCCCACAGACCAACGCATGTCTTTTCAGTGTGCTTTGTCCTCACTCACACGCTTTCTCAAGAATTCGCTTCAACTCAACGTTGGATACTTCCACTTGACCACTGGTTTGCGAATGGTAATGAATGGATATCTTGTGTGTGACCCCATATCTTGTTAGTAAGTGATCCATTTGTTTGTTTCAAAAGTGTGACCCACCATCACTAATTAGAATCCTAGGGACACCAAACCGTGTGAAGATGTTGCGGCTTAAGAATTCCATGACAACCCGTGCATCATCTGTTGTGGTTGGTATGGCTTCTACTCACTTGGAAATATAATCCACCGCCACCAAAATATATTTAAATGAGAATGACAGAGGAAATGTCCCATGAAATCAATGCCCCACAGATCGAATATTTCTACCTCCAACATGCTTTGGAGAGGAAGTTCATGCTGCTTGGAGATTTTGTCAACCCTTTGGCAACGATTACACCTCTCTGCAAAATTTTGTGCATCCTTGGAGATAGTAGGCCAATAGAACCCACTTTGGAGGATTTTTTCCGCAGTTTTCTTTCCACCAAAGTGCCCACCATAATCCGAGCCATGGCAATGCCGCAACACATTCCCAATTTGATCAGGAATGCACCTCCGCATCAATCCATCCACACATTGCTTGAACAAAAAGGGGTCCTCCCAAATGTAATGCTTTGCATCCGAGAAGAACTTCTTCCTTTGTTGCCTAGTAAGCCATATCCGGGAACCAAGGATATTTTTTTTTCAAAAATAGCAAATAATCGCTCATCCGGGAATTCTTCCTGGATATCTAATAATTTCTCCTCTTCGTCGGGATTGACCAACCTTGACAAGTGGTCTGCAACTCCATTCTTGGAACCTTTCCGGTCCCTAATCTCAAGATCAAACTCCTTAAAAAGTAATATCCACCGGATTATTCTAGGTTCGGCCTCTTGTTTTGTCATCAAGTGTTTTATGGCCGTATGGTCGGTGAAAACAATATTCATAGACCCTACTACATAAGATCTAAATTTATCAAGTGCAAATACCACCGCAAGGAGTTCTTTTTCAGTGGTGGGATAGTTAGCATGTGCATCATTTAAAACTTTGCTTGCATAGTAAATCACATGAACTAACTTTTCCACCCTTTGTCCTAACACTGCCCCCACTGCATAATCACTTGCATCACACGTGATTTCAAAAGGTAATTTCCAATTGGGCGCAATGATTATGGGTGCGGTCACATGTTTATGTTTCAAAGTATTGAAAGCATTTAAACATGAAAAATTAAATTCAAAGGATACATCTTTCATAAGAAGGTCACATAACGGTTTCGCTATTTTGGAGAAATCTAGGATGAAATGTCGGTAGAAACCGGCATTGCCAAGAAAACTCTGCACCCCTTTCACATTGGTTGGTGGGGGCAACTTCTCTATCACTTCAATCTTGACTTTGTCAACTTCAATCCCCTTTTGGGAGATTTTGTGCCCTAAGACCGCACCTTCCCGGACCATGAAATGAAATTTTTCCCAATTAAGCATGAGGTTGGTCTTTTGGCTTCTTTGTAGCACACATGCCAAGTTCTTCAAACAATCATCAAAAGACGTCCTGAAGATAGAGAAGTCATCCATAAAGACCTCAATGAATTTCTCCACAATGTCCTAGAAAATAGAAAGCATGCACCTTTGAGACTCGCCAGAGCGTTGGACAGACCAAAAGGCATCCTCCTACATGCAAATACACCATATGGACAAGTGAAGACCGTCTTTTCTTGGTCCTCTAGATCCACCGCAATTTTGTTATAGCCGGAATACCCATCCAAGAAGCAATAGTAATCATATCTGGCTAACCTTTCCACCACTTGATCTATGAATGGGAGGGGAAAGTGGTCCTTCCTTGTTGCATCATTGAGCTTCCGGAAGTCAACACATACTCTCCACCCCGTAACGATCCTTGTTGGAATCATTTCATTATTTTCATTGACCACTACGGTTGTGCATCCCTTCTTTGGGACCACATTAATTGGGCTAACCCAACTACTATCCAAGATTGGATAGATAATTCTGACATCTAAAAGTTTAATCACCTCTTGCGCACCTCCTATTTCATTATGGGATTTAACCATCTTTGTGGTTGCACCACCGGTTTATAATTATCCTCCATCAAAATTTTGTGCATGCACAATGAGGGACTTATACCTTTCAAATCTGAAATCTTTCACCCAATGGCGGACTTGTGTTCCCTAAGAACCCGAAAGAGCTTTTCTTCTTTTTTCAACGTGTTGCTAATGATAATCGGATGTTGTCCCTCCTCACTTACCTCAAGTGAGATGGGAGTTGCTTCAACTCTGGTTTTTTGTTGTCATTTTCTGTGCTTTCCTTGTTGAGCTCTTCCTTTTTGCATTCTTCCTTGGGGAGAATTGATAATGCCTCCATTTGCTTAAGGCATTCAATAAATTCTGTATCCTCCAAAAACTCCCCTTTATCATCTTCCACATAGGATTTTACCAACACTTTTGCAAGTGAAGAACCATGTGCTTCTTGTGTGGCATAAGATTTCACAATTGGCTCCACCACATCAATGCCAAAACAACTAGCTTGCTCCACCGAATGCTTCATTTCTTCAAAGAAGTTGAAGACCACGTTTTCATCTTGCACCCGAAGTGTGAGCTTTCCTTGTTGCACATCTATCAATGCACACCCTATAGCTAAGAAAGGCCGACCAAGAATAAGAGTAATCTCAACATCTTCATCCATATCAAGCACCACGAAATCCACCGGACAAATAAATTTGTCAACCTTCACCAACAAGTCCTCAACCACTCCATAGGGGTATTTAATAGAATGATCCGCAAGTTGGAGTGACATCATAGTCCCTTTGGTCTCTTGAATACGAAGCCTCCTCATCTTAGAAAGGGGCATTAAATTAATGCTTGCCCCCAAATCACATAGTACCTTACCAAAAATCATCTCCCCAATAGTGCATGGCATGCTAAATTAACCCGGATCCTTCAACTTCGGAGGTAGCTTGCATTGTAAGATTGCACTACACTCCTTGGTCAATGTAACCTTTTTCCTCATCAATGATCTTCGGCGTTGGATGGCATTTGTTCCAAAACTTCTGCAAAAGGAAGATTGATTTGAAGTTTGAAGAAGACATCAAGTAATTTGGAAAATTGCTTATCTTACAAAGGCTTCTTCAAGCGTTTGGATATGGCATCGTCATGTAAGGAGGAAGGTCCTTATGCTCAACATACTTCTTTTTCAAGAAATCCTCATCTACCGACTTTAACTTCCCCTCTTGCTCCGGCACCTTTTCACTAACCACTTCTTCTTCAACTACTTGCTCCACTTCCATTTGTGGCACCTTTGGAATTTCAACCTCACTAGAACTAGAAGGACTTCCCTTTGAATCCAATTTCACCTTCCTTTTGAACTGGAAGACGCTCGTTCAATTGCTTTGCAAGTAATCCCACTTGAGTTTCTAGATTCTGGATAGACACACCTATATGAGTTACCAATTTGTCAATATCCGTATTCGTGTACACCGTCAACTTTTCAATGACCGCACTAGTCTTCTCAAAATCCAACTCCTAAGGTTGTTTCCCACCATCTATGATTTGTAAATGATTCGACCCTGGGAGAGTTTGTTGAATATTATTCTGATTATTCCCATAATACTGCCTTTGTTACGGTTGTACTAGTATTGCTCCAAGAGAAACCCGGATGATCCCTTCCTCTTGCATTCTAATTATGTCCCTGGTAGTAATTATTTTGCCTATTTCTCTGATAATCATTGTGTTGTGGCACCGTATCATAGAAATTGTGACACAAGTCCACATGCTCCTGAGAAAAATTACCTGGACAACTTGCACTATCATGAACACGTTGACAAAATTCACAACCCGGAGGCATCCCCTCATGCACTACGTTCACCTTCATTTTTGTAAGTGCTTCATTCTGTTGCTTCAAAAGTGAATTTTGTGCAAGAATAGCTTCAATAGAAGTAGCACTAAACCCGGATGAAGTATTATGAGGAGGTGTAGGAGGAAGTTGTTGCATATTATGCTCCTCCTTCATGCAGATATAGTCATTCTTTACCACCCTATCTAATAATGCTCATGCATCCTCCGTCGATTTGCAAGAAAAGGAAACGCCAGCTACGACATAACAAATAATTTGAGATGAACCTCTCAAACCATTGAATAAATTCTGCACCTTCATCCATAAATCAAAGAAAGAAGGGCACTTCCACAATAAAACATTGTACCTCTCCCAAGCTTCACCAAAGGTTTCACTATCATGTTACTTGAAAGTGGTTACGACTTTTTGCAATTGTGCCACTTTCTGAGGAGGAAAAAACCTTCTTAGGAACTTTTGAGCCATGTCCTCCCAAGTAGTAATGCTTCTGTGATCCATGTTCAACTCCAACTAATCACATTCTCTATCCCGTAGAGAGAATGGGAATAGACGCAAGCAATATGCATCATCTGAAACTCCAGCATACTTAGAAATATCACATATATCTAAGAAGCACGAGATATTCCTGTGAGGATCTTCATGCGCCCATCCATCAAATTTGATGTTGTTTCACCTGTTGGAGAACCGATGGCTTGATATCAAATGCATTAGCCATGATGGAAGGCCTCACAATAGTGGAAGTATAATCCTCCAAGTTTGGACGATTTTACTCATAAAGAGGCTTGTACACAGGAGGATCTTGTTCCGCCATCACCAAGATTGATAGGATTTAGTGCCTCAAGCCTCTTCTATTCTCTGATTTGTCTCCTCAACCTTTTCTCAGTCCTACAAATTTCTGGTTCTTAAAGCAATTCCTCAGGTGGAACAGTACCTCGCATACAACAAAAACTCCCAAGACCAAGTGAAATCAAGGAAATTCAAGAGAAAAATATTTAGCAAAATTAAAAAGAAAAATTGGCTTGCTCAAAGTAATTATTTTCTTTAAATAAATAAAACTGGTTATGCCAATCCCCGGCAACGGCGCCAAAACTTGATGGGCTCCGACAAGTGTACCGGATCGAAGCAAGTAATAAAAATCAAGGTAAGTAATTACTAAGATCGAACACTGAGATTGGATGACCAATTATATCTAAATTTAAAGAATATAACAAAGTTTGACCAAGTCAAGGGAGAGAGAATCTTATGAGATCAATTTAAATAACAAATATCAATTATCAATTAAAAGCAAAAACAAATCAAAATCAATTATCAAGGTTGAGATTATGATTGGGAAAATCTAAGGTCACGATTTCACCAACCAAATAAAACATATATCCAAGTGATTATTTTCTATCCCTAAATTCAATTTCATGCCAACCAGGAACCCTAAATTGTTCTAATGTCTCATTCGAGCACAAAAGAAAACACCTAAACATGTCAATCAACAATATCTTTATGATGATAAACATGCAAGATTCATTAAGTTCTTGGTTCCCTAAACGATTGAACAAAACTCCTATTAAATTTCTATCAATATTAAATTTGTCTTATTAATTCAAGTCCTAAAGCATGAATCTCCTGATAAGCCTCTGGCTCATCTAGTTTTATAACTAGTAAGACCATGGTTTTTGTGCTAATTATGTGAGTTTAATCTCGTTTTCGCCCAAATTGGATTTAATTGTCCTCAAGCAACACTTTGAGTCTCTTAAGAAGTTTTTAGGATATTTTAGTTAATTTTGAGTCAAATAAAGCATTGAATGCTATTTTATATTTTCAGGTTAAAAGGGAAGGACAATAAAGCAGAAGTCATCACGCCCTAGCCGTGATAGTGATCACGGCCGTGATCAGCCTAATGAGAAGATCAAAAAGAATCACGGCCCAGCCGTGATATCCATCACGGGCGTGATGAGAAGGACCCTGAAGATCAGAGAGCATCACGGCTTAGCCGTGATGGAGGTCACGACCGTGACAGGCCAGCTCCTATGGACCAGAATTGATCACGGCCTACCCATGATGAGCATCACGGCCGTGAGAGACCAAAAAGTGAAAAGGCGCCCTTGGCAGAACCCGTCACGGCCGTGACGCGCACTATTTAGATTCAGACTCCTCTCATCTATAAATAAGGCATCAGAATTTTACCCAGGGGGGATCTGCACTTGGAGGATGGCGGCTGGAGAGGGTTCTAACCCTAAAAAAGGATGTTTTCCCTGCTCTGGGATTGGAAGAAGATCGGAGGATTCTTCATGGAGTTTTCTTCATCTCTTCTCTCTTTCTTTTTTGTATTTTCCTTTATCATGAGTAGCTAAGTCCCCTTGTTGTTGGGGTTAGATGTTTGCTTTTCTGAACTTTGTTGTCTCTTGACTTGGTTGTAATGCAAGTTTCTACTTCTTTATGAGTATTTGATTCTTTGATTAATGCTTTTCTTGGTTTGATCACCCATGGAATGATATGTTGCTTTGATAGACAATTGAAAATTTGATGTTAAGGCATGCTCATGAATCAAATTCCAAGTAGTTCAAGAATCTAGACGTAGGTCTTGGGGTGCTTGCAATCTTATAAGTCTTGGCCCTTTATGCAAAATCTCAGGTTAATCCACCTAAGACATTAGGGTTTAATTTGGGATTTTAGGCTCATTCCACCTAAGACATTAGGGTTTGAGTATTTCAAAAGGCTTGATTGTCATAATTGAATTAGGACTTGTGTTCGTAACCATTTCATTGCAATCAAGGGAGGATTAGTGTAGTCTAACCCTGACAACTTTATCCATTTGTTAACCACATTTATGTTGCCTTCCAAGTGTTTGATAAAATACCGAAAAGACCAAAAATATTTTATTGCTTTGTTGTTCTGTGTTTTGATCTCCCTTCATGCCATAGTTTAGTCTAGATAGTTGTTTGACTTGCGAATTGTTAATTGGCAACCAATCCCTGAGGACGATATCCGGTCTCACCACCGTATTACTTGTTCGACTAGGTATACTTGCCTAGAATTCGTCCAACATCTCCGGTCGGACTCATCATGCTTGACTAGTTAATCACGAGCTCTTTTGATTAACATAAAACAAATCAGAATTAAGAAACAAGAATTAAGAGAAGGGAATATAACAAATCACTATGTCGTCATGAGCGGCTACATCGATTCCTTAGAAAAGAGGATTAGTTCCTCATAGCGTACATCGTCATCAAGCAATTGAGACGTAGCTCTCAAAAACTAGGATTTGGCACTAGTGGAAAATATACATTAGACGATAAAGGTTTACGTCAGTTAACCAAAAGCTAGACGTTAAAAAGGAGGCGGTGGCAGTTTTGTAAATATCAGACTTCATTAATTCAATTTTAACGTCAGTTGTTTTAAGGACTGACGTTAAAAGTGAAGTGACTCACTTTTAACGTCAGTTCAATAAACAACTGACGTTACAAGTGAACCTTTTAATGTCAGTTCTTCATTGAACTGACGTTAAAAGTGCGTCACTTCACTTTTAACTTCTGTTCTTTCATCAACAGATGTTAAAGGTTATTTTAATAATTTTTTTATCTATTATACGTACCCTTCCACATTGCCTTCCTCAAAGTTTCAGTTTCACAATTGCTTTGATGTTTTGTGTTTCTATTTTGAAAACTAAAATATATGTGCGAAGTATAAGTTGATTCAATAACCCAAACCGGATCTCATTCATTGAAAGGGTTTAAAATCCTTTAAAATCCTATAAAAAGTTACATTGAAAGGGTTTAAAATCCTAAACATTTTGTTGAGGGACTTCGTTCCCTTCATGGGTGAGAAAGAAAGGAGAGTCGAGCGACCGAGTTTTCCAGAGCGGCTGAGCAAGGGTGCACTCGATCTGTTTCAGCAATGGTCTTGGAACAGTCATTTGCTTCCAAAGCCGACGTTCTGGTGTTGTAGCTAGCTGTCGATTCTCCAGAAAGATGATTAGGTGAGCAACTCACACTATGTGATTTACACAACCTTATCACCCATGTTATGTGATTTACACAACCTCAGAAGTTGTTTGACCATTAAGACAAAGACCTTTGAGTCTAGGAATAGGAAGAAAGAGTGATGAAGTTAATCTCCACAGAGAGATATATTGTGAAGCAGAAAATTAAAAGGATGGAAGGAAGCTATTTATAGGAGCAGGGGATGAAGTTACTAAGCTATTCTGATTTTCTTGAAAACTTACCTATAAACTTTAATGCTCATTAAGAGGATTAAGTTACAAGGTGCATGGGTAAGTAGCACAGTAGTCAAAGGAATGAATTCTTGCAGAAACTTATACACCTTTAACGTCAGTTATTTAATATAACTGACCTTAAAAGTGTTTTTAAATAAAAAATATTTATTTTTAACGTCAGTTTTTATACAACTGACGTTAAAAGTGTGGTTTTTACTTCAGTATAATAAATAGCTGACGTAAATAATCCTATAAATTATAAACGTGCAGAATGAATATTGGAAATAATGTAATATACGGGAACTTGGCAGTCATAAATTAAGTTGACGTTAAAAATGAGGTGGTGGCAATTTGGCAGTCATATTTATTTTTAACGTCAGTTTTTTATACAACTGACGTTAAAAGTGTGGTTTTTTACTTCAGTATAATAAATAGCTGACGTAAATAATCCTATAAATTGTAAACGTGCAGAATGAATATTGGAAATAATGTAATATACGGGAACTTGGCAGTCATAAATTATGTTGACGTTAAAAATGAGGTGGTGGCAATTTGTAAATATTAAATCACTATTTACGTCAGTTGTGTAAAGAACTTGTGTAAATATTAAACAAGTTTATTTTTAATCTACATTAATTAGCTTGAATTAGTAAACATATTCTTGTGAAAATTAAAATAAATAAACACTTAACATAAAAGTGTTATATGTATAATCAAATCGTATCTCATTGAAGCGATTCATAAGTTATAATTACATGATTAAAAGATAAAAAATTTATGCAACATAGCACTAAAATATTAAAAATTTTCTGCTTCAACATCAATTTCTTCTCAGTTCTGTCCTCAAAAACTCCAATGGATGCATCGATCCCCTCCCTGCTCATTTGAAGTCCTTGATGCTCCATCTGTGCTTTATCCACAGTCGCTTGGGGAGGAGATGGAATAAAGTGAGGGAGTCATATTATGTGATTTACACAAGCTCGGATGTTTTTTGACCATTAAGACAGAGACCTTTAAGTATAGGTATAGGAAGAAACAACAAAAGTCTCAAATGTGATAGAACCATATTGTGAAGGAATAGAAAACGCACGAAATATAGAGGAAAAGAAGAGGGTGTATTTACATACTGATACAGAAGAATGGCACTTTATATAGAGAATAGTCTCTCTCTGATTTTCTTGAAAACTTATCTATAAACTTAATGCTCATTAAGAGGATTAAGTTTCAAGGTGCATGGGTTAGCACAGTAGTCAAAGGAATGAATTTTTTTGCAAATATACACTTTTAACGCCAGTTGTCTTCAAAAACTGACGTTAAAAGTGCTTTTAAAATAAAAAATATTTATTTTTAATGTCAATTTTTTATACAACTGACGGTAAAAGATTTATTTTTACTTCAATTAAATAAATAGTCAAAGGAATGTATGTTTTTGGATAAAGGTATACACTTTTAACGTCAGTTTCTTAAGACAACTGACGTTAAATATACGACCTTTAACGTCAGCCTTTACAAACAACTGACGTCAAATGTTGTTTTATTTTGGTTTACACCCGCGCGCCGTCTGCACTTTGCTCTGTACGTCTCTTTTCTCTTTTCATCACGCTCAACCCTCACTCTCAACCCTCACTCTCACTCTCACTCTGCCCTAATCACGAGCTCATCTCCACCGCAACCACCGCGAGGGCTTCTTCGCCACCACCGTGAGGTACACTATTAACCCTCACTCTCAACCCTCACTCTCACTCTCACTCTGCCCTAATCGCGAGCTCATCTCCACCGCAACCACCGCGAGGGCTTCTTCGCCACCACCGTGAGGTACACTATTAACCCTAACTCTGTCTTTCCATTCATTCTTTGCAATAACTTTACATCTCTCTTTCCCCTTCCCGCGCACTAAATCTCCTTGTCCCTCTGCTCTCAGTAACCACATCGAACGTTGGCCACCACTCGAGCTCCCCTCCCCACCACCACGCGAGCCCCTATTTCTGGTGAGTCTTTAGGGCACATTTTTTTATTTCTGGTTTTGAGTGTATGTTGAAATTGTAGTCTCGGTAGTTGAAACTTGAAACCATGAGTTTGAGTTGTTTGGAATGTACGTATCTATTTTTGGTTTTGAGTGCATGTTGCTCTGCTGGTTGATCTGTCACGGTCGTGATGCTCATCACGGCTAGGCCGTGATCAGTTCTGCCTGTGATGGTCTGGTTCAGTTGGCACGTTATGTCCGTGATGGACATCACTGCCAGGCCATGACCAGTGCTTGGCAATCTTCAAAAACTATAGTTTTCAATCTCCCGTATTGTCCTTATATTGGATATATGTTTTGTATATCTACAGTACCTATCTAGTTATGGATCGTAGTTGGATGGTTTGTAAGCGTACTAGTGCTGAGTATTTGAAGGGGGTGGGAGAATTTATAGAATTTTCTCAAAGGAATGTTCCTAATAGTAATGGAATGTTCTGTTGTCCTTGTGTCAAGTGTTTGAATACGAGGAAATTTACGGTGAAGGATATACGTACTCATTTGATTTGTGAAAGGATTTGCTTGAGTTATACAAGATGGATATGGCATGGTGATGTGTTGTTGAGTAGTATGGCATGTGTCTCCCAAAGTGAGGACGTTGACGTAGATATGGAGGATGATCGAGTAGAGGACATGATCCGTGATATTGGACAAGAATCTTTTCATCGAGCTCATGTGTATGATAGGTTGTGAGGTGATGCGGATAAGCCTTTATATCCAGGGTGTACTACTCATACACGGTTGTCGGCGGTGCTAAAATTGGTTTGTGTGAAGGCGAGAAATGGTTGGACCGATAAAAGCTTCACGGAATTGCTTGAAGTGTTGAAAGACTTGCTTCCAGAGGACAACACATTGCCTGACCGTAACTATGAGGTCAAGAAGGTATTGTGTCCTATGGGTATGGAGTATAAGAAGATATATGCATGCCCCAATGATTGCATATTGTACATCGGTGTTCATGAAGACAATCACGATTGCCCCAAATGTGGGTTATCACGATACAAAGTGAAGGGTGGTGATGATGATGATGATCTTGATGAGAGAAAAAAGGGTCCTCCTCCGAAGGTGTTGTGGTATCTTCCAATAATTCCAAGGTTCAAGCGATTGTTTGCCAATGCGAAAGATGCGAAGAATCTTAGATGGCATAATGATGAGAGGAAATGTGATGGAAAGGTTCGTCATCCTGCTGATTCTATTCAATGGAAGAATATCGATACTATGTTTCCGGATTTCGCCGATGAGCCAAGAAACCTAAGGCTTGGACTTGCTATGGATGGAATGAATCCTTATGGTAACATGAGTAGTATTCATAGTTCATGGTCTGTTCTGTTGGTAATTTACAACATGCCCACTTGGTTGTGCATGAAGCGCAGATACATGATGTTGTCTATGATGATTTCGGGCCCAAAGCAACCGGGAAATGACTTAGATGTTTATCTAGGTCCCTTGATTGAAGACTTGAAAACATTGTGGGTTGAAGGTGTTGATGTAGTTGATGGGTATTCTCATGAGACTTTCAAGCTTCGTGCCATGTTATTTTGCACCATCAACGACTTTCCAGCATACGGTAACTTGTCCGAGTACAGTGTCAGGGGGCATAAAGCATGCCCTATATGTGAAGAAGGCACATGCTACACTCAGTTGCATCATGGAAAGAAGACGGTTTACCTTGGGCATCGGAGATTTCTTAGACGTGATCACCTATATTGTAAGATGAAAAAAGCTTTTAATGGATGCCAAGAGACAGAAGAAGCGCCGACGGCCTTAATTGGAGAGCAGGTTTATCAGAGGGTAAAGGACATTGATGTTATATTCGGCAAGTCCAAAAAGAAAGGTAAAGCTGTTGAGAAAAACATATGGAAGAAGAGGTCGATAATCTTTGATCTTCCATACTGGCGCAAGCTTGATGTCAGACACTGCATTGATGTGATGCATGTGGAGAAAAATGTGTGTGATAGTGTGATCGGGACGCTTCTCAACATTCAGGGCAAGACAAAGGATGGTGTGAATGCTCGTCTCGACCTCGTTGCTATGGGTATACGAGAGCAGTTAGCTCCAGTTGTTGAGGATGGTAAGCAGACTTATTTGCCACCAGCATGTCATACTTTGTCAAAAAAAGAGAGACAAAGTTTCTGCGGGTGTCTTCAGGGCATCAAAGTTCCACATGGTTACTCTTCAAATATGAAGAGGCTTGTCTCTAGTGATCTTAAATTGGTTGGCTTAAAGTCTCATGATTTTCACATCTTGATGCAACAACTTCTGCCCGTTGCTATTCGTGGTATTGCTCCAAAAAATGTGAGACATGCCATTACTCGGTTGTGCTCATTCTTCAATTCTATATGTAGCAAAGTCGTTGACCCCCGTATGTTGGATGACTTGGAAGTTGAGGCTGCTACAATCTTGTGCCAATTGGAGATGTATTTTCCTCCTTCCTTTTTCGACATAATGGTTCACTTAATTGTTCATTTGGTGAGGGAGATTAGATTATGTGGGTCGGTTTTTCTGAGATGGATGTACCTAGTTGAGCGCTACATGAAGATCTTGAAAGGGTATGTGAAGAATCCTCATCGTCCGGAAGCATCTATTGTTCAAAGGTATGTTGCAGAAGAAGCTATTGAGTTTTGTTCGGACTACCTTCATAACACGGATCCTATAGGGGTTCCTAAGCCTCGGCATGATGAGATCAGATGTCAAGGTAAGGGTACACATGGCTTAAGAATTAATAGAAAGGATCGGGAGGAAGTGCTTCAAGCACATTTGTATGTATTGAACAACATCGAATGTGTTCAGCCTTTCTTATTTGAACATAAAAGAAAATTCAATCAAGAAAACCCTCGAATGAGCGAAAGGTGGTTGTTGAACAAGCATAACAAGACTTTCTTACCATGGTTCAAGGAAGAAATACTTAAGGATGGTAGTACTGCTTCTGATGACGTAAGATGGCTAGCACGTGGGCCTAGCTTCAACGTCATATGTTGGAGCGGATACGACATAAATAACTTTTCCTTTTATACAAAGGAACAAGATAACAAGAGTACCATGCAAAATAGTGGGGTTATGATCGTGGCCGAAGCAATGCACTTCTCTAGTGCAAAGGACACAAAACCCGTTAAAGCACCGAGACCTTACTTTGGATATATTGAAGATATTTGGGTGCTCGATTACACTAAGCTTACGGTGCCGGTATTTAAATGCAAGTGGGTTGATAGTAACGGTGGTGTCCAAACCGACGAATTGGGGTTCACATTGGTAGACCTCAACAAGTTAGGTCATATAAATGAGCCTTTCATAATGGCTTCCCAAGCAAAACAAGTGTTCTACATCACTGATCCTTCTAACAAAAGGTTGTCCGTGGTTCTCCAAGGAAAAAGCATGTATAATGGTAGTGATGAAAATGAAGATTCAAATCTTGATATTCCTGAGACTCCTTCTTTTTCAACAAACATGCCTACTATAATCGAGGAGACACGGGTGGACGATGTACATGCCACTCGTGATGATCATCACGAAGGGATATTGATATAGGTAGTTTAAACTTAGTATACGTTTATTTTTATTTATATTTCTGTATTTATTTTGAGTTATAACCTATGTTAATAAATATATATTGTTTCTGAACAGGCATACATATGGATCATTGTTCCATTTTTCCTTTGCAATTCTGTAATGTGTGTGATATTCGTATTATCGGGATATTTCATCAATGCAGTGATAGCTGAGAGGAGTGATATTTTAAAACTGAATTTAAAAAAAATACTATTAACGTTAGTTGTATGATACAACTGACGTTAATAGTATTTTATAAAATATACAGTACACTATTAACGTCAGTTGTTTATTACAACTGACGTTAAAATTAAGACCTTTAACGCCGCTTCTTTATAACAACCGACGTTAGTTTTAACAAAATTAACGCCCGTTCTTAAAGAATCGACATTATTTTGACAAAATTAACGTCAGTTGTGTTAAAGAACTGACCTTAATTTTGACAAAATTAACGTCAGTTGTGTTAAAGAACCGACGTTAATAGTTTTATATTTAACGTCAGTTCTCAACTGACGTCAAAATTTTAACTTTTAACGTCAGCTTTATTTACGTCAGTCAGTATTCTGACGTAAAAACTCAATTTTAACTAACGTAAAAAGCACTTATTGCACTAGTGTGGGTACAAAATTCACAGTGGAAACAAGCTTATATATTAAACCTGCTTCGCAGGGCCAACTACTTCTCGTAGGGTGCCCCAGATAAGGCTCAAAATTCTTGTCTCTAGCTTGCGGGGCGAGCCCGGGTTCCCCAGAGATCCTTCAGAATCTCTTTAGTTCAGGCTTCTGGCCCGCGGCGCGAGCATTGTCTCGCAGGGTGAGACAACATTTTCTTTCAAAATGCTTGTTTTCTTCAATTTCCTAGTTCCTCAAGCTTCACTTTTAACCTGAAAACTTAAAAATAGCATCAAGTGCTTTATTTGACTCAAAAATAACCAACAATCCTAAAAACTAGCAAAAATACTCAAATCGTTGCTCAAGGACAAATAAAGACAAATTCAGGTGAAAATGAGATTAAACTCGCACAATTAGTATCAAAATCATGGCCTTTCTCGCTATAAAACTAGATAAGCCAGCGGATTATCA
Source organism: Sophora flavescens (assembly GCA_030762895.1). Lineage (NCBI taxonomy): Eukaryota > Viridiplantae > Streptophyta > Magnoliopsida > Fabales > Fabaceae > Sophora > Sophora flavescens. The sequence continues at coordinate 122,973,886 of CM061068.1, forward strand.
ATTAGCCCTAGTATCAAAATCACGTTGAAGAAAGCTTGCCATGTGTCGCTTCCATATGCCACCATTTGAAATGTGTTGCCACGTATCCAGACAGCTTGGATGCTCAAGCGTCCAATATTGCACGATCTAGCATGCTATACTTAACAACAAACCCTAAGTTGATCGAGAATCTTAGTAATGGTCTCAAAATATTAAGCATACATAGCAAACATATAAACCAACGTTCTAAAACATGGATGTTACACTAGACCGCGACTTTGCACGCTAGAGCGTGCTGCCTGAGTTTTAGAAAAAAATTAAGTTGGTTAAGTTCATTTGCATGAACTTGACCGAGAACAAAATAGAGAGTAAGTGGGAGGTTCGGAGAGTTTTTTAGAGAGAGAATTTAAGAAATATAGAGAGAGAGATCCGTCCTTTCGATCGCAGTTTCAACTTCAAAATCGTGATTTGAGCATCGTCAGCAACACATAGCTAGCTTCGATTCGTCGATCGGCTAAGGTAATGCTTGAATCCATAACTCGTCGATATGTCAACATTGACATTTTTGTTCTTTCTCAATTATTGATTCGATTTTAGCTTGCTTTGTGGAACTGTTGCAAGATTAGAAATAGTGACAATGTCTAGATGATGTCTGTGTGTTAAGGCAAATTTCGGAGCACCGAGGAACTCCCGGGAGCGCGTGGCAGTAGCAGATTGGTAGAGAGGAGCTTGCTTTTCAATGTTTGAGATGTCAACAAAAGATTTTACTAGGTGGGGATAATGTAGCTATCACTTCGAGAAGGCAAGGTTAATACAATGTGTTATAGTATATGTGTAGGGTACCCCAGACCCTACTAGTTATCGAGTAGTCAACAGTGGTTAAACCCTCATTGGAAATGATTTTAAACTAACATTTTGGAGTTTAGTTGTCATAGACTTATCGACTTTAGCGCAAAACCCTAGGTTAGATAATTTTGGTTGATGTTGATTGTGTGATCTGTCATATGATGCTGGTTTTGGTTGATAGTGTTGTTTGATGTGTGATCATTGATAATATGTTCTTTTGATTTATTTTAAGATATTGGATATATATGTTATTGAGGATGATTGTCTTATTGTACTGTTAGAACCCTACTTGACACCCTAATGGTATTTTGTTTGGATTGGTGTTGAGAAAGCGATATATTGGTACAGAGTTGAGTGGTGGATGCTTTGGCATCATAAAACGTGTAGGTTTGAGATTTGTACAGGTGTCAACTTAGGATGGTTATGCATTGCATAAGTTGCCAAGTGGCAACTCACATGACTTGGAGTCATGCGAGGTTGGTTTACCCTGGTGCGGGTATGGAATTTGGAGAGGGATGGTTTTGGGAACCTTGGGGATATAGTCTGGTGTGGAACGACCAACAGTGACCAGTGTGATTTGAACCCAATGTGTATCCCGACGTTTGGCCCTAAGTATTCCAGTCGCAGGTGGACCCTCCAAGGTGACCAAGATACCCATATTGGAGATTGAGCTCATAGGGTGAAGCATCCTTATTGATCACGATGAACGGAACAATACCCTGTACAAACCAACTGACATTCTATGGGAAAGCAAGGCCCGTGAGAGAGAGTAAGCGAATGTTCGGGAATTGGTATTCCCTGTGAGAGTGATCGACTAACATGCATAGGAGTGTGACTCCTTAGAGAATTTGATATTAGATGCGACTTGAGGATGTTTGTAAATGGTTGCCTTGTGAGATGTTTGCTATTTGTGATTCTATGATGTATGTTAACATGTTGTATTGTGCCCTGACCCCGTTTATGGTGTCGTATAGTTGCTTATCTCCCTTCTCTATCTCTTTTTCTCTGTATGTACCGATTGATAGATGAGTACCAGCAGCCGTACTGCGATGGCACACTACCGCCACTGGCAGATGCAAGCGTATGGGCGTGGGGGCAATTTCCCCATAAGGCCAATTTTTTTACATAAACATATTTAGTAATTATTTCTTTTTCCCCCACGAAAAAATAGTGTTGCCCCCCACCAAATAAGATAATATTTTAAATGAATATAAAAAAGTTATAAGAGATAAAAGAGAGAATAAATCGGTACTCTTATTTTAGAGGAGAGTTTTTTAATATTTTAAATCCCAGTGTACAATACTTAGTTAATTACCCCTATTGGCCATTACCAATATTCCTTACCCCAACAATCACACTCATTGCTTTTCTTTAGGCATTTGATAAGGAGAAGTTGATTCGTTTAGCTAAGATTTTGTTTGGGTAAACAGATTATTTAAGCGCTTATATAAGAACTTGTGTCAAAAGCTTTTGTGCAATAAGCTCATTTTAAATTAAGTTATTTAGTGTTTGGATACATACTCGAAGAAGATCTTTTGAAATCTATAAACTTGAGAGAGGAAGATGTAGGGGTTGGTTTCGATGCAATTTTGTATTATTATGGGGACATAATTATTCTATAAAATATGTAAAACATCTTCTCATATAAGCTTTAGCACAAGATTTTTTCATGAGCTAAAAAAATTGTCTTCTCAAAATAAGCTAAAAAACTTTTGGGGGTTAATAAGTTACTTATTAAAGCTTATCTAAACATCGTTTTTTGTTTTTAATAAAAACACTTATACGAGCAGGGAAGCTCTAATAAGTTGTAAATTGTGTTATCCAGTTCTGTCTTATAAGTTGAAAATCAACAACATTTTCAAAATATGAAAATGCATAGAGGACAATTAACATTTGTAAAAGCTTAGGTATTTTGAATTTTTGTGCCATGAAATTATGTACTTTGTTAAAACTTATAATATTTTTATTTAATAAAAATATTTATAGACAATTTTCTTGCCCCCAAGGAAGAAAACTTCTAGACCTGCCACTGACTACCTCCAAAGGATCCTGCCCAGGGTCCAAATTCTGGACGACATTGAGATAGTGTACCATAATGTCCGTGGGTGGAGGTTGAGCACTCACAGTTCTTCATGTGCTATGTCGGCCCAGTGAGCATCTCCCAGCTTAAGAGTAAGCCCTTTCTTCACTCTACTCGGATCCTACTGCATCTCCCAGTGTCTTCCTTTCTCTCAGATGTGGTATCCACCCCGCCAGCCAGATTTCCCGGATGATATGTCGAACATGGTAGATCGGTCACAGGCTCGCAGCGGAGTTGCGGTAGTACACAAAGGCTGGAGAAGGAGGAGTGTACAGATGCCACTACGTCGATGGTGAAGGTAGCTCTAGACGTCCATATCATATGTGATATGGATTGTCGGTTGCGTCTACTAGGAGTGTGCCTCTGTGAGCTTATTTTTATATTTTGATTTTGATGTATTTTATGGAGAAGCGGGCGGGTAGATGCAACACTGTTATGTTTCCTTTTCTAAGACCAGTGTATGTATCTGTTTTCTTTTAATTAAGGCGTCTGTATAGTTTCTGTAGGCTTATGATCCCTCTGTTGGGATCTGCAGTACTTGGATAACCGTTGTAAATATCATGTATATATGTCGTGTTTTATTTTCTTCAGTTGTGCATTTTTTTAAATGGTTTTAACTTACTGCTTTCGCAATATATATTACTTTAGCTTGTAATTAACGCACTAAAGCTAAGAAACCGAATTAAGGCTCAGTTAATTAGGGTTGTTCTTTAATGGGACATCGGGTGTCTCATGGTTCGCCCTTGAACGATACCGTACTGGGAGAGGTGCTTCTCTGATACCATGTGTAATATCCCTGGCTGCTTTACGGATTGATGTCTGTCTCCACAAATCAACACCGGTCTTTTCAACGTGCCTTCCTTGGATGGGCTTCGGAATTAGGGTTTAGGGTTTAGAATTGCTCCAAGTCAAGCACGCTTAACTAGGGAGTTCTTAAGTGATGGGCTTCGGAAAAGAAGGTGCATCTTGTTGGTATAGGTTGTGCTAATCAATTCATATAAGCCATCATCAACTGTATAGTCCCATACCTACACAATCTCAGGATCCCTCTCATTCTGATGTTTAATCGGTCCATTCATGTGTCCCTCCGCCTAGAAGCCTGCCAATAGCTGCTCCTTGTCTGTGTCTTCTTGCACCGGCAACCACTCTCCGCCCTCGTTAGCCCTAGGTTATGATATTTTGATACTCACGATCAAATTGCAGATTTTTTTTTTGCATTACCAATTAGTGTTTTCCTTCGTGCCTTCCTTGGATGCATGGTATCAACTTGGTGCCATCCTTCTTGGCAATTAGACATAAAGGATTATCACCTATTGTCAACCTTCTAGTCTATTTGAGATTCATGCCTTCCACTTGGTTGTCACTTGATTTGTTATTCCTTGTCTCTCTGAGATGCATGACTAACACATGGAACTTTTGTCATTGGCTATTGGAGATACATAATTGCCACTAGGTGATTTCTTCCTCTGGCATTTGAGATACACATTGCATGATATTTTCTTTTGTTGACTATCTAAGATACATTATTGTCACTTGGTGTTTCCCACCATATCTGTATGAGAGGTTGCCATTTATTTTTAACAATTATATAAGAAGGTGCGTCCCAGGGTTCGCTGATTATAGTGTAAAGGAAATGCCATCTATTTCCACCAAGTAATCATTATGGTAGTAATATCTATACCCGCCATGCTCATTTGTGCTCACTTTATGTGAACACTAAGTACACTGGTTGTGAGGGCCAATGATATTTTCCTATGTTTTTGTGCATTTGTTCCTTTAGCTAGAAATGTATAGCATATAGCTTATATTTTTTTTAGGCTTCGTTACACAAAAGGTGTTTCTTATATGTTAAAGATTTGATTCTAAATTCCATTATCATTTACAGTTCAATAAAGTAGAGACCGGCATATATCATGTAATTGGCATATTTTCAAATTTTGATTCATGTAATATCTTATTGTTCTTCATATTAGCAACCTTGTTATCAAGACTGTGTTGTGTGCTTGCAAGTTCATAACCTTTTGTCTTTTACAATTTGTTCTTCCTTTGTGTCATGTTTTAACTTTTCTTAAAAATTTGTTCAAAGATATTCAAGAGCATGATAACAACAAAGTTCAAACTTGCCAGTCATAACTTGCAGAGAACAAGATATTGAACAATGTAAAAAGAAAAACAAATGGTTGTTTGAAAATGATATAGAATTGAGAAATTGTGGGGTTCTTCAAATTTGATATTTAAGCCTAAAAGTATGTATCATGTTTTGATGATGTATTTGTCCAATGAAGGAGTTAGTCTATCAATGAAAAACTTTTCTTTTCTCTTCCCACCACATTTCCTTTTTCTTGCCAATTCCTTCAAGCGCTTCGCTTCCATCCTTGCTCGTCAACATTTTCCCAATTCTCTTTATATCTATGTCAAGATCCAATTTAGGTACGCCTAATGTTTCTTCGCAAATGCAAATTCCTCATAGGGTACAAACTGAACCATCCCTCTTATATGGGACAAGTGCATTTTTTTCTTGAATTCCTGATTTGTTGCTCTCCCTAAATTTGAGTGAATTCATTTTATTCTATATGCCATTTGTAACAGTAAAAATCAATGCAACAAGAATAACAGTAGAACACACAAGCAATGAACAACAGGGAGGTATTGTTATATTAATTTGATACTGGAATATGTGCTTAATGGCCAGTGTTACTATGAGAGGACTACACTGAGATAGAAGATAATGATCAGAGAAGGAAGAATTTGAGAGAGATAGGGAGAGAGAACAGCTAGAGAGATAGAGGGGAGTTTACATCATATATTTCATGCCTTTCACTCTTTCCCAATTCCACTACTTATTATTCCATCACATATCCACCTAGCCTAGTATTGGCTAGCCTGACCCGATTCCCTCTCCTCACACCCATGTTCTCATGATTCTTTATAACTAACCCTGCTGACTCGGCAAAACCACCTGGCAGCTCCATTACATTGCCTTTCCCTTTAAGATGAATCTTGTCCTCAAGATTAAATTGAGGGTAATTAGCCTTGATGTCCTCGAAATCTTCCCATGTAGCTGTTGATGTATCATTATCATCCCACACCACTAAGACTTGTTGAACCTGTGAAGATCCTCTCAGCACCACCCGAGTCTTCAACAGTGCTGTAGGTGACATAATAGGTCCCAACTCAGTAGTAGTTAGTGGAAATGGCATATATGGTTCAGTAGAACTCCCTTTAAAAAGTTTCAATTGGGAAATATGAAACACTGAGTGTATCTTGGCAGCCTCAGGGAGCTTAAGCTTGTAAGCTACAGCCCCTACCTTCCCAATCACCTCAAAGGGCCCAAAGTAACTCATAGATAGCTTATGACTCTTCCTTATTGCCACTGAATGTTGCCTATACGGTTGCAATTTAACCAACACTAAATCCCCTATTTCCAATTGCACGTCCCTCCTCCTTTTATCAGCTTGAGTCTTCATCCTTTGTTGAGCCTTGTTTAAGTTCCCCTTGAGTTGCTGTAGTAATAATTCTGTCTGCCAACTATTCTACTACCTCTGTCGGGTCAACACTGTTGTAATTCAGCCTCACTAAGGTAGGAGCCTCCCTGCCATATAATGCCTTGAAAGGCGTCATCCCTAGGCTAGTATGAAAAGCATAATTATACCAATATTCTGCCCAAGATAGCACCTTGAACCAGGACTTAGTATTGTCAAATGTAAAACATCTCAAATACATCTCTAAACACTTGTTAAGAATTTCAGATTGACCATCGGACTATGGATGGTATGCAGAAGTCACAGCCAAAGTACTGCCTTGAAGGTTAAAGAGATGTTGCCAAAAAGCACTAGTGAACACCCTATCTCTATCAGAGACAATAGATCTTGGGATGCCATGCAATTTGACAATGTGAGTCATGAATGCCTCAGTCACACTCTTACTAGTATAGTCAAATTTCATTGCCACAAAATGAACATACTTAGATAGCCTATCCACAACTACCATAATGACAGTGGAGTCAAAAGAATTAGGGAGACCTGTTATGAAATCCATGGCTACATCCTCCCAAACTTGAGCTGGTATAGGCAAGGGTTGGAGTAATCCTGCAGGTAATGTGTTGGATGCCTTTGCTTGTTGGCAAATGGTAAAGTTTTGCACAAACTCTTTCACATCTTCTTTCAATCGTGGCCAGTAGAATTGAGCAGTGACTCTAGCTATAGTTCTAGAAATGCCAGCATGCCCTCCAATTGGTGAGCTGTGATATTCCCGTAAAACTTCCTGAATCAAAGGGCTTTGTCCTGGTATAACCAATGTATCTTTCCAATACAATAATCCATCTTTGGCACTATATGTTTTGTTTTCTTGGGAACTGTTCAAACATTTTTGCATCAAAGCTTGCACTTCACTGTTATTCAACACCTCTTTCCTCAAATCCTGCACAAACTTGGATTGTGGCTCGGACTAAGCCATGAAAAATACTCTGGATAGAGCATCAACTGCCAAATTATCCTTGCCTGGCTTGTATTCTATCTTGAAGTCATAACCCATAAACTTGTGAAGCCATGCTTGCTGTTCTGGAGTTTGCAAGGACTGGTCTAGCAAGCTCTTCAAACTCTTCTGATCAATCTTAATAATAAACTCATGACCCAGCAAATAATGCCTAAATTTGGCCAATGCCTCACTGATGGCAAACAACTCTCTTATGTATGCTGATTTCTTCTGCATCCTGGGTACCATTTTCTTAGAAAAGTAAGCAATAGGGTGTCCATTTTGACTCAGCATTGCTCCAACTCCAATACCTGAAGCATCAGTTTCTAAGGTAAAAGGCTGAGTAAAATTGGGTAGAGCCAACACAGGAGCTGAAGTAATAGCTTCTTTCAACCGAACAAAGGTAGTTTCTGTACTAACAGTCCATTTGAAACCTTCTTTTTTCAACAAATCAGTCAATGGGCCAGCAATTGAAGCATAGGACTTAATAAATCTTCTATAGTATCCAGTAAGCCCAAGGAACCCTCTCACCCGCTTCACACTAGTAGGTCGTGGCCAGTCCTTAACAGCTTGAACTTTACATTCATCCATTGCCACTCCTGCTCCAGAGACTTTGTGGCCTAAGTAATCCACTTCAAGCAATCCAAAAGATCATTTAGATAGTCTAGCAAACAATTGATGCTGTTATAATGTCTGCAGAACCATTTCTAAGTGGTCCAAATGAGCTGCCCAAGAAGCACTATAAACTAGTATATCACCAAAGAAAACTCGGACAAATCTTCTCAATTCCTTTTGAAAAATCTTATTCATCAAACTTTGAAAAGTGGCAGCAGCATTAGTAAGGCCAAATGGCATCACAAGCCACTCATAATGCCCATGATGTGTTCAAAATGCAGTCTTATATCTGTCCTCAGGCTGTAACAAGATTTGGTGGTATCCTGACCTCAAATCTAACTTGGAAAAATACTTGGCACCAAACAATTCATCTAGCAGTTCATCCACCGTCGGCATAGGGAAACTATCTTTAATAGTGATTGCATTCAAAGCTCGATAATCAGTACAAAACCTCCATTTGCCATCCTTCTTCTTGACCAAGACAATAGGTGAAGAGAATGGACTGTTACTAACTTGAATGATCCCTTGATCGAGCATTTCTTGTACCATTACCTCAATCTGTTCCTTCTGACTGTGAGGATACCTGTAAGGCCTCAGCTTCACTGGTTTGGCACCCTCTTGAAGGGTGCTGGCATGGTTCTGGTCTCTACTAGGTGGCAAGCCCGTAGGAGTTTGGAAAATGACCCTATAAGTATGCAGTAATGTTGCTAACTCAGGCTCCATATCATCTGGTACGTAATTCTAATAGCCCATCATTAGGTACTTCCGGTGGAATCATTTGGACAGCAAAAAATTCACAAATGGCATCAGTTGATTGCATTCTCCTCAATTGATGGAAATGTGCCTGAGCTGGTTCTAGACTCGTATCCCCTTGTAACGTAATGAATTTCCCTTGCTGGAAAAATTTGATAACAGAAGCTGCATAATCAGCCACATGTAGCCCCAAAGTAGCTAACCAAGTGGAGCCTAATATTAAATCAGCTCCCACCACTGGTAGTAAATAAACAAGAACCAACAATTCCTCATTCTGGATATTAACTATCAATTTCTCAATCCATCCCTCTGTTTGAATAGTCTGGCCATTTCCAATCAAAACACTAAAGCTTGGCAACGGCTCAATCAGCAATTTCAGAAACTGGGCTATTCTAGGTTGTAGGAAACTCTCAGAACTGCCATCATCTAATAGAATCTGCACAGGAATATGGCCAATCTGTCCTAAGAATCTTATTGTTCCCACACCAGTGCCTTCCTTCATGGCATTGAGAGACAAATGGTGATCCCCTGGGTTACTTGACATAGACGTTTGGTCATTATCAGGAGGCTTAGTATCATCATCATTAGTTAATTGGAGCATCAACATTTGGTGTTTGTTTGGACATTTGTGAGAGTAAGAAAATTTGTCATCACAAAAGTAACATAAACCCTTATCCCTCCTCAATTGTATTTCAGCTGCTGACATGTGCTTGATAGAAGGGTTTATTTGGCACTGATTCAATGGTTTACTGGTTGGGGTAGGTAAAAGAGGTGGTAGTTTTGACTTGTTTAGGAAAAGTGTTTGGTCTATTTTGGTTGGTTATAGTTATATTTCGGGTATGAAGTGTTTGATCTTGTGTTTAGAGGTATGTTCGGGTTCTTTGCTTGCATCAGGTTCTGTTTTGGCTTATTAAGGGGTGTGTATTTCTCTTAAAACAATTTGACCAGAGATACTGCCTTCACCATCGTATTAGGGGGCAGAGACTTGACATCCCTGCAGATATCTTCCTGCAAGCCACTCACAAAGCAATCCAACAATGCCTCACTACTCAGCCCTTTCGATCTATTAGCCAGAGTCGTAAATTCTACGTAATACTCAGCCACAGTCCCAGTTTGCACCAATTTAGACAAATTAGCTCTAGGACAATCATAGAGGGAAGGACCAAAATCCAACTCAAGAGCTCTAGTAAATTGCTTCCAAGATTGAAAGGGATTCACTCTTTGCATCATTTGAAACCAAGGTACTACCTCTTGGTCTAGATGAACCGATGCAATAGCCAATCTCTCTGAATCTGGTGTGCCTTAATAATCAAAAAACTGCTCTGATTTGAATATCCAATTCAGAACATTCTTCCCATCAAATCATGGAAAATCAAGCTTAACTGACCTTACATGAAAAGGCGGTTTGCTCGTATCAATGTATGAGTTCCCACTGCCATGGAAGGACCCCGATGGACCCAGACTCTGCTGCAACAAGGTAGCTAAAGCATCAGTAATTTTGGACAACTTCGAATCCGTGGTGATCGTCGTGGTTTCGATCCTTTCAAACCTGCTGAGGGTATCAGTCTCCAATCGTTGAAGCTGAGCGTGTAAATCGGCATAGTTCTTCTCCATTGTCTCTGAAATGCGTTTGACCTCCGCATTGAGTTCCTTCATGCGAGTATTGTCCGTCATGGCATTAATGAAAGCACCAATGTAACAGTAGAAATCAATGCAACAAGAATAACAACAGAACACACAAGCAATGAACAACAGGGAAGTATTGTTCTATTAATTTGATACTGGAATATGTGCTCAATGGCCAGTGTTACTATGAGAGGACTACACTGAGATAGAAGAGAATGATCAGAGAAGGAAGAATTCGAGAGAGATAGGGAGAGAGAACAGCTAGAGAGAGAGGGGGAGTTTACATCATATATTTCATGCCTTCACTCTTTCCCAATTCCACTACTTATTATTCCATCACATAACCACCTAGCCTAGTATTGGCTAGCCTGACCCGATTCCCTCTCCTCACACCCATGTTCTCATGATTCTTTGTAACTAACTCTGTTGACTCAGGAAAACCACCTGGCAGCTCCATTACACCATCTATCACAGTGGGATATTTATGGTATAATTCACCTTTTAATTAACAAGATGATAAATGTCATTCTATATTTGAGAAAAGTGTTACTAATAAATATATCTATTTATCATATTTTCATTACTTGAGCTAAAAAATTGATATGAGGTCATACACAGGTCAAATAATAATAAAAATGTAGTACAAGACAATGCAACCTTGGTTGTCTCACAAGGATCTTTGAATTTGTTAGCCAATCAAGAATTTTAGAAAATCGGGTATTTCAAATTTGTAGGGTGTAAACCAATTACAATTAAAAAGAGAATTCAATTAATTAAAAACGACTAATTCACCGTCTAGGATTTCTAATTTGGACCTATCACTAATTTCTAATTTGCATGGTGTTGCACCATGGCAGTGTCTTCTTTGGTTTGCCCATGGTACTTCTTTTTTTCCTTGGGTTTTCTTCTCCTCTTTCAACCTACGACCACCCTCTTTCTTCTCCTCATCCCCCTCCTTCTTCTCCATCTTCTCCTCCCCTCCCTCAAAATAAAATCTTTGCTCAAGCATTGAACAATGCTTGTGATATCCGTCTTAGCCAACTTTCGATTCCTTGCTTGAAAGGGGATGAATTGACTGTCTCCATTCCAGAGGATGAGTATCAACTGGGATTAGAAGCCTTAAAAAAATCTCAATCGCGGAATTTTGCTTTCTAAGGGTGATCCTCCGATTAGGATTAATGACTTGAGACTCAAGTTATCAAGAATGTGGAAGCCCCTGGCTCAATGGAGAGTATTTCTGATTGGTAAAATGTTTATTGAATTTTCTTTCTCCTCTATTGTGGATATGAGAAGAGTCCTATTAGGTGGATCTTGGAATTGGGAACCAGGTACTTTTAGATTATTTTCGTGGATCCCTGATTTTAATTTTAATCTAGAATTGGTTAGGTAGACGAATGTTCAATGATGGATCCAGATTCTTGGTTTGCCTCAAGAATACTGGAGGCCAAAAATTCTATTCGCCATTGCAAGAGGAATTGGTACTCCACTCTCTCTTGATGATTCCACAATAAACAAGACTTTGGGCCATTATGCAAGAGTTTTAGTTGATCTAGATCTTGTTGGCCAGATTCATAATCAAATTCTAGTAGAGAGGAAAGGCTATGCTTTTCTTTTCTTTTTTTTGTGAAAATTGAGTATGAGAGGTTTCCTGAATTTTACAATAATTGTAGAATGAATTGGTCATTCAATTGTTAGTTACATAAAGGCGGGGAATGAAGCGCAAGATTCTTTGAAGGGGAATCAAGTTCAAAATAAGGTTCAGGTCAGAAAGGTGTATGTCCCAAAAGGCAAGATTGTCGGTGATGATGCTTTGGTTTCTAATGCTCAAAATGAAATTCATAAAGATTCTGATGATGCTCAGGGTGCGAATATAAATTTACAGAATTCTGATCAGGATGCTCTAGGAGGTTCAAAGGTAGCAGATGTTATTATTGATCAGCAAAATAAGGGTAAAGCTGTGGTTGTTCATGATCAAGTAACAACATCTAATGCTAATAAAACAATTGTTTCTGTTGAGGAAATCCATGAAAGAAATGATTTTTTTTTTTTATTAACAATGTGACAGTGAACAATATGCAATTTGACATGAATCCAATAATTGGGTTTATAAGTAATTGTTCCTGCCGAGATCCGACTTGCGGGAATCTCGCCGTAGAACGTCAAACCAAGAGTGAAAATGGGGGTTGTTTTAGATTATGGCTTGACAGAATGTTGTATTCTGGTCCTACGTATCCCAATGGGAATCAAAGCCAGACGTAGTTCTAGGTTCAACCCTTGGCCATACGGTGATCTCAATCCCTTAATCTTGTATCTCATGAATACCAGCGAACAAGGACTCTTCAATAGTCTCTTGGTCGAGCTAGTTTCTCCAATACGCTTAAGGGAGAGTCACCGGGATTAGTGAAAAGTGAGTGTCTCTCTTGGGTTCTCCTCCTTTTATAATAGGATCCCCATATCTTTAAGAGATCTGGATTTATCTCCTTTTATTTCTTAAATCTTCTTTGAGATGTGATTCCCTTAATTTAAGGGATATTATCTCTTTTATCCGGATAAGGTTATGTGAGATAATATCAGGATTGATTAAGATAATATCTTAAATTGATCTCTTAACCGGATAAGGTTATTTGAGATAATATTAGGATTATTTAAGGATAATATCAATATCTTATCCCTTAATTTAAGGGACATTATCTCTTCTAACCGGATAAGGTTGTTTGAGATAATGTCAGGATTATTGAAGATAATATCAATATCTTATCCTTAATATCTGGGTTGGATCGGGTATCCAAGATCGGTGGCCAGGTTTTACTCCTCGTCCAGTACACAAGCCCCCCAAGCTTTGAGATAGTAAAGCGTAGAAGCTTTCATGGCATTAGCCGAGCTTAGGAACTTGGTTTCTTCTTTGGTCTTTCAAGTCTGTGAGGTAAGTGGCCGAGCTTTACGCCTCGGCCCATATACAAGTCCCACGAGTAGCCGAACTCTAATGATGGGTCGAGAGACGGAGCTCGACTGAGTAGTCGGGAGCCGGAGCTCAACCGAGTAGGGAGCTGGAGCTTAACCTTGTAGTCGGGAGCCGGAGCTCAACCGAGTGGGGAGCCGGAGCTCAACCAAGTAGGGAGCCGGAGCTCCAACCAGTAGTCAGGAGCAGGATCTCAACCGAGTAGTCGGGAGCCGGAGCTCAACCGAGTGGTCTGGAGTCGGAGCTCAACCGAGTAGGGAGCTAGAGCTCGAACTAGTAGTCGGGAGCCCGAGCTCAATCGAGTGGGGAGCCGGAGCTCAACCCAGTAGGGAGCCTAGGCTCAACCTAGTAGTCGGGAGCCGAAGCTCAATCGAGTGGGGAGCTGGAGCTCAACCTAGTAGTCGGGGAACACCTCGGGCGACCGAGCTTCACGTTTCAAGTTGTCGAGCTTTACATTTCGGCCAATTCTTAAGTTCAGCGGGCTCAGTGGGCGAGTCTAGTAATCATTTCCCTTTGATTGTTTGGGTTTGGTGATCTAGCTTTATTTCTCGTCCAATATTTTAGTTTGGTCGGCTCGGTGGCCGAGTTTAACATCTCGACCAGTATATAAGCTCCCCAAGCTTTGAGCTCAGAAGAGCATAAAAGCTTTATGAAAGAAGCTGAGCTTGTCCTCTTACTTCCACTAATCAAGCTCGGTGGCCGAGTTTCACATCTCGGGCAGTACTCGAGTTTAGTGATCGAGGTTCACATCTCGGCCAGTAACATGTTCTGAACAAAAGATACTTCAATCTTACCTTTGTTAAGACAATTTTAGAAGCTGGTAGCTGAGATTCAACTTATCAATGATTCAGGCTCGAACCGATCTTTTGGAAAGTCAAGCTCAAACTCGGTCATTAGGAATTTACCTCAGGCTTGTATTTGAGATGAAATTTTTTATGCTTTCAAGATGCTTATCTTGATGGTTTGAACTTGACTCATCTTTTTCCGAATGTGGCTCGATCTTTGAAGCTTCTGAGAGCTCTTAACCTTTTCTTCGAGTAGCTCTTAACCCTTTCATCTGGTGGATTTTGAAATACCCACTAACTTGACACTTGACCTTGAATGTCATTATTTTTACTGATCTTGAAGGTGTATCTCAGAATAAACTTTCCTAATATCTTTTCCAGTTTGTATGAGAAAATAGTTTTCATACAAGTTCTTCATAATAACAATCGAGCTGTAGGCTAAGAGATATCCTTTCTTTGTGATTTCCGAGAATATCCTTCCTTTATCCCCATAAGCCCCCCAAGCTACGAGCTTGAAATAAGCGAAAAAGCTTAAATGTCAACCCGCATATCTTAACACGTTTTTTTGTGCCGAGGACTTTGGATTATGATTCGGGAGCATTGCTTGGAAACTTGTTTTTTTTTGTATTACCAAGTCTTTCTTGGGTTGTCGACTTACTTGGCCAAGCACTGCTCGGATTTTCGTCCGGAGCCAAGTCTTACTTGGGATTCCAGCTTATTGGGTCGAACACTACCAGGATTTCCTTCAAATCTTGGGTCCCTAATATGCATGATCTGCTATGGACATTACCTTGGTGCGAAGGTGTTATGCTCGGTCTAGGATTTTTAGTGCAAGGGAGGAAGCATTGCTCGACCTCGACTTTTTTCGGTGCATAGTACGAGGGAGCATAGCTCGACCTCGGCTTTTTGGTGCGAGGGATTAATGCTTCACCTCGGCTTTTTGGGCTTCTGCCCTTTCTTCTTGACTAGACAATTTTAGCTCGGGCCCTTTAGTGGATTCTCAAGTTATTAAGCCAGCATATGCTCGGCTTTTACTAGAATAGGGCCCTGACACGAGCATGAAAGCCGCGGCCGCTTATGCTCTCCGAGTCTCCTCCATTACCTGTGTTTCGAGCTGCGAGCTTTCTAATAATGAAAAGCATGAAGGCGGAAGCTGCCCGAACTTTGCGCACTGGGCAATTGAAAACTCGAAATGTCGAGCTTGAGAAGACCAACTCCTCTCCTCAATCCGAGCTCTCTAAATTGAAAGGATTGACTTTCAGAGGGCTGCCAAGGCTTTAAAGCTTTCCCTTGACAATCTTCAGTAGTTTCTTGCTACTAAGAAAAAGGCTAATTGTAAGCTTCATGATCAGCCGCTGGCTCATCTAGTTTTATAGCTAGTATGACCGTGGTTTTGTGCTAATTTTATATCATTTTCGCCCAAATTAGACTTGATTGTCTTTAAGTATCATTTTGAGTCTGTAAAGTATTTTTAGGTTAATTTAGTTGATTTAGAGTTAAATAAAGTACTTATGCTATTTTCTGTCTTCAGGTTAATAAAAGGAAATAAATCTGGAGCTTTCGCCCCGCTAAAAGATCATTCGCCTCGCGATCCTGAAGGTGACTGTGCCAGGAAATTTGCATCCTTTCTGTGTCGCCCCGCGAATACAATCCTCGCCTCGCGAGAGTGAAGACCAGAAGACATGACCTTTCCATTCCTTGCCACGCGAGACGTGCTTCGCCTCGCGAGAATACCAAACGATGCAGAAATTCGCCTCGCGAGACAGTGTTCGCCTCGCGAGTCCGCGTAGTCCAGAAGTTGTATATAAGTCTGTTTTAGACAGAACTGAGTTGGTAGCTAGTTTTTAGTCAGTAGTTAGTCTTTTGTTTTCTCTTTAGTTTATTGTTTGCCTTTGTAATGGAGAGCTAGTCTCCTAGATTAATCTACTGTGATTGGTTTCCATTACCACACTTGTGGTTATGTAATTCCTATTTTGTCTGCTTTTCTCTTTTCAATACTATGCTATATATTTCTGTTTGCTTAATTCAGGAGTGTATAATGTTGTATTGATTCATTTCGGTGATGTTATGTTCCTATATCAAATCGCGTTTGCTTAATTCGCGTGTGTTCATTCATGTTCGCTTAGTTCATGAGGGCTTAACCCCGTTTGCTTAATTCGGGAATAGGAACATATATCTGTAGTAGTGGTTTCGCTTGTAAATTGTTGCTACAACCGGAAAGGGATTAGAATTTGCTTAGGGCTTGGAATTATATAAACCAATGATAGTGGGAAACCGAGAACAGTAGGTTGATCGTCTTTAGTTTATTTGTTAATCTCTTAAACTGCTTTGTTTTTATTGTTCTGTTTTGTTTTGTTTCTTATTTGCATTCACTCCAACCCCCCAAAATTGATTTTCTGTTAATAATAGCAACCTAAGAGTCCTTGAGAGACGATATCCGAGTTGTCGCTCCCTATCTACATTATTTTGTAAACGCTCGTTCTTTTTGGCGCGTGGCGACAGCGCGACCAAAAATTGGCGCCGTTGCCGGGGACTCTTGTTGTGTTATTAGCAGAAAAAAAAACATTTTTACTGAAATTGTCTGGTTATGGATCTTACTGATAAGCTCACTTATTTGAAGCAATTGTTTCAGCAGAGAGTGTTTTGTGGCATGTGCGGTTCTCCTGAGCACCTGTATGAGGCATGCCCCATTCTGACAGATGCTACTTATTGGCCTCGAGCTTATACATTCCATCCTGACAATCAAGGCAAAAAGCTGGAGGATAATGAAGAACCTGTGGAATCAAATACACGTATTGAAAGTGATGGGATGGATGAACTGTGTGCTGAAAGTCCAGACATTCAGACCTCTACAAATTCAGTTTCTGTTACTACATGTACTAAATGTACTGACACTAACCCATGTGCTGTTTGTGCTGAGTTTCTTGACTCTATTTTGCAGGGTGATAGTGTGAGTGAAGCTGATTGTTCAGCCGAGGTTCTTGACGTCATGGCTACTCCAACTGTACCATTCATTGAGCAGCCACCTTCCCCTGTGGAACAACCGGTGATGGAGTTCAAGCCTCTGGAATTTGCACCATGGCCAGTCCAAGAGGTTGAGCCCCGATATTATTGGGAGGATTTTATTGACAAGGTTGACAAAGAAGTCAACTATGACCTGATAGGGAGCGAGAAGTCCGCCGCACTTGGCGGAGGTACCAAGATTATCAAGCGTCCGCTCTCATACTTATGTTGTAGGCCGTGGGATCCAGGAGGACCACTTCGCAATTTGAGCATCCCGTGGCCCCTGTATCACAGACAGTGGGATCCCGGTGGAACCGCCCCCAATGAGTTTTTCTGAACCTTGCTCCTTTTTAATTTTCTTTTCCTTGCTTTATTTCTATTATGTTTTCAAATAAAGCTCCTGAATAATTTGAGAAGCTCAGGAGTTGTGTTGAGTCTTGTGTTGGCTAGCTTATTGGTTTTGATTAATTTTGCACAGATGGATTGCATGTTATGTGTTGACTGTTTCCCCCTAAGATTTGAAATTTTTGGAAAAATGATCCCCATGTGATTGAAAACTGAACTTTGGGATTTTGTTATGATGGCATGATTTATGATAAGTTTGGGGTGATAGGAAGCACACACTAGGGATAGAATATCTGTCAAACAATTTGGAAAAAAAAATGTCCGGGTGAGGTTTTGAGCCTCCAACATGTTTTTAATTGAGAGAATCGCTTTCAAGTTGCACTTTCCCGAATTTGCTTGAATCTCTTTATGGTTTGCATGTTTATGTGTTTGCTTCAGATGATTTAGGCATTTTCTTTGTAAATAGCTACTTAGCCTAAAATAACCAATTCCTAATGCATATTCCTTAGATAGCCCCATTGAGCCTAATTAGCCTGTTAATTCTTGATAACCTAATGTTATAAGCTAAAATCTGGAAAAAACCATGTTAACCCGATCTTAGGATTAGGAGAGCATGGAATCTTAGCAAGAGAATGGTTTCAAGAAACTAAGTTTGGGGTGGCTACAAAGTGCAATGTGTTGTTTCGGATTGGGAAAAAGAAAAAAATATAATAAAAAGGTTGGAGCCAAAGGCCAAGAAAAGAAAAAAAAAGAAAAATGAAAAAAAAAGCAACAAAAAAAAAGTATTAGGAAAAAAGGGTTGTAGTCACCCAAAAGCTTAAAGAAAAATGAAAAAAAGGAACTTGAGTGGAATTTCAATGTGTTGAAGTGTTTCATGCTCTCTTAGTTCCTAGGGTCTTCAGCCTAGTTCCTTTGTATATCCTATCCTTAGCCAGGCCCCATTACAACCCATAAAAGACCTTTTGATGTTGCATGCATGTTTTCTGTGGGAATCATTTTGAGATGAAAATCAAATTTATGGGAAGTGTTCTTAAAAGTGAATTGAGTGAAATGTTGTTAGCCTGACACAAACTGAGCGATTGAGTGAAACACAAATTTCCCTTGTGAGGAAGGCTATTTTTTGAACTTGGTGATCTCTCTCTTGTGTGTAACTTGGATCCCCTGCTTAGATTAATGATTGTTTGAATGATGAAATTCTCAATTGTTTAGAATGAATGATTGTGGGGATTACTTTGTTTGAAAGGGGGGGAACATTGAAGAAAAACTGTTTTGATGAATTGCTTGAAATTTGTGCAAAGTTGATTGAATCTTTTAATCTTTCCATGTCTTGAGTCTTTTTGATTTTTGAGTCTTAGTTTGCTTGGGGACAAGCAAAGTTTAAGTTTGGGGTATTTTGATCAGCCGCTGGCTCATCTAGTTTTATAGCTAGTATGACCGTGGTTTTGTGCTAATTTTATATCATTTTCGCCCAAATTAGACTTGATTGTCTTTAAGTATCATTTTGAGTCTGTAAAGTATTTTTAGGTTAATTTAGTTGATTTAGAGTTAAATAAAGAACTTATGCTATTTTCTGTTTTCAGGTTAATAAAAGGAAATAAATCTGGAGCTTTCGCCACGCTAAAAGATCATTCGCCTCGCGAACCTGAAGGTGACTGTGCCAGGAAATTTGCATCCTTTCTATGTCGCCCCGCGAATACAATCCTCGCCTCACGAGAGTGAAGACCAGAAGACATGACCTTTCCATTCCTCGCCACGCGAGACGTGCTTCGCCTCACGAGAATACCAAACGATGCAGAAATTCGCCTCGCGAGACAGTGTTCGCCTCGCGAGTCCGCGTAGTCCAGAAGTTGTATATAAGTCTGTTTTAGACAGAACTGAGTTGGTAGCTAGTTTTTAGTCAGTAGTTAGTCTTTTGTTTTCTCGTTAGTTTATTGTTTGCCTTTGTAATGGAGAGCTAGTCTCCTAGATTAATCTACTGTGATTGGTTTCCATTACCACACTTGAGGTTATGTAATTCCTGTTTTGTCTGCTTTTCTCTTTTCAATACTATGCTATATATCTCTGTTTGCTTAATTCAGGAGTGTATAGTGTTGTATTGATTCATTTCGGTGATGTTATGTTCCTATATCAAATCGCGTTTGCTTAATTCGCGTGTGTTCATTAATGTTCGCTTAGTTCATGAGGGCTTAACCCCGTTTGCTTAATTCGGGAATAGGAACATATATCTGTAGTAGTGGTTTCTCTTGTAAATTGTTGCTACAACCGGGAGGGGATTAGAATTTGCTTAGGGCTTGGAATTATATAAACCAATGATAGTGGGAAACCGAGAACAGTAGGTTGATCGTCTTTAGTTTATTTGTTAATCTCTTAAACTGCTTTGTTTTTATTGTTCTGTTTTGTTTTGTTTCTTATTTGCATTCACTCCAACCCCCCAAAACTGATTTTCTGTTAATAATAGCAACCTAAGAGTCCTTGAGAGACGATATCCGAGTTATTGCTCCCTATCTACATTATTTTGTAAACGCTCGTTCTTTTTGGGGCGTGGCGACAGCGCGACCACTTCAGTTCGAGTTGAAGGAAGCTAAAGCCCAGATTATAAGGGAACGAATTTCTGGGTTCTCGCGTGCTATTAAACAAATCCAGTGCTTTCTTCCTGATTCTGATCTTTCGAGAGCCGTCGTCGACAAGGATTTTAATAAAGATGGCATAATGGTTCCTTTGTCCGAGCTCGATGATGAGGAAGAGGAGAATAATGAAGAGCATGTTGTGGGAGAGGAGGAGAACAGAGGAACTGAAGTAGTCGTGCTCGAGCCATCCTCGATTGCTCTTTCGCAAGCTGAAGACACTATTGGTTCCAACCTTGATGGGGTCTTTGCTTATGGGAATGCCCATGAGTAACTCAGCAAATTTTTAAGATATTTTGTACTCTTGGCTATGCCCTATGTACTTTTGCTTTATGAATGATAAAGACTTCATACTTATGGTATTTAACCCAGCATTTCGATTTACTCGGTTAACCTTCCGAAGTTCTTACTCGCCTTTTGTGCTTGGCGTTTTAATTTGGCCTCGTGAGCTTTTTGAGCTCGGCCCTATCATAGTTAACTATTTCATGTTTTTCTTGCTTACCTTTTTAGGTTCGGCCTTTCGATTTTAGCTTGGTCGGCCACTTCGATCCGGCATTTCGACTTTAGCTCGGTCGATTTTACTCGATCACCTTTTTAGGCCTCTTGCCTCTTTAGGTTCGGCGTTTCGACAACAACTCGGTCGATTTTAGCTCGGTCACCTTTTTTAGGACTTTTGACTTAGGACTTTTGCCTTTTAGGTTCGGCTTTTTGACAACAGCTCGGTCGATTTTAGCTCGGTCACCTTTTTAGGACTTTTTGTTTTTTGTGAGTTAGTATGGTGTTTGAGTGCTCGAGCTGATGGAACTTTATTTTCCAAGGGAGAAGTTCTCCCCCATACTCTTCCATTTGAATGGAGCCGGAGCTCGATCTCTGTGATTTTTATAGAGGGAGTCTAAATAGAAACGAGACAGAGGTCGGTGCTGTGGAAACTCAGGATGTGTGATGCCCAAAATCCGAATCACAGAACCCACTCCAGAGGAAGGCATCATTACAACAGAGTGTGTCTTCAATGCCGACAACATTGTATTTGCTGGAAAAGGTGAATCATCAAGTATGGCGTTGGGCAGTTCACACGGAGAATGATGTAGCCTACACTCTCTGTCAATGGCAGCAGTGGGCATTTGGTCGAGCACTTTGTAGTCGGAAATTTTATGACTCTGGGAGTGGTATCATCCGAACATCACTTTGCTCAAATATGATATGATGCTACATAACACAACATTAAAGGCGTGGAGCAAAACATATCAAATCATATTAGATTTAAACTAGATTTAAAGAACAATATCACCTGAGCATTTCACGGCTTCTGATTTAGGCATTCCTTCAAGCTACTATGGTCGAGCTTTCCTAGGCCGAGCTGTGGTGGCCAAGCTTTCTAAGACATCTTCAGCTTTCCGAGGCCGAGCTGTGGTGGCCGAGCTCTCTAAGACATCTTCTTCAGCTCTCCAAGGCCGAGCTGTGATGGCCGAGCTCTCTAAGACATCTTCTTCACTCTAAGACCGAGCTACGGTGGTCGAGCTTTCTAAGACATCTTCAGCTTTCCGAGGCCGAGCTCTCTAAGAAACCTTCTTTACTCTGAGGCCGAGATGTGGTGGCCGACCTTTCTAAGACATCTTCACTCTGAGGCCGAGCTGTGGTGGCCGAGCTCTCTAAGATATCTTTTTCAGTTCTCCGAGGCCGAGCCGTGATGGCCGAGCTCTCTAAGACATCTTATTCAGTTCTTCGAGGCTGAGCTGTGGTGGCCGAGCTCTCTAAGAAACCTTCTTCCCTCTGAAGCCGAGCTGATGAAGTTGGGTTTGGTCGATCTTATCAAAGTGGAATCGACGTGACCGAGCTCACCGAGTTGTTGGTAAATATTATCCTCCAAAGCAGAAAATCTCAATCCTGCTAGTGTTAGTTGGCTGACACCATTTGATAATGATAGAGATAAAATCCCTGATTTTAGCAATTTCAAATCATAAGCCTCTCAAAATCAAGAGTTTAACGTCGTTCAGTGCACAAATATCTAAATTCAAGTTGTTCCTCTTAGGGTACTGCCATTTGTGTTGTGAGGAGTGAGAGCCATCAGCCATGTGAGTTCAAGAGTATATGGCTTGTTTATTCCAATTAAATTAGCCTTTAATTTGTTTCAGGCTTTAGTCTACTTGAGGACCTTTTAGGGTGGGAAATCAAATGAAAAGTTACACGAGCAGAGAAGGAAAAGAATAAAACCAAGTCAAGAGGAACAATATCACCTTGGAAGTTATAATCCCACTATTTTCTGATACCTCTCAAACTGTTGGCCGTTTGATATCGCTGATCATAATGTGTGCTGTCCTGTAATGAAAGGACATCGAGGCCGTGTACGTTGTCCTTGGATCTGAGATTCCGAGTTGGAGGACACCATGGCTGCGACGCGATGAAAATCCGGCCAGGTTACGAAATATGAATGGGCTCCTTCAGGGTCAATCTGGTAAGCGAAGAATGGGTACGGGTTGATTGTAAAAGGCGATTTGTTATTCTTGAGAAACGCCAGCAATTGCTTGAGGGTGTCTTGGAGGGTCGGGTTGAACGACCCGGTTGACGGTGGATCCGACCGAGTCAACACCCCATGGAATGCACCGTCGACACCTTCACCCTATCGCCCAGAGAGGCCGAGCTGAGGGCATTTTGGAGATTTTGTTGGGAATTTGCGTATAAAAAAAATAACGCAGCGGAAAAATTCCCATCGAAGGATCCTTGCGAATGGTCACGATTCATGGTTAAAAGATTTACCTCTTGAAGCGATGACAGTTGATTAAAAATCGTCTATCACGAACACTGCACGAACGATGTATCTAAGGTATCCACACGAGCAGATTCCGTGAACGTCCAACGTCACGAACCTGAAGCGTCTCTGTCTCACAGTGCTAGCTTCGAAAACCAAGACCTGCTGCTCACTATCACTCTCTATGTGTGGCTAGGGTAAAACAAAACCGTGTAGGCACAACAACTTAAGTGGTCTACTTATAGCAGCACCTCCTTAAGTGAGTTAGTGAGCAGCGTTTGACCTAAGCCCCATGTACTATGCGCTAGACCCAATAGAAAAGTCCAACTCTCCTTTTAATGCTTCTTTTAATCCTCTCTTATGTGTGTGACCCTATAGGTTCCTAAAATGTTAGTAGTAATATTAAATCCCATTTAATATTACAAACAGTGAGTGGTATCTAGCAATACATCACTGCTACCTAAGTAGTGAGAAAGTCAATGATTTGACGAAACCTTTCTGTGACAAATATTCATGTGCATTATTATCCCTTTGTCCATATATCTATATTGAACACAAGACATAGAATGTGTCACCCTTGTATGGTTCAATATCATGTTCCCTGATACCCGAGTAGACTTAACAACAAATGAGGTCAATATCTCATATTGACTCATTTCAGCACGGCCATGCATTTTACAGTCTCACTCTATCATGGGCCCCACAGATATTACTCCTGTTATGTAGGAGGGACAAATTCCATCTAGGTCACTCACATCCCTCTGCATGGCTCGAGGTATGCCCAATGACCGTCTTTATAATCATCCTATTACAGATGACGTTTGACGATATTAAAGCACACGACTCCTCATGTAGGAATCGTAGCGATTTCAGGTCCAAGGATTGCATAGACCATTGTCACTATGAGAACTACTTATGACACTCACACAACGCTCCATGTAGTGTTCTCATGGTGGGTCAATCCAGCACATCATTACTCTAATGTGTACCTATGTGGCGACTCGATATCTCGTATCCATGACCCGTGAGATATGGTCATCAGTCTGCACACATAACAGTCTCAATGTATTATTATTGTCCTTATTAATAAAATACTTGACTACGGATATTTAAGAATAGGATTTCATTGTTCAATAGTGTCTCACGATCAAGTCATATACTTGATATTCTATTAAACTGAAATTTCTATTCTAAGGACTTTATTATGTTTAAACAAGTAACACAATAAACTGGAATGCCTCATATCATATATGTATATAATAGCAAGATACAAATGTAAGTCTAAGAAATACACTGGCCTCTAGGGCTTACACCAACAAATTTCGAATTGCCGGCATCAGCTGCGAGTACAGGCCCTTGTCGACGAAGGTTAACCTCTCGTTGCCGACGGTAATGAGAGTGATGTTGCTGACTGGGTAGTAAGGCAACACGTTCGCACTCACCCACTGAGTCGCCTTGCTAGGATTGGAGGCCAGACTCGGAATGTCGCCGTTGGCGACGACGATGACGATTCCGATGCCGGAATTGGCCATCGCCCTGATGATAGCGGGATCGGCATCGTAGATACGGATTTTTCCTATGGTGGTGGATTCTAGGTGCTTGGCGGTGGCATCCGGCATCGGAAGGTTGTCGGTGACCTGGTCGTAGTTTACTCAGTTGAAGGATTGCGACTCAGCAAAGCGAAGTGTGATAGCCAACAGAGAAACGTAGAGGAGGAATGAAGGTGTAGCTGTGGCTTCAAAAGCTTAGCTTAGGTTCCACCAATTATTATTATTGAAGGTGCGGTCGGGGCAAAGTTTTACCTTGACCCATGATGGGTGCCAAATGTTCCTGCCTAGATCCGACTTACCGAAATCTCGCCGTAAAACGTCAAACCAAGAGTGAAAATGGGGGTTGTTTTAGATTATGGCTTGACAGAATGTTGTATTCCGGTCCTACGTATCCCAATGGGAATCAAAGCCAGACGTAGTTCTAGGTTCGACCTTTGGCCATACGGTGATCTCAATCCCTTAATCTTGTATCTCATGAATACCAGCGAGCAAGGACTCTTCAATAGTCTCTTGGTCGAGCTAGTTTCTCCAATACGTTTAAGGGAGAGTCACCGGGATTAGTGAAAAGTGATTGTCTCTCTTGGGTTCTCCTCCTTTTATAATAGGATCCCCATATCTTTAAGAGATCTGGATTTATCTCCTTTTATCTCTTAAATCTTCTTTGAGATGTGATTTCCTTAATTTAAGGGATATTATCTCTTTTAATCGGATAAGGTTATGTGAGATAATATCAGGATTGATTAAGATAATATCTTAAATTGATCTCTTAACCGGATAAGGTTATTTGAGATAATATTAGGATTATTTAAGGATAATATCAATATCTTATCCCTTAATTTAAGGGACATTATCTCTTCTAATCGGATAAGGTTGTTTGAGATAATGTCAGGATTATTGAAGATAATATCAATATCTTATCCTTAATATCTGGGTTGGATCGGGTATCCAAGCTCGGTGACCGGGTTTTACTCCTCGGTCAGTACAGTAATCAAACTCAGGTTGTGAATTTGATTGATCATAATGTGCATGGTCATTTGGTTTTAGGTGACAAAATTCCCTCCATTGATCAACCTGAGGATAGGTCCTCTAGACTTGTCACATTTGCACAAAGGGTTTCTAATTCTCTAGAAAACGTTTCCTCCAATGAGGGGCAAGGTCTCCAGTCCGGTCTGTTTTTTATGAATCTATCCAAATTGGCTCCTCTGTGGCTTCTCCTATGGCTAGGAAGCAAATTGGTAGCTCTTATCAGTCTCCAAACATGCCTTCTCATGTTTGATTGATTGAGATGGCCCTTACAGTTAGTGGTAAGGGATTGGTGACTCCAGAGATTCTTTCAAAAAATCATAATGTTGCTGATGACTTGAGGCTAATTGGCAGGTTTTGGGGGAATGAAGGGGAGGATGCTGCCATTAATCAACAAGAGGATGATATCCCTAAGGCCAATGTTGTACTGACAATGACTCTTTTACAGTTGATGTCTCTAAATCAAAAAAGAAGAAATTGAGGAAACATAATCAAAAGATCATCCAAAGGACTGAGTATTACAATACCCGATTCAGGGTTGGTGAACAATATGAATCCTTTTAAGTTTTTCAGCTTTGCTCTTTCATAATCCTTTCAGACATGAAGATTTTATATTGGAATGCTAAAGGATTCGATAATTCTGAAACTAGAATGGTTTTACAGAATTTCTGTTTAAAACACAAACCTGATTTTGTTTTCCTTTCTGAACCTTGAATTCTTTCAAATCAAGTTCCTTTTGGTTTTTGGAAAAGATTGAAGTTGAAGCTTTTTGTTGAGAATGTGAGGGATTCTATGCCTCCTAATTTGTGGGGCTATGTTCTGAACACCTATCTCTTGCTATCATTTCATCTTCCAGCCAACAAGTAGCCTTTTCAGTTATAGAAAATGGGCAACAGGTTTTCATATCAGTAATATATGTTAGTACTTCTTATCTGGTTAGAAGACAATTGTGGTTGGACTTAGCCTCTTTGCATTAGTCCCATCCCTGTCCTTGGAGCTTTAATGGAGACTTTAATGTTTTTTTAGGAGCTCGTGAGAAAAGAGGAGGGAGACTCCCTCTTAGAAACTTTTGTGAAGACTTTTGGGCATGGACAGATTCCTGTGTTCTTACTCATTCAAACCAGAGGTTCTGATTATACATGGTCAAATGGAAGGGGTTTTAGATGCCATACTGAATTGAGGCTTGATAGGGCCATTTGTAATGAAGATAGTTTCTCCTTTTGGAATAGCATCTCTTGTTGCACATTTCCAAGGACTCACTCTGATCACCATCCAATCTTGCTGACTTTAAAGAAATGTGCTTCATCTTTTCCTTCCTCCTTTAGATTCTTTACAATACGGTTGAGTCATCCTGATTGTACTAGGTTAGTGTCTGAAATCTGGCAGAAACAGTTGTTGGTTGTCCCATGTTTGTATTATCTCAAAAGCTTAAAATGTTGAAGACTGAGTTGAAAACTTGGAACAAAGTGGTTTTTGAGTTGAAAAGGCTATGTGTGCTGTATCTGACATTCAAACCAGAATTGATAATGAAGGTTTTCAGGATGCTTTTCATGAAATTGAGTTAAATGCTCAATTTGAACTTCAACTAGCCTTTTCTGCTCAAGAAAGCTTTTGGAAAGAGAAGTCCAGGTTAGATTGGTTTACACAAGGAGATAGAAACACTGCATTTTTTCATAGAGTATCTAAAATCAGAAACGTGTCTAAGCAATATTGTCCTTCTTGAGGTAGGGTGATTCTATTATTGAAGATATAGCAGAATTGGAAAGTCATGTGACTGAGTATTTCAGAAATCTATATGCATCTAATAACTCTTGTACAAATAATGGTCTTGTTGAGAGAGTCATTACTTTTTTGGTGACTGATGAGGATAACATAATGCTTATTGATATGCCTTCAATGGATGAGGTTAAGGCAGCTGTTTTCTCTATGGATGGAAATAGTGCTCCAGGTCCTGATGGATTTGGTGGTTGATTTTTCCAAGCTTGTTGGGATATTGAAGGGATTGATGTCTTCAAATCAGTTCTTCAGTTTTTGAGAAAAGTTGGACCATGCCAAACATGAACTCAAATGTAGTAGTTTTAATTCCAAAGACTCCATCAGCTGATAAAATTGAGCAATACATGCCAATATCTTCGGTAAACATTCAGTTTAAGATCATTACCAAAATCCTTGCTGATAGGCTTGCTATCATAGCTCCAAAAATTATTTCAGATCAACAAAGCGCTTTGTTAGAGGGTGGCAAATTTCAGATTGCATTTGTATAGCTTCTGAAGCTGTTAACATGCTAGAAAGAAGGTCTTTTGGTGGCAATATTGCATTGAAATTTGATATTAAAAAGGCCTTTGACACCATTGATTGGTCTTTTTTGTTGAAGGTTCTTTACGCTTTTGGCTTTAATGCTCAGTTTTGTAGTTTGATTCATACCATTTTGTTGTCAGCCAAGTTGTCTTTCTCAGTCAATGGTCACTTAGTTGGTTTCTTTTCCTGCAAAAGAGGAGTAAGGCAAGGTAATCCTTTGTCTCCTTTACTTTTTTGTTTAGATGAGGATGTTTTGAGTAGGGGTATTACATTGTCAGTGCAATCTGGTCAGTTGCAGCATATGGCAAGCCCGAGACACTATGCTACTCCAACACACATTCTATATGCAGATGATATTCTGGTTTTTTGCATAGGGACCAAGAAAGGATTATCTGCTTTGATGTCTATTTTTCATGAATATGGTAAAGCATCTGGTCAGCTACTTGCCTTGGATAAATGCAGATTTTTCCCTGGATCTATGACAAGTAGAAGAATTGCTGAAATTAGTAACATACTTGGTTTTAAATCAGGTCAGCTGCCTTTTACTTATTTAGGTGTCCCAATTTTCAAAGGCAAACCGATAAGATTCCATTTGCAGCATATTGCAGACAAAATCAAGTCCAAATTATCTACTTGGAAAGGTAGTCTTCTCTCTTTTATGGGAAGAGTGCAACTGATTCATTCCATTATTCACAGCATGTTGGTGTACAGTTTTCACATCTATTCCTGGCCTGTTTCTCTATTGAAATTGGTTGATAAATGGACTAGAAACTTTATTTGGACAGGAGATGTGAATGAAAAGAGAGTTGTTACTGTCTCTTGGTAATCATTGATTTGTGACTGGGTTAATCCTAGTGTGAAAAGAGGGTAGGAAGGCAGCTTGGTAATCATTGATTTGTGACTGGGTTAATCCTAGTGTGAAAGGAGAGTGCTCCTTTGGGGGTATACTTGTATACCTTGTTCCCTTTTACTGTTTCTGTTTTCAATCATAAATCAAGAAGTTCTTTCATCTTGTTTTTTCTCTTTTGTGTGCTGGTTTGCTGTAGTTAGGTTTTGTTTTCCTATCTTTGAAAGAAAGGTTCCTAACAGATTAGTCCGACCTGCCGGATTCGAAACCTCTCACGATGGAGAATCGAGTAAGAGCCCTGGAGAAAGCGGTCGACGAGCACGGAGTGAAGCTGGACGAGATAAAGACAGACATAGAATATATCAAAAACTTGTTGTTGCAAATGAACAACAAGAAGACTCCTTATATGGTGGGAGACAATTCTGTCAACAAGAACGAGAAGGGGACAGAGGAAGAAGACGAGGCCAGCGGGGATGAGGATGAAGAGGAGGAGTCAAGGAGTTCTTGGATCAAGAAAGTGGAATTGCCCACTTTCGAGGGACAGGACCCCCTGGGTTGGTTGGCAAGGGCAGAAAAGTTCTTTGAGGTGCAGCATGTCAAAACTTCAGAGAGGTTGAGGCTTGCATTCATTAGCATGGATGGGAATGCGGTGCATTGGTTCCAATATTGGCGGCAAAAATCCAAGAACCCATCTTGGAAAGATTTTTCAGAAGCATTGATGAGAAGGTTCGGTGGAAAAGGGAGAGGAACGGTATAGGAAAGATTGGCCTCCCTAAGACAAACCGGTGGAGTGGAGGAGTATGTGCAGGAGTTTGAGCTCTTGGTCATGCAAGCCAACCCTAATGCAGAGGATCAAGTTCTAGGCTATTTCTTAGCCGGGCTGCGTCAAGACATCAGAAGCTTGGTCAGACCCCACGACCCAAGGGATCTTGCTAGAGCGATGGAGATACCCTGTGACGTGGAAGAAATGTTGAAACAAATGGTAAATTCTGGAAATTCTGGGAACATGCAGGGGCGTGGTGCTAATTCGGGGTTCAATTTCCAAAGAGGAGGAGCAATCGTCTCCAAGGCAGGGGCGTTTAGCGATGCAAACAGTGCCCAAGTGCCAATGGTGGGACTCGATATTCTCAGGGACTTGCTTTTTCGGCAACAAAACCCAATTCTTCAGGATCGAGAAACAAAGGAACTCGAACAATTCCCTATGTTGAGTATGTTCGGAGGAGTGAGTCAGGAAAATGCTACCATTGTGGCTTGGCTTTTGGGCCAGGACACCGATGCCCAGAGAAGAGCATGCGTGTGGTAATTTTACCGAAGACGAGGAGGTTAATGATGAGGGAGAAATAACCACTATGGAAGGAGGGACCGAAGCTGAGGAGAAGGAAGAGGAGGTTGCTGAGGTGATGTCTCAGTGGATGGATCTCTCAATATGTTCCGCAGGGGGATTAACTCAACCTCATACGATGAAACTGAAAGGTGAATTACAAGGACAAGAAATCCTGATCCTGATTGATAGCGGGGCAAGCCATAACTTTGTATCTAGTCAAATGGTACAAAGATTAGGGCTCAGTATTGAACCAACCCGGTCATATTTTGTAAGATTGGGAGATGGTAACCGGAAATCCACACAAGACTGCTGCAAGGACCTGCAGGTGAAGCTGGGGACATATGTAATGAAAGGTGACTTCTTTCTATTTGATTTAGGAGGAGTGGATTTGATTCTCGGGGTTGCCTGGTTGGTGACATTGGGAGAGGTCAAGGCGAACTGGAAGACTCTGAGCATGTCATTTCTTCATCAAGGACAGAACATAGTGGTTCGTGGGGATCCCAGTCTATCCCGAGCAGTAATTTCCTCTAAGGCTTTAAAGAAATTATCCAAGAAGGAAGTTGACATGATGTCCATGCTATGGGTTATTGAGAATAGCAACATGGATGAGGATGGGTTGACAGTGGAGCAATCACGACAATTGCAGAAAGTCTTAACAGAGTATGGTACGATTTTTCAAGAGCCAAAGGGGTTGCCACCAGCTAGACAAATTGATCACCGAATTCCGATTAAGACGGGGTTAGATCCAATTAACGTGAGGCCTTATCGTTATCCACACTTGTAGAAAATGAAATAGAAACACGGGTAGCGGAGATGCTTACAACAGGAATTATTAGACCCAACAATACCCCTTATTCCAGTCCAGTTATATTGGTTAAAAAGAAGGATGGAAGTTAGAGGTTTTGCATGGACTATCGTGCTTTAAATAAGACTACCGTAACAGATAAATTTCCAATCCCGGTGATAGAAGAATTGCTAGATGAATTGAATGGGTCCATGTACTTTTCCAAAATTGATTTGAAGGCGGGTATCACCAAATCCGGATGCATGAGCCAGACATTCCTAAAACCGCATTCAGAACACATCAAGGACATTATGAATCCTTGGTAATGTCATTCGGCCTAACAAATACTCCAGTCACCTTCCAATGTGCTATGAATTCTACCCTCGAACCATTTCTTCGAAGGTGTGTCCTAGTATTTTTCAATGATATTTTAGTCTATAGCAAGGGGAGGAATATGTGAAGCATCTGAGGCTTGTACTGGCTAGATTGTTAGAACATTCTTTCTTGGCCAACCAAAAGAAATGTATTTTTGGTAAGACTAAGGTGGGATACTTGGGGCATATCATTTCTAAGAACGGAGTAGCCATGGATCCTCAAAAAATTGAAGCCATTTTACAATGGCCCCTACCCAATACTCTTAAGGCTTTGAGAGGATTATTGGGTCTCACTGGATACTATAGGAGATTTATATGCAAGTATGGCCAAATAGCTCGCCCCCTCACTGATTTATTGAAAAAGGGGAACTTCAAGTGGACCGAGGAAAGCACGAAGGCATTCACACAACTGCAGCAAGAAATTACCACAGCACCGGTGTTGTCAATGCCCGATTTCTCAAAACCTTTCTCCATTTAGTGTGACGCCTCGGGGAAAGGAATAGGGGCGGTGTTAACTCAAGATAAAAGACCAATCGCATTTTTCAGCAAAGCACTGGCAGATTCCACCCCCTCCAAATCAGTATATGAAAAAGAATTGATGGCTTTGGTTTTAGCAATCCAACACTGGAGGCTTTACCTCTTAGGACACAAGTTCACTTTGTTCACTGATCAAAAGAGCCTAAGGTACCTACTGGAGCATAGAATAACAACCCAGAATCAACAAAATTGGTTGGCCACATTGCTGGGTTATAAGTTCGAGATTGTGTATAAGGTAGGAGCATCTAATAGAGTTGCAGATGCTCTCTCAAGAAGGGATGAAGACAAAGACTTGCAGGGAATAACAAGATCTTTTTGGCCAGACATTTCAGACATGGATGAGGAAGTTAAAAAGGATCCAGTTTTGGCAAAAATTATGGAAGACTTGAAAGCTGATCCGGATTCCCACCCTCAATACACTATGGAACATAATAGACTGTACTACAAAGGAAGGTTAGTTTTGGAAGCTGATTCGGTTTGGATTCCCAAACTATTGCAGGAATTCCACACTTCCCCAATAGGAGGGCACTCGGGAATCTATAGAACTTACAGGAGAATGGCACAATCTCTTTTTTGGATTGGCATGAAAGGGACCATAACAAAGTTTGTAGCAGCTTGCCATGTTTGCCAGAGAAGAAAATATTTGGCTTCTTCTCAGGCAGGGTTGCTACAGCCTTTGCCTATTCCCAATGCAATTTGGGAGGAGCTCAGCATGGATTTTGTTGTTGGGCTTCCCAAGTCCAAAGGTTTTGATGTTGTGTTAGTCGTGGTGGATAGGCTAAGCAAATATGGCCATTTTATCCTAATCAGACACCCATACTCCACTCGATTCATTACTGAAGTGTTTGTTAATGAAGTCATTCGGCTTCATGGAGTACCAATTTCTATTGTCAGTGATAGAGACCCGATCTTCATGAGTTATTTCTGGCAGGAAATTTTCATATTACAGGGTACTACCTTAAATATGAGTACCGCCTATCACCCTGAATCGGATGGACAGATAGAGGTTCTTAATAGGACCTTGGAAACTTACCTAATGTGTTTCAGTTTAGAACAGCCCAAAGCTTGGGCAGAATTCATTCCCTGGGCAGAATATTGGTACAACACTACATTCCAAAGTGCAGCTCACGGTACTCCCTTTGAGGTTGTTTATGGAAGACCTCCTCCTTCCCTTACTAGATTTGTACCCGGAGAAACCTTAGTGGAAGCAGTGGCCCAGGATCTAATGAATAGAGATGAAGCTTTGAAGCAACTCAAGTTTCATTTGCAGAGGGCACATAACCAGATGACCCATTATGCAAACTTGCATAGAAAGAAATCTCAGATTCAAGTTGGGGACTGGGTCTACCTTAAGATCGGGCCTCACAGACAAGACTCCATGCCTACCAAGCTTCATCCTAAGCTGTCAGCGAGATATTATGGTCCCTACTTGGTTCTAAAGCAAGTTGGAGTGGTGGCGTTTAGGTTACAACTCCCGGAATAGTCCCGAATTCACCCAGTATTTCATGTTTCCCAATTAAAAAAAACTGCAGGTCACCATCCAGTGGAACCCCATCTGCCAACAAAATTGCAAGGCACGGCAGAAATTTATCAGCCCGCTCAGATTCTAGGCTCACGCGTAAGTACTCGAGCAGGTACAGAAGTCCCGCAAGTACTGGCACAGTGGCAAGGAAAGCCTCCGGAAGAAGCCACTTGGGAAGATGCATCCTCCATCAACAATCAATTTCCAGAATTCAACCTTGAGGACAAGGTTGCTTCTGACAGAGGGAGTATTGTTGGGTATGAAGATTTTGGGCTACAGCCCAATGGGGAGATGCTTCTGCAGGTTTATTATCGAAGGAAGAGAAGATCCAAGCAAATAGGAGATAAGGTCAAACCCTGAAACTAATTGGATAGGGTGTAGTTGTTAGGGTCCAAGTCTATCTCTATTTTATAGGATCTAGATAAGTTAGTTATTCACTATTTTATAGGAACTAGATAAGTTAGTTATTCACTATTTTATAGGATCTAGATAATTGATTTGCTGATAGGATTTGTTAGAGAAATCAGTTAGCTTAGTAGAAGTTAGGAATAATTGATTTGTTGATAGGATTTGTTAGAGAAATCAGTTAGCTAATTGTTAGGGGTTTGTTAGGGGGTTTACCTATAAATAAGGCTACTAATAGGGTAGGAAGGCAGCTTGGTAATCATTGATTTGTGACTGGGTTAATCCTAGTGTGAAAGGAGAGTGCTCCTTTGGGGGTATACTTGTATACCTTGTTCCCTTTTACTGTTTCTGTTTTCAATCATAAATCAAGAAGTTCTTTCATCCTATCTTTTATCTTTTGTGTGCTGGTTTGCTGTAGTTAGGTTTTGTTTTCCTATCTTTGAAAGAGAGGTTCCTAACAGATTGGTCCGACCTGCCGGATTCGAAACCTCTCATGATGTAGAATCGAGTAGAAACCCTGGAGAAAGCAGTCGACGTGCACGGAGTGAAGCTGGACGAGATGAAGACAGACATAGAATATATCAAAAACTTGTTGTTGCAAATGAACAACAAGAAGACTCCTTATATGGTGGGAGACAATTCTGTCAACAAGAACGAGAAGGGGCCAGAGGAAGAAGACGAGGCCAGCAGGGATGAGGATGAAGAGGAGGAGTCAAGGCGTTCTTGGATCAAGAAAGTGGAATTGCCCACTTTCGAGAGACAAGACCCCCTGGGTTGGTTGGCAAGGGCAGAAAAGTTCTTTGAGGTGCAGCATGTCAAAACTTCAGAGAGGTTGAGGCTTGCATTCATTAGCATGGATGGGAATGCGGTGCATTAGTTCCAATATTGGCGGCAAAAATCCAAGAACCCATCTTGGAAAGATTTTTCAGAAGCATTGATGAGAAGGTTCGGTGGAAAAGGGAGATGAACGGTATACGATAGATTGGCCTCCCTAAGACAAACCGGAGGAGTGGAGGAGTATGTGCAGGAGTTTGAGCTCTTGGTCGCGCAAGCCAACCCTAATGCATAGGATCAAGTTCTGGGCTATTTCTTAGCCGGGCTGCATCAAGACATCAGAAGCTTGGTCAAACACCACGACCCAAGGGATCTTGCTAGAGCGATGGAGATAGCCTGCGACGTGGAAGAAGTGTTGAAACAGATCCGAAATTCTGGAAATTCTGGGAACATGCAGGGGCGTGGTGCTAATTCGGGGTTCAATTTCCAAAGAGGAGGAGCAATCGTCTCCAAGGCAGGGGCGTTTAGCGGTGCAAACAGTGCCCAAGCGTCCAATGGTGGGACTCGATATTCTAAGGGACTTGCTTTTTCATCAACAAAACCCAATTCTTCAGGACCGAGAAACAAAGGAACTCGAACAATTGCCTATGCTGAGTATGTTCGGAGGAGAGAGTCAAGAAAATGCTACCATTGTGGCTTGGCTTTTGGGCCAGGACACCGATGCCCAGAGAAGAGCATGTGGGTGGTAATTTTGGCCGAAGACGAGGAGGTTAATGATGAGGGAGAAATAACCACTATGGAAGGAGGGACCGAAGCTGAGGAGAAGGAAGAGTAGGTTGCTGAGGTGGTGTCTCAGTGGATGGATCTCTCAATATGTCCCGCAGGGGGATTAACTCAACCTCATACGATGAAACTGAAAGGTGAATTACAAGGACAAGAAATCCTGATCCTGATTGATAGCGGGGCAAGCCATAACTTTGTATCTAGTCAAATGGTACAACGATTGGGGCTCAGTATTGAACTAACCCGGCCATATTTTGTAAGATTGGGAGATGGTAACCGGAAATCCACACAAGACTGCTGCAAGGACCTGCAGGTGAAGCTGGGGACATATGTAATGAAAGGTGACTTCTTTCTGTTTGATTTAGGAGGAATGGATTTGATTCTTGGGGTTGCCTGGTTGGTGACATTGGGAGAGGTCAAGGCGAACTCGAGGACTCTGAGCATGTCCTTTCTTCATCAAGGACAAAACATAGTGGTTCGTGGGGATCCCAATCTATCCCGAGCAGTAATTTCCTCTAAGGCTTTAAATAAATTAGCCAAGAAGGAAGTTGACATGATGTCCATGCTATGGGTTATTGAGAATAGCAACATGGATGAGGATGGGTTGACAGTGGAGCAATCACGACAATTACAGAAAGTCTTAACAGAGTATGGCACGATTTTTCAAGAGCCAAAGGGGTTTCCACCAGCTAGACAAATTGATCACCGAATTCCGATTAAGATGGGGTTAGATCCAATTAACGTGAGGCCTTATCGCTATCCACACTTGTAGAAAATGAAATAGAAACACAGGTAGCGGAGATGCTTGCAACAGGAATTATTAGACCCGGCAATAGCCCTTATTCCAATCCAGTTATATTGGTTAAAAAGAAGGATGGAAGTTGGAGGTTTTGCATGGACTATCGTGCTTTAAATAAGGCTACCGTAACAGATAAATTTCCAATCCCAGTGATAGAAGAATTGCTAGATGAATTGAATGGGTCCATGTACTTTTCCAAAATTCATTTGAAGGCGGGGTATCACCAAATCCGGATGCATGAGCCATACATTCCTAAAACCGCATTCAGAACACATCAAGGACATTATGAATCCTTGGTAATTCCATTCGGCCTAACAAATGCTCCAGCCACCTTCCAATGTGCTATGAATTCTACCCTCAAACCATTTCTTCGAAGGAGTGTCCTAGTATTTTTCAATGATATTTTAGTTTATAGCAAGGGGAGGAACATGTGAAGCATCTGAGGCTTGTACTAGCTAGATTGTTAGAAAATTATTTCTTGGCCAACCAAAAGAAATGTATTTTTGGTAAGACTAAGGTGGGATACTTGGGGCATATCATTTCTAAGAACGGAGTAGCCATGGATCCTCAAAAAATTGAAGCCATTTTACAATGGCCCCTACCCAAGACTCTTAAGGCTTTGAGAGGATTCTTGGGTCTCACTGGATACTATAGGAGATTCATACGCAAGTATGGCCAAATAGCTCGCCCCCTCACTGATTTATTGAAAAAGGGGAACTTCAAGTGGACCGAGGAAAGCACGAAGGCATTCACACAACTGCAGCAAGCAATTACCACAGCACCAGTGTTGTCAATGCCCGATTTCTCAAAACCTTTCTCCATTGAGTGTGACACCTCGGGGAAAGGAATAGGGGCGGTGTTAACTCAAGATAAAAGACCAATCGCATTTTTCAGCAAAGCACTGGCAGATTCCACCCTCTCCAAATCAGTATATGAAAAAGAATTGATGGCTTTGGTTTTAGCAATCTAACACTGGAGGCCATACCTCTTAGGACACAAGTTCACTGTGTTCACTGATCAAAAGAGCCTAAGGTACCTACTGGAGCAGAGAATAACAACCCAGAATCAACAAAATTGGTTGGCCACATTACTGGGTTATGAGTTCGAGATTGTGTATAAGGTAGGAGCATCTAATAGAGTTGCAGATGCTCTCTCAAGAAGGGATGAAGACAAAGACTTGCAGGGAATAACAAGATCTTTTTGGCCAGACATTGTAGACATGGATGAGGAAGTTAAAAAGGATCCAGTTTTGGCAAAAATTATGGAAGACTTGAAAGCTGATCCGGATTCCCACCCTCAATACACTATGGAACATAATATACTGTACTACAAAGGAAGGTTAGTTTTGGCAGCTGATTCGGTTTGGATTCCCAAACTAATGCTGGAATTCCACACTTCCCCAATAGGAGGGAACTCGGGAATCTATAGAACTTATAGGAGAATGGCACAATCTCTTTTCTGGATTGGAATGAAAGGGACCATAACAAAGTTTGTAGCAGCTTGCCATGCTTGCCAAAGAAGCAAATATTTGGCTTCTTCTCCGGCAGGGTTGCTGCAGCCTTTGCCTATTCCCAATGGAATTTGGGTGGAGCTCATCATGGATTTTGTTGTTGGGCTTCCCAAGTCCAAAGGTTTTGATGTTGTGTTAGTCGTGGTGGATAGGCTAAGCAAATATGGCCATTTTATTCTAATCAAACACCCATACTCCGCTCGATCCATTGCTGAAGTGTTTGTTAAGGAAGTCATTCGGCTTCATGGAGTACCAATTTCTATTGTCAGTGATAGAGACCCGATCTTCATGAGTCATTTCTGGCAGGAAATTTTCATATTGCAGGGTACTACCTTAAATATGAGTACCGCCTATCACCCTGAATCGGATGGACAGACAGAGGTTCTTAATAGGACCTTGGAAACTTACCTAATGTGTTTCAGTTCAAAACAGCCCAAAGCTTGGGCAGAATTCATTCCCTGGGTAGAATATTGGTAAAACACTACATTCCAAAGTGCAGCTCACGGTACTCCCTTTGAGGTTGTTAATGGAAGACCTCCTCCTTCCCTTACTAGATATGTACCCGGAGAAACCTTAGTGGAAGCAGTGGCCCAGGATCTAATGAATAGAGATGAAGCTTTGAAGCAACTCAAGTTTCAATTGCAGAGGGCACAGAACCAGATGACCCATTATGCAAACTTGCATAGAAAGAAATCTCAGATTCAGGTTGGGGACTGGGTCTACCTTAAGATCAAGCCTCACAGACAAGACTCCATGCCTACCAAGCTTCATCCTAAGCTGTCTGCGAGATATTATGGTCCCTAATTGGTTCTAAAGCAAGTTGGAGTGGTGGCATTTAGGTTACAACTCCCGGAACAGTCCCGAATTCACCCAGTATTTCATGTTTACCAATTAAAAAAAGCTGCAGGTCACCATCCAGTGGAACCCCATCTGCCAACAGAATTGCAAGGCACGGCAGAAATTTATCAGCCCGCTCAGATTCTGGGCTCACGCACAAGTACTCGAGCAGGTACAGAAGTCCCAGAAATCTTGATGCGATGTGGCAAGGAAAGCCTCCGGAAGAAGCCACTTGGGAGATGCATCCTCCATCAACAATCAATTTCCAGAATTCAACCTTGAGGACAAGGTTGCTTCTGACGGAGGGAGTATTGTTGGGTATGAAGATTTTGGGCTACAGCCCAATAGGGAGAAGCTTCTGCAGGTTTATTATCGAAGGAAGAGAAGATCCAAGAAAATAGGAGATAAGGCCAAACCCTGAAACTAATTGGATAGGGTGTAGTTGTTAGGGTCCAAGTCTATCTCTATTTTATAGGATCTAGATAAGTTAGTTATTCACTATTTTATAGGATCTAGATAAGTTAGTTATTCACTATTTTATAGGATCTAGATAATTGATTTGCTGATAGGATTTGTTAAAGAAATCAGTTAGCTTAGTAGAAGTTAGGAATAATTGATTTGCTGATAGGATTTGTTAGAGAAATCAGTTAGCTAATTGTTAGGGGTTTGTTAGGGGGTTTGCCTATAAATAAGGCTACTAATAGGGTAGGAAGGCAGCTTGGTAATCATTGATTTGTGACTGGGTTAATCCTAGTGTGAAAGGAGAGTGCTCCTTTGGGGGTATACTTGTATACCTTGTTCCCTTTTACTGTTTCTGTTTTCAATCATAAATCAAGAAGTTCTTTCATCCTATCTTTTATCTTTTGTGTGCTGGTTTGCTGTAGTTAGGTTTTGTTTTCCTATCTTTGAAAGAGAGGTTCCTAACAGATTGGTCCGACCTGCCGGATTCGAAACCTCTCACGATGTAGAATCGAGTAGAAACCCTGGAGAAAGCAGTCGACGTGCACGGAGTGAAGCTGGACGAGATGAAGACAGACATAGAATATATCAAAAATTTGTTGTTGCAAATGAACAACAAGAAGACTCCTTATATGGTGGGAGACAATTCTGTCAACAAGAACGAGAAGGGGCCAGAGGAAGAAGACGAGGCCAGCGGGGATGAGGATGAAGAGGAGGAGTCAAGGCATTCTTGGATCAAGAAAGTGGAATTTCCCACTTTCGAGGGACAGGACCCCCTGGGTTGGTTGGCAAGGGCAGAAAAGTTCTTTGAGGTGCAGCATGTCAAAACTTCAGAGAGGTTGAGGCTTGCATTCATTAGCATGGATGGGAATGCGGTGCATTGGTCCCAATATTGGCAGCAAAAATCCAAGAACCCATCTTGGAAAGATTTTTCAGAAGCATTGATGAGAAGGTTCGGTGGAAAAGGGAGAGGAACGGTATACGAAATATTGGCCTCCCTAAGACAAACCGGAGGAGTGGAGGAGTATGTGCAGGAGTTTGAGCTCTTGGTCGCGCAAGCCATCCCTAATGCAGAGGATCAAGTTCTGGGCTATTTCTTAGCCGGGCTGCGTCAAGACATCAGAAGCTTGGTCAGACCCCACGACCCAAGGGATCTTGCTAGAGCGATGGAGATAGCCTGCGACGTGGAAGAAGTGTTGAAACAGATGCGAAATTCTGGAAATTCTGGGAACATGCAGGGGCGTGGTGCTAATTTGGGTTTCAATTTCCAAAGAGGAGGAGCAATCGTCTCCAAGGCAGGGGCGTTTAGCAGTGCCAACAGTGCCCAAGCGTCCAATGGTGGGACTCGATATTCTCAGGGACTTGCTTTTTCGGCAACAAAACCCAATTCTTCAGGACCGAGAAACAAAGGAACTCGAACAATTCCCTATGCTGAGTATGTTGGGAGGAGAGAGTCAAGAAAATGCTACCATTGTGGCTTGGCTTTTGGGCTAGGACACCGATGCCCAGAGAAGAGCATGCGGGTGGTAATTTTGGCCGAAGACGAGGAGGTTAATGATGAGGGAGAAATAACCACTATGGAAGGAGGGATCGAAGCTGAGGAGAAGGAAGAGGAGGTTGCTGAGGTGGTGTCTCAGTGGATGGATCTCTCAATATGTCCCGCAGGGGGATTAACTCAACCTCATACGATGAAACTGAAAGGTGAATTACAAGGACAAGAAATCCTGATCCTGATCGATAGCGGGGCAAGCCATAACTTTGTATCTAGTCAAATGGTACAACGATTAGGGCTCAGTATTGAACTAACCCGGCCATATTTTGTAAGATTGGGAGATGGTAACCGGAAATCCACACAAGACTGCTGCAAGGACCTGCAGGTGAAGCTGGGGACATATGTAATGAAAGGTGACTTCTTTCTGTTTGATTTAGGAGGAGTGGATTTGATTCTCGGGGTTGCCTGGTTGGTGACATTGGGAGAGGTCAAGGCGAACTGGAAGACTCTGAGCATGTCCTTTCTTCATCAAGGATAGAACATAGTGGTTCGTAGGAATTAAGGTAAAATTTTGGGTTTTAAACTCAGACCGAAATCAGTCTGCGTTTTCACTGACAGTATAATTTTGTACTGGTCAGAAAAACCCTAATTTGACTCGAAACTGAAAATTTTATATTTTATCATTATTTTAGTGATCAAGTCTATTTCTAGAATTTTTGCTCAAAATAAAACATTATGTTTTATTCGGACGAATCTTGACGAAAAACGATTGAAAACCCTAATCGAGTAAAACGACGGAGTTGGAAACGGATCTGTAGAGGTGTGCCAGAGGATAGGAGTGATGACTCAACTTGGACAACTCACCCTAGTGAGTCACCATAGTCATCATGACCATCCAACAAAATATCTAGATATTTTGAGCAAAATATCTAGAAATCCATGTGAATTGTCCAAATTACCCTTAACTTATCCAACAAATTCCCAATGTGTCCCAAGATATTTTGGACCGCAAAATATATCTCCAATTTCGTTCCAAGCTCCACCAAAAGCCATCCATTCATTTTCATTTCACAAAAACACTAAACACACTTAATTCCTAAGTTTCAAGGATCAAAAACATAAGTTTTATTTTCTCTCACTTGTTCTTGAAAGTTCTTCACATGTTCTTCATTTCTCCTCCACATTTCATCATCTTAGAGACATGATTTCATGATTCTTAATTCATGAAACTTGTTTCCTAGATCCTTGCCTTCATTTTGAGCTATCATGTTCCTAAATCCAAGAACATTCAAGTTCTTTTTCTTTAGCTTCAAATTCGGCCAAGCCCTTTAAATCCTCCTCCAAGTGTTGTTTTGATTTTCTAAGACCATATTCCTACTCCCCTATATGATCTAGACACTTGCTATTTCACACAAAAATCCATTTGGAGCTTGTTTGTGAAATGGGTTTTTCTACCTTACACTTTGGTCATCACGTCCTCATCAACAAAGGGGTAATTTATTTTGACCCTAGTTAGTAAGTTTATTTTGTGTTTCATTAGTTTCATGAATATGTAATTTATTTCAAATTACATACTTTCAAAAAATCATGTATTAATACATAGGAATTTTCATGATATTGTTTTTGGACTTTGAACAATTTTTCTACCATGGAAACACTTTTGTCTTTATGTCTACCAAAAGGTTTTCAAAACAAATTATCCTAGCCCTTTTATATTTATGTGGTTGTAAGCTTACCCTAAGTGTACCTTTGGGTTTTTGTTTGTTTTAACTTGGATAATTTGTTGATGGATGAAGGTGATGGTGATGGAGTTGGTTTTGTGGCTTTGTGGATCAAAGAGGATGTCTTGCTTTTGGGAGCTACAAGAGGTAGGGGGAGTGAACTACCTCACACCATATTGGTGGGTGTCAATATGGCTTAATTTGATTTTGGTTAGTGACCCTAAACCTAGGGTTATCCACTTTGTTTGGTTTGGTTCTCTATGAGGACATGAATGTAATATTGGTTGTGGTGTGATTAGTACTTTGGAATTGATATGATTATATGCTCATGAACATGCTATGTTTGATTGGCTTATTCACATGCCTTGGTTTGACTAATTGGTTTGAATTGTCAATATGGATATAGCATGAGAATATGGTTATAGCATGACTTTTGAGTAATTATATGATATGATGATGTATGGTTATGACTATGAGTGTTTTTTGAGAAGTGGAATCTTCTCTTGAATTGTGGTCAAGTTTCGGCCACATATGGAACAAATGGGAGTTTAACTCCAATCCCCGAGTTTTAAGTGGATTTCGCAACACTTGAGTGGGGATATGAACAAAGACAATGAAGAAAGGAAAAGAACAAGTTCTTACGCTATGAAATTATGCAATTATTACAAGGAACGATTTAATTAAAAGCCTACTCTATGTGAGGCATAGGTACAATTTCCTTAGAATCCTCACTTAGAATGTTTTGATTTTCAATCAAGGTAACTGTGGAGTTGAAATCGTATTTGGAAATCAATGGAAATAAGTTTTCATGAAGAACAACCATCCAAAAAGGATGTTTATTTTAATTCAGGTTTGAGTTATAACTTGAACGGGAAACATTTTCTATACTTAGCTCACTAATTAAATGACTTCGTTTAAGTCATAAATCAGTTAAATCAAAATGATTTTGATAAGAACAGACCTTATAATGAACTTTACATATTAACTTTATGTGATGGCTCTAAACGTTTTCAAAACGGATTTCAAAACACAAATGAATGAACGATGGAACCATGGTTTAGGCGTTGAATGATTTCACTTAAATGAAGGACTTTCGTAAAGTTTCCACGTGACATTCAATTGGTTGACAGTTGTTGGGCCATAAGAGTTCTATCATTTGGTGTTTTAAGAGTGATGAAAAAGGAAGTTAAGCCTTTAGAACTCTTCTTTTATTTTGATTTCAAACCCTTAATGTTGAGGTACTTAAGGCCATAAGATCGAGGTATTTAAGGAGATGTGTTTACAAAAGAAAGGATTTAAACATTTTTATTTACCATCAGAAGGATTTTAAAACCAAAGTAAACGTGTATTCCAAATCCTAAGTCAAGGAGTATGACTTAGCGATTCAAAGAAATGGAATGTTTAAAGTATGAGATATATTGGAGCAAGACTATGTCTTCATACCCTAGATGATTTTATCATCCAAGTATCCATAATACTTAATAACCAAGAGTATTCTAAGATTATTTACCGAGTAAGTAATCACGTTCAGGAAGAACCAGAAGAAATATAATGGATTGTGGAATGACCAATCTCCATAATGCACTTAAGCGTTGAAATATGGATAGACCAATGAGGGGATCCTCAACTTGTGCAAGGATTCACAGGTTGTATTGTCTTGCCTCTAGAATGGCTATTGATTCTGTCAAAGGAATCTCGAAATTTATCTGACAGATAAATACGAACGCACGTGCCATGATCGGCTTGATCCAAAGAATTTTGTCAGTAATGCCTTTGTGCCTAGGAAGTGGGCCTACATGTTCTGTGCGCATGTGGATTGTAGGGTGACGATTCTTCAATGATCTTGGGAATGTCGGGGTTGGGATGACCACCGATGGCCATTCAGGGTGATGGGTCGTGGAGTCCTGTGCAAAACACTGACAACTTCCACTTGTTGTTGTACAATCTTGGTTATCGATGGCATTTCACAATCAATAGGGTTATTATTATTGATGCACAAGTATCCCTAATGTTGGCAGTTGTGAAACATGTGTTCTAACCACTCCTTCCGAACATTCTCTTAGCTTCGGGGTAGAGTCAAATTTTCCTTGAGGATGTGTAGGTATGGGATTATGCAGTTTCAATCAGTCATCTCTGCATTCTTGTGAGGCTGTGTAGGTATGGGACTATGCGGTTTCACTAGGTCATGTTTGTGTATAAGCTATATCCTGTCATGCTTTGATGTTGCATGCTTTTGATGATATGTATATATTGTATGTTGCTGGTATATTGATTGAATTGTTGGTCTGCAAATGGATGATAATATGAGATATGTTAGTAAGAGTATGTGTATGCATATGTGCCATGTTGTGTCGTGCTATTTTCATATCTGCCATATGTTGCGTGATGTTGGGAATCTCACCTCCTTTGTTTTATATTGTTGTGTTTGGTTTGACTTTGCGCCTTTTTTGTTCTTCTAAGAAGGATAGGATGTTGAGATGTCGCTCGACTGACCCACCAGAGGTGTTGAGGTTCGAGCATGGGGACGACATGGTGAAGGCTCTAGGAGACATAACTTCCAGCTTTCGGATGGTTCAAGATGAGGGTTTCCGTGTTTCCTGTCGTGTCTGATCTTCCTTTTCTTCTGATAGCATGAATGTCGATGGTTCTTAGGCTATGACTTTTCCCTTGGAAGGGGAAAGGGCCTAGTACGAGAGTTACTTTGTAGTGGCTCTAGTAGTGCCTTTTGTGGCGATGTCGGTAGTGGGCTCAAATAGAGTTTCCACTAGATTTCGACAATTAGTTTGTCTTTCTCGTAATGTATGAGAAAATATTGTCTTTTATATATAGTTGGGCCAACGTAGGATGTACGTGTGTGATTTTAGCTTTAATGGAGTTGCGTCTCCAAGTACCTTATGTTTTTAGGAGCTGTGTCTCCATATCTTTATGTTGGGTCTTTACGTGTATATGTTTTGTTCGACAAGTCGGGTTGGGTTTTTTATGTAAGTCTATTTCTGAACCTATGTCCTGAAATGCATTAAGAAATGTTTTATTACACATTACCTATTTCCAGATATTTACATTTAT
Source organism: Sophora flavescens (assembly GCA_030762895.1). NCBI lineage: Eukaryota > Viridiplantae > Streptophyta > Magnoliopsida > Fabales > Fabaceae > Sophora > Sophora flavescens. The sequence goes on from CM061068.1 coordinate 123,018,825, forward strand.
GTCTTACGAAAGTGAAAATTTTCCTCATTATATTACAACGAATTTTAAATTACCCTATTTTCGGTATTAAAACGTTACAAACAATGTAGCGCCCGAGAAGGGTGTTACATTTGTTGCCCTCTTTTATTAGTGAGGATTTTAGTGAAAATAGGCTAGGTCTTCCTAATTATCGTTTTAAATGATTCTTTTCATCATGGGTTTTGGTTCTTGTCCCTTCATGTTCTTGTATTCTTTATTGTTTTTTATTTAATAAAATGTTGGTGTGCTACAGATGATTGATTGGTAGGGGCCAAGGTGCCAACCTAATTGAGATGTTAGTTTCTATTGTGATGCTTTTGTATGTCTTCTTTGCTTAAAAAAAATTAAGCATCATCAAATCACCAAAACAATTTACAAATCGAAATTCAGTCAGACCTATGACTAAGCATCACAGATCATATTAACATCGAATTATACATGCAAGCATTAGCATCTATCATGTTAATTAAGTCATGCAATTTTGAAATCGAATGATTAAGCATCAACCCAACAAAGAAATTGCAATGAAGAAAAGAGAGTAGAGATTAAGATGAAAAAATAAAATAAAATCAAGAACAAGAATTCACAATTATAACCAAACCTCAAGATCCAAAAATGAAATCCTTACACCGGTGAATTGATCAAAAGGGTTTAGCCTTCTATGAAGGCTCACAAAAAAATCTCAAGAAAAGGGAAATAAATTCAGACAAAAAGGAATACTAAATAAGCTATAAAATAGCAACCTCCAAATTGCCCAAGTCAAAAGTGTTTTTCTAAGACTCTAAAAAATACATTTATAGTCTCCCTAGGTTAATCTAGGTTAACTAAGATGTCTGATAAGAAAAAAAAATGCCCAAAATATGTTTATTAGCCCAAAAGTAACTATTTACATAAAGAGTTGTTGAGACGTAATCCAAACTAGATTTTGACCCGCGCTTTGCACGGTGGAATTGAATTACTTGGTTTGGTTTTTTTTTCTGTTGGTGAACCCGGGTATCCTCCAACCGGGAGCCGGAGACTAATCTCTTGAGGTACTTTAAGAGGTTGACCTCTCCCAACAGATGTTTTTCCCTACACATGAGGCAGGAATCGAACCTTGACCACATGCTTAAGGGGGCCGGTTATCAACCAACCGTACCACACCATGTTGGTAAGTTTTTTTTATAATGTATGTATTTTAGATTTTTGTTATTTATTATTTGATATATGATTATAAAATTATGAACTTGACAATAAATTCTTTTTGCTGATAACCTGAAAATATTGTTTAAACATGACATAAAAGTATGCGAAATTTAATTTATTACAAACAGTGATTTTACCCATTATTGAGTACACTTGGAGATTATGAAAAAACAATGGCTTCAATTATCCATATTGATTAAATTATGAGTCAACTCGTGGCCCATACCTGCCTTACAATGTTGTCCCTATTGATTTTTATTTTAAGTTTCTAAACCTTAACATTACATCAAGGATCTCATGGTGTCATGTTAATTGAGAACTTTATAAACCTTCCTTTTAAGCCATAGTCGCACTATGTTGTCCCATGATTTGTGTTTTATTTGAAGCTTTTCACCATAAGTTTGTATCAAGATTGAATCTTCATCTCAGGTGGTTGTGTTTTGTGTGTCTTTGGATGTTCTGATAATACGAACGAACCTCATTTCAAAAGAAATCTATTTGGCTCCTTTTTCACTTGCTATGGAGATGGATAAAACAAAAAACAAAAAAGTAAATAATTTGATGAATATGAATAATTAAATTTGATAATCTAACAATATAAAATAACACATAAACTTCGAAATTTATAGCTTTCTAGTATACCAATTGAGAATCAAGAGAATCAATTTGAACATGAGAATTTCCAGATTGTTATAGCATCAAAGGATTCATTTTTGGTGAACGGTTACTTGTAGAGCCTAGAGTGTGCAAAAAGGGGTGTGGAATATGTGTGATTATTTCTGTTGCCCTCCCTCCTGGTTACTTCTTATTTTCTAGCTATTGTTTTTCTTCTTACTGTGTATTCCTGCACCTACATCCAGAGTCTATAACTGGACTACCTAAATTCACTTGTATTAAACTCATCTACTTAATAAAACCAAGTGCAGAAAGGTTATTTAACAATATTACCGAATTCCCTTATTTTTGAGTTGCTCCTAACACAAACCAAGTTTGATTCAAGTAAATGTAGTGTGACTTTATCCACAAAAAATGTATTGTGACTTTTTTGTCGGATGCTTTTCAATGGCAAACTAATATGCTTTTTGTCTTCCACACTTAAGTAGTCAAACTCACAAATAATGGTGGTTGTAGAAAATGTATGTGATAACATGTAATGAGTTGACATTAGATGTAAGGAAGGCATTAGGGTGTAATCGCACAAATGCAATTGTTTTCACTTCCATGCTTTACTCATTGAATGAATTCATCTGCCAATGTAATATCCAAAAAAAAATAAAAAATTAAGGGATCACTTATATCCTAAATGCCTAGTAGTGATTGACTTTTAACTATTGAGTTTTGTAGGTGTGGCATTAGTTGTTTACTCGAATTACCTTGTTGCACTCTAACATTCCATGATCCAATTAAAATAGTGAAAACTTAGACAAAAAGATGACAAGGGGATTTGGTTTGTGGAAGGGATTTATCTTGAGTGCTAATAATCTTCCCAAATGGTGGACTAAGGAGAATCAGTACACCATTAAAACCTGCATATTTTTCACATCAGCTGCTTTGATAATCTTTCTGTCTTGGCGCACGCATGTTGCGAGACTGCTTTGTCACTCTTTTTGCACATGAAGCGTTCACTTCATTAGTTAAGGTTCTATTGTTGAACCTTCAAGCAAAGAAGTGCACTCTACCCGTGTTCATGAAGAAAATGAGTAAATTAAAAGTCTTGATGATCCCAAATTATGATTTCTATCATTCTGGCTTAAGAGAATTATGAACTGCTTCATTATCTATCCAATATTAAAAGAGAGTCACATTGGAGTAGGTTTCAATTCCTTTGTATTTGTCTAGGGATAGCTTATAATTTTTCCCCCAAAAAATATATTTGTCTAGGTTAACTATAGTTTTCTTTATGAGCAAACAAATGTAATAATTGGAGTAGAAGGGTTACTATAACCTGACTTTTACCATCCAGGCCAAAATAAAAACCAAAAAACAGTAACAGAACCTGAATAGCCTCCTGGATTAAACAATCTTTTATCTACAACATCCATATATTTACTGGCAACAAAATCAAACCCCCAAAGTAAAAAAAAAAATAATAATAAAAAATAAAAAAATGATAACCAGTGTCCTAAGGACATTGGTTAATGAACCAAACATAGAAAATTTACATAGGAAAGTGGTCTATTCAAATTATTGAACTCTTAAAAGTTGCACTTCCCAACAAGTAATTTTTATCTTTAAAATCCTTAACTAATACCTTCAGGGCACTGGTTAGTAATACCCAAAAACAAAATACGGTGGCATCTAAGATTTGCACTATTGGCGCATAAAAAATGAGGTCACATGTCTAACTTTATTTTATTTTATTTTGGGCTTTGTTTAAGGCTAAAATTACTGTGACTCCAACTAAAAGGCACAAAAAATGAGGTCACATATCCAACTTTATTTTATTTTATTTCTGGCTTTGCTTAAGGCTAAAATTACTGTGACTCCAAATAAAATCGTAAACTGAAGCCAGCAAAAGAAAAGAAAAGAGAGAGGGTGGCTGTGAATCTTGATACCTTCTTCCAATTGGAATAAACATGCCTCACATGATGCCAAACCATTCGTCTCTCCAAACAGGGAGCCACGTAGATGTAGGTGCCAAACCTTGTGGAAATAAAAGGTAAAAGAAATCAGCATCAATGTATTTGGAGCAATCAAAGAGCATTATTACTACAAACATGGCATTCAAATCTTTATATATATATATATATATATATATATATATATATATATATATATACTAAACTGCAGATGGTGAACCAACATGATGTGTCACAGTTAGTAGAAAATTGGGTCCCTTAAACATATGGTGAGGGTTCGATTCCTGTCTCATGCATATGGAAGAGCATCTGTTGGGAGAGGTCAACCCCTTAAATGGATTTCAGTATGATGATCATGTTGCCAGCAATATAAAATTGGATAAAGAAAGTATGAGGGTACATTGGATTATCATGGAAAAATTGATTACTAACGAAAATATATAAACATAATCCAGCTAGCTACAAGGCAACTTGACAAAACAAAGTCTTGATAGATCACTTGAAAAATAAACATAATCACCTTATCCATTCCTCATAACTACACAAGAAGAGTTCACTGCTGAAACCAGTTAAAGGTTACGGAATGCACTTAAACACCATCTACTTTTTAGGATTGATCCATTGATATAAGTAAGAACGGCTAGTTAATTCTAAAACTACACAGATGCATGGCCGATTTCATAATCATCCCCAAACACAAAATAGGTGCATTACATAGTGAACTTTCAAACTCTTTGACCCTTGGACAGAATCAGATTAAGTACACCAACAAAAAGCAAACAATATCCATTGAAACCAAAGAGTCAAGGTTCTAAATTGCGGTTGCGGTCGCGGATGCGGTCGCGGTTGCGATCACTGCGATTGCAGTTATTGCGATCGTTACGAGGCGGACTGCAGCCGCTGTGGTGTGAAATAATTTTATATTCGCACCAAATCTAAAAAATATTGTATAATTATTGTAATTCTTCATATATCTGAATTGAGAAGATGATAGCAAAAATAGAGAAAACAAACAAATTTCTAAAGCATAAAGGAATAATTCTTGCATCTAAATGCTTTGGGGGCCTGAAACTTTTTTAGTTTTGAAAAAATATTGAACGAACGGTACTGAAAATGGGTGTTGCGGCCTGATACGGTCCGATGCAGTGTCTGATGTGGTGCTGATGCGATTGTGTTGCGGCCGCAACACGTGAAAAGGGATCACACCTCAATTGCGGTGTGATGTGATTGCGCTGCGGTCCGCAACCGCTATATTGCGGCCGCAATGCGTGATGCGGTCCGCAATTTAGAACTATGCCAAGATCGTTTAACATTCTACATACCAAGTATGAGAATCCATTCAGACACCAAAGTACAAATTTCATATAAAGGGAACTTGTTACAACCTCTGAATCATAAAGTTCAGTAATAAAATCTAAATCAGTTCAAGTTTTTCATTAAACATGTGGTATGTATTAAGGTCAGAGCGCAGAGAAGAGTGAGAGAAACTTGATTCTCATTAATGATTGGAAGAATGAACCAATCTATTACAAGAAGCTAAAATGTAGTGTACAATCTCACTCTTTTATGTCAAAATGTCATCCATTACGGTTTTTGAATTATCTCTAGTTTCGGTTAACGGATTTCGATTCCATCTTCGAATTTGAACTCTTGGTAACGTACGCTTCGTAATGTGATGTTTAGGTGAAATTTTTAGGTGAAATTTTAGAGGCTCAAAGGCCTTAGAACTGCGCAAGGCATAATTGAGAAAGGTTCTAGGACGACTCGTTACATAGCGTTCTTCCATCGTATGACATTGGGAGGAAGAAGCCATCTAACGTCGGAAACGGCGAAGTGGCATTTAATTCGATAATGACGTAAGGTGACCTAAACCCTACTAGAGAGCGAGTAATCGAACAATGTTAATATCACATTGGGGACTACTTAGTGGTACCAATGATGATATTGGAATTGTATGTTTATCGCAGATGGGTATAAAATATTATTATTTTATTATTGATGTTGACTGGCTTGGCCTGCTTTGACTGATTGGACTGGTTTGATTGTTATTGGTAATTGGTTGTTTATCTGATGAGTAGTCTGAAGTATTGTGCTATAGATATATCTTTATATATTTATATTATTTTATTATATTTGGAAATGATTGTAATGATTGTGCTTAGAGATTGAATAGTGATAAGACATGATGAGTTATGGATGTATGTCGGGAATTCATGATACATGTGTTAGTAGTGCATAACCGAGATGATTATTGTGTTATGGTGAAGAGAATGATGAGATGGGATTATTGTTGAGGTGATCTATGACATAATGATGAGCAGTTAGGACACTAGGGGGTGACCTGAAACATGGTCTGTGATATTTCTCATATAGGTGACCTGAAACATGGTCTGTGGGGCCTATTCCTCTGTTTTCCCGTGGTTTAGACTATTGGCAGGACCGTCCCATACATTATTTCATCATTGTTGCAGCTATAGTTCATGCTTTTCATGAGCACCATGGTCGTGGTTCAGTGGTGTGCACCGTCGTGTATTTGTGAAACTATAGTACCATTGCTTTGCATGGGCATCCTCCCTCCATGGACGAGGATGTGCACTAGGGCCTCTGGAGACGTGTCGATATGGATATCCGGATATGTGGCCAGACCTGAGTATACATACTGCATTGCATTACATCATGGTGGAGGATAGAGGAAATCATAGACGTTATCAATTACTATTATTATTGATAGCATTGTTATCATTAATAACTTGAATTGTGCCTCTATATCGACCAAACTTTTTTTTTGCTTTATCCCAAATTAAGTCCACCATGTCAAACATTTTCTTTACTTATTTCACATTTTGCTTTCAATATTTCCTTCCCACCCATAATGGTGGTACTCATTCATCTCCAAGGCTTTTTATTTATAGACAGAAGTGATCAGCAAAAACCTTGTAACAATTTTATCTATAATTTTAGTACAAAGAATTGAATATTATTTTTATTTTAAAATGATATTACAATACGCAATATAACACTATGTGTTAAGTGTTCCTCTTAGATTATTACTAATGATCAACTAATCCTCTTAAATCATGTGGTGCTGACACGTGTCCCTTTATTAGAAAATCAGCAATTTCCCTTATTATTTAGTATAGATATAGATTTATTATTTAAAATAGATAAAAACAAAGGCAAGGATGTAGAAAAAATAGATTAGGAAATATGAATAGCTCTGCCTCTATTTATGTCAATTCAGAGATTGTCGTGTTTGACTCCCGAAACATTGTACCTTTACCGGTTTGTAAATATTTTAAAACAAAAAAATATATAAATTTTTGAAGGAAAAAAAATAATAAAAAAACCCTCATAACTTGACATGTGGCTTGCACCATTGTGCTACACTAAAATCAGCATTCTCTTTTATTAATTAGTATAGATATAGATTTATTATTTAAAATAGAAAAAACAAATTCAAGGATGTAGCAAAAAAAAATACAAAATATAAATAGTTTTGCCTCTATGTATGTCAATACAAAGATTGTCTTGTTTGACTCTCAAAACAATATACCTCGGTTTGTAAATATTTTAAAACTAAAAATATATAAATTTTAGAAAATAAATATAATAATAATAAAATATTCTATAACTTGACACGTGGCTTGCACCATTGTGCTACACTAAAATCAGAATTTCCTCTTATCAATATGTATAAATATAGATTTATTATTGGTTTGGTTTGATTCGGTTCGAACCGGAAAATATTAAAATATATATATATATATATATATATATATATGTAAATTAAAAATATATAAAATAAATAATGTACCTTTACCGGTTTGTAAATATTTTAAAACAAAAAATATATAAATTTTAGAAAATAAATATAATAATAATAAAAATATTCTATAACTTGACACGTGGCTTGCACCATTGTGCTACACTAAAATCAGAATTTCCCCTTAACAATTAGTATATATATAGATTTGTTATTGGTTCGGTTTGATTCGGTTCGAACCGGAAAATATTAATATATATATATATATATATATATAAATAAAAAATATATAAAATTTAAATTTTAAACTATTAAATTATATATACATTAAAATATAAGTATATAAAAATTAAAACATCAAGAACATGACAATTATACTTTTACTGTTGTTTGTCAATTTATGATTGGTTAACAGTGTAAAAAAACTTTACACTGTCAGTATATACAAATAAATTCAAAGAAAAAAAGTATTAGCAAAAAAATTATTAGAAAAAAAATTTATAAATTAAGGAAAACTTTAAAAAAAAATTAAAAAAATCTTAAAAAAAGTAAACAAAATTTGTACGAATTTAAAAATTTAAAAATAAATAAATAAATAAACTTAAAAAAAAATTAAAAAAGTAAAAAGAAAAAAAATTCTAAAAAAATGTTTCACACGTTGCTTTCAATATTTCATTCTCATCCATAATGGTGGTACTCATTCATCTACAAGGCTTTTTATTTATAGACAGAATTGATCAGCAAAAACCTTGAAATAATTTTATCTATAATTTGAGTGCAAAGAGTTGAATATTATTTTTATTTTAAAATGATATTACAATACGTAATGTAACACTATGTGTTAAGTATTCCTTTTTGATTACTACTAATGATCAAATAATCCTCTTAGATCATGTGGTTCTGACACGTGTCCCTTTATTAGAAAATCAGCAATTCTCCTTATTAATTAGTATAGATATAGATTTATTATTTAAAATTGATAAAAACAAAGGCAAGGATGTAGAAAAAATAGATTGGAAAATATGAATAGTTCTGCCTCTATTTATGTCAATTCAGAGATTGTCGTGTTTAACTCCCAAAACATTGTACCTTTACCGGTTTGTAAATATTCTAAAACCAAAAATATATATAAATTTTAGGGGAAAAAATTTTAAAAAAAAATTCATCACTTGACATGTGGCTTGCACCATTGTGCTACACTAAAATTAGCATTTCCCCTTATTAATTAGTATAGATATAGATTTATTATTTAAAATAAAAAAAACAAAGGCAAGGATGTAGCCAAAAAAAAATACAAAATATGAATAGCTCTACCTCTATTTATGTCAATACAGAGATTTTCGTGTTTGACTCCCAAAACAATATACGTTTACCGGTTTGTAAATATTTTAAAACAAAAAATATATAAATTGTAGAAAATAAAAAAATAATAATAATAAAATTTCATAACTTGACACGTGGCTTACACCAATGTGCTACAATAAAATCATAATTTCCCCTTCTCAATTAGTATAGATATAGATTTATTATTGGTTTGTCTCAATTCGGTTCGAATAGGAAAATATTAATATATATATATATATATATAATAAATAATGTACCTTTACCGGTTTGTAAATATTTTAAAACAAAAAATATATAAATTTTAGAAAATAAATAAAATAATAATAAAAATATTCAATAACTTGACACGTGGCTTGCACCATTGTGCTATACTAAAATCAGAATTTCTCCTTATCAATTAATATAGATAGAGATTTATTATTGGTTTGGTTTTATTCGGTTCGAACCGGAAAATATTAAAATATATATAAATAAAAAATATATAAAATTTTAAACTATTAAATTATATATACATTAAAATATAATTATATAAAAATTAAAAATTAAGAACATGACAACTCTAATTTTATTGTTTGCCTATTTATGATTGGTTGATAGTGTAAAAAAAATTTTACATTATCAGTGCATACAAATAAATTCAAAGAAAAAAAAGTATTAGGAAAAAATATTAGAAAAAAAATTTAAAAGTTAAGAAAAACGTAAAAAAAATATTTTCTTTAAAAAAAGGTAAACAAAGTTTTAAAAAATTTCAACATTTTTAAAAATAATTTAAAAATAAAAAAATTGAAAAATAAGCGTAAAATTTTTTTAAAAAAGTAAAAAAAATATTTTTTTTAAATAACTTATTTTAAAAAAAAATCAAAAATCCTGTCGCTGACACGTGGATGTACGGTAAAAATGCATCTCCACCTTTTATATTGGTATAGATATAGATTTATCGAGATGGATGTTCCGTGTGTTTATGTTGTTATAGATTTAAATGTTGCTACACCCTTTCCACGTTTGACGTTAAATCGTTTCTTATCCCCTTTCTTTTTTGTTGCGATGTTTGTTGTATTGTTATTGTTGTACCTTAGACCCTGATTAGACAGATGGCGCACTGGGATCACCCTTGGATGACACTAGAGGCAGGGTTCCCTCTCACGGGGACCTTTGAGTTGGAGTTCATAGATCCCAATGGGTGGCTTGTAGACTCCGTCACCCGCTTCGCAGTTTATAGGGGTCTAGTTTCGGTGACTACAAGACTGGGGCAGGGAGCTCCTTTAGGTTTGGTTGGCACTGTCAGAGCCGGCCAGACTCTTCCCTTCCCTATTGGAGTTTCGGATGGACAGTTACCATCGATGCCTCCTATGCCGGATATGGCACCAATTCCTTTCATGGTACCCTTTGAGGCACTTGTCCCAGGACCTGCACCAGCACCAGTACCTGCACCAGAGCCTGTGCTTGTACCAGTACCAGAGGAGGACCCCATAGTACCAGTTCCAGATCCGATACCTGTTCCAGAGGTTCCCTCACCTCCCGAGGTTCGAGCCACGGGGTCAGAGTCTTCCCGAGTGTCCTCCCGGCTACCTTCCCGAGATAGCATAGTTTACAGACAGATGTTCCAGAGACCTTCAGACGGGAGCTCTTCTATTGGTAACGGAGGAGTAGCATGACCGTCGAGACCACCGGGTGGTAGTGAGGGTAGTAGTTTGTGATAGCTCAGGCCAGTGTTATCGGTGTAGGTGTGTGTGTGTGAGGTTTTTATGTATTTTGAGAGGGGACTGGGTGCTGAGAGTTAGTGAGGCATCTTTCCTTTAGTTTTTTTATGTATTTTTGTTATCTTACCAGTTTGTACATATTGGGATCCTACGGATGGGATTCCCTTTACAGTATTGTACCAGGATGTATATATATAGTGATGCATGTATGTTTATATATGTTGTTTTATATTTAAGTTTTAATTTTTCCGTTGTTTTAATACAACTGCTTAATGCTAATAATATGATTAGGTTTTAATAATTTTGGGTTTTCTTTAATGGGATGTCGGGACGTTTCAGTAATGATGTGGTATTTCATACCAAATACTTCCTTGCATCTAATTTTATCAATGGAAAGTTTTTTGCGCCTATACTTCCATAACTAATTTGTTAAGAATATATATAATTTGACAATTAAACATATATGGTAGAGGTTGCTCATGAGTTGTCTTTCATAAATAATTACTCAATGATGCCAATGTGAATAGTGTTTGGTTGATTATCCTTAATGGATTGCTTGTTTGAAAAAAATTAACAAAATGTTTCTAATTCTCTTGAAAGATTTTAGAGACAACTATTTTTCAAAAGAAATTTTTTGAGATGTTTGATCAAATGTGATTATGGTTATGGTTATTGCCTTGCTTATTAGAAAAATGGTTTATGTTCAAAATTGTTGAATTTTATAGTGTATGTGGCACCTAATTGTGAAACTATTGATGATGAACACATATGTTTAGTACATGGCTAAAGTATAGATATAATCGTATACTTGATGTAGAAATTGAGGATCGTGATAATGAGAAAAATTGAGGTATGTGATAATAAGAGAAAAATTATATAAAAAAAAGGAAGAAGCTATTTTTTATTTGATCTTTATCTATTTAAAAATATATGATATCATGATTCTCTTGGAGCGTTGGAATTTTAGATATCTGCTACATATTTTTTTAGCACCTTAATCATGAACTGTTTGGTAGAGAAAAAAAATTCGATATATACTATTTTATGATGATGGAAAAATATGGAAAATATTTTAATGCTTCTTTAAAGCACTTCTGGTAATTTGATTAATAGATTAACTTCTTACCTATGGATATTATAGATCTTAATTGTGATGTCATAATAACATCAATATAATTAATATAAAAATTTGGTATAGTTACTATGATGAGTAACTAGATAATGTCTTGTGGTCTTTTGTTGCTCTTGAAGTTTTTTTAGAGAAAAGAGCCTAGTTATTGATATTATTACATTATCTTTTTGCAATGTTTGAAGAATCATGTGGTGGCTATCTGTTGGACATGGATAAAGAAATTCATGGTTTATTTTAAAGGGCCTTAGGCTTCAAGTACATTTAAAAAAATATAAAAAATAGAAAGTTTTATATTTGTTGGTTTTAAACCGAAGTTGCATGTATCATGAGGAAATAAGGTCCAAACTGGATGCTAACTCTTTGTCAAGCTCTTAAACCACCAAGGTATGTGGTTCAATTAATTTATTTGGTGACAAATATTTTATTATATTTTACGGGCATCGCATGAAAAATTATATATGGGTGTTAAATTTGCTATGAAAAGAAATGGTGATAGTTGTGAGTGTTAAAATTATAAGGAAGGTGATAGTATAAAGCTATCACAAGAGTGTGATGTTGAGAAGCTTCTTTTAAGTTTGGACACTTTGAAGCTAAACCAGTGAGAATCCCTTATTATTTTTACTAACACTCGTTTCAAGAGAAAATAACAAAGTGAGAGGCACCCTGGATTGCGGTTCTCTCTATAGTGGTCTTTCCACTGTATTAAAAGGATATAGTGATGCTAACATTGCTGTTTATTCTTTTTTAATTAATTCATTTTGAGTCTAAATTTAAAAGGTTTTAAATTTTGCTTTTATTACAATTTAATTCTCCTAGTTAATGTTTTAATTACTTTAATTGTTCCTTAATGTTTTTTTATGCTTTGTCCTTTGACTTAAAAGGAATTTTAACAATGAGTCTCTAGAAGACTATTAATGCCAACATGTTTCATTTGGTTTTTTATGATATTTAAAATGTTTTTAATAAGTTTTGAAATCATTAAATCAAATTTTTATTGGGGATAAATCTTGAGAGTAACTTTTAGACCAGGAATTATAATTTCTTTTGAATCAAGAGAATTATGTGTTGTCTTAATGGTCTAGTGTTGTTTAAGGATAAGAATGTTGTTCCTAATTGAGAGAAGCCTTAGAGAGAAGCCTTGAGAGAAGGTTACAGAGGAAGCAATTGGGGAACTTGAGGAAGATACTAGACAACATCGTCCAAACCTTTTCATGTGCATAACTTAGTGTTTACCTTTAATCCTATGTTATTTGGATAAGACATGTTAATTTCGAGGACAAAATTCTTAAAGGAGGGAAGAAAATGTAACATCCTAAAATTTTAATATAATTATTTTAATAAAAAAATTGTTAAGAGGTTAAATATAAAAAAAAAAAAAGGATAGTATAAGAGTTTATTATATTTTTTTCTTTATAACAAAAATCCAGCAAGTCCCACAATAATATAAAATTGATTTTAAAAAAGTTAAAATAAATAAATAAAATTAAGAAACCTACGTGGCTTCATTGTTATCAATATAGAAAATTTGACTTTAGCCAAATTCATGTTTGCTTTAATAATAATAAATAAAAATTAAAAAATTAAAACACATGTGGGTTAGTTAGTCAGGTGCTGGGTGCTCAGAAGCTTTTCTTGGGCAAATAAGAAAATATAGGACGCTGGGCCCATAGATAGAAGTGAAAGAATATAAGGGTCTTTGTTATATAAAATAGATGGTGCAGGGCCGTCAAATGGGCCGGCCCTAACCCATTTAGCCCTAGCCCGTATGGGTTAGGGTCAATAGATTAAAATAAAAGCCCACATTAAAAAAAATTTACAAAAGCCCTAAAAATGCCCCCTAAGGCCAGCCCATGGGCCATAATTTTTTTGATGGACCTATTTTTTTTATTTTATAAAACTTGACAAAAAGAACAACAACTATAATCACTCTAACATTATGTAATAATATCATTTAACCTATGAAATTATCTATTTCAATATGTATTACGTGCTATAATTTTTCCTTCACTAACCGCACAACCACTTAAATCCAAGTGAATGGTTTTCCTTAGCTGGAATATTATCTATTGCAATAATTTGATATCAGTTATCTACTTTAACAATTCATTTCATATAAAGACAAGGATGAAAAGAGATAAAACAATGGTTTCTCTTCAATTTTTTTTAGAGAAAACTATAGCACTTAATACATATTTGATAGTTAATTTCATAGGTTAAATGATATTATTACCTAATGTTAACGTGATTATAATTTTTGTTCTTTTTGTCAAGTTTTATAAATAAAATAAAATAAATAAGACTATCAAAAAAAATATGGCCCATGGGCTGGCCCTGGCCCCTAGGGCTTTTTAGTGCTTTTTGGCCCTGTGGGCTTTTTTTTAATGTGGGCCTTTACCACTGTGGCCTATCTGGCCCTGGCCCACATGGGCTAGGGCTAAAAAGGGCTAGGGTGACCCATTTGACAACTCTAACTTATGATTTAAATGGCCAAGTTATTATGTGGAAGGATGGCTGGCCTTAGGGCTTAGGGCCCAATTGACATCTCTAGGTGCAGCATAAATTGTTAGCACCGCGGAAGAACAAAAAAATAATAAGGGAAGGCTGAGGAGTGTGATTGCAGTGTTGTACAGGGTCATATAGATTAAGAACATCAAATAGAAGGAAAGAAGAATTTTTTGGTGAAACTGACATTTGTTTTAGATTATTTTTGGAGGCCGATAAAAGGTGAGTAAAAACATCTTTGTTCACCTTTTCATGATACAATTAATTTTAGGATTCTTGATTTAAGATTTTTAAAATATTTTGGGGTTTATATGAATTAACATAATAAACATATTATTCTTTAATTATATAAAAACAATAGTTTCTTTTTTTGTATTAGATTGTCGTGTAACCCGCATGTAATTTCCTTTCTTTTAATTGTTGATGGTAAATAGTTTGCCAACGCTAATTCTCATTGAACTAAGTTCAATTACCTTCCCTGAGCGTGAAGTTCTTCTATTCACTGGACATGGCCAATTTTTATTTGATATTGGAAATAAAGCTTTTCAGGTTCCTGGATAATGTTTCACGCAAGTTTTTATTTAATTGGATTATATAGTAATTTTTTTGATTAATTATAGTAAGGGTCAATTCCAACTTTAATTACTATTAAGAAATATGTTTAATTGGTAAGGATTGTGAAGATAAAATGCAGTGGAATAAAACTGATTGAGGCATGTTAACTCTCAAGGATGCTTACTTGTTTAAAAATCCTCCAAAACAGCAGTTATCTTGGTGCAAATGGCTCTGGAACAGGGTCATACCTCCCTCAAAATCTTTGCTTTTATGGAGGATTTTGCATGATAAATTACCATCAGATGAGAATTTGTGGAGGAGGGGTTGTGTAATTGTCTCCATGTGCAGCTTGTGCAACAATGCTTATGAAACTACACAACATCTATTTTGTGAATGTCAGTTATCAAAAGAGATTTGGAATTGGTTTGGTGATGTGATCTGCTGTGGTATTGATTTAACTTCAATCCATAGTGTTATAACAGTTTGCGACAGAAATTGGGGATCACATGTGAAGCATGTGATTACTTCAGGTATTGCTAATATAGTTTCGATTATTTGGCACTGTAGGAATCAACTAAGGTTCCATAATAAATTGATTTCAGGATCTAGAGCCATTAATATGATAATTGGCAATGTATCAATGTCAGGCAATTTAAGTAATGGAAGTATGTCATCTTCTGTTGTGGAATTTTCCATTTTGAAATTTTCTCAGCTGTCAGTAAGCCTCCAAATGCTCCTATCATCAAACAAGTGACATGGTATTTTTTTTTTTTACAGTAAAAGAGACTTTCAATAACTTGAAACAAAGTCATTACAAATAGCATGATACACTTGGGCAGGGACTTCCCCAAGCCAAGTCCTGGAACCTAGAGTTTTAGCAGCTCCTGCAAGTGCATGGGCAGCCTCATTTCTATCCCTTCTAATACAAGTAATAGTAATATTTGGTAACTGATACAGAAGATCCTTACAGTCTTGAATGATGTATGCAATATGAGCTATTCTAGACCTGCCTTCCAAGCATTTTACCACTGCTTCTGCATCAGTTTCCATAATTAGCTTCTCAAAACTTTAATGCAAAGCCCATTGGAGATACCACCTCAAACCCAAAGCTTCAGCTAACAGAGGAGCCATCCTACAATCTTCTCTTTTAGTGGCTGCGAACAACACCTTCCCTTCTGAGTTCCTGACCACCATACCCCACCGGTTATGCCATTTTCAAAACAACCATCATCCACATTCAATTTCAATGTGTTAAGCTCAGGGGCCACCCATTTTCCTTTTTCCTTCGTGACTGTTTCTTTATGGACTGGAATGTTGGCAGCATTGAATTCTGCTACAAACTTAGTGACAAAGGCAGCTACTGTGATTGGATCAAAAACATCTTTGTTGAACACTACCTGATTCCGAACCTTCCATATCTTACAAAGGGTGGTGCAAACCAGTTGAATTGCTAGAGGTTCCTGATTTTTAATCCATTGGGGAAGCCAGGCATTGAGGCTGACTTGATCTGGAACATGGATGCCCAGCTGAGTGGTGAACCAAAGCACCCGGATTGGGGTGCAATGCAGAAAAATATGATCTTGAGTCTCGTCCTTTTCTTGACAAATAGGACAGCTCATATCAATCTCCATCCCCTTCTTTCCCAGATTGTGCCTTGTAGGGAGAATGTTTCTTGCAAGTCTCCAAATGAAGTTCTTTATACTATTTGTGATTGGGGCCTTCCAAATTGCTTTCCACAGACCTTGATCTCTCATGTCAAAGGCTTCAAGTAGATTTCTGTTCTTCTCTTCACTAAGAAGGTGGTAGGCTGACCTGACAGAGTAGTTTCCATCTTTCTCCTAATGCCAAGTTAAAGTGTCTTCAGGCAGCCGTAGAGAAATAGGAATGCTGAGAATCTGGGCTGCTTCAAACTGGTTGAAACTGCTGAAAATAATGTCCTTTTTCCAGTGCTTTGTGTCTTCATCAATAAGTTCAGAGACTGTTGCATCTTGTTGGAAATTTTTAATAGGGCTCCAGATCTTGAAATTTGTTTGTTCGGGCAGCCAACAAGTGACATGGTATCCTCCTCTTCGTAATTGGATTTAGTGTAATTCAGATGGGGCTGCTAAGGGTTCTCCGGATCCTGTTGCTTGTGGTGGAATTTTCAGGGATTATAGGGCTGCTACTCTTGGGTGCTTTGCAGCCAATCTGGGTATTACTACTGCTCTTCATGCAAAGTTGGTTGGTGAAATGTTAGCCATTGAGATTGCTTATGAAAAAGGATGGCATAACCTTTGGTTGGAGTGTGACTCTCAGCTTGTCATTTCTGCTTTCACTTCAGTAAATATTGTTCCTTGGAGACTTAGGAATAGATGGAGTAATTGCTTGAATTTAACTCGTAGGATGAATTTTGTTTTTTCCCATATTTTTAGAGAAGGCAATTGTTGCGCTAATAAGATTGCCTGCCATGGTATTTCTATTCAGGGTTTTTTTTTTTGTGGAATTTAATTCCTAGATTATTAGTAAAGATTTCTACTGTAATAGGGTAAGTCTTCCTAATTTTAGATTTAAGTAATTCTTTTGCAAGGGTTTTGGTTTATGTCCCCCCATGCTTTTTGTATTCTTTACTATTTCTCTTCTTTTTTTTGAATAAATTTTGGTATGCTGCTAATGATCGGTGACTTCTGAGGTGTCAACCTAGTTGAGATGTCAGTAGTTGCAGTGATGCCTTTGCATACCAATTCTTTGCTTAAAAAAAATTTGGTAAGGATGGTGTTGTTGTGGCATGCTCTTTTATATTATATATGATATTATAGTGTTGCCTTGTCATGATATTATGATATTTAGATTAATGCTTGAGGTCATATGTCATGTCATGGGGTCATGATATATGTCCAAAATATGTTTTTGAATTATTATTTGTGACTGTTAAGGTACCTTCTTCTGGGAAGGGGAAGACAGATACTTCCTCGTTAGAGGGAAGACAGATACCTCCTCGTTAGAGGGAAAGACAGATACCTCCTCACTAGAGGGGAAGACAGATACCTCCTTCTGGGAAGGGGAAGACCCATTACAGATACCTCCTTCTGGGAAGGGGAAGATAGATACCTCCTCGTTAGAGGGGAAGACAGATACCTCCTCATTAGAGGGGAAGATAGATACCTCCTTCTGGGAAGGGGAAGACCCATTATAGATACCTCCTTCTTGGAAGGGGAAGACAGATACCTCCCCGTTAGAGGGGAAGACAGATACCTCCTTCTGGGAAAGGGAAGACCCATTATAGATACCTCCTTCTGGGAAGGGGAAGGCAGTGGGAAGCCATTGCATTTGTCATGAGCTCATAGACTTAAAATTGGGTAATTAAATAAAAGAAACTTGGATACACATTGAGATTGATTAGACACGAGAGATGTCCTTTGAATGATTTTATTTATATTATGTGGATTGAATTATTTCTTTTGATGGTGTTATGTTTCATACATGAATAGACTTAAAATTGGGTAATTAAATAAAAGAAACTTGGATACACATTGAGATTGATTAGACACGAGAGATGTCCTTTGAATGATTTTATTTATATTATGTGGATTGAATTATTTCTTTTGATGGTGTTATGTTTCATACATGAATTTCGTGATATTAATATTTATTCTTTAATTTATGAAGACATTTTTGAGTTATATCAATTTGAAAATTAGCGGGTACCGTGGATGTTTTTCCGGTTTACGCACCGATTGAGAACAACACTATTTACGAAAATATTTTTAGAACTTGTTTTTATTCACTAGGATTATATCTCATTAAAAGTGTTGTTTTCAGAGCACGAGGACGACACCTTTGAGACTAAAGCGGCTTGAAGACTTGGTGAATTTTCTTAGTTATTATCTAGTTTGGTTAGTAATTTATTGAAATAAGGAGTCATTTGTGGCTAGACATGTTTATTTATTTATCGTTGGGTTTATTAGTAGATGCCCGGTTTTGGGACAAATGAATTTATTTTGAAAAGATTTATTAACATTGTTATTTATTATTTATGAGATATTTATTTTAGACAATTTTATTTTTATGAAATTTTTATTTTGCTTATGTTTTTATTATGTTTTATTTTGTGTTACTATTGTAACGAAGGCCCGTGTTGGGGGAAGCACAACCGTGCTCCCCTGCTCAGAACAGGCGTTAAAGGCAGAAACAGGGGCGTTTCATGTAACACCCCGATTTTCGCTGCTTTGTAATATCGGTAATAAATATATAAATATATATATTTATCCGAGACTTAGAAAATGATTTTGGATAAACCAAGGTCATTTCCTTGTTATACTTATTTTTATAAGGTTACGGAGAAGTTTTTGGTTGAAAACTCAGGACGGAAGCATGCATTGTTTTCTGTGTTTTCACTGACAGTAAAAGTTTACTGCTCAGAAGACCTAATTTTGAGTCGTGAACGAGATGAAAAATATTTTTATCATATTTACTATGATACTGGAAGTTTTGAAAATTTTGGTAAAAAAAATTAAAATATTATATTTGTTGCGGGCCTATACGACAATATGTCTCTAGGCAGAGCCTGAGTCAGATGAATCGAAAAGTCGGCAAAGTAGCAGAGACATTGGATTGACCGACTTGACGAGCATTTATGACGAGTCTATCCTATCATAAATGGCAATAAATGACACATTTATGGCAACATTTAATTTTGTTGTGAAATGACCAAAATACCCTTGTCTTTTTATGACAATTACTACCAAATGCCATTTGACAAATTGACTCCAAAACTTTGGCCCATCCTCACGGTTCCAATGCCTTCTTCATTAAGTTTGGGTTTTTGATTCATTTAAATAGGTTATCTTCTTCACCAAGTTTTGAATTCTTCTTCACCAAGTTTTGAATTCTTCTTCACCAAGCATTGATTTCTTCTTCACCAAGTATTGTTTTCTTCTTCATTAAGCTGGTTTCTTCTTCATTTAAATAGGATGTCTTCTTCCTTAAGCCATTTTTCCATTTTCATGATTCTTTGCTCCAAAAAGTTCATAACTCGTCCGATTTTGCATAGCAATTCTGATCAGTTTCTATTTTGAATCTCGAACAACTTTCAATATGAAAGTTGTTCATCTTTCTCTCTTCTTTCCAACGACATAAATATCATCCAAAACGGATAAGTATGTTGAGAGATCTACCCAAAATACTGAAACTGTTCTAAAACCCTAACTATGTTCATCTTCTCCCTTAAGTTTCTTAAGAACACCATAAGAAAACCTTGAAGAACATCATCCAAATCATCATTTTCTTTGATCATCAAGAGGTAGTCTCTCTTAATCTTGCTATTCTAAGCTTTTCTCTTCATAAGATTCTTGAGTTTATGCCTTTGATCAACATGTTCTTCATTTGTTTAAAGTTCTTGAAGCTAGATTCAAAAATTCATAACTAATTCTAGAAAAATCCTTTTGACATGAAACCAATTGCTATGATCTTATAATAATCTCTATTTTCATCATCTAGAAGCACAAGATCATGAGAAATTTCTTTCCCTAAAATATGGACTGGGCCGAACCTAGGGTAAAGTTGTGTTCTTAGGTTTTGTTTCATTTTCATGTCTTAATTCATGATTATATCTTGATAGTTCTTGTATTCAAGTATATAGAAGATCAAAAATAAAACTTAAGCCTATTTGATCTCATCAAAACCGAAACCCTAGGAATGAGCACTTAATGGTTTTGTGATTCAAAAGTTGTTTGTGACACTTGAATCCAACTCTAGGTTTTGTATGTGATTAAATACAAGAGTTTAGAAATTTTAGAGATTTCTAACCCCAAACTCAGCCCTTGGCCGAAACCCTAGTTCTTAGAACTAGTTGAGTTTTAGTTCATGTTCTTGGTTCATAATCTTGGTTTAAGTGAGTAATCATGCTTAAGTAACTTATGGATCATTAATCCTTAAGTTAATCAAATTTCCAACTTCCTAACCTAGATAATTGGTTGAAGCCGAAACCCTAACCATAAATGTTAGAGGATTTTGTTTCAAATTTTAGTTTTGTAATAAGTAATCTATGATAGTTAAGACTCTAGTAATTAGGATCCAAAAGATGACATTAAGAAGATAATCCTAAACCTATTTTCTAAGTCTTGGCCGAACCTAGCTCTAAAGTGTCATAGATGGGTGTTAGTTGATTAATTATAAGTATGTTGTTTGGTTGAAGGTGGTTGTGTTAACTCGTGGCGGGATAACGAGGATCGTTGTGTACGTGTTTCCGGTGCAAACTCAGGTGGGGAAAAGAATCAACCTATCGTCGGAATCGATAAGTAGTAGATTATATGATAATTGTGTAGCGCGACCTAAACCCTACTAGTAGTCGAGTAATCGACAAGACCAAAATCCCATTGAAAACCTTTTCTATAAAACCAATGGTGATTCGGGGATTGTAGGTTTATCGACATTAAGTTGATTTTAAGTATTTGAGGATGTTTGATTTTATATTATCGAATTTATTGTGATACGCTGGTTGAGGTATTCCATCTGCATGTGACGTATTGTTTTGGTGTTTGAATAATTATGATTGTGAGGATGTTTGCTGTCTGTCACGACCGTGATGGCTATCACGGCCAGGCCGTGACAGAGTCTGATTTTGTTATTTATTTGGTTTGATTATTATGAGTTGGTTGTGATAAATTGCCTTATATGATATTGAGATATTGGAATTATTTTCTTATATTGTGTTATGCATGATCTGCCTGGGTTTAATATTGTGTCTAGTTAATGTTAAGTAAGGATATATGTTGTTCGGGAGATGATTGTTTGGGTGAGAGAATGAATTGACTTAGAGGTGACTAGCTTAATTAGCTTAATTAAGTTATCTAATGGATGAGATGTGACATAGAATGCGAGTTGAGGTTATGATGGGAACTTGAGGCACTAGGTTGCTATTGATAAAAGTCAGTGAGAATCATACCGTGCTAATGCACTATTTCCTATTAGAGAATAGGGGATAGTGGCGCACCGAATTATGAGGTCTTTTATGCTTATGTGCTATTTCCAATGGGGGCAATAGTGACGCATATTGTGCTGATGCACTATTTCCTATGAGAGATTAGGGAATAGGGGCGCACTGAGTTATTATTTATTATATGCTTATGTGCTATTTCAAATGGGGGAAATAGTGACGCATATCGTGCTTATGCACTATTTCCTATGAGAGATTAGGGAATAGGGGCGCACCGAGTTATTATTTATTATATGCTTATGTGCTATTTCCAATGGGGGCAATAGTGACGCATATCGTGCTTATGCACTATTTCCTATGAGAGATTAGGGAATAGGGGCGCACCGAGTTATTATTTATTATATGCTTATGTGCTATTTCCAATGGGGGCAATAGTGACGCATATCGTGCTTATGCACTATTTCCTATGAGAGATTAGGGAATAGGGGCGCACCGAGTGATTATTTATTATATGCTTATGTGCTATTTCCAATGGGGAAATAGTGACGCATCTTGTGCTTATGCACTATCTCCTGTGAGAGATACGGGGAATAGGGGCGCACCGAGTTTTGACCCTAATTAGTTCTGGACTACCCTGACTAATGTGACAGGGAGTGAAGATGGGCACATCAAGTATAAGTTTTAGTTGCATGGGTTGAGGGTAGAGGATGATGTAGTGAATTGAGGATGATTGTTGATTTTGAGTGATGTGTCGTGATGACAATTACTGTATAATTTACTATTATTCTTTTTCGCTTTTGATGATAGAACTGCTTCTTATTCCCTATATCTTTGTGTGTTGTATTTTATTTCTGATGTGATCGTACGAGAAGACCCGATGGAGGAACCAGTTGCTGAGGAGTAAGATGGAACTCCGTATGAACCGGATGCTGGAGGTCGAGCTGTGATTCAAGGCGATTAGAGTATAGACAATATGGCCAGTGTGTCTAAGGAGTATTTATATTTCCGCTAAGTATGTCGGTAGTGAAGTTTGTACCTGTGAGGGATCCTACTGAGAGGGTACCCTCAACAGTGTGTTGGTAATGTAATAAATAAACATGTGTGTGTATTTATGTAATATAGTTTGGTGTGTTTTATATTTGTAGAAGTTATATGATTAGTAATTAAGTTTTAATTTTTACGTATTTTCAACGATAAGCGCGCGATTAAGTAAATAAATATTAAGGTTTTAATGTAATAATACGATGGGGCACATCGGGGTGTCTCATTTCACCCCAATTGTTCCTAATGATAATAAGACATCAATCGAAGTAAAGACAAGATAGATAACTAAATGAAGACTTAACAAAGATAATTAAATGCAAACGTTAAGATGATTAAGACGGTGACGATGTGCTACTGCACGTTGTTGTACCTTGGTGCTTATTGACCAAGGGGACCTTGATGCTTAATGGTCAAGGTGTTGTTGATGTTGAACCTTGGTGCCTAGTGGCCAATGGGGCCTCAATTATTTAGGGTCGAGGTGTTGATGGTGATAAAACTTTGGTGCCTAGTGGCCAAAGCGGAGGTGGTGATTGTTTGATTGTGTGTTGTTGCTGCACATGCATTCACGCATTGGAGATGTTAGTGGGGGATTTGCAACATAGGGGAGGTTGTCCAAGAGTTTGGCAATCTGACCGTCCGCGGTGATTCAGCCGAGAGTTAGGTGAATCTAGCCCCCCACGGTGGTGCATCCGAGAATAAGGTGCATCGGCTATCCAAGGGGTTCACCCATGGTTTGGTGAATTGTCGGCGTTGGTGCTTAATGGACAATGTGGATATGTAACTCCGAAGTTGACTTCTTGAGGTAGATTGGATCCACATGCATAACGGAGTAGTGGAGTAGTGATGCACCACATTGCAAACATTGATTGAACTGTTATGGATGATGTAAATAAGTTACGTAAGATGATTTGTGATAACATGTTATGTTTATATGATGTATGTTCATCTTGCTTACTACTTCCTTGTCGTTGTATTTTACACATGTTTCTTACTTCCCATTTTTTGTTTTTTGCTTTGCATGTACCTTTTGTTATGCAGAGGATGATGAGCAGCCTGATAACGAGTGACTCTGAGAAGCCGCTACTCGTAGTTTAGGATTTTCCAGTTTTAGTTTGTTTATCCGAGATGTTATCCAAATTTGGTTATATTAGCTTTGTAATATGACATCGGGGTTGGGTTTGCTTTGTTGTTATGTTTTCTTTTATAAACTTGTTCAGTTCTGCGTTGAGATGTTCTTGTTACAATGTGGTACTTTCTACCCGTGGTTTCCATTTTATAATAAATGATATGCATGTGTTTTTATTTTATTTCTTTTAAGTTATGCTTTATAAATACATGTGGGGTATAGGGTGTCATAGCAGAGGCATGGTGGAGAGGAAAGAGGAGACTGCTAAAGGATGAGGGTAGACTTATCTCTTAGGAGTTGTTTAGAGAGTGCTTCCTCTAGAAGTACTTTCCTCGGTTGGCTCGTCGTGAGAAGGAGGGGGAGTTTATGAGCCTACGACAGGGTAGTATGTCCATTGGAGACTATTCTGATCTGTTTGAGGCTCCATTCTTGTTTTCGCAGTTCCACCGAGGTTTCTTGATGAAGACTAGGTTTTGCGGGCGCCCGATGAGGGCTTGTGTCATGAGTTGCAGAGAGCAGTGGTACCGCTTGATATCCACAGCTTGCCAGAGCTAGTGGAGAGGTGCAGTGCCATTAAGAGTATAGATCAGAGGCGAGAGGCTGAGTAGAGGCAACAAAGGAGTGGAGGCCCAATCAGATCTAGTGCCTAGAGAGGTAGAGGCAGTAGTGGTTCCTAGTGGAGGCAGGGACCTTATACAGACTCGTGGAGACTGTTCAGACATCTGCACCTTTACTAATGAGTGGAATAGGTAAGCCAGACCAGCAGCGAAGCCCAGTTTGTTATAGATGCGGGGGTCCACATCATAATAGAGATTGCAAGTATAGACCTGGTTGTTTCGTTTGTGATAAACCAGGTCATATGACTTGTGATTGCAGCCAGAGGGGAGCGTAACAGCCGGTAGCTGCTAGTAGAGGAGCCGAAACAAGTAGAGGGACAAGAGCTGGGAGATGAGCCGAAGCAATCCGTTGTGTATGTTTTAAGATTTGTTTTTCTTTTACGTTTCCACAAACTTATAATATTTTCGAATGTATATCCGCGCTAGCGCTAATTAAACGTCTTAAGGAATAGTTAAATATGGTGGGATCGGAGAGGTATGCTTAATTCCATGTGACACTCCCAAGGGTGTTACAGTATCTGCCAACGAAGGAGTATTTATAAGGAGTGATGATTCTCGACAGTACGTGATGCTTTTCTTAGTGGAAGCTAAGGAGACTCTGAGTATATATTCTATGCCCATCGTGAGAGAATTTCCTTAAGTTTTCCCTCCGGTGTTCCGAGTTTGCCACCAGAAAAGGAGGTAGAGATCACCATACACCTCATACTGGGGACATGACCTATCTCGATAGCACCTTATCGGATGTCACCCGTAGAGTTAGCTGAGTTGAAGAAGCATTTGGATGATATGCTGAAGAAAGAGTTTATCAGGCCGAGTGTTTCACCATCTGAAGCCTCGATGTTGTTTGTAAAGAAGAAGGATGGAAGTGTTAGGTTGTGTATGGATTACAGGCAGTTGAACAAGGTGACGATCAAGAACAAGTATTTGTTGCCTAGGATAGACGATCTAATGGATCATTTGAAGGGAGCTTTAGTGTTTTCCAAGATCGATCTGAGGTCTGGGTACCATCAGATTAGAGTGAAGAAGGAAGATATACCCAACACGGCTTTCAGGATGAGGTACGAGTCCTGCGAGTCCTTTGTTATGCCTTTTGGTGTGACTAATGCTCTATCAGTGTTTATGGATTACATGAACATGATCTTTAGACCGTTCCTCAAAAAGTTTATGGTCCATCGATGATATCCTTATCTATTCCTGTTCATGATAATAGCATGAGGAACATCTGAGGATAGTGTTGCAGGTGTTAAAGGATCGGCAGTTGTATGCTAAGCTTTCTAAGTGTGAGTTTTGGATGGAGGAGATTCAGTTTTTGGGACATGCGATCAATAAGGAGGGGATATCAGTAGATCCAGTTAAATTTGAAGCAG
Source organism: Sophora flavescens (assembly GCA_030762895.1). Classification (NCBI taxonomy): domain Eukaryota; kingdom Viridiplantae; phylum Streptophyta; class Magnoliopsida; order Fabales; family Fabaceae; genus Sophora; species Sophora flavescens. Next base: position 123,044,670 of record CM061068.1, read on the forward strand.
TGCTTAAGTGGGAACGACCTAAGTCGGTAAGAGGTGCAAAGTTTTCTTGGGTTAGCGGGATACTACAGGAGGTTTATAGAGGGTTTCTCGAAGATTGTGTTGCCTATGACGCTGTTGATGAGAAAGGGTACAGCTTTTGTTTGGACGGGTGAATGCGAGAAGAGTTTCCAAGAGCTGAAGAACAGGGTTACCACATCGTCGGTGTTGACTTTGCCAGATCCTTTAGGACAGTTTGATATGTATTGTGATGCATCGTATCAAGGTTTAGGTTGTGTGCTGACGCAAGAGGTTAGAGTTGTCGCTTATGCTTCCCCACAGTTGAGAGTTCATGAGAGTAACTATCCGACCCATGATCTGGAGTTGGCAGCTATAATGTTCGCACTAAAGATATGTCGACACTAGCTGTATGGAGCGAAGTTTAATGTTTACAGTGATCATAGAAGTACATGTTTGATCAAAAAGAGTTGAATATGAGGCAGCGGAGATGGATGAAGTTCATCAAGGATTATGAGTATGATCTTCAGTACCATCCAGGAAAGGCAAACGTGGTAGCAGATGCATTAAGTAGGAAATCTTTACATGTGTCCGCGATGATGGTAAAGGAGATGGAGTTGATCGAGCAGTTCGGAGATCTGAACCTAGGTATGTTGTGGGTTGAGATCGAATCTGCTTAGGTATGGTCACCATCAGCAGTGAGCTTTTGATAGAACTTAAGGAAAAAGAGGTTCGGGATCAGTATCTATAGAAGGTTAGTCGAGGTATAGATGAGGATAAGGTTTCAGAGTTCAGTAGAAAATTAGACGGGGTGTTAAGGTTTAGAGACCGAATATGTGTGCCAGAGGACTTAGAGCTTAGGAAGATGACATTGGAAGAGGCACATAAGAGTAAGTTGAGTTTTCACCCCGAGCCACAAAGATGTATCAGTATCTGAAAAAGATGTTTTGGTGGCCGAAGATGAAGAAAGAAGTAGCGGAGTATGTTTTATCTTGCCTGGTGTATCAGAAGGCTAAGATTGAGCATCAGAAGCCTGCTGGTTTGTTGCAGTCATTGGATAACCCAGAGTTAAAGTGGGATAGCATAGCAAATGGATTTTGTGGTTGGATTGTGAATATATGCCTTGACAGGAAATTTTGTTTTGATGATGGACAAAAGGAAAAGGTCCAGGAGGACTAAAGTGCAAAAAGCGGATGATTATAAAGCAAGCCAGTAATGGGGCAAATGGGAATTTTATTATTTGTATTTTTTATTTTAGAATCACATGTAAATGGTAAGTAGAGCTCTCAACTTAGTATTGGTCCCCCACACACACACTTATTTAAACATATGCCTAAATGCTTAACATGTGCTGAAATGTTTTTAACATGTGTTTTAAATGGGTTAAAACTGACAATTAACTAACCTTAATGAGAAATCATTTTCCTTAATTGTCAAGTTTTTCAAATTCAATTTTATTCGTGCCATAATCGATTGTGGTAATCCTATAATCAATTATGAGTCGAGGTTAAATGGCTTTAATTGGTGTTAATGCGTAATTATGACATTAAAGCCGTTGAGTTTTAATTTTGAATTAGAATAATCGATTATGTAAAATGTTTAATCGGTTATGTCCTTTCTGGCTTTCAACGAGATTCAAACATAAACCCCATAATCGATTATGGCTTTTTATATGAAAGTCAGTGGACTCGTAATCGATTATGTGGGTGCTTCCTGAAATTGGTTTAAATAATCGATTATGAGAATGTAATAATCGATTATGTTATGTCAAAAATGAATTTTAAGAAACTTGACCTAATTTCTTTTGAACTATCACCCTTCTCAAATAAAAGCAAGTTTAGGCAGCCTTCAAACAGTTACAACTCACTGCTATCATACTCTGGCTAAAACTCTGATCAATTTTCTTTATACTACTTTTCTCTTGAACTTCACTTGACCATATTATTTTGAGAATTCTAGACACCATATAGGTGTTTTTGTAATTGCTCTTCAATTTGTTTTTATCAGCACTATTAAGAGTGTATATTGTTGGTAAGAGTTGTGTGACTCAAACCCTTCTTTTCTACACCAAGTTTTCAAGAGAGGTGATATCTCTTGGGGTGTTCTTGGATGTGATTTCCAAGTTTTTACAAGGGAGGTGATATTCCTTGTGGTTGACAAGAGAGGTGATATCTCTTAGGTTATTGTCTTGAGGCTCTTTCATTGGGGGAGGTGATATCCCTGGTCTGTGAGGAGTGCTCCTAATTGTTAAGGTTCTAGTTGATCCTATTTAAAAACTAGAGTTGATTGAAAACCCTTGGTCGTATTGCCTTGGGGACTGGACGTAGGACATGTGGGTAGTCTGTGGCCGAACCAGGATATATCGCTGTGTTCATACTTCTCATCCCTTATCTTGTTATTTGTGCCTTTATCTTTTGCTCAAACGTTTTTATTTGCACGCGACGTTTACAAACAGTTTTTCAGAATATCTTAAAAGGAAAAAGTTTTTATCTTTGCCAAAGTTTTTGAAAAACGCAATTCACCCCCTTCTTGTGTTTGGAGTCACTAGTCAACATGGATTACCACAAACTTCGAAGAGGTATGATGGGATTTGGGTTATCATCGATAGGTTAACGAAGTGTGCTCACTTCTTACCTATTGGTGAGACTTATAGATTGGAGAGGTTGACCCAGGTCTATATCAGAGAGGTTGTCAGGTTTCATGGTGTGCCATCTAGCATTGTCTTTGAGGCTTACTTGTTAGGATCACAGATAGAAGGAATAAGGAGCTTCTCGGTAGAAATATCCCGTCGGTTAAGGTCATTTGGGATGAGACTACAAGAGCTGCTACATGGGAGCGTGAGACAGTTATACAGCAGCAGTATCCACATCTTTTATGAGGTACGTAAATTCCAAGGATGGAAATTCTTTTAAGGGGGTAGTAATGTAGCATCCATTTTCAAGACCTTGTTTATATGCTTAAGATGTATGTTTAATTTTTTGGAAGCTTGTTTGAAAAGTACGCGATCGACCGTCTCTGAATCGGACGAGAAAACAAACTAGGGTTTCTTGGTCAGGATGGAACTCACGAGTGTGTAGGGGGCCACGCTTGAGCACCCAAGGGTCCATGACACGTGTCAAGAGGTGGCAAAGGCTGAGCACACATGTCGAGAAGACTTCAGCATGAAGTTTTGACTCAACTCCAGCACTCAAGCATGGAGCCTAGGGCGCTTGAGTGCCCAAGCGCTTGAGCACTAAGTACTCCCACGCTCGAGCGTTGGCGTTAGAAATTTGAAAAAGAAGAAGTTAAAAGGAGATGGTAACTTAAGTTACCATCTAAGAAAAGAAAAAGAAGAAGACAAAGAATAAGGAGGGAGAGACCAGAGAGAAGAAGAAAACTTCCTGATCTTAGAATGGCCCAACTGATCGTCTTATCATAATTTCAACTACATCAGCGTGTTCGTGGTGACGTCTACTTCATAACCTTACCCTTCTTTTCTTGCTGGGTCTAAGGTAAGTCTATGTCTTTTTTATGTCATCATGTTGTTGGTGACGGTATTGAGGTTTTCTCCACGTTTGGTTATTGGTTTTACGTTCTGCTTTCGTATTATGATTACTGATGTTGTCTGCTTCGTGTACATGTGTTCATGTGAATTTTCGGAGCCCCCGAGGTACCCGTTGGCACGAGGCATATTCGTGTAGTGGAAGTTCTTAAAAGATGGGCTCCCGAAAAGAAGATGCATCTTGTTGGTATAGGTAGTACTAATCAAGCCATATAAGACATCCTCAACTGTATAGTCCCATACCTACACAGTCTTATGATCCCTCTCATTTTGGTGTGTTATCGGTTCATTCATGTGTCTCTCCGCCTAGAAGCCTGCCAGGAGTCGCCCCTTGTTCGTACCTTCTTGTACCGGCGACCACTCCCCGCCCTCGTCGACCCCAGGTGTCACAGCTCATGTGGGATAAAGAAACCACCTATCATCAGAAACGGCTACGTAGCATTTTATACAATAATGGTGTATGGTGACAAAAACCCTACTAGTGAGCGAGTAATCGACAATGTCAATATCACATGCCCACCAGCTTCTGCTTGGTTCGTCCCCGAACCACACCGTACTGGGAGAGGTGCCGCTCTGATACCATTTGTAACATCCCTGGCTACTTTATGGATTGAGGACTGTCCCCACAAACCAACACGGGTCTTTTCAGTGTACTTTGTCCTCACTCACACGCTTCCTGAAAAAACTTTCCAGGAGGTCACCCATCCCAGAATCGCTCCAAGTCAAGCACACTTAATTGTGGAGTTCTTAAAAGACGGGCTCCCGAAAAGAAGATGCATCTTGTTGGTAGAGGTAGTACCAATCAATTCATATAAGCTATCCTCAACTGTATAGTCCCATACCTACATAGTCTCAGGATCCCTCTCATTATGGTGTGTTATCGGTTCATTCATGTGTCCCTCCACCTAGAAGCCTGCCAGGAGCCGCTCCTTGTCCGTGCTTTCTTGCACCGGCAACCACTCCCCGCCCTCGTCGGTCCCGGGTGTCACAGCTCGGGTGGGAAAAAGAAGCCACCTATCATCAGAAACAACTAAGTAGCATTTTATACAATAATGGTGTGGGGTGACCTAAACCCTACTAGTGAGCGAGTAATCGACAATGTCAATATCACATTGGTGACTACCCCATAGTACCAATGATGATATAGGGATTATAGGTTTATTGCCGTTAGGTTAAAATTGCGATACTTGAGGAAGTCTGATTTTGTCATGTTTGAGCTGCTTGTGATGTGCCGGTTGTGATAACATGCTTCATGTGATATTTTGTGATGCTTGAATATTTTATTATTATTTTAGTATGTGTAACATGCGATATTTGTTATTATGTCTTAGTTGGCATCAAGGTGATGATATGTGTGTTGGCCATGGCAACCATCACCCAAGTGGTGGTGGTGGTGGTGGTGGTGGTGGGGGGGGGGGGGGGGGGGTGAATTGGGTTTTGAATTAAAATGAAATCTTTTACAATAAATCGAAAAATCCTTTAAAATATATAACAGATTTTGCAGCGGATAAACAATTCTTTTCAAATTAAAGCGCTTGAGAAAATAAACCTTTTGAAATTAAAGCGCGATAAGATAAAGTGCGAAGTAAATGGAAGAAACGTAAAGAGATAGGGAAAGAGAAGATGAACGTACACAACGATATATCCTGGTTCGGTCATAAACTACCCACGTGGCCTACGTCCAGTCCCCAAGGCAATACCACCAAGGGTTTCCAATCAACTCTAGTTTTTAAACAGGATCAACTAGAACATTTATAATAAAGAGCACTCCTCACAGACCAGGGATATCACTTCCCCCCAGTGGAAGAGCCTCAAATAATAACCAAAGAGATATACCCTCTCTTTTCAACCACAAGGAATACCACTTCCCTTGTAAACACTTGGAAATCATATCCAAGAAACATATACCAGAGATATACCCTCTCTTGTAAGAATGGTAACCAAAAGATGGTTTGAGTCAATCCAACTCTTACCGATATAAAGCACTCTTAATAGTGCAGATAAACAAATTGAAGCATAATACAAAATCACCTATATGGTGTATATAGCTCTCAAGAATATATGGTCAGTGTGTAAGGATAAGAGAAGTAGTAAAGAGATTGTTTTTCAGAGTTTCGGCACAATATGAAAAGTAGTATTCTCTGTTCTGAAAGTTGCCTAAGTTCCCTTTATATAGAAAATATGATTATCTCAAGGCAAATAGGTCAAACTCAATTAAAACACATTTTCTCACGCCATAATCGATTATATGATGATTAAGTGAGAAAAACATGCTGAAAAGGCAGTCGCAGCATAATGGATTATGATAATCGATTATTGACTCTTGAAATCTCGACAGCATTTAAAAAACATATAATCGATTACATAATTGATTATTATCTCTCTGATTCAAAATTCAAATCTTCCAGCAGATGTATAATTGATTACTAAATCTTATAATCGATTATATACGTTCAAAACATCAGATTTGAAAACTTAACGGCTATAAAACTTAATTACTCATTAAAGCTCATTTAAAGCCAATTAAGTCTATTTTAAATGTGTTCAACAAATATATAATCGATTATTCATAATACCATAATCAATTATTCTCATTTAAAAACAGTTGATTCAAAACTTAACGGCTATGAAATTAATTACTCATAAATGCACAATTAAAGCCAATTAAGTTTGGTCATAATCGATTATTGGTCCTCCATAATCGATTATTATTTGAATAAAAAATTGAATTTGAAAACTTAATGGCTGAAATTAATAACTCATTTAAGTTCATTTAAAATCCATTTAAATTTTATTTTGAAAGCTCATTTATGTGTGTATGTGACCAAATTTAATTATGAGAGCTTTACTTACCATTTACAAGGATTCTAAAACAAGCAATACAAGTAAGAAAATTTCCCTTAACCCATCTTGACCGCCTACATGTCCTTTTACGATCATAGTTTTGCTTGTTCCAACTTGAACTTTTCTATTTCACAATGTTCTCATAAATCACTTTAGTTCAAGGTATAGAAAATAATATTTCACATTTAATCCCATATACAAAGCCATGTATAACATTTAATCTCATAAGACATATTTTAAGATAATATCATATTTAATATTCATTATGTAACACCCCGACTTTTCACTGTTTTCTAATATCAGAAATTTATATAATTATGTTTATATTTTTATCTGAGACTTAGAAAACTATTTTAAATAAACGGAGTTTACCACTCAATCCTACTTGAATGTAGGAAGCTACGATTAAAATTTAGGTTGGAAAGTCAGGCGAAACCCGGCCCGTGAATTCCATTGACAGTATGATAATACTGCTCAAAAGACCTAATTTTAATTCGTGAACGAAAAACTTAAGTTTAGTATTTTATTTTCTAAAATTCTGTATTTTTAGAATTTTTTCAGAAAAAATAAAATAATTTACGTATTACGGGCGGAAAGCGTAATCGGGTAGACGACGGAAGGGAAATTAGAGTTTCTAAGAGTAGATAGAGGGTTTATCTTAGGATTTTGAGATGATTCAAGGGGATGAATCATATTTTTAAGTCTAGAAGGTTTTTCAAGGTTAAATAGAAAATTTAGAAATTTTACGGTTAAGTCCCTGAACTTTCTGTAAATTACCCTTTTGTCCCTAAATTAGTTTTTTTAAGTTTTTCCAAGTGGATTAGGCTAGAATCCTTGTTTCCAATCTCAAATGGTCGTGGCTTATAAGCCCAAACTTTTCTAGTTCATAGTTGAGTCCATAAAGCCCATTTAAGTTTCTTATCTTAAGTTTAAATGCTTAAATCTTCAAGTGGGCCCCACAACAAACAAGAAAATGAAATCAAGCCCAAATGTGTCAAGCCCAAATGCATAAGCCCATAAGAGAAGATGACTTTCTCATTTGATGGATGAATCAAGATTTTTCTAGAATGATCCACACTTTTCTACATCATTCTTGGTTTTTCTTCAACATTCTAGATTTGTCTCAAATGTTCTTGAATTATCCTAACTTGTCTTTCACTCATCAAATCAGCCAACCAAGTCAAATATAAGCTAGCATTTAATGTGACAAAAATCATCATCATGACATTTTATTGACTATTTGCAAACTAGTCCTTCAACTAATGGAATCTTTGCAATTTGGTCCTTAGAACTTAATTGCATTTTGATCCTTTAACATGACAACTCACCATCATCTAGAGTCTTCCAACATTGATGCCACTCTCACTATAAATACCCTACTTTCACTTTTCATTTAGTTCTTTTGTCATTTGCTTTCTAAAAAATCTAAAGTTTCCAAGTTTCTTAGTTCTAAGTTGTAAAGCAAGTTCTTGGATTTTCTTTGTCATTGATTTTCAAGAGGTAAATTCTAATCTTCATTCTTAATCATGCCTATGTTCTTTAGTAAGTTTCTTGATTTAAGGCTTATATCATGGTTGTTCATCATTTTCAAGTTTCTAACCCTAGAACTTTGAAAAATCATAATAAATTCTAGGAAAATCTAATGATGATGAAACTACTTTCTATCTTCTAGATATCATGTCTACTATCTAAATCCAAGAGCATGAAGTAATCAAAAATCTTTTTCTTGAAAACCTAGCTTTGGCCGAACCTATCACCTTAGGGTTGGTAGAGTTTTGTTCATGTGTTTTCATGTATGATCATGTATTCTATATGGCATGTATGACTACACACTCTAATCCATGTTAGTCTCTTAAAATGAATATTTTACTCAAAAATATTTGTTTTGGCCGAACCCTAAGTGGGTGAGTTTTGTTGAGTTTTGTTCATGATTTTCAAAAATGATCTTAGAAATCAAGCTCTTAGTATATATACTTTATAAATCCAAGTTGATTTGTTAAACTAAGAACCCTAGCTCTATGAACCTATTAAGGCCGAATCTATGTATAAAAGAGTTAGGAAGTTTTGAGTTTTAAACTTAGTTATTTAGTCACTAATCTATGATTTAGGTTAATCAAGGATCATAAATCCATGACTTAATCATGATTAGAAATTTTAGAGATTTCTAACCCCAAAACTCAGCCCTTGGCCGAAACCAACATGTAGGATTTTAGGCTTGATTTAGTTGTTAGTTTGTTGATTGAGTGTTATGTTTGATGAAGGATAAACTAGATTATCGTGTACGTGCGTTGACGGTTCCCAGATCCACGACAAAGTTTTGAATCGGAAGTTAAGTTCTTCAAGAGGTAAGGGGAGCTTACCTGAGGGATTTTTCTTAATAACTATTTGCTTGTGGTGTGGTTTATATGATTTATATGTGGTTGTGGTTATTGGTTTTGTTAGTGGTGTGGTTTATATGATTTCTATGTGGTTGTGGTTATTGGTTTTGTTATTTACGTGGTGTGATTTATCTGTGTATTGGTCTGGAGTTGTGTTTAATTTAATTATTTGCAATTGTATATTATACTGCTATGATGCATGATCTGCCTGGGAAATTTCTGTGATATAACTGTTGGTTGATGTGTGAAAAGCCTGACAGTGGTCAGTGCTCAATTAAAGTTAATCGGATAAAAGCTTTAAGAAGCTACGTAAATTATATTCAATGTTTTAACGGCAAAATATTGATATATAATATTAAAGGAATTTTATTTTGAGGAAAACGAGGAGTTTTGGAAAATATTTTAGCACTGCTATATTTTATATAAGAAAACCCGGAATATTGCAAACTATTCTTTTATGAAATTAATTGGTGAAAATAAGTTAATCATGATTTTAGAAAATTAATTAGGTGGAAAAAGTTAAGTTTTGGCTTAAAAAGCCTTAAAAATTATATTTGACGGCAAATTTGGAAAAATGTAGACGGCAAGTATTTTTGAAACGGCAGTGCATATTTTAAGGAGAATAAACCTCAAGTGACTCATTGGTTTGTGAGAAACTAAGTTTTATGATTTAAGGATTTTATAATGAATTTCTACCTTGGAAAAAGATTTTCTGTAAATGAGTTTACTCAATGACGTATTTCTGGTAACTTGGATAAGTTGCGGAGATATTATTTTGGATTTGTTTTCATAGACGAAAAACGACGTAAACAACGTAAACGACGATGTGGAACTTAGTAACCGAGACGTCGGGGTACTAGTGTTCTTATGAGGTTATAGACTTGGTGTCTAGTAGGTAGATGGTGTATCTACTTTACGACGTAATAAACGACGGTAAAAGATTTATGATGTTTTCTATTACCACGAACCTAAGACTGATTGCAAGGTTTAGGGTTTCGTGACTAAGCACTCGGACTGCGTGTCCTGTGTTGTTAATGAAAGACTTTAAGACATTGAAAACTACGTTGGTCGTAAGCTTTTGAGCTTTGGCAAAGGAAAGATTACACACGAAGAAAACGATGAGAACAAAATATTTTATATGCATGCATTGGCAGACGTGCCCACGATGTCCTATGTCGGATACCTTAATGATAGGGTATTTTGGCTACAAAGCTATGTCGGATACCTTGATGATAGGGTATTTTGGCTACGAAGTTATGTCGGATACCTTGATGATAGGGTATTTTGGCTACGAAGTTATGTGTGGTGCTTTAATGAATAAAGTATTCCATGCCACGAAGTGCCTAATATATTTGGCTATTGAGCTTGGTCAACTCATTTACGCGGTGTTGTGGGATCTCCGGAGATTAGGAAAAAGTTAGATGATGTATTGAAGTGCTCATGCATAGTTTTTCAACGTTGATGTTTGGGGTGTGAAACCCATTGATAACCTGTATGCTATAGTATGGATTGTTTATGTTGTTATAAATATGTATATGTGTATGGGTTTTCTTTTGTGTCGAGCATTTAGTTATTTTGTTAAATCCATATATTGGCGTCTCACCCTTACAACCATATCAGAGTCGCACAAGGGGGTATGATCTCTACAAGAATAAGAAGGCCGTCTAGTTCGAGGCATGCTGTGTTGCTCCTGTCAGTTGTAGTGATTGTTAGTGACGACCAGCTTAGGTCCTATTGAGTTATGTTATATTTTGAAAGTCACTAAACTGATAATGATCTAGATGTTAAAACATATGAGGCAGTATAGTTGTATAACTTATATACAATATGTAATTATGTGTGGTTTAATTTCGTTGTTGTTGTCTTGAGGATTAAAAGGTAAAAGAAAAAAATTTATCACCATATTTTGAAAAGATGAACGTTGAGAAAACATTATTTTCCGAAAGTAACCAGCAAATTAAATTTTATTTCCGTAAACGGGTAACCATGTGATGACCCGAGTTAGGGTGTCACACATTATGTCTTTAGGCATATAATAATAATTCCAAGTATAATTATATGCCAATTATATCACATATCAAATATCACAATATATATCAAATAGTCACATGGCATTTATCAACATAATATATATTAAGCCCAATGTTCCTTTTATTGAATTAATACCATGATACTCTATTTGTCAACATCAAAATCTACATCATATTGAATGGTTCATGTTTCCCCTTTAATACTATATTTGTCAACATCAAAACCTATATGACATTATGGTTCGTAATGTGTTGTTTTGGAGAGATGCATGTTGGGGAGCGTATGACATGAGACTTAGTTGTGCCTAACCTAATAAAATATTATTTTATATATGGGATGAGCTAATGTGATGTGATCTGAGACATGATATGAGTTGGCGATGAAAGGTTGAGGCACTAAGTTATGACCCGATGCGAGTCAGTGAAACTCATATAGAGTGCATGATGTTGTTTACACCCGTGTGGGTGGAACATACGAGGTCAGAGTATCCGATTACGGGTACTAGATATCACGGGTCAATTCTCTAACGGGAATGGGTTACACTACCGTGTTACTCTCGTAGTCTTTGCCGAACTGCTCTATGTATCCTAACGGGAATGGGGATACTTTTATATTGTGCAACTATTCCCTAATGGGAATGAGGGATAGTATCATTCTTTGAATGAGCACCCTAACAGGAATAAGGGTGTGCACCGACGTTTACGGATGCGTCGCTTGGACAACTGACTAACATCCCTAACGGGAATGGGGGATGGTGACAAGATCGTAGGTCACCACTTCAGCATACATGCTTATTTGCATGAGAGTAAGGGTAGATGATGATTCAGTAACTCGAGGATGATTGCTATCTATAAGTGCTCTATATATGATGCATGTCTTTGTCTATTATTGTATATATGCTATGTATTCCTTTTCATATATGATGATAGCATAGTTTCTTATCTCCCTATCCCTTTCTCTGTATGTTTTGTCTTCGATCGTGGAGTAGATCCAGTTGCTCAGGATGCCAGTGAGCAGCCATCCTTGGATGACGGGACCACCGAGGGTCCCGATCATGGACACTTTTGAGATAGAGTTTTACGATGATTGGGGTTGGCAGATTGACTCGACGACTTTTCTTTATGTATAAATCGGGTTAGTCGGTGTGTACATAAATTTTTGTGATGCCCCAACATCCTTCTTCATGGGAGTCTTCAGGCTCGGGATGAGGCTTTTATTTCATGAGTTTTGGCATCCTCCGGCGAGACAACATCCACACCCGTGGGACCTAGCTCAGAGTTCAGAGGTGATAGGTCTTGTTGCAGTGATCCCCAGAGACGATGTCCGTCATAGTTCACACTACTGACGGTTGTTCCAGCGCCATCGTCGAGTGTTTATATCTAGCAGCAGTGAGGCGACACCGTCGGCACCACCACCACCACAGCGATGTCCATGGCGAGTCTACAAATGCAGACGTGGAGAGAGTCAGGTTAGTAATAGATATCCACATTAGTGATCATGGAGGCCAGAGCGTCAATGTATATAGGTTGTATGTGGTGAGACATTTTGATATTTTGAGAGGGGATGGGTTAGGAGTTGAGTGTGGAGAGGATGTTGTCTATGTCAGATCTTTTTATCTATTTTTTGTATCCTTATGTCAGTTGCACCAGTGGGGCCCTACTAATGGGGTACCCTTGACAGTTTATGTGTATGTGTATATATATATATATATATATATATATATATATATATATAGAGAGAGAGAGAGAGATGTTATGTTATGTTTATGTTCTCTATGTTTAAATTTTTTCATATTTATGTTTTTTTTGTTATGTATGTTTAAAGCTTATAACGCAATAAAGGTTAGTTAAATTAGGTTTTTCTTTAATGGGACATTGGGGTATTTCAAGTTACTTCCAGAGTATCCCATATTTCTTTTGCAGATCCACATCCATGATCCTTTTCAAACTCTTCTGACTCAAGGAACACATTAAGGAGTACCTTGTTTTATGATTCAGCTCCCATTTGGTCTTTTCAGCAGCTGTCCACTAAGATTTAGGTTTCTTAGTGTTGTCATCATTCTTTGGAGTATAAAGACCATCTGTGATGATTTTCCATAGATCAGAGTTTTTAGACATGAACCATTGGAATATTTCTTTCCAATACATGTAGTTCTCTCCATTGAAGAATAGATGTCTAGTCATGAATGTTGCTTCCATCCCTGAGTTACTTCCACTTGTGCTAGCTCCAGTTGTCATGATTTCTGTTCATCAAGATCTTTCCTCAACACTGTTAAGTGCTCAACCTAGAGGTTAAGCTCTGATGCCAACCGAAATGAGCAGATAAAAACACTAGAAGGGGGTTAAATCGTGTTTTACTTAAACTTTTCGAAAATGTGAGTTTTCTCAAAGAAGCAGGATCGGACACTTAAATGCATCTGATGCAGAACAAGTTAATTTAACACTTTTAACACCTGTTAGCATAATAATATATAAAGCAAACTTAAATAGATAAGGGAAGAAGTTGACACAGATTTATACTGGTTCACCCCAAACCTTGGGCTGCGTCTAGTCCTTGGTTTCACCAAGTGTTACACTATAACTGATCAGGTTACAAACAGGTATTATTTGCACACCTAACCTTTTCAGGCTTAACCAACAAGTATTGTTTTCACACCTAGCATCTCCAGTCTGCTTACAAGTATTCTTTCAGCAAGCCTCTCCAGGATCTATACAGAATAAGATATAAATGAAGCAGCATCTTCAAAGTTTACAACTTTGAAAGTCAACCAGAGTAACACTCAATGAGTGAATAAGAAATAAGGTTGGTATGACTGCAGTAATAACTTCTCAATAAATACAAATGATTGATCAGTGAAGTATTTTCAGAAAGAAGAACTTAGAGAAATTTGAATGCGAGAAGAGTATTGAATGTTAGATGATTGAGTTTTGGTCAGTCTATTCAAGCAGTCTTCAAAGTCATCCTTTTATACTCATCAATAGTAAATCCGTTGAGAGATAACTATATTTTGTTCTTCATTCATTAATGCCAAAGAGCTGTTCTGAATCTCCATTTAATGTTTATGATCGTTGGACAGCTTCAAGACAAGTTGAACGTATTTCTTGGCACAGCTTTATCAGAGTGCAGCATGATTCAGAGAAGTGACAGTTGTCCGCAGCAACATCCTCTTGAATATCTTCAGTTGGTTGAGCCGACCAGTAGTCAATCACATTGATGAGTGTGATTTCACCTCATATTTCTTTATCATATTGCATGCATTTTCATGCAGTTTAAGCATTTTTAATTTGATTATTGTTAGTTTTTACGTTGGAACGGGTAAGATGGTTTTATGGTGTTTATGTGCAGGAATTGAAGATTAAAATGTTCAGGATCAACCATGATGAAGCTTGCATGAAGACGGAGCTTGAAAATCAAGAAAACTGAGCCAAACAGAGCCCATCACGGCCTAGCCGTGACAGCCATCACAGCCATGATCGAGCAAGGCTGGAAAGAAAAGTACATAAAATTCAGAACCTGTCACGGCCAGGCCGTGATGGCCATCACGGCTGTGACAGGCCAACCAATGCCAAGTTTTCCAAGACAGAATCTGTCACGGCCTGGCCGTGACAGGCATCACCGTCGTGATGCAAAAAATCTGAAAATTTAATTGCTGATTTGATCTGATTTTGTAACAACTTCAATCCAAAGTTACCCTACAATATAAATAAGACTCTAAGGCTCGAAAATAGGGATCTCTTGGCTGCTACCTTAGGCAAAAAATTATGATTTTTCTTCTTCTCCAATTTCTTCTCTTCTCTTAGGTTTTCTTTTATGCTTTTGTTAATCAATCTTGCTATGAACATGACAATGCTTGAGTAGTTGTTTTTATTTCTAGGAATTGGGGCTATGCCCAAGATTTGTTTTATGTTATGAATTGACGTTTTACTTCTTGTTAATTTCAATTCGCTTTCGATTTAATTCCTATTGCATGAATTACTTGTGAATTTGGTGCGCACTTATTTGCATGTCATAGATACTATAAGGAGGAACCTAGCGGTGAACTTAGGTATCGGATCTATAGGAATCAAACTTAGGACTTAAATCACGAGAGTTAGAAGCGGTCCTTCGAGGGTTCACTGAATTGTCACAAAGCTCAAAGGGTTCGATTTAAATTCAATTACCATGAGAGTAGGGGTTGGTTTAATTGGGCACGGTTCTTGTATCCTGAGAGGGAACATTAACTTATTTAGGATAAATTCACCTTCAAAGCAATTTCGATAATTAACAAGAGGGGTAGTCGATTTAGTAACATGAGCAGTCTTGTTGGTAACCCAATTCCTGGAAATCTCTTTTGATATTGAAAAATCCCAGATTTGATTTGATTGTGATTTTGTTTGATTGCGTTTAGATATTTGATATTGTTAGTTAATCTTTTAAAAACCAAATCTTTTCCAAATCTTCTTTTCTAGTCCAGTTTAATTGATTTAATAATTGATGGTTATTTAAGATCACGGTCCCTGTGGATTCGATCTTTTTATTACTTGACGACAAATCCGTTCACTTGCGGATTCGAGCCCATCACACATTTTGATCAGTGAGATTGATTGTTGCTGGATTAATTATGCAGCTGTCGGGAAAAGGCATTTTGCCAGTGTTTCTCTGCTTCTTCTTGTCCTTATCCTTATTGTAATCAATCATGGGTAGCCTAGGACATACCATGAAAAGCTTGACACCAATCTTGGTTTCCCTATTATGCCTTAACCAAGTTGGAGGGACACAGCTTGCAGCTCTGTCAATTCTAAAGTGACTGAACTCCCACTTCAGCATTTCATACATTAGAGTATCAACAAAGTTAACAGCTCAGCCATAAGTGCTAGGATGTCTGAAGGTAGTCCACTTGGTGTTTCTGTCCATGATGAATGGAATATGCCTGAATGATCTAGATCTTTTGCAAATCATATTAGTGAGATCCTTCTTGGTAGGGTTTGTGTGCCAATCAGTTATAATGTGCCTTTCAACACCTTCAGTGAAGAGCTTGAAGGGTGGATATCTGACTAGGTTTGGATAGATTTTTCTGGGAGGGAATTTCTTTAGGGGTAGGTGTAACACCCTACTTTTTATTTTCCGGTTTTTATTTTTCAGTAAAAATATTTTACGATGTATTAACCGGTATAAAGGTATTTATTTATATTTTTATATGAGTTCATGGAGATTGATTTTTATGAAATAAAAATCATATTCATACTCTATCTTAGGGTAGAAGCTTACGATAAAAATTTGGGTTGAAAATTCAGACGGAACTCGATCTGCGTTTTCACTGACAGTATAATTTTACTGAGCAGAAAACCTAATTTTGACTCGTGAATGAAACAAAGTATGTTTTTATCATGTTTCCAACAAGATAGGCTATTTTCAAAAATTTCGTAAAAAAATAAGATATTCAACGACGTTCGGGCATTTTGTCGTTAATCGGGTAATCGACGGGGACGAGAACGGATTGAAATATCTAGATATTTAGTGAAAATATCCAGATATTTATTTGAAAATATCTATATATTTATATTTAACTTAACCATGGTTACTATTAACTATAGTTAAGCTAACTTGACCTGTGTTGAGTTAAGATCAACTATGGTTAATCCTAATGTCTATAAATAAGCAATTCACTCCCTCATTTCCTCTCCTTGCTGCACCAGCCCTTCCCCCCATCACACTTAATCATTTTCTTCATCTTCTTCTTCTCTTCATTTTTATTTCTCCAAGAACACCAAGAACACCATATTGGATTTGTGAAGAACTTCATCAATTCTTGCCATTTCTTCAAGCTTCAAGAGGTAAAACCTCTTCTCCTTAATCATCTAAGTCTTCTCCTTCATTTATTTTGTAAGATCAAGCCATGATCATCAAGTTTTCATAAACTTCCATTCCTAGATCTAGAACTTCAAATAATTCTAGAAAATTGTAGAAAAATCCTTTTAATGTGAAACCTATTTCTATGATCTTCTTATGGCTTCTACTTTCATTATCCAAGAGCATGTAATCAAAAAACAAATTTCCTTCCCTATTTTCTTTAAGTGGTCGAATCTCACCCAAAGGAGGGTTAGATGATTTTGTTTTCATTTTTGAAATATAATGCTTGATTTGAGCTCTCTAGTACCTATATGATCTAAATCCAAGAGCTTGAATCCAACTAAATTTCCTAGCCTATTTTTCTAATATGGGCCAAAACCCTAACCTTTGGTGTTAGAGGATTTTGTTTCAATTCTTTTAGTTATGATCATTGGTTTTATAATTATAAATGCTTAAGGATCATTGATCTAAGAGTTTGTGAAGTTTTGAAATCCCTAGCCTTATTATGGGTTGTCATAGCCGAACCTAGCCTTTTGTGGTTAAGGATGGATTTTGTTTGATTAATTCATTCTTATGTTGATTGGTTGAAGGTTGATTTAATAACTGTAGTGTCGTGACGATGAGCGGAAAGTTCGTGTTTCCTGAGATAAGCTCAGGTGGAGGAAAGGATCACTCTGTCGTCGGAATCGATAAGTAGTAGATTATATGATAATTGTGTAGGGCGACCTAAACCCTACCAGTAGTCGAGTAATCGACAAGACCAAAATCCCATTGGAAACATTTTCTGTTAAACCAATTGTGATTCGGAAATTGTAGGTTTATCGACGTTAGAATGATTTTATCTTATCTGGGGTTGATTGAATTTATGGTTATTATTGAATTGCTTATGTGATATATTGTGGTGTTGGAATATTTTCTGATGTTATGTTATGCATGATCTGCCTGGTTGTTAATATTGTGCTTAGTGGATTTTAAGCAAAGATATATATGTTGTTCAAGAGATAGTTGTTTGTTGTGGGTGTGAGAATAATGGTGACTTAGAGGTGCCTAACCTAGATGATGTATTTTAATGCGGTATGGTGACCTAGAATATGTGTTGAGTTCTAGTGGAAGGTTAAGGCACCAGGATGTTGTTAAAATGGGTTGGTGAGATTCACACTGTATTGGTAATACAATACACAAGGTCGGTATTGTTGTTCACAACCGTGTATTGGTAATATAATACACGAGGTCAAGATTTCTCGCTAGACCATTCCACCTTAGAAATAGGTTGTGCAGCTATAGTGTCACTGAATTTCATTGAGCATCCCCGGGAGTGGACGGGGTGTGCACTGGGAGCATCGTGTAGCTATAGTGTCATGCTTAGCATGAGCGTTCTCACCATGGAAGAGAATGTGCACCGGGAATTTGGAACCTGTCCCTTGAACAGTTGATTGACATTTCCCGAGAAGAATGCGTGAAAGAAATCAGTGGTGGCCACGTCAGTATGAAAGTCTAGTTGTACGAGTTGAGGGTAGAGGATGATACATTAAATTGAGGATGCTTTGTTAGTTAGGTGTTGGATGATGTTATGTTTGTGACAATTACTGTATAATTTACTATTACTCTTTTCCACGTTTTGATGATAGAACTGCTTCTTATCCCCTATGTTTCTGTATTTTTGTGGGTTACTTTACTTACATTAGAAGACCCGATGGAGGATTATGTTGCTGAGGAGCTGGACGGAGCTTTGTACGAAATGGAGGTTACTGAGGAGTTGGATGGAACTCCTTACGAACTAATCGCTGGAGGTCGAGTTGTGATCCATGGCGAGTAGGGTATAAATAGTATGGCCAGTGTGTCTAAGAAGGAGTATTTTTATATGTTTCCGCTAAGTATGACTTTTATTTTAAGTTTATGCCTGTGAGGGATCCAACTGAGAGGATTCCCTCAATGGTGTTTTGGTAATGTAATAAATAAACAGGTGTGTATTTATATATTATAACCTTGGTGTGCTTAATTTGCAGAAGTTATATGATTGTTTCAATAAAGTTTTAATTTTTATGTACTTTTCACTCTAAGCGCATGATTAAGGAATTAATTACTAAGGTTTTAAGCTAATAAAACACCGGGGCACAACGGGGTGTCTCAATAAGTAAGTAATGAGTGGTCCAAGATGATTGTATAGTTTGGAAGGTGGAAGGTCGGTAGGGGTATCAGGGTGAGGTTGATGCCAGGGATGGATAACAATTCCAGGTTCATATTCATACTCAGGCAATGGATAGAAATGTCTGATTGAGATAGGTTCTGGTTCATGTTTGTGATACAAGATTTTCCAGTCCCTCTTAACTTTGGCCCAATTTTCTGCTTTGCCATTATAAAGTACAGAGGGGTTTGTGTAGGGAAGTTTTATCCTTTGGTTTTTGGGAAAGGGTGCACCAGGGATAATACCATCATCAGGTTGATTGAACCAGGGGTCATTAGCAAGGATAATTGGTTGAAAAGTTGGTCTAGGAGATGATGCTATTTGTGGTTGGTCTAGGTTGGAGATTGTTTATGGTGAAAGGGGTGTGGGAATGTATACATCATCTATGTTTTGATTTTTATTTACAGAAGATCCAGGTACAAAATCATCTACCCTATGCTCAAAACTTGAAACTAGGGCATCTACTGCTGACTTGACAGGATCATTAGCTGGTAGGGTTACCTCAGTTTCTATGATACCTTTGGCTTTTCTTTGTGGTTGCCTTCTCCAATTTGGAATGGCATAAGTAGCAGCATCATCATCAGAGGTAGTAATCCTCTGTTTCTTCAACACTGAGTTGATGGGAACCCTATCCTCATCATCTTCATCCTCATTATGTGATAAGATCAAATTTCTTGTCCTTTTCTGTGATGGGGCAGGTTGAGGAGCAACTGTGGGCTATCTGATGACAATTCCACCAGTAGGCCTCTTTGGCATAGGCTTCATTGATGCAGTGATTTTCTTCTTGACATTCCTTTTCAACCCCAGAACCTCAGCATTGTTCTGTTCCACCATTTCTTCCTTAACCTTCATCAGTTCCTCTGTCTTAGCTATGGCAGCAGCAGCATAGGTGCTAAGATTCATATTAGCAATATTCATTTTCCCAAAGTCAGCAGCAGACATTGGTTTTTCAATTAAGATCCTGGCTTGCTCTTCAGGAGTCCTTGAAGCAATCAATTCATGGATTCCTTGAGCTTTGAAGATTTTGGAAAGGATATGGCAATAGGGGAATGCCGAAAGCTTCTTGGTGTTAATCACAACATCCCTGAATCTTCCATACAAGATTCTGGGAAGATTGATCTTCATCTCAGTAAAAAGATGGCATAGTCAGAACTTATGCAAAGTAGATAGGTTGTCCTTGGATCCAACCTTGTGGAGAACCACCTTTTTCAGTAGTTGATGAAGGATGCAAATAATGTCCTTCATTTCAACAGCTTTCCATGAGTGATTCCTAAGTGTGTCATCTCTTATCAAGAAGACTTCAATCACTTCAGTGCCTCCCAGTTCAGTCTCCCATGACTCAGTAAATACCACTCCTTCCTGAGCGTAGAAGATGGCATCAGCAATAGTCTTCTCAGAGACTACTATCCTCTTTCCCAGCATAGTAGAGGAGAAGTCAGTATTAGTAACTTGAAGTCTCCTCCAGAAATCCCTTATCAAGTTGGGGTAAACAGAGACTTTCTCAGTGAAGAGTCCTCCCCATCCAGCAACGTTAACGTACTTGCTAATATCCAAATTGTAGTCTTGCAAAATTCCAAAGTTGAAGTGATGCTCAATAGCCATGTTGAGTTTGTCCATGTTGAAGGTTGAAGAAGAAGCCATTTTTGGTGATCCGAGAGATAGGGTTCGAAAGCAAAGAGATAGAGAGCTCAAGAGTTCAAGGAAGTGTAAAGTTTTCTCAGAGGGAAGAAATTGCTATAAAAAAGGTTTTGAATCTCAAAGGTTTTTCTTTTAGAAATAAATCAAAAAGAAAAAATTTGACATGACATGTCATTAAGGATAAAACGGTGTTGGCATCTTGAAACTATAAAAAGGTCTTGATGGGATTGATGGAAGTTACTGACTTAGCAAAGAGAATAAAGGATAAATTTGTCAATGAGACAAAATAAATTCAAGTCATAAAAATATGTATGGACGGGTCCAAACAAGATGCAAACATGCGTAGACACGACATGCAATGGACGAGGCACACGAATGCAACGGACGTGATAGGCAATGGACGCATATTTTAATCATACAATAGTCTTGAAATGCTTTAGACGCACATACATCATCAACAAAATTCTCAAGGCTGGACACCTTAATCAATCCACATGTAGAATATTGAGATGCTTCCTAATAAAAATAAATCTCTCCTCGGCAAGAGGTTTAGTAAAGATATCTGCCCATTGATGGTCAGTATCCACGAATTGTATATCAAAAACACCTTTTTGTACATAATCCCTAATGAAGTGATGTTTAATTTCTATGTGCTTAGCTCTAGAATGCAAAATTGGATTCTTGGATAGATTTATTGCAGCAGTATTATCACAGAAATGTGGAATACTACTTACAAACACATTGTTGTCCTCCAATTGATGTTTGATCCAAAGAAGTTGTGAGCAGCAACTAACAGCTGAAATATACTCAGCTTCAACAGTTGATAAGGCAATGGTACTTTGTCTTTTGCTTGACCCTGAGACAAGATTAGCTTCAATGAAGTGACATCCTTTACTGGTACTTTTATCTCCAGCATAGTCAGCATCACAGAAACCAACTAATATGTAATCTTTACATTTCTTAAAACACAAACCCAAATTAGTAGTACCTTTCAAATATCTAAATATTCTTTTAATTGCTGATAAGTGAGATTCTCTAGGATCAGATTGAAATCGAGCACATAAGCATACACTGAACATCATGTCAGGCCTAGACGCAGTAAGATATAAGAGAGATCCTATCATATCTCTATATACCTTTTAGTCTACCTTTTTCTCTTTATCATCTTTATTCAGTATGGGCGTGGGGTGCATAGGGGTATTCATTGGTTTGCAATCATCCATTTTGAACTTCTTCAGGAGTTCCTTTGTATACTTGGTTTGATGGATGTGCACCTCGTCCATAGTTTGTTTAACTTGAAGTCCAAGGAAGAATTTGAGTTCTCCCATCGTGCTCATTTCAAATTCTTTCTGTATTAACTTAGAAAATTCTTTGCATAGAGATTCATTAGTAGCACCAAATATAATGTCATCAACATAAATTTGCACAATTATGAAATTAGACTTAATGGACTTTCTATACAAGGTTGTGTCAACCTTTCCTCTATTAAATCCATTTTCCATAAGAAAAGAACTCAGCCTATCATACCAAGCTCTAGGAGCTTGTTTAAGACCGTATAAAGCTTTCTTAAGCTTATTTACATGTTCAGGATGGGTTTCACTCTCAAAACCCGGAGGTTGCATAACATAAACTTCTTCATTAATAAAACCATTTAGAAAAACACTTTTAACATCCATTTGAAAAAACATAATACTATGATATGCAGCAAATGAAAGTAAAATTCTAATTGCTTCTAATCTAGCAACAGGTGCAAAAGTTTCAGTGTAATCTATACCTTCTTCCCGAGAATAACCTTGAGAAACAAGTCTTGCCTTGTTTCTCACCACCTTACCATTTTCATCAAGTTTGTTTCTGTAAACCCATTTTGTTCTAATAACGGATTTATCTTTAGGCAAGGGTACCAGAGTCCAAACATTGCTTCTCTCAAACTGATTCAGTTCTTCTTGCATAGCTAGAATCCAACCATCGTCCAGCAGAGCCTCGTCTACTGTTTTTGGTTCCAACTCATAGACTAATGCAGAGTCTTCTTGTTCTTTGAAAGTTGATCTAGTTCTTAGCCTATCATTGGGGTTTCCAATGATCTAATCGTGTGGATGATAGTTCTAGAAGTACCAAGATTTCTGAACTGTACCATGTTGAGAAGTGGAGGTTTCTGGTTGTTGAGTGGAGTCGTCTACTTGATCACCAGCTTTTATCTTTATTGTATCTCCTGATATGTTTAGATCAAGATCTGCAAAAGCTTCATCTAGCTCTGATAATTTCTTATTAGGTTGTTTGTCATCAAACTTGACATGAATACTTTCCTCAACTACCAGGGTTCTAGAATTGTAAACTCTATAGCCTTTTGAAGTTTCAGAATACCTTAACATAATTCCATTATCTACTTTTGCATCAAACTTACCAAGTTGATCTTTAGTATTTAGTATATAGCATTTCCAACCAAAGGGATGAAAATATGAAATGTTGGGTTTTCGTCCTTTCCACAATTCATAAGGAGTCTTGTTCATGATAGGTAATGTATATTCTGTTCTGAATGTAGCAGGCAGTATTAACAGCTTCAGCCCAGAAGTGTCTGGGGACAGAGTGATCATTGAGCATAGTCCTAGCCATCTCTTGAAGAGGTCTGTTCTTTCTCTCTACCACACCATTTTGCTGTGGTCTTCTAGGTATTGAGAAGTTGTGAAGAATACCACTTTCTTCACAGAACTTATGAAATAGTTCATTTTCAAACTATCCCCCATGGTCACTTTTGATTGAAGTGATACACATGCCTTTTTCATTCTGTACACGTTTACAGAATACAGAAAAGAACTTGAAAGACTCATCCTTGTGAGTTAGGAACATAACCCTTGTCCATCCAGTATAATCGTCAACAGTGACCAGACCATATTTCTTACCACTGATAGAAGCAGTCCTTGTTGGACCAAAAAGATTAAGGTGTAGCAACTCTAATAGTCTATAGGTACTAACAACATTCTTAGATTCAAAAGAACATTTGACTTTTTTTCCCTTTTGACATGCATCACAGAGAGCATCAGATTTGAACTTAAGGTTTGGTAATCCTCTCATGAGGTTATGCTTATTTAGCTTTGAAATTAACTTCAAGCTTGCATGACCTAGCCTTTTGTGCCAAATCCATCGCTCATCTTCAATGGACACTAGACATAAGACACTTTGATTTGAGAGGTCCTCCAAGTTAATCTTATAAAGATTGTTTTGCCTCTTAGCAGTGAATAAAAGTGATCCATCATCTTTCTTGACATTACACATGTTCTTATCAAAATAAACAACATATCCACTGTCACATAATTGACTTATGCTCAACAGATTATGTTTTAAGCCATTAACCAAAAGAACATTATCAATGGAAGGAAAAGGGTGTTTACCAATTTTACCTATATCAGTGATCTTCCCTTTATGGTTTCCTCCAAACGTGACCCATCCAACATCTTTGGCTCTAAGATCTTGGAACATACACCTTTCTCCTGTCATGTGTCGTGAGCACCCACTGTCCAAGTACCAAGATGTTTGTTTCTTTCCTGTTGTTAAGCAAATCTGCAACAGGTATTATCTTATCTTTAGGTACCCAAACTGACTTGAGTCCTTTCTTGTTAGTGGTCACTGGACGAGTATGCTTAGCATGTTTATTATGTATGCATCTAGTTGTAGTATGCCCATTCTTTTCACACACTTTGCAAAAGGTGCTGGATGGGCCAAACTGGATTTTAGCATGTTTAGCTTGAGCTTTTGAAGCTCTATGTTGTGTATGTGGTGTTGCCTTTTGGTGAGATGCTTCTTGCTTCTCTTTATCATAACCAATGCCAGATTTATCATGTGGTGACCTAGAGTACCTTAAAATGAGACCAGGTTTATCTGAGCCACCTACAAACTTTGACTGAGAATCTGTCAGATATGTTTTATCTTGTTTCAGTTTTGCAACTTCACAAGAAACATCAGGCTCACACTCCATTTTGTCAGCTAGACTGACATTCACTAATTTTAGTATGTCATTTTCATCTTTAAGGTTTTGTTTCAAAATGCAAACCCTATCAAATTCTCTAGACAATTTAGAAAATTTCTCTTTGAGACTCCTATACTCTCGAGACAGTATGGACGACACATGCAACAATTCATCAAAAGCATTTTGAAGAGTGGACGGGTCAGAGTCCATTACCTCAGCATCAGTGTATTCACTTTCTGATGCAGTGTCTGCTATGAGACAGATATTTGTCTCTTTCTCAGCATTATCTTCTTCATCTGATGAAGACAAATCAAGATCCTCCCATGTAGCCATTAAAACTTTCTTCTTTTTGAAGAATTTCTTTTTATCCTTCAACTCAGGGCAGTCAGCTTTGAAATTATTAGGTTTCTTGCATTCAAAGCACAAGGGTGGACCTTTTTCCTTGGAGTCTGACTTCTCTTTAGGAAATTTTTTGTTGAACTATTTCCTTCCGAAACCACATTTCTTTCTCCACATATATTGAACCTTTCTGGAGATGAAAGATAGTTCATCCTCATCTGACCCTTCATCATTATCTGAAGGTCCGGATTCATTTGATGACTCAGCAGCTTTAAGAACTTTTGATGAACTTGCCTTCTTTGCCTTTAGGGCAATAGATTTTCCTTTTCTGGAATTTTCTTCTTCAGTTAGTTCAGGTTCATGCACCTTGAGGGATCCAAGAAGTTCTTCCAAAGAAAGTGTATTCAGGTTTTTAGCTTCCTGAATAGTAGTAACTTTAGGTCTCCATTGCTTGGATAAACTCCTCATAATTTTTCTGACATGATCACTATTTTCATATGTTTTTCCAAGTGATCTGAGACTGTTGGTGATAGTCTGAAATCTTCCAAACATCTGATCTATTATTTCATGATCAGCCATCTTAAACAGTTCATACTGGTAAACCAGCATGCTTATTTTTTATTCCTTCACTTATGATGAACCCTCATAAGCTAGGGTAAGAGTATCACAGATTTCTTTAGCAGTATTGCAGCTGTGAACTTTGTCATGTTCAGATCTAGTAATAGCACACATGAGATAGTGCTTAGCTTTTAGATTAAGTTGATGTTTTACCTTTTGATCTGCAGTCCAATCTGCCCTAGCAACAGCAGCTCCATCTTCATTTATGGGCTCAGTATAACCAGTTTCTATGAGCTCCCAGATATTTAGACTTTGTGCATCCAAAAACTCCATCATCCTCTTCTTCCAGTAATCATAGTCAGTTCCATCGAAGAGAGGATGTCTGTTGATAACTTGTCATTCTGCATCCATGGTTGTTGGATCGTACTCCCTCGACACTTGTTAGATGCTCAACCCTTTCGAGGCTGAGCTCTGATACCAACTGAAGTTGACACAGGTAAACACAAGAAGGGGGGTTGAATTGTGTTTGTTAATAATTTTTCTAAAACAACCTTTTAAAACTATATATAAAACAGATGCACACACAGAAAAATGAACTTTTGAGATTTAACAAAAGCAATATCAAAACCCCAGAGTCACTATAAACAAATACAGCTGTAAGAGTTTAAGAATGGAAGATTCACGCAAATGGTTTTATCTTGGTCCACTCTCTTCCAACCAAAAGCTACGTCCATTCCCTTCGACTTGAAGGTTTTATCCACTATTTCTCCAAATAGATTACAACAAAGTATTCAACACCTCTTCAGGCTACAAGTATTCCTTTCTTACCAAGCCTCTTCAGGCTCTAACTCTAACAAAGAGATTTGTTTGTTTTTTATCTTCATAACTCACTATGTGTGAGGATATGAAAGTTTAAGATCTGTTGAATATTTTCACAATATTCAAGCTAAAGAATACAGACTTTTACTTTTTAAAGAATGAAAGAAATGAGAGCTTGTTCTTGCAAATATTGGATTAGCAAAAGTTGTTGGCTAGCAAAAGTTGTTCTTCAGTATCTGAGATCTTCTACTTAAAGTGATCTTCTTCTTCACTTGTATTTCTTCAATGGTTATTTTGAATATTCCCGTTTAGAGATAGCATTAAATGCATGATATCCGTTGTGACTGATAGCTTGATTGTGACCCTTGTGAGATGTACTCTTGGTTATCACATTTGCACAGAAAAGAGGGTCATTGCTTCTGGGCAATTTGTACCTTGAAAACTTTCTTTCCTCCTTTGTGTACAATCCATCTTTTTCCAGCAGTAAAGATGAATTCGTACAAGTCACTTTTCATTTCCTCATTGTACTATTTGCTTTTTGTATTTCCTCGATGGTACTATGATTTTCTCAAAAGGAAACAAAGCATTAACCGGATAAAACAAATGGGAGCAACAAATATTCTATTGAAATAAATATCAATTATTTGGAATAACTTCAAGAGAACTGGATTGCATTTATTCACTATAGAAGAACGTATAGGAGATAGAAACTCGTCTACTCAAAATCTCTGTCTACTGAGTTATTTGTGAGACTAAGTCTGTTCACTCCTTCATATTGCTCGTCTACTGACGTGGCATATCCTCTCGTCTATCAAGTCTTTGGACTTGTTATATCTCAGTGAGTAATTTTAATCTCCGTCTAGTGACGTGACAATTAGAGCTCGTCTACTTATTATTTTATTTTTCCGTCTATTTCATTCTATTAAAAACTTTCGTCTGCTGACGTGGCAAACTAAGCACGTCTACTTAGAAAATTTTAAGCCTCGTCTACTTAAACTCTTATCTACTCAAATAAACAAAGTGTAATTTTACCAAACATTTTTTATCAGCTCATCTACACGATTGAACGTGAATTCTCTTTCTCAGTCCAAGCAGATATAAAGAACTTTATATAAGATTTCTCATGACTTACATGATTCAAGTAATCCTGCAAGAACTGAATAACCATGTTAGTTCTCAAATAACACTTTGCCAAGCAAATTTAATCCTTTTGTTAACATCAAAACTTAGAGATTAATTAAATCCAAATCACTTTGGTTCCAACACTCTTTCCAACACACTTCCCTTGATTGGTTGAAATTCTTGCGTGTTCTACAGAATTCAAGTGGGACCCAATTCCAAAATAGTGAGATCCATATGAATTTCAACCAATAGGAGGGAGTTTGTTGGAAAGAGAGTGTGTTGCTAACATTTCTCAAAAGAAATACCAAAAAGGTCGTTACATAATAAAATTGCAAAAATACCCTTAAAATTATGATAAAAGGAAAAAAGTGTCATTTTGACCCTTAAATGATGGAATTTGGGTAAGAGAAATGATAGGTGAACACCCAAATGGGACATCCATTTGGGACACTTGGTTAATCATGTATAAATATTTGGTTAGTTCATTTCATTATATGGTTAATGTGCTTATTTACCATAACCATGTAAATATTTGGTTAATCACATGCAAATATCTGGTTAATTCAGTTCTTTATATGAATAATTGGTCATCATGAATTAACCAAATATTTATACGTGATTAACCATATAATAAACTAAATTAACCAAATATTTATATATGATAAATCAGGTGTCCCAAATGATGTTCCAAATATTTACGTATCGTTACTCTTTGGGTAAAATCATGCGACGCGCTTGCGCTTTGCAAAGTCGATTCCATATGAAAAAGAGTACTTGTTTGTCAAAAGCGAATATTGTTGACTTTTGAGATCAACTTCATACTACATCACCATCATCATATATTACAATCACGTTTTGCCTCGAGTCAAAAATATTTCAAATCATAATTAATAAGACTTAAAAAATTTACACATTTGAATAATCTTAATCGATATAAATTATAATTTTTTTCGTTAGAAGCTTCCACTTAAATATTTAAATATCTTTTTAAAATAAAAAACAGTTATTTTTTATGATAAAAAATTAAAAAATTGGTTGAACAATGAGGCACACACTATTTATAAACTCTGTTTAATATATTATTGTTGGTTAAATTAGTTTTTTTTCTTAAGTTATTTTTTAGGTTATTTTTGTTGCTTAACTTTAAAAAAATTCATTTTGACCCCTTATGTACGAAACATTACACAATATGGTCCCTTCCGGCTCGTTTGTGGCTATGTTAACAAGATCCTACATTGAGGGATCAAAATGAATGTGCTTAAAATATTGTGAATCAAAATGAATCTACTTAAAAGTTTGAGGGACCAAAAAGGAACCTAAAAAATACTTAAAGGACAAAAAAAAATTCTAATTTAACCATTATTATTTTATATTTTCAATATAAAATAAATACTCTTAATTCAAAAAGTGAAAAACCTCAAAATTAATTTAGCCATTATTATATATTTATCTTAATTTCTGTCAATATATATATATATATATATATTTATCTTAATTTTAGTTAATAAAAAAAGAGCACAACGATCCTTTTTATTCAATCGGGTTTTATGGTGGGTGGGGTGTCTGGAACCTTAAAACCCACACACAGACGGTACCAAAAAGCTAAAACCTCAAAACTCCAGTTTCATTCTCAGAGCGAGAGAGAGAGATGGCTATGAGGTATCGCAATGTGAGAGAAATCTCAAGGTTTCTAGCACCCCTTGTCCACGCAGGTTTGTCCCTTTGCACTTCATTCACAAATGTTTCAGTTTCAGATTCTGTCCTCTGCACGACTCTAACTGTTTTCGTTGCTTTGATATCTAAATGAAAAAGAGAAGTAAATTATATAAAAAAGTTATTGTTGTCTTTGAATTTTGTTCCCCATTTTTCTGTTATATTTAAAGTTGTAATATATACTTTACCAATACTGGGATCAAAGGACTATTTATATTTTCAGTTCAATTTTTCCTATGAGAGTTAAATTAATAGGAATAATTTACAGGTAATAAACGAAGGTATTTAGTTCCGAATTGAATTAAATAAAGACTAAATATTCGATAAGTTATCTTTGTTTTTTCATGATTAATAACAAATTTTAATGTGATTTTGTTTTTTATTTTTTTCTTTCCTCTCTCCCTCTGTCTCTGTAGGTGATTGTTATCAACAATCTGGAAAAGCTTTTAACTTAGTGGCTTTGTCTATAATGGCTATGCCTTCTGCTCATAAGCCAATTGCTAATTGTATTCAACTCAGAGGATTTCATGAACAAAGGTAATCACTTTTGAAGGTTCGACGATCTTGTGGTGTGGTGATTGTTTCTTTCTTGTATAGTTTATGTGACTGAAAACAAGAGGTGGATAGCTTAGCTAGCAAAATAAATAGCAAGAGTCATCAATTATGAGTGCTAAAATTTGAAGCCTCATCAGTTAGGGAGGTTTTAAATTGCGGCCACATTGTGCTTGTTGTTATTGCGGACAATTGTGGGAAAATGCGGTCAATGTGGCTGCATTTGCGGGTGTGATGCGGTTTCGGAGACTACCAAAACCGCAACGTCGCTGCCTCTATTGTGGTTTTGGATCCAGATTTAAAACTGTCTTAGGGTTTATTAGGTTTATTAGGTTTCCTGACTTCTGATTGACAGTCTTGTACAGGTTCTCAACAATGGTCGATGTATCACATGAACCTGCCCCTGATGATCTTTTGTCTTTCATTAAAGCTTCACTAGATGAGTATGAAGGTATTTGTTTTAATAACTAATATACTATTTATCATATTTTTACATTTTTTTAACGATTGTTAGTTTTATGATCTATATTCTCATGCTTGTTTTTTGTTTTGAAAGCACCTTTATAAGGTTGTGATTGGTTTCTGAAAACATTTTCAGTTTCTGTTTTATAATTCCATAGTTCTATTCTCCATAAACAATTCCTATTTTTTTTTATTTTTCATGTTTTTGAAAACATGTTTACTTTTTTATTTTGGTTTTCTGGTAAACTTAAGTGGCGACTTACCTGTCTTCTCTCCTGCACAAATTGAGGGAAAGAAATTGTGAAACAAACTTACTATAAATAATTTAAACCAATCACCCCATTTCTGTTCAATTTCTTCATTATAAAAAATGGTTCTACCGTGGAATTACCAAATAGCCAAATAAATCAATTCAATACCCAAAATCATCAATAAAATGAAAAGGCAATCGGTTTCTTCTCTTGCCAGATTTTCAATTGAAACTTACTACCAGCTTGGCTGCATGGTGTGCCGCAATACAGAGTTTTTGGGTGGCATGACCTGTTTAAAAATTAGCAGCTCTGTGTACTGCAGGCTACTTGGGGGATAGATCAGATCAGAACAAATGAGTCATTATCAACAAGTAGAGTGTTGAATTTAAAGATCCGAGGGATAGCAAGACAATAGTTGTGCCTCTTCTAGAGATGGAGGGAGAATATGAATCATTGATTGGCAAATTTGTAGCTTAGGTACAGCAGCCTGATATTGATATGTGGTGTTATGGTGGTGAGGGGAGATTTGTTCCAATGCTAACTTGCAGAAGTGGTAGAATTTTGCAAGGGAAAGATGAGAAATAAGAAAGAGGAAGTAAATACTTTTAGAACCATAAAAATGCTAATGTGTTAAGAGTGAAACACTGGAAAGTGGAATTGTGGAAATGACTTCTCGTTGTTTTCAAAGTTTCTGGAAATGTGAATCTCATTTTCTGAAAAATAAAAATAACCGTTCAAACATTTTTTGTTCCTCCTTTTTCAATTTCAGCAAAAATGAAAATGGAAACTGGTGAAACCAAAACATTTTTATTTTGTCCAGTGTCATTGAAATAGAAGTTCTGAATAGTGAGTGCTTTATGCTTGTGACATTTATGACTTGCAAAATTTATTTCTTTTTAGTTGAATAAGCTAATTATTTGCTCAGTTATACTTTCCAGTTTTTGAATCCCTTCCATTATTTTGTTTTAAATAAATCCAATCCTAAGTCAAAATTATAACGAAGTTAAATGATTCATTCTCTCTACTTTCCCCCATTAAATCATTGCTTCTTTGTTTGATTTTGCAGGAACCAGTCATTGTTGGTTGAATACATCTGGCAAACATAAACCACTTTTTGGGAGAAATGGAGTCTTCTTGGTTCTTGCTGCAAGGACTTTTGACCATGACATAATGTTTGAAAAACTGAAGACAATCCAGAAGAGATATAAGAATGATATGTATTATTTCATCTTCTCCTCGACTTGATACAAGTAGGATTGTAGGAATTTTTTTTGTTAATAATTTAAATATATTTTTGGCGGCAGGTTTACCCATATTTTCGTTATGGGCTTAAAACCAATTCACTCTTCTGCTAATCAGCGGCACCTAGTCCAGTTACTGTTGACAGAAAATATCACAGTCCCCATTTTGTTGTCTCAGCAGACATTTCCTGAGGTAAGGTAAAATTCCTTGTTTAGCTTCTGAAATACATAAAAATTTGTTGCATATGAAGGCTAATATATCTAACATGATGCAAAGGTTGTTTGTGTAATAGTTTGCTAAAATTTTCCCAGCCCCAAATTTTAATTTGTAAACATATCAGCCAACACATCAGTCAAGTAGTGATTGTCTTCGCAATTGAAATCTTTATCAGATGTGGTAGATTTCTTCTTCCAACACCATCTCCATCCTCATTAAAACTAGATAATTGTAGGTTTGTTGCATTTTGTCACATGAATTATAATTTGTCTAGGCATTACTAATTTGTTTTTACAGATGGAGTAATAAACTGAAGATTGAGGTTGCTGGTAGTTTTAATTTGTATAATATACCTTTCCAATCGGATGTGTCTCTCTATGAAAACTTAAAGAGTAATGTTATTTGTACACCTGAATTCTGGATACCTAGGTGACACCCGTGACACCTGGTTAATGGTGTGCAAATTCTTGGTTAATTCAGTTTAGTGGATGGTTAACGAGAATTGTGATCCCTTGTACTCATTAACCAAGTTCAAGACACCATTAACAACGATTGTGAACACTATTAACCAAGTATGAAAGTGTACAAAAAAATAACATGCACTAATGTAGGATGCATGGGTGCTTAACACTGTTCACAATCGTGGTTAATGGTGTCTTGGACTTGGTTAATGAGTACAAGGGTTCACAATTCATCGTTAAACATCCACTGAATTGAATTAACCAAGAATTTGTACACGGTTAACCCGGTGTCGCCCAGGTGTTCAGAATTCAAGTGTACAAATAACACTACTCAAATGTTTGATGCTTGAAATGAAGATGAACAATCTAATTTTAATTATCATCCCTGTGGATCTATGTCGCAAAAATCTGCCGAAGGCTTCATCGCTTAGAGCACTAGTCTGCAGACTGACAAGTTCAGAGTGGGTGTGCAGAGAATTTGCAACTGGCAAAGACATGACATCTAGCAATCACAGCCTTCTTTGCTACAACCTCATTGTAGAGAGTTGCTTTTTCCTTGATAAAACCTATTTGGTGCACAATCTTCAGAAAGGCTGTCTGGATGACTGGAAGGCTATAGAAAAGAAAATTCTAAAGAAAATTCTGTTTACTTGTTTCGACAGTTTTTTGTCCAATTTTCTCCAGGAAACATAACTGTTATGTGAGCAAAGATAACTGTTTATAAGCCATTCTGAAATCCAAATTGGCCGAAAGATTTGAGCAGATGCTGTCTTTGCCAAAATTGTCTGTAGATGGAATATGGAATTTTAAAAGGAATTAATGTTCCCAATCCTAGTGTCCTGGATGTGTAAGTTGATGTTGCCATTATTTTGAATGACATAAGTAGTAGCACTTCTTCCTGATGTTTCAGAGTAAAGTTTTCAGGATTCATAATTTTCTTGCATACTATGTTATTTTTAAATATTTGATTACGAGTATATATATATATATATATATATATATATATATATATATATATATTATCCATAGCAATTTATTTACAATAATTCTTTTGATATTTATAGATAGAGAAAGGTGGATGCTACATATTATTTAAAAATTTTCGGAGTCCAGTAATTTATCATGAGATGGACGTGGATCTTGAAATTCTATACCAAGGTAACAGTGCATTTTCCATGAATTTGCCTATTTTTCATGTTATATGTATGCATGTATATAATTTTGACTTTGGTATCAAATGTAGCCGTTCAGGAGTTACAGATGCAACCAAATGGTGATTCTAAGTTGCACAGTTTGTTGAGACGTACATCTTGGAAGCAAGATGGGATCACTGAGGATCAATATGTTTGTTTTCCTCTTCAGAATTTACTTCTGTCTTACCCAGGTATAAAATATAAACTTCTACCAAGTGGACAATTAAAAGTTATATGATCCCTATTTACTCTGTCTCCTAGTAGTGTTGGATGACAAATTCCCTGAGAATGAGCCATACGTAATCAAATACCTAATCCTTTATCTGTCCATTCAGAATACTATCATGTCATATATAAAGTATAGACTATGCATGTATGTCATTGTAAAGTGTCGTAATCTATTTGCCACCAATAACCAATTGTTGTAGAGTGAATTGATTATACCAAGGAACTTAAATATTTCTGTTTTCATGAAGCATACTGGTGTTGTGAAAACAGGCATGAAATTCAGTAGGAATGTATAGATTACACTGTTTAACTGCTATTCTACCTGTCTAGCAGTTTTCCCCTTACCAGTATTGGAACTTGGTATCTGTTAGGAATCTTGTTTTTAGAAAGAAGAAGATCCTAACAACAGCCCAATAACAGCAGAACAGAGAGAAGAAAAGACTAAAAATACTTCTTTCTTGATGGAAATATTAGAGTATAGTACAAGTATATGTATTAGTGTTTAGTGTATGTATTTGTATCTGCATAACTGAATATGCCAAGTCAGCATATTCAGTTATGAGTTTGTAACTAACTTTGTAACTGCCTAAACTGTTTCAGTAACTGCCAAATTGTAACCACCAAAGGCTATATATATGCCTACTGTAATAGTTACTGAGTATGAATGAAATTCACAAAATTCTGTGAAATTTCTCTCTGTAGTCTTAGATTCTTTCTCATTATGGTATCTAGAGCCAAATTCTGGGCCTAGATCTTCTCCTTCATTCCTCTTCGTCATTCTCGATTCTTCGCTTCGCTTCTTCTCCTTCATTCCTCTTCGTCATTCTCGATTCTTCGCTTCGATTCTTCGCTTCGATTGCATCTTTCATGGCTGCAACGAATCCTTTCATCAACAACAATGGTGCTTCGACGAACTCTCAGGCGCCAGCAAGTTTCAATCCTTCGATATCAATCAAACTTGATGATCAGAATTACCTACTGTGGAAACAGCAAATTGAAGCTGTTATCATTGCACATAAATTGCATCGGTATGTTGTCAATCCTGTGATTCCTCCTCAATTCACAACAGAGGCGAATCAAGCCCTAGGAATTGAATCGGAAGCCTACCAGCTATGGATTGTTCAAGACCAAATGCTATTTACATGGCTTCTCAGTTCTCTTTCTCCCTCGATCTTGCCTCGATTCATCGGCTGCAAACACTCTTGGCAAGTTTGGGATAAGATTCATAAACAGTTCCAAGCTCATGTTCGAACAAAAGTGCGTCAGTTTAGATCGGAACTCAAAAATACAAAGAAAGGATCTCGTTCGATTTCCGAGTGTCTTCTCCGAATTCGTGCCCTAATTGAGTCGCTGCAAGCTCTTGGTGATTCTGTCACTAATCAAGACCATATCGATACTGTTCTTGAAGGTCTTCCGGAAGAATACAACAATTTTGTTATGATGATCTATGCTAGATCAGATGAAGCCTCGATTGATGACATAGAAGCTCTTCTGTTGATGCAAGATGCTCAATTTGAGAAATTCCGCCAAGAACTACCCTCGCCATCGATCACTGTTAATGTCGCTCAAGCTTCGACTCTTCCTAACTCGTCCTCCTCTCAGATTTTTCAACAGCATCGCGATGATTTCAATAGTGGAAATCGCGGTCGAGGAGGGCGTGGGCGTGGGCGTGGGCGTGGTGGTCCAAAACCAACCTGTCAGCTATGTGACAAATATGGTCATGATGCCTACAGCTGCTGGTATAGGTTTGATCAAACCTTTGTACCACCCCAGCGAGCTCCACTTCAGTCTAATTTGTCTCAAGGTCAGATGCAGAACCGTAACCAAGTTCAAGGACCTAGTCAATTTCAGAATTCAGCACCTTCTGAGCATAGTTATGGTCCTCAGTTTCAAGGTTTCAAGCAGAATTTTAACAGTTCCTCTGCACGACAGCAATCTCAGCCTAGTGCCAATCTAGTGATGCAACAACCTCAGTTTGTTCCTAACACTCAAGAGGTATTGCAGAGACCATTTGATAATCAGTCATGGTTCCCTGACTCAGGAGCTTCTCATCATTTAACAGCAGATCTCAATAATCTCATCCATAGCAGTCCCTTCACAAGCCAGGACCAAGTTCTTATGGGAAATGGTCAAGGTCTCTCCATTGACTCAATAGGTTCATCTAAATTTTCTTCTCCATCTCATCCTCATATCATTTTCACCCTGAATAATCTATTACTTGTTCCTAAAATAACTAAGAACCTAGTCTCTGTCTCCAAGTTTGCCAGAGACAATAATGTCTATTTTGAGTTTCACCCTTTTTCTTGTTATGTGAAATCTCAGGGTTCTAACCAAATTCTTCTCGAAGGCTCACTTGGAGGTGATGGGCTATATAGCTTTGACAACATCAACATTCTCAAGGAGCCTTCCTCCTCCTCTTGTTTTCAACACACTTTTGGCAATTCAGCTCCTACTGAGTCCTTAGCTAAGTCTTCTTCTACTCTACCTGCTGTAACAACTACATTTGCCACATGGCACTATAGATTAGGACATGTGAATACCAATGCTGTTAAATCTGTCCTACAACTTTGTAATATACCCTCAGTGAATAAAACTGATTTTCAATTTTGCACGGCTTGTTGTATGGGAAAATCTCATCGACTGTATGCTCCACCTTCTACTTCTATTCATCCCACTCCATTTTAACTCATACATAGTGATCTTTGGGGTCCATCTCCTTATAAGTCTCATGGTGGCTACACCTATTATATCACTTTTGTGGATGCACATACTCGGTTTACATGGCTATATTTTCTAAAACAAAAATCAGATGCCTTAAATGCCTTCAAACTGTTTTCAACCCTTATTTCCACTCAGTTTTCAGCCCAAATCAAAGCTGTTCAAACTGATTGGGGAGGGGAATTCAGACCCTTCTCCAAATATCTAGCAGATCTAGGTATCATTCATAGACTCACTTGTCCTCACACATCCCATCAAAATGGGATAGTGGAGCGCAAGCACAGACAAATTGTTGAAATGGGACTTAGTCTACTCTCTCATGCATCCATCCCTCTCAAATTTTGGGACCACAGCTTCACTCAAGCTGTTTACCTAATCAATAGACTACCCACTGCAGCACTTAAGTCTCATTCCTCTCCTTTTCATGCTTTGTTTGGTACTATTCCAGACTACTCAAGTCTCAGGATTTTTGGTTGTGCTTGTTTTCCATTCTTGAGACCTTATAATCAGCACAAGATACAATTCAGGTCCTCTGAGTGTGTTTATCTAGGCCTATCTCCTCAACACAAGGGACATAAATGCTTAGATTATACTGGTCGTGTTTTTATCTCCAAAGATGTCTTATTCAATGAGTGTCTATTTCCCTACCCAAAACTGTTTCCCTCTACTCCTAATATACCCGAGTCCTCTACAACCTTCCCAGCCTCTATACCTGTTCCTGACTACCCACCTCTTCATGCCACTCCATTAAACCAACATCCTCCCTCCTCCCAGAATCCTTCTGGTTCAGGTTCCCCTTCATCTGAATCTCCCTCTTCTTCCTCACATCTATTGAGTCCTCAGTCAGGTCAGAATGACCATATTAGTCCATCTTCCCTTGCTCCTACATCCTCTATCTCACCTCACCCTAGCCCTATACTGAGCCAGCCTGATAATATCTTTCCAACTTCACCTGCCATCTCTTCTTCCCCATCCCTTAACCCTCAGCATAGTCCAACTCCTTCACCATCACCCCCTGCCCTTCCTGTCAATATTCATCCTATGCTTACTAGGACCAAGACTGGCCTTCTACCACCAAGATTGTTCCTAAGTCATGTTGAGCCTCGGTCTGTAAAAGAGGCACTTTCCAATCCTCAGTGGCTTACTGCCATGAAAGAAGAACATACAGCTCTTCTAAAGAATCACACCTGGTCCTTGGTCCCTCTTCCCCCCAACAGGACTGCTATTGGCTGTAAGTGGGTGTTTCGGGTTAAGGAAAATCCTGATGGCACTATTAACAAATTCAAGGCTCGGCTAGTTGCCAAGGGTTTTCATCAGTAACATGGTTTTGATTTCCATGAAACATTCTCACCTGTAGTAAAACCAGTGACAATTCGGGTTATTCTTACCTTGGCACTCACCTTCAAGTGGACTATCAAGCAGATTGATGTGAATAATGCCTTTCTAAATGGCATTCTAAGTGAGGATATATATATGACTCGGCCTCCGGGGTTTGAACATGATGACAAGACTCTTGTTTGTAAGCTTCACAAGGCTCTTTATGGCCTTAAACAGGCTCCTCGGGCATGGTATGAAAGATTAGCTCTTTGCACTCATCCAGTTTGGGTTTTCACACTAGCAAATGTGACCCTTCTCTGTTTATCTACTCCGGGGGCTCCTCTTCTTTGTACATTCTAGTCTATGTTGATGACATAATCATCACTTTGGTTCATCCCCTACACTAATACGAGGATCTCATTCATAAACTCGGTATGCGGTTTGCCTTTGAAAGATCTGGGGGATCTTGATTACTTCCTTGGGGTTGAAGTGACTCATCCGCCACAGGTGAACTCTTACTTACTCAAACCAAATACATCGGGGACCTCACTTGGACAAAGCCAACATGGGCTGGTTCAAGGGTATCTCCTCACCTATGGTGAGCAATTGCAAACTTACTCGTTATGGGACTGATTCCATCTCGGATCCTCACCTCTACGAGATCCATTGTTGGAGCACTGCAAAGATGCAACTCTAACTAGGCCCGACATTGCCTATAGTGTTAACAAAGTCCGTCGAGTTCATGGCACAACCGCTTGAAACTCACCGGCATGCGATCAAAAGGATCCTTCGATACCTTAAAGGCTCTATTCACTATGGTGCATTTGCTCAAGCCAGCCAGTTTTTCTAGTCTCTTCACCCTTCATGCCTATTGTGATGCTGATTGGGCAAGTGACCACGATGATAGGAGGTCAACCTCGGACTCCGCATTTTCTTTGGGCCAAATTTGGTCTCTTGGTGCTCCAAAAGCAGCCTCTTGTAGCAAGATCCAGACCAAGCCGAGCATGCAGTATGGCAAATACCACGGCTGAAATCATCCGGATCCAGTCTCTCACATCGAGCTTGGAATTTCCTTCACAGCTCCTCAACTATTCTCGTGACAACCTCGGTGCGGTCTCA
Source organism: Sophora flavescens (assembly GCA_030762895.1). NCBI lineage: Eukaryota > Viridiplantae > Streptophyta > Magnoliopsida > Fabales > Fabaceae > Sophora > Sophora flavescens. The sequence goes on from CM061068.1 coordinate 123,083,381, forward strand.
CCGGCTCACAACCCAGTTCTTCATGCTAGAACTAAACACATAGAGCTTGACATCCATTTTGTTCGGGAGAAAGTTCTGTCTAAGGCTCTTTACAAGTTACTCATGTGCCCAGCCAGGAAGCGGTGCATTGACTCCTTAACCAAACCACTTTGTCTTCATCCAAATTTATTGAACTTAGAACCAAACTCAATGTGGTCTGCTTGCAAAGAACCACCTTAAGTTTGAGGGGAGGCTATTAGAGTATAGTACAAGTATATGTATTAGTGTTTAGTGTATGTATTTGTATCTCGCATAATCTGAATATGCCAAGTCAGCATATTCCAGTTATGAGTTTGTAACTAACTTTATAAATGCCTAAAACTGTTTGAAGAATCGCCAAATTGTAACCACCAAAGGCTATATATATGCCTACTGTAATAGTTACTGAGTATGAATGAAATTCACAAAATTCTGTGAAATTTCTCTCTGTAGTCTTAGATTCTTTCTCATTAGGAAAAATGAAAAACGGTAACAAAGAACAAGGTATACAAGTATACCCCCAAAGGAGCACTCTCCTTTCACACTAGGAAACCCCAGTCAAATCACAATATTTACTAACTGCCTCTCTTAATCATTAGAGGGCTTATTTGTAGGGATTATATCCCTCCTATTAACAACTACTAACAGACCCAAACTAATTCAGCTAACAACTAAAAGTTTGTTACAAGTTTGACCCCCTTAACTGACTTCTAACTACCAACTATCTTTTAGCTAAGGCCTAACAATACCACCCTCCTCCGAAACAACCTTGTCCTCAAGGTTGAAGCATCCACCGGGGTCCCATAGCTTGAAGCATGATCACCAAACTATACATGAAACATAGAAATTTCCTCTGGGGTCAAATGTTCTGTTTTTGGTCTAATCAAAGTATAACATTTATTGCACTTAAAATGATCGTGATCATCAGATATTGGATAACTTGACCACTCTCTTTTACCTGCTTTTTGTTTGTTTATGCACCAAACTAGATTTCCGCGCAATTATAATAACTCTAGGAAAATTTCTTTGACAATTATGCCCCCGCAAATATAGTCCTTTTGGATAATATAAGATTTTAGAGTACAGCGTGGGAAGGTAAAATAAATCCTGCAGATAACATAAAAAAGACAGATAATAGAAAATAAAACTTATAAACATAATGCATTGTTTCAGAAATGCTGCAGTGTCTTTGCAAATCTTCCAAAGAGATCTCCTAGAAAAAACAATGAGCTGTGACCCCCGAAGAAGCCAAGACCTCAAGTCTGTCTGTCCCATGAAAGCTGTATGGCTGAGGATTCTGTTGAAAAAGCGCAACATTACAATGCAGCCATAAACAACAAACACCAGAAAAAAGCGCACGATTCTGCATAGTCTAGTGTTCCTTGTTTCTAAATGTAGTCAGAGAGAGAAAACAATATTTCTGAATTAGGGGGTCTTAAAATTCGGGCTTTGGGCCTAACTCAACCCCACAAAACTGGCTTGTAAGGTGATGACTGCCCAAGCCTTATAAGCACTACTTAGGTCATATCTCTAGTCGATGTGGGACTCTCAACACACCCCCTCACGCTCAGGACTGGACATCTGAAGCGTGGACTAATGCGGGTGGAATAACATGGATTAGTTCCAGGTCCCCCATGTTGCAACACAAAAGCATCTACTATAAATGCATGTGTGCCAAGCTGGATGTTGAGACCTCTGCAAACACCTTTGGTGAAGATTGTGTCCATCACCCAGCCTATACCCATTTCTTTTGTCTCTGTCACTGTTGTGCCCAAGGCAGTGGTGAGCTCTGGGGAGATAAATTTGTGGCTTGCACTGATAGGACCACAACTGAACAACTAGGCTCTAATGGGCTGATAGCACAACAGTCTCATGGGCCCAAAGTATGGAGAGTTTATGATAGGAAAAATAGGAAAGGAATGAGGAAGAATGATGATGTGGCAGGGAGAGAGGTGGGATGACAATTGTTGGAAGGGATTACGGTTATATGGGAGTGAGGGAGGTGAGAGAGAGGTATGCAAAATAATCATTGGTTTGTTAGGGCAGAGAGCATATTTGGCCTCTATTGGAGCTAGGCTCTGTGTCAGTGGAATTCTATTCCATTGTATTTCCTTATTTTGCTGTTTTGCCTAAATATAAGCATACCAAGAATATTCTACTACTCTTCTTCATCTTTCTGCTATACTCTTTGTTACTGTACTCTATCAAATTGGTCCGACCTGCCGGATACGTTACGGGACCAGTGAGATAAGGATATCGTGAGGTGAATGCCACCAAAGAAGAAGACGGACAAAGGTGCAATGGAGGCGAAGGTAGCAGTTCTGGAGAATGATATGGCGATCCTCAAGGTTACTATTGCCGAAATGAAATCACAGGCAACAGAGAACCAAGCGACGTTGGTAGCGTTACTCACCAAGGACAAGGAGACTGATACCACGGGGAAATCCTTTGAGAAAAACAATAGGATTGTCTCGAAACTTCAAGGTGATTCACTTGACGAGTTTCGACAATCGGTGAAGAAAATCGAATTACCAATGTTCACCGAAGAGGATCCAGTTGGGTGGATAGCACAAGCTGAAGTTTATTTTCAAGTTCAGGGGACGAGCCCAGAGATAAGGGTGAGTTTGGCCCAACTGTGCATGGAGGGGTCGACAATTCTCTTCTTCAAGTCATTGTTGGATGACGAAGTTGAATTGTCTTGGGATCAGCTCAAGGTAGAGTTACTGGAACGTTATGGCGGAATCGGAGACGGCAATGTTTTCGAACAACTTTCGACACTCCGGCAAGAAGGAAGTGTCGAGGAGTACATCCTGGAATTTGAGCGGTTAACGGCTCAAGTGGAACGTCTTCCGGATGATCAATACTTTGGTTATTTTATCCAAGGTCTGAAGGAGGGTATCAAAGGAAAGGTGCGAAGCTTGCGTACTTTGGGGCCTCTACCTTGTTCAAGGCCGATGAACTTGATGAGGGCGGTGGAGCGTGAGGTACGAGAGCAACAGGGATGGACTGGGCAACGAAGTACAGGGAGTAGGGGGCATGTAGGGTCGGGTGCGAACTACAAATCTAGTCCAAACCATGTACCCGGTACGGTTAATTCGGGTCGACCCAGTGGGAGTGATTGGGTTTTGGTACGGGGCGGCAGAGAATCACCCGATAGAGGCCCAAATTTCAGAACCGACCCACGTACTGAGAGGAGAGGGTCGAACATGCATGACCGGGGCGTGAGGCATTTGTCGTCCCAGGAGATCGCCGATCGGAAGCAGAAAGGGCTCTGCTACAAGTGCGGCGGTCCCTTCCACCCTCGTCACCAGTGCCCTAATCGTCAGTTAAAGGTCATGGTGGTGGATGACGAAGAGGAAGATGAGGGCGAAGCAAATGCTCTTGTCGACGAGGCTACGGAAGAGGTCGACGACGACGGAGAGTGCAGTGTTCTGCATTTAGGGAGGTTGAGGTCCGAGAAGGGGGTGAAACTACAAACTATGAAACTTCGAGGGAGGATTCAAGGGGTACCGATTTTGATTTTGGTGGATAGTGGTGCTACCCGCAACTTCATCTCCAGGGAGTTGGTTACAAAAATGGGGTGGCCAGTAGAAAAGACCAGGCCTTTGCGGATCAAATTGGGGGATGGATTCAAGGCAGTGGCGCAAGGAAAATGCATGGGAGTGAAGATTGAGCTGGAAAATATGAAGATGGCAGTGGATACCTTGCTCTTTGATTTGCAAGGCATTGATGTTGTACTGGGAATTTCGTGGTTGGCTTCTCTAGGAGAAATGTGGGTTGATTGGGGAAAACAATGCATGAAATTCCAATCTCAGAACCGGTGGATTGAGCTTAAGGGAGAAGGGTGCACTAGTTCTCATCAAACAGCTTTGCAAAGCTTATTTGGTAAACCAACAAAAGTGGTGGATGGCTTATTTTTTTTAAATGAATTATTTTTAGCTGAAGCCTTGAAACAAGCAGAAAACCCAAGTCTGGTTCATATCAAACAGAAACAGCAACTCCAGCATTTTTTGGATCGGTTTGTAGCAGTTTTTCGAGAGCCAAAGGGGCTACCTCCCAAGGGAGAAAAGGAGCATGCGATCACTCTACTAGAAGGACATGACCCGATTAATGTTCGACCCTATCGTTACCCACATCACCACAAGAATGAGATAGAAAAACAAGTGAAGGAGTTGCTCAATACAGGGGTCATTCGCCACAGTCAAAGTGCTTTCTCTAGTTCGGTGATCTTAGTGAAGAAGAAGGATGATACATGGCGGATGTGTGTTGACTACAGGGCTCTCAACAAGGTAACTATTTCGGATAAATTCCCTATCCCTGTGATTGTAGAGTTATTGGATGAATTGTATGGCGCCCAATTTTTTTCTAAATTAGACCTCAAATCGGGATACCACCAAGTACGGGTCAGACCTGAAGATGTGCATAAAACTGCTTTCCGAACTCATGAAGGACATTACGAATATTTGGTGATGTCTTTTGGGTTGATGAATGCTCCTTCTACCTTTCAATCCCTGTTGAATGAGGTGTTTCGGTCCATGTTAAGGAAGTTTGTGTTGGTTTTCTTTGACGACATCTTGGTTTATAGTCCGGATTGGGACACCCACATTTTACATTTGACACGGGTACTGGATACATTGCAGAAACAGCAACTTGTGGCTAACCAGAAGAAGTGTGCTTTTGCCCAAACTTCAGTAGAATACTTAGGACATGTGATTTCTAAGGAAGGGGTAGCTATGATCCTAATAAGGTTTCTAGTGTGCTTAGCTGGCCTGTGCCTCGAAATGTCAAGGGAGTGAGGGGGTTTCTTGGTCTAACAGGGTATTACCGGAAGTTCATCAAAGATTATGGGAAGGTAGCCAAGCCACTCACAACTGACAAAGAAAGAGGGATTCCAATGGGGTCCAAAGGCACAAGAGGCTTTTGAAATTCTGAAAACTAAAATCACTACTGCACCTGTTTTGGCCTTGCCTAACTTCACTCAACAATTCTTTATTGAAAGCGATGCTTCGGGGCAAAGCATAGGCGCTATATTGTTCCAAAATGGTCGTCCCATTGCGTATTACAGCAAGGCGCTTGGAGAAAGGAACTTAGCAAAATCAGCGTATGAAAAAGAACTCATGGCTGTAGCTTTATCTATTCAGCATTGGAGGCGTTACTTGCTAGGCCGCAGGTTCACAGTGTGCACAGATCAGAAGAGCTTGCGCCAACTTTTGTTACGAAGGGTTTCCACAATGGATCAACAAAATTGGGCTGTTAAACTCCTTGGCTATCAGTTTGATATTGTCTACAAACTGGGTTTGGAAAATAAAGGTGCTGATGCCCTTTCCAGAATGTATGGAGAGGTGGAATTAGGGTCCATGGTTCACTACCCGGATTGGCCAGATGGGAAGAAGGTGATTGAAGAAGTTCATCAGGATGTGCAATTGAAGGAAATCATTCATGCTCTGCAGCAAGGTCGAGAGGTTAGGAAGGGTTTCTCTTACAAAAATGGGGTCTTCTTGTTTGAAGGAAGATTGGTGATCTCCGCTCATTCTCCTTGGGTGCCTATGCTACTGCATGAATTCCATTCCTCTCCTCAAGGAGGCCACTCGAGCTTCTATCGAACCTATCGCCGTGTGGCTGCCAATTTGTACTGGTTTGGGATGAAGAAATGTATTCAACAGTTTGTAAGAGAGTGTGACACATGCCAAAGACAAAAATACTTAGCTACATCCCCCGGGGGCCTTCTTCAACCTCTCAACATTCCCGAAACAGTGTGGGAAGAAATATCCATGGATTTCATTACCGGTTTGCCTAAGTCAAGAGGTTTTGAGGCTATCTTTGTGGTGGTGGATAGGTTGTCTAAGTACAGCCACTTTATTCCATTGAAACACCCATATACAGCAAGATCAGTGGCTGAAATTTTCACTAAAGAAGTGGTGAGACTTCATGGGGTTCCTGCCTCTATCCTTAGTGACCGAGATCCTATTTTTGTGAGTAATTTTTGGCAAGAACTATTCAAGCTGCAGGCCACTCGTCTCAAAATGAGTACGGCATATCATCCTCAAACGGATGGCCAAACCGAGGTGGTTAATCGTTGCCTAGAGACTTTCCTACGCTGTTTTATTGTTGATCAACCAAAAACCTAGGTGCTCTGGTTACCTTGGGCTAAATATTGATACAATACTACATTCCATGGTTCCACGGGCACAACCCCATTTGAAGCTGTTTATGGCCGAGCTCCTCCTGCGCTTATCCGATTTTTGCCAGGGGAAACTAAAGTGGAAGCGGTACAGCAGGAACTATTGGACAGGGATGAAGCTTTGCGTCAGCTTAAGTACCATTTACAAAGAGCTCAAAACCAGATGAAGGCATATGCTGACCGTAGGTGGAAGGATCTACATTTTGAGGTAGGGGAATGGGTTTTCCTTAAGCTATGACCACACGGACAACAAACCATAAGAGCAAGGATATGTCCCAAACTTGCCCCACGATATTATGGCCCTTTTCAGGTACTTGAGAGGGTAGGGACTGTGGCTTATAGGGTGCAGCTTCCGGATTCTACTAGAAATCACCCTGTTTTTCACGTCTCATTGTTAAAGAAGGTGGTTGGTAACTATATGGTGGAACCTGACCTTCCTCCTGGTCTAGAAAGTGACTCTTCAAACCCACAGGAACCCGCTGCAGTGCTGGCTACACGTGTCATTTACAGGCATGGCGAATCTGTTAACCAGTTGTTGATCCAATGGAAGGGTAGGGCTGTAGAGGAGGCTTCATGGGAGGAAGAATTCAGCATTAGAAGCTAATTCCCCAAATTCAGACTTGAGGATAAGTCTGTTCTTCAAGAAGTGGGCAGTGATAGGACCACAGCTGAACAACTAGGAAAGGAATGAGGAAGAATGATGATGTGGCAGGGAGAGAGATGGGATGACCATTGTTGGAAGGGATTACGGTTATATGGGAGTGAGGTGAGAGAGAGGTATGCAAAATAATCATTGGTTTGTTAGGGCATAGAGCATATTTGGCCTCTGTTGGAGCTAGGCTCTGTGTCAGTGGAATTCTATTCCATTGTATTTCCTTATTTTGCTGTTTTGCCTAAATATAAGCATACCAAGAATATTCTACTACTCTTCTTCATCTTTCTGCTATACTCTCTATTACTGTACTCTATCATGCACCACTATCCACCAGCACCATTATGCCAATTCCCAAGAGCTTCCCTCCTACTTTCATGATCTTACACTTAACCGAGAGCTCCCCCATGCTACCGTCAATTTACACTCTAGCTCTTCATCTTCCTCAAAGTCACCAGCTTCCTGGGCTAAAACTTCGCCCTCTAGGTTCTCAATTTCGGTTTCATCTAGTACCAATAAATGATAGGTACTTGAACCCCTTCCACCGCTCGAAAATGCCGCTCTGCCGCTCGCATCACCCTTCCTTCTCGTCAATGCTACTGACGAGGATGAGTATCTGCTCCAATTGGCGGATCTGGTTTGTGGGCCACTCCAACCAGACCCGGGCTCAAGGTGCGGTTTATGTCCTTCTGGGTCGGGCTAGAGGCCCGATAACTATCGTAACTCCAACCCACTCCTTCAGTCCGGCCCGTTCCCCCTCCGTTTCCCTTTGTACTCGACCGCCACCCATCATCATCCTTACCGCAGAGCTCCTCCTCAACATCCTTAACTAATCTAATCATTTGCATCCTAGTCTGAACCCTACGACGCATGTGAGGCTTCAGACCGCTCATTATGTACTGGAGATACCGTTCCTCAGGCAGACACCCAACCTGACAAGACATCAACTCGAAGGCTCCACGCTTCCTGTTTGCCTCAGTGTAGAGAGCTCCTCAAATGGATTCTCCAACCTCCTCCCTCCGTAACGCACAATCAGCGCTTTCTTCAATTTCTCCCATGATAATTCATCCTCCGTCTCCATCAACAAGTTGAACCAATGATTGGTGTATCCTTCCATACCCAAACAGGCAAGCTTCAGTTTGACATCCTCCTGGGTGTTTTGACATTGAAATCAATCTCCGCTTTAGAGTGATCCAAGCCGTCGGGTCCTCCCCTTCAAACATAGATAATTCCACCTTCTTCGCTGACATCCAAGATTCATCGAAGTGGGATTGTCCCGACAAGTTGTCCGACGTCTCCGACTCATCTACTCTTTTCTTACCCGCCTTGCTCAGCTCCGACAGCACTGCATTTTGCTTTTGAAACTGGTCTACTAGCATTTGGATGGCTCCCTTGACTTCACCCCACTTCTGCCCTCACATGGCTCATCTGAGCCTCCAAAATGTCCACCAGCTCAGTCAATTTTGGTTGCATCGACTACTTTCACTCCCCTTTTTGAATAATACTGAATAACATTGTAACTGGTGTTGATGAACAAGGAAATAACATAGAAAAGAAAAAGATAATATGATAGAATGGTGTCTTTCAGCCCAAGCCAGATGGCTCCCCTCACCAGAAAAGATTCTCGGTGATCACACTCTCACTATAACTGAAATATATGATGAATTTCTCTCCTCCCCCTTATTCTTTATAACTAACTAATTACATGTCATTCCCTCCCTCTATTGCCAGCTCAGTCCCCCTATTTCTGTTGCTACGTTTCCTATAGCAAACCCTCCAAATCTTGGGCCTATTTTCCACATTTTGTATCAGCTGACAGCTGGCCCAAGTCTTTCTCTCTATTTCTATCAGTAGTTTTGAAGAATTAAATACTATTTGAGTTGAGTTAGACCATTTAGAACTCAAATTGCTAGATTTATTGTCAGAAGATTTTAGAGAGATTAACTTATGTTTCATGTTTCTGGTTTGTCGAATCTGGTAGAGGAATCTTTCCAGATTCGTAGGTGCTAGTTTAGGAGAAATAAATCTGAATTTAATAAATTCAGAAGTGTTTAGGGAGTCTTTTTATCTGTGATCTATTTCCTTATTTCTCTCCTGATTTGTAGGAGATTTGTTTTTATGTTTATTTTCGTATTTGTATTTTGTAGCAGAATTGACCATCTGATTCTGCATAAATACCCTTTGTACCGTTCTCTTATCAGAACATTGAGAAATAAATTATTTTCTCTCAACCTTGATGGTTCTTTGTGATCAAAATTAATTTGATATTGCAATTCTTTTATCCTATTTTACAGGTTGCGTCTCCGCAGATGAAACTGACAATCACCTCTTCTTTTCTGACTGCAACCATCATAGGATTATTGTATCAGATGGCAATGGAAAGATTCTGGACTGTGTATGTATACAAATAATTGAAATAAGTTCAGGACAAGATGTATTTTGATTTCAGGTCCTGTATTAGCTGATTTTTCCATGCAATCTACTGATAGTAAAACAGACATGGGTTCCAACCAAAATGCCTATTCTCTTTGATAGATGCAGGCCTTAAAATGGTCCAATTTTAGGCCTTGTTCGTAAAGTAATTAGTTAGTTAGTTTGTTAGTGAGTGAGTTAGGGGAAATAAGGCATGTTGCCTATAAATAGGGGGACGTTTGAGAGGGAGAGGAATCATTTTTGTGAGTTAGTCTTAGGACAAGGGAGATACGAGGTTCTCTCGAATAACCTGAAAGTGTATTCATTCATTATTTTCTTCTATAATCTGAACCAATTCTATCAATTGGTATCAGAGCTCTTTCCGGGCTCTGTGGGTAGATACGTTCATGGTGAATTCAGAAGTTGTTCAAAACTCAACAAGAATGAGGGATCCACTTCTTATTTTTGATAAAATGTTAAACGAACTTGCAGATTGGAGAAGAGAACTCAAGGAGCTACGACTAGCAATATCAATCTTTGAAGAAGATGCTTATGGGTGGCTCATCAAGGTCGAGGAATTTTTTGATGCAGGAGGAGTATGAGAAGAAGAAGAACAGATACCAGAGGTTGTGCAATGGATGAGTGGTCGAACTCTCACATGGTACCAACTATGGGTTTGGATCAATCCAAATGCCACTTGGGGGGATTTTAGTGAGGCGATTCTCAAGCGGTTTCAACCAGACATTGATTGAGATATCTAGGTCCAAGAGGAGAAGCAAGAACCACTGGCATCTCAAAATGAAAGCAAAGAATTGGAAGTGAGAAGGACAGAAATAGATATAGGAGAGAAACAAAAGTCAAGTTTGGGTGAGTCAAGAAAGGAAACAAGAACACTAGTAGCATCTCAAGACGGGAGCAAGAAACCAGAACCGTCAATGTTAGAGGAGGGGAGCGAAGAAGTTCTGTGTAAAAGCAAAGCTTGCGAAAATTTAAAAGAACAAGGCAGATTAGGTGCACGAAATCGAGAGAGAAAGGCAAATGAAGAACCAGATGAGGATAAATAACACGACGGCTGTGCTACCGGCGGTAGCACTTCTCCAAAGAGTGGAATGTCGACTGATGTGTTACTTCCGGTCAGGCCACCACCAGAACCGCCGGACCGTGACGCTCATGCGAGGACTGATGGCGCACTTGTGGTTACAACAAGGGTAAAGATCACACGTGCATCACTGCAGGGAGGGGAACTAGGACGCTTAGGTACGGAGGTCCGATCAGGCTGCCGCCTAAACCGCCAGACCTTGGTACTCATTGGTGGGTCGTCAAGGCATGGCGGCTGAGGAAGAGGAAGGCAACAACAAACATGAGATGCTAAAGGGCATTAGGGTAAGACTGGCATTTCAGAAATTGGGCCAGTTTGATCTAATGGCCAGGCCCGAAATGTCCATACTAGTTGGGCACAACAAGATAAAGGAACATACACAAGATTCTACATCTTGAGCTCCTTTTCTCTGACCTATTGGGCCTAGGCCTCCCTATGAGGAAGCTCGGTCTAACATCAAGGATTTACACATGAGGTACACACAGGTCTGAAAATTCTGATATGCACAAACTCAGATGCAGAGCTTACGTCTAGTCCCATTACCCCGCCGTGTTGCAAACTTGGTGGACATTTTTGTATACTTTTGTGACACCTTGGTCATCATGTTTAAAACAGTGGGACCTGGGGAAATTCCTCTTCACCTTGAGGACAAGGTGAATGTTTAAGGGGGAGTATTGATAGGTAATCTTAGTTGGTTAGTTTGAGGGCTAATTAGGGAGTTAGTTAGGCTAGGAGAAATAAGAATTGTTGCCTATAAATACTAAAGGGAATTGAGAAGGAAGGCATCTTGTCAATTGTATAGACTTGGGCCTTTTTGGGCATTAGGAGAGTCCTGAGTCTCTCGAATACTATGGGAATTCATCCTGTAAACAAGAGTTTTCCCTATTTTCTATAATAATACCAGTTGTTTCCTATCAAATGTCCCTTTTTCGTGCTTTGTATGGCCAAGATTCACCTTTGTTGTTGAAGGGTACAACTATTCCTTCTAAAATTGAGGAGGTCAATAGGCTAACCGAGCATAGGGATGATTTGATATGGGAGTAATGAGCCAATTTGTTGAAGGCTCAAGATCAAATCAGGTGCTATGCTAATGGTCATAGAAGAGAGTTGCACTTCTAGGAGGGTGGTTGGGTGTTCTTATAATTACAGCCCTATAAGATGAGATCCTTGGCCAAAAAACCTAATGAAAAGTTGCAAACAGAGAGTGGGAGAAGTGGCATACAAGATAAAGCTGGCAAACAACAGCAAAATTCACCGGGGTTTCATATTTCCTTGTTGAAGAGAGCTATTGGCCCCAATCAGCAACCACGACCTTTACCCGCTGCATTGACAGAGGATCATGGCTTCAGGTGTATCCAGAAGCTGTTCTAGCCTCTGGAAAGAATGGCAATGGGGAATTGGAGATCTTACTCAAGTGACTACACTTGCCAGCTTGTGTTAACAGCTGGGAGCTTGCATCAGGGATTCAGCTAGCATTTCCTCAATTCCACCTTGAGGACCAGGTGCAATTTGAAAGGGGGAATATTGATAGAATAAGGCCTTCTATTAGATGGGTTTATGTAAGGAGGAACCTGAAAAGGTGTTAGGTTAAGGAGGGGATTATTAAAATTGTGGTAATTGTAACTGTCAATAGTTAGTTAGTTGATAGAGATTTGGGATCAAAGCTAATAATAGGAGGAATTAAACAGAGAAAGGAGTTGGTTGATATTCTCTGCAGTTGGTTTAGGGAGGTTCCAGGTTCCTCAAACTACGTGGGTTTCATGCATTGTGTCGTTCTTTAGAATAATACAATCCATTCTTCACTCTTCTGTCAATTTCTTTTTCTTTCTTTCTTGGTCATTCTGATTCCAGTTCTATCAGAAACACAGTAAAAGGGTTTTCATTCTTCTCTTTCTCTGGTCTGAGCTGGTTTATGCTTTCTTTAGTTCTGTTGCATTTACTTGCTGTAACTTAGCAGAGATATTTAAAGTAGTTAGGGAACTGTCAAGCTTGCTTGATGTGAACAGCTTGGTTACATCTGGACTTCTAGTGATCAAGTTCTTTCCCGGAGCCCTTTCTTTTGATATCTTTTCATTGAAGAAATATATGCATTAGTTCATATACAACAAAAGTTATGCAGATATCAAATTGACATTCTTCATACAACTTGTTACCTGTATATATTTGTCAGGATAAATAAGCATTGTCTTTTCCATTTATTTCTAGTATCATAGCTCTGACCCTATTTTTTTCCTTCAAAAAAGAATGAAAGAAACTAAACGTTACGGTTACACTTTCTTTGTCTCTTCTTCAGATTGGTTCTTCCCCAGGATTTGAGGATGGACATTTTGGGTCTGCTAAATTAAGGCGTCCTGCAGGTTCTTATTACCATGCTACTGAGAAATGCTTATATTTTGTGGATTCAGAGGTATGTATTTTGATTTATCATTTATCTAATAATTCATAATCGGATTTGAACTCAGGTTTATCACATTTGATGCAAACTTTATATACATCAATCTGACTTTATCAAAGCTATATATTTGATTGTTTATCTGTAGCTCTGTCAAGGCTGATATATGATTTGTTGAGCTGATAGAGTAATTCACCCCAAACATTGAAAAACTTCTACGATTCCATCCTCTATAATCGGTTATCTGCTAAATGCCCGTTTGGATGAGCTTTTTAAAAAAGTGCTTCTATGATATAAAAGTAGAAGCAGAAGCTATTATTAGAAGCAAAATCTTTTTTGCGTTTGAATGAACTTTATAAAAAGAGCTTTTGAGAGATTTATTATAGGGACATTATTGTCCAAAAACGCATTATTGATTCACACTCTCTTCTATTATTTCTCCTTTTTTTAGAAGCTATGAATTGTAACTTCTTAAAAAAGCACCAAAATGTGCTATTTTGACTGCTTTTGCTTTTTTTTTAAAAGCCCATCCAAACACCTATATTTTTTCAAAAGCACTTTTATTTAAAAAGTGTTTTTTTTTCAGAAAAAAGCCCATCCAAACGGGCTGTTAACTTTCTGGTGATAATTTGCATATTTTGGTCTGCAGTAATCATAGATATTTCAGTATTCTATATATTTCCATTCTCCCTCATGGTTTCAGACACGGTGTGTTATTAATCAAATCTTTCTTTTCTCACTTTTTTAAAGAAAATGTTTTATATAAGGCAGAGTTGCAGAGGGCAATAACTCCTCATAATGTGAAAAAAAATTAATAAAAAAATGTAATTATTCTAAATCTACAACCTGGTTTTGTTATAGCTAATTCTCTTGGTGCTATACTGCTATGCCAGTTGAGTTTTAACATATGGAGGGGATTTCACGATTTTTAATAATTTTCATTTTTTTAATGGTGGAGGCCTTGAGGGGTGGTGGTCAGATCACAACTAATAATAAGGTTATATTCATACCCACATGGAGTGGTGCAGTGGAAGCGAGCTACATCTCTCAAGGAAAGGATCCATGTTTGATTCAAGGGTATACAGACCTTGTTGGGGGAGGGCCATATTGCTTTGCTCCAGGCCCAAAGGGAGTTGGGATCCCTAGAGCTGGCTGTGCTCACCCATGGCATTGGTTCCCAACTCCTTTTAGTAAATCAATGGAAAATATAAAGGTTATGATTATATACTTTGAGACAAATATCCAAGATTTTTAAACAAAAGAGAAATTACTCGAGGGTTGAAGACGAGCCTTCTCGTTTTAGCATTACTGTGTTTGCCAGTTTTTCCCCGCACCAGCTACTAGATAAAACTATTGTGATGGTTTCTTTATTTGTTGTCGTGGAAACTCCCATATGCTTGAGAGATGAACAGCTTCCTTCAAAGCTATTTGTTAATACTTAACACTATTAAAGACTTGGACTTTTAAACTCGAGGTTTATTTGTGTTTTGCAATTCTTGGAAATTCCTATGTCAAGGTTCCACTGTCCCAAATGTTTAAGCTGTAATGTGAAAGCACATTAATGGATGTTATTATATTTCTAACATGCCCCCTCATGCAAAAGTCATCTGCACGGGCTCATGTTTACCATGTGTTGAAAATCAACTTTTATTTAGAAGAATGGGGGTGGCAAGGATCGAACTCTAGACCATTTGGTCATAGAGGCTCTGATACCATGTCACAGATTCTTAAAATTTGGGCTTGGGCCTAACTCAATCCCAAAAGCCGGCTTGTAAGGTGAGGATTGCCCAAGCCTTATAAGCACTACTTAGGCCATATCTCTAGTCGATATGGGACTCTCAACACACCCCCTCACGCTCAAGACTGGACATCTGAAGCGTGGGCTAATGCGGGTGGAATAACATGGATCTCAACACACCCCCTCACGGCACGCCCATGTCTGGACATCTGGAGCGTGGACAAATGTGGGTGGAATAATAGAGATCTTGGCCCAATAACAGATCTAGGATAGGCTTTGATACCATCTTAAAATTTGGGCTTGGGCCTAACTCAACCCCAAAAGTTGGCTTGTAAGGTGAGGACTGTCCAAGCCTTATAAGAACTACTTAGGCTATATCTCTAGTCGATGTGGGACTCTCAACACAGATCAACTATCCCAAAAGCTTTAGCTGTTAGGTGAAGGCACCTACGTGGCTTTTATTTTTTATATTGTGCTTCAGAGATGCGTTGGATTTACTTGCTTGGCAACTACCTTACCTGTTTCGACTTAATATTCATATACAAAAGGATAGGACTCTTGAATTTGTGGTTTTCGCTAATGGGGGTGAATTTACAAGGGAGAATGCGAGGCTTGATGCCAGCTACTTCCCTCTTCTCTCAACTGTGTCTTATTTTCAGGAAAACTTGATGTTTTTTTATTTATTTATTATATAGAGTTTTTTCTTCTTTTGTAGATAGATTTAGCAGATTTATATACTTATATCTCTTCATAGTGTTGTCTCTAATCATTTCTTTTATTCCGGTTCCTATTTTCTAAGAACCATGCTATCAGGAAAGCTGACATGGGTGAACGATTAGTGGAGACTCTTTATCCTACCAGTGACTCTAAGAAAGGAGGTATTCACATATGGAATTGGATAAAGAATAAGCTTGGTTTAGAAAGCAGTGAGGAGTCTAATGATGCGGAAACATCTGAAGTATTTGATTCTAAATCCTTATATTTCCCATGGCATCTGTTGAAATCAGTTGATGACACTCTCTACATTATAGATCACAGGTGATTAATTCAATGTTTCGAACGATTTTGGGGAAAATACTGTTTACAAACTTGATATGCTAACTTTTAAAACCCTTCGGTTAAACCCCCTTATATTTGGAGAGAAATCAAACTGGTTTTAGTTAATCCTGACAGAATAGTTTGTGATCTAAGATTCAAAAGCCCACCCTTTTATTTTTTCTGCTCCACTTTCTATCTGTGTTTGCACTTGAGGCTCTGATATAGAAAAAAACAAAAAAAAATCCTCATCTGAAACCAGGTGTATGCCTTGAGCTTTTTTGCTCTCTCTCTCTCTCTTAATCCATGTTCTATAATCATTGAATAGATCAGTTCTGGTAAACCAATCAAGCGAACCCACATTCCTCATGCATTGCATCATCAAAGAGACAAAGACCCAATAAAATAAAATCATAGCTCAGAGAAATTAAATGGAAAGAGTCAACAGGGGAGAGAGATTTGGTGTCTTCCGTTGGGACTGAATCCGAAGAAAGTAATAGAGCGAGTCACTGGTTTTTACCATTTGAACTTCAGTTTATCCTACCATTTCAATATTGGGTAACAATTTGCTGAATGGTGTAGACCAGAACATTCTAGTTTGGATGTAAACTAACAAGATTCTTGGGTTCACAATAACCCTGTCCCGAAGAACCCTTTTGTTGTGAAATTTGTGAATTGTGAGCAACCTTGTAGAATTGAAGAAAGATTAAATGGATCTCTTTTGTCATTGTGCTTGATATGGTTACATAATTGAATATTGCTGACTTGGAATTTGGTCAGATATTAGTTGGTAGTTGGAATTTACGGTGCTGATGATTCCATCTTTCTCTGTTTACAAGAGATAAAACATAACTCCAAACATCAGGGGTTTAGTGTAGGTTTTTAAGGTTCGTGTTTTGATGTGAAACCGCTTAAGGGAGTACATTGTATTTTACTTATTTTTAATAGAAGATTCCACAATATCCGTTGTGCCTCATTTGTATATTTAAATGACCCCTTTTTCTATTTAATTTACCTTATGCTATGGTTGATACTTGATAGTATATTAAAATACTACATGGTTCAAAGTTATGTTCCTATCTTAATGCTTGTCATCTTTATTTCCAGGTTTCAAACTTTATGGACCATGGATTTTGGTTCAGGAAAGATAGATGATGTTTTTAAAGGTTTGATTTGATATTGGTTATATCTTTGCTTGTTAAAACTATCTTTTATCTAGCTTGAACTAATGGATTCTTGAAATGTTTATTATTTAAAATTTAAAATAGGTTCTCCTAGAATTCTGGAGATTTGTGGACAGCAGATCATGAAAAATTTATCCATCTTAGATCATATTCCCTCTGATTGGTTTCAACCGCAAAGTAATAATGCCTATTTGCTGGAGGGTTTCCGACATTTGGAACTTATGTCTTCACTGACAACTTTGCAGAATCACGTTTTCATTTGTGATACAGGTGCTTTTTTCCCATGCTACTAAACACTTTATGGCTTGTTATCTGGTTGCATTCTCTAGCATTTGTTCACTCCCAATTTTTGTGTCTCACTAGTTGGACAGAGGATTTTGAAAGTCAACAGAGAATCTGGGGTCTGTTCAAACTTCCAGTTATCTAATTTAGGGATACTTGGATTGCCGTACTGGTTAAATTCCCCTCATGAGACATTTTATGCTGTGTAAGTTACATGACTTGAAACTTTGCAAGTTATTTATTTCCAAACTCTCAATTTTCCGTTTGTGTTGTTGAAGTTGAAAGATTGTTTTCAATTGAAACATGCTAACTTTTCTGTCAACATTACTGTTTTGACAGCGGAAGTGGACTTCCGGGTACACCAATTGATCATCTGCAACATTTCGAGTTGCTGCCAGGTCATTCATTCTACATATTAAATTGGGCATCTGTGAATTTAAAACATTATGGCATGAATCAGTTGAGGGATTGCTTAGTGAGTATAAAATTATTTGATATCCCTATCAGTTATAGTGCTTATGAGTTATGACCTCAGCTCCTTTATGGTACATCTCCCTAACCATCTGCATATAACAAGATTATCAACTAGATGGGCTGTTCTTTAATTTTAAAATTCTCCTTTTTGTACTTAATCATCAACAACATTGTCATCCTGACACTAGAAAAGAGAAGATTGTAATAATCTGAATATTATTCTTTAATCAATTGTATACAAAGTAGGTTACAATATATAGGCTAATGACATTATTTGCTATCCTATAAAAGGGAGGAAAATCTGTCCTCATAATAACTAGAGTAAAAAAAAAACATATCTGTACAAACTGAAAGAATATCTTCCAATATATTACAAAACTGTAGAGACCTTGAAATCCCTCTATGGGAAGCCCCTTGGTGAATACATCTGCTAATTGGTGCTCTAAAGGGACGTACTTTGTAATTATAACACCATTATCTAATTTTCCCTTTATAAAATGGCAATCAATCTCTATGTGCTTTGTCCGATCATGTTGAACCAAGTTGTGAGCAATGCTAATTGCGGACTTATTATCACACAGTAACCTCATAGGAGCTTCATACTTTATTCTAAGATCATCAAGTATGATTCTCATCCATAACAGTTCACAAATTCCTTGTGCCATAGCTCAAAATTCTGCCTTTGTACTTGACCTTGCAACAATATTTTGTTTCTTACTTCTCCAAGTCACCAAGTTTCCTCCTAAAAACATGCAGTAACCCGAGGTAGACCGCCTGACTACAATTGACCTAGCATAATCTGCTTCTGTATAGATTTTATGGTCAATTTTTGCTCTCTCCAAAATAGAAGTTCTCTTCCTGGGCTTGTCTTCAAATACTGGAGGATTCTATTCACAACTGGCATATGTCTCTCACGAGGATCATGCATGAACTGGTCAACCACACCGACAGCATAGGCTATGTCTGGTCTGGTGTGAGATAAATATATCAGTTTTCCGACAAGTCTCTTATACCGTGCCTTGTCCACTCTTGGGCTCTCATTGTTTCCAATTCTGTGATTTTGTTCAATAGGTGCCCCTGTGGTTTTGCAACCCAGATTACCTGTCTCCTTAAGAAGATCCAAGGCATATTTCCTATGGGAAATAAAGATGCCTTGTTTGGATTAGGCAACCTCTATCCCAAGGAATTACTTTGGCTTCCCCAAGTCCTTCATTTCGAACTGTGCAACTAATGTTTCTTTTAGAACCTCTTTCTCAACCTCATCAGGCAATGATCATGTCATCAACATAAACCAGAAGTGTAAGCATGCCTTCTTGGGAATGTTTTATAAAGAGGGTATGATCTCCATGGCTCTGTCTATAACCTAAGGACACCATAGCATTGGTAAACCTCTCGAACCAAGCACGATGAGACTGCTTGAGTCCATATAAGGCCTTCCATTGCTTGCACACCATACTCCCTCCACCAGTAGGTTCATATCCTGGTGGAATGTCCATATATACTCCCTCTTCCAAGTTTCCTTGGAGAAAGGCATTTTTAACATCAAATTGGTCCAAGTCCCATCCAAAGTGTGATGCTAAGGAGAGAACAGTCCTGATTGTGTTCATCTTTGCTACCGAGGTAAACGTTTCCTCATAATCAATCCCATATGTCTGAGTGTACCCTTTTGCAACCAATCTTGCCTTATACCGGTCAAGAGTGCCATCAGACCTATATTTAACTGTATATATCCACCTGCACCCAATTGGAATTTTTTTTCCTGTTCTCTCAACAATCTCCCATGTTTTGTTCTTCTCCAACGCACCCATCTGCTCATTCATGGCATGAACCCAACTCCTATCTTGTAATGCTTCATGTACTAATGATGGAATTCTGATAGAATCAATGCCTAAAATGAAAAACCGGTGCTGTAAGGTGTTTGGAAGAAACAAATTGAGAAATTGGGTACTTGGCACATGACCTTTTCCCTTTCCTCAAGGCAATGGGTAAGTCATCTGGGTCAGGGTCACATTTATTTAAAGAAATATCCAAAGTATCAAAATCAGGAATGTCGGAAGAATGAATGTCAGAAGACTTACTAAAAGAATCAGGCGGTGCCCGTATGTCCTGACAGTTTTTGCTGGCCAACATGATAGAATGACGCAAGGTCTTGTCATCGAAGACAGTCTTGTTGAATGTTGGTCACTGTTTGAAAAGAACCAGGATTAGGGGTTCACTGCTTCTTCAAGGAGAAGCCAGATGGCGTACCTGAACCCTAAAACAAGGGCAGATAAGGCTGGCAAACTTAACCCAACAAACATCGCAATGAATTGACTCCGGGATGGCTGCGCGTGAGCTGCACGCATCGGAAACAGGCCGAAGAAAATCTTGCCCGTGTAGGCGCATGACTTACTAGATGGACCCGAAGTTCTGGGCCCTAGTAGATCAGTGGAAGGCGCTTCACCTGAGGGTGGTTTTGTCAAAAAATCTCGCTGGAAAAATTTTCTTTTGACGGCAACGGAGGTTGGCATCGAAACGGCTGCGAACGGTGGCTGTTTACACTCTGGTACGACGGAACTGAACAAGGGCACAATGAAGGTGCCAAATGTTGTAACAAACGCAGCTAACAGTGGCTGCAATGAAGGCGACTAGGGTTTTTTTAGTGCAGAAGTAGAGCTTCCCCAGACTGAGAGCTCTGATACCAACTAGAAAAGAGAAGATTGTAATTGTTGGAAATATGATTATAATATGTGTCATTAATGTATAGGTTTAGGCATATCATATCATATCTTGTAAATAGGAATAGAATCTCCTATATTCATTATGTAATTATTTCATTAAACCTATATAAAACGGACTCCGTTGTATAGTTGAAACACACGGTTTCACCATCTCTATACCTCTGTTTTCTCTCTTTCAACATGGTATCTAGAGTCAGATAGAGGCAACCCTAAAACCATGCTTACCCAGTGGACCCACTGTTCTCCAGTGAGAAATTTTCTTGGTAAACCGTGTTCTCGTTCCGGTTTGCCCCTTTTTCACTACCGTGACGTCATTACGGCATCGTTTTTGGCCTTTTTTAACCCTCTGCCATCGTCAGCCACCACCTTTTTTGGGGACCCTTCCGTCCGACCACCCCACCATCAGAACCGCGCCGTCGTGCGTGGCCCACGTCACGAGACCCAGCCCCAACAGGCATTTCATGCGCGTCGCGAATCTTCAGCACGCAGCTCCTTCAAGCGCGTGGCGTGGCGAGCCGTCCCGGGTGATCTTTCCGCGCGATGGTCGCCTATCTCCGACCGGTTCCAACGCCACCACTCCCAGGCCAATCCGAGCACTTTGCTACTGATGCACCGTGCACTTGCGCCCGTTTAAGGTCTTTCAGGTCACGCGTTGTCATCGTTTTGGGCATTTGTTCTTGATCTATGACTTCCTCTACTTCCACAGATCCTCCTAAGACCATGGATCCTCCGAAGGCCTCTCCAGGCTAATTATAAAGATTTTCTCGGGTGGTTTGAGCATCGACGGTCATCCGAGATCCACCGCTTTGTTTTGGTTGCATACATCTTGGTAATTCATCTGCTTGCATATCTCAATCACCCTCCCTTGGTCCTTGGGTTCTTGACTCTGGTGCGTCTGATCATATCTCTGGTAATAAGGCTCTTTTCTCCTCTCTCTCTACATCAGGTTGTTTACCTATTGTCACTTTAGCTAATGGTTCTCAAACCCAATCCCAAGGTATTGGAACTGCCCATCCACTTCCTTCCCTGTCAGTTAATTCTGTCCTTTATGTCCCTGGGTGTCCCTTTAATTCACTCTCTGTTAGTTGCTTAACATGTTCTCATGATTGTTTGATTACCTTTACTAAAGATAGTGTTATCCTGCAGGACCGGAGTTAGGGACGGACGATTGGCACCGGATGTGAGTCTCATGGCCTTTACCAGCTTTCCATCCCGTCCCAGATTTGCTCTGCCACAGATTCCCCTCTTACCATACATGCTCAGTTGGGTCATCCCGGTCTCCCCAAACTCCAGAAATTGGTGCCAAGCCTTTCCAAATTATCTAGTTTGCATTGTGAGTCGTGTCAACTAGGGAAACACACTCATAGTCAGTTTCCCGCTCGAGTCAATAAATGAGCTTTGTCCCCTTTTGCTTCAGTTCACTCAGATGTATGGGGTCCTTCTCGTACTGTTTCCACTTATGGGTCCAAATATTTTGTTACGTTTATTGATGATTTTTCAAGGTGTACGTGGTTATTTTTAATGAAAAACAGGTCTGAATTATTTTCAGTTTTTCAGCAGTTTTATCAAGAAATTAAAACTCAGTTTGGTGTCCCCATTCGCTCTTTACGTAGATAATGCCCGAGAATATTTGTCCCAACAATTTCAAACTTTTATGGCTTCCAATGGAATTCTTCACCAAACGTCCTGTGCTCATACACCTCAACAAAATGGGGTTGCCGAACGCAAAAATCGGCACCTCATTGAAACCACTCGGATCCTTCTTCTTCATGGCAATGTTCCATTTCGATTCTAGGGGGACGCTGTTTTGATAGCTTGCTATCTTATAAACCGCATGCCCTCCTCTGTTCTTGATGACCAAGTACCTCACTCGGTCCTTTTTCCCCATATTCCTCTCCATTCACTTCCGCCACGTGTCTTCGGGTCCACATGTTTTGTCCACAATCTAGCTCCTGGTCTTGACAAACTTTCGGCTCGATCACTTAAGTGTGTCTTCCTTGGTTATCATCGGACCGAAAAAGGGTATCGTTGCTTTTCTCCTACACTTCAAAGCTACCTTATATCGGCCGATGTTACCTTTTTCGAGTCTGCCCCTTACTGAGTCGTCTCCCTCACCTCCTGAGCAACTTGAGTTGACTTCCTCACCTCCCGAGCAGCTTTCTATAGTCGTTCCTCTTCCTTCGGCTATTGTACCTTTCGAGTCTGTCCCACCGGTAACTCTGCCTGTGGATCCCCCAGCTGCTCGGTCGTTGCAGACTTATCATCGTCGCCCACCACCCACCTTGGTGCAAGTTCCTACCGTTCCTCCTACAGCTCCACCTGCTGCTCATCCTGCTCCTGAGGCCATGATTGATTCTTCCCCGGCACCAACTCCTTCCCCGGATCTGGCCCCACCGCCTGAACCAGACCTTCCCATTGTTCTCCGTAAAGGTATACGATCTACTCGTAACCCATCTCCCCATTATATTGCTTTGAGTTATAATCGTCTTTCTCCTTTGCATTATGCTTGTCTGTCTTCGTTGTCGTCTGTCTCTATTCCTAACTCTCCAGGTGAAGCTTTATCTCAACCTGAATGGCGGCAAGCGATAATTGATGAGATGTGTGCTCTTCAAAGCAGTGGTACCTGGGAATTGGTCCCTCTACCTTTGGGGAAGTCTTTAGTTGGCTGTCGCTGGCTTTATACTGTGAAGGTGGGTCCTGATGGTAAGATTGATCGGTTTAAGGCCCGTTTGGTGGCCAAAGGCTACACTCAGATATTTGGGCTTAATTATGGTGATACTTTCTCTCTTGTGGCCAAAATGGCCTCTGTTCGGCTTCTACTCTTCCATTGCTGCAATTCGTCATTGGCCCCTTCATCAACTTGACATCAAGAATGCCTTCTTACATGGTGATCTTGAAGAGGAAGTATATATGGAGCGACCACACGGGTTTGTTGCTCGGGGGAGTCTTCTATCATGGTGCAGTCGGCCGCGAGTCACTTTATGGTCTTAAACAGTCTCCTCGGGCTTGGTTCAGTAGATTCAGTAGTGTAGTGCAACAGTTTGGTATGGTTCGCAGCGAAGCTGATCACTCTGTATTCTATCGTCATTTGGCCCAAGGATGCATTTATCTAATTGTTTATGTGGACGATATTGTCATAACTGGTAGTGATCATCATGGCATACTACAAGTGAAACAATATCTCTCTCATCAGTTTCAGACTAAAGACCTTGGTAAGCTTCGTTATTTCTTGGGTATCGAGGCAGCTCAATCTAAGGATGGTATAGTGATTTCACAAAGGAAATATGCTATGGATATTCTTGAAGAGACTGGACTATTGAATGCCAAGCCATTTGACACTCCTATGGATCCAAACGTCAAACTTCTACCTAATCAGGGGGAGCAACTGTCAGACCCAGGAAGGTACAGGATATTGGTTGGGAAATTAAACTACCTCACAGTCACCTGTCCAGGCATTTCATTTGCAGTCAGTGTTGTAAGCCAATTCTTAAATTCTCCTTGTCAGGACCATTGGGATGCCGTGATACGGATCCTGAAATACATTAAAGGTGCTCCAGGAAAAGGTCTCATTTATGAAGATAGAGGACATACTCAGATAGTTGATTACTCAGATGCCGATTGGGCAGGCTCACCCATTGATAGGCGATCTACTTCTAGGCATTGTGTACTTATTGGAGGAAACCTGATATCTTGGAAAAGTAAGAAACAAAATGTAGTTGCAAGGTCCAGTGCAGAAGCTGAATACAGGGCCATGGCATTAGTGACTTGGGAACTCATTTGGTTGAAACAATTACTCAAAGAACTTCAGTTTGAAGAGACTATGCAAATGACGCTAATATGTGATAATCAAGCAGCATTGCATATTGCCTCTAATCCCGTGTTCCATGAGAGGACCAAACATATGAGGTAGATTGCCATTTCGTCAGGGAGAAGATCCAATCAGAGTACCTCACAACTAGTTTTATCAACTCCAATTATTAGTGGCAGATGCCTTTACAAAATCTTTGAGAGGTCCTCGTATTGCTTATCTATGTAACAAGTTGGGGTGCATATGATTTATATGACCCACCTTGAGGGGAAGTGTTGGAAATATGATTATAATCTGTCATTAATGTATAGGTTTAGGCATATCATATCATATCTTGTAAATAGGAATAGAATCTCCTATATTCATTATGTAATTATTTCATTAAACCTATATAAAACGGACTCCGTTGTGAGGTTGAAACACACGGTTTCACCATCTCTATGCCTCTGTTTTCTCTCTTTCAACAGTAATAATTTGAATATTGCTCCTTAATCAATTGTGTACAAAGTAGGTTAAAATATATAGGCTAATGACATTAATCACTATCCTAAAGAAGGGAGGAAAATCTGTCCTACTAATAACTAGAATAAAAAAAAAACGTATCTGTACAAACTAAAAGAATATCTTCCAATATATAACAACACTGGCAAATTGTTACTTAATCATCTTTAGCAATCTATAACTTTTCTGCAATGTGTGACAGGCAGGATTGACATATGCTTGAGTGTGGATATTCCTATGGATATCGAGCTTGTAGAACCATTACAAGAATCCTGTGTATGGCGTCAAGCTAGAGGTGCAGCTTCTGAAATTTCTGAATGCAGGAGTGTGGATAAGGTTCTTTTGCAGATGGGAACTTGCTTTAGTGAAATAGCCCGGTTCTGCATTTCCAGTAACTTATGTGTTGGTGCCTCTTGGTGCAGGTTGGTGTTGCACAAAAGTGGTATGATGAATTGGATCATCTTGCCGCTCCTAAACCTGAATCGGAAATGTCTGTTGAATCGGAAATGTCTGTTGAAGATGATAATCTGGATAAAAATTTAGTGGTGGAAGATGATAAAGTTCGCATAAACTGTAGTGTATTTACTAGCCCTGGAACAAGTGAGGTATGCTTATTTGTTTTTGCCTTGTCATATTCTTGACATGCCATTTATTGATTAGAAGCAGCATACTAAGATGGCAATCAGAATACATTTGGTATGCTCTGTTTTATTATCCATCAAAGTTCTCCTCCACAACTTGTGGCATTTTCTTAAACTTCATTGTCTCATCAACTAATGTGTAAGTCAAGTTATATCTTTCTTCCCTAAACACTTCCCATACACCAGTAGGCATGTTTTTTTAGTCCAACCAGTTTCCATTGTTCATCTTCTGTAGTGTTTCCTTTGTCTCAAATTATCTGTGTTAGAGTATCTAACAAATATCTTTATTTTATTTTATTTTAGAATATCTTAGAGGATATCTTATGAATTCCTTCCTGTTTATATTCCCTGAAGTGTATCCATATTTAATTAGAACTAGGAGTCTGCTATTAGTATAAATAATATTATAGGGTTTGTCTTTTGTTTCATCTCATCACGTTATCATCACATCAAATCAATATTGGTATCGAATTATTCATTAATTTATTCCTCTTTTCCTTCTTCCTTACACAAGTGTATATAATGTATAATTTTAATCATCTTCTTTAGTGGTTAAAATCCAAGTCTACATTATTTTTGCTGCCCTTCGATGATTAGCTTGAGTAAATAATTTTTTTCTTTCCATGATAACTTGCTCGAATACCGAAGCTTTTCCATCTTCATTCTTAATGCATTTAACTTGGCATAAGTCTCTTGCTTTCCGTTTTCTTTCCTTGGCAAGTTCATTTGGGTAGTGTTTGGTAAATATGTCAGAACTGGAAGGAACATGACATAAAGGTGCTATTATGTGTTTGGTGTATTTTATAAATATAACAGAACAAGACATGAGATTAAAAGTGTAACATTTTGGTTTCACTAGTGGAACTAAAGAAAACAGAACAAAATGTCTTTTTTTGTCCTATTTTATCTGTGCAGTGTGCACCAAATGCTATATATATTTGTGCTAGTTTATTTTTAATACAATATTAGTAGTAGTTCTACTACATTACTACTTTGACCTAGATTGTTAAGATTTCTTTTTCATACTGGGAAGGAACATGACATAAAGGTGCTATTATGTGTTTGGTGTATTTTATAAATATAACAGAACAAGACATGAGATAAAAAGTGTAACATTTTGGTTTCACTAGTGGAACTAAAGAAAACAGAACAGAATGTCTTGTTTTATCCTATTTTATCTGTGCAGTGTGCACCAAATGCTATATATATTTGTGCTAATTTTTTATAAAAAAATACAATATTAGTATTAGATCTACTACATCACTACTTTGACCTAGATTGTTAAGATTTCTTTTTCATAATTTGGGGATTTTCTTTTCAATGTCTACTAGGTTTATTTAGAAGTTGTATTGGTTTTCTTATTCTTGTAGTTGTAGTCAAAGAGCATGAAGTATTTACCTTTGCAAAGTTTTTATGATTGTAGGTCTCATTTAATTATAATTGAGTGATTGAACTGGTCAGGGTCTTTATTATCTTCTATCCCCTTTTTGTTGTGGATCCTTTTCAAATTTCCCTTTTTACTTTCTCTACATTTTTTGGAACAACTCTCATTTTGACTATAGATCATGTGACCGTTTTTCCCTTCCATTGCTTATGCATAATTCTTGATGACGAGTCTAACTGTCTGCAATTTCTTGGAATATACATTTCTCCCTAGATAAATAATGGTTGGGTCTTTAGTTATCATTCAGCTTCTTCAACATTGTAAATGATAATACTAATATCTTATTTCTTTTAATACAGGTTATTATCTATGCGGTACTGTATTTTAAACTTGTTCCAGACTCAAATGAAGGCAGCCGGGAGAAATATGCAGCTAGGATACTTGATATTTTAAGCTCTAAGAAATGTGGGAAAACAGAGAGAGATTTATGGAATGCATTTTTGTTGCAATCTAAGGGTGATCTGAGAGATCTTATTTGCATGAAACCACTACACATCAGAATAAGATTAAATTGTCTTGATCATCCAAAGGAAGATAATGGAAGAGATATTATCTTAACAGATTCCTTAATTAAGTTGAAAGTATTGCTCAATTGACACTTCATTCGGATGCCTAACTGTAAATTTTTTATGCCCCTTGTAATTTTGACTGTATAATTTACTTAGCATTTAGTAGCCACTGTTCCATTTCTATCTACAAGAGTACTAGCTGGAAAATGGTTCTCAGTTATTACGGGCATTTAATTTGTTGAAATTTGATGTTTCTAGCATTTTTGTAGCAGGGTTATGTTGTAACCAGACAGAACTGCATCATTTGTTTGAATAGGAACCTCTGCGGGACTTATAAAAGAGGATACGTTGTTTTTCTTTCCTGTGATTTTTATAAATTCTAGACTATTGGTAAGTAAATAAAAATTGGTACATTATAATTTTAAATTCGTATTAGCCTTCCTTTTTGGTGTTGGGATGAGGTTTTTCATCTTTTAGCGAATATGAAGCGTCCTCATCGGAGAACAAGAAAACGAATGAAACCTGATTTGGAAGGGCTCAAGTAGTTTAGGGTGAGGCCTATAACTCTCCAGAATCTTGGCCTCCAAAGACTGACTTTGGTAAGATTTATTTGGTAATTACTTGAGTCCCGTCTTGTAAGACTTGTCTGAGGGACCCTTTAGTAAGGACTGGGTGGCATACAATACAACTTATAAAATTAATTTAATGTTATCGATAAAATATAAATTTTAAACTATAGTAAAGATATCAATGGTTTATAAGTTAGTATTAGTTTATCAGTTATCTAACTATTAAGGTGTTTTACTTGCTCATAATTTGACTATCATATAGGAGCTATGTTTTTTTCTCTCCCTCCTTGTGTGTCTTTTTCTCCTCTTTTTTGGTTATCTAGTGGATTGTGGTGGGGTGCTTCTTTCCCACATAATGGAAACAAACATGGAAGGGTTGTCTCTTGGTGGTGAGGAGGATGGTGGTTTTGTCATCAACGTTGAAAATAATAGAGGGCAGGAGGAAGTTCGTGAGGCAAGGGTTGAGCAGTGCTTGATAGGGAGGTTTACGGCGGACAAGGCTGTCAGATCCCATATCATGACGAATCATTTATCAAAGGTGTGGAGGCCGGCGAGGGGGGTCGAGATAAAAGAAGCTGAGCATGGAATCTATTTCTTTCAATTCTTTCATCGCATGGACATGATTTGGGTGCTTACGGGGGGTCCCTGGTCGTTTGATAACTATATGTTAGTGTTGAGTCCGGTGTGTGCTGGTGAATCCCCAATCGACATTCCTCTCTTCCATATGCCAATCTGGGTGCAGATCCATGATTTGCCCATTGGTTTCATGAACCAGAATGTTGGTACGCTGCTTGGAAATTTCATTGGGGGAATTTGTGGAGTATGACTCTAAGAACAATGAGGGGATATGGAGGTCCTTTATGAGAGTGAACGTGAAGATTGATGTCAGAGTTTCTTTGAAGAAGGAGAAAAAAGTGAAAAAACCAGGTGGTGAATGGAAGGTGGTGCGCTTCAAGTATGAGAGGTTGGGAATCTTTTGTTTTGCTTGTGGTATAATCGGTCACACTGAGCATCATTGCGAAAAACTACTGGCAATGGACTCCGGTAATGGTGTTAGGGGGTGGGGTTCGGAGCTCAGGGTGGAAACAAGGCGGCAGGTAGGCAGCGGCACAAACCCATGGCTGCATGGTGAGGGAGGTAGCAGGAGAGAAACAACACCAACAAACCTAGGAGATCACAGAGAGAGAAATTCGAGGTTGCTAATTCATCAGGATTTGAGGAACCAAAATCTGTTAGTGGAGATATGATGGTTACTTGAAATAATAGGAGTGGATCTGATTTGCTAGTTGTTAATTCAATTGACCCACATGTCTCAGCACGTACTATTAGCATGGGAGTTACTGCGGGTTTTTCAAATTCTGGTCAACTGGGCCTACAAATTAATGATAAGGAGGATAATGGAGAGAGAAAGAGGAGTCGTGCAATCTTTATGGCGCAACATCATGCAAACTGTGATGACGAGAGCGGTGCAATGTTTCATGTAGAGGAGCAGCAGCAAACTGAAAAGGAGATGGATTTTTTAACGGCATGGCCAGGTTACCAGGCCTGCCAAAAGTAATTATCGTCTTAAGCTGGAACGAGGCCTGGGTAACCTGCGAGCAGTTTCAACCCTAAGAGATCTTACCCGGTCTCACAAACCAGATATTATCTTTCTTTGTGAGACATTGGTTCATGATAGGAAAATAGAGGAGCTGAAGGTGAAGTTGGGTTTTAACTGTTGCCTTAGTGTGGATAGGGAAGGTATGAGTGGCGGCCTAGCCATGCTGTGGAAGGATTCATCAAACATCCAAGTTATTAGCTATTCTCGGAATTTTATTAATCTTGAAATCAATGATGTGAGTCGTGGTTTGTGGAGGCTTACCGGCTTTTATGGTTTTCCGGAGGTGGTTAGGAGGCGTGATTCTTGGGATCTTATTAGAAATTTGGTAGGGATGTCAAACTTGCCTTAGTGCATTGTTGAGGACTTTAATGATCTCCTATCTAGTGATGAAAAAATGTGGGAGGATCGAGCATCCACAGTGGCTTATTGATGGTTTCAGAAACACCATTCTTGATTGCATGTAGAATTCCCTTGTTCTCCCTTCTCTTCTTTTCTGTTTTTCTGTTATGCCGTTATAACAGCTTTGCCTTATTGGGTTGCCTATATAATATGCAAGAGGCAGCACCTATTTGTAACTCAAGTCATACACAGTTTTGATCAATGAAAAATTCATTCATTCTTGATAGTGTAATTTTACATGGTATCTAGAGCCAAAACCTGGAAACCCCTTTCTTGATAACCATTCCTAATCATGGCCAACAATGATGAATATTCTTCACAAGGAATTGAAGAATCATCATCATCATCATCACCACCTCCCTCACCTGAAAAGAAGCATCGAAAGCATTCTGATTCAGCATCGTCTTTCCACACCAAGAAAGGAGACGGTATCACCATTGATACTCTGTCTCCGTTCTTTCTTCATGCCTCCGATCAACCTGGACAGCTCTTCGTTAGCGAGCTCCTTAACGACGCAAATTATGGTGAATGGGTCGCAGATATGAGCAATGCCCTCTATGCCAAGAACAAGATTGGCTTCGTGGACGGCACCATTCCCATGCCGAGTAGACTCGCCATACCTAGCTCATTGGATGCGTTGCAACGCCATGGTCAAAGGTGGTGAAGAATTCGATGGATAAAGAAATCGGAAGAAGTGTCGGATATCTTTGTCATTGCCGGGGAGATTTGGAGCAGTGGAGCATAGGTTCGCAGCGGAAGCGCGCCCGAGTCTATGAATTGCGAAGGGAAATCACACACCTTAGACAGGACAAGCAATCGATTTCCACATATTACACAAGACTTAAAAAGGTTTGTGGGATGAAATCCAATCGATTTCACCCTGGCACGAATGTAAATGTGGAGGATGCAAGTGTGATGCCCAGAAACTGTTTGCAGAAATGCGTGAGAGAGAGCATCTGTATGACTTCTTGATGAAGTCTTCAACACAGTCAAGACTCAGATTCTTAGCATGGCACCAAAGTTGACTCTGGGACATGCATATCACTTGGTTGTTGAGGATGAGCAACAAAGATTGATCTCTGCCATGAACAAACCAGGGAGCGAGAATCATCGGCATTCCAATCACAAAGCGATCGCGAGCAGGAAGGAAGGAAAACAGACCTACATGTGAGCACTGCCAGAAAGTGGGGCATA
The DNA here is from genome assembly GCA_030762895.1 of Sophora flavescens. Lineage (NCBI taxonomy): Eukaryota > Viridiplantae > Streptophyta > Magnoliopsida > Fabales > Fabaceae > Sophora > Sophora flavescens. The sequence goes on from CM061068.1 coordinate 123,114,233, forward strand.
CTAAGGAAGGGTGTTGAGAGATTATTGGTTATCCTCAAGATTGGAGGAAACCAGCCCGTGAAAAGAAAGAAAGAAGTGCACCCTGGACCAGCAAGAAATCAGCCTCCAAAGCATCTCAAGTAAGCACGAGAGGGCAGTCCCATCCCAGGCCTTTCCTTGAAGCGGTATGAAAAAGCTGATGCAACAATTGCAAGCGGAACCACGAGAACTGTCCCAAAGAAAGCGAAACACACAGCGAATGTGAATATGGCAGGTAATCTTGGTAGAATTGAGCCCTGGGTCATTGATACAGGGCAATCGAAAGCACATTGCTTGCGGCAAGAAAGTCTTTGAGTGATGTTGCCATTTGCAACCATCACTTTGTTAAGATCCCTAATGGCACTAGTGTGCCGATTAATGGAGTGGGAAAGGCTAGACTTCCCAATGGCATGCATATTAATAATGTCTTATATATTCCTGAATTCCATTGCAATCTTACATACATTAGCAAACTCACCAAGGACTATAATTGTGCCATAACCTTTGTGAGCAAATCTTGTTCTATACAGGACTTAGTCTCGAGGAAGAAGATTGGAGTGGGTAAGCACCAGGATGGCCTTTACTTCCTAGACTCTGCCAATAATGAGGGAATGATTATGAAAGTTGGATCTATTGATTCCAAACTATGGCACTCTAGGCTAGGTCACACTTCTAATGCCAAAATTGTTAGCATAGACTCCATTTCTGCCATTGCTAAAGATAATACTGATTCTACTTTCTGTGATTCATGTATGAGAGCTAAACAAACAAGACTACCCTTTCCCTTATGTTCTATAAAATCTAGTTCATGTTTTGAATTGTTGCATTGTGATATATGTGGCAGATTTGCCACTGCTTCCACCACGGGTTGCTCACTACTTCTTGACTATTGTTGATGACTTTAGTAGAGGAGTGTGGGTTTACCTTATGAAACACAAAAGTGAAGTTGATCATTGTCTTCAAACCTTTATATGTATGATTGAAAACCAATTTCATAAGAAGATCAAGAGAATAAGGTCTGACAATGGCCTTGAATTCCTCGACTAGTAGTATGCAGAAATTCTATGAACAAAAGGGGATTTTAATGGAACTAACCTGTACCTACACTCCACAACAAAATGGAGTTGTAGAAAGAAAGCATAGACACATCCTAGAAATGGCTAGGGCTATCAGATTCCATTCCGGCCTTCCTGTCCATTTTTGGGGTGAATGTGTGCTGATCTTGTGCACATCATCATCAGACTTCCCTCCAAAGTCATTAAGAACCAAACCCCTTATGAAATCATATTTGGAAGAAAACCTAGTTATGATCACCTAAGAGTTTTTGGCTGTCTAGTTTATGCCTTGAAAACTAGGAGGGAAGGGAAGTTTGATGAAAGGGGGAGAGCTTGTGTCTTTCTTGGGTACCCCATTGGGACAGAGAAAGGCTATAAGGTCTTATGATCTCATGAACAAAGCGTATCTGTTTCCGAGAGATGTAGTTTTCTCTAAAAGCAGAATTCCCTTTTAAGAACTTATCTAACACCAATGACAATGAAAACCGGTGCAACAATGGTGACACTTATTGGGAAGACCAGTTGATCACATGAGACTCAACAACAGGGACAATACTGAACAAGAAAACTTGTGCAACAAGGATTTGCAGATTCCTGTTGTTGAAGAACAAGTTACTGAAGATGGCACTGCTGGCAATATGGAAGAAACCTTCCATAACAATCAGAGACAGAGTGAAAGGGTTAGACATTTACCTAAACATTTGAATGAGTATCAAGTTGAACTCCCAGCTTCCATTTTGCACCCTGCATCTAACCCTCCTTGAGGTAACAATGTCTTGTATCCTATATCCAATTATGTTACATATAATAAACCTGTCTACCACTCACCAAGCCTTCTTAGTTGCCATCTCCTCAAAAGATGAGCCAAAATCCTTTAAACAGGCAATAACACAACAACATTGGAGAGATGCAATGCAGCGGAAATCCAAGCCTTGGGAGCGGAACCGGACACTGGACCTTGGAACCATTAGCGTGAGTCAAAAACACTGTGGATTCAAAATGGATCTACAAGATAAAGTTCAAACCCAATGGAGATGTGGAAAGATATAAGGCCAGGCTTGTAGCAAGGGGCTTTACACAAAAGGAAGGATAAGACTTCCATGAGACATATGCACCAGTTGCCAAGCTTGTCACTGTAAGGTGATTGCTGTCCATTGCAGCAAAGAAAGGATGGATTATTCACCAACTTGATGTGAACAATGCCTTCCTACATGGAGACCTAGAAGAGGAAATTTACATGAAGATTCCCAGGGCTTTGCTAAGAAGGGAGAAACCGAGTTTGCAAGCTAAGGAAGTCCCTTTATGGATGAAGCAAGCATCCAGCAAACTGGTACAGAAATTCACCACCACCCCCGGACCATGGGCTTCATGCAATCTCGGGCGAGACCACTCCCTCTTCATCTAGAGAGATAATGAAGTCTTCCTCCTTTGCTCTCATCTATGTAGATGATGTAATTCCTAGCGAGGTAATGATCTCCAATTTATGACCAAAGTTAAGAAGCAACTTGATCAATCTTTCAACATCAAGGACCTAGGAACTCTCAAGTACTTCCTGGGCATTGAAGTGGCAAGATCAGTGAAGGCATAGTGTTGAGCCAGGAGAAAGTATACCTGGACATTCTCAAAGAAACTAAAATGGAGAACAACAAACCAAGTGCCTTTCCTATGGAGCGAAGCGCAACCTCAAGGTGAAAGAAGATGAACCGGACTCGGATGCCTCCCGGATACGAGAAGCTTGTTGGGAAAGCTCCTGTACTTGACCATCACCGGACCGGATATACAATATATTGTGAATACCCTTTGCCAATACATGAATTCTCCCAAACGAGTTCACATGGATGCAGCGAGAGAGAATTCTTAGATACACGAAAACAACACCCGGACAAGGAATTCTCTTGACCAAAGCAAAGGCAATCTCAAGCTCCAAGCTTCTTGTGATGCAGACTGGGGTGGTTGTCCCTCACTAGAAGATCGTGCACTTTGGGTACTTCATCATGCTTGGAGACTCACCCATCTCATGGAGGACCAAAAGGCAATCGGTCGTGGCAAAGTCTTCTGCAAAAGCGAGTATAGGTCCATGGCTGCCCTTTGTCGGTGAGCTAATCATTGCGATGGCTGCTAAGTGAATTGCAAGCTACTCAAACTGAGCCAACTCGCATGTTTTGTGACAATCAAGCTGCCCTCCACATAGCCATGAATCCGGTTTACCATGAAAGAACTAAACATGTTGAGATGGACTGCTACTTTGTGAGGGAACGAATCCAATCACATGAGATAGAAGCCGTGAAAGTTGGAAGTAAAGATCAAGTGGCTGACATTTTTACCAAGCCACTGGGAAGGGAAAGATTTGAATTCCTGATTAGCAAGTTAGGCATTAAAAATCTACATGCCCCAACTTGAGGGGGAGTGTAGAATTCCCTTGTTCTCCCTTCTCTTCTTTTCTGTTTTTCTGTTATGTTGCTATAACAGCTTTGCCTTATTGGGTTGCCTATATAATATGCAAGAGGCAGCACCTATTTGTAACTCAAGTCATACACAGTTTTGATCAATGAAAAATTCATTCATTCTTGATAGTGTAATTTTACATTGCAATTTATTAGATATTGATTTGGAGGATTATCCGTTTACTTAGTTTCAAACTAGGGGTCGTGTTCTTGAGCTTGAGGAGCGGTTGGATAGAGCTATGTTTACTCCATCTTGGTGGGATTATTTTCCAGAAGCTAGGCTAAGGAATTTACTTGCATCAATTTTTGACCACTCCCCTATTCTTTTGGTCTCAGAAGCTCGTCGTGTAGTAGTGAGGAAAAAATGCTTTAAAGTTTGAAAACTTCTGGATGCATGAGGATGGTATAGATGACGTTGTGGCTGATGGGTGGTCCCGGTCTCTCTCTCTCTCCTAATATTAATGAGAAAATCTCGCACTGTGCAAAGAGTCTAGAGGACAGGAGTTTATCTTTGGCTCCAAATTTTCGAGCTTCTAGTGCTGAATGTAAAAAGAAGATGGAGGTTATCAGGCACAAAAAGGATAGAGTATCAGTTAATCATTTTTCTGCTCTTAGGACTAGACTGCAAAAATTCTAGTCCAAGAAGAGACCTATTGGCAGCAAAGAGCAAAGTCCCACTGGCTAAAAGGAGGAGATTCCAACAAAAAATTTTCTCATGCATCTGCATCCTCTAGAAGGAGTATTAATACCATTGAGTCCCTTGTTGATAATGAGGGGGCAGTAGTTAACTCTCCTGAAGGTCTTGGAAGACATCCCAATGAGTATTTTACCAGCCTTTTTTCCAGCCAATGCAGTGAAGTTTTCCAAGTTGTTGATCACGTCCAAGCCAAGTTAACAGGTGATGATGATGCCATTTTACTTGCTCCTTTTTCCGCTGATGAATTTAAACATGCCACTCTTAGTATGCATCCTGATAAAGCCCCTGGACCGGATGGTTTTAATGCAACCTTTTATCAAAAAATTTGGAACATGTGTGGGAATGATGTAGTTTCTGCTTGCTTACAATGGCTCCATGATGGCATAATTCCGAACGAGATTAGTGCAACTAATATTGTTTTGATTCCTAAAGGTGAGCATCATGTGTCTCTGAAAGATTTCTGGCCTATTTATCTTTGCAGCGTTATTTATAAAATTTTGGCAAAACTCTAGCTAATAGATTGGCTAAGGTAGTTGCTAAATGTGTATCAGAGGAGCAATCAGCTTGTGTCACTGGAAGGTCGATCACAGATAATGCTCTTATTGCTATAGAGATCATCCATTATTTGAATTGCAAAAGAGTGGGAAATATCGGTGATATGGCGTTGAAGCTAGATGTTAGCAAAGCCAATGACAGAGTTTGTTGGGACTATCTTCGAGAAATTACGCTCAAGGTTGGTTTTAGTGCTCAATGGGTGAATTGGATTTTGATGTGCGTTTCCTCGGCTCGTTATTCAGTCCTTGTGAACAATACTAGCTCGGGCGTGGTGTTCTCTGGCCGTGGTCTTCGGCAGGGTGATCCACTTTCTCCCTATCTTCGGCAGGGTGATCCACTTTATATTTTATCCACTTTCTCTGGCCAGCTTCATGGTGTGAAGATTTGTAGGGGGCGCCTATTGTCTCTCATTTCCTTTTTGCGGATGACAGCTTTGTTTTCTTAAAAGCAAATGAGCTGGAATCAAGGAATATCAAGGAGATTTTGTGCAAGTATGACGTTGCATCGGACCAAGCTATTAATTTGGAGAAATCTGAAATTATGTTTAGCCGTAATGTTTCGCAGCATGTTCGTTCGGCCTTGATTGATATTTTGGTGTCCATGAGCGGATGGGTGTGGGAAACTATCTTGGCCTTCCTTCAATGTTTGGAAGAAATAAAAAAGATGTGTTCTGTTATGTTAAAGACCGAATTTGGAAGAAGTTGAGCACTTGGAAAGCGAAAACTTTATCTATGCATGGCAGGAAAAGTGGTTCTCATCAAATCAGTAGCTCAAGCAATCCTATCAGATAATATGAGTATGTATCTCATTCCTCCTTCTCTTGCTGATGATATCCAAAAAATGTTAAATTCTTTTCGATAGGGATTTAATACTAGTGAGACCAGAGATTAGATGGCTCTCATCGGATAAACTTTCAATGCCAAAAAAATATGGTGGGCTTGGTTTTAGGAATTTACATGCTTTCAATTTAGCCATGTTGGGTAAGCAAGCATGTAAATTTATTAAGCATCCTAATGCTCTCGTGACTAGAAATTTCAAAGCCAAATACTTTTCACAAGGTAATTTTTTAGATGCTAATATTGGCCACAATCCATCATATGCTTGGAGGAGTCTTTGGCAAACAAGAGCCCTCCTAAAACTAGGTCTACGTTGGATTGGACAAGGCCATAATATTTCAGTTTGGGACAACACTGCATGGGTGTGGCCAACACGATTCTCCAATCTCCTATCAGTTTTAACGTTAACAGAGATGAGATTCTTTGGTCTCCCATCAACAATGGCATGTTCACGGTAAAAACTGCATATCACCTAGCTATGAATGAGTTGGTGGATTCCTCTCATTTGCGTGAGAATGGTAATTGGCTGGATATTTGGAAGATGCACATCCCTCCTAGAGTGAAGTTTTTCCTTTGGAAAGCATGCAAAGAATGTACACCTACTAAGATGAAACTCCAGCGAAAGGGTGTTCAGTGCCCCATTACCTGCGTTGTGTGTAATCAGGACATGGAGATCCTTTTTCATCTTATGTTTGGCTGCCCAGTAAGTATTGAGTGCTGGTCCCAAAGTAACTTATGGGCTTCTATCACCCCTCATATTCTCCAGACAGACTCGTTCAAGGACCTGTTTTTAACAGTTATGGGCGTTCTTGAGCCTCACCAGCGTGAATCTTTTGCAATGCTTCTTTGGTCCCTCTGGCGTGGCAGAAATGAGCAGTTATGGGAAGGGAAATGCGTCTCGAGTGCCTCTCATATTTTTATAGCAAAGTCGTTCCTCTATGAGTGGTTGTAAACTAAAAATGTTGAGACTCGTGCATGCAGCCATGCAATGATTGACTATCCGAGTTCTTGGTCTGCTCCTCCACAAGGTTTCTACAAATGTAATGTGGATGCCTCTTTTTTTAGGGACCTGGGGAGAACTTCTTTTGGCATGTGTATTAGGGTTGAGCATGGACAGTTTATTATGGCTAGAACTGATTGGGTTCCTTTTTGTCGAGTTGAGGCCAATGGTCTTCTTAAAACCATCCAATGGGTTCGAAGTTTGGGCATGCAACATGTTATTTTTGAAGTGGATTGCCAAGTTGTAGCTGATGCTGTATGCAAAACAAAGGAGGGCATCTCTGAATTTGGTTCCATTGTTAGAAATTGCTATGATCTTATTTCTTCTTTTTCAAACTCTAGTGTGAGTCTTGTTAGGTGACAAGCAAAAAACTGATTGGCTAAATGTTCATTTTGACCCGTTAGTCAACTTGACGTCGGTGTTAGTCAACTTGACGGAATGACCTATTTGAATAAGTTTTAGGAATTAAGGGACCAAAATGAACATTTAAAAAATTTGAGGACCAAATTGAACATTTTAAAACAATTTTGTGGACCAAAAGAGTAATTTAGCCAAAAAATTATTAAAAATTTTAAAATATTTTTTTCCCGAAAATGCCACGCGGCATTAAAATATTAAATTTAATGTCACGTGGCATTAGGAAGGACGTCGTCATTAGTCAACTTGACGGAAGGACCTATTTGAATAGGTTTTAGGAATTAAGGGACCAAAATAAACATTTTAAAAACTTGAGGACCAAATTGAACATTTTAAAATAATTTGAGGACCAATGTCTCCTTATAAATTATGTTTTTTCTTATAGCGTGAAAAAAAAATACCTAAACAATATATTTAACCTACTTTACGTATTTGATATTGTTGAATTGGAAGGTTTTAGATAGGGAATGAGGAAAAGAGAGTGGCCGGACGCCCCATCACGCACCGGCGAAAGGGAAGCACGTGCGGCTGTGCGCTGATCAGAGGACTATGGCGGTGCTGTTTGGACGGCTGGACAGATCGGCGGCAGACGAGTCCGTCGGTGGTGTCGGCGGTCGGAGACGATGGCGGACGGCAGCTGACAGCGGCTAACAGGACAGGAACGCAGGTCGGAAAGAAGAAGGACGCGCCGGAAAAGAACACAATGGAGGAGAGAAAATGATTTTTTTTGTTCTGTTTTTTGTTGTACGGCTAAGAAGATGATTAGAGTTCCTTCATACTTATCGGAACTCCGCAGCGGAATAGTGACTGGACGGGTCACGGAGGATGGTACCTTTGTCCTGCTCTAGATACCATGTTGAATTGGAAGGTTTTAGATAGGGAATGAGGAAAAGAGAGAAACAAGTTAACGAATAATAAAACTGATAATGAACTGATGTTGTGATTATATGATTGTAAAAGACAACCCAATAGTCCTATTTATACTAAAAGTAGAATCCTAATCTTAATCAAATAGAGAATCAAATCATAAAATATAAATAAGAAATAAATTCTAAGAGATTATCTAGGATACTCTAAGATATGCTAAGATATTATCAGATATTTCTCTGATTTTCTAACAAATATAATGATAATATAAAGCTAATATATGTTTTATTTAATATTAGTTATAAGTTAGTTATATAAAATTGAGTTTAATTTTTATGTACTGTCAATGTAAAGGAATTTTACACCGACATCTAATATCTTAATAAATCATCATTGTTGTTATTTCTCTTAGTTGTTAATATAAAGGTACACATGTCAAAATATTAGTGGATGTCAGTGTAAAACTTTTTACACTGACAGTGTATACTACTTTAATCCTACAAAATTTAAATCATGGTCAGGTGGGAAAATGGGTTGTCCAGTCCGCTTCAGGTTGATCTAAATAGGGTCTCAAACTATATTAGGTCGGGCCAAAAGACGGAATCAATTCAAGCTACGCATCCTGGGAAAACTTCCTAGGAGGTCACCCATCCCAGAATTGCTCCAAGCAAAGCACGCTTAACTGTAGAGTTCTTAAGTGATGGGCTCCCGAAAAGAAGATGCATCTTGTTAGTATAGGTAGTACAAATCAATTCATATAAGCCTTCCTCAACTGTATAGTCCCATACTTACACAGTCTCAGGATCCCTCTCATTCGGGTGTTTAATCGGTTCATTCATGTGTCCCTCCGCCTAGAAGCCTGCCAAGAGCCGCTTCTTGTCCGTGCCTTCTTGAACCGGCAACCACTCCCCGCCCTCGTCGGCACCCGGGTGTTACATGCCCACCAGTGTTACATGCCCACCAGCTTCCACTTGGTTCGTCCTCGAACCACACCGTACCGGAAGAGGTGCCGCTCTGATACCATTTGTAACATCCCTGGCTGCTTTATGGACTGACGACTGTCCCCACAAAACAACACGGGTCTTTTCAGGGTGCTTTGTCCCCACTCACACGCATCCTAGGAAACTTCCCAGGAGGTCACCCATCCCAGAATTGCTCCAAGCCAAGCACGATTAACTGTGGAGTTCTTAAGTGATGGTCTCCCGAAAAGAAGATGCATCTTGTTAGTATAGGTAGTACAAATCAATTCATATAAGCCTTCCTCAACTGTATAGTCCCATACCTACACAGTCTCAGGATCCCTCTCATTCGGGTGTGTAATCGGTTCATTCATGTGTCCCTCCGCCTAGAAGCCTGCCAAGAGTCGATCCTTGTCCGTGCCTTCTTGTACCGGCGACCACTCCCCGCCCTCGTCGGCACCCGAGTGTTGCACTGCGGACTTATTCGGACCGGCCTCACACACATGCACACACGCACCCACACACACATAGCATTAGCAATTTGTGAATATCTCTTTAACACAAAGTTTCAGATCCACCATTACAAAAGGTAACGTCCCTTTAATCGTTTTTTTATAACTACTTTCTTCTTTTCCGTTTTTCTTCCAAACTAATGCGCAATGGAAACAAAATTTTGCAAGGTCGTTGCTCTAGCATATAAAGAAAGGAAAAAACTCAGGTCCAATGCATTAGGTACTATTCCTCTTGTTCCACTAAAAAAGGATTATTTTCTGTAAAAAACAAAATGTGCAAGGAGGCGGTTTCTTAATACACCCCTTGATCACTTTTTAATACATTTTCAATAGGAAAAAGATGAACTGGACATAAAGAACTAGATGTAAGTTTTGTCCATTCCCTTATAAAAGAACAATATAAACTTCCCAATTTGACGAATTAAATAATCAAAATATTTTGATATCAGTAGTTATATGTTTGTCATTCCAATAGAGCTAAGGTGTTATCCCTTTTTGAATTACTAGGTTGTTTTAGAGGGGAAAAAATACAAAATACAAGATATTAAATGTTAAGCGGGCTTCCCGAGCCCGATTGGGCTAGTCCGACCCAAACCCGATTTTGAAATGGGCTTCATGAGATTGGGTACAAAAAGCTCGGATTTAATTCAGGTTCAGAATTGGTAGTCCAAGCTCTAAATTTTATCAAGTATATTCCTCTAGACTCCAAATAAGGATGAAGTTTAGGGTCATGCAGAGGGGTTTGTGGCATGATTTACAATTTCATTCACTGCCACACCAGATGCTTCTTGATTCTCAGAAGAGATAGCTTCTCCCGTTTCTACTTCAATTTCCTCATCCACTTCCTCATCATAATCACCAATTTCAATAACCACTGCATCATTTTCCACTTCTTCCTTGGTGAACTCTACAGCAGACTGTATCTCATAACTATTAAAAGGTCCTGGTGCATAAAAGGGTTCAGAAACAAATTCAACTACAGGGATAAGTTCAGCAACAGACAGAGGTTCAACAACCAATGCCATTCGATCAAAGACTTCTCTTGAAATAAGAAGTGTTTCAGAGAAAGAGCTGAACAAATTGTGAAGAGTATAGAGAGATACAAAAGAGGATAAGGGAGGTAAAAACTTGCGGGTAGTTCCAACATTATTTTAAGGAAATGATTGTCCAATTCTTTTCACTTGATCAAGCAAGGAAGGGGTAATGATTCTTTAGAACAAACTATCAGTAGTTCTAACAGAGGGAGCAGGGGTTTTTCTGTACTTTTTGTAATTGAAAAAGTAAAACAAAAGGTTGATCAGAATCCTTGGGCCAGCACAGCAATACAAAAAGGTGTTTTCAAACAGGGCAACTCTTCTATTTTTGGTAATGAGCAAGAACACAATTTTGAAACCATGGACGAAGAGGAGAGGGTTCAGAAGGTCCATCATCCCAAAAGTGTTGCAAAGCCGCAAAGCCTATTCTATCACCACCAGTTGTTGTCTTCCACTTCATGTAATTTGTCAATCCTGAGCTGGAAGATTCAGCATCCCGTTGGCCTTTGATGTCTTCAATCAAGAGCCCAAAGTCTCTTGGAGTGAAATCTTTAGTCTTCATCCTCCTGTGCAGGTCTCTTCTATGGTGTTTAGAGACCAGATGCCTTGGAACAGGTACATAGTAATCATTAGCCATCTTCTGCTTCTCCTTCTTCTTCTCTTGTGGTGGGATTTTACCAATTGTTTTCATAGGCTTAGGAGTGACGTCATGATTACCTCTCAGTCTGGCACACCATCCATGCTTATATTTGTCCCACATCTCATCTAATATAGCAGGGGTTTCAACTTCATTTTCTTCTTCAGCTCTGGCTTTCTTAAAGATTCCCAGTCCAGACATTACCCACTTCCTGTTGCCAAGATATCTATTTTTTGTAGGAATAGTTTCGAACACATATTTAAATGGTTCATCTTCTTCTACACCGGTCAAGCTCTCTTTCACAGAGGCTTCCACAGACACAATATTTGCTTTCTTTCTACCAGACACATCTTCAATCTTAATTGAAACCTTTCTTTTCAGGACAAGCCTTATTGGCTTATCATCATCTGAGTCATCTTCAGCTGAGACTCTTGCCAAGCTTCCTTCAGTAGCAGCTTTAGTAGGATTGTCAGCAATCCTGTGAGTGAGATTTCCAGTGATCTCATCACCATCACCATTCTTCATCTTTAGTTCATCTAAAGATTCAACTGAGATAATGGATGTCATGTTCAAGTTGTCGGAATTTAGTCTTGTTCCTTTGTTCCTGACCAGCCTTGTAAACAACATCCCATAGGGGTAGGAGGTCTTGTTCTTCAAACTAGCAGTCTTCTTCATGTGATTGAAGATAAGCTCATTTATATCAATCCTAATATGGTGAATGAGGTGATACAGAGAAAACTTATCTGATTTAGTAATTTTGTTCCTTTGCATCCTTCTCGGTGTCACACACCTTGTCAGAAACAAGTGTAGGAACCTTGCCTTGGGGGTGAGGTCCAGAGCAGAGTTGTTGTCCACCAGAGATGATCCAAACAGGGCAATGTTTACATCATCTTTGCTGATTGTGTCTTCCCAAGCATCAGTATAGGTAGCTCCTTCCCACAAACTTTGACATTCCCAGCAATGTTTACCACAAACACTGTGCTCACAATCTGAGCCGATCTCTAGAATTCTCTTATTATTTGTGGGTAGGTATTTTCTCTGATTGAAAAGAAGTTTATCCACCTCTTTGGTTCAATTTCAGACGAAACGTTTAACCCAACATTCTCATATGTCTTTCAATATTGACATTTCCAGCAATGCTTACCAAAAACATTGTGCTCACAATCTGAGACGATCTCTAGAATTCTCTTATTATTTGTGGGTAGGTATTTTTTCTGATTGAAAAGAAGTTTGTCCACCTCGTTGCTTCAATTTCAGACGAAACGTCTAACCCAACATACTTAATCTCTTCGAACTTCACAGCGCTTTCAACCACAATCCTTCTTACTTCATTATTATCCAGGTTGTTAACGGAAGGGACATTCATTGCTCTTATGGGTGCCATTGGGTATGAAGGAGATAGATTATGGATTTTCTGAGAGAAAGGGATGAACACAGAGAGCACGAGAGAGAGGGGGGGAGAGACATCATCCCAAGTAGCCATCATCCCTTTCTTCTTCTTTTTGAAGAATGATGAGTGTGATTACACCTCATATTTCTTTATCATATTGCATGCATTTTCATGTAGTTTAGGCATTTTTAATTTGATTTTTGTTAGTTTTTATCTTGGAACGGGTAAGGTGGTTTTGTGGTGTTTATGTGTAGGAATTGAAGATTAAAATGTTCAGGATCAGTTATGATGGAGCTTGCATGAAGATGGAGCTTGAAAAACAAGAAAATTGAGCCAAACAGAGCCCATCACGGCCTAGCCGTGACAGCCATCACGGTCATGATCGAGCAAGGCTGAAAAGAAAAGTACGCAAAAGTCAGAACCTGTCAGGACCGTCACATGCCAACCAATGCCAAATTTTCCAAGACAGAATCTGCCACGGCCTGGCCGTGACAGGCATCACGGTCGTGACGCGCAAAATCTGGGATTTTGATTTGTTTTTTTTTTATCGGATTTGTAATTGCTTTAATCCCAAGTTACCCTACATTATAAATAGGACTCAGGGGCTCGAAAATAGAATCTGGGAGCTGCTACCTTAGGCAAAAATTAGGATTTCTCTTCTTCTCAATTTCTTTTCTTTTCTTAGGATTTTTATGCTTTTATTAGTCAAGGTTGCTATGAATATGGCAATGCGTGAGTAGTTGTTTTTATTTCTATTAATTAGGGCTATGCCCAAGACTCGTTTTATGTGATGAATTGACGTTTTACTTCTTGTTAATTTCAATTTGCTTTCGATTTAGTTCCTATTGCATGAATTACTTGTGAATTCGGTGCGCACTTATTTGCATGTTATAAATATGATGAGTGTGATTTCACCTCATATTTCATTGACATTTTGCATGCATTTTAATATAGTTTAGGCATCTCTAATTTGATTTTGGTTAGTTTTTACCTTGGAACGGGTAAGGCGGTTTTGTGGTGTTGTTGTGCAGGAATTAAGGATTAAAATGCTCAAGATTAACCATGACGGAGATTGCATGAAGATGGGGGTTGAAAAGTGAAGAAAATGATCCAAACAGAGCCCATCACGGCCTAGCCGTGATGAGCATCACGGCCATGATCGAGTAGAGCTGAAAAGAAAGAATGGAAAAGTCAGAACTGATCACGGCCAGCCCGTGATGTCCATCACGGCCGTGACATGCCAACTGAACCAGACCCTCACAGGCAGAATTGATCACGGCCTAGCCGTGATGGTGGACACGGCCGTGACAGACCCAGAAGTGAAGCAACCTTCAAGGCAGAACCCGTCACGGCCTGGCCGTGATGGCCATCACAGCCGTGAAGCGTGATATATGGATCTTTAGAAACTGATTTGATCTGAAATTGTGGTTGCTTGGGATTCAAGTTACCCTAGTCTATAAATAGAGCACTTAGGCTCGAAAATATGGGACTTTTGAGGGACTTTTGGGCCGCTACTCTTAGGCAAAATTAGGATTTCTCTTCTTCTTCTTCTCTTCTCTTAGGCTTTCATTTATGCTTATGTTAATCAAGCTTGCCATCACCATGGCAATGCTTGAGTAGTAGCTTTATTTCTAGGGATTGGGGCTATGCACAAGATCTGTTTTATGTTATGAATTGATGTTTTCCCTTTGTTAATTTCAATTTGCTTTCGATTTGGTTTCTATAGAATGAATTACTTGTGAATCTGGTGCGCACTTATTTGCATGTCATAGATACTCAAAGGAGGAACCTAGCGGTGAACTTAGGTATTGGATCTATAGGAATCAAACTTAGGACTTAAATCACGAGAGTTAGAAGCGGTCTTTCGAGGGTTCACGAATTGTCAAAAAGCTTAAAGGGTTCGATTTAAATTCAATTACCACGAGAGTAGGGATTGGTTTAATTGGGCACGGTTTTTGTAACCCGAGAGGGAGCATTAACTTATTTAGGATAAATTCGCCTTCAAAGCAATTTTGATGATTAACAAGGGGTATTAAATTTAGTAACATGAACAATCTTGTTGGTAACCCAATTCCTAGGAATCTCTTTAGATTTGAAAAACCCCAAATTGATTTACTTTCCTTTTTCACTTGATTGCATTCTTAAATATCTGATTTTCTAAGTTAATTCTTATTACAGAAATCAAATCTTTTCAAAATCCTTTTTTATATAGTCCTGTTTAATTGGTTTAATAATTAGTTGTTATTTGAGATCAAGGTCTCTGTGGGATCGATCTTTTTATTACTTGGCGACGAATCCGGTACATTTGCCAGAGTCTACACATCAAGTTTTTGGCGCCGTTGCCGGGGACTGTGCTTTCTTGAATCTCAATTTAATTTTTAAATTGATTTTTCTAAACTTTTTCTTTTTAATTATTTCCTTTTAAAAAAAATTCTTTCTTTTTTTATTTATCTCTTTTTCTTTCTAGAGTATTTATCTCTCTCTTATAGGTGTTTTTCTCTTTTATGCAAAGATCCCTAAGTCTTGGAAACCTTATTGAGGTCGACCCCGAAATTGAAAGGACCTTTCATAGACATAGGAGACTACAAAGAGAGAGGGAAAGGTTGATTCCCATTCCACTCATGGCGAATCTACCAGATACCAAACCACTGAAGGACTACGCGGCCCCAAATGCTAGGGGTTTGCGAACTGGGATTGCTAGGCCAGAAATCGAGGCGGAGAACTACACTATACCGCCTATGCTAATTAGCATGATTAGGCAACATCAATTCCGAGGATTGCCCTCGAAAGACCCAAATGATCATGTGGAGACGTTCTTGGAGTTCACCGATGCAATTAGAATTCATGGTGCCCCGATTGATGCTATTCGCCTGAGGTTATTCCCATCCTCTCTTACTGGAATGGCAAAAGCTTGGTTGAAGCAAGTTCCCTCTAATACCTTGTCGACTTGGGACCAACTGGAGCAGGCATTCTTGGAGAAATTCTTCCCTCCATCCAAGACTGCTTACCTATGAACCCAGATCGCCGGCTTCTTCCAAAAGGACGGAGAATGGTTATCCGAAGCTTGGGATCGCTACAAAGGGTTGCTAGAGTCTTGCCCACATCTTGGACTCGAGAGGTGGTTCTTAGTGCATACCTTCTACAACGGATTGGATTACTCTTCGAAGGTGTCACTCGACTCCGCAGCTGGTGGAGTCTTTATGAATAGACCTCTAACTGAGGCATTCAATATCATTGAAAACGTAGCAACCAACTACCACCAATGGGGTTCAGAAAGAGGTAATAACCCGAAAAAGCTTTCGGGGGGTAAGTTTGAAATGAATAACACTGATCTAATTATGTCAAAATTTGACTCATTGAATAAACGCTTTGATAAGCTTGAAAAGGCTAATGTGAGTTCAATAGGTGCTACTAATGTTGTTTGTGAGATTTGTGGAGTGCAGGGACATGACATAATGGAGTGCCCACATGGTATTGCTCCTGGATTCGGTGCTTCGGGGGAACAAGTGAACTCTTGTCACAACTTCTATGACACGAACCCGAAATTGCCAAATTATGCTCCTCCTAATTCTTACAACCAAGGAAGGAAGAATAGCCCTTATCTCTCCTACGGGAACTCCAACAATACGTTGAACCACGAATTCCAAGAAGGCCAAGGTAATAGGAAACCCGCATCGGGGTATCCTCAGGTACAAAAGTCTAGACTTGAGTCTCTTCTAGAAAATTTTGTTGAAACTCAAACAAAACAAAATGAAGAGTTTAGGCAACAAGGTAGGGCAGTCAATGAGGCAATAAAAGAGTTAGCATCTAAGGTAGATAACTTAGTCATCCATAATAAGATGTTAGAAACTCAGATTGCCCAACAGGCTAGTACATATACTAGAACTAAGGGTAGTTGAAAAGGACGTGGAATGTGAGGTGGACACGAGTGAACGTGAAGAGATAGAGCCAAAGTATGTCCCTCCACCACCGTACCAACCCCCGATACCTTTCCCACAAAGGATGGTCAAGAAAAAGCAAGTAGAAATAGAAACTAAGAGCTCAATTGAGGAGCATGATGCCACGATAAAAACTAATATGCCTCCTAAACTAAAAGATCCAGGAAGTTTCTCTATTGCTTGCTCAATTGGAGAGGTGAAAATAGACCAAGCCTTATGTGACTTAGGGGCTAGTGCGAGTTTGATGCCGCTTACTATCTTTGAGAGGTTAGGAACCAAGAAGTTGAGTCCATCCGAATCCTCTTTACAATTTACGGATGGCTCAACTAAAACTCCTCTAGGCATATTAGAGAATGTTCCCATAAAGGTAGGAAAATTTTTCATTCCTACCAATTTCATGGTGTTGGATATGAACGGAAATTCTAAATTCCCTATCATTCTTGGAAGGTCATTCTTGGCCACAGCTGGAGCAATAATAGATGTAAAGAATGTCAAGCTCACTTTAAATGTAGAGGAAGGTAGGATAGATTTTGATTTGACTAATTGGTCGCGCTGTCGCGCACGCGCCAAAAAGGACGAGCGGGTTTAAAACTGTCGTATAGTGCGACAACTCGGATGTCGTCTCTCAAGGACTCTGAAAATATTATCTTCCGCAAAAATCAGTTTGGGGGGTTTGGATTGGAGTGCAAATAAGAAACAAGCAAAATAGAGCAATTAAAAACAGGGCAGTTGAAAAGAGATTATCAATTATCAAACAACGATTAATCTACTGTCAAGAATTCACAACTATCCTTGGTTAATGTAATCCCAAGCCCTAAGCAGATTCTAATCCCCTTTCGATTCTGAGAATAACTAACAACGTAATTGCTACTATGGATGCAAATTCCTATTCCCGAAATAACAAACGGGATTAAGCTCTCATGAACAAACGAACATGAATGAACACACGCGAAATAACAAACGCGATTAAGTATAGGAAAATGACATCACTGAAACAAATCAATACAATACTACACACTCCTGAAATAACAAACAGAAATGTATAATATGGTATTGAAAAGGGAAAAGCAATTAAAATAGGGATTTACAAAACCTCAAGTATATAGAATCCTCAAACAGTAGACTAATCATAGAACTTAGTTCTCCATAACAAACGAAATTATGCAGAGAAAAACGTAAAACTAAAATTGGAGAAGCAAAAGTCTCTACAAATTGTTCAGAACAGCCTTTTATACAAATTCTGAGATTAGCTAGCTCGCGAGGCGAGCACACATTCGCGAGGCGAATTTCATGAACAGTCAGCAACCTTTGGCATTCTCGCGAGGCGAATTGTTGCTCGCGAGGCGAGGATCTGAAGAGTTTTCTCCTTACGCCCGTTATGGCCTTCAGGGGCCAACCGTGATGCTCTCTGACTTCCAGACTCGCGAGGCGAATGGATGCTCGCGAGGCGAGACTCTTCAACTTCAAAACTGCCACGGCCATGACCTTCAACACGGCCAAGCCGTGATCGTCTCTGACTTTTTCAGGTTTGCAAGACTCGCGGGGCGAGACCTTCTTCGCGAGGCGAACCAGAGACTTAGCAATTTCTTGGAACAGTCAGGCTTCGGGGTCGCGTGGCGAGCGTGTCCTTCGCGGGGCGAATCCCCTGTTCTTTATTTTCTCAGCTTCTACTTAACCTGAAAGTAAGGAAATAACCATAAGTATATTATTTTGACTTAAAACTAGCTAAATTAACTTAAAACTACTCTAGAGACTCAAAACCTTGCTTGAGGACAATCTAATCTAATTTGGGTGAAAATACGATATAATTTGCACAAAACCCTGGTCATACTAGCTATAAAACTAGATGAGCCAGAGGCTGATCAAAATACCCCAAACTTAGACTTTGCTTGTCCCCAAGCAAACTAAGACTCAAAAATCAAAAAAAAACTAGACCTGGCAAGCTCAAAAGATTCAATCAACATTGCACACATTCAAGCAATACATCAAAAACAGTTTTTCTTCATTGTTTCCCCCTTTTCAAACAGAGCAATCCCCACATTCATTTATTCTAAACATTTGAGAGTTTCATCATGAAAACAATCAGAAATCTAAGCAGGGGATCTAAGTCACACACAAGAGGGAGATCACCAAATCCAAACAACCGGCTTCCTCACAAGGGCATTATTTGTTCACTCAGTCACTCAGTTTATGTCAGGCTAACAACTTGCACTCAGTTTCACTTTCCAAGTACACTTCCCAAAAATTTGATTTTTCATCTCAAAATGGTTCCCACAGAAAACATGCAAGCAACATCAGAAGGTCTTTTATGGGTTGTAATGGGGCCTGGCTAAGGGTAGGATATACAAAGGAAACTAGGCTGAAGACCCTAGGAAATAAGAGAGCATGAACTATATTTACACCTTGAAATTCACTCAAGTTCCTTTCTTTTTTTTTTCTTTTTTTTTCTTTACACTACTGGGTGGCTACAGCCTTTTTATTTCTTTTTGGCATTTTTGTATTGTACACTTTTTCTTTCACAAGCCTTTGGTTCCAACTTTTTTTCTTATATATTTTTTTTCTAATCCCAACAACATATTACACATTGCAGCCACCCCAAACTTAGTTTCTTGCACCCATTCTAAGATTACATGCTCTCCTAATCCTAAGATCGGGTTAACATGGTTTTCCAGATTTTTGGGCTTATAACATTATGTTATCAAGAACTAACAGGCTAATAGGCTCAAAGGGGCTAACTAGGGAACATGCATTAGGAATTGGTTTATTCAGGCCAAGTAGCTATTTACAAAGAAACTGCCTAAATCATTTGCTACACACATATAATCATGCAAACCAAAAAGTGATTCAATCAAATCCAGGGAAGTGCAACTTGAAAGCGATTTTCACACAGTTTAAAACATGTTGGAGGCTCAAAACCTCACCTGGACATTCATGCAAATTGTTTGAAAGAGACTCTTTCCCTAGTGTGTGCTTCCTATCACCCCAAACTTATCATTCATCATGCCATCATAACAAAATCCCAAAGTTCAGTTTTCAATTTCACATGGGAATCACTTTTCAAAATCAATTTTTTTTTTTCTTCAGCCTAGGGGGAATCATCACATATCAATCATGCAAGCAAACTGTGCAACATCAATCAAAATCTAGCAAACTTGCCAACTAAAAACTTAACGCACAAATGCTCCTGAGCTTCTCAGATTATTCAGGAGCTTTATTCCAAGAAAAGAAAACTTTATTCAAAGAAAAGAAAAACTACAACTAGTTCCCCCCCCCCACACTTAAAACATGCATTGTCCCCAATGAACAACAGAATTATACAATCAGAGTGAGGGAAAGGAAAAGAGTACTCCCTGATCAAGTGCAGTGTAAGCGGGAGCTGTCACCTGGATCCCATTCCTTGCAGTCTAAGGCCAAAGAGGTAGAGAGGGCCTCCGGTCTTTGCTTCATCCTCTTCATGGTTCTCATCCACTGCACTGACAATTTTATCACCTGCTAAACATGCAGCAATCTCAGCACAAACCACAAAATGGTTAGCGTTAGTACAATCAAGACAAGAAAAAATATCATCACAGCCAGAATTAAGTGGAAAATTAGAAAACAAGTTCTCATGGGTGTCCTCAATAGTCTCAGAGATCAGCTCTATGTGGAATACAGAGTGCT
This sequence comes from Sophora flavescens, assembly GCA_030762895.1. Taxonomy (NCBI): domain Eukaryota; kingdom Viridiplantae; phylum Streptophyta; class Magnoliopsida; order Fabales; family Fabaceae; genus Sophora; species Sophora flavescens. The sequence continues at coordinate 123,134,252 of CM061068.1, forward strand.
CTTCCACTGGATGTTTCATGGCATCAAATATGTTAAACTTTGCAACTATATCCCCAAACTTCATAGACATGGTCCCATCATCCACATCAATGTTAGTCTTAGCTGTTGGTCGCGCTGTCGCGCACGCGCCAAAAAGGACGAGCGGGTTAAAACTGTAGTATAATGCGACAACTCGGATGTCGTCTCTCAAGGACTCTGAGAATATTATCTTTCACAAAAATCAGTTTTGGGGGGGTTTGGATTGGAATGCGAATGAGAAAAAAAATGTTAAAAACAGAGCAATTGAAAACAAGCAGTTCAAGAGAGATTATCAAATATCAAATACGATTAATCTACTGTCAAGAATTCTCAACTATCCTTGGTTAATGTAAACCCAAGCCCTAAGCAGATTCTAATCCCCTTTCGATAAAGAATAACTAACAACGTAATTGCTACTATGGATGCAAGTTCCTATTCCCGACATAACAAACGGGGTTAAGCGCTCATGAACGAACGAACATGAATGAACACACGCGAAATAACAAACGCGATTATGTATAGGAAAATAACATCACTGAAACAAATCAATACAATACTACACACTCCTGAAATAACAAACAGAAATGTGTAATATGGTATTGAAAAGGGAAAAGCAATTACAATAGGGTTTTACAAAACCTCAAGTATAGAGAATTCCCATACGAAGAGACTAATCCTAGAACTTAGTTCTCCATAACAAACGAAATTACACAGAAAAACGTAAAACTAAACAATGGAGAAGCAAGAGTCCCTACAAAATATTCAGAACAGCCTTTTATACAATTTCAGAATTCAGAAGGCTAGCGAGGCGAACAACCATTCGCGAGGCGAATTTCATGAACTGTCAGCAACCCTTGGCATTCTCGCGAGGCGAATTTCTGCTCGCGAGGCGAGGATATGAAGAGTTTTCTCCTTACGCCCGTTATGGCCATCAGGCTCCAACCGTGATGCTCTCTGACTTCCAGACTCGCGAGGCGAAGTGATGATCGAGAGGCGAGACTCTTCAACTTCAAAACTGCCACGGCCATTACATTCTTCACGGGCAAGCCGTGATCGTCTCCCGACTTTTTCAGGTTTGGAAGACTCGCGGGGCGAGACCTTCTTCGCGAGGCGACCCAGAGACTTAGCAATTTCTTGGAACAGTCAGGCTTCGGGGTCGCGAGGCGAGCATGGCTTTCGCGGGGCGAATCCCCTGTTTTTTATTTTCTCAACTTCTACTTAACCTGAAAACAAGGAAATAAGCATAAGTGTATTATTTTGACTTAAAACTTGCTAAATTAACTTAAAACTACTCTAGAGACTCAATACCTTGCTTGAGGACAATCTAATCTAATTTGGGTGAAAATACGATATAATTTGCACAAAACCCTGGTCATACTAGCTATAAAACTAGATGAGCCAGAGGCTTATCAAAATACCCCAAACTTAAACTTTGCTTGTCCCCAAGCAAACTAAGACTCAAAAATCAAAAAGACTCGGGACTGGCAAGCTTAAAAGATTCAACCAACATTGCACAAATTCAAGCAACTTCAAAGACAATTTTTCTTCATTGTTTCCCCCTTTTCAAACAGAGCAATCCCCACATTCATTTATTCCAAACAATTGAGAGTTTCATCATGAAAACAATCAGAAATCTAAGCAGGGAATCTAAGTCACACACAAGAGGGGATAACCAAATCCAAACAACCGCCTTCCTCACAAGGGCATTATTTGTTCACTCAATCCACTCCTCTTTATGTCAGGCTAACAACTTGCACTCAGTTTCACTTTTCAAGTACACTTCCCACAAATTTGCTTTTCATCTCCAAATGGTTCCCACAGAGAACATGCAAGCAACATCAGAAGGTCTTTATTGGGTTGTAATGGGGCCTGGCTAAGGGTAGGATATACAAAAGGAACTAAGCTGAAGACCCTAGGAACTAAGAGAGCATGAACTATATTTACACATAGAAATTCACTTAAGCTCCTTTCTTTATTTTTTTCTTTACACTTCTGGGTGGCTACAGCTCTTTTTATTTCTTTTTGGCATTTTTGTCTTTTTTTTTTTTTTTTTTTTTTCTTCTTTTTTTTCAATATTTGTACACCTTTTTCATCATTTTTTTTCACAAGCTTTTTGGCTCCAACTTTTTTTTTTTTCTTTTTTTTTTTTTTTTTTTCCAATCCCAACAACATATTACACCATGTAGTCACCCCAAACTTTAGTTCTTGCACCCATTCTAAGATTACATGCTCTCCTAATCCTAAGATCGGGTTAACATGGTTTTCCAGATTTTTGGGCTTATAACATTAGGTTATCAAGAATTAACAGGCTAATAGGCTCAAAAGGGCTAACTAGGGAACATGCATTAGGAATTGGTTTATTCAGGCCAAGTAGCTATTTACAAAGAAACTGCCTAAATCATTTGCTACACACATATAATCATGCAAACCAAAAAGAGATTCAATCAAATCCAGGGAAGTGCAACTTGAAAGTGATTTTCACACATTTTAAAACATGTTGGAGGCTCAAAACCTCACCTGGACATTATTTGCAATTTATTTGAACAGAGATACTATCCCTAGTGTGTGCTCCCTATCACCCCAAACTTATCATTCATCATGCTATCATAACAAAATCCCAAAGTTCAGTTTTCAATTTCACATGGGAATCACAAAAAAGTTTTCAAATTTTTCAGCCTAGGGGGAATCATCACATATCAATCATGCAAGCAATCTGTGCAACATCAATCAAAATCTAACAAACTTGCCAATCAAAAGACTCAACACACAAATGCTCCTGAGCTTCTCAAATTATTCAGGAGCTTTTATTCAAAGGAAAGAAAACTTTATTCTAATTCCCTCCCCCACACTTAAAACATGCATTGTCCCCAATGAACAACAGAATTATAAGATCATAGTGAGGGAAAGGAAAAGAGTACTCCCTGATCAAGTGCAGTGTGTCGGGAGCTGTCACACTGGATCCCATTCCTTGCGTCTAAGTCCAAAGAGGTAGAGAGGGCCTCCCGGTGCTCCTTCATCTTCTTCATGTTTCTCATCCACTGCTGACCGACAATCTTATCACACCGCTAAACATGCAGCAATCTCAAGACAAACCACAAAATGGTTAGCGTTAGTACAATCAAGAAAAGAAAGAATATCATCACAGCCAGAATTAAGTGGAGAATTAGAAAACAAGTTCTCATGGTTATCCTCAATAGTCTCGGATACCAGCTCAATGTGGAATACAGAGTGCTCTTCCATTTGGATGTTTCATGGCATCAAATATGTTGAACTTTGCAACTATATCCCCAAACTTCATAGACATGGTTCCATCACCCACATCAATGTTAGTCTTGGCTGTCTTCATGAATGGCCGCCCAGGATGATTGGTGATTTACTTTGGAATGTGTCTACTTTGCCATGTCCAAGATGTAGAAATCAGTGGGAAGATCGGATCATCAACTTGCACTAGTACATCTTCCACCATTCCCATGGGGCGGGCACAGGTCCTGTTGGCCAACTGAATGGTGATACCTGTGTACTTCAAAGGACCAAGATCCAGTTTGTTAAAGATGGAGGTAGGCATGACATTGATAGATGCTCCCAAGTCCAACATGCAGTTTTCAAACTTCTTGTCTCCAATAGTGCATGGGATAGTGAAGGTGCCTGGATCCTTGCACTTCGGTGGCAGTGCCTGAGTGAAAGCAACAACTTCTTCTGGCTTAGACTGGATAAGCGCTGAGACATTTCTTCCCAAGTCAACCCTCTCATTAGACTTCATCTTCCTCTTGTTGGTGCATAGGTCCTTGAGAAATTTTGCATATCTGGGCACTTGCTTGATCATATCCAACAGAGGGATATTAACACCAACCTTTCTTAACACATCAAGAATTGCCTTCTCTTTATCTTCACCACCACTCTTCAAATTTTTCTGGATTCTCGTGTGGGAATGGAATGGGTGGTTTATACACTCTCTCGGTTTCAACTTCAACCACGGCTCAGGAGTAACTTCAACAAAGAGGCTCGGGAGTAGCCTTCATAGTTTCTTCATTCTTTCCGAAGTGGCCTCAACAACCTTTCCGGACCTCGGAGATATAGAACTCACATTGGGATTGGAGGCATTAGGATTGATCATCGGCTGTGTCGGGCAGCTGGGTTGTTCCTTGACCTTGCTTTATATTATTTATGTCTCGTAGCCATCTGTCCAATCTGTGTATGCAATGCCTGAATACTCGCTTAGTTCTCTGCTTGAAATTGTGCCTGTGAGGCCTCGGAATCGTGCCTCGAATCGGAGATTTTGTGCAGCCATTTGTGCAGCCATTTTATTGAGCATGTCATCTATCAAGGTCCGGAGGGTGCTGAAGTAGTCACTGGAGGAGAATTCGAGGTGCCATCGGCTGTTGGGATGAGTTCCCATACCGCAGATTAGGGTGATTACTCCAGTGGGATGGTACCTATTTGTTGAAAGATCCGGAATGTCTGATCTGCTCTGGTTATTGCCCCGATTATACTTGATGGACTGCAAAGGCTTGAGGTGATTCAAGATTTGATCCTCCTTGCAAAATAGGACAAGCTTCATATGGGTGCTCGGGAGAACCGCACATGCCACACAACACCGCAGTGAACCCTATCCATCACCAATTTCTCTACCAAGGAAGTGAGCCTGTCAATTCTATCATCACCTGTCATGGCCGGGAAGAGGAAGTGCGGACCTCATGTACACCTCTAGTCTCAACAGAATTTCTTCTTGTAGTGAATTGCTTGGGAATTCAACGACATGTTCTCAATAAGTTGCTTAGCAAAGAAGTTGGGGTCTTGTCAACCAATGCTCCCCACTAGCAAGATCCAAAATATTCCTATCCATAGGCTGCAATCCTTCATAAAAATATTGGATGAGGAGCTGTTTCGTAAATTTGGTGTCTGGGGCAACTAGATGTCAAACCGCTTGAACCTCTCCCAATACTCAGCTAGCGACTCATTTCCTTGCCTTATTCCACAGATTTCTTTCCTAATTGCAGCGGCTGCGGAGGCGGGAAAATATTTCTCCAGGAAGAGCTTCTTCAAGTCGTTCCATGTGGTAATGGAATTCGGCGCAAGGTATAAAAGCCAATCTTTTGCAGCTCCCGGAGTGAGAATGGAAAAGCCTTCAACTTGATATGATCCTCAGTTACTCCTTCCGGCCTCAAAGTTGTGGAGCGGACAACTTGGAACTCCTTCAAGTGCTTGTGTGGATCTTCGCCTGCAAGACCATTAAATCTTGGCAACAAATGGATTAGCCCAGATTTTAACTCAAAAGGTGTGTCAACACCGGGATAAGCAATGCACAAACCATTATAATTCACATCGGGGGCAGCAAGCTGCCTCAAAGTCCTTTGGTCTCCCATGTTTTCAAAAGCAGTTTTAAAATTGGTATCACTACTAGTGCTAGCCCGAAATTCCCTACTGAGTGTGTGCAATGTTCTTTCAATTTCCGGTCAAAATCACACGATTCAGGGCAATTAGACCTAGTAGCCGAGACCAATTCAAAACAAAACAAAATAAAAGAAAGAAAGAAAAATAAAATAAAACAAGTTGCGAAAAATAACAACTCGTAGTCCCCAGCAACGGCGCCAATTTTGGTTTATTTACTGCCGCAGACGCGCCAAAAAGGACGAGCGGGTTAAAATCGTAGTATAATGCGACAACTCGGATGTCGTCTCTCAAGGACTCCGAGAATATTATCTTTCACAAAAATCAGTTTTGGGGGGTTTGGATTGGAATGCGAATGAGAAAAAAATGTTAAAAACAGAGCAATTGAAAACAAGCGGTTCAAGAGAGATTATCAAATATCAAATACGATTAATCTCATTGTCAAGAATTCTCAACTATCCTTGGTTAATGTAAACCCAAGCCCTAAGCGATTCTAATCCCCTTTCGATTCATAAAGAATAACTAACAACGTAATTGCTACTATGGATGCAAGTTCCTATTCCCGAAATAACAAACGGGGTTAAGCGCTCATGAACGAACGAACATGAATGAACACACGCGAAATAACAAACGCGATTATGTATAGGAAAATAACATCATCGAAACAAATCAATACAATACTACACACTCCTGAAATAACAAACAGAAATGTGTAATATGGTATTGAAAAGGGAAAAGCAATTACAATAGGGTTGTACAAAACCTCAAGTATAGAGAATTCCCATACAGTAGACTAATCCTAGAACTTAGTTCTCCATAACAAACGAAATTACACGTAAAAACGTAAAACTAAACAATGGAGAAGCAAGAGTCCCTACAAAATATTCGTAACAGCCTTTTATACAATTTCAGAATTCGGAAGGCTAGCGAGGCGAACAACCATTCGCGAGGCGAATTTCATGAACTGTCAAGCAACCCTTGGCATTCTCGCGAGGCGATTTTCTGCTCGCGAGGCGAGGATATGAAGAGTTTTCTCCTTACGCCCGTTATGGCCATCAGGCTCCAACCGTGATGCTCTCTGACTTCCAGACTCGCGAGGCGAATTGATGCTCGCGAGGCGAGACTCTTCAACTTCAAAACTGCCACGGCCATGACCTTCTTCACGGGCAAGCCGTGATCGTCTCCCGACTTTTTCAGGTTTGGAAGACTCGCGGGCGAGACCTTCTTCGCGAGGCGACCCGAGAGACTTAGCAATTTCTTGGAACAGTCAGGCTCGGGGTCGCGAGGCGAGCATGGCTTTCGCGGGGCGAATCCTGTTTTTTATTTTCTCAACTTCTACTTAACCTGAAAACAAGGAAATAAGCATAAGTGTATTATTTTGACTTAAAACTTGCTAAATTAACTTAAAACTACTCTAGAGACTCAATACCTTGCTTGAGGACAATCTAATCTAATTTGGGTGAAAATACGATATAATTTGCACAAAACCCTGGTCATACTAGCTATAAAACTAGATGAGCCAGAGGCTTATCACTTTGCCGTCTTCATGAACGGCCTGCCCAGGATGATTGGTGATTTACTGGAATGTGTCTCGCCTGCCATGTCCAAGATGTAGAAATCAGCTGGGAAGATTAGATCATCAACTTGCACTAGTACATCTTCCACCATTCCCATGGGGCGGGCACTGGTCCTGTTGGCCAACTGAATGGTGATACCTGTATACTTCAAAGGACCAAGATCAAGTTTGTTAAAGATGGAGGTAGGCATGACATTGATAGATGCTCCCAAGTCCAAAGATGCAGTTTTCAAACTTCTTGTCCCCAATAGTGCATGGGATAGTGAAGGTGCTCGGATCCTTGCACTTCGTGGGCGTTGGATCGAGTAGGGGTGAAAGCAACAACTCTTTCTGGCTTAGACTGGATAAGCGCTGAGACATTTCTTCCCAAATCAACCCTCTCATTATTCTTCATCTTCCTCTTGTTGGTGCATAGGTCCTTCAGAAATTTGGCATATCTGGGCACTTGCTTGATCACATCCAACAGAGGGATATTAACACCCACCTTTCTTAAAACATCAAGAATCTCCTTCTCCTTATTTTCACCACCACTCTTCAAATTTTTCTGTAATCTGTGTGGGAACGGGATTGGTGGTCTGTATACCTTCTCAACTTCAACCTCAATAGGCTCAGGAGTAACCTCAACAGTAGGCTCAGGAGTAGCCTTCATGGTTTCTTCATCCTTTCCAGAAGTGGCCTCAACAACCTTTCCAGACCTCAAAGATATGGCACTCACATTAGGGTTGGAGGCATTAGGATTTATCACTGGCTGTGCTGGCAGCTGGGTTGTTCTTTGACCTTGCTTTATGTTATTTATGTCTGTGGCCATCTGTCCAATCTGTGTATGCAATGCCTGAATACTCGCATCCGTTCTCTGCTGAAATCGCGGCTGTGAGGCCTGGAATCGTGCTCGGAATCGCCCCATTTGCTGATGGAAAAGTGTGGTCATTTGTGCATTCAATTGTGAAGTTATTTGCTTGCACATATCATCAACTGAAGGTCCGGACGGTGCAGAAGTGGTCACTGGAGGATTCTGAGGTGCCATCGGTTGTTGGGATGAGTTCCCATACCGCAGATTAGGATGATTACTCCAGCTGGGATGGTACCTATTTGTTGAAAGATCTGGAATGCTGTATTTGTTCTGGTTATTGCCCTGATTATACGGATGGACTGCAAAGGCTTGAGGTGATTCAGTAATTGATCCTCCTTGCAAAATGGGGCATGCTTCATATGGGTGCTCAGGAGAACTGCACATGCCACACAATACCGCAGGCTGAACCCTATCCATTGCCAATTTCTCTACCAAAGAAGTGAGCTTGTCAATTCTATCATCACGGTCATGGCTGGAAGAAGAAGTGCGGACCTCATGTACACCTCTAGTCTCAACAGAATTTCTTCTGGTAGTGAATTGCTGGGAATTTAATGACATGTTCTCAATGAGTTGCTTGGCAGCAGATGGAGTCTTGTCAACCAATGCTCCCCCACTAGCAGCATCCAAAATATTCCTATCCATCGGCTGCAATCCTTCACAAAAATATTGGATGGGGAGCTGTTCGTAAATTTGATCTTTGGGAGCAACTAGATGTCAACCGCTTGAACCTCTCCCAATACTCGGCTAGCGACTCATTTCCTTGCCTTATTCCACAGATTTCTTTCCTTATTGCAGCGGCTCTGGAGGCAGGAAAATAGTTCTCTAGGAAGAGCTTCTTCAAGTCGTTCCATGTGGTAATGGAATTCGGCGCAAGGTATAATAGCCAATCTTTTGCAGCTCCCCCGGAGTGAGAATGGAAAAGCCTTCAACTTGATATGATCCTCGATTACTCCTTCCGGCCTCAAAGTTGTGGGAGCAGACGACTTGGAATTCCTTGAGGTGCTTGTGTGGATCTTCACCGCAAGACCATTAAATCTTGGCAACAAATGGATTAGCCCAGATTTTAACTCAAAAGGGGTGTCAAGACCAGGATAAGCAATGCACAAACCATTGTAATTCACATCGGGCAGCAAGCTGCCTCAAAGTCCTTTGGTCTCCCATGTTTTCAAAAGCAGTTTTAAAATTGGAATCACTACTAGTGCTAGCCCGAAATTCTCTACGGAGTGTGTGCAGTGTTCTTTCAATTTCCGGTCAAAATCACACGATTCAGGCAATGAGACCTAGTAGCCAGACCAATTCAAAACAAAACAGAAAATAAAAGAAAGAAAGAAAAATAAAATAAAACAAATTGCGAAAAATAACAACTCGTAGTCCCAGAACGGCGCCAATTTTTGGTCGCATGTTGTCGCAAGACGCGCCAAAAAGGACGAGCGGGTTTAAAATCGTAGTATAGTGCGACAACTCGGATGTCGTCTCTCAAGGACTCTCGAAAATATTATCTTCCGCAAAAATCAGTTTTGGGGGGTTTGGATTGGAGTGCAAATAAGAAACAAGCAAAACAGAGCAATTAAAAAACAGGCAGTTGAAAAGAGATTATCAATTATCAAACAACGATTAATCTATGTCAAGAATTCACAACTATCCTTGGTTAATGTAATCCCAAGCCCTAAGCGATTCTAATCCCCTTTCGATTCAAAGAATAACTAACAACGTAATTGCTACTATGGATGCAAATTCCTATTCCCGAAATAACAAACGGGATTAAGCTCTCATGAACAAACGAACATGAATGAACACACGCGAAATAACAAACGCGATTAAGTATAGGAAAATGACATCACTGAAACAAATCAATACAATACTACACACTCCTGAAATAACAAACAGAAATGTATAATATGGTATTGAAAAGGGAAAAGCAATTAAAATAGGGATTTACAAAACCTCAAGTATATAGAATCCTCAAACAGTAGACTAATCATAGAACTTAGTTCTCCATAACAAACGAAATTACGCAGAGAAAAACGTAAAACTAAAATTGGAGAAGCAAAAGTCTCTAGAACAGCCTTTTATACAAATTCTGAGATTAGCTAGCTCGCGAGGCGAGCACACATTCGCGAGGCGAATTTCATGAACAGTCAGCAACCTTTGGCATTCTCGCGAGGCGAATTGTTGCTCGCGAGGCGAGGATCTGAAGAGTTTTCTCCTTACGCCCGTTATGGCCTTCAGGGGCCAACCGTGATGCTCTCTGACTTCCAGACTCGCGAGGCGAATGGATGCTCGCGAGGCGAGACTCTTCAACTTCAAAACTGCCACGGCCATGACCTTCAACACGGCCAAGCCGTGATCGTCTCTGACTTTTTCAGGTTTGCAAGACTCGCGGGGCGAGACCTTCTTCGCGAGGCGAACCAGAGACTTAGCAATTTCTTGGAACAGTCAGGCTTCGGGGTCGCGTGGCGAGCGTGTCCTTCGCGGGGCGAATCCCCTGTTCTTTATTTTCTCAGCTTCTACTTAACCTGAAAGTAAGGAAATAACCATAAGTGTATTATTTTGACTTAAAACTAGCTAAATTAACTTAAAACTACTCTAGAGACTCAAAACCTTGCTTGAGGACAATCTAATCTAGTTTGGGTGAAAATACGATATAATTTGCACAAAACCCTGGTCATACTAGCTATAAAACTAGATGAGCCAGAGGCTGATCAAAATACCCCAAACTTAAACTTTGCTTGTCCCTAAGCAAACTAAGACTCAAAAATCAAAAAAAAACTAGACCTGGCAAGCTCAAAAGATTCAATCAACATTGCACACATTCAAGCAATACATCAAAAACAGTTTTTCTTCATTGTTTCCCCCTTTTCAAACAGAGCAATCCCCACATTCATTTATTCTAAACATTTGAGAGTTTCATCATGAAAACAATCAGAAATCTAAGCAGGGGATCTAAGTCACACACAAGAGGGAGATCACCAAATCCAAACAACCGGCTTCCTCACAAGGGCATTATTTGTTCACTCAGTCACTCAGTTTATGTCAGGCTAACAACTTGCACTCAGTTTCACTTTCCAAGTACACTTCCCAAAAATTTGATTTTTCATCTCAAAATGGTTCCCACAGAAAACATGCAAGAAACATCAGAAGGTCTTTTATGGGTTGTAATGGGGCCTGGCTAAGGGTAGGATATACAAAGGAAACTAGGCTGAAGACCCTAGGAAATAAGAGAGCATGAACTATATTTACACCTTGAAATTCACTCAAGTTCCTTTCTTTTTTTTTTTCTTTTTTTTTTCTTTACACTACTGGGTGGCTACAGCCTTTTTATTTCTTTTTGGCATTTTTGTATTGTACACTTTTTCTTTCACAAGCCTTTGGTTCCAACTTTTTTTCTTATATATTTTTTTTCTAATCCCAACAACATATTACACATTGCAGCCACCCCAAACTTAGTTTCTTGCACCCATTCTAAGATTACATGCTCTCCTAATCCTAAGATCGGGTTAACATGGTTTTCCAGATTTTTGGGCTTATAACATTATGTTATCAAGAACTAACAGGCTAATAGGCTCAAAGGGGCTAACTAGGGAACATGCATTAGGAATTGGTTTATTCAGGCCAAGTAGCTATTTACAAAGAAACTGCCTAAATCATTTGCTACACACATATAATCATGCAAACCAAAAAGAGATTCAATCAAATCCAGGGAAGTGCAACTTGAAAGCGATTTTCACACAGTTTAAAACATGTTGGAGGCTCAAAACCTCACCTGGACATTCATGCAAATTGTTTGAAAGAGACTCTTTCCCTAGTGTGTGCTTCCTATCACCCCAAACTTATCATTCATCATGCCATCATAACAAAATCCCAAAGTTCAGTTTTCAATTTCACATGGGAATCACTTTTCAAAATCAAATTTTTTTTTTCTTCAGCCTAGGGGGAATCATCACATATCAATCATGCAAGCAAACTGTGCAACATCAATCAAAATCTAGCAAACTTGCCAACTAAAAACTTAACGCACAAATGCTCCCCGAGCTTCTCAGATTATTCAGGAGCTTTATTCCAAGAAAAGAAAACTTTATTCAAAGAAAAGAAAAACTACAACTAGTTCCCCCCCCCACACTTAAAACATGCATTGTCCCCAATGAACAACAGAATTATACAATCAGAGTGAGGGAAAGGAAAAGAGTACTCCCTGATCAAGTGCTGTGTAAGCTGGAGCATTCACCTGGATCCCATTCCTTGCAGTGTAAGGCCAAAGAGGTAGAGAGGGCGTCAGGTGCTGCTTCATCCTCTTCATGTTTCTCATCCACTGCACTGACAATTTTATCACCTGCTAAACATGCAGCAATCTCAGCACAAACCACAAAATGGTTAGCGTTAGTACAATCAAGACAAGAAAAAATATCATCACAGCCAGAATTAAGTGGAAAATTAGAAAACAAGTTCTCATGGGTGTCCTCAATAGTCTCAGAGATCAGCTCTATGTGGAATACAGAGTGCTCTTCCACTGGATGTTTCATGGCATCAAATATGTTAAACTTTGCAACTATATCCCCAAACTTCATAGACATGGTCCCATCATCCACATCAATGTTAGTCTTAGCTGTCTTCATGAATGGTCGGCCCAGGATGATTGGTGATTTCTTCGGAATGTGTCTACTTTGCCATGTCCAAGATGTAGAAATCAGCTGGGAAGATTAGATCATCAACTTGCACTAGTACATCTTCCACCATTCCCATGGGGCGGGCACTGGTCCTGTTGGCCAACTGAATGGTGATACCTATATACTTCAAAGGACCAAGATCAAGTTTGTTAAAGATGGAGGTAGGCATGACATTGATAGATGCTCCCAAGTCCAAAGCATGCGTTTTCAAACTTCTTGTCCCCAATAGTGCATGGGATAGTGAAGGTGCCTGGATCCTTGCACTTCGTGGCGTGTGATCGAGTAGGGGTGAAAGCAACAACTCTTTCTCGGCTTAGATCGGATAAGCGCCGAGACATTTCTTCCCAAGTCAACCCTCTCATTATTCTTCATCTTCCTCTTGTTGGTGCATAGGTCCTTCAGAAATTTGGCATATCTGGGCACTTGCTTGATCACATCCAACAGAGGGATATTAACACCCACCTTTCTTAAAACATCAAGAATCTCCTTCTCCTTATTTTCACCACCACTCTTCAAATTTTTCTGTAATCTGTGTGGGAACGGGATTGGTGGTCTGTATACCTTCTCAACTTCAACCTCAATAGGCTCAGGAGTAACCTCAACAGTAGGCTCAGGAGTAGCCTTCATGGTTTCTTCATCCTTTCCAGAAGTGGCCTCAACAACCTTTCCAGACCTCAAAGATATGGCACTCACATTAGGGTTGGAGGCATTAGGATTTATCACTGGCTGTGCTGGCAGCTGGGTTGTTCTTTGACCTTGCTTTATGTTATTTATGTCTGTGGCCATCTGTCCAATCTGTGTATGCAATGCCTGAATACTCGCATCCGTTCTCTGCTGAAACTGTGCCTGTGAGGCCTGGAACTGTGCCTGGAACTGTCCCATTTGCTGCTGGAAAAGTGTGGTCATTTGTGCATTCAATTGTGAAGTTATTTGCTTGCACATATCATCAACTGAAGGTCCGGACGGTGCAGAAGTGGTCACTGGAGGATTCTGAGGTGCCATCGGTTGTTGGGATGAGTTCCCATACCGTAGATTAGGATGATTACTCCAGCTGGGATGGTACCTATTTGTTGAAAGATCTGGAATGCTGTATCTGTTCTGGTTATTGCCCTGATTATACGGATGGACTGCAAAGGCTTGAGGTGATTCAGTAATTGATCCTCCTTGCAAAATGGGGCATGCTTCATATGGGTGCTCAGGAGAACTGCACATGCCACACAATACCGCAGGCTGAACCCTATCCATTGCCAATTTCTCTACCAAAGAAGTGAGCCTGTCAATTCTATCATCACGGTCATGGCTGGAAGAAGAAGTGCGGACCTCATGTACACCTCTAGTCTCAACAGAATTTCTTCTGGTAGTGAATTGCTGGGAATTTAATGACATGTTCTCAATGAGTTGCTTGGCAGCAGATGGAGTCTTGTCAACCAATGCTCCCCCACTAGCAGCATCCAAAAATATTCCTATCCATCGGCTGCAATCCTTCACAAAAATATTGGATGGGGAGCTGTTCAGAAATTTGATGCTGGGAGCAACTAGATGTCAACTGCTTGAACCTCTCCCAATACTCAGCTAGCGACTCATTTCCTTGCCTTATTCCACAGATTTCTTTCCTTATTGCAGCGGCTCTGGAGGCAGGAAAATAGTTCTCCAGGAAGAGCTTCTTCAAGTCGTTCCATGTGGTAATGGAATTCGGCGCAAGGTATAATAGCCAATCTTTTGCAGCTCCCTGGAGTGAGAATGGAAAAGCCTTCAACTTGATATGATCCTCAGTTACTCCTTCTGGCCTCAAAGTTGTGGAGCAGACGACTTGGAATTCCTTGAGGTGCTTGTGTGGATCTTCACCTGCAAGACCATTAAATCTTGGCAACAAATGGATTAGCCCAGATTTTAACTCAAAAGGGGTGTCAGCACCAGGATAAGCAATGCACAAACCATTGTAATTCACATCAGGGGCAGCAAGCTGCCTCAAAGTCCTTTGGTCTCCCATGTTTTCAAAAGCAGTTTTAAAATTGGAATCACTACTAGTGCTAGCCCGAAATTCTCTACGGAGTGTGTGTAGTGTTCTTTCAATTTCCGGGTCAAAATCACACAGTTCAGGGCAATGAGACCTAGTAGCCAGACCAATTCAAAACAAAACAGAAAATAAAAGAAAGAAAGAAAAATAAAATAAAACAAATTGCGAAAAATAACAACTCAGAGTCCCCGGCAACGGCGCCAATTTTTGGTCGCGCTGTCGCGCACGCGCCAAAAAGGACGAGCGGGTTTAAAACTGTAGTATAGTGCGACAACTCGGATGTCGTCTCTCAAGGACTCTGAAAATATTATCTTCCGCAAAAATCAGTTTTGGGGGGGGGTTTGGATTGGAGTGCAAATAAGAAACAAGCAAAATAGAGCAATTAAAAACAGGGCAGTTGAAAAGAGATTATCAATTATCAAACAACGATTAATCTACTGTCAAGAATTCACAACTATCCTTGGTTAATGTAATCCCAAGCCCTAAGCAGATTCTAATCCCCTTTCAGTTACAGTAACAACTAACAACGTAATTGCTACTATGGATGCAAATTCCTATTCCCGAAATAACAAACGGGATTAAGCTCTCATGAACAAACGAACATGAATGAACACACGCGAAATAACAAACGCGATTAAGTATAGGAAAATGACATCACTGAAACAAATCAATACAATACTACACACTCCTGAAATAACAAACAGAAATGTATAATATGGTATTGAAAAGGGAAAAGCAATTAAAATAGGGATTTACAAAACCTCAAGTATATAGAATCCTCAAACAGTAGACTAATCATAGAACTTAGTTCTCCATAACAAACGAAATTACGCAGAGAAAAACGTAAAACTAAAATTGGAGAAGCAAAAGTCTCTACAAATTGTTCAGAACAGCCTTTTATACAAATTCTGAGATTAGCTAGCTCGCGAGGCGAGCACACATTCGCGAGGCGAATTTCATGAACAGTCAGCAACCTTTGGCATTCTCGCGAGGCGAATTGTTGCTCGCGAGGCGAGGATCTGAAGAGTTTTCTCCTTACGCCCGTTATGGCCTTCAGGGGCCAACCGTGATGCTCTCTGACTTCCAGACTCGCGAGGCGAATGGATGCTCGCGAGGCGAGACTCTTCAACTTCAAAACTGCCACGGCCATGACCTTCAACACGGCCAAGCCGTGATCGTCTCTGACTTTTTCAGGTTTGCAAGACTCGCGGGGCGAGACCTTCTTCGCGAGGCGAACCAGAGACTTAGCAATTTCTTGGAACAGTCAAGGCCGGGGTCGCGTGGCGAGCGTGTCCTTCGCGGGGCGAATCCCCTGTTCTTTATTTTCTCAGCTTCTACTTAACCTGAAAGTAAGGAAATAACCATAAGTGTATTATTTTGACTTAAAACTAGCTAAATTAACTTAAAACTACTCTAGAGACTCAAAACCTTGCTTGAGGACAATCTAATCTAATTTGGGTGAAAATACGATATAATTTGCACAAAACCCTGGTCATACTAGCTATAAAACTAGATGAGCCAGAGGCTTATCACTAACTCATATAACAATCCTCCTTTTGAGAGTCATGTGTGCAGGATCGATATAATGCCTCTAGAGGTGAAGGAAGAGCTTAACATGGAAGCAACTCCGAAGCTTTGCATGACAAATGATGCACCAAATGGTGATGAAGTTGGAATTGCTCATCATGAGGAGTTAAAACTTCCGCCGGAAGGAAGTAAGGCCATGAAACTCAGAGTGAAGAGAGCATAGCGAAAGCACAATTGGCCATACAAACAAAATAGGCTCTTTGAAGGACTTCCATGGAAGAGAGGTGTTCTTGCACTTCCAAGCCCAGCTGATCTCGGTTGATTGAAGGGAGTATGGTCAAGCTTAAGACCGTAAATAAGCGCTTCTTGGGAGGCAACCCAAGTTTCCTTTCCCTTTTCCATTTGTTTTTGAATAATTTGAGGAGATTAAAAGAAGAAAGATCACTAATTGATGGTTTTGTCAAGTATTTTCTGGTTATGAAAGCAGTAAGAGCAAAAAGGCAAGGAAAAATAAAGTCTGAAGCCATCACGCCCAGGCCGTGACACATCTTCCAACAGCTCTTTGACTGGCATTTGAGCCAGCACCCTCTACCACCTCGGTGAGTTGTTCCATTTTTCTCCTCTCTCCGACTTGATTATTTACATTGGGGACAATGTAAGTTTTAAGCTTGGGGTAGGGGTATTTTTGCATTTTTGCATTTCTCATGTTGCATTCATATAGGTGTAGTTTTGCGTAATCACATGATTAGATTGCCCTTTGCTTAGAGTTTTCATCCAATTGTGAGAACTTTGTGCCAAATGAATTGAGACAGTGAATTTTTGAACCCAATTTTTGTATTCTTGTGATAAGGCTAAAAATAAAAATTCTTGAGATGATCTTTTGATAGTTGATAATTAGCATGTGGTTCCTTAGACTTGTGGTTCTCATTGATTTTAAACTACTAAATGTGAGATTTTTGAGCCCAAAAGGGGTACTCACTAAATATACCCCATTCTTTTTGATTGAGTGTTTTATTCCTCTTGGATTGTGTTCTCTAGAACTTGACTTGAAACTGTTTTGAAACTTAAAAAATTTTTAAAACATTTTTGAAAATGATTGAGGCACTAGGTATTTTTATGGCCTTCTAAGCTTTTATTGATTAAATGCTACCCCTTAGTTGCCCAATTTTGAGCCTAAAAGAATAAAATACTTTTCTTTGTACCTTGATTTATTTTATGATGCTTGCTATGACACCTTTAAAAGTATTGCAAAAAGGGTAAAAAGGTAGTTTGAAAAATAGATTGTGGGATGAGAAAGTTAGAAAAATATTTCTCTTAAGCTGAAAGTCTCCCCTTCTCCAAATAAATAAAATAAAATAAACAAAAAAAAATGGAGAAGGGGATGAGAAAAAGAAAGTGTGAAATAAAATAAAATAGAAAAAAAAAGGTGGAAAAGTGAACTAAAGCCCAAAAAGGTATTTTAGAAGGTTGTCATGCTTTGTATTGTTTGATATTTTGTTTAGCCTTCTTGAAATTTCCTTTTCTTGATTTCCCCACCTAACAATTAATTCCATGGCCCCATTACAACAAAAATAAAAGACCTCTTGATTCTTATGTGTTTTCATTAATAAAGTAGAGATTTGGTTAATAGTCAAGCTTATGGTAGAATACCTTCCTTGAGGAAATTGAGCGAATTGTCATATACCCTTAAACACTTGAGTGAGGTGAGAAGAGTGCCCAAATCAGTGAGAATATGAATTTAGGAAACCTAAGCTTCTAATTGGACTTGAAATTGATTGTCCCTTGGTTTCTTATTTGAATATGCCTGTCAATTGGATTAGTTACTCGAGATCTTGGTTCACTGTCCATGCTCTGATTGTTTATCTTGTCTGGCCTTAGTGATTGCTTGAGGACAAGCAAAATCTTAAGCTTGGGGTAGTTTGATAAGTGTGATTTCACCTCATATTTCATTGACATTTTGCATGCATTTTCATATAGTTTAGGCATCTCTAATTTGATTTTGGTTAGTTTTTACCTAGGAATGGGTAAGGCGGTTTTGTGGTGTTGTTGTGCGGGAATTAAAGATTAAAATGCTCAAGATTAACCATGATGGAGCTTGCATGAAGATGGGGGTTGAAAAGTGAAGAAAATGAGCCAAACAGAGCCCATCACGGCCTAGCCGTGATGAGTATTGCGGCCATGATCGAGTAGAGATGAAAAGAAAGAATGGAATAGTCAAAACTGATCACAGCCAGCCCGTGATGTCCATCACGGCCGTGACATGCCAACTGAACCAGACCCTCAAAGGCAGAATTGATCACGGCCTAGCCGTGATGGTGGTCACGGTCGTGACAGACCCGGAAGTGAAGCAACCTCCAAGGCAGAACCCGTCACGGCCTGGCCGTGATGGCCATCACGACCGTGACGCGTGATATATGGATCTTTAGAAACTGATTTGATCTGAAATTGTGGTTGCTTGGGATTCAAGTTTCCTTAGTCTATAAATAGAGCACTTAGGCTCGAAAATAGGGGACTTTTGAGGGACTTTTGGGCTGCTACTCTTAGGCAAAATTAGGATTTTTCTTCTCCTTCTTCTTCTCTTCTCTTAGGTTTTCATTTATGTTTATGTTAATCAAGCTTGCCATCACCATGGCAATGCTTGAGTAATAGCTTTATTTCTAGGGATTGGGGCTATGCCCAAGATCTGTTTTATGTTATGAATTGATGTTTTTCCTTTGTTAATTTCAATTTACTTTCGATTTGGTTTCTATCGCATCAATTACTTGTGGATCTGGTGCGCACTTATTTGCATGTCATAGATACTCTAAGGAGGAACCTAGCGGTAAACTTAGGTATTGGATCTATAGGAATCAAACTTAGGACTTAAATCACGAGAGTTAGAAGCAGTCCTTCGAGGGTTCACTAATTGTCACAAAGCTTAAAGGGTTCAATTTAAATTCAATTACCATGAGAGTAGGGGTTGGTTTAATTAGGCACGGTTTTTGTTACCCGAGAGGGAGCATTAACTTATTTAGGATAAATTCGCCTTCAAAGCAATTTTGATGATTAACAACGGGTAGTCAATTTAGTAACATGAACAATCTTGTTGGTAACCCAATTCCTAGAAATCTCTTTAGATTTGAAAAACCCCAAATTGATTTACTTTCCTTTTTCAATTGATTGCATTCTTAAATATCTGATTTTCTAAGTTAATTCTTATTACAAAAATCAAATCTTTTCAAAATCCTTTTTTATATAGTCTAGTTTAATTGTTTAATAATTAGTTGCTATTTGAGATCACGGTCTCTGTGGGATCGATCTTTAGGACTTAAATCACGAGAGTTAGAAGCGGTCCTTTGAGGGTTCATTGAATTGTCACGAATCTTAACGGGTTCAATTTAAATACAATTACCATGAGAGTAGGGGTTGGTTTAATTGGGCACGGTTCTTGTATCTCGAGAGGGAACATTAACTTATTTAGGATAAATTCACCTTCAAATCAATTTCGATAATTAACAAGAGGGGTAGTCAATTTAGTAGCATGAGCAGTCTTGTTGGTAACCCAATTCCTGGAAATTTATTTTAATTTGAAAATCTCCATATTGGATTTGATTGCGATTTTATTTGATTGTGTTTTAAATACTTGATTTGTTAGTTAATCTTATTTCAAAAACCAAATCTTTTCCAAATCTTTTTCTTGTATAGTTTAATTAATTTAATAATTAATTGTTATTTAAGATCACGGTCTCTGTGGGTTCGATCTTTTTATTACTTGACGACGAAGTCGTTCACTTGCGGATTCACGCCATCAAGTTTTTGGCGCCGTTGTCGGGGACTGTGCTTTCTTGAATTTCCATTTAATTTTTAAATTGATTTTTCTGGACTTTTTTTATGTTAAATTTTCTTTTTTTTTCTAGTATCTTTCTCTCTTTCTATTGGTATTTTTCTCTCTTATGCGAAGATCCCAAAGTATTGGAAATCTTATTGAAGTTGACCCCGAGATCGAAAGCACCTTTCATAGATGTAGGTGACTACAAAGACAAAGAGCGAGAGAGATGTTGATTCCCATTCCACTCATGGCGAATCTACCAGATACCAAACCACTGAAGGAATACGCAGCCCCAAATGCTAGGGGTTTGTGAACTGGGATGATTAGGCAACATCAATTTGGAGGATTACCCTCGGAAGACCCGACTGATCATGTGGAGACATTCTTGGAATTCTGTGATGCAATAAGAATTCAAGGTGTCCCGATTGATGCTATTCGCTTGAGGTTTTTCCCCTCTTCTCTGACTGGAAAGGCAAGAGCTTGGTTGAAGTCAGTGCCCGCTAATACCTTGTCAACATGGGACCAATTGGATCAGGCATTCTTGGAAAAATTCTTTCCACCATCCAAGACTGCTTACCTACGAACTCAGATCACCGTCTTCTTCCAAAAGGACGGAGAATGCTTATCCGAAGTTTGGGATCGTTACAAGGGATTGCTAGAATCTTGTCCACATCATGGGCTCGAGAGGTGGTTGTTAGTGCATAGCTTCTACAACGGATTGGATTACTCTTCGAAGGTGTCACTTGACTCCGCAGTTGGTGGAGCCTTTATGAATAGACCACTGACTGAAGCGTTCAATATCATTGAAAACGTAGCCACCAACTATCACCAATGTGGTTCGGAAAGAGGTAATAACCCGAAAAATCTTTCGGGGGGTAAGTTTGAAATGAATAGTAATGATTTAATTATGTCTAAATTTGACTCATTAAATAAACGCTTTGATAAGCTTGAAAAGGCTAATGTGAGTTCAATAGGTGCTACTAATGTTGTTTGTGAGATTTGTGGAATGCAGGGACATGACATAATGGAGTGCCCACATGGTATTGCTCCTGGATCCAGTGCTTCGGGGGAACAAGTGAACTCTTGTCATAATTTCTATGACACGAACCCGAAGTTGCTAAACTATGTTCCCCCAAATTCTTACAACCAAGGAAGGAAGAATAGCCCTTATCTCTCCTACGGGAACTACAACAACACGTTGAACCACAAATTCCAGGAAGGCCAAGGTAATAGGAAACCCGCATCAGGGTATCCTCAGGTACAAAAGTCTAAACTTGAGTCTGTTTTGCAAAAATTTGTTGAAACTCAAACAAAGCAAAATGAAGAGTTTAGGCAACAAGGTAGGGCAGTCAATGAGGCAATACAGGAGTTAACATCCAAGGTAGATAACTTAGCCATCCATAATAAGATGTTAGAAACTCAGATTGTCCAATAAGCTAGTACATATTCTAGAACTAAGGGTATATTTCCAGGACAACCCGAAGCTAATCCAAATGAGCACTATAATGTTATATACATGAGGGATGATAAGCTTGGGGTAGTTGAAAAGGATGTGGAATGTGAGGAGGACATGAGTGAACAAGAAGAGATAGAGCCGAAGTATGTCCCTCCACCACCTTACCAACCTGCAATACCTTTCCCACAAAGGCTAGTCAAGAAAAAGCAAGTAGAAAAAGAGACTAAGAGCTTAATTGAGGAGCATGATGCCATGATAAAAGCTAATATGCCTCCTAAACTAAAAGATCTAGGAAGTTTCTCTATTGCTTGCTCAATTGGAGAAGTGAAAATAGATCAAGCCTTATGTGACTTAGGGGCTGGTGCGAGTTTGATGCCACTTACCATCTTTGAAAGGTTAGGAACCAAGGAGTTGAGTCCATCCATACCGATTTTTCATACTAGGCATACTAGAGAATGTCCCCATAAAGGTAGGGAAATTTTTCATTCCTACCGATTTTATGGTGTTGGATATGAACGGTAATTCTAAATTCCCTATCATTCTTGGAAGGTCATTCTTGGCCACAGCTGGAGCAATAATAGATGTAAAAAATGGTAAGCTCTCCTTGAATGTAGAGAAAGGAAGAGTGGATTTTGATTTGACTAACTCATATAACAACCCTCCTTTTGAAAGTCATGTGTGCAGGATTGAGATAATACCTCCAGAGGTGAAGAAAGAGCTTAATATGGAAGCAACTCCCAAACTTTGCATGACAAATGATGCACCAAATAATGATGAAATTGGAGTTGCTCAACGTGTGGAGTTAAAACTTCCACTGGGAGGAAGTGAGGCCATTAAACTCAGAGTGAAAAGGGCAAGGCGAAAGCGCATGTGGCCATATGAACAAAATAGGCTCTTCTAAGGACTTCCTTGGAAGATAGGTGTTTTTCACTTCCAAGCCCAGGTGATCCCGGTTGATTGAAGGGAGTATGGTCAAGCTTAAGACCGTAAGTAAGTGCTTCTTGGGAGGGAACCCAAGTTTTCGTTCCCTTTTCAATTTGTTTTTGAATTTTGTTTTTGAATAATTTGAGAAGATTAAGAGAAGAAACATCACAAATTGATGGTTTTGCCAAGTATTTTCAGGTTATGAAGGCATGAAGAGCAAAAAGGCATGGAAAAATGAAGTAAGAGGAGATCATGGCCTGGCCCTGATGGCCATTATGGCCATGATGGAGCAATTTCAAAAAGAAAGAGGAGACCAGAATCTATCACGGCCTAGCCGTGACGAGGGTCACGGCCGTGATGGGCCAGAAGCTGAAAACCAGAAGGGATCACGCCCAGGTCATGATAGACATCACGGGCGTGATGTGAAGAAGCAGGAAGTCAGAATTGATCACGGCCGTGACAAGACCCGGTAACCAGCATCCGAATCGATCACGGCCTGGCCGTGATGAATGTCACGCCCGTGACGCGTCTTCTAGCAGCTCTATGACTGGCATCTGAGCCAGTACCCACCACCACCTCAATGAGTTGTTCCAATTTTTTTTTATCCTCCCTCCGACTTGAATATTTACATTGGGGACAATGTAAGTTTTTAAGCTTGGGGTAGGGGTATTATTCTTATTTTTGCATTCTTGCATGTTGCATTCATATTGGCATAGTTTTGCATAATCACATGATTAGATTGCCCCTTGCTTAGAGTATGCATCCACTTGTGAAAACTTTGTGCCAAATAAATTGAGACGGTGAATTTTTTAATCCAATTTTTTATTTATTCTTGTGATAGGCTAAAAATAAAATGCTTGAGATGATCTTTTGATGGTTGATAATTATCATTGGTTCCTTGGATTTGTGTTTCTCATTAATTTCAAACTACTAAATGTGAGATTTTTGAGCCTAAAAGGGGTACTCACTAAAACTACCCCATTCTTTGTGACTGAGTGTTTTATTCCTCTTGGATCGTATTCTCTAGAACTTGAGTTGAAACCGTTTTGAAACTTAAAAATTTTTGAAAACATATTTGAAAATGATTGAGGCACTAGGTATTTTTCTGGCCTTCTGAGCTTTGACTGATTAAATGCTACCCCTTAGTTGCCCAGTTTTGAGCCTAAAAGAATAAAATACTTTTCTTGGTACCTTGATTGATTTTGATGAATGATGCATGGTATGGCACCTTCTTTATTGTATTGCAAAAAGGGCAAAATAGTGGTTTGAAAAATAAATTGTGGAAAAAAAATGTAGAAAAATATTTCTCTTAATTTGAAAATCTCCCCTTCTCCAAATAAAAAAATAAAAACAACAAAAAAATGGAGAAGGGGATGAGAAAAAAAAACAACAAAAGAAAGAGAGAAAGAAAGAAAGGTGGAAAAGTGAATTAAAGCCCAAAAAGGTATTTTAGAAGGATTGTCATGCTTTGCATTATTTGATATTTTGTTTAGCCTTCTTGAATTTTCCTTTTCTTGATTTCCCCACCTAACGATTAATCTCATTTCCCCACTACAACCAAAATAAAAGACCTCTTGATTCTTATGTGTTTTCATTAATAAAGTAGAGATTTGGTTAATAGTCAAGCTTATGGTAGAATACCTTCCTTGAGGAAATTGAGTGAATTGCCATATACCCTTAAACACTTGAGTGAGATGAGAAGAGTGCCCGAATTAGTGAGAGGCATGAATCTAAAGAACCTAAGCTTCTAATTGGACTTGAAATTGATTGTCTCTTGGTAACTTATTTGGATGTTCCTGCTACTTGGATTTGTTACTCGGGTTCTTAGTTCAATGTCCATGCTCTGATTGTTTATCTTGTCTGGCCTTGGTTATTGCTTGAGGACAAGCAAAATTTTAAGCTTGGGGTAGTTTGGTGAGTGTGATTACACATCATATTTCTTTATCATATTTCATGCATTTTCATGTAGTTTAGACATTTTTAATTTTATTTTTGTTAGTTTTTACCTTGGAATGGGTAAGGTGGTTTTGTGGTATTTATGTGCAGGAATTGAAGATTAAAATGTTCTGGATCAGTTATGATGGAGCTTGCATGAAGACGGAGCTTGAAAAGCAAGAAAAATGAGCCAAACAGAGCCCATCATGGCCTAGCCGTGACAGTCATCACGGCCATGATCGAGCAAGGCTGAAAAGAAAAGTACGCAAAAGTCAGAACCTATCACGGCCGTGACAGGCCAACCAACGCCAAATTTTCCAAGACAGAATCTATCACGACCTGGCCGTGACAGGAATCACAATCGTGACGTGCAAAATCTGGGATTTTGATTTGTTTTTTTTATCTGATTTGTAATTACTTTAATCCCAAGTTACCCTACATTATAAATAGCACTCAGGCTCGAAAATAGAATCTGGGAGCTGCTACCTTAGGCAAAAATTAGGATTTCTCTTCTTCTCAATTTCTTTTCTTCTCTTACGATTTTTATGCTTTTATTATTCAAGGTTGCTATGAATATGGCAATACGTGAGTAGTTGTTTTTATTTCTAGGAATTGGGGCTATGCCCAAGACTCGTTTTATGTGATGAATTAACGTTTTACTTTTTGTTAATTTCAATTTACTTTTGATTCGATTCCTATTGGATGAATTACTTGTGAATTCGGTGCGCACTTATTTGCATGTCATAGATACTCTAAGGATGAACCTAGCGGTGAACTTAGGTATTGGATCTATAGGGATTGAACTTAGGACTTAAATAACGAGAGTTAGAAGCGGTCCTTCGAGGGTTCATTGAATTGTCACGAATCTTAATGGGTTCAATTTAAATACAATTACCACGAGAGTAGGGGTTGGTTTAATTGGGCACGGTTCTTGTATCTCGAGAGGGAACGTTAACTTATTTAGGATAAATTCACCTTCAAAGCAATTTCGATAATTAACAAGAGGGGTAGTCAATTTAGTAGCATAAGTAGTCTTGTTGGTAACCCAATTCCTGGAAATCTCTTTTAATTTGAAAATCTCCAGATTTGATTTGATTGCGATTTTATTTGATTGTGTTTTAAATACTTGATTTTTTAGTTAATCTTATTTCAAAAAACAAATCTTTTCCAAATCGTTTTCTTGTCTAGTTTAATTAATTTAATAATTAATTGTTATTTAAGATCACGATCTCTTTGTGTTCGATCTTTTTATTACTTGACGACGAAGCCGTTCACTTGAGGATTCACGCTATCAAAGAACTTCTTAAAAGGGGCTTTCTTAAGTTGAGGACATTCAGCTTTGATGTGACCAGGCTTCTTGCACTCATAGCAGACAATTGAACTCTTGTCTGTTAAAGTGGATTCTTTGAAGTTTTTATCCTGTTGAACCTTCTGAATGGCTTATCCTTTATGAACTTATTTTTATGTAAGAGAAGCTTTATTTTCCTGGTTAGTAGAGACAACTCTTCATCACTTTCAGAATCCTCGGGTTCGCACATGTGTCAAGATCACTAGATAACTCGCCCCGCCCTTCGTGAGCCGTTGAAGCTTTTGCTGACTTTTGATCAGCCTTCAGAGCAATTGGCTTGCCCTTCTTTGTTGTAATTTCATCTCCAAGTTCTTGCTCATGAATAGTGAGTGTTCCAAGAAGTTCATCCATAGTCAAGGTAGTGAGATCCTTGGCTTGAGAAATAGTAGTGACCAAAGGTCTCCACTACTTAGGTAGACTTCTTAGTATCTTTCCAACCTTCTCAGCATTAGTATAAATTTTGCCAAGAGATTTTAGACCATTGATGATAGTTTGGAACATTCCTATCATCTGAGCAACAGATTCTCCTTCTTCCATTAGAAACAGTTCATACTTTCTAACAAGTATGCCAATCTTTGATTCTTTAACTTTGGTTGTTCCTTCAGGTGTGACAGCTAAAGTATCTCATATTTCTTTAGCAGAATCACAGGCACAAACCTTTTCAAATTCTTCAGGATTGAGAGCACAAATGATATTGTATCTAGCTTTGTAGTTCAGCCCCCTTTTGTCTTTTCTGCAGGGGTCCACTGAGCCTTTGACTTGTCAGCGTCGTCATCATTTTTAGGATTGAATGGACCATCAGTGATGACATCCCAGAGATCATAGTTTGTAGATAGAATGAACCATTGAAATCTATCTTTCCAATAGTTGTAGTTTTCTCCATTGAAGAATGGAGGTCTGGTTAGGGAAGCTCATTTAGTCTGGTGACTTCCAATTGAACTAGCTCCAGCAGTCATGTCTATTCTTCAGGACCTTTACCTCTACACTGTTAGATGCTCAACCCAGAGGCTGAGCTCTGATACCAACTGCAACAGACAACTATAAACACGAGAAGGGGGGTTGAATTGTGTTTATCAGAATTTAAAACAAAGTTGAAAACTTTTCGCACACATAAGCTAGGTTCAGACAAGTGAAAAAACATTGCACAGACAAGTGACCTGTTTGTGAGACTTTAACAGAAAAACACACAAGCATACAACTTGAAAATGAGTTTGATATGCACACTTTTAACCCCTTTAGTTAGAAAGCAGATAATATAATCAAAGCAACTAAAGAGTTTAAGGGAAGAGAGATTAACACAACTATTTATCCTGGTTCACTCTTTAACACAAAGAGCTACCTCCAATCCTTGGCAGCACCAAGTTTTATCCACTATAACTAATCAGGTTATAGACTCCAAGTATTGTTTGCACACCTAGCCTCTTCAGACTCACTTAGGTTTGTTTGAGAAGTTTGTTTGTTATAAATACAATCAGACAGACAGTTCTTTTACTAACACTCAGAATGGATTAAATGTAAGCTTAGGAAAGACTGCATAATAACTTCAAATGATTGAAGAATACAGATTGAAAGAATGAAGAAATAAATGTGCAGAGTAATGGTTCTTTAATGTTGTGTGTTATCTCTGTCTTCATCTTTAATGACTTCTGTATTTATAGTCTTCGAGCATTTAAGAGCCGTTAGAGACATTCCTTCAAATGTTGGCTTCATACAGAGCTCCATTAAATGCAATAGAGTCATTCTGGGCAGCCATTAATGCAATAGGAACGTTGGTTGTACTCTAACATGAAGGATCATGGCTTTATGCATCGTGCAGTAGCCAAATCAGAGTTGTACAGAATGCTTTTCTACTTTGAAGAGCACATTTCCCTTTTTGTGTAATAACCAAGAGTACTAGGTAATAAAGCATGTTGGAAACATTCTTTAACTGGACTTCATCTCTGATTTCCTAGGTTGCTTGTGAGAATGACTTCTAACTTTTCTTGATAAGCGTGAGATTAAGAAAGAGAGAGCTTCAGAGTCTTCTGCATAAGGGACAGCTTCCAAAAGTTATTTGTACGTTGAAGAACCTCAGACAAGTATAGGAACTTATCAGAAGACAAGTTGAAACTTCAATGCAGAAAGTCAATAATCCTAATCAGCAGACAGATTGACTTTCGCTTCTCCAGACAGGTGGTCATCTATGTGGGCAGACAGGTGAGAATGTGACTTCTTACTATTTTGATCTGCACACTGGGTAGACAGGTTAGCAACCAATACAAAGGTTAATTAAATCATTAACAAATGTTTAGTTTGCATCAAAATTTACGCAAATGCACATCAGACATTTTAGAGACTTAACAAAGTGGTACAACCAGGTTGGTGGGACAAAGTTTGCAACTCTTATGTACCTTGGCAGCTCAAGCTCTGCCTCCAGATGTGCATACATTATCTGATCCACTACATCAGTAGCACTTCCATACTCCCTAGGATGCACAAATTGCTTCCATTTGGTGTTTCTATCCAGAATGAACTTTTCTCTCCCATAGGTTCTGGACCTTTGGTATTCAACATACTGAGAAGCAGTTTTGTATTGAATTGTCCACCATACAGGAATGATATGCCTGTCTACACCATCTATGTGGGGTTTGAAGAGTGGAAACTTGATGAGGTTGGGGTAGATCTTTTTTGGTGGGAATTTATGTTGTGGCGGGTGAGTGAGAAGAGGTCCATGGGCAGTGAAGTGTTCAGAGGGTAAAGGTTCATAAAGTTCATATGTTATGCCAATATAGCTTCTAGGAATAACTTCCTCTCGCTCATACTCATATGGTAAGGGGTAGAAAGGTCTGGTTAATTCTAGTTCAGGTTGGTGAGTGTGGTACAGGATTCTCCAATCTCTTTTAACTTTTGCTAAACTTTAAGCTTTGCTATCAAACAGGATTGAGGGGTTAGTGTAAGGGAAAGTGACTTTGGGAATTTTTGGAAAGGCTGCTCCAAGGTTAATCCCTACATCATCAGATTGGTTAAACCAGAGATCATCAGTAGGTATAATTGGTTGAAATTGAGGTCTAGTTGGAGGTGTTTGGATTTGTGAATAGACTGGTGAACATTGGGGTGAGGCTGTATGTTGTGGAGAAGGTTGTGGTTCATATGTAGGTTGGGGTGGAAGGGTTTGAACTTGTGTGTCAGGGTAAGGTGGTGATTGTGATAGTGCAGATGGGTTAAGAGAATCATTAAAACTTTCAACTAATGCTTCTACTGCTAATTACATAGGATCATTAGTAGGGATGCTTACCTCAGAAGTCACAACTGACTTTACTTTTCTTGAGGGTTGCTACCTAGGTTTTATTGGAACATCAGTAGCAACAACTTGCTTCTGTTTCTTCAGAACTGACCCTATGGGGACATTGTCCTCATCATCTGATTCATTGTGGGACAGGATCACCTTCCTGGTCCTGTTTTGTCTTGGAACAGTCTGTGGTGCATCAGACCTTGTTGCCCTGATGACCACTCTAGTAGCAGCAGGCTTCTTGGCAGCAGCTAGACGAGTTTTCTTGGCTGTTCGTCCAACTGTTTTCTTTTTCATGCCAAGAGTCTCAGCTTCATTTAGCTCTATATGTTCCTCTTTGACTTTCAGCATTTCCTCTTCCTTGGCCAGTTCCACTTGAGCAACATTACTCAGCTTCATGTTTGTCAGGTTTACTTTGCCAAATACTAAGGCAGACATGCCCTTCTCCTTGAGGATTTCAGCTTGTTCCTTAGAAGTCTTGACCTCCAGAGTAGCATAAACCTGCTGAGCCTTGAAGATTTTTGATAGCAAGTGGCAGAAGGGGATTGCAGATGCCTTCTGCCTGTGAATCACATATTCTCGAAATCTTCTCCGAATAAAATGCGGGGCAGGTTGACCTTGGTCTCAGTTAACTAATGACAGAGACAGAATTTATGCAAGGCAGAAAGATTGTCCTTGGACCCAACCTTTTGTAGAATAGTCTTGTTCAAAATCCGGTGAAGGATATGAACCTCATCCTTCATCTCCACAGCTTTCCAAGAATGATTTCTTACTTTATCAGGACTCATTAGAAATGCAGTTATGACCTCTGGTCCTCCCAACTATTCCTTCCATTTGTCAGAGATAACTAGCCCTTCCTGGGCACAATTAACAGCAGCAGCAATGGTTGCTTCAGATACAACCACCCTGATTCCCAAAACTTCAGTAGAGATTTCAGTGTTAGCCACACGAGGGTTCCTCCAGAAGGCCCTAATTAGGTCTGGGTACACCGAGACCTTCTCAATGAAGAGACCTCCCCATCTAGAAGCAGTGATGTATTTGCTTACATCAACGTTGTACTTTTTTAGAGAATCCCAAACTCGAAGTGGTACTCAATATCGATGTTCATCTTGTTGACATTGTAGGTTGAAACAACAGTTGAAGAAGCCATTGTTGAGGTTTGAAGGTTAGGTGTTTGAGAAAAGAGATTTCTTTGCAAGGGTTTTCAGGATCAGAGAGAGTAAAGGTTTTTCATAGGGAAACGACTTTCTTAAGAAGGTTTTGAAATGTGAAGAGTTTTTCTTTGAAAATAATTCAAAAAGAAAAGAAATGATAGACGTGTGAAGAGACATGCATTAAATGCTGACACGGCGTTGGTTTATCGAAACTGTAAAAAACAAGTGATGGGATTGATGGAAGTAACTGACCCAGTAAAGATAATTTCAATTACTATGCTTTTGAGACATAATAAATGCAAATAATAATAGATAGCATAGACGAGTCAAATAAGAGCATGCAGACAGTCAATGGACGCGGTAAGCATTAGATGCACATTTAACATGCAATAGACGCGATAAACATTGGACGCACATTCAATCCATAAAAATCATGTTAAGATACTCTCTAATAAATAAAAAAATCTGTCTTCGGCAAGAGGTTTAGTAAATATGTCTGCCCATTGATGGTCAGTATCTACAAATTGCATATCAATAACACATTTTTGCACATAATCTCTAATAAAGTGATGTTTAATCTCAATATGCTTAGCTCTTGAATGAAATATTGGATTCTTAAATAGATTTATTGTAGTAGTATAATCACACATGAGTGGAATACTACTTACAAATACATTGTAATCCTCTAATTGATGTTTGATCCATAGAAGTTGTGAGCAGCAACTTGCAGCTGAAATATACTCAGCTTCAGCATAGTCAGCATCACAAAAACCAACTAATCTATAATCATCATTTTTCTTAAAGCACAAACCCAGATTAGTAGTACCTTTCAAATATCTAAATATTCTCTTAACCGCTTTTAGAGGAGATTCTCTAGGATCAGACTGAAAGCGAGCACATAAGCATACACTAAACATAATATCAGGTGTAGACGAAGTAAGATATAGCAGAGACCCTATCATACCTCTATATACCTTTTGGTTTACCATTTTATCTTTATCATCCTTGTTCATTATGGACGTGGGATGCATAGGGGTGTTCATAGGGTTGCAATCATCCATCTTTAATTTCTTTAACAATTCCTTTGTATACTTAGTTTGATGGATGTACACATCGTCCACTGTTTACTTAACTTGAAGTCCAATAAAGAACTTGAGTTCCCCCATCATGCTCATTTCAAACCCTTTCTACATAAGCTTAGAGAATTCTTTACAGAGAGATTCATTAGTGTCACCAAAAATTATATCATCAACATATATTTGAACAACAATAAAACTGGACTTATTGGATTTTCTAAATAAGATTGTATCAACCTTTCCTCTACTGAATCCATTGTCCATTAAGAATGAACCTAACCTTTTATACCAAGCTCTAGGAGCTTGTTTGAGGCCGTATAAAGCTTTCTTTAGCTTATATACATGTTCAGGTTGGGTTTCACTTTCAAAACCCGGAGGTTGCATAACATACACTTCCTCAATTATAAAGCCAGTTAAAAATGCACTTTTTACATCCATTTGATATAGCATGATATTATGATGTGCAGCAAATGATAATAATATGCGAATTGCTTATGGTCTAGCAACAGGAGCAAAGGTTTCAATATAGTTTATACCTTCTTCCTGTGAGTAACCTTGAGCAACAAGTCTTGCTTTATTTCTTACCACTTTACCATTTTCATCTAGCTTGTTTCTGTAGACCCATTTGGTTCCAATAACTGATTTGTTCTTTGGCAAAGGCACAAGAGTCCAAATTTCATTTCTTTCAAACTGGTTCAGTTCCTCTTGCATTGCCAGAATCCAGCCCACGTCTTTTAGAGCCTCGTCTACTGTCTTTGGTTCTAACTCAGAGACTAAAACACAATCATCTTGCTCTCTGAATGTTGATCTAGTTCTTAGCCTATCACTAGGACTTCCAATGATTTGATCTTGAGGATGGTAATTCTTGAAGTACGATCTTTGAACATTTTCTTGTTGTGAAGTTTCTGATTCGGGTTGTTGTAGATCGTCTGCTTGATCATCAGACTTGATGTTTACTTGATTTTCAGAATCTTTAAGATTCAAATATGCAAAAGCTTCATCAAGCTCTGATAATTTCTTATCGGGCTGCTTGTCATCAAATTTAACATATATACATTCTTCAACTACTAAAGTTATAGAATTGTAAACTCTGAAGCCTTTTGATAACTCAGAATATCCTAACAGAATTCCATTATCTACTTTAGCATCAAACTTACCAAGTTGATCTTTGGTATTTAATATAAAGCATTTACAACAAAAAGGAAGAAATTAAGATATGTTGGGTTTTCGTACTTTCCACAATTCATAGGGAGTCTTATTCAAGATTGGTCTAATGTATATTATGTTCTGAATGTAGCAGGCAGTGTTAACAGCTTCAGCCCAGAAGTGTCTAGGGACAGAGTTGTCATTTAGCATAGTTCTAGCCATCTCTTGAAGATATATGTTCTTTCTCTCTAGCACGCCATTTTGCTGTGGTGTTCTAGGTATTGAGAAGTTGTGAAGTATACCATTTTCTTCACAGAACTTTTGAAATAGCCCATTTTCAAACACTCCCCCATGGCCACTTCTAATTGAAGTGATACACATGCCTTTTTCATTCTGTACACGCTTGCAGAATACAGAGAAGACCCTGAATGACTCATCCTTATAAGCTAGGAACATAACCCATGTCCATCTAGTGTAGTCGTCTACTATGGCTAGACCATATTTCTTACCACTGACAGAGGCAGTCCTTGTTGGTCCAAAAAGATCAAGGTGTAGCAACTCTAGTTGTCTATTGGTACTAACAACATTCTTAGATTCAAAAGAACCTTTGACATGTTTTCCCTATTGACATGCATCACAGAGAGCATCAGATTTGAACTTAAGGTTTGGTAATCCTCGAACGAGGTTATGCTTATTTAGCTTTGAAATTAATTTCAAGCTTGCTACTAACACAAGACATTTTGATTTGAGAGGTCCTCCAAATCAATCTTATACATATTGTTTTGCCTCTTGGCAGTGAATAAGAGTGATCCATCAGGTTTCTTGACATTACACATGTTCTTATCAAAAGAAACACAAACCCACTATCACATAATTGACTTATGCTCAGCAGATTATATTTTAAACCATTAACTAAAAGAATATTATCAATGGAGGGAAAAGGATGTTTACCAATTTTACCTACTCCAATGATCTTTCCTTTCTGGTTACCTCCAAAGGTAATTGGAGGTAACCCAGTCACCATCTTTATGTCTAAGGTCTTGGAACATACACCTTTCTCTTGTCATGTGACATGAGCATCCACTGTCCAAGTACCAAGATGCCTATTATGTATGCATCTAGATGTTACATGACCACTTTTTCCACATACTTTACAGTAGGTGTTGGACGAGCTTGATTTTGCTTTAGTATGCTGTTGTTGAGTTTTAGAAACTCTATGGTGTGCATGAGGTTTTGATATTTTGTGAGAGGCTTCATGCTTCTCTTTGTCATAGCCTAAGCCAGAATTATCATGAGGTGACCTAGAGTACCCCAGTATCAAGCTTAACTTTTCTGAGCCACCTACAAATTTAGACAGGGTGTCTGTCAGACATGTCACATCTTGCTTCAGTTTTGCAACTTCACAAGAGACAACAGGCTCAACTTTGAGTCTGTCAGTTAGACTGACATTCTCTAACTCAAGCTTCTTGTTTTCATTTTCAAAAGCTTGCCTTTCCATGCAAACTTCATCATATTCCTTACTCAACCTTCAAAGTTTCTTTTTTATATTTTTATATTCATGTGACAGAATGGACAAGTTGTGTAACAACTCATCAAATGCTTCTTGTAAAATGAATGAGTCAGATTCCATTACCTCAGCATCAATGTATTCACTTTCTGAAGAAGTTCCAGCCATGAGGCAAATATTTGCCTCTTCCTCAGCTTCATCTTCTTCTTCTGATGATGAGAGATCCATATCCTCCCAAGTAGCCATTAGACCTTTATTTTTTTTAAATAACTTCCTTTTGTCCTTTAGTTCTGGACAATCAGCTTTGAAGTGACCAGGTTTTTTGCACTCGAAGCATAAAAGTGGACCTTTTTCCTTGGAGTCTGATTTTTCTCTAGGAAAATTTTTGTTGAACTGCTTCCTTATGAAACCACCTTTCTTTCTTCACATATGTTGAATCTTTCGGGAGATGAAAGTCAGTTCATCCTCATCAGATCCTTCATCACTATTAGAAGGGTCTGCTTCATCTGAGGATTCCTCAGCTTTGAGAATTTTGGATGAGCTAGCCTTCTTTACCTTTAGGGAAATAGACTTTTCTTTTATGGTACTCTCTTCTTCATTGAGTTCAAGCTCATGGATTTTGAGAGATCCAAGAAGTTCTTCTAGAGTGAGAGTATTAAGGTTCTTTGCCTCCTGAATAGCAGTGACCTTAGGTCTCCACTGTTAAACTCCTAAAAAAATTTCTGACATGGTCTCTATTCTCATAGGTCTTTCCAAGAGATCTAAGACTGTTAGTGATAGTTTGGAATCTTCCAAACAATTTATCTATGGTTTCATGTTCAGCCATTTTGAATAACTCATACTGGTGAACCAGCATGCTTATCTTTGACTCCTTGACTTGGGATGACCCTTCATGACCTAGGGCTAGAGTAACCCATATTTTCTTAGCTGTGTTACAACTATGGACTTTATCATGCTCATATATGGTGATAGCACACATCAGGTAGTGCTTAGCCTTCAAATTGAGTTGATGTTGAGTCTACTGCTCTAGAGTCCATTATGCTCTAAGAATAGCAGCTCCAGCATTACCTCTTGGCTCAGTATAGCCAGTTTCAATCAGCTCCCAAATATCCACATTTTGTGCATCAAGAAAAGCCATCATTCTCTTTTTCCAGTAGTCATAATCACTACCATCAAAGAGTGGAGGTATGTTGATTGCTTGTCCTTCTGTATCCATACTTATTGGATCGTACTCCCTCAGAACTTGTTAGATGCTCAACCCTTTCGAGGCTAAGCTCTGATACCGACTGAAGTTGACACAGGCAAACACGAGAAGGGGGGTCGAATTGTGTTTGTTAACATTTTTTCGAAAAAGCCTTTTCTTAAAAACTTTCACAAGCAAAGTTGAAATAAACACACACTTGAAATACTTTAATAAAGGTTAACAAGCTTAAGTTCAAATCCCTAATGTTAGTATAAACAAAAACTGTAAAAGTTAGGGATAGAAGATTCACAAGAAAGATTTATCCTGGTTCACTGTCTTCCAACCGAGAGCTACATCCAGTCCCTTCTACCTGAAGGTTTTTCTCCACTATTCTCCAAATAGATTACAATTATTCAACACCTCTTCAGGCTACAAGTGTTCTTTCTCTACCAAGCCTCTTCAGCCTCTAACTTTAACAAAGAGATTTACAGATTTTGATCTATGAACTCACTATGTGTGAGAATATGAAAGTTTAAGATCAAGAAGAATACAACTGAAAATATTCAAATGAAATTTGATCAGAGATTTGGCACTTTGAAAATTTCACAGCATCAAGTTGTTTCTTCTCTTGGGGTCGTCTACTACATATAGACAGACACCTTCATCTTTTCTTCAACGATCTTGAGTAAATATCCGTTTAGAGATAGCATTTAATGGTGAGATCCGTTGAGACTGGTAGCTTGATATGCTTCCTGGAGAAGTGCTCTTGGTTATCATAGGAGTGCTCAAAGTAGTGCTGCCCCTTCCCTGTTGTTCCGAAGGTTGCTTTCTGACTTTCCTTCTTTGTACTTGGTTTAACTTTACAACAATATAAGTGTCAGAGTACAAGGGTTTTGTGTTCTCAATGGTACTATGTTTCTAATATCAAGAAACAAGGAGTAAACAATTGAAGCAACAAGGGAAACAGACATACATTCCTTCGTATTAAATATACAATCATTTGAAATAAATTCACTTCTAATAGATGGGTTCAATTTCAGTGACCTATGGACGTGCAATTTTAACTATGTAAAGAAACAGGGTCGTCTACTGATGTTTGCGTCTAGTTAACTTCTCGTATAGATTCAAGTCTTTGGACTTGCTATTTTCCTGAGAGATATTAATTGGCTCATCTATTACTCATTTTACACATAGGCTTAAGACTCTCGTCTAGTGAATTTTACCTTAGCCAATTTTTCAAACCTCGTCTAGCGATAACCTTATAAACTCATAATTTAACCATGTTTTTAAAGGCTCGTCTAGCGATTGAGAACTTAAAATCGATCCGAGTTTCTTAGTAAAACTAAGAAGCTAAATATAGGTTTCCTCATCTAGCAATTCTTAAACAAACCTGCAAGCTAGAATAAACAAGTTAGATCTTTGATATAACTTAGCCATACAAATTTGACCTTATTGTTAACATCAAAACTGAAGAGATTATTTTAACCAAAACCACTTTGGTTCTAACAGATATTTTCATATTTACCACAAAATGTACATGAAGATCTAGAAAGAATTTTGTAAGGATTTTTCAAATTATCTGAGAATTTGTCAGATACTTTATCATGATTCTCTTTAATGAATCCTATACCAGTTTAATCTAGAATAACTTTCTGACTTCCAAGAAGTTTTGTCAGATTATTTTTTTCATTGACAAATCTGGAAAGATCATTAGCGATTTCTTCTACTTTCTATTCAAGTTTTACAATTCTTCAGATTGCAGTGTTTCATTAATGATCTCAACTCTAAGCTTTTCAGCTTTGAGCTTTTAGTTTTCTTTGATTAGCTCATCATTCTCAAGATTTTTCTATTCATGCTCCTTTGTGATCTTTACATACTTTTTTAAAGATCTTTGAACTTATCAAGAATGCAGTCGGATTCACTGAGAAGTTCATGATAGGCATCTTGTAAATCCTGTAAGATATTTGAATTTATCATCTGATTCTTTGCCAAGATCTTCCCAAGTAATCATCTTCTTCAATGGTGGCATTATGTCACCGGCTGTTTTGAATGCAGCTTTTCTGGCATTAACTTTATTCCAGAATTTTCTCATCTTTCTTGTGGCTTCTGAAATTTCCTCATCTTCATCATCATCATGTAGATGTTTATCCTTCAGTATGCTTGAAAAGGGATTGTTATGATCATTGTTTACCGATTGCTCCTCAGAAGTTTATGATCAGCCTCTGGTTGACTGGTTTTATAACTAGCAAGACCATGGCTTTTGCACTAATTATCCGAGTTTCAATCTCGTTTTAGCCCAGATTTGGATTTAGTTGTCCTCACGTAACATTGTGAGTTTCTTAAGTAGTTTAGGACATTTTAGTTAGTTTTTGAGTCAAATAAAGCCCTTACTGCTATCTCATGTTTTCAGGTTAATAAGAAGAGCAAAAAGGGAAGGACACCCGGATCAGAGGCCATCACGCCCAGGCCGTGACACTAGTCACGGTCGTGATGAGCTACCTATGTAAGACAGAAAGCATCACGGCCCAGCCGTGATACACATCACGGGCGTGATAAGAAGAACCTGAAAGTCAGAATTGATCATGGCCCTGCCGTGATGAAGGTCACGGCCGTGACAGATCAGCACCCAAAGTCAGAAGCATTCACGTCCTGGCCGTGATAGGCATCACGACCGTGACGGACCAGAATTTGAATGCGCGCCTTTGACAGAAGCGGTCATGGCCTGGCCGTGACGGCCATCACGGCCGTGATACGCGGCCTCTTTATAAATAGGAACGCAGCAGACACAAAAAAAGGATCCAGTATCCACTGTTTACGAATTTCCTAGGTTATCTTACGTTTTTGATGGAGAACTAATCTCCCTCGATTAGTCTACTGTAACCGGTTTCCGCCGCACTTGAGGTTCTGTAATTCCCATTTGAATTGCTATTCTCTTTCAATATTATTCTGTATGTTATGTTTTCTTAACTCGGGATTGTATAGAATGAGTATTGATTTGTTTCGATGATTCTATGTTCCTATACATAATCGCGTTTGCTTAATTCGCGTGCATTCAATCGTGTTTGCTTAATTCACGAGGGCTTCACCCCGTTTTCTTAATTTGGGAATTAGGAACATACATCCGTAGTGTCAATTTCGCTTGTTAATTGTTGCTACAATCGAAAAGGGATTAGAATCTGCTTAGGGCTTGGAATTTATATGAACCGATGATAGTTGGGAAATCGAGAACAGTAGATTAATCGTTTTTAGCTTATTTGATAACCACTTTATTTGTATTATTTTCTTAACTGTTTTCTTAATTGAATCATCCAACCAACCAACCAAACCCCCCCCCCCCCCCCCCAAAAAAAAAAAAACTGACTTTTCTGCGAATAACAATCCAAGAGTCCTTGTGAGACGATACTCGAGTTGTCGCTCCCTAACTACAGTTTTTGTAAACCACTCGTTCTTTTTGACGTGCGTACGACAGCGTGTCAAAATTAGCGCCGTTGTCGGGGACTCTTGTTGTTATTAATAGAAAAAATAAATAAATAAATAAATTTTGCATTGCTGAATTAGTTACGGCTACTAGGTCTGGTTGTGAACCTTAGTATGGATAATTATATGCAAAATTATATGCCTAATGTTTATTATGAGCCACCATGCATATATTATCCTAACTTTGCTGGAGGTTATGAGTTTAGTAGTGATTTTGGCATGCTGGGAGTGAATGATTATTCTAGCCAACATAGTGGAGGACAGGGCATCTTGGATGAGATTGCCTCCTTGGTGCATCAAATGGCAATACGCGAGCAGCAATATCAGTCTGACCCTACACAAGGCCAACTCAGTCTGGAAGAATTGGTGCAACTGATGGCAGAACACAATCTTGAAGCTCAACGGAGGACAGAAGCAGGTTTTCAGAAGTTGGCCACTCAAATCGGTCACATTGCCTCCACCTCGGCTACACTGCAAACTCAACATCTCCTTGAAGGACGCACCGATTCACAAATAGTTGTTCTTGACAATACTTCTTTTGAACATGATTGTGATAATAATGTCAAGAACACTATTATTGATGAACTGTGTGTTGAATTTCTGGACATTCAAGCCTTTTCTGATTCAGTTTGTTGTACTATATGTGCTGATTATACTAACACTAACCTTTGTGTGGTGTGTGCTGAGATTTCTGCATGTATAGCAGGTGATGGATTTGTTAGTACAGTGAGTGAAAATCGTGCGGAAGTTGAAGCAGCACCAGAGATCCTCTCTACCTGTTTGCCACCTCCCACTGTGGAACAACCGGCGATGGAGTTTAAGCCCCTGCCTGAGAGACTGGATTTTGCATCCTGGAATATGAAGGCACTATGGCCAGTCCAAGAGGTTGAATCCCATTTTTATTGGGAGGACTTTGTTGACAAGGAGGTCATCTTTGACCCAAGAGGGAGTGAGAAGTCCGTCGCACTTGGCGAGGTCACCATGATTGTCAAGTGCTCACTTCCATATCAAGGCTGCAAGTTATGGGACCATGGAATAAGCTTCCGTCCTTTGTCTATCACTTGGGCCTTATGCTACAAGCAATGGGATCCAGGCGAAAACCCCTCAATGAGTTTTCTTAACCCTTCTCCTTAGTTTATTTTCATTTTCTTGTTAGTTTGTGTTTTTTTTCCTTCATTTGTTTTTGAATTTAGCTCTTGAATAATTTGAGAAGATCAAGAGTATGTGTATGAGTGTTGAGTCGGTGAGCTTGTTGGATTTTAATCAAATTTTGCATAGATGGATTGCATGATATGTGTTGACTGTTGATGATTCTCCCCTAGGTCTTGAAAATTGAAAATTGACCCCCATGTGAAAAGTTGAAAATTGAACTTTGAGATATTTTGTTGTGATTGCATGATTAATGATAAGTTTGGGGTGAAGGGACGCACACACTAGGGATAGAATTTCGGTCAAACAATTTGCAAAAATGTCCAGGTGAGGATTTGAGCCTCCAACATGTTTTTAATTGTGTGAATCACTTTTGAGTTGCACTTTCCCGAATTTGCTTGAGTCTCTTCTTGGTTTGCATGTTTATGTGCTTGCATCAGATGATTTAGGCAATTTTCTTTGAATTAACTACTTGGCCTAAATTGAACCAATCCCTAATGCATGTTCCCTAGTTAGCCACATTGAGCCTAATTAGCCTATTGCTTCTTGATGGCCCTATGTTACAAGCCAAAATCTGAAAAACCATGTTAACCCAATCTTAGGATTAGGAGAGCATGGAAGCTTAGCGAGAGAAGGGTTGCAAGAAACTAAGTTTGGGGTGGCTACATGGATACAATATGTCATTCTGGGTTGAGAAAAAGAAAAAAATGAAGGTTGGAGCCAAGGGCAAAAAGAAAAAAAAATAAAAAAAGAAAGGCACAAAAATGTCAAAAAAAGGGTATTGAAAGAAAAAGGTTGTAGTCACCAAAGGCAAAAAGAAAAATGGAAAAAGGAACTTGAGTGGGAATTCAATATGTCAAAATTCTCATGCTCTCTTAGTTCCTAGGGACTTAATCCTAGTACCTTTGAATATCCTACCTTTAGCCAGGCCCCATTACAACCTTTAAAAGACCTTCTGATGTTGCATGCATGTTTTCGTGGGAACTTTGCTTGAGATGAAAATCAAATTCATGGGAAGTGCTCTTAAAATGTGATCTTGAGTGAAAAGTTGATTGCCTAGACAAACTGAGCGAATGAGTGAAACATTAAATGTCCTTGTGAGGAAGGCGATTGTTTGAATTTGGTGATCTCCCTTTTGTGTGTAACTTGGATCCTCAACTTAGATTACTGATTGCATGAATGATGGAATTCTCAATTGTTTAAAGTAAATGAATGTGGGGATTACATTGTTGCAAGGGGGAAAGCATTGAAGAAAAATTGTTTTGTTAAAATTGCATGAAATTTGTGCGGAATTGATTGAATCCTTTAAAGCTTGCCATGTTTAAGTCTTTTTGAGTTTTAGTTTGCTTGGGGACAAGCAAAGTTTAAGTTTGGGGTATTTTGATCAGCCTCTCGGTTGACTGGTTTTATAACTAGTAAGACCATGGCTTTTGCACTAATTATCCGAGTTTCAATCTCGTTTTAGCCCAGATTTGGATTTAGTTGTCCTCACGCAACATTGTGAGTTTCTTAAGTAGTTTAGGACATTTTAGTTAGTTTTTGAGTTAAATAAAGCCCTTATTGCTATCTCATGTTTTCAAGTTAATAAGAAGAGCAAAAAGGGAAGGACACCGAAGCAGAGGCCATCACGCCCGTGTCGTGACACTAGTCACGGCCATGATGAGCTACCCATAGAAAACAAAAGCATCACGCCCAGCCGTGATACACATCACGGGCGTGATAAGAAGAACCCGAAAGTCGAATTGATCACGGCCGCTGCGTGATGGAGGTCACGACCGTGACGGATCAGCACCCAAAGTCGAAGCGATCACGACCTGGCCGTGATAGGCATCACTGCCGTGACGGACCAGAATTTGAATGCGCGCCTGATGTAAGCGGTCACGGCCTGGCCGTGATGGCCATCACAGTCGTGACGCGCGGCCTCTTTATAAATAGGAACGCAGCAGACACATAAAAAGGATCCAGTATCCACTGTTTACGAATTTCCTAGGTTATATTACGTTTTTGATGGAGAACTAATCTCCCTCGATTAGTCTATTGTAACCGGTTTCCGCCACACTTGAGGTTCTGTAATTCCCATTTGAATTGCTATTCTCTTTCAATATTATTCTGTATGTTCTGTTTCCTTAACTCAGGATTGTATAGAATGAGTATTGGTTTGTTTCGATGATTCTATGTTCCTATACATAATCGCGTTTGCTTAATTCACGTGCGTTCAATCATGTTTGCTTAATTCACGAGGGCTTCACCCCGTTTGCTTAATTCGGGAATTAGGAACATACATCCGTAGTGTCAATTTCGCTTGTTAATTGTTGCTACAATCGAAAAGGGATTAGAATCTGCTTAGGGCTTGGAATTTATATGAACCGATGATAGTTGGGAAATCGAGAACAGTAGATTAATCGTTTTTAGCTTATTTGATAACCACTTTATTTGTATTATTTTCTTAACTGTTTTCTTAATTGAATCATCCAACCAACCAACCAACCCCCCCCCCCCCCCCCCAAAAAAAAAAAAAAACTGACTTTTCTGCGAATAACAATCCAAGAGTCCTTGTGAGACGATACTCGAGTTGTCGCTCCCTAACTACAGTTTTTGTAAACCACTCGTTCTTTTTGACGTGCGTACGACATCGTGTCAAAATTATCGCCGTTTTCTGGGACTCTTGTTGTTATTAATAGAACAATTAAATAAATATATAAATTTTGCATTCTTTGAATTAGTTACGGCTACTAGGTCTGGTTGTGAACCTTAGTATGGATAATTATATGCAAAATTATATGCCTAATGTTTATTATGAGCCACCATGCATATATTATCCTAACTTTGCTGGAGGTTATGAGTTTAGTAGTGATTTTGGCATGCTGGGAGTGAATGATTATTCTAGCCAACATAGTGGAGGACAGGGCATCTTGGATGAGATTGCCTCCTTGGTGCATCAAATGGCAATACGCGAGCAGCAATATCAGTCTGACCCTACACAAGGCCAACTCAGTCTGGAAGAATTGGTGCAACTGATGGCAGAACACAATCTTGAAGCTCAACGGAGGACAGAAGCAGGTTTTCAGAAGTTGGCCACTCAAATCGGTCACATTGCCTCCACCTCGGCTACACTGCAAACTCAACATCTCCTTGAAGGACGCACCGATTCACAAATAGTTGTTCTTGACAATACTTCTTTTGAACATGATTGTGATAATAATGTCAAGAACACTATTATTGATGAACTGTGTGTTGAATTTCTGGACATTCAAGCCTTTTCTGATTCAGTTTGTTGTACTATATGTGCTGATTATACTAACACTAACCTTTGTGTGGTGTGTGCTGAGATTTCTGCATGTATAGCAGGTGATGGATTTGTTAGTACAGTGAGTGAAAATCGTGCGGAAGTTGAAGCAGCACCAGAGATCCTCTCTACTGTTTGCCACCTCCCATCGTGGAACAACCGGCGATGGAGTTTAAGCCCCTGCCTGAGAGACTGGATTTTGCATCCTGGAATATGAAGGCACTATGGCCAGTCCAAGAGGTTGAATCCCATTTTTATTGGGAGGACTTTGTTGACAAGGAGGTCATCTTTGACCCAAGAGGGAGTGAGAAGTCCGTCGCACTTGGCGAGGTCACCATGATTGTCAAGTGCTCACTTCCATATCAAGGCTGCAAGTTATGGGACCATGGAATAAGCTTCCGTCCTTTGTCTATCACTTGGGCCTTATGCTACAAGCAATGGGATCCAGGCGAAAACCCCTCAATGAGTTTTCTTAACCCTTCTCCTTAGTTTATTTTCATTTTCTTGTTAGTTTGTGTTTTTTTTCCTTCATTTGTTTTTGAATTTAGCTCTTGAATAATTTGAGAAGATCAAGAGTATGTGTATGAGTGTTGAGTCGGTGAGCTTGTTGTATTTTAATCAAATTTTGCATAGATGGATTGCATGATATGTGTTGACTGTTGATGATTCTCCCCTAGGTCTTGAAAATTGAAAATTGACCCCCATGTGAAAAGTTGAAAATTGAACTTTGAGATATTTTGTTGTGATTGCATGATTAATGATAAGTTTGGGGTGAAGGGACGCACACACTAGGGATAGAATTTCGGTCAAACAATTTGCAAAAATGTCCAGGTGAGGATTTGAGCCTCCAACATGTTTTTAATTGTGTGAATCACTTTTGAGTTGCACTTTCCCGAATTTGCTTGAGTCTCTTCTTGGTTTGCATGTTTATGTGCTTGCATCAGATGATTTAGGCAATTTTCTTTGAATTAACTACTTGGCCTAAATTGAACCAATCCCTAATGCATGTTCCCTAGTTAGCCACATTGAGCCTAATTAGCCTATTGCTTCTTGATGGCCCTATGTTACAAGCCAAAAATCTGAAAAACCATGTTAACCCAATCTTAGGATTAGGAGAGCATGGAAGCTTAGCGAGAGAAGGGTTGCAAGAAACTAAGTTTGGGGTGGCTACATGGATACAATATGTCATTCTGGGTTGAGAAAAAGAAAAAAATGAAGGTTGGAGCCAAGGGCAAAAAGAAAAAAAAATAAAAAAAGAAAGGCACAAAAATGTCAAAAAAAGGGTATTGAAAGAAAAAGGTTGTAGTCACCAAAGGCAAAAAGAAAAATGGAAAAAGGAACTTGAGTGGGAATTCAATATGTCAAAATTCTCATGCTCTCTTAGTTCCTAGGGACTTAATCCTAGTACCTTTGAATATCCTACCTTTAGCCAGGCCCCATTACAACCTTTAAAAGACCTTCTGATGTTGCATGCATGTTTTCGTGGGAACTTTGCTTGAGATGAAAATCAAATTCATGGGAAGTGCTCTTAAAATGTGATCTTGAGTGAAAAGTTGATTGCCTAGACAAACTGAGCGAATGAGTGAAACATTAAATGTCCTTGTGAGGAAGGCGATTGTTTGAATTTGGTGATCTCCCTTTTGTGTGTAACTTGGATCCTCAACTTAGATTACTGATTGCATGAATGATGGAATTCTCAATTGTTTAAAGTAAATGAATGTGGGGATTACATTGTTGCAAGGGGGAAAGCATTGAAGAAAAATTGTTTTGTTAAAATTGCATGAAATTTGTGCGGAATTGATTGAATCCTTTAAAGCTTGCCATGTTTAAGTCTTTTTGAGTTTTAGTTTGCTTGGGGACAAGCAAAGTTTAAGTTTGGGGTA
This sequence comes from Sophora flavescens, assembly GCA_030762895.1. Classification (NCBI taxonomy): domain Eukaryota; kingdom Viridiplantae; phylum Streptophyta; class Magnoliopsida; order Fabales; family Fabaceae; genus Sophora; species Sophora flavescens. Next base: position 123,178,892 of record CM061068.1, read on the forward strand.
TTTTGATCAGCCTCTGGTTGACTGGTTTTATAACTAGTAAGACCATGGCTTTTGCACTAATTATCCGAGTTTCAATCTCGTTTTAGCCCAGATTTGGATTTAGTTGTCCTCACGCAACATTGTGAGTTTCTTAAGTAGTTTAGGACATTTTAGTTAGTTTTTGAGTTAAATAAAGCCCTTACTGCTATCTCATGTTTTCAGGTTAATAAGAAGAGCAAAAAGGGAAGGACACCCGAAGCAGAGGCCATCACGCCCAGGTCGTGACACTAGTCACGGTCATGATGAGCTACCCATAGAAAACAGAAAGCATCACGGCCCAGCCGTGATACACATCACGGGCGTGATAAGAAGAACCTGAAAGTCAGAATTGATCACGGCCCTGCCGTGATGGAGGTCACGACCGTGACAGATCAGCACCCAAAGTCAGAAGCGATCACGACCTGGCCGTGATAGGCATCACGGCCGTGACGGACCAGAATTTGAATGCGCGCCCTTGACAGAAGCGGTCACGGCCTGGCCGTGACGGCCATCACAGCCGTGACGCGCGGCCTCTTTATAAATAGGAACGCAGCAGACACATAAAAAGGATCCAGTATCCACTGTTTACGAATTTCCTAGGTTATATTACGTTTTTGATGGAGAACTAATCTCCCTCGATTAGTCTATTGTAACCGGTTTCCGCCACACTTGAGGTTCTGTAATTCCCATTTGAATTGCTATTCTCTTTCAATATTATTCTGTATGTTCTGTTTCCTTAACTCAGGATTGTATAGAATGAGTATTGGTTTGTTTCGATGATTCTATGTTCCTATACATAATCGCGTTTGCTTAATTCACGTGCGTTCAATCATGTTTGCTTAATTCACGAGGGCTTCACCCCGTTTGCTTAATTCGGGAATTAGGAACATACATCCGTAGTGTCAATTTCGCTTGTTAATTGTTGCTACAATCGAAAAGGGATTAGAATCCTCTTAGGGCTTGGAATTTATATGAACCGATGATAGTTGGGAAATCGAGAACAGTAGATTAATCGTTTTTAGCTTATTTGATAACCACTTTATTTGCATTATTTTCTTAACTGTTTTCTTAATTGAATCATCCAACCAACCAACCCCCCCCAAACTAACTTTTATGCGAATAACAATCCAAGAGTCCTTGTGAGACGATACTCGAGTTGTCGCGCCCTAACTACAATTTTTGTAAACCACTCGTTCTTTTTGACGCGCGTGCGACAACGTGTCAGTTTATTTGACAATGGTTTCCTCATCATAATATTCCTCAAGTCTGTTCCAGATATCCTTAACTATTTCACAACTACTGATTTTAGCATACTCAAATCTACTGAGAGGGCACACAAGGAGATACTTAGCTTCTGCATTTAACTGAACCATGCTCTTCTGATCTGCTGACCATTTGTTCCTTGGAATAGCAATTGCATTCTCATCTATGGGATTATAAGGTCCTTGAGAGATAATATACCAAAGATCCATATCTGTTGATTCTATGAACATCCTCAATTTTGTTCTCCCAATACTTGTAATCTTTTCCACTAAACATGAGAGGTCTGCTGAGATATGTACCCTGATTGTACACACTGTTGCTTGAGCTTGCTTCACTTGCCATCTTCCAGAATTTTTTCCTCTACACTTGTGAGGTGCTCAACCCAGAGGCTGAGCTCTGAAACCAACTGAAATGACACAAAACAACACTAGAATGGGGGGTTGAATAGTGTTTATGCAAATACGAATTTTCTAAGCACAAAACAAAATTCAATGCAGTTCAAACACTTTTTGATAGACTCCTGTTTCATCAAGCTGAATTACTTGGAGCAACTATTAACACTCCCCAAAATATTAGTAACAGTAAATAAATAACTGTAAGTAAAGTATTGAGATAGGGAAGAGAGTACTCAGAGGTTTATCATGGTTCACCCACAAACTTTGGGCTACATCCCATCCTTGGCTTCACCAAGTTTAACACTATAAATGATCAAGATTACAGACGAGTATTATTTACATACCTAGCCTCTCTAGGCTCAACCACAAGTATTGTTTGCACGCATAGCCTCTTCAGGCTCAACAACAAGTATTATTTAAACAAACCTCTTCAGGATCAAGGAGATGAGAGATGTTTTGAAGCATAGCTTCAATATTACAAAGATGTGAATCAACCAGATTAACATTACAAGGAGTGAATAGAAACTTAGGATCAAGTAAATTGCAGAATGAGATCTTCTCTAAATGATTTTTAATTTGAGATAAGAAGATCAGAGTATGAGAGCTTTCAACGTGAGTATTCTCATATCAATGATTCACTTATGATTGAGTGTATGACTCTCTTTTGTATATGTGTTTCTCTATATCTTCAGTCTTCAGGTTCTTCATTTTATACTTGTCCATGATAGATCCGTTGAGACACGATCTTCTCTTTGTTTATGAACGTTGGAGGTCCTTTGTTAAACATAGATCATAGTAGAGATGCTTTTCTGACTTGGGCAGTGTAGCTTTCCTTAATTGTGCAACATTGAGAAAAGCTCAGGGAAAGGTGCTTTCCGTTTATTGCATAAAAGAATTGTTGTAGCAAAGTCTTCATCCTTTCTGATTTTTGTACTCATTCGAAGACAAAGGAATTATTATTATATTCCATTGAGTATTTAATTCCTTTCTTCAATGGTTTTCTTTAATTCGAATTCCCAAGAGAGCCTTAAAGAAATATTTTTATTTTAAACGTTGCTCAGTAATAAGGGAATATGCCCTTATGCTCAAATGCTTCTTTTATCAAATCTTTCAACGAATGACTGGGCTTTAGACGCATTCTAGTTGCTTGTCAGTTCTGACATGTTCTCGGACGCCTTCTTGGTTCTGACAGATCTTCAGACGCTTCTTTAGATCTTCAGACATTTTCTTCTTAAGATTTTGCTTGAGGTCTTGTTTTGATATATTCTGAAGACTTTATCAAATATGTCTGTAACTTGATATTTCTTGAATTGGTCTTCAAGTTTTCTTCAAAAGATTGCATAATTAGCTTTTGCAATCTTGCTTAGACGAATGTTGGGATCAGTGTTGATGTAGCTTCTAAAGATTCTTTGATTCTTGCAACTGAGAGAGTAAGTCAAGATATTTGAGAAACTTCATTCTTCATTTTTCAAAAAAATCTTCAAGGTGAGTGATTTGATAAGAATTTGTAATTTCCTCTTCAATTTTAGGCTTTAGACACTTTTATAGATCAGATGTTTTGACCGTGATCATCAAGTTGTTTCTTGGTCTTAGAACCGAATTGTCTTTCTTCATATTTAAGGAATCTAAGATTGGAAACTGCTTCTGGGCTTTAGCTTATATAGAACTTGGCAGACACATTGTCTTAGCTGTTACTTTTGCTTCAAGGAGTCAACGCATGTAATTTGCTTTGATTCTTTCATTATTAGATTGACCTGTTCAAATATTGTCTTTCCTGCACATCTCAAGTAGATGATTAGAAATATTTTGACAGTTCAATTAAAATCATTTGCCTAATATTTGGATTCATCAAAACACACTGGTCAACAAGAGAGTGAGTTAGACGCATGACACAAAGTCAGTCACTTTGTGACTTAACATAATAGAGATTCCAATTCATCAAGATCGAATGGTTCATACAAGGAGTTTACAAGATTGATGAGAAGATCATATTCCTATTGAAAGCCCTTAAGAATAACATCAAGCTATTCTTGATTTGAGACGGGATCACCGATCAAAAACAAAGCTTTCATGATGGCTTTGATTCTCAAAATGAACTCGGAAATTGACCTGTCTTCCTTTTTCATGTTACGTAACTCAGTTCTGAGGGGTCACGCACGAGCTTTGGTCTTGAAGTTAAAATGGTTGTGCAATTTCTCCCATAATTGCCACGATTAAGCACAACCTATTAGGCACGTGAGGATTGGAGCAGTAGTCGAGGACTGAAGCCAACAAAGGAGAAGCGAGTCTTGGCTTTCCCACTGTATGAACTCAGGATTGACGGTTTCGGTGAATCGATCGTCATCTGAAAGGTAGTGCAACGGAATCGATGACATTACCAAGAAACGATGAAGTTTGTAACACACTTTTTTCATGTAAAAGCTGTAAGTGTTTGGTTATGTTTTGTATATGTTAATAAAGGGCTAAGTGGGATTTCAAAGCAGGAAATCCCTTTCTGATACATGAGCACCGCCGTGCTCATGTATCAGCACGCCCATGTTGTGTGGCTGCCTGAGCCACAAGCACGGTTGTGCTCAGGGGGAGCACGGCTATGTCGGAAAAAACACGTTTCGACGTTAATGTTGTGGACCTCGTGCTTAGTCAAGCACGCTCATTCTCACGTTAAGCACGCCCGTGCTTAGGGGAACACTACTAGAAAACTTGAATTTTCGGACGGAATTTTCGGACGGAAATGTTTCCGTCTGAAATTTTCCGAAAATTTCGGACGGATTTCAGACGGATTGTGTTATTTTTTATATTTTCCTTGATCCGTCTGAAATCCGTCCGAAATTTCGAACGGATTTCACACGGATTGTGTTATTTTTTATATTTCTTACATCCGTCTGAAATCCGTCCAAAAATTTCGGATGGATTTCACACGGATTGTGTTATTTTTTATATTTTCCTTGATTTATCTTACATCCGTCTGAAATCCCTCTGAAAATTTCGGACGGATTTCACACGGATTGTGTTATTTTTTATATTTCTTACATCCGTCTGAAATCCGTCCGAAAATTTCGGACGGATTTCACACGGAATTTGTTATTTTTTATATTTTCCTTGGGCATGCTTTCAAATTTTGGTCTGTCATGGACGTGACACTCATCACGGCTAGGCCGTGATCGGTTCTGTCTGGATCAGCTAACATGTCACGGCCGTGACGGGCATCACGGCTAGGCCGTGACAGCTTCTGACTTTTGCCTTCTGCTCTGCTTGATCATGGCCGTGATGGGCTCTGTTTGGCTCATTTTCTTCACTTTTCAAGTCCTATCTTCATCCAAGCTCCATCATGGTCAATCTTGAGCATTTTACCTTAATTTCTGCAAAACAACACCACAAAACCGCCTTACCCGTTCCAAGGTAAAAACTACTAAAAATCAATTTAAATATGCCTAAACTATATGAAAATGCATACAAAAATGTACATGAAATGTGATGTGAAATCACACTATCAGATAGATCCGAAAATTTACATGATCCTTTTTTTTTTTGGATCATATCACCTAACTAGGCCAATTTGTACTTTTTCGGGCATAATGGAGCCCCAATGGACTTGTTTGATCCTAATAGTGCCCAAATCGACTTGTTAAGTCCTAATTGGGCCAATTGCCCCGTACGACCCAATTGTACTTTTTTGGTCCTAATGGAGCCCAAATGGACTTGTTTGATCCAAATAGAGCCCAAATGGACTTTTTAGGTCATATAGGACCTAACTGGGTCAATTTGTAATTTGTACTTCTTTGGTCCTAAAGCAGCCCAAATGGACTTGTTTGATCCTAATAGAACCCAAATGGACTGTTTAGGTCATATACGACCTAACTAGGCAAATTTGTACTTTTTCGGGCATAAAGGAGCCCCAATGGACTTGTTCGATCCTAATAGAGCCCAAATCGACTCGGTAGGACCTAATTGGGCCAATTGCCCCGTACGGACCAATTGTACTTCTTTGGTCCTAATGGATCCCAAATGGACTTATTTGATCCTAATAGTTCCCAAATGGACTTTTTAGGTCATATACGACCTAACTGGGCCAATTTGTACTTCTTTCGTCCTAATGGAGCCCAAAGGACTTGTTTGATCCTAATAGAGCCCAAATGGACTGTTTAGGTCATATAGGACCTAACTAGGCCAATTTTTACTTTTTCGGGCATAATGGATCCCAAACGGACTTGTTTGATCCTAATAGAGCCCAAATCGACTTGTTAGGACCTAATTGGGACAATTGCCCCGATCGGCCCAATTGTACTTCTTTGGTCCTAATGGAGCCCAAATGGACTTGTCTGATCCTAATAGAGCCCAAATGGACTTTTTAGATCATTTAGTACCTAACTAGGCCAATTTGTACTTCTTTGGTCCTAATGGAGCCCAAATGGACTGGTTTGATCCTAATAGAGCCCAAATTGACTTATTAGGACCTAATTGGGCTAATTGCCCCGATCGGCCCAATTGAACTTCTATGGTCCTAATGAAGCCTAAATGGACTTGTTTGATCCTAATAGAGCCCAAATCGACTTGTTAGGACCTAAGCGTAAGCTCCAAACATGATTTTCTTTGAAAATAACCTTGTTTGGTAATAAGATTAAGTGTTTAGATCAAATTAGAATGGATGTTTATGTTAATTTTATTATGTGGTTTGGTTTGAGTAATTAAATTACTCTCTTCAAATTATTTTATTGGGTGCGTTAGCACTGACTTATTTCAGTGAATGCACGCTTACTAGACAATAAGTTACATTATTGTCACTATTATTACCAGTACAGAAAAATATTTTAAATAATAAGATTAAGAGAAAAGCATTTTCATATTTTCATTCTATTTAATTTTAGAGTTGAAAATAAACTGGTTTGACATTTATCGGAGATTAAATTTTGGACTGAGTATTTTCTTAGTTGATCAGTTCAACTATTAATCTTTACTCCAATTTGAATTTCGAAATCATATCTTTATCAATCTTTATTTTTAGATTCCAAAAAGTAAAAACATGTTTATTTTAGGCCTAATATTTATCACTCATTTTATACCCACTAATACAAAAAATCATATTTTTCTCTCTCCTATATCTACCCAAAACCCGTAACCCCTCCCCCTCACTTTCTTTTCTTCTCTGCTTTCTTCTTTTCTCTTTCTTTCTTTTTCCTCTTCCTTCTCTTTTATTCTTCCTCCTCCCAACCTCATCTCCTCCTTCCCTCCACTGCACAAAACCGCCCAGCTCAGCCCTTGCTGTCGATCGCAGCTCGTTGCACGAGGAGGAGGCGACGCGCCTCACGTCCCCTTGCACGCTGCCGGAGCCGCCGCTGTCCGGTGCCAAACCACTGCCCTCCGTCGCGGTAAGTGAGTTTGGCCACCATTTATGGTGGTTTTACACCTTTCTTTGTTACTTTAAACTTCCTTCTCCTCCCCCAAAGCTTACCCTTCATTTTTGGTTTATGGGTGTCACAGAACCACCACGAACCGCCACTGGCCGCCGTGTCGCTACCGTCCGCCGTCGCGTCGCCGCACCACAGCACCACCACAACTTCTTCTTTTTCCTTGGGTGAGTCAAAACCCTCTCTTGTGTCTCAGATTCAAAATCCCTAAATTGGTTTTGAAACCCTAACCCTAACCCTTTGATTTCAGATTTTAATCTTAAAGAATAAACCTTGTTTTATGAAATTGGGACTGTGAATTGATGTTTCCCCAAATTGTATTTGGGAGCCCTAAACCCCAATTTGATTTTATTTGAATTTTGTTCTGTTTTTGTGAAATTAATTATGATTTAGTGCAATTAGGACTCTTAATTGATGATTCCCAAGTTCGCTTTCATGATCCTTTAATCAAAACAAAGTTTCCTCAAAAAGTATTGTGAAGCGTAAGCTCCAAACATGATTTTCTTTGAAAATAACCTTGTTTGGTAATAAGATTAAGTGTTTAGATCAAATTAGAATGTGTGTTTGATTATGCGTAATTGATTTCTTGTCACACTAGGGCTTGACTAGAGATGTAGCAAGTGAAAGTAACTAAACAAGGGGATATGACATCCCAGTGTAATATTATGACCCTTGGGCCAAAATAACTTGTCACTATCTCAGTCTTGGTAATTTTGTTCTCATATGAAAACAATAGGCTTTATATCTAGGATATAGCATTGATCAATGATTTTTTATATTTTATGCTATTGCAAAAGGTTTTTTATTTTTTGCATTTTTAAACGGTGCACTTGATACACTAGCAAAGACCCTCATTAAGAACCTCAACTGATCATGTAGCTTGCTATTGGCACCTTGCATTCCTAATGATTTTAGGTACTGACTTGCATAATTGTATCTGTTTTATTGTTGACATCATGTCTAAATTGGTATTCTATGTATGTCATTTATGTAAATATGCTGGATGCACATGCTTGTCTCTATATTTTATCACATGCTTTGACTTTACTTGTGTGTCACTGTGTCTGAAGCGATTTCTGCATGAGGGTTTTTCTTTCTGGAACTATTGATTTGCAGTATACAACTTTGTTCATTATGATTGTGCATTCTCATTGAATTGACGATGTTATCTTTTCTTTCTTGCCCCCTGTTTTAGAAACTGCCCCATCTATTTTAAGGAAGCAATTTCAAGTGTAGTATTTGCTTCTCCAAGATGTTCAGACATACCTGAGCTCATGGATGTGCGGAAGCATATTACAGCTAAGTATGGAAAAGAATTTGTCTCAGCAGCTGTTGAATTACGTCCTGACTGTGGTGTAAATCGCTTGGCAAGTTTCTCTAGCTTCTTGAAGTTGGATAGGATCATGTTAAAGCTCATTTCTTTTCAGATTTATTCTAATTTAATGTTGTCATTTTAGTTGGTTGAGAAATTGTCTGCCAAAGCACCGGATGGTCCAACCAAGATAAAAATATTGTCTGCTAGTCATCAGGGGTGCCAGGGGTGTCTAATCCAGAAACTAGACCTTCAGGTAAATTTTTGAAGACAGTAATTGCAAATGAATTTGGGGCTTTTGTTCTTCCTATTACCTGAATATTTGGGATTCTTTCTTATAGGAACTGGAAGACAAGAAATGGATTTTAGAGATTCGAGTTCTGAAAATAGGAGTGCCTTTCCTATGGGTAAGCAGAATAGGAACATGGAATTCAAAGATGCTGCCTCATCGCAGAGGCTGCCGTAGATCTGCAGAACTTGCAAGCATGGCTGCAAGAGCAGCTGCTGAACTTTCAAACCGAGAGAACATGACAAGGCAGTACTCAAGTGGGTCACATAGTTCTTCTGGCAACTTTATTTTTTATTTTTTTTGTTTGGTTCATTACATGACCTTCACAGTTCATAGTGGCTTGATCTTCTGATAGTTTTTAAGTCATGACTTTTGGATTGCATGCAGCAATTGGTATTTGATTTTTAGTAGTTGTATGGTACCAAGGCTGTATTTTGTAACAATAGTCAAATTCATGATTTTGTGATTGAATGTGAAACTGCAAATGTTAGTGATCGGTGCCATATAATTCGCATAGATAGTGAAACTATAATGTAAGTGAAGTGATCTGTCACGATCGTGATGGGCATCACGACCTGGCCGTGACAGCTTCTGCCTTGAATGTTGCTTCACTAAATGGTCGTCACGCCGCGTGATGGGTATCACGGCCTGGCCGTGACAGATTCTGCCTAGAAGGGGTCTGGCTCAGTTGACATGCCACGGCCGTAATGGGCATCACGGCCTGGCCGTGACAGATTCTACCTAGAAGGGGTCTGGCTTAGTTGACATGTCACGGCCGTGATGGGCATTACGGCCTAACCGTGACAGATTCTGACTTTTCATTCTTCCGTGTGAAATACGTCCCAAATCCATTGGAAAACAAAAATAAATCTGTCTGAAATCCGTCCGAACAATAACCAACAAAATCACAACATCCGTCCCAAATTCGTTGGAAAACAAAAATAAATCTGTCCGAAATCCGTCCGAACAATAACCAAAATCCGGATTTCCACGTTGTCCATATTCCGTCCGCAATCCGTCCGTAAATATTTTCGGACAGAATTTGGGACGGATTTTATAATTTCCCACGAGGCTTTTTCAGACGGATGACATTCCGTCCGAAATGAATTATCCGTCCAAAATTTGTCCAATTTTCGTCCGAAATCGGTCTGAAATTATGTCCGAAAAAGATGGATTTCTAGTAGTGGAAGCATGCCCGTGCTTAGGGGAAGCACGGCCGTGCTCGGGGTCGGAGTTTATAAATAAGAGAGTTCCATGAGGGTTGCGGTGGAAACCCCATTTTGACACTTTTAGCAATCCTAGTGTGACAGAAACCTCTCCCCTTTCCCTTCCCTTGAACCCTTTGAAGTTCTTGGTGCTCTTGAGTCTGTTTGGGAGAGAAGTCACGCGCGCTAGTGCCGATTAAGGTAACGTGATCATCCCTCTATTAATCTCTTATTCTTGTTTAATTGAATTTGAGATTAATGTTGCCCCTTTTGTTTGGCTAAGGCTTGAGGAACTCATCGAGTCGCTCGAGGGAATGAGATTAGTTTGCTTGCATTGTCGTAGTTGGAATCTTCATACCAGGTATGGGGAGAAGGGATAGTATGAACATGTAGGCATTGGAGGTAGCGTAAGATGAAGGGTCAACCCATGACCCTATTGCTTGCTATTTGCTATATGTTTATATATATTTAGTTGTAATTGGCATGCTTAAATCTTGAGTTGTTGTTAATATTGGTGATGAAGGTTTATGCCATAATTGGATGTGTTGATGATGATATCATCATGCCATGAATGAATGACTTGATTGTTGGTTGATGTTGTGAGTTGAATGTTGACGTTAATGTTAATAAGACTCTAATAAAACAATAGGGCTTACTAATAATACTTGGAATTAAAGAATGCTAATGATGACGAATGAAATTAAGGGATGATTTCCCAATGTTCATAAGACATGAACCGTAGTAACGAGAAGTGAGATTACTGCTCAACGGTGTAGTTAAGACCCTGGGATTAATCCATGAGTGCTTTAGGGATGTTAATAATGAAACAAGAATTAAAGGATTAATTCCCCATAATTATAAGACATGAAGATTAAATGAGAGTAACAAGTTAATGATTGATGGTTAGTTAAAAGCCAATAGGATTGATCTTTGAAAGCCCTAGGAAGCTTAGTAAGGGTTTCCAACCCTTTCTACCCAGATCAGTACAGCCATGCTCCAGTAAGCACGGTCGTGCTCAATAGACAGCATGACCGTGCTTGACTTAAAAGTCAGCACACCCATGCTGGGGGAAGCACGACCATGCTCCCCTATACAAAACAAACGCTGAAACATGGACAAGGGTGGTTTCACACAAATTGTTCCCAATGATATAATAAGACACCAATCAAAGTAAAAGCAAGATAGATAACCCAATGAAGACTTAACAAAGATAATTAAAAACAAATGCTAAAGATGGTTAAGTCGGTAACGATGTATTACCGCACGTTGTTGTACCTTGGTGCTTATTGGCCAAGGGGGCCTTGATGCTTAATGGTCAAGGTGTTGTTGATGTTGAACCTTGGTGGTTATTGGCCAAGGGGTCCTCGATGCTTATTGGTCGAGATGTTGATGATGATAAAACTTTGGTGCCTAGTGGCCAAAGTGGAGGTGGTGATTGTTTGATTGAGTAACATTGTTGCTCATATTCACGCATTGGAGATGTTAGTGGAGGTAGTGCAACATAGGGGAGGTCGTCCGGGGTGATTCATCTGAGAGTTAGGTGAATCTGGCCTCCCATGGTGGTGCATCCGAGAGTAAGGTGCATCTGCTATATATCCAAGGGGTTCACCCATTGTTTGGTGAACTATCGGCGTTGGTGCTTAATGACCAATGTGGATATGTAAATCCGAAGTTGACTTCCTGAGGTATATTGGATCCACATGCATAACGGAGTGGTGGAGTAGTACTGCACCGTATAGCATACATTGTTGAGATGATGTATATGATATGAATATGTTATATATGATGTTATGCTATAACATGCTTGATTATGATGTATGCTCATCTTGCTAACTGCTTCCTTTGCCGTTGTGTTTTATACATGTTTCTTACTCCCAATCTTTTGTTGTTTGCTTGCATATACCTTGTTATGCATAGGATGGTGAGCAGCCTGTTGAGGAGTGACTCTGAGAAGCCGCTACTCGTAGTCTAGGATTTCATAGTTTATGTTGTTATCCGAGATGTTTCTTGTTTTTGGTTATATCAGCTATGTAATGTGACATTAGGGTTGGGTTTGCTTTTATTGTTATGTTTTTTAACTTGTTTTATTTCCGCTTTGAGACGTTTGTTCATGTGGTATCTTCTACCCATGGTTTTTACTATTATGAAATAATATGCATGTCTTTTATTTTAAATTTATTTTATTTCTTTCTCTTTATGATGTTACAAATACATGTGGGGTAGAGGGTGTCACAAAGTTGATGTGCTTTTGTGATTGGTTCGATCTGTTGTTTACAGAGAACAAGGTTTTATTCTGTTAGTTTCTCTGAAATGGAAAGGGAAACACCGAAGGCGATGGCGTCACCATCGTTAGAGGCGACGACGCCACCATTGTCGGAGACGATGGCGGTGGTGGGTGGGGTAGAAGGAGAAGTAGGTCTCTCGTGAGCCTTGGATCTCACTGAGCTCTTGATACCATGTCAAGATTCAAGAGAAGAGAAGAGAGGGATGTAACTGAATCACTGAGCTTTTCATTACTGAATAATCTGAGATGAAACAAGTATTTATACAAGTGTATGGCAGCTTAACTGCCTAACTGAAAACAGTTACACAAAGCTAGCTATGGCAAGAAGACACTCGCAAGATTTCTTGCCTTACACAATACTCTAACAATCCTCAGGTTCTTAGTGTTCACCTAAGCTAATAATGTTATTTGAACCTCTGAAAAGTTGACACTTGCAATACCTGGTTAATGACATTCAAATTCGTAGTTAATGATGTGTTGAGTTTGGTTAATGGATACACGTGTGATAGATGAGTAATTCACTAACGGACAACTTGATTAATGACGTACAAAATCTTATGGTTAATGAGTTATCCTATCTTAGTGGATCCGTTAACCTAACTCAGCATGTCATTAATCACAATTTTGAACGTCATTAACCAAGTGTCGGAAGTATTAAATTTTTTTATGTTCCAAATAACAAAACTTTGATTGGAATTCATTTTTTAATTAAAGGCTAAAATACCTTTTTGGTCCTTTATCTTTTTGTTAAAATTCATTTTGGTCATTTATCTTTAAAAAGATTCATTTTAGTCCTTTATGTTTCAAAAGTGACCCAAAATGGTCCTTTCTGTCATCTACCATCCAAACTCCGTTAGAAAATGGTGACCTGGCCGTTAACCCCTTCAGGGAACCAGATTCTCTACTGCAAAGTTGTCTCCTGCCCTCTCCAGCAACAAGATCTGAACCGTCCATCAAGATCCAACGGTTCAGAAAAATCATACTTTTATAATATTTAAAAAATTAAATAAAAGTAAAAAAACCCAAATCTTTATATCCTCTCGTCATCTACCGCTCCGTCCCTGTTCCTCATCCACCTGCAACGGATTTGCCGCCGCCATCCCGACACCATCACGGCTAGTCACCGTCACCCCTTCTTCTTCTATACCATACTTGGTATCCAAAAACTTCAATTTCATAACCTTCCTAGTCTCAAACTGAAAGTAACCATTGCAAGGTTGCGTCTCCCCATATCAGAAAAGTAGCACCTTGCCAACTACTGCTACTGACCCAAAAAGTAAAATCTCCTCCAAATTGAAGAACGCAGCATGGTGGCAAATTATATCGTTTTATTCTTACCACTTCATTTCATTTTAATGGCACGTAAAGAATTTATATGAAGCATCTGGGATGAGGAACAGGGATGGCGGCGGCTTTACATGGCGGTCATGAACGACGGCGGTTGACGTCCACGGCGGTGGGATGGCGTCTACTATGTTCTTATGTACAGTACGAAAATAATTTCCATTTTTCATTCTTAATCTTGCATCACGCCTCAACTTGAGGAACTTATCCATCGAGCTCTCGGACTCGGATCTGTGGCTAAACCAAGTAAAATTTTTGGAGTGTAAAACTCTCAGATTAATTTAGGCAGTGAGCACCATTTTGAAGACAGCAAAGCTGCAGTACCGAATAAGAAAAGAAATTGTGAGATCTGCCTATCTCTTCCTCTGGTCACTCCTGGCCCGGCGCCGTCGTTCCCCACTTCCTGTGCAGCCTCTCCCTCCATTTGCACATCTGCCTAGGGTTTCAATTCGGGGAAGAAGACTTAATTGGGGGAAGAAGAAGAATGCCACTTAGGCTATGATTAATGGCACAAGTGACGGACTTATGAAAATGATCATTTTGGGTCACTTTTGAAACATAAATGACTAAAATGAATTTTTTTAAAGATAAAGGATCAAAAAAAATTTTACTCAAAAGATAAAGGACCAAAAACATTTAAACTACTACTTTTTTTTCTCTTGGGCAAATTTTGACAAATTGAGTTGTCAAACAAAAGTGTCAAACGTTAATTATTTTCGGCCTTGTCCAAAGAATTATAATATCATAATTGTTATCTAATAATGATAAAAAGATTCACACAACTCCTTGGTTGTCTCACCTACATTGACTACTCATGCTCAAACCTTGGACAAGAAGTTTTAATTCTCCTAAATGCACCAAGTTCCCTTATAATATTCCGAAAGAGACCATAATAGTACACGTTTAATTATCCTAAATGCGCCAGGTCAATGCTTCCTTATGATCTTCCGAAAGAGACTACAAGTACAGCAATCCGTGAACAAAAGTTACATATCGATGAAAGATTTTATCAGGTGATAGTATTGATAAAGTTTTTTTTTTTTTTTTTGACTAAAGTATTGAGAAGGTTATAATGGCAAGGCATAGTAAACGAGGTAAGATCAACCCCAACCGCAATTGAAATGGATATTTTCATGTGATTTTTACATGACAAAATTATGTAGAGAAACAAAAAAGAAAAAAGACTATCGCACCGAAAAATATATAGAAGCAAAATTAATCATTCAATCAAACCAATTGAAAAGTGAGCATAAAAAAACATGAAAGAATCTATTCGGGTTGGCACCCAACAAAACAAAAAACTCGTAAACTACCAGCAAGAAATCTGCTATACAATTTTCAATTTCATCGTCTATATTAAAAAACAATATAAATGAAATTGCATTACAAGTTAGTGCTCATTATCTAATTAGTTACAGTACTGGAGTTATTATATTTATAATAATGCAAAATTGTATGACGAGTACACCTTTATTGCAAATTAAGTTGAGAGACCCCTTCTATGCTTTCCATATAGATTTATGAGAACTCAGAATAAAAGCTGACTTACAAAGAATACATGAGATATTACCACCTAAAATAATCTGAAATTTATTTCCATAACTTGACGGAGCTGTCATGACTGGCAGAGGCAACCATTCCAGTGACATGAGACTGTGCCAAAGCAGATATTATATTCTCGTGTGCTGAAATTGTCATGGTTTTGTTTTCAGCCATGTTCCACAGCTCTAAGCACTGCATACCACAGTAAATTGAAAAAGAAAAAAAAAAATAGTAAATTTGCAACAGAGCAAAACATTATATGATTTATCAAAGAACAAGGAAAATGCTGAGCTGAACGCTTTTTTCTTTGTTAATTTGAGATTAGAAAATTCTGAATCACCTTAATTACTCATTTCCAAGATTTTTCTAATCACCGTGAGTCCGTGACAGAATAATGATTCGGTGAAAAATTTCATGACATAGGTTAAATTAAGAACAGTGCTACTACCAACACACTATTTTTAACACTCTCCAACACACCCTTTGTTATTGGATGAAATTCATGTGAGTCCCACTAAATACAGTGGGTATCACATAAAATTCATGACACCTCATGAAATTCATCTAATAATAAAGAGCGTGTTAGAGAGAGTGTTGAAAAGTGTGTTACTTTAGTCCAAAGGACATGAAAGCAAAGGAAAATAAATCATAAAAAACATAAATGGATTTAGATCTTACTAGAAGAAACAAAAATGATTTTAAAAACTATATCCACTATTGCAGCATTTTTTTTGGTTCAATATTTGGATGGATATTAGCAATTAATTTGAAACTAATTCACTCACTAAGCCAACCGTGTTGTAAGGCTAGAATTTATTGATTTTACCAACTCAATGTAATACCTGATGCATACGTAGCCCCAAAAATTGGTTTTGAACCCACCTGTTTGTTCCCACATATAATGAATAAAAATACTTACCGAAGTCCCTCCGATAACCAACAAAGTTGAGTAACTTGGATGAAAAACACAGGAATGAAACTGGTTCGCAGTTGAGATGAGCTCCTGAATGCATTCTCCTGAAGACAATGACCAAATCTTCACCAAATTCTGACTCACAGAGGCCAAGATATCACCATTTGCATTCCAGCAAATATAATTCACTATTTCAGGATGACCCTACAAAAGAAAATGGATTTAACTACGAAAACCATTACATATGTAAACATTGAAGCAAAAAGACAATTGATTCTTGAACAAGATATCCAAATTTTGACTCCATTTACAATACTAGTGTCTTGTGTGCTTGCTGATTCACCTTTCAATTAATTATTTATTTATACTATATATCAAATTTTTAACTTAAAGTTGGATAAAATGGAAGAGCAGCATGAAGAAGGAAAAAAAAAAAAAAGAGGCAGAGAGGGAATGGAACAAATTCCATCTGGTAACAAGGAATTGATTGGCGAGAAAATTTGAAGAGTAACCATTAAGATATGAAGCAAGGGTGTCAAATTTATTTTAGATATAGTATAGCTGAACTAGTATGCATATACAAAATACCTGTAATGAGTACATTTGTCTGTCAGTTTCAACGTCAAAAATTGACACTACTTTATCAGAAGCTGCTGCCAGGAAATGTCCAACTCTGGGCTGAAACCTCACTTGTGCATTACCTCCCTGAAACAATCATTTTAAAAATTAGGGATACATCATAAAATGTTGAAAGAGGAAATGATAAACGTTTTTACTAAACCAACCTTAGATACACGGGTGCAGGAGGATGAAGTAATATTCCAATAGCGAATTTCATTGTCATTATCACAGAAACAAAAAAGATCAGTTTTCTTAGGGTGGAAATCAAGAGACATCACGGCTGAACTGTGTCCACTATATTCTTGAATACAATAGCTTGGCTGCATTGGGGGAAAAAAGAAAAAAAATAGAGTTACTTATAATGGTATAAAGAACTACAAGAGAAAAATGATAGTCAAACCCATCGAAGAAATGGTGCATCAAGAAACTAGAGTCTAGGTTGCAAGTTTTGAACATAAGATGTAAAATACATGTTACACCTAATCTTTAGACAAACTAGGAAAAAGTTGTTACATTGGCTGCATCCCATAGTCGCACAGATTTATCAACTGAGGCTGTTGCCAGCTGAGAGGAATTTGGTCTGAAACGGACATCTGTAATAACTGATTTGTGTTCTTCAGGAGTGCTCTCTCTCTGTAAATTGTCCATGTTCCAGATGACAACCTAATACACGCCCCCATGAAAAAGGAAATATAGGACTGTTAGTATTTCTAATTTGTATGAAAATTTGCCCACAGCAGTTTTTTAGCAAAATAAAACTAAGATTAAAGGCCAATGCCCCAGTCCCAACACTCCCAAAAGAGCAAAATATCATTTACATGCACAACCAAATCAAAATATCAGAAGAATGCCTTAATGCGCACAATATGTGACAGAATGGCACAACCGTAGAATGAGATCATTAGTGAGTACATGGAGAATACCGATGCCATAAGGTTTATCAGAAAATGTTGTCAAAAGTGTGACAATTGGAATCCTAAATCATTAACTTAGGAATAAAGAGATAGGCATGACACAGTAGAGAAAATCCTTTAGAGTGCTAATGTTTAGATGAAAATAACAAAATATCATGTTCACCAGTTCTGTTCCTCAAATGTAGCACACTGTCCTTATCGTGCAAGCAAGTTACCTTCTTGTCATGTCCGGCACTGGCAAGTAACTTTCCATTTGAAGAAAAATGACAGCAAGTAACTTTGTTGTTCCTTGTTCGTATGCATCCAAGTTCGGCAAAGGTGAAACCTGAAATGGACAATGTGGTTACTTAATGGTACTTTCCCAGAATACTTTACAAATCCTGAAGAGGGAGAGCCATAAAAGCTACCTTTTGAAGACTCCTTTTGGTGCTCAGCCGGACTTTGCTTTATTGTTCCATAGAGATTCCCACCATCTCCTCCATCATTTGATAAAAATGACTCAACATTATCATCTAAAGCACCAACATCTCCAAATCGCTCCATGTCATCCTGCTTAATGAAACAAGAGTGTCAAAAACAGTGAAATACAAGTAGCTCAACTTATAAATTCAGCATCTAAAAAAGCAAAAGCACCCATGTAATAAAATTATTAATAAAACTTACCAGCAGATTTGAAGATGATGCAAGGCCTCCTGCACCATCAGCACCATACATCATCAAGCTCTTCTGCACACTGTTAACATTTTGCATGCTACTTGCTGCATTTATTCCATCACCAGGTGTGTGTGTTGATGGTGGTGAACTAGGTGAAGGACCAACAGTGTTTCCAGTCCCGGTGCTATTGGCAGCCCCAGAAGAAGGTTGTTTTCTTTTTCTGTTATTCTGATGACATAGCAAAGTCAGTGCGAGTTAGTTTAGAAATAAATTTCAAAAAAGAATGAAAAAAAATGTCATTGCAAATGAATCTAATGCCTGCTTCCAATGTCTTAAGTTAGTAGATTAACAAATGCATGCTTCCAGATCCCTCCCCTCTTCCTTTCTCCAGCACAAAAGAAAATAAAAACAAGCAATATTATTTTGGTGAAATAAAGGAACAGTGTGAAATGATGTACAACCTGCTGCATTTGCTGCTGCAATTGCTCCTGCTGCTGAGATGAAGAATGTTGCATCTGAGCCATTTTCATCTGCTAGAAACCCATTTACAACTAAAAAATTTGAATTGATCGTAGGGTCTATTACATTGCAGTTTCTAATGCAAGAAAGGCATGAACAATGCAGACCCTTAGCAACTTAAAACCAGTTTATATGAATTACTACAGTAAATAAACAAAGCTGATACATACAATGTAGGCACATGATTTTTGTTTCTTGCTTTTTAAATTCAATCAGTAAGTTCAGACTACTTTAGACATACATATTTTTTTCTGAACAAACAGCAAACATGGCAGATAAAGCTAATAGCACTATAGCATAATACAAGCACTTGGTCCCAGAGAACCCTCCTAGTTGCTCAAAAAAAAATGAAATTTTACTTGTCTACTCTTTTAAAATGCCGATGGGTAAGGGAGATCAGAAGTTAGACTATTAATCCCCAAATAATATACTCATAGTACATAGTTTACATTAGAGGATACAAAAATTTTCTAATGCTTATTGTTAGTGATATAAAAGTATAAAACTATTTATGTAATTATGTCCCTTCAGCTAACAGCTTACTCTTTTAAGAGAGTTATTTCTTGACATGGCATCTAAGCTTCTATGACGAAGTGGTCAGGAGTTTGATAGGAACCGGTATGCTATTACAGAGAAAATAGGGAAAATCCCTTGGTTACAGAACACTATCGCAGATCCTCGAGGGTCTGCACCTCCCAATGCCCAAAGGCCCCAATTCACTCGAATGACAAGATATCCCTCTCTCTCAATCGATCCTCTTACTTATAGGCAACATGCCTTATTTCTCCTAATTATCTCCCCTAACTCACCCACTAACTAGCCAACTAACTAACTAACGAGGGATTACTTATTAGAGTTCAATCCTTGCTATCCCCATTCATCTAAATAAAGTTGAATTTCAACACTAGGTTGAATGGGCCTATGCACTGTCCATGCTTCAAGCCCAAAAGGCGGTAGCCTCAGAGGACATGTTAGAGATATATGCTCATAAGACTTTACCTAAAAGCTTAAACATTTAGGAGAGTTGGTTCTTGACAATAGTTTACATAAGCTAGGATCTTAGAAAATTATAACACATATTCATACACAACGAAAAGCTAGATATGGCACTGATTGCACATATATGATGTCCATTGATTTTTAACCTATTGTGCATGCAAATCAAATGTTGATCTTCCAAATTGCTATTTTCTAACATTTTAAGTGCTAGTCCAACCTTGGGTGAACCAGATTGAACTTGGGAGCACATAGATCCATCATTCCTGGAGGACTGGCCATCCTTTGCACTCAAGCTACCTCGAGGAACGCCACAAAGTCTACGTGGATCCATATCACCATAATTAGCTGAATTTCCAAGGTTATTTTGTGCCTGAGCCTGTGCCAAGACCTGCTGCTGTTGTGATGCCAAAAGGAACTGATTTTGGGTTGTCAAATTAGGCTTCTGAACTTGTACACCTAAACTAGGTCGCAGTTGATCGATTCCCTGTAAAAAGGAACAAATCACATTCCACTCTCAAAGATTTGAACAGGTTTTAGAAAGGAAAAAAGTACATTGCTGAAGAAAACATTCAACTTACAGTTAGAGGCCACCCTTTTAGTGGAAGACCTGTAACTCCTTGATTTAACCCTGAAGGATTATTTTGAAAAAATCAAAAAAATAATCATTACTCGTTAGAATGGTTTTACACCTTTACTATGTCTGATATTCAGCAAAATACCAGAGACCAAACTTTAGTAGCCTTATTGATGAAACTACAAAAACCCACTTACTAATGCATAACAGAATCAGGTAAGAGGTAGCAAAGCTTGCATTTATAAATAAGTTTCATCATCACTCAAGAAGATATGTTGGAGCATAGTTACAGATTCACTCAACAACCCTATGAACGCGTACCGGATTTTCCGTATCACATACTGTGTACCGGATTCGTCATAAAGAAAGTTTTAATACAATTTCAAAAAGTGACGAATCAAGTACCCACATACCAATAGTATCCTCACATACTATGTCTTGGAATAACTATTTTAAACTTGTGAAATAGGATTATTAAGCCAATAAAAATATGAAGTGTTTTCTTTTGCATCCCAGAAACACAAGGCAAGATGAAACAACATTCTGGCCCTCAAACCACAGCAATGTTAAAAAAAAACAAAAGGAAACCTTGAAGAAAACACACGGAGAAAGAGAAAGAAAGGAACGTGCATATAGATATTTCTAACAACTCGAAAACAAAAAAGAACTGGTTAGTTAAAGACATAATATCCCATGTGATGCAAAACCCCTGTTAGCACGGTAGTTAGGATGTTAGGCTGAATAGGTTGTTAGCTTAGTTTTATCTCTTAGTATCCTATACTTTAGGATAACAAATTCTGTTTTTTTCCTTTTTATCTCTTATCTTTTATATGCTGAGATTAGTTTAAATGTAACAAAGTGATTGCATCAGATTTCAGAGATAAATGAAAACAGTGTTTTTGTAGCTTTCTTTCCTCACTTAACTTTTATGTTATCAGATTTAGAAGGTTAATTGTGAATTGAGAGAAACTTCTGCTACTATGGCCAATTCTGGTACAAGCGGGGGTGATGGTTCTGAGAGTCAGATCTCACAATCAATCCCCACAATTGTACCCGTTGTACATCACTCTGATGGTATGTCTCTTCAAATTACTACTCATAAACTCTCTGGAAAAAATTTGTCCAATGGTCTCGCTCCGTTCAATTGGTGATTCGTGGCAAAGGGAAGTTTGGTTACTTGGATGGTTCCATCAAGAAACCTGATGCTAAGGATCCAGTGTTTTCAAACTGGGAGATTCAAAATTCTATGGTCATGGCTTGGCTGATTCATTCAATGGAGGACAGCATAGGCGATACTTGTTCTATACCACTGCAAAGGAGATCTGGGATGCTGTCACATTAGCGTATTCTAATTCGCAAGATTCATCACAAATTTTTGAACTCCGGGATCGTGCTCGTAATTTGAGACAAGGGGAGATGTCTGTAACCCAATATTTCACTGCATTAAAGAAGGTATGGCAAGAACTTGACTCTTTTCACATTTGTAACTGGAATGATACTATTGATGGAACCCAGTATAATAAGATGTTAACAGAGGACAGGATCTATGATTTTCTTGCTGGTTTAAACCATGAGCTCGATGATGTTCGTGGTCGCATCTTTGCAACGAAACCTTTACCAGGTATTGATGCAGTTTTTTCGGAGGTTCGTCGAGAAGAGAGTTGAAAACGTGTCATGCTTGGTAGTCCATCCTTTTCTAATGTAGAGACCTCGGCTCTTGTTGTTCGGAGCAATGACAATAAAAAGAAGTCTCAATCTTGCAGTGATCAGTGTCAGCGTCCCTATCATACTAAGGAAACTGCTGGAAGCTTCATGGTAAGCCAGCGAATTGGGTGCCACGGGGAGCAAGAGGGAAAGAAGGAAAAGGTTTTCAGGCTACAAGTGAGCCAAACTCCAAAAAATCCTCCTCTCCACTTGTAAACTTCTTGGTAACAATGTTTCTGGTAATTCGGTGGTGGCACAAAAAGGTACTTCTTTGTCTGCAGCTAGCAATTTAGCGCTACAAAAGGTGAGTTGTGGATTATTGACTCCGGAGCTTGTTCCCGATTTAACTTGCAATCTTCTTTCTATAAGTACACCTTCAAAACACTTGAAGTGTGAAGTTAAATTTACGCCATCTACTTGTGTGTTTCAGGACCCGTCTTCGGGGAAGATGATTGGGAGTGCTAAGGCAGACTCCGGGCTATATTTCTTTGAGAATAATTGTTCGGTCAATTGTCATGTTCATGCCGATACCGGTCGCTCCTCAATGACTCGAGAACAACAAATAATGGTTCTGCATTTTAGGCTAGGACATCCAAATTTCTTGTATTTGAAACGTTTGTTTCCTTCTTTGTTTCACAATAAAAATGACTTTCAATGTGAAATTTGTCAATTAGCTAAACATAAAAGATCTTTTCTTCCACCTGTTTCATATAAACCATCTCAATTGTTCCTTTTAATTCACAGTGACCTTTGGGGTCCTTCTCATATCACAAGCTTAACTAATAAAAAATGGTTTATTACATTCATTGACGATCATACTGTGTAATACATTGGGTGTATTTACTCAAAGATAAATCCGAGACGGAACAAATTTTTAAAAACTTCTACTCCATGATCAAGACGCAATTTAATGTCACTATTAAAATTATGCGTAGTGATAATGGAACGGAATATTTTAATTCTGTTCTTGGTAACTTTATAAATCAAAATGGTATTATTCACCAAAGTTCTTGTGTTAATACACCTAAACGTAATGGTATTTCGAACGTAAAAATCGCCATCTTTTAGAAGTTGCTCGATCTCTTATGTTTCAATCCAATGTTCGAAATGTTTTAGGGGAGATCTTTGTTCTTACGACTGCTTTTTTAATCAACCGTATGCCCAAAGAAAATTTTGAACTTCCAAACACCTATGGAAGTTCTTTCTCAATCTTATCCAGATTCTGTTTCTTTTCAAAATTGGATTTGAAATTTTTTGGTTGTACCTCATTTGTGCATAATTCTGATTCAAATCGCAGATAAATTGGATCCTAGAGCCTACAAATGTATTTTCTTAGGTTATTCTTCTACCCAAAAGGGATATCGTCGCTATTCACCGAAAAGAGAAAATATGTTGTATCTCGGGATGTCAATTTTTTTGAACATCAGCCATTTTATGAAAATCCCTGTATTAACCTCCTCACAGAATTTTCATTATGAGTTTCCCTAAACAGACGGTTCCCAACCTCTTCCAATTGGGAATTATTTTGGGATTTTTCTCCTTCTTCGTATGGAAATCCATCCTCAACTACTTGAACACAATATCCCACCGACCTCACCTTCTCAATTAGCCATCCCACCTAATTCGGCCTCACCCACTCAAAACAATATCCCACCTCTTCACCCTCATATCCCAATGAATTCGGCCACACCTCTTGACCTTGAAATCCCACAAAATTCGCTTCAGCCATTATTCCACCGAATTCAACCCATGCTCCTCATATTGATATCCCAATGATTTCGCACCAGCCTTTTCACTTGGCTATTCCACCAAAATCGCCCCAAGATCCTGAAGTCAACATTCCACCGAATTTGTCTCCTCTTTCAATTCCAGATATTCCTTCAACCTCTGCGTTATCCAAATCTTCTGTTGGGCATCCAAAATTGGGACTATTAAATTCGGATTTGGATGAACCTAGCCTCTTAATTCGTAACTTACACTCGGCAGGGGGAGAAAATCAAGTGCCTCTGGTACGGTATTTTCAGAAGAGGCATAAACATGTAGAGAAAAAATCTCCCTTGACTTGCCAACCTCAAGCTTCAACCTCGGATTCTGGTACTGATATCACTTTGGCTGATTTGGACGTTCCCATTGCCTTGCGAAAAGGAAGTAGATCATGTACAACCCATCCTATTTGAAACTTCGTTCAGTATGGTCATCTTACCAATTCAGTTAAGGCTCTAGCTGCAAACTTGGCTGAACTGAAAATACCAAACAAGGTGGAGGAAGCCTGGCAACAAGATGAATGGAGAAAGGCCATCATGGAGGAGATGCAGGCTCTTGAAAAAAATTAGACATGGGAGATTGTACAACGACCTATGGAACAAACTCTTGTTGGGTGCAAATGGGTCTTTACAGTCAAATACAAGGCAGATGGATCCGTACACCGTTACAAGGCCAGGTTGGTTGCTAAGGGATATACACAGACATGTGGTAATGATTACTACTAGACTTTTGCTCCAGTTGCAAAAATCAACACAGTTTGAGTTCTCTTGTCTTTAGCAGCTAATTTGGAATGGCCTCTACATCAATTGGAGGTAAAAAATACGTTCTTAAATGGTGATCTTACAGAGGAGGTGTATATGGATTTGCCACCTGGGTTTGATGAAGAAAAGAAATGTGGAAAGGTTTGTTGACTAAGAAAGGCATTATATGGGTTAAAGCAGTCTCCAAGGGCATGGTTTGATCGATTCACCAAAGCTGTTAAAAGAGAAGCGTATAAGCAGGCTCATGGAGATCATACTCTGTCCTTTAAGCATAAGGATGGTAAGATTGCATTACTTATTGTCTATGTGGATGATATAATCGTAACAGGGGATGATTTAGAAGAAATTCAGCAGCTAAAGAAGCAATTGGCACTGGAATTTGAAATGAAGGATTTGGGGAATATGAGATATTTTTTAGGCATGGAAATAGCTAGAAATCAAACAGGTATTTCAGTTTGTCAAAGAAAATATGTATTGGACTTATTGAAAGAAACTGGGATGATGGGTGCAAACCAGTTGATCCTAATGAGAAGTTAGATTCAAATTCTGATACAAGCCCCTTTGATAAGGGAAGATATCAACGATTGGTTGGAAGATTGATTTATTTATCACATACCAGACCAGACATTACTTTTGCAGTCAACTGTGTAAGCCAGTTTATGCATTCACCTAATGAAAATCATATGAATGCGGTCTATCGAATTCTTAAGTACTTAAAGGGAACTCCTGGAAGAGGTTTATTTTTCAGGAAAAATGAAGAGTGGTCGATACAAATTTACACAGATGCTGATTGGGCAAGATGCTGATTGGGCAGGTTTTGTTAGTGATCGGAGGTCTACATCAGGTTATTGCTCTTTTTTGTGGGGCAACCTGGTGACTTAGCGAAGTAAAACACAACCAGTGGTGGCTAGAAGTATTGCGGAGGCAGAATTGAGATCAGTTGCTCATCGGGTAATGTGAAGTTCTATGGCTCAAATTGCTTTTGGAAGAATTGAAAGTTGACTTCAAGATGCCTTTGAAGATGTAGTGTGACAACAAGGCAGCAAATGATATCTGTCACAATCCAGTGCATCATGATCGAACCAAGCACGTGGAAGTGGATAGACACTTCATTAAAGAGAAGATAGATGATGAAACTCTTTGCATGTTATATGTGCCTACTTCGGAGCGAACAGCAAACATTCTAACCAAAGGTCTTCACAAACCAGCCTTCAAGAAATTTATTGACAAGCTGGGAATGCATAACTTGTACTCACCAGCTTAAGGGGGAGTGTTAGCACGGTAGTTAGAATGTTAGGCTGAATAGGTTGTTAGCTTAGTTTTATCTCTTAGTATCCTATACTTTAGGATAACAAATTCTGTTTTTTTCCTTTTTATCTCTTATCTTTTATATGCTGTATATATAGCAGATTAGTTTAACTGTAACAAAGTGATTGTATCAGATTTCAGAGATAAATGAAAAGTGTTTTTGTAGCTTTCTTTCCTCACTTAACTTTTAACCCCACTAAACTCTTTCTCCTGTTTTGGATAAATGGAGATGTTTAGAGAAGCAAGAATATTACATAGAAAGAGGACTATAAGAAATCCTCTTAAACAAGCCATGAACAGAAAAATTAGCTCAAATGAGCCCACCCATCCCTCTGCACATCTGAAAACGACACTTCTTATTCTAATTGGGTATGAAACCAAAATATTAATTTATAGGTTAAACTAATAGTTTGGTCCCTATATGTGACATTGGTTTTGAGTTTGGTCCCTATACGTGTAAAATTTGAAACCAATCCCTATATGTAGAATTATTTTTAATTTGGCCCTCGCCGTTTATTGATGTTATAACGCCTCACATGATAGGATCAAATTCAAAATGATTGTTACATGTAGGGACTAAATTCAAATATATATATATTTTTAATTCAGTTCCTACATGCGACCAACATTTTCAAGTTGGTCCCTATACTTCAAGTCTAACAAACGTTATAACACCAATAAATGGTGAGGACCAAATTAAAAATAATTGTACATGTAGGGATTGATTTCAAAAAATTCACGTATAGGGATCAAATGATTAGTTTAACCTAATTTATAATAGTATCAAGCCCCAACAATTAAATCTCTAATTTCAAACCTAATACTAATAACCAAATGGATTTTTTTCTTTATATAACATAACTTCATAGATATTAAATTTCGTTATTCACCAGTGTTTTCTTTATCTCTATTTTCTTATGCAATAATGCAAATAATTCCAGAATTATCCTAGACACAACCCATTGGACACCAGTAGAAAATTAGAGGCTAGACCATTCAGAATTTAAGTTACACCAGTAGTCTACATAAGCCTTTTCTAGCATCTTTGAGAAGCAAAAGATCTGTCACTTTGCATCTGTTTTTACATAGAAAATTCTGCTTTGACTATCAAACTTCATGGTTTTGAGAGGGGAGGCTTGAAGACTCTAAAGCATGGGTACCCCAAAAGTTGTGGCATACCCGTACCGGGTACCGATACGCGTAGGTATGTACCAGATAATACCAATTTATTATTATTATTATTGTTATTATTATTATTATTATTTGAGTATGCGGATTAGGTATGGCAGAGTAAACTTTGGGTGCGGATCATTCAAAATCTACATTGTTTTGGGCTAGAAACTTAGGTTTTTTTCTTTTTTCTTCCCAGCCACACCATGATGTTGATTATGTGAATCACATAATCAGTCTCTCATCCTCACATCTTAGCTAGTTTTGGGTCGCCTCTCATCTTAAGACACTCGCATCCTCTGCCAGTGTCGATGGTAGCGCCGCTCCTCTGTACACATGCCTTAGATTTGTTTAAAAATATTGTATCTCGTACCCGTGTCCTTACTGGGTCCCGGTGCTGTACCCATATCCGTGCAGCGTAGCTTGAAGATACACCAGTTACCATGGACCAAAGTATAACAAAGGCAGACTGGTAAAAACTGTTCATACTTCATAGATCATAAGGAATAGAAATTTGAATGAAACAAACCATAAATAACAATTTTTGACTCTGAAGTTGGATTTCGCCATAGACTAGTACTTAAACTTATGCTGGTATATGATGGTATACCCAACAAATTCACAGTAACTGACAAATATTAGAAACACTCATTGGCTAAGCAGTGGTAGTTGACCAAACATTTAATGCATGATACTTAATAAATAGCTTTTCCTGATATTATTTAACTTTAAACATACAAGTCAAACACAGCTTTTGGTTTTTTTGTTTTTTTTTATCAACACAGATTTTGGTTGAAGCTGTAATGCCACATATTAATATTATATCCATCTAACACCAACTCTTTTTCACAATATTTATCTTATAAGGACTCATCTAACACATAATATATAATATATACAGACAGATACTTCAATATTAGTCTCCAGAAAATGAAGTATAAACACAGTTCCACACCTTGGTTTGCTGTTTGTAAAGGTTTTAACTAAAATGCTGAGTAAAGGTGAGCATAGTAACAATACCTGCACCGACTAGCCCAGATTTTGACTGTAAAATTGCTTGTCGATAAACTGATGTATCCATCGGTAAACTCTTTGGAGTGCCACCCAAGTTGACTTCTCCTTTGATGTCCTGCAAAATCCAAGTATCAAGTTGCTTATCATGGTAGAAGCAAAATGAGAGAAGAATTCAAACAAATAGAAAAGGAGCATGAAATGGCTAACAAGCATATGGTCCAAGTGGTTACAGTGGTCAAAGGAGTCCGTGCCTGAATTTGCTGCAATGCAGTGGACATATTCCCTGAATTGCCTTGAACCAACTGGCTGGAGCGGCAAAAACAACCCAAAATATTAGTAGTCCACTACATCATGTTAAGTTCAAGCTAAATACTCTAGCTGACAGTAACTATAAAGCTAGCAAATTAACCCTTGATGAGTGGTTCCTGATTTGAGAAGGGCCATCCTATTGCCATCAATAAGAACTGGGGATGCCTCTGAATCCACTGAATGAGGATGCCTCATTCGTTCTTCATACAATTTCATTGCCAACACACTTGCTGGTGGCTGCCCCAACATTCCCTCAGAGTTCATGGCATTTAAAGAACCACCAAGTGCAGGATGATTAGGATCTCTTCGTTGTAACTGTGCACTGCGCTGCTGCATTAGTTGCAATTGTTGCATTTGAAGTTGTTGTTCCCTGGCCTTCATTTGCTGGGTCTGTTAACTAAGATTCAGTTTGCTACCAATATTTTTTTAAAAATTAATAATAATAATAATAAGAAATCAACAGTACAAATATTACGTAATAAGAGAACCTCAATGTAAGCTGCAGCAGGCTCAGAGTGTTTCTCATTAGTCCTTGCAATGAATATGTCCCAGAAGACAGACCACCACTCAAAAAGAAATCCTCCGGGCGCATCAATTGCTATCAAAGACCAAATAATACAGTTCACATTCATACCGAATTGTTCCATTAACTTCAGGACATAACTAGTGTAAACTTATAATTGATGGCCATTTGAGTTGAACTAGGATTTTATTTTATTTTATTTATTGAAGAAGAAACTTTGTTAGAGAAGAGAAATAAACAACTACAACTTGCACAAGATCAAAAGGATAAGTGAACCTCCTATATGAAAACAAAGCCAAAACAAACAGGAAAGCACATCAACTAAGCAAAACTTGCCAGTTATCTGCATGTTTACCAAAGCAACCCCTAAACCATTAATTCATAGTAACATGGAGATGAGACGGGTTACAACATTGAAGAATAACTAACAATCTTACCAACTGGATCCGTTGCAACTTTCCCTTCTGTCATAAAAGCTTTTGCAGAGGCATGTAATTTTCTTTTCAAAAGATAATCATGAATATAAACGTCAAGCCTGAAGCACGACACAAAACCCAAGGAGGTAAACATCAATACAAAATGTTTCACAAGATCTAATAATTCAGAAACAAACCTAAAAAGAAAAAAGTGTAAGAAAAGAAAGAAATAATCCAAGCGTGTCACAGGTTGCATACATTTTATCTGCTTCCCAGTTACTCTGAGCCATAGCAGACTTCATTTGAACAAACTCAATTTCCAAGATACTTCTTCTCTTGTCTGAACACAAGGAAGGAACGCATGATTTTAAGAAAATTAACATATAAGAATCACCCCCCACAAGACACAAGTACACAACAGAATCAATTTTTCTTTTCCCTTATTCAATTACACTTTTTTTAAAGAGTATGGTGAAATTTGAACTTCATACACAATCCTTGGCAAGTGACAACTAAATCACCTAAAACTAAAGAGTTTTCTTCTTTTCCCCTTTCAAATTCTCAGAAACAAGACAGAACAAAGAGGGTGAAAAAATAAGCAAATAAAGCACAATTAAATAACATAAAAAAATATTCCATACCAGTGCTCTATGGATCAAAGCTTACAACAACACCCCACTAGATGCCCACCACATGAAAACCTAACACAAGCCATAAAAAATCATAATTAACCAAAATTGAACCCAAATAAGGGGAAGCAGGGAAGAAGGATTCTTCCTTTTGGACAATATACAAAGAGAAATTTGTTATACAAAAACCACACACACGGCAAGAGGATTAATTAAGTGTATAGTTTATCAGCAAAGAAAAAGAAGATATGGGAAATTTTCCTCCAGGAAAAGAACAAAAGGGAGCATAGGACTTGCTTGAGCGTCACTGAAAGTGAAGTAGAACACAACTTTCGCTTGTGCATATGAAAAAAGTACAGAGAGAGAGAGAATAAATACTAGGATACGAGATATTTACTTTATCGAGTTTCTCTTGAATCATTTGAGTTGATATCTTTTTTTTTTTTTATCAAATATTATAGGATTTAATTGGGTGTCTGAAAAAAAATGATTTAATTGGTATATTGACAATAAAAAAAATTTGTTTACTAATTATAAATTGATATATTATTAAAAAAATTGACTTTTGTTTTATTTATTTTGAAAATTATTTATATCATAATTTTTAATTGATTGATAGTATAAATACTTTAATCTAATAATAATGTATGTCAAGGAAGAAGCTCCTCTTGTGGAGGAGTTATAAGAGATGAGTTTGGTAACTTTGTAAAGGGCTTCTTCTGCAAGCTGAATCCCTGTAATGTGCTGCTAGCCGAATTTATGGGGTTGCTATATAGTATAAAAATTGTAAAGTCCCTCGAAAAAGTTATTTTCGAAGTGGACTCCTTGATTATCATTGAGTTAATTTCTAAAGGCTTCTCTTTCATCCCTTACATCAAACCTCTACTTGAAGAGGCAATCTCTCTCCTTAGAGCCCCTGAGTGGCAAACCTCGTTTAGTGTAGTAAATAGAAATGTAAACTCTATTGCTGATTTTTTTAGTAAATAGAGGGCATTCTTCCCTTTTTACTATTTCTTTTATTGATAGTCTTAATATTCCATTGAGCTTAATGGTAGAAAAAGATTTGGGAGGGATCTGTCCTCCTACCCTTGCTTGATTAGTTAATATAATCCTTTGTTATAAAAAAATAATAATAATAGGGTATGTCAATTAAACTCTTATTAAATCAATGATATATATAAAAAATACAATCTTGTTAATTAATATTAGGACAAGAAATTTAAAAAATAAAAATATCAGTGTCCGATATCTTAGATATTTTATTCTATAATAAATTTATTCCTCTGTATACGTCGCATTTGAAAAAAAAAATTATTTTTGAGGAAAGATTTCAACCGGTGCCTCATGAAAAATAATGAGATATATTTCATTTCTAAGAAATATAAAATATCAATTTGGACATTTCAATCCACAAAAATTTTAAATAAAGTTCAAAATAGTCCTTAATAGGGACTAAATATTCCTAAAATTTATCTTAAAAATAACTATTTTCAACATCAATTAAAATTTTGGGGGTCTAAAATGTCACAAATCGGTATTTTCCATTTCTCATGGACCAAATATGTCTCGATATTGTTTGCCAGTGAGCAAATTGGGTTTTTACTCTATTACTTAAAATCTCATAAACTATTTTCTTTGCTTTCAGTTTACTGTTTTTATTTTCTATTTTCAAAAATAATTACTAAACTTTTACATTTTTTTATTTTGTTTCTTGTTTCCAAAAATTTGTATAGAAAACAACGAAAACAACAATAAAATCATTTTCAATATTTTCTTTACAAATATTTGAAAACAAGAATAGAATGGAATCAAAATAACAATTTTGTAATTATTTGTTAAGAAAGATGCTAACAAATGTCTTTAAGAAATTGGTTAAGAGATAAAAATAATAATAAAATTATTGGGAAGTGTTAATGTTTTAAGAAGGGTTATATTTATGTTTTCCATGAAAAGTTGCTTTTACTGTCAGTGCCAATATTTTTAATTTAAATATAATTAAATTAATAGAAACATATTTTACTTTTTAATTTTTAAAAAAATATAAAATAACAAAATTAGTCTTGTTTTAAAATAAAATTTTATTAATTGAAAAAATTAATTTATATTTTTATATTTTATATTTAAAAATTTAATTTTTATTTTATTTTATTTTTATTTTATTTTTTATATTTTATTAGATTTTAAATTATTTTTTTACATTTTCGGTTTTTTATTTTTTTAATTTATTTATATTATACAAAATGACAAATTTAACCATGTTACAAAATTATGTATAATTTTTTAAAAAAAATAATTTTAAGCTTTTTAGATATTTCTATTAATTGAAATTCATTTTAATATTTTATAATTTTGAATAAATATTTTTATATTTTATTATACTTTAAAATATTATTTTATTATACTTTAATTATTTTATATTTATTATACTTTAAATCACCGTATCATTTCCCTTTAATTTCTAACTGAATCATTCCCACATGATATAATTTTAACTAGATGAACAGGATATGATATGATAGGTGCCATGATTGATTAATCTTATCATGTTAGCTCACCAAACAATAGTTTAAGACATGATATGATAGTTTATTTTATCGTATATCTTTTATCCTGACCACCAAACGAGCCCTAGGAGATTTAGATCCTCTCATATTGGGATCCAATATGAGGGCGTCATGTGAGGGATCTTACCATTAAGGCTTTGTTTGGTAAAAACTAGCGGATAGCAGATAAGTTAGTGGATAGCGGATAAGTTAGCTGATAGCGGATTAGCTAGTATGGATTTGATTTGAAGTGTTTGGTAAAACTAGCGATTGTACCAGCTGATAATGTAAAATGACATAAAAAGATATGTTTGCATGTTTTTTATATAAATATTATATATATTATTTATTTTAAAATAATTATAACTTTTAACACTTCAATTTATTTTAAATTATTTATCATTTAAAAAAGTAAAACATTAATAATTTTATTTTAGTTTTAATCATTTTTAATAAATAAAATGGAATAATAAAAATAAAATTATATATTGATATGATTTTATATAAATTTTTTTAAAAGTTAAAGATATATTTTCTATTTTTTATTTTAAATATAAATCTAAATAGTGAAATTAATTCTTATTTATATATTATGTTAAATGATTAGTATTTTATTTTATTAGCTAAGGATAAGTGAGGAATTAAATTAAGATAGTAGGGATAAAAATTGAAGAGAAAAATGATAAGCGATACGCTATAAGCTCAAACGCTACTTCAAGTTGCGTCTAGAAAAAATGTTATACGCTAGTGAAAAAACGTTATACGCTAATTTTAAAAATGACTACCAGACGGAGCTACTTTTCCATCAGCTATACGCTAACGAATTTGGCAAACCAAACAGAAACTAAATTTCATCGGCGAGTCTCATTTAAAAAAATACTCAAGTGACATGTAGAATCCAAACATGAAAGAATATAAATTTACCCTTAAAACACTTATTAGCATGACGAAAACAAAAATTAAAAATATGAAATTGGAATCAAAACAAACATGCACACCAGCGTTCTTTACTCTCGACAACATACCACACAACACGATATTCAACTATCAACATGGTGTGACACAGTTGGTAGATAATTAAGCCCTTTAAGCATATAGTCATGGGTTCGATTCCTGACTTATATATATAAAATAATATCTATTGGGAGAGGTCAAACCCTTAAATGGATCTCAGTACCTCGATAAATTAGTTTCTAACTTCCGACCAGAAGATACCCGAGTTTTAAAAAAAATAACACAAGATGCAACTTACGAAGGAACCGAGGTTTAGGTTTGGAACCCGAGCCACGTGATTCTGTTATTTTTGGCAGCTGTTTGAGGGAAGTGTAGTCATCGTCATACATCATCATTTTTTAATGTAAAAGTCCGGGTCTCCTTTGTACCTATTTTTTTTTTTCTTGTACTTGGTTGGTAGTGCATAACACTTGATATTTGATTATTATTATTATTATTATTATTATTATTATTATTATTATTATTTATTTTTATTTTATAATATTCTATTCATACTAATTCAAAATTCTCATTAAATTTATATACTTTTCAAAATGAAAATAGCAATATTTCATTGTTTCATTTTTTATTATTCAATGAAAATATTAAAATAAAATGTATAAATTTTATTTGATATTTTTATTACATTTTTTTTATTAAATTAAATTTCACAATATAAGAGAAAGTATATAAATGCATCAAAATTGTACCTTTTTCCAAAGAAGCATTGCATACATATAAACGAAGCTATAAATTTACTTTGATTTTAAAAATAAAAAAATTAACACTTGAAAAATTCACATGATTTTCTCTCATTTATAAACTTATAATAATACAATCACAAAAAACACTAAAGTGGTTTAAAAGGAAAATAAAATTTAAATATAAAATAGTTGTTCGTGTCGAGATCCGATTTGTCGGAATCTCGCCGTAGAACGTCAAACCAAGAGTAAATAATGGGGGTTGTTTTAGATTATGGCTTGACAGAATATGGTATTCCGGTCCTACGTATCCCAATGGGAATCAAAGCCAGACGTAGTTCTAGGTTCAACCATTGGTCATGCGGTGATCTCAATCCCTTAATCTTGTATCTGATTAATACCAGTGGGCAAGGACACTTCGGTAGTCTCTTAGTTAAGTTGATTCCTCCAATACGCTTAAGGGAGATTCACCTAGGTTAGTGAAAAAGTGTCTTCCTCTTAGGGTTGTCACTCCTTTTATAGTTGAGTCACCCGATCCCCTTTTTTAGAATTAGGTCTATCTCTTTATCACTTATCTCTTTTACCAATTATCCAACTAACAACATTCCTCTTATCTGATAAGATCTTAGTCATATATTGAGATAAGGTTGTTGGTTAAGTTTAGATAATTGTTGTTACTCGTGGGATCGGTTCCAAGCTCGGTGGTTGAGCTTATCACCTCGACCGGTACACAAGCCCCCCAAGCTTCAAGCTCAAAGGAGCATAGACGTTTTCACGACAAGAGTCGAGCTTGGCTTTAAAATTATTTTTGGAGAGTTTAGGATTTATTGAGTAAGACTTCACCCTTTTTTACCACAGTTCGATGGCCGATCTTCATACCTCATCTAACGTTTGAGTTTAGTGGCCTTGGAAAGTGAATCTAACGATCATTTCCTTTTAGTTATTTGGGTTTCCTAGTGGACGACCTTGACACATCGGCCCCTATTGATTTTCAGTTTGGTAGGATCGGTGACCGACCTTGGCATCTCGGCCCATATGCAAACCCCCCAAGCTTTGAGCTTTATTGAGCGTGAAAGTTTCATTGAATGAGTCAGTTTGTCCGAGATGGGGGTTGATATTGACATTTTAGTTTGTGCCAATATGTCAGTTTTTCGATCTCCGAGTTGAAAAGAGATGTGGTTATTGTCATTAAGGCATGGTTTGCTTTTGCCGTGTGGCCTTAATGGCATCATTTCTGAGACCTACTCTATGGCTGCATACTCAAGCCCTTAACTGCTACAGCGCGTTATCCGATGTACTCGACACGTGTTGCTCTGCTATTCGCGTACCGAACTTGCGCAGCTCTGAAGAGACGTTTCTCCTCCTTCGCACAGCAACTCTCATCATTACTTTTGAAGAGAAACGTTAGCATTTGTTTTTTGAAGCGGCAAA
This sequence comes from Sophora flavescens, assembly GCA_030762895.1. NCBI lineage: Eukaryota > Viridiplantae > Streptophyta > Magnoliopsida > Fabales > Fabaceae > Sophora > Sophora flavescens. The sequence continues at coordinate 123,214,409 of CM061068.1, forward strand.
GTCTATGCTATAAATTCATTGAGGAGTTCACTTGCCTCCTCTTCGCTTAAACCTTTCTTCTTCAAGCTCCTCTCCTTCAAGCTTCTGCACTCTCTTTTTCCTTCTAGGTACGCCTTCCCAAATTCCCTTGATTTTTATGCTTTTTCTTTCTGATTCAGTATGGAACCTTCATTTGAAGTGTAGAACCTGAAATAAACCCAATCGGGGGCTCTCCTCATTATTCTCCTCCTCCTCCAAAGGGTAATGGAGATAACCCTAGGACCTCTTCTTCCTCTTCTAATGAGAGTAGGTCTACTACTCCTGACTCCATTACTGCCCCTAAGCGCCGCAAGCGTGCTTCTAGGATGCCCAAGGTTCCCTACCCAGATAATACTATCCCTAGGTATTTCTGGGTTAAGTCAGATGCTGGGGCATTTCATTCAAACTTCAGAACTCTTGATTCCCTTCAAGCCATTAAGGCCAAAGTTGCTGCTTCTACAAGAAATTCAAGATTTTGTAACCTGAAGCCCCGTCCACCAATCTGTCAATGTTGGGAAGAGGATAAGAATCCTTTGGACACGCTTTGTTGAGATCGGTATAGTCGGTACACAACCTCCATTTGTCGTTGGCCTTTCTTACCAACACAACGTTAGCTAGCCAAGTAGTGTATTTCACCTCTCTGATGAAATTTGCTTTAATCAGCTTCGCAGTCTCCTCAGCTACTGCCTTGCGCCTTTCTTCGTCGAGCTTCCTTTTCCTCTGAGCTACAGGCTTGGCCTCCGGACATATAGATAGCATATGGCACAGAAAATTGGGGTCTATGCCAGGCATATCCGATGTCTTCCAAGCAAACAAGTCGGCATTCTTTCTTAGAACAGCTAGAATATGTTGTTTGAGCAAGGGGTCGAGCTGGCTAACGATCTTTGTGCACTGTTCGGCTTGGGCTCCAAGTTGGAACTTCTCTAAAGACTCTGTTGGTTCAGCTCGGGACTCATACATCTCCATCCTCGGATCCAATTCGAACATACTGACCGAGCTTGCCGAGCTAACTGAACTGACTGAACTTACCACTTCTGCTTTATCATCTTTAGCATTTTCTGTGATATCTGGGTCTCTGGTCACCTTCAAACTATCTGCATAACACTGTCTAACTCTTTTGAAATCCTAATTGACTATCCTTTTATAAGTATCAAACTCTTTTGAAGGTGAATTATCCTAAAATAGTTAATATTCCCTCTCGAGATACAAGAATTGCACCCAATTAAATCAATTCCTATATTTCCAATATCTAGGTTCGCATTAATTTTTTTACATTTTTTATTAGATTTTTTTAAAATTAAACAAAAAAATCCTTTTAACTTTTTTAATTAAAAAATGTAATTTTTTTAACTGAAACTTTTTTTTATTAACAAAAACATCGTTTCAAAAAAAATTTAGCATTTTTTTTAAAAAAAATAATTTTTCAAATTAAGTTTTTATAAAAAAAAACTTTTAAATTAAAAAATATTTATTTTAAATTGTTAAATATTAGATATTTTGTTTAAAACAAATGGTAGCTTGATTTTTCATGGACGAATAAACGGGCAACACGTGTCACCATCGGGGTCCACGTATATTTTAGTCATCTGACATTTTCTTAAACATAATTATTAAATTATTGTGTTATTCATACTAGGGTCTTAAATTTATATTGTAGCATGATTTTACTGTGGACGAATAAACGGGCTGCCCGTGTCACTTACTTATGAAAAAAATAATAGCGCAACTGTAGCGTTTTTTTTTTAAACTTAAATTTGGTCTTTCTTTTTAAAATAAAATTAAAAAAAATAAATATATTTTTATTTTATTTAAAAAAAATCCATTTTTTTTTTACATTTTTATCAAACAAAATTTTTCTTTTAACTATTCTTAATCATAACTTTTTTTTAACTGAAACCTTTTTTAATTAACAAAAATTATTTTTTAATAATTTTTTTTAGAATTTTTAAAAAGTAATAATTTTTTCAATTAAGTTTTTTTAAAACTTTTAAATTAAAAATTATTTATTTTAAAATGTTAAATATTCGATATTTTGTTTAAAACAAATTATAGCATGATTTTAACATAATTGTTTCATTAAAACTAATTATTTTAAAAAAATCCGATTTTTTTAAAATTTTTTTTTTGTATTTGACAAAAAAATTGTTTTTTTTAAAAAAAGTATTTTTTTATTAAAAAAATTTCCATTAGAAAAAAAAATTTATTGATACAAAATGTCGAAATTTATTTTTAAAAGCAAATATTTTTTAAATAAAAAAATATTTTAAAAAAATATTTTTTTATTCAAAATACTTTTTTTCAAAAACTTTTCTTATTTAATTTTTTTATATACAAAAAAATCGAATTTTTTTTTGAACTTCTTTTCTCGTATTAATTTTTTTACATTTTTTTATTAAATAAATTATTTTTTAATTAAATTTTTTAAAAATTATTTTGAATTTTTTAATTAAACAATTATTTTTTAACTGAAACTTTTTTAATTAACAAATCATTTTTATAAATTTTTTAGCATTTTTATAAAAATTTTTTTTTAAAATTCAATTCTTTTTTTTAAAAAAAATTGATTAAAAAAATTTTAAATTAAAAAAATATATTTAAAATTGTTAAATATTAGATATTTTGTTTGAAACAAATGGTAGCTTGATTTTTCGTGAACGAATAAACGGGCAACACGTGTCACCGACGAGATCCACATATATTTTAGTCATCTGACATTTTCTTAAAATATAATTAATTGAATTATTATGTTATTCAAACTAGGACATTTTCTTAAATTTATATTGTAGCATGATTTTATTTCGGATGAATAAACGGGCTGCACGTATCACTTACTTATAAAAAAATAATAGAGCAACTGTAGATTTTTTGTTTTTGTTTTTTAAACTTAAATTTTGTCTTTCATTTTTAAAATAAAATGACAATAATTTATTTAAAATAAATATTTAATTTTATTTATTTAAAAAAATTTCGAATTTTTTTAATAAAGTTTTTTTACATTTTTATAAAATAAATTTTTTCTTTTAACTTTTCTTAATTAAAATTTTTATAAATGAAAATTTTTTTTAATTAAAAAAAATTAATGAATTGTTTTAGACTTTTTAAAAATAATAATTTTTTAATTAAGTTTTTTTAAGCTTCTTTTATTAAAACATGATTTAAAATAAAATTTATTTATTTTAAATTGTTAAGTATTAGATATTTTGTTTAAAACAAATGGTAGCTTGATTTTAAATTTTTTTAATTGTAAATTATTTTTCAGAAAAAAACTTTTTTATATTTTTTTTTGTTTGACAAAAAATTGTTTTTCTTAAACAAATAATTTTTAATATTAAAATTTTCGATTAGAAATTATTTTTATTTTAAAAAAATTTCGAAATTTGTTTTTAAAAAAGTTATATTCTTAAGCAAATATTTTTTAGAATTCAAATTTTTTTATTAAAAATATTGTTTTATTCTCAAAAAAAAATTATTTTAAAAAAAATTCGCAATTTTTTTTGTTTTTAAAAAAAATTAAAAATTGTTTTCTTATTTCATTTTTTTTATTTACAAAAAAATTCGAATTTTTTTTATTTCAAATTAATTTTTTCGCATTAATTTATTTCAAAAGCAATGAATTCTTTCTTTTACATTTTTTTTAAAAATTAAACAAAATTTTCCTTTTAACTTTTTGTTAATTAAAAAATATATATTTTTAATTAACAAAAGCATTTTTTAAATAGTTTTTTTGAACATTTTTTAAAAAAAAATTTTTTTAATTAAGATTTTTTTAAAAAAACTTTTTTTTGTTAAAAAAACTTTTAAATAAAAAATATTTATTTTAAATTGTTAAATAATAGATATTTTGTTTAAAACAAATGGTAGCTTGATTTTTCGTGGAATAATTAACGGGCAACACTTGTCACTGACAGGGTCCACATATATTTTAGTCATCTGACATTTTCTTAAAATATAATTATTTTAATTATTGTGTTATTCATACTAGGGTCTTTTCTTAAATTTATATTGTAGCATGATTTTATCGTGACGAATAAACGGGCGGCACGTGTCACTTAGTTATGAAAAAATAAAATCATTGTGTCACGCCTCATGGATTTTTTTCATTTTCTTTACCTTTGATTCGTAATATTTATTGCTTTTAGAATAGCTTTATGATACTTAAATTGAACATAACAATCCAAGATTATAACTTACCCTAAATAAATAACAGGATCATCTGATTTAAAATTATGTTGAATATCAAACTATGATTGTTTTTTTTTTCTTCGTCAAAGTTTCTTCTATTGTTGTTGTTATAGAAATGTTCAATACAGTAACATATAATATCATGGAAGTGTGTATTCTTTTCATAAACATAAAAGATTAACATATTGCATATCATGAACTCATATCCGTAACGAAAAGTCAAGCTTTTATAAAACCTACTAAAATTTTTATCATACAAATTTGTCATGTCGCATGTTATTGATTAACTATTGAATATACAAATCTAACTATTGCACACAATAGTATTATTTTATATTTAAAAAAATAGTATATTTAATATTGTTCACGTTGAATTTATTTATAATAAACTATTACGAAAATAATCATTTAACGGATGCCCGTGCGTCTCGCACGGGTCAACAACGCTAGTTTAATCCAATTGCTGAAATATAACGCTCTCACATAAAAACCTCATTTCTCATTATATATATATATATATATATATATATATATATATATATATATATATATATATATATATTCAAACTTCTCTTAGTTTTAACTTTTTGACTTTTAAAATTTTATAAGTTAACTATATGTATTATCTAGATTTGTACATGTTACTTAAATATTAAAATTGATTTACTAACATGTGGTTGGTCCAAGTGGTATCGGGCTTGAACCCCTTAAGCAAGCAGTCAGGGGTTCGATCACTGGCTCTTGCGTATAGAGAAAATCTAATTGACAGATGTCAGCCCTTCAATACCGTCCAAGATTAATCTCCGCAGTTGCGCGTGGAAAATACCCTAGGAAACAAAAAGAAAAGATTAAAATTGATCTGAAACTAACCCAATCATTAATCACATGAATACCAAGCTAGAGATAAGTTTAAGTACCCTATCTCTCAAACCAAAGTGGTTTTAGCTTAAATAATCTCTTGAGTTTTGATATTAACAAAAAGGTTAAATTTGTATGGCAAAGTATTGTCAAAGATCTAACTTGTTTGCTATAGAATGCATGACAGTTTGAACTACAATAGACAAATAAACTTAGGAAAAGTATCTTCACTTTGATATAGAATCATATCAGATTCTATATTTGATCCTCTAAACGAGTCTCCAAGTTTTGGTAATATTCTGAGTTTTTTAAGTTATCGCTAGACGATGTCTTAAAAATTGGCTAAGGTAATAACCGATAGACGAGTATCTAAGTCTAAGAACAGTTAAGTAGACGAGCCAATAAATAACTCTAAAAAAAACACCAAGTCCAAAGACTTGATAATAGACGAGAAGTCACACTAAACGCCACATCAGTAGATGAGCTATTGAGTATAGCACGTCCAAAGACTTGGAACTAGACCAAAGTCTACAGACGCAGTATCAGTAGACGAGCACGTCTTACTGATAAGTTAGATCTTGCACGTCCAAAGACCTGCCCGTCTACTAGCTATTAAAAGTAAACCCGTCTAAGCTTAAGCGTATTTATTTCAAATGATTGTATATTTAATTCAAGAGAATGTATGTCTCTTTCCTTTGCTGCTTCATTTGTTTAACTCTTTGTTTCTTGAGAATAGAAGCATGGTACCATCGAGAACATAAACCTTTGTACTTTATCAACTACATTGCTGTAAAGTTCAAACCAAGTACAAAGAAGGAAAGTCAGAAAGCAACCTTCGGTACAACAGGGAAGTGACTGCTCTACTTTGAGCATTCCTCTGATAAACAAGAGCACTTTTCCATGAAGCATATCAAGTTATCAGTCTCAACGGATCCAAGCATTTAATGCTATGTCAAAACGGATACAATTTAAAGACTGTTGAAGAAGTTCAAGACAGCAAAGTGATAAGCCTCTGGCTCATCTAGTTTTATGGCTAGTATGACCAGGGTTTTGTGCAAATAATATCCTACTTTCACCCAAATTAGATTAGATTGTCCTCAAGCAAGGTTTTGAGTCGTTTGCGTAGTTTTAGGTTAATTTAGCTAGTTTTGAATAAAATTAAGCTTATGGCTATTTTGTTGTTTCAGGATAATAAGAAGAGCAGGTAAGGAAGTGTATCTCGGCGAGAGGCTATCACGCCCAGGCCGTGACACTGGTCACGGCCGTGATGAGAAGATCATGAAAAGTCAGAAAGGATCACGGCCTGGCCGTGATGAAGGTCACGGCCGTGACAAGAGAGAAACCAAAAGTCAGAATGTATCACGGCCTGCCCGTGATAGACATCACGGCCGTAACGTACCAAAATGCGAAAGGTCACCCTTGGCAGAGACGATCACGGCCTGGCCGTGACAGCCATCACGGCCGTGATGCGCAACCTCTTATAAAAGCAGAAACGCTGCAGACAGAAAGGCATCCAATTTTTCACTACTTTACATTACACTTTTGAGTTTCCATTCATCTGTAATGGAGAACTAAATTCTTAGGATTAGTCTATTGTTTGAGGATCCTATATACTTGAGGTTATGTAAATCCCTATTTTAATTGCTTTCCCTTTTCAATATCATATTGCATATTTCGTTTGTTATTTCAGGAGTGTGTAATATTGTATTGATTCGTTTCAGCAATGTAAATTTCCTATACATAATCGCGTTTGTTAATTCGCGTGTGTTCATTCATGATCGTTTGATTATGAGCGCTTAATCCCGTTTGTTATTTCGGGAATAGGAATTTGCATCCATAGTAGCAATTACGTTGTTAGTTGTTTCAGAATCGAAAGGGGATTAGAATCGCTTAGGGCTTGGGTTTACATTAACCAAGGATAGTAAGGAATTCTTGATGATGAGATTAATCGTTGTTTGATAACTGATAAACCCTTTTCAACTGCCTTGTTTTGATTACTGTTTTGTTTGTTTCTTAATTGCATTCCAATCCAAACCCCGCCCCAAAAAACTTATTTTTGTGAAAAGTAATATTCTCAGAGTCCTTAGAGACGACATCCGAGTTGTCGCACTATACTATACTTTTAAACCCGCTCAACCTTTTTGGCGCGTGGCGACAGCGCGACCAAAAATTGGCGCCGTTGCCGGGGACTCTGAGTTGTTATTTTCTCAATTTGTTTTTATTTTCTTTTCTTTTCTTTCTTTTATTTTCTGTTTTGTTTTGAATTGGTCTGGCTACTAGGTCTAATTGCCCTGAACTGTGTGATTTTGACCCGGAAATTGAAAGAACATTGCACACACTCCGTAGGGAATTTCGGGCTAGCACTAGTAGTGATACCAATTTTAAAACTGCTTTTGAAAACATGGGAGACCAAAGGACTTTGAGGCGGCTTGCTGCCCCGATGTGAATTACAATGGTTTGTGCATTGCTTATCCACAGTGCTTTGACACACCTTTTGAGTTAAAATCCGGGCTAATCCATTTGTTGCCTAGATTTAATGGTCTTGCGGTGAAGATCCACACAAGCACTTGAAGGAGTTCCAAGTTGTCTGCTCCCACAACTTTGAGGCGGAAAGGAGTAAGCCGAGGATCATATCAAGTTGAAGGCTTTTCCATTCTCACTTCAGGGAGCTGCAAAAGATTGGCTTTTATACCTTGCGCCGAATTCCATTACCACATGGAATGACTTGAAGAAGCTCTTCCTGGAGAAATATTTTCCTGCCTCCAGAGCCGCTGCAATTAGGAAAGAAATCTGTGGAATAAGGCAAGGAAATGAGTCGCTAGCTGAGTATTGGGAGAGGTTCAAGCAGTTGACATCTAGTTGCCCCCAGCACCAAATTTCTGAACAGCTCCTCATCCAATATTTTTATGAAGGATTGCAGCCTATGGATAGGAATATTTTGGATGCTGCTAGTGGGGGGGCATTGGTTGACAAGACCCCATCTGCTGCTAAGCAACTTATTGAGAACATGTCGTTGAATTCCCAGCAATTCACTACAAGAAGAAATTCTGTTGAGACTAGAGGTGTACATGAGGTCCGCACTTCCTCTTCCAGCCATGACAGTGATGATAGAATTGATAGGCTCACTTCTTTGGTAGAGAAATTGGTAATGGATAGGGTTAAGCCTGCGGTGTTGTGTGGCATGTGTAGTTCTCCTGAGCACCCATATGAAGCATGCCCCATTTTGCAAGGAGGGTCGATTCTTGAATCACCTCAAGCCTTTGCAGTCCATCCAGTATAATCGTGGCAATAACCGAGCAGATCTAACATTCCAGATCTTTCAACAAATAGGTACCATCCCAGCTGGAGTAATCATCCTAATCTGCGGTATGGGAACTCATCCCAACAACCGATGGCACCTCAGAATCCTCCTCCAGTGACCACTTCAGCACCCTCCGGACCTTCAGTAGATGACATGCTCAATAAAATGGCTGCACAAATGGCTGCACAAAATCTAGATTCAGCGGCAAATGGGACGGATTCGAGCTTCACGAGCACACAGTTTCAGCAGCAAACAAATGCCAGCATTAAAAATTTAGAGACACAGATCGGACAGATGGCCACATCCATGAATAGCACACCGCAAGGTCAAAGAACAACCCAGCTGCCAGCACAGCCAGTGATCAATCCTAATGCCTCCAACCCCAATGTGAGTTCTATATCTCTGAGGTCTGGAAAGGTTGTTGAGGCCACTTCTGGAAAGAATGAAGAAACTATGAAGGCTACTCCTGAGCCTGTGGTTGAAGTTGCAACTGAGAGAGTGTATAGACCACCCATCCCGTTCCCACACAGATTACAGAAAAATTTGAAAAGTGGTGGTGAAAATAAGGAGAAGGAGATTCTTGATGTTTTAAGAAAGGTGGGTGTTAATATCCCTCTGTTGGATATGATCAAGCAAGTGCCCAGATATGCAAAATTTCTCAAGGACCTATGCACCAACAAGAGGAAGATGAAGACTAATGAGAGGGTTGACTTGGGAAGAAATGTCTCAGCGCTTATCCAGTCTAAGCCAGAAGAAGTTGTTGCTTTCACTCGAGCATCGCCACCAAAGTGCAAGGATCCAGGCACCTTCACTATCCCATGCACTATTGGGGACAAGAAGTTTGAAAACTGCATCTTTGGACTTGGGAGCATCTATCAATGCCATGCCTACCTCCATCTTTAACAAACTGGATCTTGGTCCTTTGAAGTACCACAGTATCACCATTCGGTTGGCCAACAGGACTTGTGCCCGCCCCATGGGAATGGTGGAAGATGTACTAGTGCAAGTTGATGATCCGATCTTCCCGACTGATTTCTACATCTTGGACATGGCAAAGTAGACACATTCCAAGTAAATCACCAATCATCCTGGGCGGCCATTCATGAAGACAGCCAAGACTAACATTGATGTGGGTGATGGGACCATGTCTATGAAGTTTGGGGATATAGTTGCAAAGTTCAACATATTTGATGCCATGAAACATCCAGCGGAAGAGCACTCTGTATTCCACATTGAGTGATATCCGAGACTATTGAGGACACCCATGAAAAATTGTTTTCTAATTTTCCACTTAATTACTTTGTGATGATATTCTTTCTTTTCTTGATTGTACTAACGCTAACCATTTTGTGGTTTTGTCTTGAGATTGCTTTGCATGTTTAGCGGTGATGAAATTGTCGGTCAAAGTGGATGAGAAACATGAAGAAGATGAAGCAGCATCGGATGCCCTCTCTACCTCTTTGGACTTAGACTGCAAGGAATGGGATCCAGGTGACAGCTCCCGCTTACACTGCACTTGATCAGGGAGTACTCTTTTCCTTTCCCTCACTATGATTTTATAATTCTGTTGTTCATTGGGGACAATGCATGTTTTAAGTGTGGGGGAGGGAACTAGTTGTAGTTTTTCTTTTCTTTGAATAAGCTCCTGAATAATTTGAGAAGCTCAGGAGCATTTGTGTGTTGAGTCTTTTGTTGGCAAGCTTGTTAGATTTTTATTGATGTTGCACAGATTGTTTGCATGATTGATATGTAATAATTCCCTCTAGCTGAAAAATTTTTGTTTTTGAAATGTGATTCCCATGGGAAATTGAAAACTGAACTTTGGGATTTTGTTATGATAGCATGATGGATGATAAGTTTGGGGTGATAGGGAGCACACACTAGGGATAGTATCTCTTTCAAACAAATTGCATGAATGTCCAGGTGAGGTTTTTGAGCCTCCAACATGTTTTAAAATGTGTGAAAATCACTTTCAAGTTGCACTTCCCTGGATTTGATTGAATCTCTTTTTGGTTTGCATGATTATATGTGAGCAGCAAATGATTTAGGCAGTTTCTTTGTAAATAGCTACTTAGCCTAAAATAACCATCCCTAATGCATGTTCCCTAGTTAGCCCATTGAGCCTAATTAGCCTATTAGTTCTTGATAACCTAATGTTATAAGCCCAAAAATCTGGAAAACCATGTTAACCCGATCTTAGGATTAGGAGAGCATGTAATCTTAGAATGGGTGCAAGAACTAAAGTTTGGGGTGGCTGCAAGGTGTAATATGTTTTTAGGATTTAAAAAAAAAAAAAGAAAAAAAAAAGAGAAAAAGTTGGAGCCAAGGGCTTTTGAAAAAAAAAAAGAAAGAAAAAAAAAAGTGTACAAGTGCATAAAATAAAATAAAAAAATAAAAAAAAAAAAGCAAAAGTGCCAAAAAGAAATAAAGAGAGCTGTAGCCACCCAGAAGTGTAAAGAAAAAAATAAAGAAAGGAGCTTCAGTGAACTTCTATGTGTAAATATAGTTCATGCTCTCTTAGTTCCTAGGGTCTTCAGCTTAGTTCCCTTTGTATATCCTACCTTTAGCCAGGCCCCATTACAACCCAATAAAGACCTTCTGATGTTGCTTGCTTGTTTTCTGTGGGAGCCATTTTGAGATGAAAAGCAAATTTTTGGGAAGTGTACTTGAGAAGTGAAACTGAGTGCAAATGGTTAGCCTGACATAAACTGAGTGACTGAGTGAACAAATAATGCCCTTGTGAGGAAGGCAGTTGTTTGGATTTGGTGATCTCCCTCTTGTGTGTGACTTAGATTCCGTGCTTAGATTTCTGATTGTTTTCATGATGAAACTCTCAATTGTTTAGAATAAATGAATTTGGGGGTTGCTCTGTTTGAAAAGGGGGAAACAATGAAGAAAAACTGTTTTTGATGTATTGCTTGAATGTGTGCAATGTTGATTGAATCTTTTAAGCTTGCCAGGTCTTGAGTCTTTTTGATTTTTTTTTTGAGTCTTAGTTTGCTTGGGGACAAGCAAAGTTTAAGTTTGGGGTATTTTGATAAGCCTCTGGCTCATCTAGTTTTATGGCTAGTATGACCAGGGTTTTGTGCAAATAATATCCTACTTTCACCCAAATTAGATTAGATTGTCCTCAAGCAAGGTTTTGAGTCGTTTGCGTAGTTTTAGGTTAATTTAGCTAGTTTTGAATAAAATTAAGCTTATGGCTATTTTGTTGTTTCAGGATAATAAGAAGAGCAAGTAAGGAAGTGTATCTGAAGCAGAGGCTATCACGCCCAGGCCGTGACACTGGTCACGGCCGTGATGAGAAGATCATGAAAAGTCAGAAAGGATCACGGCCTGGCCGTGATGAAGGTCACGGCCGTGACAAGAGAGAAACCAAAAGTCAGAATGTATCACGGCCTGCCCGTGATAGACATCACGGCCGTAACGCACCAAAATGCGAAAGGTCACCCTTGGCAGAGACGATCACGGCCTGGCGTGGCGACCAAACCATCACTACCGTGATGCGCAACCTCTTATAAAAGGAAACGCTGCAGCAGAGTAAAGGCATCCAATTTTTCACTACTTTACATTACACTTTTGAGTTTCCTTCTCATGCCGTAATGGAGAACTAAATTCTTAGGATTAGTCTACTTGTTTGAGGATCCTATATACTTGAGGTTATGTAAATCCCTATTTTAATTGCTTTTCCCTTTTCAATATCATATTGCATATTTCTGTTTGTTATTTCAGGAGTGTGTAATATTGTATTGATTCGTTTCAGCAATGTAAATTTCCTATACATAATCGCGTTTGTTAATTCGCGTGTGTTCATTCATGATCGTTTGATTATGAGCGCTTAATCCCGTTTGTTATTTCGGGAATAGGAATTTGCATCCATAGTAGCAATTACGTTGTTAGTTGTTCTCAGAATCGAAAAGGGGATTAGAATCGCTTAGGGCTTGGGTTTACATTAACCAAGGATAGTAAGGAATTCTTTGATGGAGATTAATCGTTGTTTGATAAACCGATAAACCCTTTTCAACTGCCTTGTTTTGTTTACTGTTTTGTTTGTTTCTTAATTGCATTCCAATCCAAACCCCCCCCCAAAAAACTTATTTTTGTGAAAAGTAATATTCTCATAGTCCTTAGAGACGACATCCGAGTTGTCGCACTATACTATACTTTTAAACCCGCTCAACCTTTTTGGCGCGTGCGCGACAGCGCGACCACAAAGCAATCATTCTATAAATACTGGAAGAATCTTAGTAGAGCAGATATACAAGCTTCGATATCAAAGTGCCAAAAACTCTGCTAAAATCTTTGAACAGGTTTACTTGTAATCTTAACCGATCTTCAACTTTCATACTCTCACACTTAGTGAGTTCTGATGAGTCACCGGCAAGTGTACCGGGTCGTCGCAAGTAATAAAATAAACACGGTAAGAATTTACCGAGGTCGAACACAAGGATTGGGCTACCAATTTGTCTAATTCGCGGGAAATCCGATACGTTTGGTCAAGAGAGGAAAGTGGTTGAGAGAGAGAGATTAATATCGCAATTCAAATAACAAATCAAATAAAGCTAAGGTATTAAGATCTGAAATTAAAATATCTAGGGTCTCAAATCCACCTACCCAATCATGCATAGTACCCAAGTGATGATGTATTCCTCCCTAAGTTCAATTACAATGTCAACCGGGACCCCCAAATTCTCCTATATCCACTGTCGTGCTCAATAGGACGTATTCGATGATTGGATTAATTACTTACTAGGTCTCATAACCCTAATCATCAAACTCTATTAATTCTTGTTCCCTATAGGTTGCACTAATCTCCTACTCACTCTCGTGCAATATTCAATTAGCGATCCCAATTCAAGTTCTAAACGCGAATTGCTGACTAAGCCTCATCAACGTTAACAAGTCAATCACGCATGCATATGATCAACACAATCAAATCAGAATTGGAAAACATCAATTGAGAAAATGGGAGAAAAACATACATCACATGAACACTATACCGCCATGGGTGGCTTCATTGATTCCCTAGACGAGGGGATTAGTTCCTCATGCCCGTGACGACACACAAACAATCCGACATAATCACCATAGTAAAATAAGAAAAAGAAAACGGAGACGCAGCTCCAGAGTAACAAGAACTCGTGACAAAATTGATCTAAAACAGTGGCTCAAAACTAGGATTCGCGGATCCCTTCTTCTGATCTGAAACAACAATATATAGAGTTCTGATTCTGCGCTCGCTTGCGAGGCGAACAGTCTCTCGCGAGGCGAATATTAAAATTGGCACGCATCCAATTTGGACTTTCGCGAGGCAAGAATCCTCTCGCGGGGCGAATTTCAGTTTTGGCTCAATCCTGAGTTTGAATGATCGCGAGGCGAACTATGATTGGCGAGGCGAACCCGAAAGGATGACTTCTCTGGAACAGTCAGGCCTTCAGGTTCGCGAGGCGAACTGGTGACTCGCGAGGCGAGACAGAATTGATGATTTATTCTTTGCTTGTCGATCTTGAGCTCGCGGGGCGAGCATACACTCGCGGGGCGAGCATACACTCGCGGGGCGAGTGTCTCCAGAATGACAATTTCCACTGTTTCTTGACTTTCCTTGACTCTCGGAGCTTCACTTCTAACCTGAAACAATAAAAAGAAACAAAAAGCGTAATTCTATTCAAAATAGACTAAAAACTACTAAAAATGCCTAGAACGAGTCAAAGTCCACTTAGGAACAAAACAAGGCCAAATTTGGGCGAAAACGAGATTGAACTCGAATAATTAGCACATAAACCACAGTCCATCTAGTTATAAAACTAGATAAGCCAGAGGCTTATCAAAACACCCCAAACTTAAATCTTGCTTGTCCCCAAGCAAGCTAAAACTCAAAAAGGACTCAAGACTTGGCAAGCTTAAGGGATTCAATCGATTTCGCACAAATTTTATGCAATCTTAACAAAACAGTTTTTCTCCAATGATTCCCCCCTTACATCAATGTAATCCCCACATTCATTTACTTTAAACAATTGAGAACTTCATCATTCATGCAATCATTAATCTAAGTTGAAGATCAGAGTCACACACAAAAGGAAGATCACCAATTTCAAACAATTGCCTTCCTCACAAGGGTATGTAAAATTTCACTCATTCGCTCAAATTCGTCTAGGCTATCAACTTTTCACTCAATTTCACATATCAAGAGCACTTCCCATGAATTTGATTTTTATCTCAAAAATAGTTCCCACGAAAACATGCATGCAACATCAGAAGGTCTTTTAAAGGTTGTAATGGGGCCTGGCTGAGGGTAGGATTTTTAAGGATACTAGGCTTAAGTCCCTAGGAACTAAGAGAGCATGAGCATTTGACACATATTCCACTCAAATTCCTTTTTCCATTTTTATTTTTGCCTCGGGTGACTACAACCTTTTCCTTTCTATTTTTTTTTTCTGTTCTGCCCCTTTTCTTTTGGTAATTTTTTTTTTGGTTTCAACCTTTATTTTTCTTTTTCTCACCCCAATATGACACATCACCTTATAGCCACCCCAAACTTAGTTCCTCACAACCCTTCTCTTGCTACGCTTCCATGCTCTCCTAATCCTAAGATTGGGTTAACATGGTTTTTCAGATTTTGGCTTATAATATACGGTCATCAAGAAACAATAGGCTAATTAGGCTCAATGTGGTTAACTAGGGAACATGCATTAGGGATGGTTCTTTTTAGGCCAAGTAGTTATTCAAAGAAAATTGCCTAAATCATTTGATGCAACATATAAACATGCAAACTATGAAGAGATTCAAGCAAATTCGGGAAAGTGCAACTTAAAAGTGATTCACACAATCAAAAACAAAGTTGGAGGCTCAAATTCTCACCTGGACATTTTTGCAAATTGTTTGACTGAGATACAATTCCTAGTGTGTGCATCCCCTCACCCCAAACTTATCATAAATCAAGTAATCACAATAAAATTCTCAAAGTTCAGTTTTCAATTTTTCACATGGGGATCAACTTTTCTAATTTCAGAACCTAGGGGGAAATCATCGATGGTCAAAATAATTCATGCAATCAATCTATGCTCAATTTAATTAAAATCCAACAAGCTTGCCGACACGACATTCATACACAAACTCTTGATCTTATCAAATTATTCAAGAGCGACAAACAAAAACAAAAACAAAAGTGAGGAAAGGAGAGGGTGCTCCCTGATCAAGTTTCCATGGTTGCCTCCTCGTCCAATTAGTCTCACGGGCTCCCTTCTGTTGCATAGCATCCTGGAAGAACTCCTGCAAATTAAATCCTTAAGTACAGATTCGCGAGGCGAGAGATCACTCGCGAGGCGAATCTGGAATTCCAACAGATGATGATGCCCAGAATCGCGAGGCGAAAGCAGACCTCGCGATGCGAGACAGAAGCGTGAGCAAGCCTCTGCGATTCAGGGCTTCTGTCTCGCGCGGCCACTGTGGATTCGCGTGGCGAATCAAGCTCCTTTTTTTTTAATATAGATATGAAAATGACAGAAACTAAAAATAAAGGATACCTAGCTTGGGTTGCCTCCCAATAAGCGCTTGTTTAACGTCCCGAGCCTGACTCAAGTCGCCCCTAAGGGTTAATCCGGAGGAAGAAACTACTTGCAATTTGGGACTGATTTCCCATGGTAATGCCTTATCCCTTGCCCATTCACTTTGAAGCTACCAGAGGTTCCTTCTAACTCTACTGTTCCGTGTGGACAAACTTTGAGGACTTTGAATGGTCCTGACCACCTCGATCTTAGCTTTCCCGGAAAGAGTTTCAACCTTGAATTGTCAAGAAGTACCGCTTGCCCGGGCTCAAGCTCCCTAGGCAAGATGTGTTTGTCCTGCCTTTCCTTAGTCCGCTTTTTGTGGATTGCTTGCTTGCGGATCCCGGACAACTCATTTAAATCCAAAAGCCCTCTATAATCGGCACATACTCTCCACTCTGTGATGGTCCCTTTTGGGATTAACTGGTTGTTTTCATTGTCCACCACGGTTGTGCCACCTTTCAACTTCGGTGCTTTATCCTTTTTCCATGCCCTTGTTGTTGCGCTCTTCTCTTGCACATTCATCCCTTGGGGAACTCGGTAAGGCTTCCATGTCTTTCAACCACTCGAGATAGACCTCATCCCCCAAAGGGTCTTTTTTCTCACCGTCATCATCATGGGATTTTACCAACACTTTTGAAAGTGAAGAACCATGGGCTTCTCGAATTGCTTTTGCCATTACAGTTGAGTCCACCACATCCACTCGACACACATCCGACCTCTCAAAAGGGTGCTTCATTGCTTCAAAAACATTGAAGACTACCTCATCATCTTGCACCCTTAGAGTTAGTTTCCCTTGTCGCACATCTATCAAGGCACCCCCAGTGGCCAAGAAGGGCCTACCCAATATGAGAGGGATCTCGGCGTCTTCATCCATATCAAGCACCACAAAGTCCGCCGGAAATATGAACTTGTCAACTTTCACTAACAAGTCTTCGACCACCCCATAAGGATATTTTATAGAGCGATCGGCTAGTTGGAGCGACATCCGTGTATCCTTGACTTCTTTGATCCCCAACCTCTTCATCATAGAGAGGGGCATCAAGTTGATGCTTGCCCCTAGATCACATAATGCCTTCCCTAGAGTCATCCCCCCAATGGTGCATGGTATCGAAAAAGAACCGGGATCCTTCAACTTTGGAGGTAGTTTTCTTTGAAGAATGGCACTACACTCCTCGGTCAAAGCAACCGTTTCCTCATCCACTAGTTTCCGCTTCTTGGAGAGAAGCTCCTTCATAAACCGAGCATAAGATGGCATTTGTTCCAAGGCTTCCGCAAATGGAATGTTAATTTGAAGTTTGCGGAAGACATCAAGGAATCTGTTGAACTGCTTATCCTGTTGAGGCTTCTTCAATCTTTCAGGATATGGTACCTTCATGTAGGGCGGGAGGTCTTAGGGTTCAACCCACTTCTTCTTTCGGAATTCTTCATCCACAAGCTTCAGCCATCCCCCTTGCTCTGGTGCCTTGTCACTTGCCAACTCCTCTTTCTCAGGTTGCTCTTCCTCAACATGTGGTTGTTCCGGGGCCTTGTCTTCCTGAGAACTAGTTGCACCCCTGTTAGATCCTAACACCTTACCTCTCCTAATTGTTATGACATTGCAATGGTTCTTAGGGTTGTTCTCGGTATCACCTGGGAAGGTGCCTGGGAGACGCTCATTTAGTTGCCTTGCGAGCTGAGCAACCTGCATCTCTAGATTGTGAATTGCTGCCCCTGTATGCGTTGCCAACTTGTCAACTGTTGCGCTCACCTTCTCAACTGTCGCGCTCATCTTCTCAAAAGCCAATTCCCAAGGCTGCCTTCCACCATCTGTTATTTGCAACTGATTAGGCCTCGGAAGAGCTCACGAGTATTGCATTCTTTGGATTCCAATGTTTGGCCTCAGACCCTGTTGAGGTTGTTGTTGCCCGGCTAGACCACCACTAGCATCACTCCAAGCGAAACCCGGATGGTCTCTCCTCATATATCCCCTGTTTCGATTCTCGATTGTAGTCATTCATGCCCATTCCTCGATAGTTGTTCCGGGGCACACTGTCATAGAAATTGTGGCCTGAGTCCACATGTTCCTGAGAGAAGTTGGACGGACAGCTCCGAGTGTCATGATCTCCATTACAATTTTCGCAACCCGGAGGCATTCCCTCGTGTATCGCATTAACCTTCTTGTTCCCAGACAAAGCCTCATTCTCGCATCTTCAACTCGTCTGCTTTTGCTCTAGAATGGCTTCCATTGTCGCAGAACCGATTCCACTTGAGGTTTCCCTACCACGGTTGTAATCATTATATGACATCTTTTCCAATAATGCCCATCCATCCTCGGTGATAAATAGGAAAAAGAGCCGCCACTGCGGCATCACAATTCATCTCGATAGCGTCCCTTAACCCGTTAAAGAAAAGTTGAACTTTGGAGACCGGGTCAAAGAAAGTGAAGGACATCTTCTTAAGAGCACATTGTACCTCTCCCAAGCTTCGTTAAAAGTTTCATCCTCCGTCTGTCTCGAAAGATGTAACGGCTACTCTTGCTTGTGCCGCTTTCGAGGAGGAAAATACTTAGTTAGGAACTTTTGTGCCATTTGCTCCCAAGTTCGATCTTGTTCCTATCCAAGCTGTCAAACCAATCGCGAGCGATATCCCTAAGAGAGAGAGGGAATAGCCGCAAGCGAAACTCATCCTGAGAAACACCTCTTGTCCTCTGCAAGTCACAAGCTTCAAGGAAGTGGGTGATGTGCCTGTGAGGGTCTTGTCTGTCGCTCCCATCAAACTGATTCTCACGGATATAGGCTGTGACACATCCTTCCACTCTGAAGGAGTCTGTATTGAGGTTGCCTCTCACGATGGAAGAATCACAATCACCCAAGTTGGGTAGACTGTACTCGAAGAGAGGCTTGTAACGAGGAGGAGGAGGAGGAGGTGGATTTTCTTCGGCCATCCTCTCAAGATTACTCGCTTCAAGCCTTTTTCTTTCTCTGACTTCCTTCCTTAAGCGCTTCTCGGTCTTGATGATCTCCGAATCAAATAGCATGTCCTCTTGTGAAAGGGTACCTCACATACAATAACACGGCAAGACCAAGTGGAATCAAAGAAGTAGAGAGAGATAACAAATAAATAACAGAAAAATAAGAATAAAAATAAAAATAAAATCAACTTAACCAATTAATCAAATTCCCTAAAAATTAGGAAAATTGGTTGTGCCAATCCCCGGCAACGGCGCCAAAAACTTGATGAGTCACCGGCAAGTGTACCGGGTCATCGCAAGTAATAAAATAAACACGGTAAGAATTTACCGAGGTCGAACACAAGGATTGGGCTACCAATTTGTCTAATTCGCGGGAAATCCGATACGTTTGGTCAAGAAAGGAAAGTGGTTGAGAGAGAGAGATTAATATCGCAATTCAAATAACAAATCAAATAAAGCTAAGGTATTAAGATCTGAAATTAAAAGATCTAGGGTCTCAAATCCACCTACCCAATCATGCATAGTACCCAAGTGATGATGTATTCCTCCCTAAGTTCAATTACAATGTCAACCGGGACCCCCAAATTCTCCTATATCCACTATCGTGCTCAATAGGACGTATTCGATGATTGGATTAATTACTTACTAGGTCTCATAACCCTAATCATCAAACTCTATTAATTCTTGTTCCCTATAGGTTGCACTAATCTCCTACTCACTCTCGTGCAATACTCAATTAGTGATCCCAATCCAAGTTCTAAACGCGAATTGCTGACTAAGCCTCATCAATGTTAACAAGTCAATCACGCATGCATATGATCAACACAATCAAATCAGAATTGGAAAACATCAATTGAGAAAAGGGGAGAAAAACATACATCACATGAACACTATACCACCATGGGTGGCTTCATTAATTCCCTAGACGAGGGGATTAGTTCCTCATGCCCGTGACGACACACAAATAATCCGACATAATCACCATAGTAAAATAAAAAAAAGAAAAGGGAGACGCAGCTCCAGAGTAACAAGAACTCGTGACAAAACTGATCTAAAACAGTGGCTCAAAACTAGGATTCGCGGATCCCTTCTTTTGATCTGAAACAACAATATATAGAGTTCTGATTCTACGCTCGCTCGCGAGGCGAATATTAAAATTGGCGCGCATCCAATTTGGACTTTCGCGAGGCAAGAATCCTCTCGCGGGGCGAATTTCAGTTTTGGCTCCATCCTGAGTTTGAATGATCGCGAGGCGAACTATGATTGGCGAGGCGAACCCGAAAGGATGACTTCTCTGGCACAGTCAGGCCTTCAGGTTCGCGAGGCGAGCTGGTGACTCGCGAGGCGAGACAGAATTGATGACTGTTGCTGCTTTGCTGATCTTCAGGCTCGCGGGGCGAGCATACACTCGCGGGGCGAGTGTCTCCAGAATGACAATTTCCACTGTTTCTTGACTTTCCTTGACTCTCGGAGCTTCACTTCTAACCTGAAACAATAAAAAGAAACAAAAAGCGTAATTCTATTCAAAATAGACTAAAAACTACTAAAAATGCCTAGAACGAGTCAAAGTCCACTTAGGAACTAAACAAGGCCAAATTTGGACGAAAACGAGATTGAACTTGAATAATTAGCACAGAAACCACAGTCCATCTAGTTATAAAACTAGATAAGCCAGAGGCTTATCAAGTTCTTAGATCAAATCTAAATTTCTTTGTTAGAATTAGAGATTGAAGAGGCTTGGTAGAGAAAGAATACTTGTAGCCTGAAGAGGTGTTGAATACTTGTAATCTATTTGGAGAATAGTGGAGAAAATCTTCCAGTATAAGGGACTGGACGTAGCTATTGGTTGGAAGAGAATGAACTAGGATAAATCACTTGTGTGAATCTTCTAATCCCTATCCTTTATAGCTTTTGGTTATACTAATTGTGGGGTTTTATATATGAGTTTGTTAACTCTTAAGGTTTTCTTGCTTATGTGTTGCTTATATTGTTTCTGCCTGTGAAAAGGTTTGAGAAAAGACTTTTTCGAAAAACTGTTAAGAAACACAATTCAACCCCCCCCCCCCCCTCCCCCTCTTGTGTTTCCCCGTGTCAACTTCAGTTGGTATCAGAGCTCAGCCTCGAAAGGGTTGAGTATCTAACAAGTGCTGAGGGAGTACGATCCAACAAGCATGGATACAGAAGGACAAGCAATCAACAGACCTCCTTTCTTTGATGGTAGTGATTATGACTACTGGAAAAAGAGAATTATGGCTTTTCTTGATGCACAAAATGTGGATATCTAGGAGATGATTGAATCTGGCTACACTGAGCCAATAGGTGATACTGGAGCTGCTATTCCTAGAGCTCAATGGACTCCAGAGCAGAAAACTCAACATCAACTCAATATGAAAGCTAAGCACTACTTGATGTGTGCTATCATCAGATCTGAGCATGATAAAGTCCATAGCTGTAACACTGCTAAGGAAATATGGGATATTCTTGCCCTAGCTCATGAAGGGTCATCCCAAGTCAATGAGTCAAAGATAAGCATACTGGTTCACCAGTATGAATTATTTAAAATGGCTGCATATAAAACCATAGATCAAATGTTTGGAAGATTCTAAACTATCACCAACAGTCTTAGATCTCTTGGAAAGACCTATGAGAATAGAGATCACGTCAGAAAAATTTTGAGGAGCCTACATAAACAGTGGGGACCTAAGGTCACTGCTATTCAGGAGGAAAAGAACCTCAATACTCTCATTTTGGCGGAGCTTCTTGGATCTCTGAAAGTTCATGAGCTTGAGCTCAATGAAGAAGAAAGTTCCATAAAAGGAAAGTCTGTTGCCCTAAAGGCAAATAAGGCTAGCTCATCCAAAGTTCTCAAAGCTGTGGAATCCTCAGATGAAGCAGACCCTTCTGACAGTGATGAAGGATCTGATGAGGATGAACTGTCTTTCATCTCCAGAAAGATTCAACATATATGGAGAAAGAAAGGTGGTTTCAGAAGGAAGCAGTTCAACAAAAAGTTCTTCAAGGAAAAATCGGACTCCAAAGAAAAAGGTCCACCCTCGTGCTTCGAATGCAAGAAGCCTGGTCACTTCAAAGCTTACTGCCCAGATCTGAAGGACAAAAAGAAGTTCTTCAAAAAGAAGAAGGGTTTGATGGCTACTTGGGAGGATCTGGATCTATCTTCATCTGATGAAGAAGATTAAGCTTAGGAAGAGGCAAATATATGTCTCATGGCTGATACATCATCAAAGAGTGGATACACTGATGCTGAGGTAATGGATTCTGGCCCATCCATCCTTCAAGATGCATTTGATGAATTATTGCACAACTCATCAATTCTGTCTAATGAATATAGAAGTCTCTAAAATAAATTTTCAAAACTATCTAAAGAATTTGATAGGGTTTGCATGGAAAAACTAAGTCTTGTAAATGAAAATAATAAACTTAAATCAGAGAATGTCAATCTAACTGACAAACTCAAGTGTGAGTCCAGTGTTTCTTGTGAAGTTGTAAAATTGAAACATGATGTGACATACCTGACAGACACTCTGTCTAAATTTGTAGGTGACTCAGATAAACTAAGTTTAATTTGAAGGTATCCTAGGTCACCTCATGATAAGTCTGGCCTTGGTTATGACAAAGAGAAGCATGGAGCATCTCATAAAAAGTCAAAACCACATACACATAATAGAGCTTTAAAAGCTCAAACACAACATGTTAAGAGTAAATCGAGCCTGTCCAACACTTACTGTAAAGTATGTGGAAAAGGTGGTCATATAACATCTAGATGCATACATCACATGCATACCAAACATGCTCGTCCAATGGCTACTAACAAGAAAGGACCCAAGTCAATCTGGGTACCTAAAGATAAGATAATACCTGTTGCAGATTTGCTTAACAACAGGAAAGAAACACACATCTTGGTACTTGGACAATGGTTGCTCACGTCACATGACGGGATAAAGGTGTATGTTCCAAGACCTTAAACATAAAGATGGTGGCTGGGTTAGCTTTGGAGGTAATCAGAAAGGAAAGATCATTGGAGTAGGTAAAATTGGTAAACATCATTTTCCCTCCATTGATAATGTTCTTTTAGTTAATGGTTTAAAAAACAATCTGCTAAGCATAAGTCAATTATGTGATAGTGGGTTTGCTATGTCTTTTGACAAGAACATGTTTAATGTCAAGAAGACTGATGGATCACTCATATTCACTGACAAGAGGCAACACAATCTGTATAAGATTGACTTGGAGGACCTCACAAATCAAAGTGTCTCATGTCTAGTGTCCATTGAAGATGAGCGATGGATTTGCAACAAAAGGCTAGGTCATGCAAGCTTGAAATTAATTTCAAAGCTAAATAAGCATAACCTTGTGAGATGATTACCAAACCTTAAGTTCAAATCTGATGCTCTCTGTGATGCATGTCAGAATGGAAAACAAGTTAAAGGTTCCTTTGAATCGAAGAATATTGTTAGTAACAATCAACCACTGGAGCTGCTATACCTTGATCTGTTTGGACCAACAAGGACCGCCTCTGTCAGTGGGAAGAAATATGGTCTAGTCATAGTAGACGACTACACTAGATGGAAATGGGTTATGTTCCTAGCTCACAAGGATGAGTCATTCAGTGTCTTCTCTGTATTCTGCAAACGTGTACAGAATGAAAAAGGCATGTGTATCACTTCAATCAGAAGTGACCATGGGGGAGAATTTGAAAAATAGCTATTCTAAAAGCTATGTGAAGAATTGGTATACATCACAACTTCTCAATACCTGGAACACCACAGCAAAATAGTGTGGTAGAGAGAAAGAACAGATATCTTCAAGAGATGGCTAGAACAATGCTCAATGACAACTTTGTCCCTAGACACTTCTGGCCTGAAGTTGTTAATATTGCCTGCTACATTCAAAACATAATATACATTAGACCAATCTTGAATAAGACTCCTTATGAATTGTGGAAAGGACGAAAACTCAACATATCTTACTTTCATCCTTTTGGTTGTAAATGCTATATATTAAATACTAAAGATCAACTTGGTAAGTTTGATGCTAAAGTAGATAATGGAATTCTATTAGGATATTCTGAGTCGTCCAAAGGTTTTAGAGTTTACAATTCTAGAACCTTAGTAGTAGAAGAATGTATACATGTTAAATTTGATGATAAGCAGCCTGATAAGAAATTATCAGAGCTTGATGAAGCTATTGCAGATTTGAATCTCAAAGATTCTGAAAATCAAGCAAATGTCAAACCTGATGATTATGTGGAAGACACCCTCAACAACATGAGTCAGAAACTTCAACTTCTCAATAGGAAAATGTTCAGAGATCTTGGTACTTCAAGAATTATCATCCACAAGATCAAATCATTGGAAATCCTAATGATAGGCTAAGAACCAGATCAACTTTCAGAGAGCAAGATGATTCTGCCTTAGTCTGAGTTAGAACCAAAGACAGTAGACGAGGCTCTACTGGACGAGGGCTGGATTCTAGCTATACAAGAAGAACTAAACCAGTTTGAAAGAAGTGAAGTGTGGACTCTTGTGCCTTTGCCAAAAGAAAAATCAGTTATAGGAACCAAATGGGTTTACAGAAACAAGCTTGATGAAAATGGTAGAGTAATAAAAAATAAAGCAAGACTTGTTGCACAAGGTTATCATAGGAAGAAGGTATAGACTATACTGAAAATTTTGCATCTGTTGCTAGACTAGAAGCTATTCGCATCTTATTATCATTTGCTGCACATCACAGTATCATGCTATATCAAATGGATGTAAAAAGTGCTTTTCTAAATGGTGTTATTAATGAGGAAGTGTATGTTTTGCAACATCCGGGTTTTGAAAGTGAAACCCAACCTGAACATGTATATAAGCTAAAGAAAGCTTTATATGGCCTTAAACAAGCTCCTAGAGCTTGGTATGAAAGGTAAACTTCATTCTTAATGGACAATGGATTCAGTAGAGGAAATGTTGATACAACCTTGTTTAGAAAATCCAATAAGTCTAGTTTTATTGTTGTTCAAATATATGTTGATGACAAAATCTTTGGTGTTACTAATGAATCTCTATGCAAAGAATTTTCTAAGCTAATGCAAAAAGAGTTTGAAATGATCATGATGGGATAACTCAAGTTCTTCCTTAGACTTCAAGTTAAACAAACAGTGGATGAGGTGTACATCCCCCAAACTAAGTACACAAAGGAACTTCTAAAGAAATTCGAGATGGACGACTGCAAACCAATGAACACTCCTATGCATCCCACGTCCATACTGAACAAAGATGATAAAGATAAAAAGGTAGAACAAAAGGTATATAGAGGTATGATAGGATCTCTTTTGTATCTTACTACGTCTAGACCTGATATTATGTTCAGTGTATGTTTAAGTGCTCGATTTCAATCTGATCATAGAGAATATCACTTATCAGCAGTTAAAAGAATATTTAGATATTTAAAAGGTACTCCTAATCTGGGTTTGTGCTTTAAGAAAAATGATTATTACATATTAGTTGGTTTTTGTGGTGCTGACTATACTGGAGATAGAATTGAAAGAAAAAATACCAGTGGAGGATGCCACTTCATTGGAGCTAATTTAATCTCATGGTCAAGCAAAAGACAAAGTACTATTGCCTTATCATGCTGAACCTGAGTATATTTCAGCTGCTAGTTGCTGCTCACAACTTCTATGGATCAAACATCAATTGGAAGACTACAATGTGTTTGTAAGTAGTATTCTACTTGTGTGTGATAATACTACTGCAATAAATCTATATAAGAATCCAATATTGCATTCAAGGGCTAAGCATATAGAGATTAAACATCATTTTATTAGAGATTATGTACAAAAAGGTGTCATTGATATACAATTTGTAGATAGTGACCATCAATGGGCAGATATCTTTACTAAACCTCTTGCTAAGGACATATTTATATTTATTAGAAAGCATCTCAACATGATTTGTGTGGATTAACTACGCGTCTATTTTTTATCGCGTTTACTGCATGCGCATCTATTGCTCAAGTGCGTCCAATGTATGTTAAGTGTGCGTCCAATAGGCATCGCGTCCATTCACTGTCTGCATACTCTTATCTGACTCGTCTATGCTATATATAATTAAATTTGCATTTAATTTATGCCCAAGACATATTTAATTATATTCTCTTGCTGAGTCAGTTATTTCCATAAATCCCATCAATAGCTTTTTACAGTTTCAAAAAACCTGCGCCGTATCAGCACTCATTACATGTCTCTTCACACGTTTTATTTTATTTATTTTTTTAATTAAATTTTTAAGGGAAACTCTTCACATTCGAAACCTTTTTAAGTAATATCATTTCCCTCTGAAAAACCTTTCACAATCTCTTCTATTTGAACCTTCGGGCTCTCTGTTTCCCCTGTTTCTAAACCCTAACCTTCAATCTTCAACAATGGCTTCCTCATCTGCTGTTTCAACTTATAATGTCACTAAGCTTAACATTGGCATTGAGTATCATTTCGAGTTTGGAATTTTAAAGGAGTATAATGTTGATGTAAGCAAATACTGATGCTACTGGCTGGGATGGTCTCTTCTTGGAGAAGGTGTCTGTCTACCCTAATCTAATTAGGGCTTTTTGGAGAAACCCTCAGGTAACAGACACCGAGGTATATACTGATGTACTTGGTAGGGGAGTGGTGGTGTCTGAGAAAACCAACTCCGAAGCTATCAACTGTGTCCAAGAAGGGTCGATCATCACTGATTCTTGAGAACAAGACCTAGGAGGATCAGAGATCGTTGCCTCTCTACTAATGAGGTCTGACACTGTTAGGAATCACTCATGGAAGGCTGTGGAGATGAAAGATGAGGTAAGAATCCTCCATCAGATGTTAAACAAGACGATTCTTCACAAGGTCGGGTCAAAGGACAACCTCTCTGCCATGCACAAGTTGTCTCGTAATCGATGACCGAGACAAAGGTTAATATTCCACGTATTCTCTTTGGAAGATTTAGAGAATACGTCAACAACAAAGAGAAGTCAAATGCAATTCCTTTTTCTCATTTACTGTCAAAGGTTCTCAAGGCTCAACAAATTTATGCCTATTTGGAGGCTAAGATCCCTGAAGAACAAGCATTGATTCTTAGGGAGAAGGGTATGTCTGCCATGGTTTTTGGCAAGGTGAACCTTATCAACATGAAACTGAGCATTGTTGCTCAAGTAGAGTTTGCTAAGGAAGAAGATAGAATGAAAATAAAGGAAGAACAAATAGAGCTCACCAATGCTTTGAGACTCTAGGATCGAGAAGGAAAATAGTTGGGAAAAGACAACCAGAGCAAGGGAACATGCTTTGTCAAGAAACCCTTCTTTGGGATTGTCATTAAGGAACAACCTGTTGATGCACCTCAACCTGTCCCAACTCAGAAGAGAACCAGGAATCTAGTCCTGTCTCACATGTCCACACACCTATCCAAACCTCACCAACTAGACCACATTTTCAACTAATCATACCTGCAGATGATCCCTGGTTTAATCAACCAGATGATGTTGGGATCAACCCTGGTGCCCCCTTTCCTAAAATACCTAGAACCACTTTCCCTTACACCGACCCCTCTACTCTCTTTGATGGCAAAGTTGAGAGCTGGGTCAAAGTCAAAAGGGATTTGAGAATACCCTATCATGTGGATGCTATGTACTTTCAGGAAATTAATTTTGATGATGAGCAACAAAAGCAAAGAAATTGACTGAGAAATGAAAAGTGTAAGATCAAAGAAAGATCATCCAAGACCAAGGGAAGAACTTCAAGGGTATATAGCTTAAGTTCGGTCTTAGGATTATTTGTAAGACTCAAATGTAGGATTGAATATTAAAATTGAATTAACTAAAAGTTGTTTTTAAAATTGAAAATGGGCTTAAGGTTTTACAAAGAATTGGAAAAATGTTTTTCATAAGTGTTAGAATATTCCTTGGTTTGAAAAATATCATTTTTCTGATAAAAGAACAGCTTGTAATTGAATTACCAGAACTCTTGTAATCTATTACCACTTTCTGGAAAAATCACTATTTAAAAGTATCAGTGGTAATCGATTATCATACTCCCGTAATCGATTACCAACTTTCTGGAAAGCTTAGTATTTCAAACTGACAGCTCATAATCAGTACATCTGTAATCGATTACCAGTCGCGAAAAAGTGATTTCTGGTGCAGAAAATGCATGACAGCTATTCAAAACGGTCATATTTTGAAACCCCGCTATAAATACTCAGTAGCAGCCCGAAAAACCCTAGGTTAACACTCTAAGAACACTTGCCCAACAAAGTTTGAATTGATTATTAGTGGAAAATACTCACAAATGTATTGTGGGGACTGGATGTAGGTCACTCAAGGGAGTGATTGAACCAGTATAAACTGATTGTGTGCTTTTTTCATTCCTTATATTTTTATTTGTTCATTACAAATTGACCTTGGTTAGAGAAAGAGGACAAAAATTTTAAGATCTCAATTCACCCCCCCCTCCCTCTTGAGATTGAAGTCACTTGGTAACAAGTGGTATCAGAGCTAGGCTCTTGTGTAAAGAGCTTAGCGGCTTCAAGTTGGCAAATACAAGAGGGAGCTTCTCTAACCCGTCCTCCGGGATTCAATGGGCAAGGCTATGCCTATTGGAAGGAAAGAATGAAGATCTTTATTGAGGTGGTTGATATGGATGTATGGGACTCTATTGAAAATGGGCCTTTTGTTCCTACTCACTTGGTGAATGGTGTTCTAACCAACAAACACAAGAGTGAATGGACGGATGAAGAAAAGAAAAGAGTTCAATACAATCTTCGTGCCAAGAACATCATCACATCGGCTTTGAGTGCGGATGAGTTCTTTAGGGTTTCAAATTGCAAAATCGCTCAAGAGATGTGGGATACACTCCAAGTAACACATGAAGGTACAAGTGAAGTCAAGAGAGCAAGATTAAACACCTTGATTCGTGAGTATGAGCTTTTCCAGGTGAATCAAGGAGAAAGCATTCAAGAGATGCAAAAGAGGTTTACTCGTGTGGTAAATCAAATTGCTTCATTGGGGAAGACTTTTCAAAATGAATACTTGATCAACAAAGTATTGAGATGCTTGAGTAGAGAATGGCAACCCAAAGTCACTGCAATAGTTGAATCAAAAAATTTAGCACTCTCTTTGGCAAATTACAAGAACATGAATTGGAACTTAGCCGATTATTGGAGCATGAAGAAAAGGGCAAGAAGAAGAAAGGATTTGCTTTTATGGTCTCATCCTTGAATCTTAGTGATGAAGATGATGAAGACGATGGTGAGAAACAAGTAGATGAATATGATGAGAACATGACTCTCTTGGTAAGAAAGTTCAAAAAGTTCATGAAAATGGAGAGCTTTCCAAGAAAATACTTTCTCTCATCAAAGAAAGTATCAAAGTTTGAGAAAAGACCCTACAAAGAGAAGAGAAGAGCATGGGAAGAAAATGACGCGGACTCATCGGAGAGCTCCGAAAGTGAAGATGCTCAATTATGTCTCATGGCCGATCATGAGAGCGAAAGTGAGGTAGAATCTAACTCTTCCACTAATTCTTATAATGAATTGCATGATGCATTTTTAGAATTGCATAAGGATTATATGAGGTTAGCGAAGGTTTTAGATAACTCAAAGAAAACCGTTAGTTATTTGCAAAATCAAGTGATTGCCTTAACTAAGGAAAGACTAGATCTTAAAAAGGAAAACTATAGCCTTGGTTACATTAAAGGAAATTATGTTTGTGAAAAATGCATAAAGTATGAGAAGGAAGTTAAAGACCTTCAATGCATGGTAGAAAAGTTCACTAATGGTAGAGATAACCTAAATACATTACCTGGAAATCAAAAGGCATGTTATGATAAAGCGGGCTTAGGTTACAAACCCCTTGTGCATGAAAAATCAATTAAGAACATGTTTGTAAAACCTAAGGTTTCTACTAACCATTTCACTAGATGTTATTATTGTACTGAAAAGGGACATACCGCATCCATTTGCATGGCTAGAAATAAAACAAGTGAGAAAAAGATATGGGTTCCTAAGGGGACACTTCATCATGCTTGTCGCAACCAAAAATTACGGCAGGGACGGCGATGAAAAGAAATTTTAGGAAAAGTAGAGTCGACACCAATTTTATTTAATTTAGGAAAAATTAGAAAACCTAAAAAAAGTGGTCTTTGAAACCAAGTCGAGTTCGGGAGTCGGTTACGAGTAGGGAAGGTGTTAAGCACCCTACATCACCCATCCCACGAATGGTACCTTGATTTAATTGTGCAAAATTAATTTATTTATTTTTTACCCCAAAAATATTTACAAGGAAGAATTTATTTATTTATTAATATTTTTTATTTTATGTTTCTTTATTGTTCCTTTTTTTTTTTGCATTTTTTAAAAAATTATTGATAAATCCTAAATGAGGTTGGACATAGCACGTAAGTCCATAGGGCAACCTCGAAACTAGGGGATTGAGCATGACACTTGTCATAGAGCAACCCAAAAATATTAAATAAATTATTTATTAATTATCCACATTAAACAAATTAAAAAGAACACAAAAATAATGGAAAAATAATTTTGGCTTGACGAGATGATTGGTCCCGCTCCTACGTATTCCCTGCTTCGATGGGAAACTCAAATCCACGTAGTTCTTGTAGAAAATATTTTACTTGTTGGTTTATTTTAAATTTTATCAAAAAGGTTTTTTTATTTCATTTTAAAAAAAGGGTTTTTGATATATTTCATTTTTTTTATATTTTTTTTTATCGAAAACTCCAAAATGAGATAGAACATGGCATATACATCCATAGAGCTATCCCGCATCTAAGGAATTGAGTGTGAAATCTTTCACAAAGCAAATCCTAAAATTATTTTTTTTGTAACTCCCCTTTTTTTAAATCATTTTATTTATTTGTTTTAAAAATAAATATTTCACAAAGCAAGTGTTTCATTTTCCAGATTAGTCCCTTTCAGTTTAGTGTCTCCATTGGGCCAACTGTCTAACCTAATGACCCCATGATCCATTCAAATTTAATTTATACAAAAATAAGAACAAAACAAATATAAAATAATAATAAATAAAAAAAAAACAAAAGCAAAATGAAACAAACATTAAAAACCTAAAACACATATTATCATATCAGAAACGTTAGAGTACCGAGAACCCTTTTTCCTTCACAGTGCACGCAGGAACGCAGAGAAAGGAGGAGGCTGACGGTATGGCGCGGCACAAGTAAACGGTGGATCTGGGTTCGTGACAGAACAGCCGCGGTTCGTGAGCGATGGAGGTGAAGGTTCTAGCGGCGGATCCGAGACCGGAACTGGGCAGAAAGGAAATGGCGAGGCGAGTTCCTCTGGTGGCGGCGACACGCGATCGGAGCCACGGAGGAACGGTTCGCGCGCGAGTCTTGACGGGTTGTGGATGGCGACTCGCGATTGCCTGACAGACGCAGCGGTGTTGCGTGCAGGCAGCGGCTGGTGCGAAGGCGGAGCTTGGAAGATGAGAGATGATGCAGCGGTGGTGGCTGGTCAAAGCCCAAAGGACGGCGGTGATCGGAGCATGGGTAATGGTGACTTGGTTGTGATGCTGCCTAACAGTGTGGAGGAAGCTACGGTGCTATGGTGGCGGTGGTAATGGAAGAGCAAGGAATGGGATTTGGTGGCTGTCAATGGAGATGAAATGGTGAGCAGAAAGTGTGAAGTTAAGAGGGATGATGTATGATAGCAATATAAGAATGGTGTGTATGCGTGATCAACAATGCGCAGATGAGCCCCCCTCCCTCTGGTAGCCCCTATTTTGATTTTATAAGCTAAATTGTTATGGTTTTGATCCTAAAAATCTGCTAAAGATTTTAAAAATTTATCTCAGATTTAAAATGGAACCAAAATTGCTAAACCTTATCTGCCAAAACTAAGAGATTTGCCCATAGATTCAAATTCAAAATAAAGTGGTTGCTAGGTTTGTTGGAAGGGGATGAAATGGGTTTAACTAGCCTGACCCAATAAAAAATATTTTTATTATTTTTATTATTTTTTATTTTCTTTGCAATTTTTGTTATTATTATTTTTTTTTGAAATTTTTAGTGAAGACTAAAAGACCCGGTCAAAATGGGGTGTTCACAATGCTAACCAACAAGGACCCAACAAGATTTAGGTACCAAAAAAATCCCAATGAGATTATTTTGTAGGTGTGCTTCAAGTTTGTTTTGCATGTAGTTCCAACTTCTTTCAACAAAAAATGGTAATATTGCCAATCATGAATATTGTATGAATGTTTGATTCAAAATGGTAATTTGCTCAATATATATAATGCACTAGTATGATAAGCTATGTTCTCTGGTGAATTTTGCCACTAAATGAACACAAGGTTGCACTTCATTGACTAGCTCATGCTTGTTTGAAATATTGACCAATTTTGTATTGAATTATTGTGAATAGAATGTTTGATTATTTGCAAAATCGTGTGAAATCTTGTTTGTGATTGAGGGTTGATGTGTTTGTCATGTAGAATATGTCACATGGTTCCAATTTGAGCTTAATTATCATTGGATCTTAAGTGTTAGACTAGATAGGAAAGACTTGTAGCATTTTAAGTTGTCAAAAACATGTGCTCTGTGAAATATGCAGAAAAATAATAGATTAAGCATGCATAAATAATCAATTAATGGAATTCTGCTGATCATGAAACATGCCACAAAGAGAGGAACTCATTTGGTTATTCCAGAAATATGAAATATCAAAGCAAACTTGGAAATAAATAGTGCTAAATTCAATTATATGAAAATCGAAATGTCAAATGCATACATAGCATGATGAGAGAGTGAGTTTAGATAATGACAATTCAAACTACTTGTAAAATGTTCATCCATTTCATTTTAAGAAGTTAAAGGATGATTATGCCTCTTTAAATGGTGAAAAACATGTGTGTTTTGAAAATTCAATATGTTGTAAGGTTGCATCAACGTTGAATATCAAGTTGAGAAATCATATCATACTCACGGTGAAATTGATTCCATACTTTAAATAAAGTGAATGAGAATGATAGTGGTCATGAGAATATGAGTGTAATTTTTAGCAAATATAATTTTCATGACAAGCCAAAGAATATTTATGTCAATTTTCAGAGAATGCAATTATTATGGAAACTATGGTCACATATCTTTTTTGTACCTCTAGAGAAAAGATCATGCTATGAAAAATGAACTTGATTGGGTGCCTAAAGGGACTAAATGTTTATCCACTAATTACTAAGGACCCAAATTGATATGGGTACCAAGGAGTCTCTACCACTTATGATATACAGGGAATATTGTAAAACAATGAGCAAAGTGGTCTAGGAAAAGAGAAGGTGCCAAGAAATAAGCCTCTCATTCTCAACAAAGAAACTATCAATAAAGCAAAAATTTGAACAACTATGTCAAACTAGAATGAGGCAATCAAGGAAACCATGGCCATAGAATGAGAATGAAAATATGGTCAAAGAAGGGAAGTCTCATTAACAAAAGCTCCTCACATAGAAAATGTGCAAATCAATCATCAAAAGGAGCAATGAGTAAGGAAAATTTACCTCCTAATCTTCAAGACCTAGGTAACAAAAACCTCAAACTTCCCTACATGTACTTATGCGTGGAAATAACTTGTTGAAGATATGCATATGTAATGCATCCTGAAATGTCCAGAAGAAACAATGTTTTCATGTAAAAACTTGAACTTAAGATTGCTAGAAAGAAACCACACCTTTAACATGATTATTAAGATGATACAAGCTTGCTATATTTTATGTTTGGTAGAAAAATGTTTATGTTTGATGAAATATGAATCATATAGTGAATGCATGCGTATATTCAAGTGAGATAATGCTTGATTAAAATAATGAAAAGCATAATCTTCTTTCAAAAGTACAAACATAATAACATGTTTGATGTCCCTTAGTACCATGTGTTAAAATCAAAACATGAAAATATTGGTGCATAAAAGTCTAAAAAGTCATTATTGCACTTGCACACTTGGACTTGATGTGAAACTTATGATCGACTTACCTTTAGCACTTGTATTTAAGAATCTCATGAAAACTTGAGCACATTGGTTGTTTTGACTTGAATTGTTGTATATTAAATATTTGACCACTCGCATTTGAAAATGGTATCACGAATTCACGATACCTTAACTAGTCTATACTTTGACTCTACACCTTGCCTCGATGTGCTCACATACCATTTTGGCACTCAGTGAAAGATTATATCAAATGAATTGTTACACTTTTCACTTTGACTTAGTTTAACATGCATATTCAATATGTTTGCACAATGGATGAATCTGAGATGTACATTTGAATTTCCACTTTAACTGCATATTGGTACCAAATGTGAATGGAAATTGAGTCAACTTGCATACTTGGATTGATATTGTGAATGAAATGTCTAGTGGCTACTATATCTTGGAGTTGTTGTTGCTTGACTATGTATATTGGATGTTAAAATGTGAACTACATTAGGTATAATATTGCCATACCATTTTCGTTGCTGTTTGGACTATGTATAAACGCGAGATAAATATTATGGCTTTGCCACTATGTGCATGTTCTATGTTACATCATCACTCGATTTCACATATTGGATGTTGGACCACATTTTATTGCAATGCCTATCTTTTGATCTTATAATTGTGCTATGTTAGTGTTGCTCTTGAATGCTGTAACACCCTAGTTTTTACACCTAGGATTAATTATTTTATTTGGATGTTTAAGTTTATTATGTTATGTGGTTTAGTTGAGTAATTAAATTACTCTCTTCAAATTATTTTCAAATTATTTATTGGGTGCGTTATCACTGACTTATTTCAGTTAATGCACGCTTACTAGACAATAATTAATGTTATTGTCACTATTATTACCAGTACAGAAAAATATTTTAAATAATATGATTAAGAGAAAAACATTTTCATATTCTCATTCTATTTAATTTTAGAGTTAAAAATATTTTGGTTTGACATTTATTGGAGATTAAATTTTGGACTGAGTATTTTCTTAGTTGATCAGTTCAACTATTAATCTTTACTCTAATTTGAATTTTCAACTCATATATTTATCAATCTTTATTTTTAGATTCCAAAAAGTAAAAACATGTTTATTTTAGGCCTAATACTTATCACTCATTTTGTACCTATTACTAAATAATTGGTTTAAAAACTCAATTTTCTTCTTTTCTCTCTCTTTTCTCGGCGCTATCTCTCTCTTTCTCCCTTTTCTTCTCTGTTTCTTCTCTTTTCTTCCTTCTCCCTGGCTCGGAACCACGCCCCAGCACCACTGTGGCTCCGTCCGACCACCGTCACGGTCGTGTCTAGAGTGGGGAAGACGACCCCTCAACGGAACTCTTCCGCGTCATGCTCCGTTTGGCTTCTCCGTTTGGACGTCGCCGCTGCCGTGGAAAGCTTCCAGCCGCCAACTATGGCTTCTCCTCCTTCTTTTGGATGCAGCAAATGCGTGACGCCCTTGGATGCCGCCGACCACCGTTCACTCGTGTGAGGAAGAAGATCGCGCACAGTTTTGGGTCCCTGCAGGTTCTGGTTCGACCCTCCGTCGTCGCGAATCACGTCGCCGCCATCACCACCACCTTCAGCCACCATGTCCTCTCTTCTTCACCTTCGACGTTTGGACACGGCTATGCTTGATTGATGGAGTAGATATGAGCTAACGTGGACATTAAGACGATGATCCTTTACTTGTCTTCAAAGGTAAGGGGAGTTTACCTAGGGATATTCAATAACTATATGCATGTGTGTGTGTGATTTATCTATATGATTAAACTATTGAGACTGGTTGAGGCATGACATACGTCATAGCTTATGTTTTGGAAAACTATTTTTACTGAAAACATTTGAACACAGAAAAGTGATTTTTAGCTTTCTTTGGAAAGTGGAAAGGAAACAGAAAAGGACTAGATTTCTGTGCTGAGGTTTCAGACTAGATTCTGATTACGGTGAAGCCGGACTAGCCTTCCTCCTATTAAGGACCTAGAGTTCCGAGATGTCGGACTAGTGTCTGTTGATAAAAGATTTTGAAAAATCTTTAGCGAGGGTTTAAAAACTCAATTGATATTGAAGGTTTAATCAATATCTGAAAAGATGGTATGGCAGACGTGCTGTTGTTATCGAGTTCTGATTTTCACATAGGGTGGGTGATAAATTTGATAGTTACGGACCAAAGGCATATTCTTGGGCTTTTGGGTCTTTAGGGACATTCGGGCTCGAACTCCACGTAATGCTTGGGGCTTTGCAACCTCTTGTCGTGGAAATCGGCTACCCTGCACGAATGTACTCAATAGGGGACTATCAAATATTATATAGGTGATGCGCGAAATCCTAGAACAATTGGGGAAAGGACCCATGGAGAGGCCACCCAACGCGAAACAATTGTGATATAGGAAATATCGCGGCCTATCATACTCGAGGAAGGGAAGTTAAGATCTCCGGAGATTGTGTTATAGTTGAATATTGAAGTGTCATGCATCCTTTTTATAAAACTGATTGTTCGGGTAAGAGACCCTTTGATATAACACTGTTATGTTATGTATATGCATAGTTTAAAATGCTTATATGATTATGTGGTGTATGTATCATGTGTATGGTTGTTGTGTGATATATCCATTTGTCGGTATCTCACCCTTACAAACATTTCAGGATTCTTCTAGTTCGCTATTGTACCTTGAGTACTTTAACACAGATGTTGCGGAGAAGTCTTTCTAAGTCACTCAGAGACTTAAATATAGTTACTTGCCAATACTTGAGTGTGGAATGATCATGTGAGTTTTCTCAGGAATAACTTTTAGAACGACCAGCTTAGGGTTGAGATTTAGATTATTTTTGATAATTATGGCTCAGAGAGCCTTTATTTTAAAATGGAATGTCTATGGCTCGGAGAGCATATCTTTTGAATGAAAATCTAAGCTATTTCTTTTGGTCTTGTAAAGCTTATGGCTATAATTATTATTGTTATGTAATGATGTCTGGTTGAATTTGGTGTAACTAGAATTTTGGAGTGAAAATGTAATTATTTTAACATGTGTTATTTTACCTGGTATGTCCGAATTACAGAGGAGACTCTGTCGAAATTTCTGTAAAACTACTAGCTTGTATTTAAGTATATCCTTTAAATTAAATAGGCTTGCCAAGCTATGATAGTAAGTTTGTGTGTCGATCAAGGCTTAGATTTGGAGTAGTAACAAATTAATTTTTATACCCAATTTCAGACACTTATGTACTTATATAAATTATTTTTCGAAAGCACCAGCAAATTATCTTTTAATTTTATTTTCACATGTGTTTAGAAGGTAATGCCCAAAGGGGGGTGTTACAAATGCTATAAAATGTGGATGTAATGTTGAATGCAATAATATGTTGTCTTGTTATGGACTATCCTATTGAGTGATGCAATTTGGAGAGTGTGAATATAGCAAAATGAGTTTTGTTTACAAACTATATTGCTAAATCATTTATTTGTTGTAATCTTTGTGCAATGCTTGAATTAATGTGTTGAATGGACACTCTTGTTGGACTATCTACTATCAAACAAACTATCTTGTTGCATTACTTTGTTAACATTGTTGGCATATTTGATTGCCAGTGTGATGTGTTGAATCATAATTGAATAAATTATTAAACAAATGGCATGAATGCTATTTTGATTGATGGATAACCAACCATTGTTCATGAATTGACATTTATTGTGAATATATTGGCATATGTTGGATTTTGGACAAATATGATAATTATTTGGAATGTTGAGAATCCACTTGAAATGCTTTCATCTTTGATGATTGATCACTAAATGTGGATGCTATAGCCTTACTAGATTTATTGGATTCTCTTTGCCTTATTACATTTTTTTATTATGACAAAAAGGGGGAGAGAAAAGTAGGATCATTAATTGGCATAAATTGACAAATCTCACCACTCATTGATTCTTGGTGATTTAAGTTTACTTGGTGAATGAATCACTTTGTATGACCACTTTATGCTATGTTGCTAAATATTGAAAACCATTTTTTTGATAATGACAAAAGGGGGGAGATGTATGAGGGATGAGTATGCTTGGAAAATGTATATGGTTGAATGGACATATTTGCATGTTTGGAAAAACATAGTTATGCCTTTTTCTCAATGCAATTGAACTTGAAAATACTTTGAATACAAAGTGACTTAAATGGCATTTCTTGTGTCATTGAAATTAATTTTCATATCCTTATTATATGGCACTAAGTAAGGGGGGGCTATAAATGTTAAATTTATTTTCTACACCCCATTGATATATGCACTTAGTAAGGGTTTTTTTTACACTTCGTGCTTCTCATATGCGCTTACCACTCTGATTATCTTTTATATGATATTTGTGACTAACCTCCCACCTTAGTTTTTCCAAAATCTCGATATTGTTTTGTCATCATCAAAAAGGGGGAGAATGTGGATGCTATGTACTTTCAGGAAATTAATTTTGATGATGAGCAACAAAAACAAAGCAATTGATTGAGAAATGAAAAGTGCAAGATCAAAGAAAGATCATCCAAAACCAAGAGAAGAACTTCAAGGGTATATAGCTTAAGTTTGGTCTTAGGATTATTTGTAAGAATCAAATGTAGGATTGGCTATTAAAATTGAATTAACTAAAAATTGTTTTTAAAATTGAAAATGGGCTTAAGGTTTTTCAAAGAATTGGAAAAATGTTTTTCATAAGTTTTAGAATATTCCTTGGTTTGAAAAATATCATTTTTCTGATAAAAGAACAGCTCGTAATTGAATTATCAGAACTCCTGTAATCTATTACCACTTTCTGGAAAAAAAATCAATATTTAAAAGTATCAGTGATAATCAATTACCATACTCCCGTATTCGATTACCAGCTTTCTGGAAAGCTCAATATTTCAAACCGGCAGCTCGTAATTGATTACCAGTACATCTGTAATCGATTACCAGTCGCGAAAAAGTGATTTCTGGTACAGAAAATGCGTGACAACTGTTCAAAACGGCCATATTTTGAAACCCCACTATAAATACTCAGTAGCAGCCCGAAAAACCCTAGGTTAACACTCTAAGAACACTTGCCCAACATCTCTAACCTCAAGATTCAATCTTTCACTCTTGAAATCAAGATTTGAGCCAATCCTACACAAGAGTCATAGTGCTTCAACTTGTATTGATTCAACCTTTTGAGGTATTCTTCTTTGTAATCACTTATTGCTTGATTTGTGTTGGTTAAAGAGAGTGAGGAATCTCTCTAGTTTGATTTGTAACAAGGGTGAGGTATCCCTTGAGTAGATTTGGAGACTCTTGCACAAGGGTGAGGTATCCCAAGTGAAGAGGGCTCTTTGTAAAAGGGTGGGGAATCCCTTTAGAAGAAGAATGTGAGGTATCCTTCTTATATTGAGAGAAAATCTTGGGGTGAGGTATCCCTTTGATGAGTAGTATTGAGGCTCTTGCATGAGGTGGGGTATCCAAGTGGAGAGTGTTCTAAGTGTTGTAAGTTTGAATTGTTTATTAGTGGAAAATACTCATAAATGTATTGTGGGGACTGGATGTAGGTCACTCAAGGGAATGATTAACCCAGTATAAATTGATTGTGTGCTTTTCTCATTCCTTATATTTTTATTTGTTCATTACAAATTGGTCTTGGTTAGAAAAAGAGGACAAAAATTTTAAGATCTCAATCCCCCCCCGAGATTGAAGCCACTTGGTAACATATCACACTCACCAGTCTGAGCCTGAGTCAACCAGACCTTTCTACCCTTTACCATAATATGAATATGAGACTGAATCTACGTACACCCCATGGCATGTGCCTATCCCATATGAACAAACAGGTCAACTTCCATCTAAACTATACAATGAAATTGGACTTACTCTCACTCACCTCCCACAACAGAAATTTCCACCCAGAAAAATCTCCTCAAACCCCATTAAATTCCCACCCTTCAAACCCCACACAGAAGGTGTAAGTCAGCACATCATTCGTGATTGGACCATATGAGACACCCCGATGTGCCCCATCGTATTATTACATTAAAACCTTAATATTTATTTACTTAATCGCGCGCTTACTGTTGAAAATACGTAAAAATTTAAAACTTAATTAATAATCTTATAACTTATACAAATATAAAACACACCAAAGTTGTAATATATATATATATATGCACACATGTTTATTTATTACATTCCCAAAAGCACTGTTAAGGGTACCCTCTCAGTAGGATCCCTCACAGGCATAAACTTCACTACTGACATACTTAACGGAAATATAAATACTCTTTAGACACACTGGCCATAATATCTATACTCTAATCGCTTTGAATCACAGCTCGACCTCCAGCATCTGGTTCATACGGAGTTCCATCTAACTCCTCGGCAATTGGTTCCTCCATCAGGTCTTCTCGTACGATCACATCAGAAATAAAATACAACACACAGGAAGATATAGGGAATAAGAAACAGTTCTATCATCAAAAAGCGGAAAAGAGTAATAGTAAATTATACCATAATTGTCACAGACACACATCACTCAAAATCAACAATCATCCTCAATTCACTATATCATCCTCTACCCTCAACCCATGCAACTAAAACTTTATACTGATGTGGCCATCTTCACTCCTGTCACATTAGTCAGTAGTCCAGAACTATTTAGGGTCAAAACTCAGTGCGCCCCTATTCCTGTATCTCTCACAGGAGATAGTGCATAAGCACAGTATGCGTCACTATTTCCCCCATGGGAAATAGCACATAAGCACATAATAACTGATAACTCGGTGCGCCCCTATTCCCTTACCTCTCATAGGGAATAGTGCATAAGCACAGTATGCGTCACTATTTCCCCCATTTGAAATAGCACATAAGCATATAATAAATAATAACTCGGTGTGCCCCTATTCCCTAATCTCTCATAGGAAATAGTGCATCAGCACAATATGCGTCACTATTGCCCCCATTGGAAATAGCACATAAGCATATAATAAATAATAACTCGGTGCGCCCCTATTCCCTAATCTCTCATAGGAGTGGAGAAAGTGAAAGTATGAGGTAAATGAGCAAGTAAAGGAACAAGTTGAAGAATCCTTAGCTCCAACTCATGCTCTCATCAATCAGATGCTAGGCCTCCTCACAAGTTTTCAACAGAGTCATAATCTTGATGTTCAACCTCCTCCACCCCCTCCAAATCAAGACCCTCCTCAACCCCCTCAACCTTCCTCTTAGTCTTCTTTTATAATTAACTGACAATGATGATCCACTCCTCTTTCCTTTTTGTCTGATGACAAAAAAGGGGGAGAAAGGATTGAGAATTAAATTTTCATATATATATATATATATACAAAAGTCAGTTTTTGGATTATAAGTATCTGTCTGTATATGCATATTCTTAAATTGCCTTGTTGCATACCTCTATCTTATATGCTATGATACTATGTTTGCTGTTTTTGATATGACTGATCTGCCTTTATGTCTTAGTAGCTAGTTGTTTTAAAGCTCTGATACTATATCTTGAATATAACTGAGTTTATGCATGCTGCTCTGATAAGATATATGATATGTGCTGCTTCTTATCTGTTTTAATTATTTTAAGTTTGTATGCTTTGTCTTAGGGGGAACTCTGTAGCTCTCTTAGACTTTGCTCACTCAAATTTAATTAGTTTTTGCCATTACCAAAAAGGGGGAGATTGTTAGAATCAAAGTGGTTTTGACTTAAATAATCTCTTGAGTTTTGATGTTAACAAAAAGGTTAAATTTGTATGGCAAAGTATTGTCAAAGATCAAACTTGTTTACTATAGAATGCAGGACTGTTTGAACTATACTAGACAGAGAAACTTAGGAAAGGTATCTTCACTTTGCTATGGAATCATATCAGATTCTATATTTGATCCTCTAGAAGAGTCTCCAAGTTTTGGTAATATTCTGAGTTTTTTAAGTTATCGTTAGACGATGTCTTAAAAATTGGCTAAGGTAATAAACGATAGACGAGTATCTAAGTCTAAGAAAAATTCAGTAGACGAGCCAATAAATAACTCTCGGAAAAACACCAAGTCCAAAGACTTGATAATAGACGAGAAGTCACACTAGACGCCACGTCAGTAGACGAGCTATTGAGTATAGCACGTCCAAAGACTTGGAACTAGACAAAAGTCCATAGACGCAGTATCAATAGACGAGCCCGTCTTACTGATAAGTTAAATGTTGCACGTCCAAAGACCTGCGTGTATACTAGCTATTAAAAGTGAACCCGTCTAAGCTTAAACGTATTTATTTCAAATGATTGTATATTTAATTCAAGAGAATGTATGTCTCTTTCCTTTACTGCTTCATTTGTTTAACTCTTTGTTTCTCGAGAATAAAAACATAGTACCATTGAGAACATAAACATTTGTACTCTGTCAACTACATTGCTGTAAAGTTCAAACCAAGTACAAAGAAGGAAAGTCAAAAAGCAACCTTTGGTACAACAGGGAAGTGATGACTCTACTTTGAGCATTCATCTGATAAACAAGAGCACTTCTCCATGAAGCATATCAAGTTATCAGTGTCAAAGGATCCAAGGATTTAATGCTATGTCTAAACGGATACAATTTGAAGACCGATGAAGAAGTTCAAGACAACAAAGCACTCATTCTATAAACACTTTGGAAGAATCTCGATGCAATGAGATATACAAGCTTCGATATCAAAGTGCCAAAAACTCTACTGAAATATTTGAACAAGTTTACTTGTAATCTTAACTGATCTTCAACTTTCATATTGTCACACTTAGTGAGTTCTTAGATCAAATCCAAATCTTGTTGGAACCAAAGTGGTTCTGGTTTTTTTAATCTCTAGGTTTTGATGTTAACAAAAGGATTAAATTTGCTTGGTAAAGTATTAGTTGAAATCTAACAAGTAATTTCAGTTTATGCAGGAATATCCAAAATAATATAAGGTATACAATGCTTGGACTCTTGCAAAGAATTACCCGTCCAAAGGTTATTTAAAATGTTTATATTTTTAATCGTTAAATAGATGACTAACTAAAATTCAGTAGACGCCCATAGTAGCCACGTCAGTAGACTAGCGCTCTCCTTGAAACTCAAGTAGACATCCATAGTGCCTAACTAAAATTCAGTAGATGTCCATAATGTCACGTCATTGGACGGAGTTTCTCTAAGGACTTAGCAAGTCCAAAGACTTGTGTGGATGAGCGCTTCTGCCACAATAGTGGATGAGCAGAATAAAACCTTGTGTAGACGCGTTCTAAGACTAAGT
Organism: Sophora flavescens; assembly: GCA_030762895.1. Lineage (NCBI taxonomy): Eukaryota > Viridiplantae > Streptophyta > Magnoliopsida > Fabales > Fabaceae > Sophora > Sophora flavescens. The sequence continues at coordinate 123,257,532 of CM061068.1, forward strand.
GCCTGTAGATAGTTCTACATCTTCTATATCTTTACTACCTTGAATATAATTTAATGCAATCTGGACCACATTGAATTTATTTCAAAGGAATATATGTTCTTTATAATTGTTTTATCTGGTTAATGCCTTGTTCCTTTGTGAGAAAATTCATAGTACTATCAAGGAAATACAGAAAAGCAAATAGTACAATTGAAATTGCAAAACGATCTGTACGATGACAACTTTATTGCTAGACAAAAGTTGGGTTATACACAAAGGAGGAAAGAAAGTTTTTAAGGTACAATGCTTAGGACAGTGAGCCTCCATTTTGTGCTTTTCTGATAACCAAGGATGCTTTTCAACACGGCAAAAATCAAGCTATCAGTCTCAAGGGATATCTTGCATTTAATGCTATCTCTATAACAGGACTATTCAAATAACCGTTGAAAATTTACAAGAGAAGTTGAAGACCACTACATATATAGAAGGTCTCAAGTACTGAAGAAGAAATTTTATTTTTTTTGCCATTCGAACATTTGCAAGATATTCACAGCTTATATTCCCTTTTTAAAGCAAAAGTTTGTAATTCTTAAGGTTGAATATTTGTAAAAATATTCAGTAGATCTTAAACCTTCATACCCTCACATATAGTGAGTTAGAAAGATCTTAGAAAAATCTCTGTGATTGAATTAGAGCCTGAAGAGGCTTGGCAAGGAAGCAATACTTGTAGCCTGGAGAGGTATAGAATACTTGTTGTAGAAACTGTTTGGAAATAGTGGAGAAAATCCTTCAAGTAGAAGGGACTGGATGTAGCTCTTGGTTAGAAGAGAGTAAACGTGAATTTTCTATCCCTTATCTTTTACAATTTTATTTATTTATACTAACTGTGGGATTTGATTTTGGTTTTGTTAATCTTTTAAAAAAAATTTCTTGTGTGCTTAAACTTTTTATCTTCTGCTTGTGAAAAGGTGTCTCAAAAAGGTTTTTTGCAAAAATAATTAACAAACACAATTAAACCCCCCTTCTTGTGTTTGCTTGTGCCGACTTCAGTTGGTATCAGAGCTCAGCCTTGACAGAGTTGAGCATCTAACAAGTGCTAAGGCAGTATGATCCTACAATCATGGATGCAGAAGGTCAAGCTATCAATAGACCCCCTCTCTTTGATGGAACTGAATATGATTATTGGAAAAAGAGGATGATGGCATTCTTGGATGCACATAATGCTGACATCTGGGAAATGATAGAAAATGGCTACACTGAGCCAAGGAGTGAAGCTGGAGCTGTAGTGCCTAGAGCTGAATGGACTCAAGACCAGAAAAGCCAACACCAACTACACTTGAAAGTTAAGCACTATCTCATGTGTGCTATCACCAGATCTGAGCACGACATGGTTCATAGTTGTAACACAGCTAAAGAAATCTAGGATACTCTTGCCCTAGCTCATGAGGGTTCTTCACAAGTTAAGGAATCAAAGATCAGCATGCTGGTTCACCAGTATGAGCTATTCAAGATGGCTAATCATGAAACTATAGGCCAGATGTTTGGAAGATTCCAAACAATGACCCACAGTCTCAGGTCTCTTGGAAAGGTCTATGAGAATAGAGATCATGTGAGAAAAATTTTGAGAAGTCTCTCAAAGCAGTGAAGACCTAAGGTAACTGCTATCCAGGAAGCAAAAAATCTGAATACTCTCTCTCTGGAAGAGCTTCTGGGGTCATTAAAAGTTCATGAACTTGAACTTAATGAAGAGGAAAACTCCAGAAAAGGAAAATCCATTGCCTTAAAGTCCAAGAAAGCTAGTTCCTCAAAGGTGCTTAAAGTTGTTGAGTCCTCGGATGAAGCTGATTCATCAAATAATGAAGGTGACTCATATGAGGATGAACTATCTTTCATCTCCAGAAAAATCCAACACATATGGAGTAAGAAAGGTGGACTCGGAAGGAAGTAGTTCAACAAAAAATTCTCCAAGGAGAAGTCAGATTCCAAGGAGAAAGGCCTACCCCTGTGCTTTGAATGTAAGAAACCAGGACACTTCAAAGCCGACTGCCCAGAGCTGAAGGAGAAAAAGAAATTCTTCAAAAAGAACAAAGGCTTGATGGCTACATGGGAGGATCTTGACCTGTCTTCTTCATATGAAGAAGATGAAGCAGGAGAAGAAGCAAACATTTACTTCATGACTGACACTGCATCAAAAAGTGAATTCACTGATGCTGAGGTAATGGACTCTGATCCATCTACTCTTCAAACTGTTTTTGATGAATTGTTGCATGAATCATGCATACTGTCTAAAGAGTATAAGAGTCTCAAAAGGAAGTTTATTAAACTCTCTAGAGATTATGACAAGGTTTTCATAGTGAATCAAAACCTTAAGGATGAAAATGAAACATTAAAATCAAACAATGTTAGTCTGGCTGACAAGACGAAATGTAAGTCTAATAGCTCTTGTGAAGTTGAACAACTGAAACAAGATGTGACATACTTGACAGACTCTCTGTCAAAACTGGTTGGTAGCTTAGATAAATTAAACCTTATTTTAAGATATTCTAGATCACCACGTGACAAATCTGGCAATGATTATGATAAAGAGAAGCAAGATGCATCTCTGAATAAACCAAAAGTTCATACACAATATAAGGCTTCTAAAGTCCGTCCACAACACACCAAGTCAAAACCAAGCCCTTCCAATACTTACTGTAATGTATGTGGAAAAAGTGGGCATGTGTCATCTAGATGCATACATAACAAGCATGCAAAGCATTCACGACCTATGATCACTAACAAGAAAGGACCCAAGTCAATTTGGGTACCTAAAGATAAGATAATCCCTGTTGCAGATCTGCTTAACAACAGGAAAGAAATAGAAGTCCTGGTACTTTGACAGTGGGTGCTCACGACACATGACAGGAGAAAGGTGTGTGTTCCAAGACCTTAGACCCAAAGATGGTGGCTGGGTCACTTTTGGAGGAAACCAAAAAGGAAAGATCATTGGTATAGGTAAAATTGGTAAACATCATTTTCCCTCCATTGATAATGTTCTGTTAGTAAATGGTCTTAAACACAATCTGCTTAGTATTAGTCAATTATGTGACAATGGGTTTGCTGTTTCATTTGATAAGAATATGTGTACTGTCAAGAAAACTAATGGATCACTCCTATTCACTGCCCAGAGGCAAAACAATCTGTATAAGATTGACTTAGAGGATCTCTCAAATCAAAGTGTCTTATGTCTAGTGTCCATTGAGGATGACCGATGGATTTGGCATAAAAGGTTGGGTCATGCAAGTTTGAGATTAATCTCAAAACTGGAAAAACATAACCTTGTAAGAGGTCTACCAAACCTTAGTTTCAAATCTGATTCCCTCTGTGATGCATGTTAGAAGGGAAAACAAGTCAAATGTTCATTTGAATCTAAGAATGTTGTTAGTACCAACATACCACTAGAATTACTACACCTTGATCTCTTTGGTCCAACAAGGACTGCCTCTGTCAGTGGTAATAAATATGGTCTTGTCATAGTAGACGACTACACTAGATGGACATTGGTTATGTTCCTTGCTCACAAGGATGAGTCATTCAAGGTCTTTTATGTATTCTGCAAACGTGTACAGAATGAAAAAGGCATGTGTATTTCTTCAATTAGAAGTGATCATGGGGGAGAATTTGTCACTGAGCTATTCCATGAGTTTTGTGAAGAAGGTGGTATTCAACACAACTTCTTAATACCAAGAACACCGCAGCAAAATGGTATCGTAGAGAGAAAAAACAAATCTCTTCAAGAGATGGCTAGGACTATGCTCAATGACAATTCTGTCCCTAAGCACTTCTGGGCTGAAGCTGTGAACACTGCCTGCTACATTCAGAATAGAATATACATTGGACCTATTCCGAATAAGACTCCTTATGAATTGTGGAAAGGTAGAAAACCCAACATTTCATACTTTCACTCTTTTGGATGTAAATGTTACATTTTGAATACAAAAGATCAACTTGTTAAATTGGATGCTAAAGTAGATAATGGAATCCTTTTAGGATTTTCTGAAACTTCAAAAGGTTTTAGAGTTTATAATTCTATAACTTTAGTTGTAGAAGAATGTATTCATGTAAAATTTGATGACAAACAACCTGATAAGTGTCTATTAGAGCTAGATGAAGCTTTTGCAGATCTTGATCTAAATATCTCAGGAGAGAAACCAGAAATCAAGACTGATATTCAAGTCGACGACACTTCTCAACAACAACCAGAAACGTCTACCTCTCAACAGGAAAATGCTCAGAAATCTTGGTATTTCAAAAATTACCATCCTTAAGATCAAATCATTGGTGATCCCAATGACAAGCTAAGAACTAGGTCAACCTTCAGAGAATAAAGTGATTATGCACTAGTCTTTGAGTGTGAATCGAAGACAGTGGATGAAGCTCTATTGGACGAAGGATGGTTTCTAGTTATGCAAGAAGAACTTAATCAGTTTGAGCGAAGTGAAGTCTGGACTCTTGTACCCCTGCCTGAAGACAAGTCAGTCATTGGAACAAAGTGGGCCTACAGAAACAAGCTTGATGAAGATGGTAAGGTTGTGAGAAACAAGGCAAGACTTATTGCTCAAGGCTACTCTCAAGAAGAAGGTATAGACTACACTGAAACTTTTGCACCGGTTGCTAGGCTAGAAGCTATAAGAATTTTAATATCGTTTGCTGCACATCATAGCTTTATGCTTTTTCAAATGGATGTTAAAAATGCCTTTTTAAATGACTTTATTAATGAAGAAGTATATGTCATGCAAGCTCCTGGCTTTGAAAATACAAATCACCCTGAACATGTTTATAAGCTTAAGAAAGCACTGTATGGACTTAAACAAGCTCCTAAAGCATGGTACGATAGGTTAAATTCGTTTCTAATGAAAAGTGGTTTTAACAGAGGAAAAGTAGACACAACTTTATTTAGAAAATCTATTAAGTCAGATTTCATTATAGTACATATTTATGTTGATGATATCATTTTCGGTGCTACTAATGAATCTTCGTGCAAGGAATTTTCTAAGTTAATGCAGAAAGAATTTGAAATGAGCATGATGGGAGAACTCAAATTCTTCCTTGGACTTCAAGTTAAACAGTCTATGGACGAGGTGTACATCCATCAGACTAAGTATACAAAGGAACTTCTAAAGAGATTTAAGATGGATGATTGCAAACCAATGAATACTCCTATGCATCCCACTTCAATACTGAACAAAGATGATAAAGAAAAAAAGGTAGACCAAAAGGTATATAGAGGTATGATAGGATCTCTTTTATATCTAACTGCGTCTAGACCTGATATAATGTTCAGTGTTTGCTTATGTGCTCGTTTTCAATCTGACGCTAGAGAGTCTCATCTCTCAGCAGTTAAGAGAATATTTAGATATTTAAAAGGTACTACTAATCTGGGCTTGTGCTTTAAGAAAAATGATGATTATAGATTCGTTGGTTTTTGTGATGCTGACTATGATGGAGATAGAATTGAAAGAAAAAGGACCAGTGGAGGATGTCACTTCATTGGAGCTAACCTAGTATCATGGTCAAACAAAAGGCAAAGTACCATTGCTCTATCAACTGCTGAAGCGCAGTACATATCATTTGCAAGTTCTTTGCTCACAACTTCTATGAATCAAACATCAATTGGAGGACTACAATGTATTTGAAAATAGTATTCCACTTATGTATGATAATACTGCTGCAATCAATTTATCTAAGAATCCAATATTGCATTCTAGAGCTAAGCATATAGAAATCAAACATCATTTTATTAGGGATTATGTGCAAAAAGGTGTGTTTGGTGTTCAATTTGTAGATACTGACCACCAATGGGCAGATATCTTCACTAAACCTCTTGCTGATGACAGATATATTTTTATAAGAAAGCATTTAAATATGTTGTATATGGATTAAGTTAGTATATTTGTTGTTAATTTGGTCGTCTATTGCATGTTTTCTCTGCACGACCACTAGTCATGACGTCCAGAGCACGTGGAATCTACGCGTCCACTTCTATTGATATGCCGCGTCCACTACATATGTCTTTACACGTCCACTCTTAGTCTTGTGTGGACTCGTCTATGCACACATTTATTGTTTATATTAATTTGTCCTTGAACACATTTATATAAAATGCTTCTTTTTCCTTGCCGAGTCAGTTACCTTCATCAATCCCATTGTAACTTTTTATGGTCCCAATTTACCAATGCCGTTTTACACTTAATGACATGTCTTGTAATTTTTTTTGGAAACTGTTGTTTTTCAGAAACCTTTAAAAGTAACCTCTTTCCCTCTAAAAAACTTTTCGCGTCTCTTCATCCCTCTCAACCTTTCTCTGAAACTTTCGAACTCTCTGTCTCCCTTGTTCTTCCAAACCTTAACTCATCTTACTCAACAATGGCTTCAACCTCTACTCCCATGCCTGCTTTTGCAACTGACACTATGTCCATATCTATGGAACATCACTTCAATTTTGGAATTCTACAAGAGTACAATATGGATGTGGGTAAGTTCATTAACGCTGTTGGATGGGATGGAATCTTCCTGGAAAAGGTTTCAGTGTATCCAGATTTGATAAGCGAATTCTGGAGAACTGGGAAGAAGATCTAGGTGTTTCGGAGACAATTGCTGTCACCTTAATGAGGCAAGACAGCGTAAGAACTCATTCTTGGAAATCCTCTGAGACGAAAGATCACATCAGGATTCTTCACCAAATCCTAAACAAGGTGGTGCTGCATAAGATTGGCTCTAAGGACAACTTATCAACTCTTCACAGGTTCTGTCTTTGCCATCTGGTTTTTGAAATAAAGATCAACTTACCCTGGATCCTGTTTCATCGATTCAAAGATGCCATTACCAACAAAGAATCTGTTTCTCACATTACCTTCACTCATCTTCTGTCAAAGATTTTCAAGCAGCAAGGCATGTACGATGTTCTAAGTGCAAAGCCTAAGGATGAACAAGAAAGACTCCTTCGTGAGAAAGGATTGCAAGCTGCTGATTTTGGCAGAGTTAATCTCAGTGGCATGCAACTTAGCACATACAAGCAAGTGGAGTTGGCCAAGCTAGAGGAGAAAATGAAGATTAAAGAAGAATCACTTGAGGCCAACGATGCTGCAATCCTTGGTCTAAAGAAAGGAACCAAGAGGAAGACTGTGGCTGTGAGGCAACCCATTCCTAAGAGGACTACTAGAGGATCTGTCCTCTATGTATCTTCTGGTGCTACTCTTCCACCTGCACCCAAAAGGACAAGGAAAGTAACCATGTCTGAAGAAGATGATGATGATGAAATGCCTATTATTGCCATTTTAGAAAAACAAATTGCTGCTGCTGTTGCTGGTCCTATTGCTAAGAAGAAGAGGCAACCAGCAAAGAGAGCTAAAAGAGCTATGGCTTCTGAGGTAATAATCTCTACTGACGACCTTGTTAGGTTAGAAGTAGATGAATCAGTGTCCAACTTGGAAACACAGGCTGATAATATCTCTGCTCCACATGATGTGGATGATGTTTATGTCACTACCCTGCCACAATCACCACACTCACCACTAACACAAATAGATAATAGCATTACCATTGGAGCCCCCTTTCCTAAACCTTTAAAAACCTTGTTTCCACCCACAATTCCCTCTTCCACTCTCTATAATGACAAATCTGAAAACTGAGCCAAAGTACAGAGAGAATGAAAAATACTATTCCACACCATTCCACAAGAACCAGAACATATTCTAACAAAGTGGTATCCCCTGGCTGAGTATGAGTGTGAACCCCTCAACATTTATCCATACTGGGTCAATCCTGAACCCCACACTCCAACTGGCCCATTCCCTTCCCAAATTTTTAATGAACATGGACCTCTCCTCACCCACCTTCCCCAACAGAGATTCCCTGCCAGAAAAATCTACCCAAATCTAGTGAAACTTCCACCCCTTAAACCATTCACTGATGGAGTAGAGAGAGTTATAATATCTGACTGGCATATTGATCCCAGCAAGAAGGATCTTGGGAGTATTCTCTAGAAAAGAGTCAGATCCTTCAGGAAAATTCCTTTTGTGATGGACAAAACCACCAAATGGATGACTTTCAAACATCCAAGAGTATATGGAGCTTCTGTTGATCAGTTTGTGGACACTATCATGTATGAGATTCTGAAATGGGAATTCAGCCACTTCGGAGCAGAAAGAGCTGCACGGTTTGTCCCTCCAACCTGGTTAAAACACTCTACTTCCACAAATGTTGGAGTCAAGCCCTCCAAGATTTGTCCTAGGTTGTCAATGATAGATCTGAACAAGGACAATGACCGGAAGCATCCAATGCACAAAGGAAAGATGCCAGTGGTTGAAGACATTATGCTAGATCTCAGTTCCGAACCCTTTGACCACTCACAGATGGATTACATTCAATCTTTGCCCATTGAGATGGTCACTGAGGCTAATTATGCAGGAGCTTTCTGGCAATCGCACTTAATTCACTACACCAGAGAAGCCTCCACTTCTGACCTGACTGTTGAAGAGAAGAAGAAAACTCCAAAATTCAGAGGCAAATATGGACTCTCTCGTGTCAGATATTTGATCTTTAAGGATCTTTGGGGTCTGCCAATAACTAGTCGTGATGTAGAAATTTTGAATCCTATTTATTGGGCAAAGTATGCCCCTAAGCCAATTCTACAATATGCTTTTGCCTCAGCTTCAACCTCATCCTCTAAACATACAACAGAAGAATTAATTGTAGAAGGCCCTGAACTAAATGTTGAAATCTTTTCAAAACCTGCTTCTGAACCTTCAACTACTTTAGCTGATGCTGTTGTTGTTGCTCTTTGTTGAGCCAACTCTGACAGAGCAATCTGATGAGGTCTGTGCTTCTAAGCAAGGTGCTGAGTCTGCTAAGACATCATCTCAACCATTAGCTCTTGCTATGGTTCATCCACCAGTCCAAGCTCAAGACACTATCTCAGACTCTGCTGAGAGCTCAAGACAATTATCCTTGCCACCAAATCTTGAGGACATCATTGGAAGAATTTTGATGATAAGGTTGGTAAGATAGTTGAAAAGAAGACATAACAAATGGCACAACAGATTGAAGAAAGGGTACAGAAGCAAGTTCAAGATACTTTGGCCCTACGAATGCAATGGTGACTCAGATGCTGGCTTTATTGATGGATTTTTAGAAAAGCCAAAATCCGAATCAAAACCAACCCATTCCACCACCTCCTTCTACCTAAATCTTTTCCTTCTTATCTTATCTGTTTTGCTAACTATGATGGTCTACTCCTTTTACCTTTTTGTCCGATGACAAAAAAGGGGGAGAAAGGAAAGAGATTAAATTTTATACAGAGTTTTTGTTTGAAAAGGAACATATTTTGTCTGCATATGCATACGTTTAATCTATTCATCTTGATGATACATTGTTCTGACTTCTTATGCCTAAATTTTGTCTAAAGTAAATTATGCTCTGATACTGCTTTGATCTGTTGAATGCTATGTCTTAAGGGGAGCCTTGCAAGCTCTCTTAGACTTTGCTATTTAAATTTAATCATTTTTTGTCATCATCGAAAAGGGGGAGATTGTTGGACCCAAAGTGGTTCTAGTTTTTTTAATCTCTAGGTTTTGATGTTAACAAAAGGATTAAATTTGCTTGGCAAAGTATTAGTTGAAATCTAACAAGTGATTTCAGTTTATGCAGGAATATCCAAAATAATATAAGGTATACAATGCTTGGACTCTTGCAAAGAATTACCCGTCCAAAGGTTATTTAAACTGTTTATATTTTTAATCGTTAAATAGATGACTAACTAAAATTCGAGTAGAGCGTCCATAGTAGTCACGTCGGTGAGGCGAGTGCTCTCCTTGAAACTCAAGTAGACATCCATAGTGCTTAACTAAAATTCAGTAGACGTCCATAGTGCCACGTCATTGGACGGAGTTTCTCTAAGGACTTAGCAAGTCCAAAGACTTGTGTGGACGAGTGCTTCTGCCACAACAGTGGACGAGCAGAATAAAACCTTGTGTAGACGGGTTCTAAAACTAAGTGCCTGTAGACGGTTCTACATCTTCTATATCTTTACTACCTTGAATGTGATTTAATGCAATCTGGACTACATTGAATTTATTTCAAATGATTGATATTTATTTTAAAGGAATATATGTTATTTATAATTGTTTTATCTGGTTAATACCTTGTTCCTTTGTGAGAAAATTCATAGTACTATCAAGGAAATACAGAAAAGCAAATAGTACAATTGAAATTGTAAAACGATCTATACGATGGCAAATTTATTGCTAGACAAAAGCTGAGTTATACACAAAGGAGGAAAGAAAGTTTTTAAGGTACAATTGCTTAGGACAATGAGCCTCCATTTTGTGCTTTTCTGATAACCAATGATGCTTTTCAACACGGGTAAAATCAAGCTATCAGTCTCAAGGGATATCTTGCATTTAATGCTATCTCTATAACAGGATTATTCAAATAACCATTGAAGATTTACAAGAGAAGTTGAAGACCATTATATATATAGAAGGTCTCAAGCACTAAAGAAGAATTTTTATTTTTTTTTGCCATTTGAACATTTGCAAGATATTCACAGCTCATATTCCTTTTTTAAAGCAAAAGTTTGTAATTCTTAATGTTGAATATTTGTAAAAATATTCAGTAGATCTTAAACCTTCATACCCTCACATATAGTGAGTTAGAAAGATCTTAGAAAAATCTGTGATTGAATTAGAGCCTGAAGAGGCTTGGCAAGAAAGCAATACTTGTATTCTAGAGAGGTGTAGAATACTTGTTGTAGAAACTGTTTGGAAATAGTGGAGAAAATCCTTCAAGTAGAAGGGACTGGACGTAGCTCTTGGTTGGAAGAGAGTGAACCGGGATAAAATACCTGAGTGAATTTTCTATCCCTTATCTTTTACAGTTTTATTTATTTATACTAACTGTGGGATTTGATTTTGGTTTTGTGAATCTTTTAAAAATGATTTCTTGCGTACTTAAACTTTTTATCTTCTTCTTGTGAAAAGGTTTCTCAAAAAGGTTTTTTGCGAAAATAACTAACAAACACAATTCAACCCCCCTTCTTGTGTTTGTCAGTGCCAACTTCTAATTTCTTTGTTAGAATTAGAGCCTGAAGAGGCTTGGTAGAGAAAGAATACTTGTTGCCTGAAGAGGTGTTGAATACTTGTAATCTATTTGGAGAATAGTAGAGAAAACCTTTAGGTAGAAGGGACTGGACGTAGCTCTTGGTTGGAAGAGAGTGAACCAGGATAAATCACTTGTGTGAATCTTCTAATCCCTATCTTTTATAGCTTTTGGTTATACTAACTGTGGGATTTTTTATCTGAGTTTGTTAACTCTTTAAAAAGGTTTTCTTGCTTATGTGTTACTTATATTGTTTTTGCCTGTGAAATGGTTTGAGAAAAGGTTTTTTCGAAAAACTGTTAAGAAACACAATTCAACCCTCCTTCTTGTGTTTCCCTGTGTCAACTTCACTAATGATCCCACATCCTTATATCTCAGTACCAACACCCCATATTTTTTCCTTTAAGTATCGATGCTTATATAAGCACCTCACAATATTGTATGCTTATTAAGAGCTTCTCTTCAATGGTTAGCAGATGTTGGGGCCCAGGCTTAATAAGATAAACACCTCATTTGAAGTCCGTTGGAGATGCTCTGAATAGTTTAGGCCATTAATTAAGAAATCAAGAAAAAAGTTTCATTAAAAAAATAATATATTTAATATATTATAAAATAATGTAATATACTTAAATTTTCAATATAAATTTATCAACAAGTGTCCTGTGCATTTTTTTGGTTCTAAATCCAGTGTATCCCAATGCTGTCAATGAATGCCTAATCACTGTTCGCGGGGCGTGGTTTCCGCTGGTCAAGCATTATTTTACAGAAATGTTATTCTGACACCCATTGGACAACTATATGGTGACAACCGTATGTATGAACAGTGATTCACCTTTTTTTAAAAAAAGTATTTAGCTTTTTAGTGTACTAATATTTTTGGTTAATTACTTGCAAATATTTGGTTAATCACGTATAAATATTTGGTTAATTCAATTCATTATATGGTTAATGAGTTACCCTAAAGCTTATAATAGTTTTCCACAATCATGTAAGGTGAAAATATTTGCACGTGATTAACCATATATTGAACTACATTAAACAAAATTTTGCATGTGATTAACCAAATATTTACATGTTTCTCAAAAATGATTGTAAGCTTCAGGATGACCCATTAACCATATAATGAACTGAATTAACCAAATATTGGTATGTGATTAACCAAATATTTACATGGTTGGGGAAAATGATTGTAAGTTTCAGGATTACCCATTAACCATACAATGAACTGAATTAACTAAATATTTGCACGTAATTGACCAAAAATGTTAGTACTCAAAAAAGCTAAATATATATATTTTTTAAAACGAGGTATGTTTTTTTTCTTTTTAAAAAAATGTATATTTAAAAAAAGGTAAAAATTACGAAAATGTAACTGTATAGTGGAGTTGTCCCTAGAGTTGTCCATTATGAGTTGTTAGAATTAGAGGTGTTCATATCCAAACCGATCCAAAATAAACCCGAAAATCGATCAAAAAAATCGAAAACTGAACAAAACCGATGTCTATTGAATTTTAATGGATCTTGTTTTGTGAAAACCGTTCGGATCGAATCGGACTTTGGATTCCTTTTCTTAAATCGAATCAATCCAAATCAAACCACATATACGCATTTTAATATATATTTATTCTATTTTTTACATTATTGATTTTTTTATCTATTGGTTTTTTTCTAATAATACTTACTAGCTTGATTTGACATAATTTTTTTTACTATTTCTAAATTCCAAACATAAAAAAACACGTTATGAAACTAGTTGATAATGATATTTATTTATTTTGTACATATTTTATGAAATGTTATTACATGAATATATAAACAAGTATATACGTGTTAAAGATTTATTCAATTTAGCTTGTAATCTTGATTCTTTGATATAATATAAATATGTAATGATATATCGATAAAAACAGAATCAACCGAACCAATCCAAACCGTATTTAATTGGATTGAATCATATTATATTTTTTTACGGAAGCCGTCCAAATCGAATCGAATGACATACTTTTTTTTATTTTTGGAACGGAGGACCTTTTACCTAAAAATGGATCCAAACCGCCAACACCCAGTTAAAATAACACAGCTCTTATTTTAACACCCCGAGGAATAATTGTACCGTAAGCTTTAAGAAATTAAGCTAATTAAAATATCAAACCGATATTGGAGTCATAAATTTCATAGCCTCAGTAGTGGGAACTGGATTACTGGAGTTAGGGATAATTTTTTTTTTTTTTTCATTTGATTTTTACATCAGGATATTTGCTAGAAACCACTTATAAAAATAATCAATTAATGAAAAATATAAATTAGTTAGATCACTTAGATGCTCTAACATTTTCTGAGAATTGAACTGGCTTTGAGCAGCTCCCTTGATCCTTGATCCTTGATCCAATCCTCTGCTATTATACCCCCCTCTCTCTCTCTCTAAATCTGTTGCCGATCTTCCACAGAATGGAGAATAACGCATTCAAAAATGAAAACTTTGCCGAAAACGATCTGGAAAATACCTTTGCAGCCTTTGTTTGCTGTGTTTGCCTGTAAGTCTGCTCTCCTTGTTTATACTTAATATATATTTTTTCATTTGAAAGAGAAGATAGCAAAGAGAAATACCTAACCTAAGTTAAGCTATATGCCAAAGTTGATTGTTTTTTCCCCTTTTCTTATTCTTTTTTTTTGCTTCATGACCTTGAGTTGAGTTGATTATAGCAAATTGAGGTCAGTTATTTTTATTTTTTTTTATATTTTTTTGGATGAATGCATTTTTTTTCTGAAATTATAATGTAAATAGTGATTGATGGATGGATGATGGTAAAACCCAATTCATTTAAAATGATGTAAATGTAATTAGTAGAGGAAGGAGAACTAACCTCTGAGCTTGAGTTTTGTCAAATCAGAGTGATGATTTATTCATTTTTAAACTTAATGTTTTACTTCAAACTCAGAGGTTAGTAGAGGAAGGAGAACTAACCTCTGAATTATTGGTTTTGAAACTTTTATTCTCTTGTCTAAACTGGTTTAATTTGTTTTGATTGTTATCTCTTTTGAAGTTGGTCTATAAGCTGCCTTATTTTCTTTATCAAATTGTCCTTACTAAATTTGACTATACTTTTATAATGCAGGGACCTATTATACAAGCCCATTGTACTATGTAAGGCAGCATTAATTTCTACAAAACATATAATAGTTTTAGTACTGTTCTGTGATAAAATTTCACTTGTTTTCCTTGTTTGTAGCTTGTGGTCACATATCCTGTTTCTGGTGTGTCCATAAATCAATGAATGGTCTGCACGAGTCTCATTGTCCAATTTGTAGGCATCCATACTATCACTTTCCAACAGTCTGTCAAATGCTTCACTTTTTGCTTCTTAAGATGTATCCTGTTGCTTACAAGAGAAGGGAAAATCAGATGCTTGGTATGTTTCTTTTTCTAAGGGCTTATGCACGGGCATTTTCAAATATACATGTGCAATGTGCCATTTACAGTTCCCTTTTGTGAAAGCATTTTGTGTGATATATTTCATTAAAAGTAAGGTTTAGAGAATGGAGGGCTTGTAGTTATTTTTATATTGACAATTGTTTAATATTATGTTTTTATCTATGGTGTTAGTTGCCTTGTGCATGCAAAGAAATGATGATTAATGTGTGCTTGCTTATTAATGTTACAAAAATTAGTGAGCTCTTGAGTAATCATAAGATACATAATTAGATTTAGAATTGATACTCATATTTTTATATGTTGCTATGTATTATAGAGTAGAAGCAGGTTTAAACCTAAATTGAATAAGCATGACCAGTTTTTCAGCACTTCTTAGGTCTGAGACCCTCGGTATCCGGAAATTATATTGGATTTTGACTAATCCGAGTCGTGCCGGGAAGACGTATTTAAGGGGGCAAAGTTCTTCCAGTGCCTAGTTTTTCCAACCACAAGATTCAAACCCGAGACCTTGCTTAAGGGGAACCCCGCTCCTTGTCACTTGGACCAACAAGCGTTGGTTTCTTCAGAACTTCATGTAGACCATACTCTACCATAAGAAATTGAAAAGTTGGATGCTATATCTTGGTTTTTTTTACCTTAAGAAAAATAAATTCTTTTACAATGCTGGCATAGGTTTTGATACGCCATAACTCCTCATGACATTGTTGGAAGTGAGATTAAGTGAGTCGGCTTACACCATTTAGACTAAAATGATTTAGCCGTTATGACATCCAGGACACCATTGAAGTGAATATGATAAATGTAAATCCCAAGACAGAGAATTCTTTGGAACTACGGATGCAAAATATGCATGGATAAGTTTCTGCTGCTGTGTTTTGAAATTTTTTCTCATTTTATTTGGATACTTGTACCTTTTTTCCCCCATATTTTCGTAATTCTTGGTATTTCTGGTATGCTCCTTCTGATTCATTTCACTATGTATTCCAGAGGAAGAAAAGAAAACAGGCCTTTTCTCCCCTCAATTTGACGCATATACATGCGGATCACAAGCTGAATTTGATGATCCAAAGAGCTTGCCTTCCTGCACTATTGTAAATACGATTTCTGTAAATACAATTTCCAACTCATGCAGCGAGGTATCTTTTAAATGTATGGAGCAATCAGAGTCTGCAACTCATAAAGAAGATGAAGGCACCATCTATTCTGAAAACACTTCCAAGAGAACACCTGTTGAAGCAAAAAAGTTACCTCAGAATGAGCACAATCAGCAACAGAAAATATCAGTAGCAGATGTGATGTGTACAACATGCAAGCAACTATTCTTTCGTCCTGCTGTTCTTAATTGTGGTCATGGTACTTGATGCTTTTACATTTTCTCTCATTCATAGCAGATTAAGGTCATCAGTAGCAGAAAACTTAATTGAAATATTTTTTATTCCATGTTTCCCTCATTCTCTACAGTACACTGTGAAACTTGTATAATCAATGCTGAGGTGCTTAGATGTCAAGTTTGTCAAAGTCCACATCCAAGAGGATTTCCAAAAGTTTGTTTGGAACTTGATCACTTTTTGGAGGAACAATTTCCAGAAGAATATGCACAACGAAGAGATGCGGTTCAACTTAGCCAAATCAAAGTCAAACCCAAGACCACATCTTCTTGTATGTATCTTTGCCTACGAATTTTTTACACGTTTTAATATCTTGAAGCCCACAGTTATGAGTCAAATCATTTGAATGCATGTATATATATTTTAGATTTCCTCTAAGAATGTGTTATATCTTATATGCATATAGTTTTACCTGTTTGAGTATTGAAATAAAAGCTAGAAGCATTAAAGCTGGAAGAGAAATAATTGAAATGAATAGGATCTAACTAGGAAGAGAAATAATTGCTTGAATAGCATAGCGTTTTCTGGTAGTGGAAATAGCGGCCGCTACAACAAAGTGTGTTAATAATCCATTTTTACCCCTCCTCAAATGGGCATTTAACGTTCATATTTGGGGGTACTGTTGGTTTAACACTCATATTTGGGGGTATTATCGGTTTTTCGGACCAAGGTTAAATAATTTTCACCTCTACCTCCTTCACATTTGATAGTTTTTTGATTTTTGTTGTTAGTGACATGAAGATTATAGCTTATGCTTATTAATTATGAGTTTGTGTTTTCAATTTTGGGTAGTCTGTTGTTTTAACATTTACATATGTGTATATTAAATTTTTTAGCTTGTGTGTATATACATTGCAATAGCGGTTAACAGAGTGTATCATAGAGCGAGAGAAAGGAGAAACTGACAACAACAACCAAGCCTTATCCCACTAGGTGGGGTCGGCTACATGGATCATACGGCGCCATAATGTTCTATCATGAATCATGTTAATAGTTAAATCATTGGCCTCCAAATCTTTCTTAATAGTTTCTCCTATAGTTTTTCTTGGCCTACTTCTGCATCTAGCTATTGGATTGCCCTCCACTTGGTCCACTCTCCTTACTACAGAATCTAAAGGTCTCCTCCATACATGCCCAAACCACCTAAGTCGAGATTCAACCATCTTTTCTATAATAGGTGCTACCCCAACTCTCTCTCTAATGCTATTATTCATAATCCTATCACATCTAGTTTTTCCACTCATCCAGCGCAACATTCTCATCTCTGCTACATTGATTTTACTCTCGTGTTGATTTTTTACCGCCCAACATTCCGTCCCATACAACATCGCCGGTCTAATAGTTGTACGGTAAAATTTTCCCTGTAGCTTAAGAGGTACATTTTTATCACACAAAAAATCCGAAGCCTTCCTCCATTTCGACCACCCTGATTGAATCCGATGGTTTACATCTCCCTCAATTTCTCCGTCATTTTGTATAATAGACCCAAGATATTTAAACCGTGTGACTTGTGGTATGTTGTGGTCTCCAACTTTCACCTCTAAGCTAAAGGTGTTTCGCCTTTTGCTAAACTTACATTACATATACTCCGTCTTGCTTCTACTCAAATGGAAACCATGTGCTTCTAAAGCTTGTCTCTAAGTCTCCAACCTTTCATTTATATCCTCTCTCGACTCTCCAACTAGAACTATATCGTCTGCGAAAAGCATGCATCGCGGTGCTGGCTCTTGAATGTGCTCCGTAAGTACATCCAAGACCAAGGTAAAAAGATAGGGGCTTAAAGCAGACTCTTGGTGCAGACCTATGGTTATTGGGAAATCTTCTGTGGCTCCACCCTGCGATCTCACACTAGTCGTGGCCCCCTTATACATATCCTTGATAGCTCGAATATAGGCAATCCGAACACCTTTCTTTTCTAGGGCTTTCCACAAAACCTCTCTTGGCACCCTATCATACGCTTTCTCCAAATCAATGAAGGCCATGTGTAAATCTTTTTGATCCCTTCGATATTGTTCCATCACTCGTCGTAGCAAGTAAATTGCTTCCATGGTCGACCTCCCGGGCATAAAACCAAACTGGTTGTCGGTGATTTTGGTTTCTTTTCTTAGTCTTCGTTCAAGCACCCTTTCCCATAGCTTCATAGTATGACTCATAAGCTTAATCCCCCTATAATTTGCGCAATTTTGTATATCTCCCTTGTTCTTGTAAATCGGAACTAAAGTGCTTCTCCTCCATTCGTCCGACATTTTCTTTGACCTCATAATCTCGTTAAAAAACCTCGTGAGCCAACTAATGCCTCTATTTCCTAGACTCTTCCATACCTCCACAGGTATATTGTCCGGTCCAACTGCCTTGCCATTATCCATCCTTCTCAAAGCTTCTTTTACCTCATGCTCTTGGATTCTACGATAAAAAGTATAATTTTGGCCCTCCTCTCTGATGTCAAGCACCCGTGAGCATGATAAAACTTCAAATCCTTCATTAAATAACTTGTGGAAATAATTCTTCCATCTATCTTTAATATCTTGTTCCTTAACCAAAACTCTACCTTCTTCATCCTTAATACAATTCACTCGGTCCAAGTCTCTTGTCTTTCTTTCCCTATTTTTAGCAAGCCTATAAATAGATTTCTCACCATCTTTGATGCCTAAGGATTGGTACAACCCGTCAAAAGCTTTAGTTCTAGCTTCGCTCACTGCCTTCTTGGTCTCTTTTTTGGCCACCTTATAATTTTCCCAATTTTCAGCATTTCTACATAAAGACCAAGCTTTAAAACATTCCCTTTTAACCCGAACCTTAGCTTGCACACTTTCATCCCACCACTAGGATTCTTTACCCCTAGGTCCGAATCCTCTTAATTCACCAAGCGTCTCTATAGCTACCTTTCTAATCCCTGTCCCACATATCATTTGCACTTCCGTTTGCCTCCCAAAACCCTCCCTCCAAAACCTTGTGTTGGAAGATCCTTTGTTTTTCACCCTTCAGTTGCCACCACTTGATCCTTGAAACTTTTTCGTGGCCTCTTCTCTTCACACTCCTCTTAACTCTTACATCCATGACCAAGACTCTATGTTGGGTAGTCAAGCTCTCTCCAGGTATGACTTTACAGTCCAAGCAAATCTTTCTATCCGATCTCCTAATAAGAAAGAAATCTATTTGAGAGCTTGTCACCCCACTTTTGTACGTGATAAGATGCTCCTCATGTTTCCTAAAACACGTATTGGCTATAGTAAGATCGAAGCGGATGAAAAGTCCAAAATAGACTTACCTCACCATTTACCTCCCCTAGGCCATATCCCCATGCAAACCGTCGTAACCTCTAGGTGCCACTCCCTACATGCACATTTTGATCACCTACTAATAAAATATTTTCACCTAGCTGTATTTCATTAATTAGGCCTTCTAAATCCTCCCAAAATTTTACCTTGAAGTGTTCTTCTAACCCTGCCTGAGGTGCATAAGCACTAATCACATTAAAGGTGTCTTGTTCCACTACAAATTTTAGGGCAATGATCCTATCTCCAACCCTTTTTACATCCACAATATCATTCTTTCAATATTTATCCACAATTATGCCCACCCCATTTCTCGATTTTACTTTGCCAGTGTACCAAAGCTTAAAACCCGAAGAGTCTAATTCCTTTGTCTTTTCTCCCACCCACTTAGTTTCTTGTAGGCACATGAAATTGATCCTCCTCCTAATCATAGTGTCAACTATTTCCATTGATTTACCTGTAAGTGTGCCTATATTCCAAGTTCCAAAGCAAATCCTACTCTCGTGAGCTAGCTTCTTTACCCACACTCGTTCACAAAAATGTGGGAACCCTTGCTTATTTTTCAGTACATCCAGGCGGCGATGCAGCGGCCCTTGCTCATTTGACACTGTACTCGAGCTATACTGCGCGTTGCTTCTGGGCAACAATCTAGCATTAACATTATTACGTCGTTGATCCATGTCATAGAGATTCGACTAAGTTTTACGTTGGCTGTCGATGGCCTAACACAACCCTCTCCTTTTATCCGGGCTTGGTACCGGCTATGTTTAGCTTTGTCACAAAGCACAACATAGGCAGGATTAGAAAGGAGAAACTGAAAATATGAAAAATCTGATTCTGATTCTTGTATTCAGTTATTGATTCAATGTACAGAGGGGGCTTTTTATAGCCTTACAATGTAACTGCTCAGAGTAGTTAAACTATAACTGCCATAACTGATATAACTGCCATAACTGAATGTTGCTGACTCAGCACATTCGGTTATGTGTGCACAACTAAGCTACAGCTATGCATACACTCTAATATCCTCCCCTCAAGGTCAAGGTGGTTGCTGAGATGAAACCACATTGAGTTTGACTCTTAATTCAGTGAATTTGGATGAGGAGAGTGGCTTGGTCAGGCAATCTGCTAGCTGATCCGAGCTTGGAACATGGATGACTGACAATGACTTTGAGAGGACCTTCTCACGGACAAAATGAATATCCAGCTCCATGTGTTTTGTTCGTGCATGGAGAATTGGGTTATGAGCTAGGTTGACTGCACTGAGGTTGTCACACAAAAGCTTTGGAGCAGCAAAAGGGACTCTGAGTTCAGTGAGCAAAGACTGAATCCAAAGAGTGTCAGCAATGGTGTTGGCCATGCTGCGATACTCGGCCTTTGTGCTGGATCGGGCTACCAACTGCTGTTTCTTAGAGCACCAAGAGACAAGATTAGGCCCGAAGAAAATGCAGGATCCAGAGGTGGATCTTCTGTCATCCGGGTCACTGGCCCAGTCAGCATCACAATAGGCTAGCAAAGGAAAGGCAGTGGCTGAAGCAGCAGGGCGTAGAAGCAGACCATGATGAATTGAGCCTTTGAGATATCTGAGGATACGTTTTACAGCTTGCCAATGAGTATCAAGAGGATTAGCCATGAATTGGCAAACCTTGTTGACACTGAAAGCAATGTCTGGCAGAGTAAGGGTGGCATACTGAAGAGCTCCAACAACTGATCTGTACAAGTGGGGGTCTGCCATAGTATCTGTGCCATGCTTGGTGAGCTTGCTGTTGCTAATCATGGGAGAGGAGATTCCCTTTGCATCAGACATTTGTGCTTTGGACAGCAAGTCCCGGATGTACTTGTTTTGGGTGAGTAGCAGAGCACCATTGGATAGATGGGACACCTCAACCCCAAGGAAGTAGTCTAGGTTGCCAAGCTCCTTGAGAGCAAACTGTTGGTTCAACTGCTGAATTAGATCAGTGATCAAAGAAGGTGATGAACCAGTGATGATGATATCATCTACATACACCAACACATATAGGGAAATACAGTTCTTGGAGTAGATAAAGAGGGAAGGGTCACACTTGCTAGTGACAAATCCATAATGTAAGAGGGCAGAGGCAAGGCTTTCATACCAAGCCCGAGGTACCTGCTTGAGTCCATACAATGCTTTATGCAGTTTGCATACCAGATTTTGGTCAGTGTGTTCAAAGCCAGGAGGCTAAACCATGTATACTTCTTCATTGAGAACCCCATTCAGAAACGCATTATTAACATCAACTTGTTTGATGGTCCATTTGTGAGTGATAGCCAAAGATAAAATGATCCTGATAGTCAAGGTTTAACAACTGGGGAGAAAGTTTCATAAAAATCAAACCCGTGTTGCTGATGAAACCCCTTGGCCACTAATCTGGCCTTGAACTTGTTCATAGTCCCATCTGGGTGTTCCTTGACTCGGAAGACCCACTTGCAGCCAATTGCTGTTCTGTTTGGTGGAAGAGGTACTAAAGACCAAGTGTTGTTCTTAAGGAGAGCATTGTGCTCATCCTTTATGGCTGCTAGCCAAGGAGGACTGGAGGGAGCCTCTTTAGCAGTCCTGGGTTCAACATGACTGAGAAATAGTTTGGGAGGTAAGTGTCCAGTTTTGGACTTTGTAGCCATAGGGTGAGTATTAGCAGGCTGAGTGGGAGAGGGACTTGGGAAAGAGTCAGACTGTGACAATTGAGTAGAAGAGGATGAAGGTGGAGATGACTGGACAGAGTGAGCAGAGTTGGTGGGATCAGTGTGGTCATCAGAGGGTGAAGGTGATTGGAAAGAGTGAGGAACACCAGGAGATGACTGAAACAGTGGGCTTGGAGAAGAGGAGGCAGGAGTGTGGTGAGGATCTGCAGGTGAGTAGGAAACAGATTGAGTGGGAGAGGGTGTTAAGGAAGGTGGTGAGTGCTGATTGAGAGGAGTGACAATAAGAGGAGGGTAAGTGGGTGTTGGGATGGATGCAGGGTAGGTTGAAGGAGGTGAAACAGAAGCAGTGGACCGAGAAGGGAATATGTGAGTGTAAGGAAATTTAGCTTCATTGAATAAAACATCCTTAGAAATGAATATTCGTCCATTGGAGTCAAGACATTTATGCCCTTTGTGCTGTGGGGACAGACCTAAATATATGCACTCAGAGGACCTGAATTGGAACTTGTGTTTGTTGTAAGGTCTTAAGAAAGGAAAGTAGGCACAACCAAGAATTTTAAGGTTGGAGAAGTTAGGAATTGAGCCATAGAGGGCATGATAAGGTGAAGAATGGGAGGTTAAGGCTGCTGTGGGCAACCCATTAATCAGATACAAAGCCTGTGTAAAGCTATGATCCCAAAATTGGAGAGGAAGAGAGGAATGGGATAGCATAGCAAGACCCATCTCCACAATTTGCCTATGCTTTCTCTCCACAGTCCCATTTTGATGGGATGTGTGAGGGCAAGTTAGACGATGAATGATGCCTAACTCTCCCAAATACTTGGTGAAAGGGCGAAATTCTCCACCCCAATCAGATTGTACAGCTTTGAAAGAAGCTGAGAACTGAGTTGATATTAAGGTAGAAAACTGTTTAAAGGTAGTGAGTGCATCAGATTTTTTCTTAAGGAATAGATCCATGTGAACCTAGTGTGGGCATCCACAAAGGTGATGTAATAGGTGTATCCACCAAAGGAGGTAAGGGGAGCGGGTCCCCAAATGTCTGTGTGAATTAATTCAAAGGCAATAGAGTGAACAGTGAGGGAAGGAGGGGCATGCAATCTATGAGATTTAGCTAGGCAGCAGGCCTTGCAAAATTCATTTGATGCTTTATTCAATGAAGGTATATTACACAGTTGTAGGATAGCCTTTACAGTATTATTATTGGCATGTCCTAACCTATAGTGCCAAGTGGCAAAAGTACTAGTTACAGTAGAAGTGTTATCTGAAAGCTCACTAGAGGTTGAAGGGGACATAGTATGCTGAAGCATGGTTATCAAATCGAGATACGTATCGTGTATCGGAAAGACCTATTTTCCGAATCGTGAATCGTATCTTATTATGTATCGTAAGATACACGATCAATAAAAAATATGATATAAACAAGTAATATAAGGTAACATTAGCAAAAAATATGTGTTGATATATCATATATGAACTTCAAAATAGTTCAAGATTCAAGTCATGAACAAAAAAACCAACAACTATTCAATTTCAGCCCTCAAAAAACATAATCTAACTAACTACACTTTAGACTAGTCTCATTCATCATCAACCCCAAGATCAATATCACTCAGTTCATCCTCAGGTATTTCATGCAATTCCTCTTCCTCTGCATCTCCAACTATCTCTTCAATTTCACTCCCATCTCCTATCATGACAGCTTCTCCCTTCTTATTCGCCTTAGCATTCAAATTTGTTGGACCTATAAGAAAAAGAACTTGTTGAGTATGACACTATAGTTAAATGTTACTTCTCCTATATATGTTTTAAAGTTTAATTAAATACCTCTCTTCCTTTTCTTGGATGGAGCTCCTTCTTCAAGAGTACAGGACTCGTGTATGTCCATCCATGAAGCATCAACTGGGAAGCAAGGGTCCTCTTTTTCAGTGATCCACTCATCATCAGATTCAATATCGGATAAACATGTAGGATCATAAGTCTCTCCTTTCTCCTCCCTTGACTTCTGCCTCATCTCAAGTTGAAGATTATATTTAACAAAGACAAGAGCATTTAATCTCTGTTGCTCTAAGTGGTTTCTTCTCTTAGTGTGAACTTGATCAAATATGCTCCGGTTTCTTTCACACCCAGTAGCACTACAAGTAAGACTCAAAATTCTCATTGCCAGCTTTTGCAAGTCTTTGCCCTCGCCACCATAACTTTCCCACCAAAGAGCTGCCATAACAAAACATAACATTCAATATCAATACTATATCTTTCCTAAAGTTGAACATTAATGCAAACGGTAAAACAATAAAGCTCACCAGGTTGCTTTGTTTCCCTAGTGTCTATTGCCATGCTCCTTCCAAAAAGTCCCTTAGATGTCTTGAATCTATCCGATTGTTGATCAATTGTAAATCTGGTCCTTCTATCCGGGATCATTTTCTCAATGGTCTCATGTAAACCAAATAAAACTTCCTCATCCGGATTGAAATTTGGGTCATAATGGAACCTAATAAAATAAGGAATGCAATTATAGTCCATAATAAATAATTGCAGTCCATAAACATAAAGAATCAATGAAATTACTTACTTAGGATTAAGATAGTAAGCGGCGGCATGGAGAGGCCTATGTAGTTGCAAATTCCAACGAGTATCAATTATCTTCCACACCTTTTTGTATCTTGACTCTATATTCTTCAAGTTTGTAGCTATTTGCTCTTTGGTGTTGAGAGTCCCACATCGACTAGAGATATGGCCTAAGTAGTGCTTATAAGGCTTGGGCAGTCCTCACCTTACAAGCCGGCTTTTGGGGTTGAGTTAGGCCCAAGCCCAAATTCTAAGATGGTATCAGAGCCTATCCTAGATCTGTTATTGGGCCAGGATCTATATTATTCCACCCACATTTGTCCACGCTCCAGATGTCTAGGCCTGGGCGTGCCGTGAGGGGTGCGTTGAGAGATCCATGTTCCACCCGCATTAGTCCACGCTTCAGATGTCCAATCCTGAGCGTGAGGGGGTGTGTTGAGAGTCCCACATCGACTAGAGATATGGCCTAAGTAGTGCTTATAAGGCTTGGGCAGTCCTCACCTTACAAGCCGGCTTTTGGGGTTGAGTTAGGCCCAAGCCCAAAAGATGTTAAGATGGCTGAATAGCTTGAGAGAAAACCCTCTCAGCTCATTGAATATATAGACGTATATGATTATAAGTTACAAAATCAAATCCCTTAATTTTTGGGATTGACAATATCACCTATTTACATTTAGTATATGCTAACTAAAATCCCTTGATTTTAGGGATTGACAATATCAATTAATATCAACAATATCAACAGGCTCTATCCATAGCTTCGTAGATATATGGTATGGCAGGTTTTGAATCTCCATCCACAAGCCTTAAAACCTTTACAAGTGGAGTCACACACTTCAAGCAATACTGAATGGATCTTCAAAATCTAGGATCACATAAAACAATATCCATCACTTGTTTACCTTCTTTCTTGTTAGCATAAGAACTAGTAGCCCATTCCTCCAAAGCAAACAAAGACCGCAGAGCATTCTTTTGCTGCATAATACACTGTAGAGTGAGAAAGGCGGTTGCAAACCTTGTGACTGTCGGTCTAGCTAATTCTTTTCCCTTAGAATGCTTCCTATACAAGTTTAAGAGCCATGTGTGCCTATAAATGTAAGTTGTGACCTTTTTTGCATACGCAATGGTATTAAAAAAAACAGGAAGCTCCCCAATGTCTTCGAGGATCAAATCAAGGCAATGGGCTGCACCTGGAGACCAAAATAATTTTGTCCTCTTCTCCTCTAACAATCTTCCGGCAGCCACAAGATTTGAAGCACCATCTATCACAACTTGCACTACATTTGCCTCCCCAATTTCTTCTACCATAGAATCCAATAAGTCAAACATTTGCTTGGCATCCTTGATAACATCACTAGTGTCAACAGATTTTATGAAAACAGTCCCACTTGGACTATTTACCAAAAAATTAGTGAGTGACCTGCCTTTCCCATCTGTCCAACCATCACACATTAAAGTGCAACCCCATTTTTCCCATTCAATCTTGTATTTTTCTAGGATTGCATGGATGTTGTCAACTGCTTTCTTCAGATAAGATACCCTCACTTCATGATAACTAGGGGGTTTTAAACCCTTTCCATACTCAGCAACAGATTTCAGCATTTGGACAAATAAGGGACTTCTTACCAGATTAAATGGCAAAGCATTGCCATAGATGCACTTGCAGATATCTTCAATGACCTGCTCTCTATCTTTGATAGCCTCATTCATTGTTGTTTGCCTTAATGACTTTGTTCCTTTTTTTTGTAGTATCTTCAGCAACAACCACTTCTTCTATGCAAGCCTCTTTGGCTTTGTCTTTCTCATCTAAGAGCTTCAAAATCATTTGTCTCACATCATCAGGAATTGATGTACAGGCTATGACATTCTCCTTTGTACCAGCAAGATGATGTTTCATTCTTGTAATCCCACCCCAACAAGAATATGTACAATACTTGCACTTGACCATAAGCCTATGGGGTGGAACAGGATCACAATGTTTCCATGTGATATCAACTTCTCTCTTTTTCTTTGTCTGACCCATTATCCAATTAAAAAAGAATGAAGCACTCAAGTCACGTGGGATGAGAAAAAAGAGAACAGTAATGGTCAATGGAAGGGACAAAAGTTAACGGGGTGTGGAACAGTAATGGTCAATGGTCAACAGTAATGAAAAAAAGAGAAGAAATTCTGAATGATAATAAAGAAGACAGATGGGGACCAACCTACCCCACGACAAAACATAAATGATAAATAAAGAAGACAGTGCAAGCTTTATGGGTGGGAGTGGAACCAAAAAAGGGATCGAGCACTCACGTGGGAACAAAGAAGACCGAAGAAGAAGGGGGGACCGATCGAGCACTCACGTTGGAGAAGAGAAGAATGGCAATGTAAAAGAAAGTCAATCAGAGTGAGTATTGTGTGTTTTTCGGTGCTTACCCTCACCCCTTTTCTGAAATTTTAGGGCTTTTTTCAACCTAATCGTACCTGGGTCGCGCGACCCGGCCCGGGTTCTGAGTTCCAGCCGCTGCGCGCAGAATTGTGCGATACAGGTCAGAATCGCGATTCAAGTGATACAGAAACGATACGAGCGATTCAACCACGATTCAAGGCCAGTTTCGATTCATAGTAGCGATATGTATCGAAGGGTCTGAAATTCGTATCGAATCGCGATACGTATCGTACGATACTTACTGCACTGTGTTGAAGACATAGAGAGGAAGGCTCCTTGAGAATGTTGATGTCTTGGAAGCTGTAGAGACCATCAGCACCAAGGGAGCCCTCAAGGAGAACACGACTAGAACCCTGTGATTTCACATAGCAGGAGAATGGGTGAAATTCGAAATATACATTATTATCTCTAGCAAACTTAGAAACAGAGACAAGATTTTTGGTAATGTTTGGCACAAGTAATAGATTTTTCAAGGAGAAAACTACATGAGGATTGGAAGGAGAAAGGAATTTAGATGAACCTATGGAGTTTATGGGAAGACCTTGACCATTCCCCATTAGAACTTGGTCTTGTCCACCAAAGGGATTGCTGTGACTGAGGTTGCCTGGGTCAGCAGTGATGTGGTGTGAGGCACCCGAGTCAGGAAACCAAGCATGACTATCAAAGGACTGTTGTAAGGGCTCCTGAGTATTTGGCACAAACTTTGGTTGTTGCGTCACCATATTAGCACTAGGTTGATGCTTAGTAGGTGGAGGTGGTGCATAAGATTGTTGTGAGGCAGAGCCATGACCCTGAGAGTGTTGGCTATACACTGAAGTCTGACTTCCCTGATGCTGAGATGAAGGAGGAGGTCGCTCAAATTGTTGGTCAAACCTGTACCAGCAATTGTATGCATCATGGCCATACTTGTCACAAAGTTGACAGGTTGGTTTTGGACCTCCACGGCCACGACGTCTTCCTCCATGGCCACGGCCTCTTCCTCCACGGCCTCGGTAACCACCCTGGAAAGTACTCTGGTGTTGGTAATCTCCATGGAGATTGTTTTGAGTAGTGTTGCTTGCTGACTCGTGCAGATTGGGTGCTTGAGCGACATTAACTGTCACTGATGGTGAGGGTAGTTCTTGACGAAATTTTTCAAACTGAGCGTCTTGCATTAGTAGGAGCGCCTCAATGTCATCAACTGACGGAGAATCCGCTCGTGCATAGATCATCATAACCAGGGGATTAAATTCTTCAGGGAGTCCCTCGAGAATGGTGTCGATGTGATCCTGTTCTGTGACCGAATCTCCAATCGCTTGTAAGGACTCAATTAGGGCACGGATTCGCAACAGATACTTCGGAATTGAACGAGTGCCTTTCTTCGTATTCTTCAATTCGGAGCGAAACTGACGAACCTTGGTTCTGAGGTGTGCATGGAACTGTTTATGGATTTTCTCCCATACTTGCCACGATTGCTTGCATCCAATAAACCTAGGGAGAATCGAAGGTGATAGCGAGCCTAGAAGCCATGTGAAGAGCATCAGATCCTGAACAATCCAGAGTTGATAGGCATCGGATTCGATCCCTAACGCGCAATTCGCTTCGGTAGTGAACTGAGGAGGAATCGAAGGATTTACCACGAATCGGTGGAGCTTATGCGCGATAATCACAGCCTCGACTTGCTGTTTCCAGAGGAGATAATTCTGATCGTCAAACTTGATGGATATCGTAGGGTTGAAGGTCGCCGGCACCAGAGAAGACGACGGAGTACCAGACACGGTGCCAAACGGGTTACCAGTTTCCGCCATGGGAGAGAGGAGTCAGGCCCAGAAAATAGCGCTAGATACCATAACAGAGTGTATCTTAGAGTGAGAGAGAGAGGAGAAACTGAAAATATGAAAAATCTGATTCTTGTATTTAGTTATTGATTCAATGTACAGAGGGGGCTTTTTAAAGCCTTACAATGTAACTGCTTAGAGTAGTTAAACTATAACTGCCATAACTGATATAACTGCCATAACAGAATGTTGCTGACTCAGCACATTCAGTTATGTGTGCACAACTAAGCTACAGCTATGCATACACTCTAATAGCGGTCATCCCGCTCCCGCTATCCTTCGATAACGGTTTCGGGGGTCGGCCGCTACGCGCCACTATATGAGATTGATAACTATGACTAGGAAGCATGGATACAACATGAGATAGGGATCATGGTGGAAATGGAGAAAAGAAAAGAATGATTTTATTGATTGACTAAATTCGAACCGAACAAGGAGAGAAATTCTCCTCTTGGGGTTTTCCATTCAGAAAGGGTGTCCGGTTTCTCTTAGAATACAATTCTCTGAATTGATCCTCTGTACTCTTATTATCCCTTATTTATATTCCCTCTAACTAACTAACTAACCTTCTATCCTAACAATACCACCCTCTTGAAATTCAACATTGTCTTCAAGGTTGGAATCTAAAAGCTGAGAATGAATTCAGACGTATTCATGAACCCAGCATGGGTTGGAATCTAAAAGCTGAGAATGAATTCAGACGTATTCATGAACCCAGCATGAAATGAAGCTGGAAAGCAACTGCACCCATCTGTTTGAGGATCAAATACGACCCATTTCTTATTTTAGAATTGCAATGCTTATCCCCATATACCCTTGGGCTTGGTCCCTTGGGCCCAACATTGAGCTTAGCTGGCTGCATTTAATTTTCCCCCTTCTTGTTCAGAAGCCCCATTACCGAGGCAGATTTGGGCCTGGCCCATTAGGTAAAAAAAAACTGACCTATTTGGTATAGTTCTATTACTTCTACTGTTTCCCTCTTTTCATATGCACACTGCTGGATTGGGGTAATGGTGCAGCCACCAATTCCACCCTTGTCGTCGTTCGACGATTCTGATCTGGTGGTGTCTGCATCGTCAGTGGGCTGACCAAATTTCTCAAAACCCAAAGTTTCTGGACTGCCGTATTCAAAAAGTTCTCCATCTCCACCTATAATTCGTCTCTATTACAAGGCCAGGACTGCAGTGGTTTCTGGAGGTGATGAACCACCTCAAGGTTGAAATTTGGGAACTGGTAATGTGTCAGAGGTACATACACCCAAGTAGCTATTCACTGTAGCAGATCGACATCGAGCACAAGAATCAAAGAATAAGCTTCGTGCTTCAAGTCTCCCATGGAAGCCATGGATGTAGATGGTAGAGCACCCCCAGGGTCGAAAACGAAAACAGACTGCTCACTTCGAATCTCATAGAATAGTGTTGCAATGGTCAAATTCGGTGGGTCTGGAAGCAGTGGAGGAGTAGCTGGCATTGGTGTAGCCGTAGGCAGGCTCTTAAGAACTTTTGAGCTGACCAAGAAACACCAAGAAAGAATCTTTTACCTGTGTTGTGGACTTGTGGTTGGCGATGACATCCTAACCATGGTTGTAAACCGCTTTCCTGTCCACAAGGTTTTCTCCACAACCTTGAAGCCACTAGTCATCCTGGGTTCCTAAGATGAACTGTGGTTGTGGGCTTCGTCAAGAAGCCATTATCATTCTCAACCACTGACATTTTTGCCCAAGAACTGTATTCTTCAATTGCAGAGTTGGAATTGCCTTCATGTTGTTGCATTTTCTTCTTATAAATGTTGTTGCTATCGAAATCGGGTACTTCCTCGCCCCTAGAACTGGGTTCTTCGTTGCCCCAAGAACTGGGGTCTTCCACATCAATATCCTCTACCATCTTCTTGACCTCAAGCCACTCTACCACCGTGTCAGCCATCCATTCTTCCTCACCATCGAGTACTTGCATCTTCAACAATCGACGCATAATCTGATTAAGCTCGCTCTTCAATTCTGTCGGCGCTTTTATTGACCATAGAAATGGTGGAATCCAACAAGCAAGGCTGTAATCCATGATAGTTGACCATCGTTGTCAAGAACTGCATTCAATTCTCCTCAGCTCCGATCTGGTAGGTCAGATTTGTTGGGAACCCATATGAGAATTGAGAAATAGATGGAAACAAAGAAAGGAAAAGAACAGTTTTATTGAATAGCACTAAATCAAGGAGAGAATTTCTCCTCCAAGGCTTTCCCCTTTGCAAAGGGTTTTCCCATTTTACACACTCTGCAATTGTCTAAAATATAATTTGATCTTCTTTACTCTTATTATCCCTTATTTATATTCCCTCTAACTAACTATCTAACTAACTACCCCTTCTATCCTAATAGAATCTAACTAGGAAGCACGGATACAACACAAGACACGAATATGGCATGACATAGACACAAAGATACGACAAAAGAAGGGCACCGTGGTTCTATAAAGCTCATGCTATGGCCTATGGGTAGGGTCTATGGAAGGGTTGGATCCACCATGTGGGTCTATAGTAGATAGCCTTACCTTGCATTTGCAAGAGGTTGATTCCACACTTTCTTGTCACATGGTAACAACTCCAACTGTTGCTCCAAAGCTCTCCTTCACATAGGGATACAACAAATCTTAAAAGTTACAGGACATGACATGACTATGGTATATGATATAAAATTAATATAAGATTGACAAAAACACAAATCTTAATTAAAAGAACATAATAATGTTTTAGAAGTTAGCACGAGTGATTGTAAACATAAGTAAATGCTAACATTTGTCTAATTATTGTGGTATTTCCATTTATAATGGTATAAAAATTCAAAAATTAAATGTAAAAAGTTGCAGATTATAGTTAGAAGTGCCTAAAAGTGTCCGATATGGCATGCTTGACATGGACACAACATTTTGAAGTTGTTCGCTATTCATGGGAATCTAAGGATACTGGATAGAAAGTTTTCCTGACTAATAATTTAAATTACAAAAAAAAATAAAAATTAATCCTT
This sequence comes from Sophora flavescens, assembly GCA_030762895.1. Lineage (NCBI taxonomy): Eukaryota > Viridiplantae > Streptophyta > Magnoliopsida > Fabales > Fabaceae > Sophora > Sophora flavescens. Next base: position 123,289,233 of record CM061068.1, read on the forward strand.
ATCCCACTAGGTAAGTCAGATGCATGGATGAAACAACCCCATTAAGCTCTATAGAAACTGCAGTTTCAATAAATCCATTTGGAGTTAGTTTTTTTTTATTTTATGTTTTACACGAAACAAGAGGTTTCTGATTTGAATGACTTGAGAGAAAACCCTCTCAACCGAATTTATAATTACATTGCATTTACAACATACAATATCGTGCCCCTCAATTTTAGGAATTGAGCAACCTATTTACAAGTAAATCAATCCTAATTACAGACTATATCTGTTGGTGTAAACTAATATCAATAGGAATCAACTTTAATCAACAGTCCTCCTCAAGCCGGTGCATATATGTCATATGCATCAAGCTTGTTACATATGTATGTTACCCTTAGACCCTTGAGAGACTTGGTGAAAGATATCTACTTACTGGCCATCAGAGTTTTTACATAGGAGGTGGTCACTTCTACAGAGAGGACCTTTTCCCGAATGAAATGGCAGTTGGTCCCTCTATTTCATGTCCTATTATAATTGTCACAAGCTTTATTGATAAAATGAAATAAATTCAAATAATGTCTTAAGTGGATGAACCTACAAATTCTAATGTTAGACTGTCTAATTTGGTATTATGATGCAAATAGCAAATGTTTTCCTCTCTATTCTTTACTACATTTACCATGTAGTCAATTCTCTTTTCTTTTGGCAAATAGAAGAGAAATGAAGGGGGCATAAACATTGTATGCTGTACACAGCCATTTTTTCATTTGCGTGAAGAAAATGAACCAGTCACTCTGTTATATGAAAAACCTGATGGGTAAAGAAAACATATATTTAGTAAAATAATGGCATCTACTGTGATAGAATGAAATGCGATTCGTTTGTCATTTTTGAAGGGATTTTAATTGTTTACAATGAACTTATAGTCAAACTTACAGATTTCTCGTTAATGAGAATTTAAATTATTTCCTTTGAAGGAATCTGTTTTGAGTACTTGCTTAACATTGGGTATGTCCTGTCTCCTTGGAGCAGGTTCTTATGATGCCTTATAATGGTTTCAATTTTAAAAGTATTAATTTCTTCTCTCTTTTTAATTATCAAAGAAATGAAAGGAAAAATAATTATAGAACAATTGACTCTTGATGTACTGTGGTGTTTCTTTGATCCTCTTGTTCCATTTTGTTGGTGTTTCTTCTAGTTACTATGTATCATCTCATCTACTTTCAGGTTCTTTGGATAATGGTAAAGGTGACAAGATAGGATGGTGGTGGTCTGATCCTGGCTTGAAAGTACACATAGGAGCTGGTTGTGATTTTTGCGGGGTAAAACCTCCATCATATCTTGCATTTTATTTGATGTGTTGCTTTGTTTTTTTTTTTTGGTCTCATTAGGGTTTGAGAGTGAAAATTAGTATGTTGAATGTTGATAGGAAGACATACACTTCATAAGTCTCACGTTCATCGACCCAGATAGGTGGGGGTCATTTTATGTGGCTGCTTGTCTTTGTTAACTGCTATATATTTGACTCATGATTGACATTTTGATCCAATGTCAACTTACAAAACTTGAGTAAATCATCATTTTGGTCTTTGAAATTATAGGACGGTGGCAAGTTGGTCTCTCGTTAAGAAATAGGCAAAAACGTTCTCCAAATTTGAAAACATTCATTACGTTATGGTTCCCCAAATTGAAAAACATTGCCAAATTAGACTAATGTGATTGACTTTTTTCAATTTGGGGGACGTTTTTGCCTATTTCTTAATGTGAGGGACCAACTTGCCACCATCCTACAATTTCAGGGACCAAAATAGTGATTCACTCTACAATACTTATAGTTTGCAACTATACTACAAACTTACAATACCATACTTATTCAGTATGGTTTGAGATGATCGCTAACATTAATATAAATAGTATTTTTCGGAGATATTTATCTTGTCACAGATTTCAACATTTTAATTGTTTTTCAAGTTGATCTATATGGTTTCACTTGGCAGTTGCTTTCTGTTTAAAGCCTGATGAATTATTCAGGGATATTTGTTATAATCTTTACTCAGATTCCATTTTTAGCTTTATCAAAGGAGGACAAGGAGTTAATATTGTTGTCGCTAATCTAGATCCCTCGCTTAAAGATCTTGTTTACTTTTGTTTTCTTTAGTTCGTATATCAGTCGAAGTTGTAGCCTATATTCAGCTTCTAGTTTTCCCCAATGTGGTAATGTCTGTGGCTTGTCTATACAGATGTACCCAATAATTGGAGATAGATATAGATGCATTGACTGTAAGGAGAAGATTGGTTTTGATCTTTGTGGTGATTGCTATAACACCCGATCAAAGCGTCCAGGCCGATTTAATCAGCAGCACACCCCAGAACACAAGTTCCAGCTTGTACAAGGTTATGGCATAGGTAGGGGACAGTTGTATGGACAAGAGTCTTCAGAAAATGTACAATTTATATCGGAAGATTTCGATATGGTTGATGATGGAGCAGATAATCAGAATGACTCTGAAGCCAACAACTGAAAAATTTAACTCACAAAATCCCTTGATCTTCTGGTGGTACTTTTGGTGGGGGGATTTAGTAGATTACTTCTTGCTAGGCCAACAGGATACAATGCTTCATGTTTTGCAATCCAGTTGAGTAGGAAATTCTTAAAACCACATAGCCTGAGTTTCCTAAGTTGAGCATATTGCCATTTATTTTCATATCCCAATTGAATCTGTATCCAGCTTGCCATCTCCCTGCCTATATTTGGTTATATTGATTAAATAATGTACATATTCTAGGAGTTTGCTAAAGATATATGAAAATTTGTATATTTAAAAAAATTGATATAAAATATTCAAATAATATTCCACGGAGCAGTTTTTATTATCCAATGTGTGCTTACTAATGAAGTATGCTTTAACCCTTTCTTGTCAAGGTAGTGTATTAGAAAAAAAATCACAAACTTGTGTCTCATTTTATGTTTCAAATGTGCATTTTGGAATTCAGATAGTGTAATGAGAGAAGCGCCAGCTCTGAAAACTCTCAACAGCAATCATTTCGTCTGGTTAAGTTGCTATGAATAAGTACTAATAGGTTTGGAACATCGTTGATAGCATATATATGACAATAAATGGAGACCATCCTTTTGTACAAGTAGGCTAGCATGGAATATTACTTGTTCCGTCTTGTAGTTTTGCAAAAACACAAGTTAGTAACAAGTATGATTATATTTACTATCCCTAATTAGCTCTTGTAGTATCTTTTTAAAAAAAAAAAAAAGCAGCTAACAGAATACGCGGATTTTAGTAGATATCTTTAGTATCTTCATCATATATTTTGATTATTTGACGATACTTCATTCACATGAACATATGTTACAGTCGTTCTAGCTTGGCATGTAGTATATGAGAACAATGAATGACATTTACATGCTACACGGTATTTCATGTGAGGGTTGAATTTTGGGTGAAACTAATTTTGCTAAACGAAATTTTTGTTCTATCTTCATCATAATTTTTGTTACTTTCTGCTGACGTGTTTATAGTAGGTTTGGTTTTGTCGATCCTGACAACAAATAATTCGTAAAAAATGATTTCGACTTATGTGATAATTTCGTTTTCAAATAATTTGACAAATGATTTGCAAATAACGTAAAATTAAAGAAAATCAATACAGATGCAAGTAACTTAAAAGTGCTTGAATTTAAATAACAAGAAAGTAAATACACAACAAAGAAATTGGGAAGTAAAATGGTAGAAATTAAATAAAATTAAAGACAATTGTGTTGACCAAGTTGCCTGAAAATGTAAAGTGGAAGGCATACTTTTCTTCCAATCCGTCAATATGCTATGCTTTGAGGTGTTTAGGATTTGTCACAAAGACCAACCTTTATTACATCGCATGAACTAGTATTTATTTATAGACAGCTATTTATCCTCATTGCATGCTATGACTATAGTGATTTGTGTTAATTTAGTGAAATTGAGTGACTTAGTGTTAATTTAGTGAAGTTGAGTGACTTAGTGATTAAGGGTATGCTTGGGAGTTGGGAGGGGAAGAGAGGAAAAGGGTTTGATGGGAAAGGGAGGAGGAAAGGGAAAAGAAGTGAAAATAATTAGTCACCTTGCATTGTGTTTTATTTTTCTTTATTGGACTAAAATCTCTCAATTTGGGGGAACTCAAAAAATGAATTGAAGGATGACTTTGAAAAGTTATGTAAGGCAAATTTGATTTTTTATAATACTCTTATAATGAAAATATTAGCTATAAGGAAAACAAAAAAGGATTTGTTATCGTGAATTTGAAGGAAAAGTTGAGGCCAAAATATGAAACAAATAAACAAATTTGATACGGTAGACTTAATTTGGGATGAAGAAAAATAAAATAAAAAGGATTTACTTTAATAAGTTCTCCGTTTTATCTAATGGACTTAGGCCAAAATAAGGTTTATATTTTTCATTCAACTACAAGTTTATTTTGTTACAAAGTAAAAACGTTACATATATAAACTCAAACCATTTTTTTAAATAATTACTTACATTATGATGAAATGCAGCTCTAACACTAGTTTATTTATAGACAATACTATGTTGCAGTAGAATTTACGGTGAGAGAAATAGGTGGGAGAGAATTTGCAGAGAGATGTGTAATCTTCTCCGTTTGGCACGAGAAGAATTAGGTGAGAAAGAATAAAAAATTATGGGCCCCATGCAAAAATCTAATCTTCTCTGTCATGCGAATAAATGACGAGGAAATATAACAAAGAACAAGTTTTTGTCTTCTTTCTCAATTATACTCCCGTGGCTTAGTAGCGGCGAATCCAGGACCCTCGATCAATAAGGACAATTTATTTCCAAAAAAAATAATAACAGTAATTATATGCATGATAATAATAATAATTATTATTTTTTGAAATAAATTGCCTCATTGATTGAGGGTCCTGGATCCGCCACCGCTCAAGCCACAGTAATTATTATCATACATATAAATGGTTCAAAAAAAAATCATACATATAAAGATAAATGCATAAATGTTAAATCATAAAATTTTAATGGTTTAATCAATATGTAGGTTGTTGAATTATTTGAGAATATTTAAAATAATTACTATTATTATTTTTTTGGGAAATAAATTGCCCCCATTGGTTGAGGGTCCCGGATCCGCCACCGCTCAAGCCATAGTAATTATTATCATACATATAAATGGTTCAAAAAAGAAAAATCATACATATAAAGATAAATGCATAAATGTTAAATCATAAAATTTTAATGGTTTAATCAATCTGTAGGTTGCTGAATTATTTGAAAATATTCAAATAGGTCCTTATATTTAAAAGTTTGTAATTCGGTCCATGAACACATAAAAATTTGTAATTAGGTCCCTCATACACTATTTTGTTAAGGTTTCGTTAGGGTTCCAAAAAGTATAGTGACCTATTTGAATTTTCCTAAGGGATCTATTTGAGTTTTTTCAAAAAGTTCAAAGGCCCACAAAGACGAGTAGATGGATCACTTAACCGATATTTAATGGAACCCTAGCGAAAAAGTGTCTAAGGGACTTAAATTGCTAATTATAAGTTTTCTGTGTTTGAAGACACAATTACAAACTTTTAAAGTATAAAGACCTATTTGAAATTTCCAAATAGTTCAGGGCCATTCAGATTAATTTAACTGATTTTAATATATCTAATCAAATAAATCACATATTTCATAATTGTCCTTCACGTGATTTCATGTTTTGAAATAGTTGAATGAGCAGTTCATTATCAATATTATTGAACACATCTCTCTCAATATAAATACAAGTAATCAGATAAGTGGTATGAACAATCAACATGATCGAATGAAGAAAGAAAAAAGATAGTGACACGAGGGAAAATAAATCAACAATAGGGGGAAAATAAAAATATTTAAAGGAGTAACATTTTTTATGCATACCCTCAGTAACACTGGGTTCACCAATGGCCCGCTTGAGGCTTGACATTAATAATAATTGCACTCCTTTTAAAATGCAAAGCTTCCTTAGGGAAAGCACAGGGACAACACTATGGGATAAGAACACGTTGTTACGAACTTGTGACTATGCAATTACTTTTATTACTTTAATATAACCAATTTAATTATTTTAAATGTTAAAATTAATTATTTAAATATATTTAAATCAATTCAAATAATTAAATTATTTGGATTAAATTAATTAATTGAAATAAAATATATAAAACTAAATTAATTAAGTAATTTAGTTTTTTTTATTAGATTAAAATTTCAAATGAAATCAATTTTAAAGGAAATTAAATTCGAACAATATAAAATTATATATTTAGTTCAAGGATATTTTTATCCTTTAATAAATAACTCTTCTCACTTTCTATTCAACTAAATAAAGGGAGAGAGACAAACACACATCTTTCTCTTCCATTCTCTTATGCCGAACAACACATCACATCTATTCTATTTCTCACATCTTTATCTCTTCTCATATTCTTTCTTAATTTTTTTTCTCTCTTCTCATTTTCTTCTCACAACCAAACATACCCTAAGAAAATAACCGATTCATGATATTTTGACATGTAACTAGTTACTCTGGGCACTTAAATGCCAAGTTATGTTCCAAGCCTTGGCATCCTCATCACAACCAAACATACCCTAAGAAAATAACTGAACTGATATTTTGACATGTAACGTTACTTTATCAAATTTGGTTTACATTTTTTTTTATAAAAAAAACACAATTATTCTAGAGCATTAACAATTTGTGTCATTTAATTCATTTTAAACTTACAGTACAGAATAATGAACTTGAAGGTATCATATTTCACTTTCCTTGGATGCAAATATCTTGACAATATTAATTCTTTTCTATTAATTTACAGGATAAATATGGAGATCAATGATAGTACTCAACCACTTGAAATTAATGAGCCCAAAGAAATTTTTGTTGGTCAAGTTGTGAATAGCAAAGATAAAGCTAGGGCTGATCATCAACCCGTGACCCGTCCGAACCCGAGCTAACCGATTGTCATTTTTTGAAATGGGTGGGTTCGGTTGGGTCGACGGGTTGATCGGGTGAAAACATCGGATAAGCATGGGTACCATCGGGCGGGTTCGGTTCCGTATAATGCAACCCATCGGTAACCGAACCCGACCATACACTGTAATTTTTTTTGAAAATTTCAGTTTCTCCTTTGACCTTTAGAGTTCCCTTCGTTCCACAGACCCACACCACCAAGTCACCATGTCCCAACCCCAAATCACCAGCTCCCTACTCCCTCAACTCCTCCCTCACAACCACCACCCAGAACCGCACCTCCTCCCTCCCTCGCCGGAGATCTTCTCCTTCCCCCAACCCGCGTGACCACCAGATCTGCTAGCCAGAGCCAAGTCCCCAAGCCCTCCCTTCCCAACCATCTACCTAGCCCCCAAGATCTGATGCGACCCAGATCTGACGCATACACTGGCAGATCCACCGCGTCCGAGTTCCGTGCCCCCATCGCGACCACCGGCGACGCCTCCACCGCGAATCGTACTAGCCACAGCGCCTCTCGCCATGCTGCCCGACGCAGATCCAGAGCTCCCCAACTCGAATCGTACTGTCTCCACTGACTGGCCGCCACGAGCAGCTCCTCTAGCCATTCAGCTCCGTGCAGTCTTGCACATGGTGGAGAGGGTGTCGTGGAGAAGGGCCTCGAGGGAGAAGATGAGATTCATTGATTCACAAAGATGAGATCTCCCTCTCTCTGACAACTTGCGGTTGGGGTTATATTGGTGGTCCTGGACGGTGGGTCGGTAGCCACACAGCGGGGGTGCTCCGGTTCCGGACGGTAGTAGTGAAGCCATGTATGGTGGAAGAGAAAGAGTCTCACTGATTTGAAAAGAAGAAGAAAGAAGACTGGATGGGGAAGGAACGTTCTAGAGAGTGTAATTCTCTGTTGTTTTATTTTTTTTGTTTTAGACTTTTTTTAAGACTTAATTGGGCTCAAATTCAAATGGGCTTTTTTTTATAAAATAAAATAATAAATAATAAGTAATTCTTGACCCGCTGCAAACCGCCCGAAACCGCCCGTCACCCGCCACCCGATCAACCCGCTGTATATATCGGACGGAAATGGATTGGGTTTTTCTCTCATCAAACCCGAACGAACCCGAGAATCTCAACCCGAACCCGCCCGATGCTCACCCCTAGATAAAGCTTATAACTTATACCAAGAACATGCCTTCAAAATAGGTTTCAGTGTAAGAAAAGGGAGAGAGTTGTATTATGATAATGAGAGAAAGAACACAACGCTTGAAGGAATTTTATTGTTCCAAACAAGGGTTTAAAAAAATGAACCTGAAGGTGAAATGACTTGTGAAAGAGCAGATTCAAGAACAAATTGCAAAGCTATGTGTGAGATTTAATGTTAGCAAGGAAGGAGTATGGATAATTACAAAGTTGGTATTGGATCACAATCATGACTTTGTACACTTGAACAGAGACATTTGTTGCGTTCTATGAGAAATATTATAACCAGAACAGAAACTCAGAGAATATGTGAAGAATGAAGAAGAACAAAGCTTAGAATTTAGCAAATGATTCCTCTGGATTATTCAAAGATACATCACAATTATTTATAGCTGAAGCTATAGGAACTAGAGGAGCTGGATACAGCTGGATACAGTTAGGTGCCAGCTCATCAACTAACTACCTCTAACTGAAATGTATTTCAGCATGTGACAGAAAACAAAAATACAGAAAATAGAAATACAGAAATGTGTAAATGTATAATACCCCCCCGCAAGCTAAGGATGGTAGATATCCATCAATCCTAGCTTAGAGATGAGATGCTGAAAGTGGGAAGAATGCAAGCCTTTGGTGAATACATCAGCTGTTTGACTGTGAGAAGTGATAGGAAGTAGCTTCATAAGACCAGCTAAGCATTTTCCCCTCACGATATGACAATCAATTTCCAAGTGTTTTGTGCGTTCATGAAACACAGGATTTGCCGCGATATGAAGAGCACTCTGATTATCACAGCAAATCACTGATTGTCGAGTACATTCAACATGTAAGTCCTTCAAAAGATAGTGCAGTCACTGCAACTCACAAGTTGCTGAGCCTAAGGCTCTATACTCGGCTTCACTTGATGACTTTGCAACTGTGAGTTGCTTCTTTGATTTCCAGCATATCAAAGAATCACCAAGGAAGAAACAGTATCCACTCACTGATCTCCTAGTATCCGGACATCCACCCTAATCTGCATCTACAAATCCGAGCAGCTGAAGGGATGAAGACCGAGGGAAGAACAAACCCTTTCCAGGACAATTTTTGAGGTATTTCAACACCCTTTGAGCAGCCTGGAAATGCATTTGAGTAGGTTGTGCTAGGAACTGACTTAATTGTTGTACTGCATATATGATATCAGGACGAGTTGTGGTGAGATATAGAAGTCTCCCAACAAGCCTTCTATAACCCGCAACATCATCATATGCTGGCCCTTCATCCTGGTGCAATCTGGAATGAGGGTCAATTGGAGTGGAAATGGGTTTACTCCCTGATATTCCTGAATCAGTCAGCAAGTCAAGACAGTATTGTCTTTGACATAAGGAAATTCCATTGGTGGAATGTGTAGCCTCAAGTCCTAAAAAATACTTCAGCACACCTAAATCTTTAATGGCAAATTGTTGATCCAAAGTCAACTTGATAGAACTGATTTCATCTAGAGAATTACCAACCAGCACAATATCATCAACATATATGAGAAGAGCCGTGAAAGACTGAGTTGTGGACTTGGTGAATAATGAATAATCTGCAGCAGCTTGTGTGTATCCAATTTGAACAAGGAGACTGGACAGTTTTTCATACCATTTTCTACTAGCTTGCTTGAGGCCGTATAATGATTTTTGAAGCTTGAAGACCTTGTTGTTTCCTAGACAAACAACTCCTTCAGGAACTTGCATATAGACATCTTCTTGAAGCTCCCCATGTAAGAAAGCATTGTTCACATCCAGCTGATGAACCAACCAGTTTTGAGTAGAAGCTATTGCCAAAAGGAGTCTAGCAGTGGTTAATTTGGCCACTGGAGAGAAGGTGTCAAAAAAGTCTACTCCCTGTATATTTCTACTGTACCATCAAACTTTATTTTGATTTTGTAAACCCATTTACTACCAATGGGGTTAACACCTGAAGGTTGATCAACAATTGTCTAGGTTTTATTGGCTTCCAAGGCTTTCAATTCAGTGTTCATAGCATCAATCCAACAACTCTCTTTAGCTGCTTCTTTGTAAGAAGTAGGTTCTATCATACTAGATATTGAGAAAGCATAGCTTTTGTGCTGTGGTGATAATAAATCATAAGAAATATAAGAACTGAGAGGATAGAGACATTTGGAATTAACCACTTTAGGTGTGTGAGAGGCTTTAGTGAGGTGCATACAGTGATATTGCTTCAAATAACCGGGAGCTGATAAGCCTTTGGATTATCTAGTTTTATAACTAGATGGACTGTAGTTTTTGTGCAAATTATTCGAGTTCAATCTCGTTTTCTCCCAAATTTGGCCTTGTTTTGTTCCTAAGTAAACTTTGACTCGTTCTAGGCATTTTTAGTAGTTTTTAGTCTATTTTGAATAGAATTACGCTTTTTGTGTCTTTTTATTGTTTCAGGTTAGAAGTGAAGCTCCGAGAGTCAAGGAAAGTCAAGAAACAGTGGAAATTTCCATTCTGAAGATACTCGCCCCGCGAGCCTGAAGATCAGCAAAACAGCAACAGTCATACATTCTGTCTCGCCTCTCCAATCACAGTTCGCCTCGCGATCATTCAAACTCAGGATGGAGCCAAAACTGAAATTCGCCACGCGAGAGTCTTCTCGCCTCGCAAGAGACTGAAGACCCTGGAAGACAAAGACCATCACGGCCTAGCCGTGATGAAGGTCACGGCTGTGACAGATTAAGGTTTGAAGACTCGCCCCGCGAACACACTCACGCCTCGCGAAAATCCAAATTGAAAGCGCGCCAAAACTAATGATTCGCCTCGCGAAATCTTGTTCGCCCCGCGAGCGGCCGAGAACCAGAATCCCTATTTATAGGCTGTTTCAGATCAGAAGAGTGGAGTTTTTTTTGGGAGAGCTTCTGGGCAGATCCGAATCCTAGTAGTTTTTCCACTGTAGAGTAGCGTTTAGGAAGATTTCTTTTCTCTTTGGAGCTGCTTCTCCCTTCTTCTTTTCTTATTTTACTATGGAGGTTATGTCCGATTGTTTGTCTATGAGCATGAGGAACTAATCCCCTCGTCTGGGGGAACAATGAAGCCACCAATGGCAGTGTAGATTCGATGTGATGTATGTCTTTCTCCCTTTTTCTCAATAAATGTTTTCCAATTCTGATTTTATTGCGTTGATCACATGCGCGCGTGATTGACTTGTTAACGTTGATGAGGCTTAGTCAGCGATTCGCGTTTAGAACTTGAATTGGGATCATCGGTCGAATATTGCACGAGAGTGAGTAGGAGATCGGTGCAACCTTATAGGGAACAAGAGTTAACAGAGTTTGATGATTAGGATTATGAGACCTAGTAAGTAATTAGTCCAATCTTCGAATACGTCCTAATGAGCATGACAGTGGATTTAGGAGAATTTGGGGGTCCCCGTTGACATTGTAATTGAACTTAGGGAGGGATTCATCATCACTTAGGTATGCATATTGGGTAGGTGGATTTGTGACCTTGGACATTTTAATTCCAGATTTTTAGTTAATTATTTTATTAGATTTGTTAATTTGAATTCGATCATATTTTCTCTCCAATCTCAACCACTTTCTGTAACTTGACCAACTTATCGGATTTCTCGCGAATTAGTCGAATTGGTAGCCCAATCCCTGAGTTCGACCTCGGTAATTACTTACCGTGTTTATTTTATTACTTACGACGACCCGGTACACTTGCCGGTGACCCAACAAGAGCCTTTCTTGTTGTTAGATTTCCTCACTGCTGGTGTAGTGTCAATTGCAATAGGCACAGGTTCTTCAGATTGAGGTGGGGATGATGATTCGGGTTCTGGTGGTGTATCAGTATGAGCAGAAGTGGTATTTGGTGTGAATGATGCAGGACTATCAACATTTGTGCTAGTATCAGGGATGATGGAACTTGGGGATGCAGGACTACTATCAACAGAAGTTGGGATTTCAGAAATGGAGCTATCATATGTAGCACCAATCCCAAGGTTGAAATTTGAAGTAGCAGGAGCTTCTGTACTAGTAGTTAAATATTTCCAAGTAGCTCTAGTTGTTGTGTTGTGTTGTGAGAAGCAAGGAAACACATGCTCATAGAAAACCATGTTCCTGGATATCAGAATTTCTTTGGAATGCAGATCATATGCCACATACCCTTTTATTCCAGCCTTATATCCCAAGAATGCACATTTCTTTGCTCTATCATCAAGTTTGCTTCTGTGATTAGAGAGTGTGGAGGCAAAGCACAAGGATCCAAACACCTTGATCATGGTAATATCAGGTAGGAATCCATGCAAAACCTGATAAGGTGACTTACCTCCTAAAACCTTAGAAGGTACCCGATTTATTAAAAACACCGCATGCTGAACAGCATAATTCCATAGATACTTTGGCAAAGAGGATTGTCTCATAAGTGCTCTAGCAATATTCAAAATGAATTGATGCTTTCTCTCCACTCGTGCATTTTTTTGAGGTGTTTCTACACAGCTAGTTTGATGCACAATGCCCTTTTCATTATAGAAAGTATGAAGAGCAAATTCAGGTCCATTGTCTGTCCTGATTGTTTTAACTATGGCTTTGTACCGTCTTTATATAAATGAAATAAACTGTTGAACCAGAGCTTGCACTTGAAACTTGCCTTTTAGTGAACTAACCCAAGTGTATCTACTATGGTCATCTACTATAGTGAGGAAATATCTATGCTTGTGAATTGATGAAACAGAATAGGGCCCCCAAATATCCATGTGCAACATTTCAAAGGGAATGAGGGATCTGTTTGTGCTAACACTATATGGCAGTCTTTTCTGTTTTGCAAAATGGCAAATATCACACACTTCATCTTTATTTACACTTATCATAGGAAAGTCTTTACAAAGCATAGTCAACTTCTCAGGAGAAACATGTCCAAATCTAAAGTGCCATATGGCATTCTTAGGAATATTAGGTAGGCTAGATACATTTCGATTGCAATCATGTGAAACTACATTACTTATGGCAACTCTACTCTTATCAGAAACTTGTAAGAAATAGAGTCCATTCTGCAATTTAGCCAAACCAATCCTCCTCAATGACAAGTCCTGGATTAAACAATTTCCATCAGTAAAGCTGAATGTGCATTGAATTGTTTTAGTCAATTTAGAGATGGACAGCAAGTTAATGTTGAACTCTGGTAAGAATAGAGCATTCTTAAGGACAAGTCCATCTGAGATCCTGACATCTCCAGATGATTGTGCCATCACAACATTACCATTAGGCAAATTAACTGGAACAGGATCGATGGCATGGTAGTTATCAAACTAGAACATGGATGTACAAATATGATCAGTGGCTCCAGAGTCCACTATCCATATTTGATCATCTTTGACAATTCTACAAGAAAACACATGTTCTGTACCTTCACTGTTTTTCATTCCACTTGTGCTTCCTTTTCCAACACAAGTCTGGTTAATCTGAACTCCTTGCAAGTCAGCAACAGCATCAGATTTCTGCATATTGGTTTTCTGCAACAAACCAATCAAAGTCCTGCACTCATCATTTGTTAGTCCTAAAACTATCAATTCTTTATTATCATGAAGGCTATTTGTTTCAGTCCTTTCATCAAGCTCATCTCCATCACTAGCTATGTTGTGGATGTATCCTCCATTTCCTTTCTTGTATCCTGGAGGAAAACCGTGTTTTCTAAAACAAGTATCTACAGTGTGTCCAGGCCTGCCACAATAGGTGCATACCTTTCCACCAGAATTCTTTCCTTTGTAATATTTCTTACTATCAACAACATTAACTATAGCAAGACTATCATCAGCCTAATCTAATCCAAGTCCAAGTTGTCTCATGTTGTTAAACCATGGAGAACACACTAGTCAGAGGTGGTAAAGGAATCATCATAAGAATCTGAGTTTTTACAGCAGAATAGCATTCATTCAATCCAGTTAAAAATCGCATCACATAATCTTCATCTCTATACTTTCTTGCACTACAATTACAATCAAGAATAGGTCTGTAGTTCTCCAATTCCTCCCAATACACATTAAGTTCAGTAAAAAAATCAGTCACTGAGAGGTTACCTTGTCTGAATGCATACAAATCTACTTGCAAATCAGAGATCCGTACCAGATCTCCTTGAGAAAAACGTTCCTTCAGATTATTCCAAACTTTAGTAGCTAGCTCCATATGAACAATACTTGGAGCAATGGAAGGTGAAACTGAACTAACAATCCAAGAGTGGATCAAATTGTTGCATCTCTCCCATGCATCAAAACTAGGATCAAATGGATCTGGCAGAGGCATGGATCCATTGAGAAATTTCCACTTGTTCTTTGCAATTAGCGCACGCTTCATCATTTTTTCCCAGGTATGATAATTTCTTTTGTTCAGCAATGGATTTACCAAAGGAACATTGGTATTTTCACCAGCATGAACATAATAAGGACTTGCAGGATTTTGAGTAGGATCAGCAACAAGATTCGCATGAACGAAGTTACCTCCTCCTCCATTTCCATTGTTTCTCACCATGATTAAACACGAACACAAGCAATGAAGCTCACAAGGAGCTTTGATACCATATAACCAGAACAGAAACTCAGAATATGTGAAGAATGAAGAAGAACAAAGCTTAGAATTTAGCAAATGATTCCTCTTGATTATTCAAAGATACATCACAATTATTTATAGCTGAAGCTAGAGGAACTAAAGGAGCTGGATACAGCTGGATACAGTTAGGTGTCAGCTTATCAACTAACTACCTCTAACTGAAATGTATTTCAGCATGTGACAGAAAACAGAAATACAGAAATGTGTAAATGTATAATAAATATATCATATGTCAAAGGAGAAGTCATAAAGTCCATGGTGAATGCTGGTACGAGAGTCACAAATATTTGGTATAATGGATGAGATATTTGGATGTTTGATTTTGTATATGACATGGTATATGGGTGTTATGTTAATGCATCCCTCTCTTGAGATTACGTGGGGTTGAGGTTGTTCTTGATATGTAATTTTTGTCACAACATCATATTTTTTCTTGACCCATGTTGTCATTTATTTTTGGTTTATGGGTCTATACAAGGGAAATATTTTCCCCCTTCAATTACAACAGGCACCCTGCTGCGAAATTTCTTCTAAGTATGATAACCAAAAATTGTTGCGCGTAGGAATTGTTTATGGGAGAATAACTTCATTTTGCATATGCATATCAGGATCCCTGTGCTCTATTTTCGTGTCATGGTTGATAATGTGAGTTATGCATATTGTTGCTATGTTATTTTATACTTCTAATTGTTGTTGATGGTACTCTAAAATTCTCGATCCTTGTTTATTCTAGAGAAACAAATATGATGAATGGAATTATGGAAACTTCTATTCGTTCGGTAAGTAAATAACAAGCAACATAATGATATTTATTGGAATAATCTAAAGATGTACTTGGTTTACCCTTTCCTATATGGGATCCACTATGAAATTGAAAAAGGTAAACAAGTACATAGTTCTATGTAGAACCCAAAGACTGAAGCCAACATCATATGCACCAAATTTCTATAGCTAACCCATTCTCTTATGCATAACATGGTTCAGTTGTGAATGGTGCTGGAGGCTGGTGAAGGTGATTGACTTATGTGAGTTGTTATATGCATAAACCTTTTATTGCACGCCACCACAACAGGTGTATACTGGGGTCACAGCTCCAAAGAACATTTCGTGCCCATCCCTCTGCGTCGAGTTCGTTCTGTTCCACCTACTCGGATGGTTGAGTTAGAGAAGGTTCCTGAGGATTCTCTGTCACAAGAAGTCTAATATTGAACATTCGAGACTAGTAGGAATACTAATGTAATGTCTTACAAATATTATATTGAAATAGATAATTAAATAAAATGATTATTCATTCATAACTAAGATAAATTAAAACTTCTACTTTGTTACATAAAAACTTTTAAGTTAGTTAATAAAAAAAATAACAATTCTTTAATAACAATTTCATTCTCAAACATGGACAGCTAAAAACATCCAAAAAAAAAAAAATCATTAATACTAAGGTTTTCAAGACTAAAAAGACTTTCTTAAGTTATTACGTCATCTCTAACATTACATGTGAACTCTGAAAGACAACACCATTAATAAGATTTATAATCCAAGTAAGCAAACACAATTCTAAAAGATTTTTAAAAAGATGTTGTGTAACACCCCAATTTTCGTATAATGGATTATGTTACTATGGATGCCTATTTGTTCTTATTATCATTATTAACGAAGTTAGTATTGTTATTTATATAATTGATAATGTAATTGTTATTAGTGTTGTAGTATTTATTTATATATATATATATATATATATATATATATATATGTATGTATGTATATATATATGTATGCATATATTATTAAATATGATAATATGTATTTTAATATATGATTATTTGTATTAATATGAGATTGTGTCCCTTAATGTGTGATTTTATAAGGACATATGATTTTGTATGTGATTTTTGTAACATCCTAAAATTCTAACAAAAATAGAATAATAATAATAATAAGTTATTAAAAAATATAGTGCAAATAAAATATAAATGGGAGATTCGATATAAAGAAGAGATAGTATAAGGATTTATTGAAATTTATTAACTATTATAAAAAATACAAATATATATATATATATATGAAAAAAAAAGGAAAAGAAGGATACTTGGCCGTTAAGCCCAAGCAACCATGTCTTTGGCTAAAAAAAATTAAAAAACCCTATGTTATGTTTCACTCATAAACTAAAGCACATATATATATATATGGACGCTGTGCGCAGTAACTTGGCAGAATGAGAGTGATTCGACGTATAGGGAGTATTTGAGAGGAGCGCCGCACAATGTAGCGAGAAAAAGATATTTCCTCTCCTTGCCAGTACAACTGTAACAATACTGATCCAAGAACGCCACCAAACGGGAGAAAAATTCTTAGGGAAACGCAAATCCTTATCATAAATAATTTTCAGAGCGCATTGGAGGTCTTCGAGAGGTGAGTAACAGTATCTTTTAAAAACCCTTTCCATGGTACATGTGTTTGTTGTGTTGACCGATTTACCTATGATTTTGAGGGATTTTAATTGAATGATGCATGTTATTGATAAACTAATTTTTAGGGGTTTTGAATTTAAAAAAAGGATTATTAAATTGGGTATTTATTCTTGTTACTGATGGAATGAAATACATGATTGGTATTTGAATTAGTTGAATGACGTGCTTATTGGTGTATGATATGCCTTGTGAATTTATTTGACATGCATGATAAGGTCAAATATTTAATTTTTGGTAAATGAATTGTTACACGTATGAGACATGAAATTGTGCCTTATGATGAATTGTTTGATGTTTGCCGTAAGACCACCTATGATAGAGGTATCGAAAAGTAATACCACCGTAATGGGGTATCGAAAGTAACATCCCCATATAATTGGGATGTCAAAAATAAGTAATACTACCTAAAAAGGAGTATCGAAAGTAACACCGCCACAGGTTGGGGTGTCGAAAAAGGAGAAATACCACCATGTGCACATGGGAGGTATCGAAATGGAAATGTCCCCGACAGGAGGGTGACATCGAAACACTCCTCGTGAGTAGGGGTGGGCGATGAGACGCCATTGTCGTGTGATGTGTGAATCTATGGCATGCCGGCAAAAGGTCAATTTAATTAGGAGGTCTTCGGACCGCTTGGATTAAACTAGAACTTATCTGGTATATGGAATGTGGTGTATTGAGATGAGGTTATTATTAATATTAAAAGTATTTTCTTTTATATATATTATTTTGGAAAATTAGCGGGTGCCATGGACAGTTTTTCCGGTTACCGCGCCGGCTGAGAACAATGCTATTTGTGACACCCTAATCTCGGGTCATCACATGGTTACCCGTTTGCGGAAATAAAACTTAATTTGCTGGTTGCTTTCGAAAAATCATGTTTTCTCAACGTTTATCTTTTCAAAATATGGTGATAAAAATTTTCCTTTTTCTTTTAACCTCCTAACCACAACAACGTAATCAGATCATACTTAAATACATAATGTATATAAGTCATCCAACTATACTGCCTCATATGTTTTCTCACCTAAATCATAATCAACTTTATTCTCAAAACATAATATTACCTAAGTTGGTCGTAACTAACGGACACTACAACCGATAAAAACCGCAACATCATGCCTCGAGCTAGACAGCCTTCTCCTTCTTGTAGACATTATACCCCTTGTGCGACTCTGATATGTTTGTAAGGGTGAGACGCCAATATATGGATTTACCACAATAACTAAATGCGCAACACAAAAAGAAGGCACATACACATATACATGTTTATAACAACAAACTCATTCATATTATATCACATCGTTTATCAATGGATTTCACACCCCAAACATCAACGTTGGAAAACTATGCATGAACACTTCAATACATCATCTAAACATTCATACCTAATCTCATGAGATATCTCCAACCTTGTGAACCTCGTGATGAATTGATCAGACTCGATTGCCACAGGCACACCGCCACAGGCACGCCCATTGCACACTGTCCAACATCGTGGCACAGTGAAAACAACTTAGATGGGGCCTCATTGTCTAAACCCCGGGCACAATGAGAACATCTTTGTATGATCTACCCTGATGCCGCAAGGTAATCCCTCTTCTGATCATGGCACGTCTGCCAAATGCATGCAAGAAAACATTTTGTTCTCAACACTTTTCTTTGTGTTATATCTTTATTTGTCAAAGCTCTCAAAAGCTTTCAACTTATCATCGTTTTAAAACATCTTTACAACTTTTATTAACAACACGGGATCTCAAAGTCCGAGTGCTCAATCACGAAGCCCCTAGACCTTGCAATCAGTCTTAGGTTCGTGGTAGTAGAAAACAACTTAAAACATTTTAACTTCTTTAAATAGATACCCAGTTTACAACACAACGAACCTTAATATCCCGACGTCTCGGTTATTAAGTTCCATATTATCGTCTTACATCATTTTTACATCTTTTTACATCTTTTTACATCGCTTTGCATCTTTTTGCATCGTTTTACATCTTTTTACATCTTTTACACCGCTTTGCATCTTTTTACTGAAACTTCAACTCTAATAAATCAATTCAGATTAAATCTCTTCTCAACATAAGTACTACTGTTTTTAAAGTCTCACCGTAAATAATTTCGAAACTTGCCGTCGTTTAGCATTTTCAAAGAAAACGTCTTTAAGTCAAACTTTGACATTTCTTCTAAAATAATTTTCTTATATAATAAATAAGGTCTTTTCGAATATTAATTTCACAAAATCACTTTTTATAATATTTCGGAATTTCTTGTGTAAAAATTAGCAGTACTAAAAAAATTTCATGGTTACGCTCTCACCGTGACTCGTAAATTACTTTTACACTAATAAATCATTAAAATAATAATATTTCTCAAAACTCATTATTTTTCCAAAAACTCATTATTTTTCCAAAATAATATTTTCCACCACTATTATATTCCAACATTTCCCATAAAACATTGAATATAATTCTTCATAGCTTATTAAATCTTTTATCTGATTAATCGGTTGTG
This sequence comes from Sophora flavescens, assembly GCA_030762895.1. Taxonomy (NCBI): domain Eukaryota; kingdom Viridiplantae; phylum Streptophyta; class Magnoliopsida; order Fabales; family Fabaceae; genus Sophora; species Sophora flavescens. The sequence goes on from CM061068.1 coordinate 123,308,970, forward strand.
CACTGACCACTGTCAGGTCTCTCAAACAACATTCAACATTCAACAACATCATCATAATTCTATCACCAGGCGGATCATGCATCATAGAAACATAATATACTACTGCAGAAAATTAAAAGCAGATCAATCACCGATACATAGATAAACAACACATCGTAAACAACATAAACAATTAATCACAAACCACATATAAATCACATAAGCCACACTAAATGCAAATAGTTATTGAGAAAATCCCTCAGGTAAGCTCCCCTTACCTCTTGAAGCTTAAACTACAATTCCCGTTAATCTCCTGATCCTGATTTAATCCGGTTTCCTCCATCGGCTTTAGGTCAAACCAACCCGATTGTTTCCTTCAAACGAATTGCAACCAAAATAAATCAAATCAAACAAAAACATACTTGACTCATGGAGGTTAGGTTTCGGCCAAGGGCTGACTTTTAGGGTTCAAAATCCTTAAAATTTCTAATCATGATTAAGTCATGGATTAATGATCCTTGATTAACCTAAATCATAGATTAGTGACTAAACAACTAAGTTTCAAACTCAAAACTTCCTAACTCTTTTATACAAGGATTCGGCCTCAACATTTTTATATGGCTAGGGTTCTTAGTTTAATAAACTAACTTGGATTTATAAGGCATACATACTAAGAGTTTGATTAACAAGATCATTAAGGAAAACTATGAACAAAAACTCATTAAATCTCACCCACTTAGGGTTCGACCAGCATAGATATTTTTGTGTAAAGATTTTCATTTTAATAATCCATCATGGATTAGAGTGTGTAGACATACATGCCATATAGAATACATGATCATACATGACAACACATGAACAAAACTCTACCAAACCTATTCTAATATATTCGGCCAATGCTAGGTTTTTAGGAAAGAAATTTTTGATTACATCATGCTCTTGGATTTAGATAATATGCATGATATCAAGAAGATAGAAAGTAGCACTAGTGGAAAATATACATTAGACGGTAAAGGTTTACGTCAGTTAACCAAAAGCTAGGCTTTAAAAAGGAGGCGGTGACAGTTTTGTAAATATCAGGTTTCATTAATTCAATTTTAACGTCAGTTGTTTTAATGACTGACGTTAAAAGTGAAGTGACTCACTTTTAATGTCAGTTCAATAAAGAACTGACGTTAAAAGTGAACATTTTAACGTCAGTTCGATAAAGAACTGACGTTAGAAGTAAGTCTCTTCACTTTTAACGTCAGTCCCTACATCAACAGACGTTAAAAGTTATTTTAATAAATTTTTTTATCTAGTATACGATTCCTTCCGCATTGCCTTCCTCAAAGTTTCAGTTTCACATGAATTGCTTTGATGTTTTGTGTTTCTGTTTTGAAAACTAAAATATATGTGCGAAGTATAAGTTGAATTAATAACCCAAACCGGATCTCATTCATGAAGTGTGATACAAACTGATCGATACAGAAGATTGAAAAGGTTTAAAATCCTATAAAAAGTTACATTGAAAGGGTTTAAAATCGTATAAAAAGTTACATTGAAAGGGTTTAAAATCCTAAACATTAAAGCTACATCCCATCAGAGAGTTTTATGAAATATACCAAAGGGAAAACTATATATACTCCGAAGACCTCAGAAAACTGGGGGGCATGAGAGAGCTCAAGAGAGAGGCAAAAACAGGTGCACTAGATCTGTTTCAAGCAAAGGCAGTGGTTCCAGAGACTTCCAAGACGGTCACTTGCTGCCAAAGCTGAGGTTTTGGAACTGTGACCCCGAGCACCTGATTAGCCCTCCAAGAAGTGATTCTCCGGAAGGTGATAAGGTGAGCAACTCACATAATGTAATTTACTCGGACTTATCACCCATGTAATGTAATTTACTCAAACTCGAAGTTGTTTGACCATTAAGACAAAGACCTTTGAGTCTAGGAATAGGAAGAAAGAGTGATGAAGTTAATCTCACGCCAGAGCCATATTGTGAAGCGAGAAAATTAAAAGGATGGAAGGAAGCTATTTATAGGAGCGGGGGATGAAGTTACTAAGCTATTTCTGATTTTATTGAAAACTTACCTATAAACTTAATGCTCATTAAGAGGATTGAGTTACAAGGTGCATGGGTAAGTAGCACAAGATGCATCAAAGGAATGAATGTTTTTGCAGATATCTATACACTTTTAACGTCATTTTTTAAAAAAGCGGCGTTAAAAGTGTTTTTAAATAAAAAATATTAATTGTTAATGTCAGTTTTTATACAACCGACGTTAAAAGTTTGATTTTTACTTCGATTAAATAAATAGCGGCGTAAATAATCCTATATATTATAAACGCGAGAATGAATATTGGAAATAATGTAATTAATATACGGGAACTTGGCAGTCATCAATTAAGTTGACGTTAAAAATGAGGTGGTGGGTAAACTATTTGCGTCAGTTCTATAAATAACTGACGTAAATAATTATGAAACTCATTTCATTGGTTGTCATGTCCTTGTTGTCCCTCTTAACGCAGATCACTCCATATAGTACTGCAGTTTATTTCTAAACCTTTTTTTATACAAGTTTATTTTTAATTTTTATTAATTAGCTTGAATTAGTAAACAAATTATTGTGCAAATTAAAATAAATAAACACTTAACACAAAACAAGTTATATGTATAATCAAATCGTATGACATTGAAGCGATTCATAAGTTAAAATTACATGATTAAAAGATAAAAAATTTCTGCAACATAGCCCTAAAATATAAAAAAGTTTCTGCATCAACATCATTTTCTTCTCAGTCCTGTCATCAGAAACTCCAATGGATGCATCACCTCCCTCACTTGAATTCCAAGATGCAAAGTAAATCCTCAGTCACTAGCAGCGAAAGCAAAGTGAAATGGATCTTTGCATCTTTCTTCTTCAGTGGAGTTCCTTGATGCATCATCTTGAATGCACAATCACTTGCTTCCAAAGCAAAGTGAAATGGATGACGGGGATGAAATAAAGTGAGAGAATCACATTACGTGATTCACCCAACCTTAATATCCATGCAATGTAATTTACTCAAACTCAGAAGTTGTTTGACCATTAAGACAAAGACCTTTGAGTCTAGGAATAGGAAGAAAGAGTGATGAAGTTAATCTCCACGGCAGAGCCATATTGTGAAGCAGAAAATTAATTAAAAGGAGATGGAAGCTAGGAAGCTATTTATAGGAGCAGTGGATGAAGTTACTAAGTTATTCTGATTTTCTTGAAAACTTATCTATAAACTTAATGCTCATTAAGAGGATTAGGTACAAAGGTGAATGGGTAAGTAGCACAGTAGTCAAGGGAATGAATGTTTTTGCAGAAATTAATAAACCTTTAACGTCCGTTGTGTAATACAACTGACGTAAGAAGTTGTGAGTGTTTTTAACGTCAGTTTCTTAATACAACTTACGTTAAATATATGACCTTTAACGTCAGTTATTACTAACAATTGACGTAATAAGTGTGAGAGTGTTTAACGTCAGTTTATTAAGACAACTGATGTTAAATATATGATCTTCAACATCAGGTTTTACCAAAAACTGACGTAAAATGTTGTTTTATTTTAATTATAACGTTTACCCCCGCGCGCCTCCTCCACTTCTCTACATCTTTTCTCTTTTCATCACGCTCAACCCTCACTCTCGCTCTCACTCTGCCCTAATCGCGAGCTCATCTCCACCGCAACCACCGCGAGGGCTTCTTCGCCACCACCGTGAGGTACACTCTTAACCCCTAACTCTATCTTTCCCGCTCCTTCTTTGCAATAACTTGACATCTCTCTTTCCCCTGGCCTTCCCGCGCACTAACTCTCCTTGTCCCTCTGCTCTCAGTAACCACATCGAACGTTGGCCACCACTCGAGCTTCCCCCCCACCACCACGCGAGCGCCTATTTCTGGTGAGTATTTAATTAGGGCACATTTTTTTATTCACGGTTTTGAGTGCATGCATGTTGCTCTGCTGGTTTGAAACTGTAGTCTCAGTAGTTGAAACTTGAAACTGTGAGTTTGAGTTGTTTGGAATGTCTCTATTTTTGGTTTTGAGTGTATGTTGAAACTGTAGTCTCAGTAGTTGTAACTTTAAACCGTGAGTTTGAGTTGTTTGGAATGTCTCTATTTTTGGTTTTGAGTACATGTTGCTCTGCTGGTTGATCTGTCACGGCCGCGATGCTCATCACGGCTAGGCCGTGATCGGTTCTGCCTATGAGGGTTTGGTTCAGTTGGTACGTTACGGCCGTGAGGCCGTGACCAGTGCTTGGCAATCTTCAAAAACTATAGTTTTCAATCTCCCGTATTGTCCTTATATTGGATATATAGATGTTTTGTATATCTACATGACCTATCTAGTTATTTTTATTTATACTTCTGTATTTATTTTGAGTTATAACCTATGTTAATACATATATATTGTTTTTGAACAGGCATACATATGGATCAGTCAGATAGCCCACATGCACGGGAGGACACTGTGGGGGTTTCGCAGGACCCGATCACGCCTATGCCTGCTGATTCTAGTGTAAGTTTACATGCATGTTATATACTATCTTTAGTCCTTCTTGTTAATGTAAGTTTATAATGTTGCAACCTTCTATTTTATCATTTTTTTTGTCCATACAGACATCACAGGCTCATAGGAAACGGGGTAGAGGAGCCACCTCATTGAAGAAACTAGAGAAGGACAGGCAGAGCGGACAGAAGCTTGAGGTGTCCTTCGATGCTAATCTAAATGCCCAGGGACCCCGTGCTAAAGAATTTAATAAGTGGGTGTTTCTACAAGCGAAGCAGCACGTAAGCATCAACTACAACCACTGGAATGACGTTCCACAGAACGTTAAGGATTGAATTTGGGAGGCTATCACGGTATTTTACCTTTACATTCGTTTGATTTACATTATTAGATAATTATCCGAGTTATAATCCATCCAGTTGTTATATATGTATCTAATGTGTAGGTAGCTTGGACTGTGCCAAATGACGAGGATCATCGTCATAAATGTATGAAAATGGCATCAAAGCGTTGGAATGGGTTCAAGCATGATCTTACCAGGTACTATCTATCTGGGAAGAAGCGGCTTGATAAAATGTTCTCGGATTATCCCTGGATTGATCAGGATACTTGGGATATGTTTGCCAGGAGTCGACAGGTTGAAGAATTTCAGGTTGGTTGATTAAGTTAATTTTGTATGCTTATTATAGATCATTTAACTATATTTAATTATGTGTTTTTGTTTGAATAGGCTAAGGCAAATAAGGGTCGGCAGAATCAGGCGAAGAACGTCCACCGCCACACCATGTCTCAGGGTGGGTACCATACTCGGATCCAGCAGATGATGGCGGATAGGCTGAGGGCGAAGCAGGAAGAGCACTCTGCTAGGATTGAAAGAGGAGAGGTGCCTGAGGGCACACCATCAAGTCCTCCGTTGGACATCGACCGCGAGGATGTCTGGTTAGCCGGCCGCATGACAAAGGCGGGATCTTTTAAAGCTGATGCCACTCGCGAAGTGGCAAATAAGATTGTAAGTAAATAATTAACTTGATCTCAATTGATATTTGTATAGATATTTGCAACACTTTTCACTTGCACGTTTTTTCATTTTTTTTCATTGTAGATGGATCTTAAAGCAAAATCCTCCCAGGGCGCATTCGTCCCCTTCGGACGACGGAGACGTCTTGATGATCGCTCTAGGCAAGAAAGACCATCCTGGTCGGGTTCTCGGTGTTCCTGGGAACGTGACCATCAAACAATATTATGGCAAGTCTGCTTCACGAAAGCGGGTGGTCAATGAAGCATCAATTTTGGCTGACATTACTCAGCACCTCATGACCAACCCAGATATTACAACACATATGATGCAAGGCTTAATAGCCAACCCAGAATTCAAGCAAGCGCTTGCCAGAGAGCTTTCCTCCGTCGGTACATCCCAGGACACCGCAAGGCTTGCCAACGCTTCACATGTGAGCACAAAAGAGAGTTTTAGTATGGCACATGTGGAGGATGATGAGTTGGCAGCTAGGGTGCGGGAGTTGGAAGTCCAGCGCCATGAGCATGAGTTGGAAATGAAAAGGCGTGAGCTTGAGTTGGACTCCAAACGATGTGAGCTCGAAATGTTAGCAAAGGTATTTATTCATTATTAATGTCCAAATTAGTCAAATAATTACTTGTGTTTTTTTTAATTATCAAAAACTTATATATTTTATTTTTCCTAAACTGAAGGCCAAGTCGACGCGTCGGTGTATTTTGTCACCTATCACTCGTTTGTTCTCACTTGGTGAGGATTATGCGTATGAGATTTTTGAATGTCCATTGGATTACGATGGATGGGTGGCACGCCTAGATCAACAGAGGATATTTTCCTTCGTTGGTGACGATCTCGGGAACACCTGCAGAAATAACGTCTGGATGAACAGCAATGTCATCAGTCTCTGGTGCACGTAAGTTAATTTTAATTTTATAACTTATTTATTTTTGGTATTTTTCCATTTAATAATTTATTTTAATTTCAATATATATATTATGTAATTAACATCCACACCCTTTTCATATCTTAGGTATCTCCATCGTCTTCAGCTTGATAAGGGCGTTGCATCAGTTTACGGTTTCTTAGATCCGTCAATCCTTCCGCCCGAGTTCTTTCTTTGGCGATGCATTGAGTAAATACATAGGGAAGTTGTTGGGAGACAATCCGAAAGAATTATATCTGGCTCCCTACTGTATGGATGACCATTGGCAGTTGTTGGTACTTCACCCGTCTAGGCATACTGTCATATTCTTCTGTTCTCTCCACCATGATCCGCCACCGAAGGTGGTGGAAGCTGTAAATATGTAAGTAACTAATCTTAAATTTAATTTAAGTTTTAATATCAGTTGTTTTTAGTTTATTACACACATGATAAATGAGTTTGTTAATTGATCGACATGATTATTTGTTTATGATAGCGCGCTGAAGGCGAGTAGCATAAGTTGTGCCAACGGGAGAAGTAGGACTTCTAAGGCTAAAGCAAATCCTGAATGGAACATCCTCAAGGTTTGGTAGTTTATTTATCAAATTATTATTATTATAATCACTAATTTATGTGTATATTCAACTGACGTTGAAATTAATTTTGTTGGTAGTCTCGATTTCAACCTGACAGTTGGTCGTGCGGCTATTATGTGATGCTTCATATGCTGAACATAGTCTCTGCATCTATTACGGATGGATGGAAGAAGGTAATATTTAAACAACTTGTTAAATTATATATTATAGTTTTGAAGATGACTTGCATTGATGTTATTGTTATTATTTGAACGTGTCTAGGCATTTATCGACCAATCGCCTATTCAAGAAGATGAGTTAAGAGACTTGAGGATGCGCTTCGCAGAATTCTTCTTCAAGTATGCGGCTGAAAAAGGAATTGCCAACATACCTCCTCACTACTTAGATAAATAGTTTTTTTGTTAGACTTTAGAAACTAATTAATAACATGTATATATATATATATAACATGTATATATATATATATATATATCCTTAGATAGTTTTGTTTTTTAGACATTGGAACTAAAATTTATTTATATATATACATGGGTTTTGGTTTTAAGTCCCCCCATTGTTCAATTTTCCTTTGCAATTGTGTAATGTGTGTGATATTCTGTGTTACTGGGACTGAATGCAGGGATAGCTGAGGGGAGTGATATTTTAAAACTGAATTTTAAAAAAAAAAAACCTATTAACATCAGTTGTATCAAACAACTGACGTTAATAGTATTTTATAAAATATACAGTACACTATTAACGTCAGTTGTTTATTACAACTGACGTTAAAATTAAACATTTAACGTCAGTTCATTATAACAACTGACGTTAGTTTTAACAAAATCAACGTCCGTTGTATTAAAGAACTGACGTTAATAGTTTTAGTTTAACGTCAGTTGTTTAAAAAACCGACGTTAATTCTTACAAAATTAACGTCGGCTTTGTTAAGGAACTGACGTTAATAGTGTTATATTTAACGTCAGTTCTAAACTGACATTAAAATATTAACTATTAACGTCAGCTGCATTTACGTCAGTCAGTATTCTGACGTAAAAAATCAATTTTAACTGACGTAAAAAGCACTTATTGCACTAGTGTAGTTTCATCATCATTAGATTTTTCTAGAATTTATTATGACTTTTCAAAGTTCTAGGGTTAGAAACTTTAAAGTGATGAACAACTATACTATAAACCTTGAATAAAGAAACTTGCTAAAGAACATAGGTATGACTAAGAACGAAGATTTGGATTTACCTCTTGAAGATCAATGACAAAGGAAATCCAAGAAACTTGCTTCACAAACTTATCACTAAAGAACTTATGAACTTAGGGTTTTGAACAAAAAAGGCATTAGAAACTAAGTGAAAAGTGAGAGTATGGTATTTATAGAGATGGGTGGCGCCATCTTAGGAAGACTCTAGAAGTGATGAGTTGTCTTGCTAAAAGGATTTAAATGTAAATACTTTATAGGGACCAATTTGCAAAGATTCCAAAAGTTGAAGGACTAGTTTGAAAATTGTCAATAAAGTGTCATGATGATGATTTGCCACATTTAATGTACACTTATCTTGATCAAAGTTGGCTGATTTTGTCATAGATATTTTAGGAAAATTCAAGATTGTTGAAGAAGATTTCAGAAGCTTGAAGAACAAAGTGGAAGAATGTAGAACATTCTAGAATTTTCTTGGTTCTTCCAAAATTTTATGAGGGCAGCCCCTTCTCCCTCATGGGCTTGCGCATGGGCTTGGTAAATTTGGGCTTGGTTTCATTTTTGTGGGGCCCACTTAAAGATTTAAGCATTAAGCTTAAGATAGGAAACTTGTATAGTTTCAAATAGGCTTTATGGAATCAATCCATCAACTAGAAAGTTTTGGGCTTCAAAGCCACGTCCATTTGAGATTGGAAACAAGAATTCTAGCCCAATCCACTCGAAAAAAACTTAAAAACTAATTTAGGGACAAAAGGGTAATTAACAGAAAGTTCAGGGACTTAAGCGTAAAATTCCTAAATTTTCACTTTAACCTTGTGGAACCTTCTAGACTTAAAAGTATGATTCATCCCCATGATTCATCTCAAAATCCTAAGATAACCTCTTTTTCTGCTCTTGGAAACTCCGAAATCCACTCCGTCGTCTACCCGATTACGTATTCTGTCTGTAAAACGTAAATTATTTTATTTTTTCTGAAAAAATTATAAAAATACACACTTGTAGGAAATTAAATAAAAATCTTAAGTCTTTCGTTCACGAATTAAATTTAGGTTTTCTGAGAAGTAAACTTTTACTGTCAGTGAAAACACAGAAAATGGCAGACCGGTTTCCGTCTGAATTTTCAACCAAAAACTTCCCCGTAACCTTATGAAAATAAGTATAACAAGGAAATGACATTGGTTTGTCCAAAATCATTTTCTAAGTCTCGGATAAAAATATATATCTTTATATATTTATTACCGATATCACGAAGCAGCGAAAATCGGGGTGTTACATTACTAGCCCACTAAAAAAAAATTCGTCCTCGAAATTCCGTCACTCGAAACTAATCAAAATTTTTGTAATCTCATCTTAACCTTAAGATTTTACATTGCCCTCTTCATTCATCTTATTCCATATTCCATAACACAATTCATTTTTATGTCATTTCTACATATCCGTACTATCCTCAAAATTTCATCAGCGTCTATCATACTTGAAAAACAAAATCAAAACTTAATCACTTCTCTTATCAACATGGCTCCACCAGAAACCTTATTCCAATCATCTAACTCTAAATTTTATCATTAATACTAAAAATGTCTTCACAGCACCACGCATCTACTCCCTACTCAAAATATTTAATCATAGTCTTAGTTCCTCTTGATTATAATTCACCATTCCAATTCGATATCACCTCACACATCTCATCCTCAAAATAACTTCATTGCACATCTCATCCTCGAACTTTTCTATCAACTTAATTTTTCTCAAGAACTTTTCTTTTCCGCTCACATTCAACTTAGGTAAAACTACTATAGACACTTTTCTGTAATTCCTTACTTATTTATTAACACACATTACTTCTAAGAAGTAATTCAACAAAAGTTAATCTCAGAGAAAACACAACGTCAACACAACAGACCTATCTCCCAAAGATCCCGAAAGATTCGACCAGCTCTGATACCACTAATGTGACACCCTAATCTCGGGTCATCACATGGTTACCCGTTTGTGGAAATAAAACTTAATTTACTGGTTGCTTTCGAAAAATCATGTTTTCTCAACATTTATCTTTTCAAAATATGGTGATAAAAATTTTTCTTTTTCTTTTAACCTCCTAACCACAACAACGTAATCAGATCATACTTAAATACATAATGTATATAAGTCATCCAACTATACTGCCTCATATGTTTTCTCACCTAAATCATAATCAACTTTATTCTCAAAACATAATATTACCTAAGCTGATCGTAACTAACGGACACTACAACCGATAAAAATCGCAACATCATGCCTCGAGCTAGACAGCCTTCTCCTTCTTGTAGACATCATACCCCTTGTGCGAGTCTGATATGTTGTAAGGATGAGACGCCAATATATGGATTTACCACAATAACTAAATGCGCAACACAAAAAGAAGGCACATACACGTACATGTTTATAACAACAAACTCATTCATATTATATCACATTGTTTATCAATGGGTTTCACACCCCAAACATCAACGTTGGAAAACTATGCATGAACACTTCAATACATCATCTAAACATTCATACCTAATCTCATGAGATATCTCCAACCTTGTGAACCTCGTGATGAGTTGATCAGACTCGATTGCCACAGGCACACCGCCACAGGCACACCCATCGCACACTGTCCAACATCGTGGCACAGTGATAACAATCTGAGATGGGGCCTCATTGTCCAAACCCCGGGCACAATGAGAACATCTTTGTATGATCTACCCTGACGCCGCAAGGTAATCCCTCTTCTGATCATGGCACGTCTGCCAAATGCATGCAAGAAAACATTTTGTTCTCAACACTTTTCTTTGTGCTATATCTTTATTTGTCAAAGCTCTCAAAAGATTTCGTTTTAAAACATCTTTACAACTTTTATTAACAACACAGGACCTCAAAGTCCAAGTGCTCAATCACGAAGCCCCTAGACCTTGCAATCAGTCTTAGGTTCGTGGTAGTAGAAAACAACTTAAAACGTTTTAACTTCTTTAAATAGATACCCAGTTTACAACACAACGAACCTTAATACCCCGACGTCTCGGTTATTAAGTTCCATATTATCGTCTTACATCATTTTTACATCTTTTTGCATCTTTTTGCATCGTTTTACATCTTTTTACATCTTTTACATCGCTTTGCATTTTTTTACTGAAACTTCAACTCTAATAAATCAATTCAGATTAAATCTCTTCTCAACATAAGTACTACTGTTTTTAAAGTCTCACCATAAATAATTTCGAAACTTGCCGTCGTTTAGCATTTTCAAAGAAAACGTCTTTAAGTAAAACTTTGACATTTCTTCTAAAATAATTTTCTTATATAATAAATAAGGTCTTTTCGAATATTAATTTCACAAAAATCACTTTTTATAATATTTCGGAATTTCTTGTGTAAAAATTAGCAGTACTAAAAAAATTTCACGGTTACGCTCTCACCGTGACTCGTAAATTACTTTTACACTAATAAATCATTAAAATAATAATATTTCTCAAAACTCATTATTTTTCCCAAAACTCATTATTTTTCCAAAATAATATTTTCCACCACTATTATATTCCAACATTTCCCATAAAACATTTAATATAATTCTTCCTAGCTTATTAAATCTTTTATCTGATTAATCGGTTGTGCACTGACCACTGTCGGGCCTCTCAAAAAACATTCAACATTCAACAACATCATCATAATTCTATCACCAGGCAGATCATGCATCATAGCAACATAATATACTACTGCAGATAATTAAAAGCAGATCAATCACCGATACACAGATAAACAACACATCGTAAACAACATAAACAATTAATCACAAACCACATATAAATCACATAAGCCACACTAAAAGCATGTAGTTATTGAGAAAATCCCTCAGGTAAGCTCCCTTTACCTCTTGAAGCTTAAACTACAATTCCCGTTAATCTCCTAATCCTGATTTAATCCGATTTCCTCCGTCGGCTTTAGGTCAAACCAACCCGATTGTTTCCTTCAAACGAATTGCAACCAAAATAAATCAAATCAAACAAAAACATACTTGACTCATGGAGGTTAGGTTTCGGCCAAGGGCTGACTTTTAGGGTTCAAAATCCTTAAAATTTCTAATCATGATTAAGTCATGGATTAATGATCCTTGATTAACCTAAATCATAGATTAGTGACTAAACAACTAAGTTTCAAACTCAAAACTTCCTAACTCTTTTATACAAGGATTCGGCCTCAACATTTTTATAGGGCTAGGGTTCTTAGTTTAATAAACCAACTTGGATTTATAAGGCATACATACTAAGAGTTTGATTAACAAGATCATTAAGGAAAACTATGAACAAAAACTCATTAAATCTCACCCACTTAGGGTTCGGCCAACATAGAGATTTTTGAGTAAAGATTTTCATTTTAATAATCCATCATGGATTAGAGTGTGTAGACATACATGCCATATAGAATACATGATCATACATAACAACACATGAACAAAACTCTACCAAACCTATTCTAATAGATTTGGCCAAGGCTAGGTTTTTAGGAAAGAAATTTTTGATTACATCATGCTCTTGGATTTAGATAATATGCATGATATCAAGAAGATAGAAAGTAGTTTCATCATCATTAAATTTTTCTAGAATTTATTATGACTTTTCAAAGTTCTAGGGTTAGAAACTTTAAAGTGATGTACAACTATACTATAAACCTTGAATCAAGAAACTTGCTAAAGAACATAGGTATGACTAAGAATGAAGATTTGGATTTACCTCTTGAAGATCAATGACAAAGGAAATCCAAGAAACTTGCTTCACAAACTTATCACTAAAGAACTTATGAACTTAGGGTTTTGAACAAAAAGGCATTAGAAACTAAGTGAAAAGTGAGAGTATGGTATTTATAGAGATGGGTGGCGCCATCTTAGGAAGACTCTAGAAGTGATGAGTTGTCTTGCTAAAAGGATTTAAATGTAAATACTTTCTAGGGACCAATTTGCAAAGATTCCAAAAGTTGAAGGACTAGTTTGCAAATTGTCAATAAAGTGTCATGATGATGATTTGCCACATTTAATGTACACTTATCTTGATCAAAGTTGGCTGATTTTGTCATAGATATTTTAGGAAAATTCAAGATTGTTGAAGAAGATTTTAGAAGCTTGAAGAACAAAGTGGAAGAATGTAGAACATTCTAGAATTTTCTTGGTTCTTCCAAAATTTTATGAGGGCAGCCCCTTCTCCCTCATGGGCTTGCGCATGGGCTTGGTAAATTTGGGCTTGGTTTCATTTTTGTGGGGCCCACTTAAAGATTTAAGCATTAAGCTTAAGATAGGAAACTTGTATAGTTTCAAATAGGCTTTATGGAATCAATCCATGAACTAGAAAGTTTTGGGCTTCAAAGCCACGTCCATTTGAGATTGGAAACAAGAATTCTAGCCCAATCCACTAGAAAAAAACTTAAAAACTAATTTAGGGACAAAAGGGTAATTAACAGAAAGTTCAGGGACTTAAGCGTAAAATTCCTAAATTTTCACTTTAACCTTGTGGAACCTTCTAGTCTTAAAAGTATGATTCATCCTCAAGAATCATCTCAAAATCCTAAGATAACCTCTTTTTCTGCTCTTGGAAACTCCGAAATCCACTCCGTCGTCTACCCGTTTACGTATTCTGTCCATAAAATGTAAATTATTTTATTTTTTCTGAAAAAATTCTAAAAATACACTCTTGTAGGAAACAAAATAAAAATCTTAAGTCTTTCGTTCACGAATTAAAATTAGGTTTTCTGAGCAGTAAACTTTTACTGTCAGTGAAAACACAGAAAACGGCAGACCGGTTTCCGTCTGAATTTTCAACCAAAAACTTCCCCGTAACCTTATGAAAATAATTATAACAAGGAAATGACATTGGTTTGTCCAAAATCATTTTCTAAGTCTCAGATAAAAATATATATCTTTATATATTTATTACCGATATCATGTAGCAGCGAAAATCGGGGTGTTACACTATTTTCGAAAATATTTTTATAAAACTGTATTGTTGATCAATGGGATTTTATATCTCATTATTAAGTATTGTTTTTAGAGCACGAGGAGGATGTCATTGAAACTGAAGAGGCGTGAAGACTTAGTGGATTTTGTTAGTTATTCTTTCTAGTTTTGTTAGTATTTTCTTAAATAAGGAGCCGTATGTGGCTAGACACATTTATTCATTTATCGTTGGGTTTGTTAGTAGACGCCCGGTATTGAGGCTTGTTGTTTTCATTTATTATTATATTATTAACTTGAATACTTTATTACTATTTTAATTAATGAGGTATACTCGTACTCAAATAATTTACAAAATTTTTATGACACGTATGTTTTAATTTACATGATTAAAAATGTTTTTTTTTGTATTGAATTTATTTTGGGTTACTGATGTAACAAAGGGCGTTACATTTATGGTATTAGAGCAGTTCGATTCTAAATCGGACTGTGGTGGTGGGGCTTTTTGAAAAAAAAAAGAAAAATTAAAAAACAAAACTTGGGCGCATAGGATCTTGTTAGAGTTATAATTCTGCATTCTATTCTTTTGGATATTGGACTTGATCAACCCACTGTTTGATTGGTGGTATGCAGATTATGGCAACGAACAGGCGAGGGAGAAATGATGCACTTGCAGCGACTTTGGCTCGAATGGCCAGAGTTATGCAGGAGCAGACGGAGGCTCTCCGTCAGATGAGGGATAATGGGAACGTGCTTAACGTGGTAGCGGTTGCAACTCCAGATCCACAGTACAGGGGTCTGTCAGAGTTCAGGAATAATAATCCGCCAGCCTTTCTTGGGACCACCGATCCTAGTGAGGCAGAGGAATGGTTACTGAAATTAGAGAAGATCTTCCGGGCCATGGGGGACTCTGATGCTCAGAGGGTGGATTTTGCCACCTATATGTTGGAGTCGGATGCAGAGCACTGGTGCAACTGTGCCAGGGGCGGGTTGCTTGCTTCGGGTGCCCCTATCATGTGGGACATATTCAAGGAGGTATTTCTGGAGAAGTATTTTCCGCACAGTGTCCAGATACAAAAAGAGATGGAGTTTCTACATCTTCGTCAGGGGAGTATGACGGTAGCGGAATATGTGGCCAAGTTTGAGAGGCTTGCAAGGTTCTCCACACAGGTGAGGGATAATCCTGATGGTCCATGGAAAGCAATTAAGTTCGAGCAGGGTTTGAAGCCAGAGCTGCAGAGCCTTATTGGGCTCCTAGAGATTCGAGACTACCCCACTTTAGTGAACAAGTGTAGGGTGGCGGAGCATAATATGCAAGCGTTGCTGGCTGAGAGGTCGAAGGAGAAGAGCTTCAGTGACCGCAAGAGGTTCCATGGGAAAGGGGGTAATTTCCAGAAGAGCCTACGACATGTGCCTACGATCACGAAGGGTAAGCAGGTTCAAGGTGCTCAAGGTGAGAAGGGGACTGCATGTTACAAGTGTGGGTGGCAGCATGGAGATCGTGTGTGCCCAGCGGCACAAACCACTTGCCACAAATGCGGGAAGATGGGGCACTTTTCTAGGATGTGCAAGTCAGGAGGACAATCTCAAACCAAATCATTGAACCAAGGAAGGGTCTTTACCATCCAAGGAGAAGAGGTGAAGGAGTCCGACGGTTTGATCCAAGGTAAGGGCTTTATTAAAGGTCATGATGTTATCATATTGTTCGATTTGGGAGCAACACATTCATTCATTTCATTTAAATGTGCTCAATTCTTAGAGTTACCTGTTACTAAATTGTCATATGATTTGTGTGTTTCTACTCCTGCTAAAGATAGATTGATTACTTCTTCCGTCTTCCTGCAATGTCCCTTATTGTTTCAAGACCTGACTTATATTGTTGATTTGATATGTTTGCCTATGTCTGGTCTGGATATTATTTTGGGCATGGACTAGTTGTCTCGTAATAATGCTATTATTGATTGTGCTAGTCGAACTATTTCTTTCATTCCACAGTCCATGTGTGTTGACTCTCCTAGGACAGAACATCTTATCTCTGCTGCCTCATGTCATAAGTGCTTAGTTGAGGGAGCTCGGGGATATATACTCCTATTTTCTGCTAAGATAGAGGCTGAAAGTGATATAGCGGCGTTGCCTATTGTGTGTGAGTTCCCAGATGTGTTTCCTAAGGATGTCTCTAGTTTACCTCCAGATAGAGAGATTGAGTTTACCACAGATCTAGTACCTGAGAGTGGACCTGTATCAGTAGCACCCTATGGGATGGCACCTCTAGAGTTAAGCGAGCTCAAGAAACAGATACAGGATATGTTACAAAAGGGGTTTATTAGGCCTAGTGTGTCACCTTGGGGAGCACCAGTGCTTTTGGTGAAGAAAAAGGATGGGAGCACGAGGTTGTGTGTTGATTATAGGCAACTGAATAAGGTAACCATCAAGAACAAATATCCCTTGCCTAGGATAGATGATCTCTTAGATCAGTTAAGGGGAGTGTCAGTGTTTTCCAAAATAGATCTAAGATCGGGATACCATCAAATTAGAGTTAGAAGCGATGACATCCCTAAGACATCCTTCAGGACAAGGTATGGGCACTATGAGTATGTGGTGATGCCCTTTGGTGTGACCAACGCCCCAACCGTTTTCATGGACTACATGAATCGGATCTTTAGGACCTTTTTGGACAGGTTTGTGGTGGTGTTCATAGATGATATTTTAATATATTCTAGGACACCAGAAGAACATGGAGAACACTTAAGGTTGGTGTTGCGGATCTTGAAGGACGAGCGTCTTTATGCCAAATCGGAGAAGTGTGAGTTTTGGCTAGACGAGGTAAAGTTTTGAGGACACACAATCTCAAAGGATGGTGTAGCGGTTGATTCCTCTAAAGTTGATGCGGTGTTGGGATGGGAACAACCTAAGACAGTAACTGAAGTGAGAAGTTTCTTAGGCTTAGCTGGTTACTATAGGAAGTTCATAGAGGGATTCTCTAGATTAGCCTTACCTTTGACTCAGTTGACTAGGAAGGGGAAACCTTTTGTGTGGAACCAGGAGTGTGAGGACGGGTTCCAAGAGCTTAAGAGGAGATTGGTGTCATCACCAGTCTTAACTATACCGGATCCCTTAGTGAGTTTTGTGGTATATGTTGAGTCACCGGCAAGTGTACCGGGTCGTCGCAAGTAATAAAATAAACACGGTAAGTAATTATCGAGGTCGAACACAAGGATTGGGCTACCAATTCAACTAATTCGCGAGAAATTCGATAAGTTGGTCAAGTGACAGCAAATGGTTGAGAGAGAGAAAATAGGATTGCAATTAAATTAACAAATCTAATAAAACTAAGGTATTAAAATCAGAAATTAAAAATCTAAGGTGTCAATTCCACCTACCCAATCATGCATAGTACCCAAATGATGATGACTCTTCCCTAATTCAATTACAATGTCAACCAGGACTCCCAAATTCTCCTATATCCACTGTTGTGCTCAATAGGACGTATTCAACGATTGGATTAATTACTTACCAGGTCTCATAACCCTAAACATCAAACTCTATTAATTCTTGTTCCCTATAAGGTTGCACCGATCTCCTACTCACTCTCGTGCAATAGTCGATCGATGATCCCAATTCAAGTTCTAAAACGCGAATTGCCTCCTAAGCCTCATCACGTTTAACTAGTCAATCACGCAATACATATGATCAACGCAATCAATTCAGAATTGGAAAACATTAATTGAGAAAAGGGAGAGAAACATACATCACATCAAAAACTACACCACCATGGGTGGCTTCATTGATCCCTCAGACGAGGGAATTAGTTCCTCATGCTCGTAAAGACAGACAAGTAATCGGACATAACCACCATAGTAAAATAAGAAAAAGAAAAGAGGAGACGCAGCTCCAGAAACACAAGGATTCGTCCCTAAATGCTACAAAACAGTGGTAACCAAAAACTTCTCAATTCTGCCCTAAAACAGCAATATATAGGATTCGGATTCTGCGCGCGCTTGCGGGGCGAGCATTCTCTCGCGAGGCGAATATTAAAATTGGCGTGCTTTCAAATTGGACTCTCGCGAGGCGAGAGTATGTTTCGCGGGGCGAGGCTTCAAATCCTAGTCTTCCACAGCCGTGACCTTCATTACGACTGGGCCGTGATGGTCTCTGTCCTCCAGGGTCTTCATGATTCGCGAGGCGAACAGCCTCTCGCGAGGCGAGACAGAAAGGATGACTGTTGCTGCTTAGCTGATCTTCAGGCTCGCGAGGCGAGTATCCACTCGCGGGGCGAGTATCTCCAGAATGGCAATTTCCACTGTTTCTTGACTTTCCTTGGCTCTCAGAGCTTCATTTCTAACCTGAAACAATAAAAGGAAACAAAAACCGTAATTCTATTCAAAATAGACTAAAAACTACTAAAATTGCCTAGAACGAGTCAAAGTCTAACTTAGGAACAAAACAATGCCAAATTTGGGCGAAATCGAGATTGAACTCGAATAATTAGCACATAAACCACAGTCCATCTAGTTATAAAACTAGATAAGCCAGATGCTTATCAAAACACCCCAAACTTAAACCTTGTTTGTCCCCAAGCAAGCTAAAACTCAAAAAAGACTCAAGACTTGGCGAGCTTAAAGGATCTAATCAATTTCGCACAAATTTTATGCAATCTAAACAAAACCGTTTTTCTTCAATGATTTCCCCCCTTGCATCAATGTAATCCCCACATTCATTTACTTTAAACAATTGAGAACTTCATCATTCATGCAATCATTAATCTAAGTTGAGGATCAAAGTCACACACAAAAGGGAGATCACCAATTTCAAACAATTGCCGTCCTCACAAGGGTATGTGAAATTTCACTCATTCGCTCAAATTCGTCTAGGCTATTAACTTTTCACTCAATTTCACATATCAAGAGCACTTCCCATGAATTGATTTTCATCGCAAAAATAGTTCCCACGAAAACATGCATGCAACATCAAAAGGTCTTTTAAAGGTTGAAATGGGGCCTGGCTAAGGGTAGGATATTCAAGGATACTAGGCTTCAGTCCCTAGGAACTAAGAGAGCATGAGCATTTGACACATATTCCACTCAAATTCCTTTTTCCAATTTTCTTTTTGCCTCGGGTGACTACAGCCTTTTCCTTGCTATTTTTTTTGTTTTGCCCCTTTTCTTTTGGCAATATTTTTCTTTCTTTTTTCTTTCTTTTTTTTTTTTGCCTTGGGTTTCAACCTTTACTTTTATTTTTCTCAACCCAAAATGGCATATCACCTTGTAGCCACCCCAAACTTAGTTTCTCACAACCCTTCTCTTGCTAAGCTTCCATGCTCTCCTAATCCTAAGATTAGGTTAACATGGTTTTTCAGATTTTTGGCTTATAATATAGGGTTATCAAGAAACAATAGGCTAATTAGGCTCAATGTGGATAACTAGGGAACATGCATTAGGGATGGTTCTTTTTAGGCCAAGTAGCTATTTCAAAGAAAATTGCCTAAATCATTTGATGGAACACATAAACATGCAAACCATGAAGAGATTCAAGCAAATCCGGGAAAGTGCAACTTAAAAGTGATTCACACAATCAAAAACAAAGTTGGAGGCTCAAATCCTCACCTGAACATTTTGCAAATTGTTTGACCGAGATACAATTCCTAGTGTGTGCACCCCTTCACCCCAAACTTGTCATAAATCAAGCAATCACAATAAAGTTTATCAAAGTTCAATTTTCAATTTTTCACATGGGGATCAACTTTTCTATTTTCAGAACCTAGGGGGAAATCATCGATGGTCAAAATAATTCATGCAATCAATCTATTCTAAATTTGATTAAAATCCAACAAGCTTGCCGACACAACATTCATAAACATACTCTTGATCTTCTCAAATTATTCAAGAGTGACAAACAAAAACAAAAACAAAAATAAAAACAAAAACAAAAACATAAACAAAACAATTGGTTCCCTCCCCCACACTTAAAGCATACATTGTCCTCAATGAAAGAACACATATAAAATAAGAGTGAGGAAAGGAGAGGGTGCTCCCTGATCAAATACTAGTGGAGGTGGCCGCTTCCACGCAAAGCTCTTCTATGGTTGCATCCTCATCCAATTGGTCTCTCGGGCACCCCTCTGCTGGGCCAAAGGCCTCTCCTGGAAGAAATCCTGCAAATCAAAAACTTAATTGCAGATTCGCGAGGCAAGAGATAACTCGCGAGGCTAATCTGGAAAATTGTTATTCACACTTTCCAGAATAGCGAGGCGAGTAGTATCTCGTGAGGCAAATCTGGAATTTCAACAGATGATGATGCCCAGAATCGCGAGGCGAAAGTAGCCCTCGCGACGCGAGACAGAAGCGTGAGCAAGCCTCTGAGATTCAGGGCTTCTGTCTCGCGTGGCCACTGTGTATTCGCGTGGCGAATCAAGCTTTTTTTTTAATATATAAATGAAAATGACAGAAACTAAAAATAAAGGATACCTAGCTTGGGTTGCCTCCCAAGTAGCGCTTGTTTAACGTCACTAGCTTGACTTATTAAGAAACATCCACCTGGATCCCATAGCCTGTGGCATAAGGGCCAAGAGATGCTCATCATGTGAGATCCTCCACCCGGATCCCATGGTTTGTGAAATGACAATTTCAGAAGCAATACGACTCTTTCCACAATTCCACCTAGCCCGTGTGTGAAAACTCCATTGACCTCTTCAATTATGAACTCACTTCCTCTCGGGTCAAATGGTGTTTTCTCGAGGAAGTGTGCCAGACAAGTGGGGGGGACTAACTTACCAGTGTCCACACATGCATGCAAGCCAACATATTTATTTAAGGCAGCAATTTCGGGTTGCTTGGCAAGCATGGTGAAATCCACTACCGCATCATCTGCACTTTGATCCATCCCCCCAACCATATTCTGCTCAAGCAATGCTTCATGTGGGTATTGTACTAGCTGTTTGCAAATCTCTCCCACCTGCTCCGGTGCCTTGTCACTTGTCAACTCCTCTTTCTCAGGTTGCTCCTTCTCAACATGTGGTTGTTCCGGGGTCTTGTCTTCAATTTCCTGAGAACTAGTTGTACCCCTGTTAGATCCCAACACCCTACCGCTTCTAGTTGTTACGGCATTGCATTGGTCCTTAGGGTTGTTCTCTGTATCACCTGGGAGAGTGCCTGCGAGACGCTCAATTAGTTGCCTTGCAAGCTGAGTCATCTGCGTCTCTAGATTCTGAATTGCTGACCCTGTATACGTTGCCAACTTGTCAACTGCCGCATTCATCTTCTCTAATGTTGTGTCTGTACAGATTGCCAACTTCTCAATTGCCGCATTCGTCTTCTCAAAACCCAACTCCCAAGGTTGCCTTCCACCATCTGTTATTTGCAACTGATTAGGCCCCGGAAGAGCCTGCTGAGTATTATGCTGATGGATCCCATAGTTAAGCCTCTGACCCTGTTGAGATTGTAGTTCCCAAGCTAGAACGCCACTAGCATTACTCCAAGCGAAACCCGGATGGTCTATCCTCATATAACCCCTATTTTGATTCTGGCTGTTCCTCTGATAGTTGTTCTGGGGCACACTGTCATAGAAATTGTGGCATGAGTCCACATGTTCTTGAGAGAAGTTGAACGGACGGTACTGAATGTCATGATCTCCATTACAATTTCCACAACCCGGAGGCATTCCCTCATGTATCACATTCACCCTCTTGTTCCCAGACAAAGCCTCATTCTGCATCTTCAACAGTCTATTTTGCTCTAGAATGGCTTCTATTGTTGCAGAACTGACTCCGCTTGAGGTTTCCCTACCACGGTTGTAATCATTGTACGACATCTTCTCCAATGATGCCTATCCATCCATTCAAGCCTCTTTCGCTCCCTGCTTCTTTCCTTAAGCGCTTCTCGGTCTTGGTGATCTCTGAATCAAATAGCAAGTCCTCTTGTGGGAGGGTACCTCGCATACAAAAACAAGGCAAGACCAAGTGGAATCAAAAAAGTAGAGAGAAATAATAATAAATAAATAACAGAAAAATAAAAATAAAAACAGCTTAACCAAATAATCAAATTCCCTAAAAATTAGGAAAATTGGTTGTGCCAATCCCCGACAACGGCGCCAAAAACTTGTTGAGTCACCGGCAAGTTTACCGGGTCATCGAAAGTAATAAAATAAACACGGTAAGTAATTACCGAGGTCAAACACAAGGATTGGGCTACCAATTCAACTAGTTCGCGAGAAATTCGATAAGTTGGTCAAGTGACAGCAAATGGTTGAGAGAGAGAAAATAAGATTGCAATTAAATTAACAAATCTAATAAAACTAAGGTATTAAAATCAGAAATTAAAAATCTAAGGTGTCAATTCCACCTATCCAATCATGCATAGTACCCAAGTGATGATGACTCTTCCCTAATTCAATTACAATGTCAACCAGGACTCCCAAATTCTCCTATATCCACTGTCGTGCTCAATAGGACGTATTCAACGATTGGATTAATTACTTACTAGGTCTCATAACCCTAATCATCAAACTCTATTAATTCTTGTTCCCTATAAGATTGCACCGATCTCCTACTCACTCTCGTGCAATAGTCGATCGATGATCCCAATTCAAGTTCTAAAACAAGAATTGCCTCCTAAGCCTCATCACGTTTAACTAGTCAATCATGCAATACATATGATCCACGCAATCAATTCAGAATTGGAAAACATTAATTGAGAAAAGGGAGAGAAACATACATCACATTGAATACCACACCGCCATGGGTGGCTTCATTGATCCCTCAGACGAGGGAATTAGTTCCTCATGCTCGTCAAGACAGACAAGCAATCGGACATAACCACCATAGTAAAATAAGAAAAAGAAAAGAGGAGACGTAGCTCCAGAAACACAAGGATTCGTCCCTAAACGCTACAAAACAGTGGTAACCAAAAACTTCTCAATTCTGCCCTAAAACAGCAATATATAGGAATCAGATTCTACGCGCGCTCGCGGGGCGAGCATTCTCTCGCGAGGCGAATATTAAAATTGGCGCGCTTTCAAATTGGACTCTCGCGAGGCGAGAGTATGTTTCGCGGGGCGAGGCTTCAAATCCTAGTCTTCCACAGCCGTGACCTTCATTACGGCTGGGCCATGATGGTCTCTGTCCTCCAGGGTCTTCATGATTCGCGAGGCGAACAACCTCTCGCGAGGCGAGACAGAAAGGATGACTGTTGCTGCTTATCTGATCTTCAGGCTCGCGAGGCGAGCATCCACTCGCGGGGCGAGTATCTCCAGAATGGCAATTTTCACTGTTTCTTGACTTTCCTTGGCTCTCAGAGCTTCACTTCTAACCTGAAACAACAAAAAGAAACAAAAAGCGTAATTCTATTCAAGATAGACTAGAAACTACTAAAAATGCCTAGAACGAGTCAAAGTCTAACTTAGGAACAAAACAAGGCCAAATTTGGGCGAAATCGAGATTGAACTCGAATAATTAGCACATAAACCACAGTCCATCTAGTTATAAAACTAGATAAGCCAGAGGCTTATCAGTATACTGCGACGCATCTATGAATGGCTTGGGATGTGTCTTAATGCAGGAGGGCAAGGTGGTAGCATATGCCTCTAGGCAGCTTAGGCCACGTGAGGGGAATTACCCTACCCATGACCTAGAGCAAGCAGCTGTGGTTTTTGCCCTTAAGATTTGGAGGCATTACCTTTATGGGGTAAGGTTTGAAGTTTTTAGTGACCATAAAAGCCTTAAATATCTGTTCGACCAGAAGGAGTTGAACATGAGACAATGACGGTGGATGGAGTTCCTTAAGGACTATGACTTCGAGTTGAAGTACCATCCGGGAAAGGCCAATGTGGTGGCAGATGCTCTGAGTAGGAAGTCCCTACACGTGTCAAGCTTGATGGTGCAAGAGCTGAACCTCATGAAAGAGTTTAGGGACATGAATCTATAAGTGTTGGATGTGTCCTTAAATGTCTTAAGTTTGAAGTTGAATAGGTTGGAAATTAATGGTGACCTTAGAGATGAGGTTAGGTGGGAACAACTCTTAGACCAGGAGTTGCAGTCTCGGTTAGGACAAGAGGGTTATGAGTTGTCAGTTGATGGGCTAGTGAAGTTTAAGAATAGGATCGTTGTTCCTAAGGAGGGGAGCCTTAGAGATAAGATATTAGAGGAAGCCCATAAGGGGAAGTTTACCATACATCCTGGAATAACTAAGATGTACCAAGACCTTAAGAGGATGTATTAGTGGCCAGGAATGAAAAAGGATGTGGCTAGCTTCATAACTAGGTGTTTAGTGTGCCAAAAGGTTAAGATAGAACATCATAAGCCTTCGGGGTTGTTACAGTCCTTGGAGATTCCAGAATGGAAGTGGGAGAGAATTTCTATGGACTTTGTGATGGGGTTACCTAAGACACGTTTGGGCTTAGACGCCATTTGGGTGATAGTGGATAGGTTGACCAAGTCTGCCCACTTCTTGCCAATTAATGCAACCTATAGCTTAGGCAAGTTGGCCTACCTTTATATCAAGGAAATAGTCAAACTTCATGGGATACCCACCTCCATAGTGTCGGATAGAGACCCGAGGTTTACCTCTAGATTTTGGGGAGCTTTTCATCCGGCCTTTGGGACTAAGTTGAACCTTAGCACAGCCTATCATCGCCAAACGGATGGTCAGTCAGAGCGGACCATTCAGACCCTTGAGGACATGCTTAGAGCGTGTGTCTTGGATGAAGGAGGGAGTTGGGATAGATTCCTACCTCTCATTGAGTTTGCATATAACAACAGTTATCACGCTAGTATAGGCATGGCACCCTATGAGGCCCTATATGGGAGGAAGTGTAGGTCCCCTTTATTTTGGTGCGAGGTAGGTGAGAAAACCTTGATATGACCTAAATTGGTCCAGGAAACCTCTGCGAGAATCAAAATGATTAGGGAGAGGATGCGCACGGCGCAAAGTAGACAAAGAGCTACGCCGACAAAAGGAGAAAGCCTCTAGAATTCCAGAAAAGTGAGCATGTATTTTTGAGAGTCACTCCTAAGACGGGGGTAGGGAGGTCGATGAAAGTCCGCAAGCTAAATCCTCGTTTCATGAGACCTTTCCAAATCCTTAAAAGAGTCGGGTCTGTTGCTTATCAATTGGCTCTTCCGCCATAATTGGCAAACCTTCATGATGTTTTCCATGTGTCACAACTCAGAAAATATGTACCTGATGAATCTCATGTGATAGCTCCTGAGTCTGTATAGTTGAAGGATAATTTGATCTATAAGCCAAAGCCTAGTCAAATCCTGGACAAGAGCTCTAAGACTCTGAGGAACAAGACAATTCCATTGGTGAAAGTGTTATAGGAAGGATTGACTCCCGAGGAAGCCACTTGGGAGATGGAGGACATCGTTCGTCAATACCCAGATTTTATTACCTAAGGTATGGTAACCTTCACGTTTGAATATAACATGTGTTACAATAGGTGTGTGTGTGAGATGAATTTCGGGGACGAAATTCTTTAAGGAGGGGAGAAAATGTAACATCCTAAAATTCTAACAAAAATAGTAATAATAATAATAATAATAATAATAATAATAATAAGTTATTAAAAAGTATAGTGCAAATAAAATATAAATGTGAGATTCAGTATAAAGAAGAGATGGTATAAGGATTTATTAAAATTTATTAACTATTATAAAGAATTCAAAATTTTATATATATATATATATATATATATATGAAAAAAAAAGGTAAAGAAGGATACTTGGGCGTTAAGCCCAAGCAGCCATATCTTTGGCTAAAAAAAAATTAAAAAACCCTATGTTATGTTTCACTCATAAACTAAAGTACATATATATATATATATGGACGCTGTGCGCAGTACCTTGGCAGAATGAGAGTGATGCGTCGTACAGGGAGTATTTGAGAGGAGCGCCGCACAATGTAGCGAGAAAAAGATATTTCCTCTCCTTGCCAGTACAACTGTAACAATACTGATCCAAGAACACCACCAAACGGGAGAAAAATTCTTAGGGAAGCGCAAATCCTTATCATAAATAATTTTCAGAGCGCATTGGAGGTCTTCGAGAGGTGAGTAACAGTATCTTTTAAAAACCCTTTCCATGGTACATGTGTTTGTTGTGTTGAGCGATTTACCTATGATTTTGAGGGATTTTAATTGAATGATGCATGTTATTGACAAACTAATTTTTAGGGGTTTTGAATTAAAAAAAAGGGATTATTAAATTGGGTATTTATTCTTGTTACTGATGGAATGAAATACATGATTGGTATTTGAATTAGTTGAATGACGTGCTTATTGGTGTATGATATGCCTTGTGAATTTATTTGACATGCATAAGATCAAATATTTAATTTTTGGTAAATGAATTGTTACACGTATGAGACATGAAATTGTGCCTTATGATGAATTGTTTGATGTTTGCCGTAATACCACCTATGATAAGGGTATCGAAAAGTAATACTACCGTAATGGGGTATCGAAAGTAACATCCCCATATAATTGGGATGTCGAAAATAAGTAATACTACCTAAAAAGGAGTATCGAAAGTAACACCGCCACAGGTTGGGGTGTCGAAAAAGGAGAAATACCACCATGTGCACATGGGAGGTATCGAAATGGAAATGTCCCCGACAGGAGGGTGACATCGAAACACTCCTCGTGAGTAGGGGTGGACGATGGGACGCCATTGTCGTGTGATGTGTGAATCTATGGCATGTCGGCAAGAGACCAATTTAATTAGGAGGTCTTCGGACCGCTTGGATTAAACTAGAACTTATCTGGTATATGGAATGTGGTGTATTGAGATGAGGTTATTATGAATATTAAAAGTATTTTATTTTATATATATTATTTTGGAAAATTAGCGGGTGCCATGGACCGTTTTTCTGGTTACCGTGTCGGCTGAGAACAATGCTATTTTCGAAAATATTTTTATAAAACTGTATTGTTGATCACTGGGATTTTATATCTCATTATTAAGTATTGTTTTCATAGCACGAGGAGGACGTCATTGAAACTGAAGAGGCATGAAGACTTAGTGGATTCTATTAGTTATTCTTTCTAGTTTGGTTAGTATTTTCTTAAATAAGGAGCCGTATGTGGCTAGACACATTTATTCATTTATCGTTGGGTTTGTTAGTAGACGCCCGGTATTGAGGCTTGTGGTTTTCATTTATTATTATATTATTACCTTGAATACTTTATTACTATTTTAATTAATGAGGTATACTCGTACTCAAATAATTTACAAAAATTTTATGACACGTATGTTTTAATTTACATGATTAAAAATGAATTTTTTTTGTATTGAATTTATTTCGGGTTACTAATGTAACAAAGGGCATTACAATTTTATATGTTAATATATAATATGTGTTTTATTAATAATAAGTTATTAAGAAAGATATTATGAGATATCGTGTGATTTAGTATTTAAATCAAGATAGTGTATCTCCTATGTTTTTGTCCCTCAATTAATCAGATTTGAGTCCTTATTAATATAGGATAAACCTCTTTCTGATTATCTCTTAAGATCTTATCATAATCTCCCAAGGATCCTATCTATAAATAACTACCAAATCTGTCGCTAAACTTCCATCAAACTTTTTACCATCTTAGAGTCCGATTTAGGATTCGATCGTTATACATTAATTTATAGATATTTCTCTGAAATTTCTAACGACACCAAGTACGCCTCAATCGAAAACTTGTACCTCAAGTTATAGTCAAAATACCGATCTATATACAGTTTGAACTGAAATAGGAGCCCGTTATGCCCTAACTTGTATTTATACCATAAGACTCGACCTAAAACCTATTTCTCACATTGTTAACCTCAGAATAGCTGCCTCTCTTCATCTTCCTTAGTTTTCCCTTGAACCCCTTGAAGTTCTTGGAGTTTGTCAGTCCGTTTGGGAGAGAAGTTACGCGTGTTAACATCGTTTAAGGTAACGTAGTTGTCCCTCCTTAATCTCATTTTGCCTTTCTTTTGAATTGGGGATTAATTAGTTGTTCTCATCCCTTCTTGTTTGGCCAAGGCTTGAGGAACTCATCGAGTCGATCGAGGGAACGTGTCTAGTTTGCCAACGTTATCGTTTTGGGAATCTTCATAGCAGGTATGGGGAGAAGGGCTAGTATGAACATGTAGGCTATGAGGTAGCGTAAGATGAAGGGTTAACCCATGACCCTGGTGTTTGATTAAATGCCTATATGATTGTTTGTATGATAACATGTCTATATGCCTCTATGGATGTGGACTCACTGCAGTCATTATGTTGACTGCAGATGATCCTAGCCACACAAAATATTTTTTGTACTTAAAAAATTAAAACATAAATCTTAAACTTTTGTTTTTCTACCGTTAGATGATAACCGCGTCTCCCTGCAGTCACTTTTGGACTGCAGGGAATCCTGGTCCAAGCCTCTATGTCTAATTGTTATATGATGTTAATTGTTGTGATGATGATATTGGCATGACTGTTATTAGTTGATTTATGTTGGTATGAATGTTCTTGTTATTGAATATTGTCTGTTATGAACATGTTGAATGTTGATTCCATGTTGTAATGAGTTATAATGGTCCTCGAAATTTCGTAGCTTAAAACTAAACAGGATGTTGTAATCATACCTTAACTCTAAAATCTTGCTTTGTATTCTCATCGCTTCATTCCTTTCATCTATAACTATAACAAGATCAATTCTTATGCTATTTTATTTATCCTCGAGACTTTTCACTACCGCATTATTTCCACTACCTTCGATATTTCACCTTAGTCTGTTACACTTCAAAGAACAAAATCAACGCTTAATCTCTTCACTCCTCAATGATCCATTAGAAAAACTTTCTCCAATATCCAACTTTCACAACTAACATTAAAACCAACAATATCTTTACCATAACATCAATTAACCTTCTACTCAAGAGATGCAATCATAGTCTTAGTCCATTTAAGCTTAATATACTCTTCTAGTCATATCAAATTCACACTTTTAAATCTCCAATCAAAACGTCGTAACATTCCTGAGTTGCACATGATAAACTTTGCGCCAAGAACCTAAGAAATTCAATCTTATCAAAATTGAATCTTACCACATCCCACATAGTCCGTTCTCCTCTTAATTCCTCTCGAATCTTTTGCCTACTTCGAATTCATATCCTTCATTTGCCCCTCATTTTCAATTTGGTTCTCAAGCCCCGTTAGTATCCCTGGTTTAAGAAATTTCCTATGCACATCTACCCTATTGTCCAAGGAAATACATAACTCCTAACAATTCCTCCATCTGAAGACATAACTCTATCACTTATACAAGGAAGTGCTTGTATCCTATCTGTCCTTATCTTATATATTTGCAGCCGAGAAAAGAGATTATAAAACAGAGTTTTTCTAAGGCCATTACCCTTAAGAGCTGCACCAAAATAAAGCCAAGAAATCAAAGTGGACACTCCCTAATGGCAATCTTGGATTTAAAATATCTAGTTTCCACTATGGATAATCAATCACATATTTACCAGAATAAGACCTCAAAGATTATAAACATTTCGCCATAGCTTATTACACTCGAAAGACATAATCAAAACTTAATCACTTCTTGCCTCCAAATTTGTCTACTAGCAAAACTTCTTCAACACCTTATCCTCACAACGAACATCAAGTTCAACACTAACTTTTTACCCCATCATACATCAACCTTCAACTCAAAATTATATCATAATCATTCCTTTGAACATATTCCACTACTCCAAATTATATCATAATCATTCATTTCAATCTTAAAGAATACGATTACATTCCTCCATGCAACTACAACCAAAAGGAATCACTTCAGTTTGAATTATCCAAAATCATAATTCTTAAGCTTTTCTAACAACTTAGTTTCACTCAATAACTCCTCTTTACTAATTCCGTTCAGGTTAAGGAAAACTACCATATATATTGTTCCGTTAATACTCGGACTCACTAAATCAATATTAACCATAAATATTGATCACTACTCTAAATTCCTTTAATGATATATCTACCTCGATCACGATAAGATCCATTGTAATCATCTCACTCAATAATGTTGAACTTAAGGGTTCTCATAATACCATTCACATCTTATACATTAACAAAACTCCTATCAACTCTGGTTCGTACTACCATAGAGATGACAAAAATTAGATACCACACTATCTCTCAACTAACCTGCTAAAGATAGGTCACCTCATTCCTTATCCATCCCACGGAGGATGATCAGCTGGATTTAGTCTCAACTTAGCCTTCAACACTTAAAGTAAACATAACCGACACACGTTGATAAACTTCCGTTTTTCATCTGAAACAATACTTGAAGATACTCCACGAAGTCTGAACAATCCTCTGATACATTATTCGGTTCACTAACTCTGCTTGTGGATCTTAACTCGTAAGAAGATGTAAACTTCACTAGTCGATCAACGATCACTTGAATTCAAACAAGACTCATGTAGGTCTTCAGAAAACTCATAACAAAGATTGAAGGAATGCCAACATCTCAACAAGGAAGGTCTCAATTGTACATCTTGATGTGGAGAGATCCAACTCACGACTGATGAGATAAGTCACACATCGACAACATTTGGAAAATAAATAGAATTAAGATGATCAATGACAACAAGCACTTTCGAACCGCAATAAGACATGACCTCAGTGATTATAAAAGAATTTCTCAAGAAAAGAAATTTTTCTAGATTTCACTTTCACATTAGCATAGTTTGAAGGATATCGGAACATTCAGTATGGAAAAAGATCATTCCATCAAGTTCGTGGATGTAAAAATGCATGATCAATACACATTTACAAACATGAATCTAATAAAGTTCATTCTTCCACAAGAATCTTCCAACGGATTCAAATAATCAAGAAGTGAATAATGTTTAATCCCAAAAGGATTAATTCTTATTCTTAATACAAAGAATTTACAAAATGATGACTTTCACCTCTAACAAAAATAGAAGTGACGAAACTAGGTTTCACCAAGAAACTTCTACTATCACAAAATTATCTGGGTTATAACTCAAGAAAAATAGTCATAACCACTTTTCTCAACAACACTTTAAGGGATCCCGACCAATGGATTCCGTTAAATCAATTCACTCAAATGTGTAATACATCGAGGATCATTTAGAAATGTGAGTACGACTTCTCATAACAAAGAAATGAATAACTGGAAATTTATGAATCAGCATAACTAATTCATGAGTCCTGACAGATTTCAAATTAAGATCATAAAATTTATCTGACCCACACAAACTTCACCGTTGTGATTATCTAATACAATCACAAGATTCGAGAAATAAATGTCAACTGACGAATACAAGAGAATTAAAGGGTACAATGAAGAGTTCCTTAATCAAGAAACACTCACCCAAGATCGAAAATCCACTCGATTCGTCTTGGTTCCAACCAACCTACACATCTTTCTAGCCAAGCTTAGTATGACCACCTTGAATTGGGTACAATCCCGAACAATTTATCAATCGATCAAACATGCAAAGAGTTGATCTTTCTTCATAAACTAAGTTGACGACACAAAACCTTAGATAAGTCATCACTCCAATCTGGTAATACCTTGTCTTCAAGTCAATCTTTGAGTAGTCGACAACTCCTCGAAATAGATTTACCAAATCAACTATGCAAGTCAGAGAATACTTGTCCATAATTCGTCCTTTTACCTAGCTGTCAGAAATCTACACAGTGACACAACTTCCACACTACAATTGGTGCTTCACAAGGAAAACACTCGGTCTAACAAACGGTTCAGACCACTGATCTTTCAGTTGAATCGAGTCATCCAACTCGCTTCAACATTGTAGGCAACATCCTACACAAAGCGACAAAGATCTGATCGCATCCAGAAACTAGATCAATCAAAAATCAATGTCCTTTGCTAACCATAAACCTAGAATATTTCCAGGAAACACTCCCGGAAAAATCCTTTTACACAAGCATCTTGTTTCAAATGTCTGACACGATTCGCAAGAATAATCGAATGTCATATTCGAACCCAAGTAACATTCAAGATCTACGGTCTCCCAGGACATAAAACCCTTGGAAAAACCATCAACAAAACATATACTTGTGCGTCAATACACATTGCTTCAACAAGAAACAATTCAAACAAAATCCAACCAGAGATCACACAACAAAAACTTAACAGACCTATTCCCCAAAGATCCCGAAAGACTCGACCAGCTCTGATACCACTCTGTAACACCCCCCTTGGGCATTACCTTCTAAACACGTGCAGAAATAAAATTAAAATATAATTTGCTGGTGCTTTCGGAAAATAACTTATATAAGTACATAAGTGTCTGAAATTGGGTATAAAATTTTTTGTCACGACTCAACACCTAAGCCTTAATCAACACACAAACTTACTATCATAGCTTGACAAGCCTATTTAATTTAAAGGATATACTTAAATACAAGATAGTAGTTTTACAAAAATTTCGACAGAGTCTCCTCTGTAATTCGGACATCCCAGAGTAAAATAACACCTGTTAAAATAATTACATTTTCACTCCAGAATTCCAGTTACACCAAATTCAACCAGGCATCAATACATAAAAATAATAGCTATAGCCATAAGCTTTACAAAACCAAAAGAAATAGCTTAGATTTTCATTCAAAAGATATGCTCTCCGAGCTATAGACATTCCCTTTTAAAATAAAGGCTCTCTGAGCCAAACTCATTCATACCATCAAAATAATCCAAGTCTCAATCCTAAGCTGGTCGTTCTAAAAGTTATTCCGCAAGTAATACCTCATCAAGCAACTACATCTAAGTCTTTGAGTGACTTAGAAAGACTCCTCTGCACCATCTATGTTAGAGTACCCCGAGTACAATATCGAACTAGAAGAATCCTGAAATGTGTGTAAGGGTGAGATACCGACAAATGGATATATCACACAACAACCATACACATGATACATACATCACATAATCATATAAGCATTTTAAATCATGCATATACATAACATAACAGTGTTATATCAAAGGGTCTCAAACCCGAACAATCGGTTTTATAAAGAGAATGCATGACACTTCAATATTCAACTCTATTTTGATACCTAATCTCCGGAGATCCCACAACTTTCTGTTTCGTTTCAAGCTGATCAGGCTCGTACATGGCGCATCGTAAAAACGAACAAAACAATGCCCAAGAAAATAAATGGTGCATATCCCCATTCCCGATAGGATGTTCATGCCAGCACCTAACACAATTGTGCACATCCCCATTCCCGTTAGGATGCTCATGCAAAGCACATAACACAATTTTGCACATCCCCATTCCCGTTAGGATGCTCATGCAAAGCAATGACACTATTCTCCCATTTCAGTTAGGAAATAGCGGCACATATATTCAATCTGGACACAAAGTCCTATCAATTTGGACACAAAGTCCTATAAAAGATACATTGATCCACTCCGGACCTCAATGATCATCACCACCTGACACGTCTGTCATATACATTGATTCCCTCTGGATTCAATGCCATTTACATGACACAATGGCCATTAAATGCATGAGAAAAACTTTTATTCTCGTTTGTTTTCTTTGTCGTAATAATCTTTCCTTGTCGAAGCACAAAGCTTAACGACCATGCTTAATTCTTTTAATTAAGACTTTTCACTTAAAATAAATCCAGGACACACACAGTCCAAATCTTTTAATCCCAACATAGGACATACAGTCCGAATGCTCAATCACGATGCCCTTAAACCGATGCACCAGTTTTAGGCTCGCGGATATGGAACTCACACTGTCCACATCAACTTAGGATACACAGTCCAAAAACAAAACTTTACAGGACACTCCGTCCCCTGACACAGATCCTTGATCTACGTGTCCATACAACACTAGAACCCCGACGTTTCGGTTTCTAGGCTAATTTATCGACTTGTAAAACATTTCGCTCAGTGAAAATCAAAACCAAAACAAAACCTCGGTCACTTATCCAAGTAACCGGAACATTTCCAAAATTATTTGGGAGAAAATCCTTTTCCTTTGCAAAAATCTTTTCTAAAACATCTAGGAAATTCATTTGTATTTGAAATTCATTGATGGAATAAAGTTAAATATTTTCAAAAGGTATTTCCTTCATAATAAATATTTTCAAAGGGTCTTTCCTTCATAAAGCACACCGTTCGAAAAGGTTTTCTCTCGTACAAAACTTTTGATCATAAAAATATAGTTTCCTTCAACTCAAAATCACTTTAAAATTTTCCTAAAAACAAAAGAATCTTATTCTTCTGAAGTAAGCACTTTGAACAATGAACTTTTATAAGTGAACCCAAAACTTTCAAAATTCTATTCAAGGCTTATTAAGGCTTTTAATCCTTATCATTATTAGGCACAGACTCAAGTATGGCTTCTCAAACTTCAATCAACAACAATAACATCACAGTTAATCATGTATATATAATTCATATATATCACAGTTAATCACATATATATAATTCATAACACTTTAAAGCAACAAATGTTCAACTCCAAGTAATAACCACAATAGTTCAAGTAAACAAGTTATTCAAGTATTGGCTCAACATCACAATAATATTCACAGCACTCAATTACACACATACACACATGCATATAGTTATTGAATATCCCTAGGTAACTCCCCTTACCTTTGAAGACAAGTAAATGATTCTCGTCCTAATGCTCACGTTAGCTCAAATCTACTTCGTCAAGCAAGCATAGCCGTGTCCAAACGTCTTAGAGAGTAAATCCAACAACGCGCAACAACCAGAAATCAAGAAATCAATTTCACATGATCAAACACACATTTAAACTTTATCTAAACACTTAATCTAATTACCAAATAAGGTTATTTTCAAAGAAAATCATGTTTGAAGCTCACGCTTCCCAATACCCTTTAAGGAAGCTTTGTTTTGATTAAAAGATCTTGAAAAAGAACTTTGGAAATCATCCATTTAGAGTCCTAATTACACTAAATCATAATTAATTTCACAAAAACATACCCAAATTCAAATAAAATCAAATTGGGGGTTTAAGGCTCCTTATTAAAATTTAGGGAAAACTCAGAATAATGAAATTGGTTTAGGGAAACACAAACTCACAGTCCCAATCTCATAAAACAACTTTAAATTTCAAGATTAAAATCTGAAATCAAAGGGTTAGGGTTAGGGTTTCAAAAAATCAGATTTGGGGTTTTAAATCTGAGACACAAGAGAGGGTTTTGACTCACCCAAGCTTGGAGACAACTTGAAGGTGGTACTGTGGTGCTCCTTGCGGCGGCGGACGCGATTCCGGCGAGGTGGCAGTGGCGGTTCTACAGTGAACAAGAGCAACAGAGTTGAAAGAGAGCATAAAAGAAAAGAGAGAAGCTTAACCAACAAGTTGGGTTCGAAACCACCATGGAAGGCGGCTGATCGGACTTACCACGGCTGTTCACTGCGGCGGAGATGCTTCTTCGCGCGGCTGCAGAGGCGAACGCGTGCTGGTGGCGCGTC
Organism: Sophora flavescens; assembly: GCA_030762895.1. Classification (NCBI taxonomy): domain Eukaryota; kingdom Viridiplantae; phylum Streptophyta; class Magnoliopsida; order Fabales; family Fabaceae; genus Sophora; species Sophora flavescens. The sequence continues at coordinate 123,344,618 of CM061068.1, forward strand.
TTCGTCCTTCCATCTCGAGCGGCGACCGGCGGCGATCCTGGTGGGGGGAGCGGCGCTGCTGTTTGGTTGAGAAGGAGGAGGAAGAAGAAGTTAAGGTGGAAGGAAGAAGAAGAAAAGAGAAAGAAGAAAGAAAGAAAGAAAGAAAGAAAGAAAGAAGCAGAGAAGAAAAGGGAGAAAGAGAGAGATAGCGTCGAGAAAGAGAGAGAAAAAGTGAGAAACTTAAGTTTTTATACTAATTATTTAGTAATAGGTACAAAATGAGTGATAAATATTAGGCCTAAAATAAACATGTTTTTACTTTTTAGAATCTAAAAATAAAGATTGATAAGGATATGTTTTCGAAATTCAAGTTAGAGTAAAGATTAATAGTTGAACTGATCTACTAAGAAAATACTCAGTTCAAAATTTAATCTCCGATAAATGTCAAACCAAAATATTTTTAACTCTAAAATTAAATAGGATAAGAATATGAAAATGCTTTTCTCTTATTTACATTATTTAAAATATTTTTCTCATCTTGGTATAATAGTGACAATAACGTAAATTATTGTCTAGTAAACGTGCATTCACTGAAATAAGTCAGTGTTAACGCACCTAATAAAATAATTTGAAGAGAGTAATTTAATTACTCAAACTAAACCACCTAACATAATAAACATAAACATCCAAATAAAATAATTAATCCTAGGTGTAAAAACTAGGGTGTTACAATTACTCCCCGTCTTTCATTGTTTGCTTTGCATGTATCTTTTGGTTATGCAGAGGACGGTGAGCAGCTTTCTGAGGAGTGACTCCGAGGAGCCGCTACTCATAGTTTAGTTTATATTTAGTTTAGTTGTTTATCGGATTGGTTATACCAGCTCTGTAATGTGACATCGGGGTTGGGTTCGTTTATATCTTTTGTTTATTTTTATGTTTATGTTATGTCTTTCTTCTTAAACATGTTGTATTTTCCGCGTTGAGATCTTGTTACAATGTGGTATCCTTTACCCGTTGATTTTCTTTCATAAAGAACAAGCATGTGTTTATCTTATTTTGAAAAATTAAATATTTCCTTCTATGTTATCACTTTATAAATACATGCGGGGTAGAGGGTGTTATATGTTGCTCTCAACCGGCGCGATAACCGGACACTGTCTTCTAAAACACAATTTGGGTCTCATATGGGTTTTCAGATCTAATTCAGATAATTTATTAATTTTAGTTAGCTAATCTAATTTTATCATTCATCAATTATATTTTTGTCCAATCAATCCTTAGAAATTAATTATTAACAAAAAAAAACTTGGAGTGTTATGGACTTGATTATTTTTTGAAGAGAAACTATTGCCTTTGAGGCGAAGGCTAGGGTGCGCGACCCAGTCATATCGTGCACCGTGCGCGACTTAACCGAATAAATCAGAACCATCCGATGTTGTTTAATGTTGAGGGTGCACAATACACTGTCCATACCATATTTTTTTCTCTCCACTCTCTTTTTCTTTTCTCCTCTCTCTCTCAATCGTCTTCTTCGTCATTCTCCCTCCCTTATTCTCCCATCCCCCTCTCTCTCAACGAGTCTACTGCTCATCATCAAGAACCACCTTCTCCTCCTCCTCCTGTAATCACCACAATATCTTTTGCTTCATCTGCAGCTAATGTTATTTCAGGTGTTAAACAAGAATCACGGGACAATGATCATAATGAAGATTCCAAAGGACTCCTTATCTTTGAACGTTGTCCAGACTTGAACCTTGAGCTAAAAATTAGTCCTCCGCATCATCAAACATTCAACAGTATAGGGAGAAGCCTTTGCTTTGCATGTAGTTTGGGTTTGCAGAATAGCAAGGAATGCAGTTGTGGGATTCATGGTGCTGACATTGCCAACACTAGCACTGGGACCACCAACAGTAGTACTGGTTATGATTTCTTGGGCTTGAAAGCCAATGTTTTGGATTACAGAAGCTTGGAAATGAAATGAAATCAAAATAGCTACCTACACACGGAGAGAAATGAGAGTGAAATTCACTAATTTTGGAACACATACAGTGCCAGTACAGTTGAGCAGTATTGCCCTTTGTTTTACTCTATTTTATTTATTATTGTTTACTTATTTTCATGTACTACTCCCCTTCTTCTTATTTTCTTGTTAATTTTCTTTTTTCGTGAATCTGGAAGAAAGCCTAATTTTGATTGAATTCCTTCTTTTGGCGAGTGAAAAATCTCCTAAGAAACATAACCTTTTTTTTGGCTAGACTAAGAAACATAACCTTATCATCAGTAAGTGTGTGTGTGTGTGTGTGTTAATTTGCTAAGGGTCATCGTGTTGGAATTTGTCTACCAGTTTCAACATTTCAGAGTTTAGCCGTGTCTCTTTTGTTCTTTGGGATTGTAACAGAACTAGCAAAATATACTCCCATCCAAGTCAATGGTATCGATGAAATCAACGACGAGGCGTCCATCGGAGCAGCGTCCAGAGGGGTGGTGGAAGAAAGTTTGGTCGTAGGGAGGGGAAAAGTAATGGTGGTGGGAGGGTTGGTGGGAGCTGAAATACCAATGTCGGCGAGTGAGTCACCGAAACTGAAGATTTGTGAAATACCGAAAAATAAAGGACAGAAGCAGAAGTAGCTTGGTAGATTTGTGAAAGAGAAAAACAAAGATCTGAAATTTTTAAGTAGCGTGGTTTTTTCTCATGGTTGTGGATTTATAGGAGAACTTAATCTCTTCAAATCGAGGAGGAAGGATGACGAAGAAGACATTGAGAGAGAGGAGAGAAGAAAAGAGAGTGGAGAGAGAGAAAAATATGGTGTGGACAGTGTATTGTGCACCCTCAACATTAAACAACATTGGACGGTTTTGACTTATTTGGTTAAGTCGCACACGGTGTGCGATATCACTGGGTCGAGCACCCTAGCCTCCCCTTGCCTTTGATTCATTCTTAGTGTGCTTAGTGTTTGTGATAAGTTGAACACCATTTTGACATGATCTTTAGCTTTAGGTGAAGGATCTAAAGATAAAGTTTAATTGCTTGATAATCTAAGAATTGAAAATTGGAATTGAAAGATAGAGATAGGCTTGAATTTTTGGATGAACAAACAATTGTCATATAACATAATTGATTTTACCTACCTTAATTAGCATGAGAATGATATTAATGGGGTTTTAACACCTTTTTAGTGCAACTGTAACACCGTGTTTTTCGTGTTAAGCCTTTAAATACTTATGTATGTGCTATATATGTTAAGTTTGACCTTAGGGGTGTTGTAAGGGGCTAAGTGGGACTTTTTAAGTGAGAAATCCCTTCCTGATGTATCAGCACGGCCGTGCTCATGTATCAGCACGCCCGTGCTCAAGGCGCGTGCCTTATGGCTGTCTGAGCCACAAGCATGGCCGTGCTCAAGGGGAGCACGACCGTGTCGGAAAACACACTCGTTGACGTAAAAATTGTCTGCCCGTGCTTAAGTGAGCACGACCCCATGCTCATGTTAAGCACGGTCGTGCTGAAGTTATAAATAGAGAGCAGTCCGCGAGGGTTTTGAGTGAAAATCCTCTTTTTGGCACATTGGGCAATCCTAGTGTGACAGAAACCTCCTCCCTTCCCTTCCCTTTCCCTTGAACCATTTGAAGTTATTGGCGATCTTGAGTCCGTTTAGGAGAGAAGTCATGCACTAGTGCCAATTAAAAGGTAGCGTGGTATTTCCTCTTTAATCTCCTTTTCCCTTTTTCTAAAATTGAAGATTAATTGGTTAATCCTCTTGTGTTTGGTCAAGGCTTGAACAGTTCGCCGAGCCGCTCGAGGGAACATGTTTAGTTTCCCGCATCATCGTTGTTGGGAATCTTCATACCGGGTATGGGGAGAAGGGAGAGTATGAATATGTAGGCATTGGGGGTAGCGTAAGATGAATGATTAACCCATGACCCTATTGTTTGTTATTTGTTGACTTGCTATCCTATTCATGATGATATATGCTTAATTATATGCCTATTTATGAATTGTATTTGATTATGCCATGCTTGGATTGATGATGTCATGAATGATGCTTGGTTTGGTTATGCCATTGATGATGTCATGAATGAATGACTTGGTTGTTGGTTGATGTTGTGAGATGAACGACAATATTAATAAGACGTTAAAAGACGTTGATAAAGATGTTTAAGAATTAAGGAATGCTTTCCCAATTGTTCATAAGACTTGAACGATAGTAAAAAAAGGCAAGGTTAATGCTCAACGGCTTAGTTAAGACCCTAGTATTGATTCTTGAGTGTTTAGGGACATTAATAATGAAGCTGGAATTAAAGGATTAATTCTCCTTAGTTATAAAACATGGAGATTAATTGAGAATAACGAAACTGATGTTGATGGTTAGTAAAAGCCAATTAGAATTGATCCTTGAATGCCCTAGGAAACTTAGGAAGGGTTCTTCAACCCTTCTGCCCAGAAACAATACGATCATGCTCAAGTGAGCACGACCGTGCTCAACAGTCAGCACGTCCATGTTAGGGGAAGCACGACCGTGCTCCCCTAGATAGAACAAAAGGCAGAAACATGAAACAGGGGTGTTTCACCCAAATGTCCTCAATGATGTAATAAGACACCAAACGAAGTAAAGACAAGCTAGATAACTCAACGAAGACTCAATAATGAAGATAAATAAATAACAAGCGATAAGATGTTGTACCTTGGTAGCCGAGTGGCCAAGGGGGCCTTGATGCTTATTGATCAAGGTGCTGAGCTCTGGTGCTTATTGGCTAGAGTGTTAAATAATGTTGTACCTCGGTAGTCTAGTGGCCAAGGGGGCCTCGATGCCAAGTGGTCGAGGTGTTGAGCTTTGATGCTTAATGGTCAGAGTGTTAATTAAAAGATTAAAGATTAAAAGATAATGTTGAACCTTGGTAGTCTAGTGGCCAAGGGGGGACCTTGATGCCAAGTGATCGAGGTGTTAATGGTGATAAAACTTGGGTAGCCTAATGACCCAAGCGGAGGTGGTGATTGTTTGATTGTGTGCTGTATTGCTCATGCATTCGCGCATCGGAGCTGTTAGTGGGGGATGTTCAACATAGGGGAAGTCGTCCGAGAGTAAGGTGATTTGGCCGTCCTCGGTGATTCATCTGAGAGTTAGGTGAATCTGGCCCCCCACTGTGGCGCATCCTAGAGTACGGTGCGTCGGCTATCCAAAGGGTTCACCTATGGTTTGATGGATTGCCGACGTTGGTACTTAATGGCCAATGTGGATATGTAACTCCGAAGTTGACTTCCTGAGGTAGATTGGATCCAAATGCATAATGGATTAGTGGAGAAGAGTCGTATCGCATAACATACATTGATTGAACTGTTGTAGATGATGTATATGTGTTATGTATGATGATTTGTGATAGCATGCTATGTTTGTATGATGTATGCTCATCTTGCTAATTGCTTCCTTGCCGTTATGTTCATATATATATTTCTTACTCCCCGTCTTTGTTGTTTGTTTTGCATGTATCTTTTTGATTATATAGAGGACGGTGAGCAGCAACTTGAGACCTTATTCATGTGATACATTTTTACCCATGGATCTTTATTATTTTTAATAAACGAATATGCATGTTTTTATTTTTATTAATTTCTTTTATATACCCTTTTATGCTTTATAAATATATGCAAAATAGAGGATGTCACAACAACAAATTGGGTCGTGAACAATAATTAAAGGACAAGTTGCTTTCAAGACAAAATTTAACAGTATCGGGTTCAATATTCAACATGGTGACTTTTATAGTAAAATTTCTTGTCATTTTATATTTTTGCTTGCTTGTTTTATTGATTTCGCTCTTGTAATTTTGAATTGTGTTTTCATTATTATCTTTGTTCTAAATAATCATTATTGTTCACACTAGTTGGCAATTAAGGTTTTGTTTGGTAAAAATAGCTGATAGCTGATAAGCTAATTTTTAGTTGATAGCTCATACCTGAAAAGCTAGCTGATTGAATTTAAAGTGTTTGATAAAATTAACGGTTGAACTAGCTTATTAATATAAAATGACATATTTATGATATATATACATGATAAAGTGAGAATTTCATTAAATGAATGAGGTAAAAACGAGAGAAAAGTCAATAAGTTATAAGGCATAATCTTAATAAATTAGCTTATAAAAAAAAAGCTATAAGCTAATGAGATAAGTTTGTTTACCAAACACCTCAATTTCAGTCAAACAAACTTATAAGCAAATCAAATAAGTTATAAGCTAACTTATTAAATTTTCCAAACAAAGCCTAATTGGTCCTTAGAGCGATCCGTGTGTTTGTGGAAGTTCCAACATCACCTAACCCAATAGATAATCCTCCAACGTCAGATTAAGTAATTTGGGGCTTTTTTTTTTATCGAAATCTCTTTTAGAAACTATTTACCAGTTTAGGATTATTCTGAAACTATTTATCTATAGGGGTCCTTTTAGACACGTGACATATTTTATTTTATTTTTCACTCTGACGAGTCAGAAGCGTCAGTCAGACTGGTGTCTACCAGGGTCAAAGGCGCCAGTCTGACGCCTACAATTATTTTTAAAAAAAAGGATAAAACCTGCCCTCTGCAGGGGCGCCCCCTTGTAAGACCAAAGAATTTTATGTGGTAAGAATTAAAAGAAAGTTATCTACAATTTTAAATGAACAATGCTACAAAAAAAATTATACTATAAGTATAAGGAGTAACGATGACAATAATGATAAAGTATCTATTTAAAACAATAAGAGGCAATAAAAAACCCCCTAATAATAAGTAGCAAATAATATCACAAGAGGCATAAAAAATAATAGCAATAACAATTTGCACCAATAAATATTCATCAATTATTACAATAATAAAACAAAATTTTATTTTGTAAGAATTAAAATAAAGTTACCAGCAATTTTAAAGGAACACTGCTACAAAAAAAAAACTATACTATAAGTATAGGGAGTAATGATGACATTAATGATAAAATATCTATTTAAAACAAAAAAATGCAATAAAAAAATCCTCTAATAACGAGTAACAAATAATATCACAAGGGCATAAAAAAATAATAGCAATAACAATTTATACCAATAAATATTCATCAATTATTACATTAGTAAAAAAAAAATTTACCTTGTAAGAATTAAAAGAAAGTTACCTGCAATTTTAAAGGAACACTGCTACAAAAAAATTATACTATAAGTATAGGGACTAACGATGACATTAATGATAACGTATCTTTTTAAAATAACAAGATGCAATAAAAAAATCTCATAATAACGAGTAGCAAAAAATATCACAAAAGGCATAACAATAACAATTTACATCAATAAATATTCATCAATTATTATAGTAGTAAAATTTTTTTTTACCTTATAAGAATTAAAAGAAAGTTACCTGCAATTTTAAAGGAACATTGCTACAAAAAAAATTATACTATAAGTATAGGGAGTAACGGTGATATTAATGATAACGTATCTATTTAAAATAACAAGCAACAATAAAATAAATACCCTAATAACAAGTAACAAATAATAGCACAAGTAGTAAATAAAATTTCCTGCTGATATCTATTTATAGGAGGATGAGTGGTCCGTTGGGGGAGGGGATAAGGGAACCAGTATTATGTGAGGGGAGGGGGGGAGGGGTGCCCCTGCAGCGCCACGTGGCACACTGCAGGGGAGGCGTCACTGCGCCCGGCGCCCGACGCCTTTGCAGTGCGCTATGCGGCACTGCAGGGCAGGTTTTGTCTTTTTTTTTTAATAATGGTAGGCGTCAGTCTGACTGGCGCCTTTGACCCGTCAGAGTGAAAAAAATAAAATATGCCATGTGTCCAAAATGACCCATTGATAAATAATTTCAGAATAACCTTAAACTGATAAATAGTTTCTAAAAGAAACACATTTTAATCAAAAAGCCGTAATTTGATGTGGGGTAGGAAAGTAGCTTTCCAAATTTTTACTGACTTTTCAAGATTTATTAAAGATTTGCATTGAATTAATTAGCATCCTAAAGTGAAACTTTCTCATTAATCTCAATGTAACTTACTTGTCCACGAACTTAAATAAACTATAAAATTAGACAAAATCATTATTACGAGACCTTTTTATTCAAGTCTTTGGGTCATGTTGAGATTTATTAACATTTTGAATTTTCTTATTTTTATCACTTAACAATGAGAAACATGAATAATTGAATATAGACACCAATAACCTTATTATTAATTTAGCGAATATCCTTATCAACATTTAGAGCATGTATGGAGAAGCTGGATTTTTCTCATTTCGATGATTTTATCTCCAAAAAATTGTTTTCAAAATAATTTAACGTGTTTGAAATTTTGTTTAAACTTATAAAAAAAACCTTTTTTTAGAGAAAAAAAGTTGTTTTATGTCATCTAGTTTTTTTTAGCTTAAGATTGTTGTGATTTGATTATTTTTCATTATCAAAACTCTCATACAGACCTAACTTCTAAATAAATATTATTAAATTATACAAATAACTTCTTAAACTTTTTCGTAATTTATTATATAAAAGTGATTTTTTTTGCACCACCCAAATAGATTATCTTAAAATCGCTTTTCAGCAAACGGACACAAATATAAACAGATTCTGATTATAATCGATTATTACAATAATCAATTATCAACATAATCTTTTTTTTTTCCAACTTTCACAAGCACACAGTAAATAATTTTGAGAAATCCAACCTTGTATTATTGGGATAATATCTGTTGAACTACTATTTGTGCCAACATATTCTGATTGGTTAAGATTTAAGAAACTAAAAAATAAATGGGAAATGATCAGTGTTACGAATTGAAATTCGTAACATTAGGTACCAACGGTTTATTTAGAAGAAGAGAGATTCATTATTTATATTCTACAGATTTTTCTCCACCTTTTTTGGTTCTATGCTTTAATCTTATTGGATAGTTTGAATTCGTAACCCATTCGTTTCGTGATATTTAGCATTGCTCAAAATAAATACACTAAATTACTAAATTTTTAAGTTATTGGATATGTAAATCAAGTAATCAATCAAAACTTATCGACATAAGCAATGGCACAAATAGTTGGACAAGGAATGTTCATCCAATATTATTATTTCATTTTTTAGTGACGATAACAATATTGTAAGTTTATCAAATACTTTTTAAGAAAAAGCTAATCAAAAGTCGCATAATTTTCTATGGGTAAAGCTGTTGATACTTCTAATAGTTTATTAACACTCTTTAAAGTCACACAAATTTATTAATCAATCACAATACACAAAAAATAAAATAAAATCATACCAACACGTGGTTGGTCAAAATGTTAAAGGACTTGGACACCTTAAGCAAGTGATTAGAGGAATGAATCATGACTCTTATATATGAAAAAAACTTGATTGGGATGAAAGAGCCCACCTTATGTGCCCAATAGGTCATCGAAGGAGATTAATTACAAAACTTGGTTAGGTGAAAAAAACACACCTCGTGTGCCCAATAGTGTGGATACTTCGTACCTATAACATGGTTATTAAAAAAATAAAATAAAATCATGATTGGCAAGTGAGTAATCTGTATAGGCAAATTGAAGTCTGAATAAGGATTCTACCAAAAAAAAAAAAAGAGTAAGGAAAGAAAAAGAAAACAATTAAATTATTAAAATAAAATCATTAATACCGAAAACAAATAAATAAAAATTATATATAGAGGGAGCGAGGGATACTGTTCCCTATGCCCACCAACCCTAGAAACTTTAATCTTCCCCCCACTTTTCTCAGGTGTACAATTTGGCCCCTTCTCTCTCCCTCTATTTTTCCCTCCTCTCTTTACAGTCAATTCCGTTCGTTTTTCAGTCCAATACCATTTCTCACACACTCAAAACCCAAAATTCATGTGTTGAGAAAATTAAAAAGAACCTGAAATTTCTTCAATATGGGAAAGTACATGAAGAAATCGAAAATGGGAGGCGACGTTGCAGTGATGGAGGTATCATCTTCCCCTCCACCTCAGTCGTCCTCAATCGGCGTTCGCACTCGAGCCAAAACCCTCGCTCTCCAGAAATCCGACGACAACGACTCCTACCTCCACCTCCGCAGCCGCCGCCTCCAGAAGGTCGTCGTTTCTTCCTCCGCCAAGAAGCCGCCGCCGCCCAAGAGGTCCGACTTTTGCGGCTCCGCTGTGAATTTGAAGCTAATTGACGAGGAGGATAATCTTGAGGCCTCTTTTGGAGAAAATGTTTTGGACCTTGAAGGAAGAGATAGGTATATAACTAACTATATATGCTTTTTTATGTTCACTTTTTTTTTTCCCTTAATTTTTTTTTTTGATTTATGGGTACGATGCTTCCTGCGTTTGAGATTTTGTTTTTTAAGTGTTTTTTTTTTAATTTATTTTTTGTTGATTGTTTTACCCTATTTTTTTTGCTCCTTTTTTCATAGCCCGTTTTGGTTTGTATCGCTTGAGAATTAGTAGATTTTTTACAAATTTAACAGATTAAGAGTGATTATTATTATTATTTGTACATGCATGTAAGTGTGGGTTTTGAATTTTTTTTTAAAGGTATATTCAGTCCCCTACTCTCAAAAGTCACAACTAAAAACTCTATGCTGCTTATTGAGAAGGGAGAATAAATCTAACTATGCCACATGTGGATTCAGTCACTGAATTTTCTTTTTTTGTAGATTTTTTTTTTCTTTTGCCTTTTCAGTGATGACTTTGATTTGATTTTATACTCTTTGAAACCTGAGTGCTGAGGTAAGGGGAAGGTTCCTTATTACCTAAGGGCTGGTCATATTTGCAAACTGTGTGACTTGTGAAAGGTTCTAAAAACTTGTCTGCTACCACTCTGAATGGTTATTTATTACATGCTGTATCTTTCAGGGATTTTGATAATTGCAGATCACTTTTTAATAATTGCACCGCCTCTGATAGAGACATACAATTCATTATTATGAATAAATTTTATTTTCTGCAACCATTGCTTTACATTATTAAATAAATATAGTTAGATAAAAGCAATGACGTGCTATGTACTATTGATTTTGATGTGTAACTATGTTTATTTCCCCACTAGGGAGTTGATAAGTTTTCAATCTTTCTTTATTGAATGGAACCAACCAAATGGTAAATGAATTCTCCAATTAGATTCCTCCAAAATATAAAATCTCCAACTTGAAAATTTGTTGTATTGGTGGATGCTAATTATCTATGCAGATCCATTGCTGACTATTGCTGTTATACCTTGAAGCCATTTGTTATTTCTTAGTTATGTTTCCCTTGAGATTTTGATGAACATAAAAGCTGAGTAATCAGAAGGACAAACTTACATTTTTTTTTTGACAGAAGGATAAACTTACATGTTGATCAGGTGTTTGTGATACTGTTTTTCATTAAAAATGTAATATAGTAGTACTTGTAAAATAATATATCATATTCTTATTGAAAAATAGTATTTAATTTATGAAAAATGTTAACGGGCGTTCGTTAAGATATCAAGAAAAGAAGATTTATATTGAGAATTAGTATAGTTAATATTTAAAAAAATAAAATATTTAATTTACTAATAAAAACTTGTTTTTTATGATTCATCAACTAGTGCCCTGATCCTTAATTTAATGTTTTTTAAAAAATAACACATAAGTTTTACTGTGACTACATCATATTTTTCTCCTCGATTGTCATTTGATCTGCAAGATGCCTATCTGGAGTTTAGCGCTCCATAATGGTTACGCTGAATATTTTTTTTCACTTTATTAATACTGGCAGCAATAACTCTCATGCCTCGTACATGGGGCCTAGTTTCAGACTGAGTTATGCTTATGATATTACACTGTTTAAGTTTGCAGTGAGTGAGAAAGATTTTGGCCATCTCTTGCTTTGTATTTTTTTGTGGTTGAGCCCACCTAGTCAGAGACTGTCCCATGAAATGCCAGTTACTTTTTGGAATAGCAACTTGTCTCTAGTTCTATCCTGAAGAGATTTTTTGGGAAATAATGTTCTGTTTTTCACTTCACTTGAAATTACTTGTTATGCTGTCAGGAGTTAGCATGCAGCTGCTTGTGCTGAAACTTTTGATGATTTTTATGTTTCTGGCCAATTCTTGAATTTTATACTATATATTACTGTCAATGTATTTTGATTTATATTATTTGAACACAAATTTTAGATATCATATGTAATATTGTTATGTTTATTTGTTTTTTATTTTTTTTATATACGTTTCTCGAAAATATGTCAAAAAACAAACAAACGAGACACTGAATGGTATTCCCATTTTATTGTACAAAAATCATTTCTGTTTTTTTATAAAGACTTTTCTGCTAAGAATATTTTATTACAATGTGTTGGTTAAACAGGAGCACAAGGGAAAGCACACCTTGTAGTTTAATAAGGGATTCGAATGCCATTGACACTCCTGGTTCAACCACAAGGCGAAGGTCATCTACTTTCACAAACCAAATAATCCTTGAACACATGCAGATAAACATTCCAACGACTTGTGAGATGGAGGAGTTCTTTGCTTGTGCAGAGAAGCAACAACAAACAATATTTATGGACAAGTATGCTGCCTTTATCTAATTATGAATCTCTGCAAGTCTTGTTATTTGTTTATTTTTTTTAAAGGTCTAAACACACAAAATATGGAGATATTAAATATCAATTTGATTCTCGAGAATTTTAAAAGTTGGTCAAATTAGTCCTTTTTAAAATGATTTTTTGGGACATTTTGGTTTTTATCAAGGACCACTCCCATCGATTTTTGAGATTCTATATTAAATTAGTATTTATCATTTTTCAGGGATCAAATATGTCTCTTTTTTTTTTGTCGGAAACCTGTCTGAGTCTTTACTCTTTATTTTTAATATCACTTTCACTTGGCTTTTTTTCTGTTCTATTTATTAATGCAAGTGTAATGTGCCTTTCTGTATTTGGCAGGTACAATTTCGACGTTGTCAATGATGTACCTCTTCCAGGACGTTACGAGTGGGTCCAAGTACATCACTAAGCTTTAGTTATATGGGATTGGCTCATGGCCTCCCTCCAACTTCTGAATTGATTTCAAGAAGAGCTATTAAAACTTGTAATTTAACAACTAGTAGCAGCTTTAACTAACCAAGTAGATTGCTTGAAGCTCTTTTTCAACAAGAAAAGGGTTAGGACATGTTGGAGCATAGATTTCTAAAATATGGGTAATATGGTGTTTAGTGTTTTTATGATTTGAGGGGGTATATCTAGTTGCTAGGTCATCTTTTCTGTAATTTTCTTAACTTCTGTCTATAATTTGGGAGATGTGAACGATGATATGGAGAACTAATGTAGAGTCTTTCTCTGCCCTCAAGCCCGAAATTCAGGATTCAAACTTTTAATTACTATCTTATGGCATCATGCCTCATCGAGGGAAGCGAATTCCCTGACGTTGCGGCGGCAACGTCAGGTGACTTTGAGCATTATTAGCCGTCGGATCAATCCGACGGCTCAGAAATTGACACCTGGTTTAAATTTTTTTTTTTTAAACAAAGATGAAAAACGTTTCATTTTTCACCAGCTCTGGGCGTTGGCTTCTGGTTTCCACACTCGTGAGGCGAGCCAAGGTTCGCGGGGCGAATCTCCAAAGATGAAAAACGCTTATTTTTTCACCAGCGCTGGGTGCTCCATCACCAGCGCTGGGCGCTCCATCACCAGCGCTGGGTGTTGGCTTCTGGTTTCCACACTCGTGAGGCGAGCCAAGGTTCGCGGGGCGAATCTCTAAAGATGAAAAAGTTTAAGAAACTCGTAACCCCTCTTCCCCATCATGAGAGGCCGTGAACTGGCGAACGGGAAGGAAGGAAGGGCGGATTTGCCACAAAGACGCGGGATGTCGCCATCGTCGCCGCTGCACCGCCGTAGTGCTCCATCGCCGTGCTCCATCGCCGCACTCCGGCCACCGTAAAAGGTAACACATTCTAAGTTTAAAAAGTAGCCATTTTTGTGGTATTTCTTTGATTCTTTGTCTGACTTTAACATTAACTAAAAAATCACATTGATTCCATCAACTTAGACTTAGTTTTCTGGTTTTGTTTATGTTAACATGTTGGCCTTTGGTTCTCTGTTTTCAACTGAATCAATGTTGTTGGCCTTTGGTTCTCTGTTTTCAACTGAATCAATGTTGTTGGTTTTGACCATCCATACAGTGCAGTGCATCTCTTTTCGAAGATGGATGTTTGTTAAGTGTATTATATAGCATATAGCATATTCAACATTTATGGCCTTTTCGAAGATGGCCTTTGCTTATTTGTTTCGCTGCTTATGTCCATGCTTTCACATTCCACAATGAACTCTATTTTCACTTGTTAGGTTCTATGATCAAACATGACAGCTTCAAATATTGATTGGAAGCCAAGGATTGGTATGGAATTTGATAATACCGAGGCGACTTTTGAATTTTGGCGTGCATATAGTGTACATGTTGGCTTTGGAGTTAGAAAACGTTACTCGAACAAGAGAAAAAAAGACGGTATTATATCATCATGTAGGTTTACTTGTTGCAAGGAAGGAGTACGATGAGAAAGACAAGAGAGATGCTTCGTTAAAAAACACGAGCTCGAGACTAGAACCGATTGCAAAGCAAATGTTTCACTTGTATTAAGAAATGGGAAGTTTGTCATCCATGAATTTATAGAGGACCATAACCACCCTCTACAACCTCCAGAGACAACACACATGCTTGCGTCCCACAGAAAGATAACTGAAGTGCAAGCATATGAGATTGATATGGCTGCAGACTGCGGGTTAAGGGAAAAGTCAACATTTCAACTTATGAGCACACATGCGGGACATAGAGCCAATCTTGGATATACACGGGTGGATGTAAGAAATTACCTCATGGCAAGAAGGCAAAGAAGTATGGTGTATGGCGAGGCTGGATGTCTTTTGCAATATTTTCAGCGGCAATTATTAGAGAATCCGTCATTCTTTCATGCATACCAGATGGATATGGAAGAACAAATCACAAATGTATTTTGGTGTGATGCAAAAATGGTGTTGGATTATGGGTATTTTGGTGACGTTGTCTCATTGGATACTACTTATTGTACCAACCGTGCTAATAGACCACTTGCTCTGTTTTCTGGTTTTAATCACTATAGGGGTTCGGTTATTTTTGGTGCAGCGTTATTGTATGATGAAACAGTTGAATCATTTAAATGGTTGTTCGAGACATTCTTACAAGCACACAACAACAAAAAACCTCGTACTATCTTTTTCTTGACCAAGATCGGGCAATGGCCAAGGCACTTGATGAAGTGATGCACGAGACTCGCCATGGTTTATGCACCTGGCACTTGTCGCAGAATGGAATTAAACATCTTGGAAACTTGATGAAGGGCGGAAGTTATTTTTTAAGAGATTTCAAGAAATGCATGTATGACTTTGACACCGTGACTGATTTTGAGACGGCTTGGACCAAGATGATCAACGAGTATAATGTTCATGAAAATAACTGGATTAAATCAGTTTATGCTATAAAAGAAAAATGGGCTTCGTGTTACATGAAAGAAGCATTCACACTTGGGATGCGAAGCACACAACTTAGTGAAAGCCTGAATTCTCACTTTAAGTCTTGTATGAGACCGAATGTGGATATTATCCCAATTCTTCAAACACTTTGAACGGGTTGTTGAGGAGAAGAGAGGCAACGAGTTGACTTGTGAGTATGCATCCTTACATAAGCTTGCAATGTTAAGATATGAGTTGTCACCAATACTAATACAAATGGGAAAAGTGTACACACACACTTGTATTTGATTTGTTCCGAATGAGTTTAAGTTGTTCTTAGCTTCATGCATATCAGTGAGAAATGAGTCTCACTCTTTATGCCAGTATGTCATCAATATGGTCAACCATGAAGGATCCTGGAGAGTATCATATGATCGTGCTACAACCTCAATATCTTGTAGTTGTAGAAAGTTTGAGACATTTGGCATACTTTGTTCACATGCACTGAAAGTGTTTGAAGCACATGATGTTAAGGTCATTCCCGAGAAGTATATTTTAAGAAGGTGGACTAGAGAAGCCCGTTGCGGCGTTGTGCAAGATGTGAATGGAAAGGATGTTGAAGGAGATCCAAAATTAGCTAGCACACGGAGATTTAGACAGCTTGTCTCTAAGTTCATTAGACTGGCAGCCGAGGTGTCGACCTTTGAAGAATACCACAAGCATGTAGATAACAATGTAGATGTCATGTGTAAGCAAATAATGGAACTTCGCTTACAAGCCGGAAACAATGATAGTCCTAACAATGATAACCCCCCATCTGTGATTAATGATGTTATGCAACCGAAGGGATTCAAGCATAGACCTGGCATACTGAGACATAAGCGACAGAAGGGTTGGGTTGAGTGTCAAAACAGTAGGAGAAAAGGACCTCCACCAAGAGGACAACCACGTGGTCAACCATCTCAGGTATATTCCTCAATGAGTATCACTTGTACCAACTACTTGTACTATCATTTGTTTTAACTTTACATAGTTATTTTAGGATAAAGAATTAAGAAATCATCAGCATTGTGAAGTATCTTGTTCGGCACCTCCAAGTTATTAGTCTACTCAAAGACAAGATGATCAATTTAGTTTCACGGCATTTTTGATGGTAATGTCATCTATCTATTTGAAAAAAGTGTTATCCTTACTTTTTTGATAGTGATATGTTGATTAGTTTGTGTTTTTATGTGTAGGCACCTCTTGATGAAACGAACACCACACCATTAGATATCATGTCTTCAATCCCTGATCTACATTGAAAGAATTGAAGCATTGAAGCATTGATCACATTAGATATCATTTTTTGGAACTTTATTTTTTGGTGTTGGTATCTTGATGTATTTTTTGATGGTGATATCTTAGTCCATTTTTTGATATTGATATCATCACATATTACAGCATTTTTGGTGTATTGATACAATTGAAGTTGTTACTCATTATATCATCACATACTTATTTTGCAGTTAAATATCTTTGTTATAGTCAACATGGGCAGCTTGCAAGAAGTAATAGATAAGTCACAGTGGAGATTCGCCCCGCGAACCTTGGCTCGCCTCGCGAGTGTGGAAACCGGAGCCAGCGCCAGATCCCGGTGATGGAGCGCCAAGCCCCAGTGAAGGGGCGCCAGCGCAGGAAGAAGGCGCCCCAGCGCCAATGAGTCGAAAGAAAGCAGTGTTTTGGGCGCCCGGTGCGAGGCCGGGCGCCCGGTTAAACTTTTTTCATCTTTGGAGATTAGCCCCACGAACCTTGGCTCGCCTCGCGAGTGTGGAAAAAGAGCTGGTGATGGAGCGCCAGCGCTGGTGAAAAAATAAGCGTTTTTCATCTTTGGAGATTCGCCCCGCGAACCTTGGCTCGCCTCGCGAGTGTGGAAACCAGAAACCAGTGCCCAGCGCTGGTGATGGAGCACCCAGCGCTAGTGAAAAATGAAGCGTTTTTCATCTTTGTTTAAAAAAAAAAAATTTAAGCCAGGTGTCAATTTGTGAGCCGTCGGATTGATCCAACGGCTAATAATGCTCAAAGTCACCTGACGTTGCTCGCCGCAACTTCAGGGAATTCGCTTCCCTCATCGAGGGCACTTGACAACCACAATGAAAGCCTGAGCAATAATCAAATGAATTTAGGTGAATTCTCCGGTGCCTCCCTAATATTTTGGGTAAAATTTACCCTGTACTTATGGCCCAATCAAACTCTGCTAACTAGTGCCACATGAATTAAAATTTGACATATCATTCTTATATTAGTCAAACTTTCTAGAGGGCATGTTTGTTAAAACAAATAATTTATTTTTATTTTTCATTTCAATTCCTCTCCTCTGCTCCTTCACTCACCTTCGCCCCTCACGTCTTCCATGCTACTTTTGGGAGATCAACGGTGAGTCCCAATAATATACATCAAGTCAATTGTTTCTTGATGTCCATTGATAAGTACTTCCTATATGACAAAATAAACCAAATACACCAAGTTAATACCCACAATAATTCAGATTCGGTAAGGATGAAACTGAAACATGTCTCATGTAGTGAAACGGAATTGGTGGGTGTAACAGGATTGGGACTTCCTTTCCTTGGTATTATGTGAGTAATATATTGAAAAATCAAAGAGTTTAATGGTCTAAAATGAGAGATCTATCCAGGTTGTTTTTGCAGGTCGTAAAACTCGTTTCTCAGCATTCGGGCAAAGAAGGAGAGCCCTTTCCGGAACTTTTCATACTTTATATTTAACTGTGTCAAAAGAAAATATCTATACATGCGTAGCCTGATGGTCCTTGAGGTGGTTTTACCGAAGCAAGGAAGGTGTTCAGTGTTCGATTCTCATGGTTGTCATATTTAGAACTTTTTTTCTTAAAATCAAGCTGAGAATAAAATGAAACTAAGTGGAATGAGATTCGAACCTAAGACTTCGTACAACTCATTGCAAAAAAATCACGAGACTAACCATTAAATCATAGAATCAGAGATCTTTTAATAATATTTAACATATTGTTACTTGTTTTATTTATAATTAAATTTGTATAATGAATTTTTTTTTTGTCACAATTAACAAAAATAATTTCCAAACTATAAAGATATTTTCAATTTCCCTTTATTTTCGATTCTTATATATATATATATATATATATATATATATATATATATATATATATGATATAATATAGAGGTGTTCACGGTCTATTTGATCCAGCTTTATATTAGGAAAAAATGTGAAACAATCAAAATCATAGGTGATGTTACTTTCGAAATCTCATTCTTAGGCGGATGTATAGAGTCAATTATTCATGCCAAAAATCATATATTATAACAAGTCCTCATATAAACATATAATCAACCCAAACACCGAATAATCATAAATTTATGGTATCCAATACAAGAAACACATATAAAAACACAAATTTCTATTTTTAAAAAAATTCTTTCGAATCAATATAGTAGAGGCTATGGTGCCAACCTAGTTGGGATCATCTTCTCTATTGTAATGTCTTTACATGCCTTAACCTTTTATAAAAAAGTATATATATATATATATATATATATATATATATATATATATATATATATATATATATATATATATATATATATATATATATAGTATGCTTGATAATTTTTATTATGAAGAAAACAATTTTAATAAATTCTTATACTAACAATTTTATACGCTAAACCTACTATCAAATTAAGCTTTGTAGAAAAAAGATTACATTGAAATCTTAGTATATGTTACATCACCCATTGATCAGTATCACCTATTAATTTATTTGAGAATATATATATATATATAATATCATAAATGTAAGCCTGTTAATTACAAAATAATCAATATATCATTTTATCGTGTGTTAGTTACTCTATCTAATTAATTTGTTATACAAAATTATGCATAATTACTATATAATCATATTTCCATACAATTATACATATAGATCAATAAACAATTATTTAATCAAAATTTACCTTATGTCTCTCTAGCATCAAAGCCATATATCCATTGATACGCTCATAATAACAAGTAATCTCTTAGAAATTTGTGAATGAACTATTGTGGTGGCATATATTCACTTCAATTAATGAAATTTAAATATTAGATACTATTTTTCCAAAAATAATTAAATATTAATTAATAATTATTTTAATTATATTGAGGTACATGGATACGGAACTATCCTAACATATTTAATGAATGTCTTATAACAAATAATTTCAATTTACCCATATGATATAATATCATTATTTATTAAAACTAGTGTATGGACCCGTGCCATGCAGGGAATTATGCTACTTTTTTAGGATTTCATCAAAAATTATGTAATTGTTAATTTCAGGATTTTATTTTAATTTTTGTTGTTGGAAATTATATACCAAAAATTATTGATTTTAAGGTTAATTATGCTGAAATATTTTAAAATGTTATGTAAGATATAAAAGATAAATCTTCATATAAGTTTAATTATAAGATTTTTTGTAATATATTTGATTTATAAATCATCTCTCTTAAAAATTAATTTGATATATTTTTACTCTTCCTCCTGCAAGTTAACCACTTTAAGAAAATATATTTATCTATCATGTGTGTCTACTCTCTGTTCAAAATCTATTTGATTTATTTTTTACCTTTTCCCCGTGCAAGTTAGCAATTTTAGGAAAATATATTTATGTATCGTATTATTTTTCTTCTTCTCTCTTAAAAATTTATTTGATTTATTTTTTCTCTTTGTCCGGTGCAAGTTAACCTTTTTTAGAAAATATATTTATCCATTCATATTTTTTCTCTTTTATCTTGAAAATTTAACAAATTTTTTTAAATATTTATCTCTTACAAATTTATTTGATTTATTTCATTTCTTCCCCCGTGCAAGTTAAAAATTTAAAAAAAATATATTTGTCTATAATATTATCTTTTTCCTTCTCTCTTAAAAATTTATTTGATTTATTTCTTCTCTTTTCCCATGCAAGTTAACATTTTTTAGAAAATATATTTATCTATTCGTAGTTTTTTTCTTATCAGTTGAAAATCTATTTGATTTATTTCTACTTTTTTTCGTGCAAGTTAACATTTTTTAGAAAATATATTTATCTATCACATTTTTCTCTATCTTGAAAATCCATTTAATTTACTTGTTATTTTTTTTGTTCGAGTAAACCATTTTTAGAAAATATATTTATTATCATATTATTTTTCTTCTCTTTTGAAGATCTATTTAATTTAATTCTCCTCTTATCTCGTGCAAATTAACTATTTTTAGAAAATATATTTATCTATCAACAAAAATAAAACCTTTCCCGCCACCTTCAAAGAGAAGGCAAAATCTCTCTCTCTTTGCAATTCTTCGAATTTTCTTATCTCTCTCTCTTTGCAATTCTTTGAAATTTCTTCGATCTAATGAATTCTCCAAGCTAATTTTCTGACGTTTCTTTCTACTTTTTAATCACCTCTTGCCTCCTTCTCCAACAACTACAAAGAAGATCAAGAAAAAAGCAAAGAGTCAAAAGAAATTAAAATCAATAAATTTAAGATGAGCAAGGGAAGAAAAATAGTTTGGAATGGAAAAGAAACAAAAATATGACGAAAAAATGAGAGAAGCAGAAACACCAAGAAGGAAGATATCACCTCCCGTACATGAAACTAATGTGTGAAATGCATTATCGAGTTTGCTTTTATTTGCTTTTATACACATGTCCATGTATTGCTTTGGTTTGAATTTGAAATAGGTGTGTTTTAATGCTTTGAAATTATTTCCTTATATAATTGATTTGCTTCAATTACTTTTATTTACTTTCAATTGAAATTTCGGCTTCTGTTGATTCACTTGAATATCTGATTTGCTTTTATTGGCTTTTGTCAATTTGAAATATATGTATTTTAATGCATTAAAATTTTGGTCTCTATTGATTCACTTGAATATCTGATTTGCTTTTATTGGCTTTTATCAATTTCACTCCTTCATAGTGGAATGATTTGAATTTGAAATATATTTATTTTAATGCATTAAAATTCTTTCTTTCTTTAACTGATTTGCTTTTATTTGCCTTCAATTGAAATTTCTCTTCTCTATTGATTTACTTGATTATCTGATATGTCTTTATTTTCTTTTATAAATTTCAAAATGTCATTGTGGATTGATTTAAATTTGAAATATGTGTTTTAAAGCATTGAAATTCTTTCCTTTTCTAGGAAACAAATTTATTGTAATTGCATTCTGAAAAAAAAATTCAATAACATAATAAATACGTATTAATGCTACTTGGAATCTATTTATGTCAAGAATCCTTGCCAAAAAAATTTAGGTTTGTAACCAGACCATAGAGACACGAAGCATGATAACTCGACACGTGTAAACCAAACCTTGAAACTGTCTCTGGAAGCGACACCTGTAAATCCAAACATGTGAGGACATTCTCAAATGTATATTATATAGATACGTATTAATGCTATTTGGAATCTATTTATGTCAAGAATCCTTGCCAAAAAAATTTAGGTTCGTAACCAGACCACAGAGACACGAAACATGATAACTCGACACGTGTAAACCAAACCTTGAAACTGTCTCTGGAAGCGACACCTATAAATCTAAACATGTGAGGACATTCTCAAATATATATTATATAGATATAGACATAGATTTGAAATATGTGTTTTAAAGCATTGAAATTCTTTCCTTTTCTAGGAAATAGATTTATTGTAATTGCATTCTGAAAACAATTTCAATAACATAATAAATACGTATTAATACTATTTGGAATCTATTAATGTCAAGAATCCTTGCCAAAAAAATTTAGGTTCGGAACCAAACCATAAAGACCTTGAAATTGTCTCTGGAAGCGATAGCTGTAGATCCAAATCTGTGAGGACATTCTCAAATGTATATTATATAGATATAGATTAAGAGGAAGTTAAAATTAATTTTATAATTTAAAATTTATTTTTCATAACCTTGAGCGAAAAATCATTTATGAGATAAATTAAAATTAAAATTGATTTTGATTGTTTCGCATTTAATTTTCCTAATATAAAGCGGGATCAAATAGATCGTGAACACCTCTATATTATATCTTATATATAAGTATCAAAAATAAAGGAAAATTGAACATATATTTATAGTTTGAAATTTATTTTTGTTAATTGTGACAAAAAAAGAAGAAGCATTCATTATACAAATTTAATTATAAATGAAACAAGTAACAATATGTTAAATATTATTAAAAGATCCCTAATTCTATGATTTAATGGTTAGTCTAGTGGTTTTTTGCACTGAGCAGTCAAGTCTTAGGTTCGAATCCCGCTTCAATAAAACCACCTCAAGGACCATCACGCTACGCAAGTATAGATGCTTACTTTTGACACAGTTAAATATAAAGTATGAAAAAAAAAAGTTCCGGAAGGGGCTCTCCTTCTTTGCCCGAATGCTGAGAAACGGGTTTTACGACCCGCAAAAACGACCCGGATAGATCTCTCATTTTAGATCATTAAACTCTTTGATTTTTTATATTACTCACATAATACCAAGGAAATGAAGCCCCAATCCCGTTACACCCACCAATTCCGTTTCAACTACATGAGACATGTTTCAGTTTCATTCTTACCGAATCTGAATTATTGTGAGTATTAACTTGGTGTATTTGCTTTACTTTGTCATATAGGGAGTACTTATCAATGGACATCAAGAAACAATTGACTTGATGTATATTATTGTGACTGACCGTTGATCTCCTAAAGAGTAGCATGGAAGACGTGAGGGGCGAGGGTGAGTGAAGGAGCAGAGGAGAGGAATTAAAATGAAAAATAAAAATAATTTATTTGTTTTTACAATCATGCCCTCTAGAAAGTTTGACTAAGATAAGAATGATGTGTCAAATTTTAATTGATGTGGCACTAGTTGGCAGAGTTTGATTGGGCCATGTATGCAAGGTAAATTTTTTCCAAAATATTGGGGAGGCACCATAGAATTCACCATGAATTTATTCCAAATCTAAATTACATATCTCTTTAAAAATAAAATGGATTCTGATCTCCTTCCTTTCCGTGTCTGCAGTAAGGAAAATGAGAGTGGGAGGAGAGAGAAAATAGAGAGAATGGAGATGATATGGATGGATTGAGAGAATCCAAACATCTTTAAAAAAGACATTTTTGCTAGAGTCGATCAATTTAGCTTGATTATATAGAAATGATTTATTTAGCGAATAAATAAGGGTTATTAGATCAATTTATAAAATTCGGATTGTACATGTTATATTAAATCAAACATGTATTTGTAGGTTTCTAAAAAAAAAAAAGTGAATTTGTAGATTAGAAGATATGTTTTTTAAAATAATGAATCAATCCGTATGCTAATTCATACAATCAATGTACATGTATGTATGTGTCTCTATAGATATAAATGTGTGTTTTTTTTTTTTGAAGACAGATATAAATGTGTTAAAATCTCAAATTAAACTTTAATATATTGGTGTAGTACATTACCAAAAAAAAAATATTGGTGTAGTACAAGATGAATTCAAACTCAAATGAAATGTTTTTCTTATATTATTGTTTTTGAGTTGGTTTAAATTCAAAACTATTTCTTTTTAAATCAAATCAAGGATTCAGGTCTAAACAAGATTAAAATGATATTCTCGTAAAATATCAATGGTTATTATTAAATTTGATTGGGTAGCATTTTTCTACTGTTTAAATCAATGGTGATGATCTTATATTGATTTAATGAAGCTAATTTAGATTGAAAATCTATAAATAGAGATCAAATTAATGTGAACATGTTCAGTTTGCTTTTTAATTTTAAAAAAAAATTGTTTGGTACATATTTCAAGAGTAACCACTTCCAGATAAAAAATTATATCGTTTATACCACATTTCTAATATATCAATAAAAATATGTATCTCAGAGAAAGAAAAAGAGAAAGTACTATCTTATTTGGTTGTTTCTATTTTTTTTCCTATATAGTGCTTCAATTTGTGTAATCTTCATAAGAGAGGCTGATCCAATTTTGTTTTTGAGAGAAACACAGTGAAAAGAGTTTTTGTGATTTGATAAAGAATTTTCTCTAGGAAAAAAATAGAGTTTTTCTTTCGCTCAATATCATTGCACAAGTTTTAGGGAAGTAATATGTGAAGAGCGCTCTGAAATATAAATGTTTCAAGCACCCCCGGACAAGCTTGGGCTTGATAGTAACTAAATCCCTTGAAGAGGTTCTCGGGGATTAAATGTAGGTCCTAAATCGGGATAAATCTAAGTTTGCACTTTTCTATACCTTAAACTTTTTATATTCAGTTTCTGCATTATATCATGTGTTATCGATCATTGATTTTATAAAGTTTATTGTTTTGCATTGAAAAACATATTTTGGCTTTGTAACAAACAAGCATCATCTAAAAAAGTTTCTAAACAATCCTAGAAGAAAAGCTTATCTCAATTCACACCCTCGTGATACTAGTTAATGAATAATCTAGAAATTTCCCTGCATCCACTTTTGGATCAAACTTTTTAAGGTTTTCCTTTTTACTATTCATCACAAAGAATTTACAACAAAAAACATGCAAATGAGAAATGTTGGGTTTTCTATCTTTGTATAACTGAGAGAGTTTTTTCCTTCAATGTTGGCCTTATCAAAACTCTATTTAGAACATAGCAAGCTATGCTTGTAACATCCTAAAATTCTAATATAATTAATTTGATGAAAAATATATTAAGTTATTAAAAAAATATAGTGTAAATAAAAATATAATTAAGAGGTCTAGTGTAAAGAATATATAATATAAGGATTTATTGAAATTACTCAATTATTATAAATAAAGAATACAAAATTTACATATATATATATATATATATATATATATATATATATATATATATATATATTGTACAGGGATGATAAACCTAAGCACACCTTATTGATTTTTGTCATTTACCAAAAGCAAATTAGAAAGTTGTTTTAAAATAAATAAATAAATAAAAAAGAAAAGAACGAAAGCCCTATATTTCACTAGGGTACATGCGCACAATATACATATATACTCTAGTAACTGCGTTAGAATTAGAACGCCGCACAGTGTATTTGAGACGCTGCCGCATAGTGAGTTTAGGAAGGGAGAGGCTCATGAGATGCGTTTCGTATCTTTGACATGGCAACCGTAGCAGTGAAGGGAAGAAGATTTTTTTTAGAGAAGCACTAAGTTTGTTATAAATAATTTTTAGAGTGTTTTGGAGGTCTTCGAGAGATGAGTAACAATACTTTTTGTGAACTCTTTCCATGGTATAATTGTTTGTATGTGTGTGGAAGGTTTTACCTTATAGGTTTTTTTTGGAATTTGAATTGAATATATGAATGATGTCACCAACCTAAATTTTAAAATCGGGGGTTTTCAATTAAAACAAAAATTTGTTAAATTAAGTATTTGCTCTTGTTATTGATGGCATGCGATACATGATAGATATTTGTATTAGTTGAATGATATGCTTAATGACATATGTTATGTCTTGATGTTCGTGATTGTCATAGTGTAGTTATAAAATTACTTGATGACATGATATGAGTCTATTTGGTATGCATGATAAGATTAAATATTTAATTTATTGTAAATGAGTTGTTACATGTATGAGACATGAAATTTGAGCCTTACGATGAGTTGTATGATATTTGCTACAACACCACCTACGATAGGGGTATCGAAGAGTAATACCGCCTTAATGGGGTATCGAAAGTAACATCGCCATGTGATTGGGATGTGGAAAACGAGCAATACCACCTAAAAAGGGGTATCGAAAGTAACACCGCCACATGCTGGGGTGTCGAAAAGGGAGAAATACCGCCATGTGCACATGGGAGGTATCGAAATAGAAATGTCCCCGACAGGAGGGAGACATCGAAACACTCCTCATGAGTAGGGGTGGGCAATGGGATGCCATTGTCGTGTGATGTATGAGATTTATGGCATGCCGGCAAGAGACCAATCTAAGTATGAGGTCTCCGAGCCACTTGGATTAAAGTTGAAAATTACATGGTTTGTGATTAATTTAGAATTCATTTGGCATGTGGAAGGTGATGCCTTGAGATGAGTTGTTCTTATGTTATATGCTTTTGAATTGATGAAATTATTATTGTTGTTAAAAGTATTTAATTTTGTATATATTATCTTGGAAAATTAGCGGATACCATGGACAGTTTTTCCGGTTACCACACCGGCTGAGAACAATACTATTTTCGAAAATATTTTATAAAACTGTATTGTTGATCACTGGGATTTTATATCTCATTATAAGTGTTGTTTTCAGAGACCGAGGACATCGATGTTGAGGACCCAGAGATCTGAGGAGTCATCTTTTTTATTGCCTAGTTGGTTAATAATGTAGTATGGTTGAGAGTATTATTCTGTCTACGTTCTTTGGTTTAAGTATTTTTTTTCTCGGATTGTAATTAGGCGTCCCGGTTTTGAGGCTTTTGGTTTTTATTTATTATTCGAACGTATGGATTTATATTTATATTCATTACTTGGATACTTTATTACTATATTATTTAATATGAGGTATTTTTAGACTTTAAATATTTAAGAATTTTTTTTATGAGATTTATGTTTTAATTAAATGTTTTAAAGGATTTTTATTGATTTTATCTTGAGATTACTAATGTAACAAAGTGCGTTACATTTATGGTATCAAAGTAATTCGATTCTAAATCGGACTGTGGTAGTGGGGCTTTTTCAAAAACAAAACTTGGGCGCATATGATGCTTGTTAGAGTTATAATTCTGCATTCTATTCTTTTGGATATTGGACTTGATCAACCCACTGTTTGATTGGTGGTATACATATTATGGTAGCGAACAGGCGAGGGAGAAATGATGCACTTGTAGCGACTTTGGCTCGAATGCCTAGAGTTATGCAGGAGCAGATGGAGACTCTCCGTCAGATGAGGGATAATGGGGACGTGCTTAATGTGGTACCGGTTGCAGCTCCAGATCCACAGTACAGGGGTCTGTCAGAGTTCAGGAATAATAATCCGCCATCTTTTCGAGGGACCATCGATCCTATTGAGGCATAGGAATGGTTACTGAAATTAGAGAAGATCTTCCGGGTCATGGGGTGCTCTGATGCTCAGAAGGTGGATTTTGCTACCTATATGTTAGAGTCAGATGCAGAGCACTAGTGGAACTGTGCCAGGGGCGGGTTGCTTGCTTTGGGTGCCCCTATCACGTGGGACATATTCAAGGAGGTATTTCTGGAGAAGTACTTTCCGCACAGTGTCCGGATACAGAAAGAGATGGAGTTTCTACATCTTCGTCAGGGGAGTATGACGGTGGTGGAATATGTGGCCAAGTTTGAGAGTCTTGCAAGGTTCTCTACACAGGTGAGGGATAATCCTGATGGTCCATGGAAAGAGATTAAGTTCGAGCAGGGTTTGAAGCCAAAGCTGTAGAGTCTTATTGGGCTCCTAGAGATTTGAGACTATCCCACTTTAGTGAACAAGTGTAGGGTGGCGGAGCAGAATATGCAAGTTGTGCTGGCTGAGAGGTCGAAGGAGAAGAGCTTCAGTGACGACAAGAGGTTCCATGGGAAAGGGGGTAAATTCCATAAGAGCCTACGACCCGTGCCTACAATCACGAAGGGTAAGCAGGTTCAAGGTGCTCAAGGTGAAAAGGGGACTGCATGTTACAAGTGTGGGTGGCATGGAGATCGTGTGTGCCCCGCGGCACAAACCACTTGCCACAAATGGGGGAAGATGGGACACTTTGCGAGGATGTGCAAGTCAGGAGGATAATCTAAAACCAGATCACTGAACCACGGAAGGGTCTTTACCATCCAAGGAGAGGAGGTGAAGGAGTCCGACGGTTTGATCCAAGGTAAGGGCTTTATTAAAGGTCATGATGTTATCATATTGTTCGATTCGGGAGCAACACATTCATTCATTTCATTTAAATGTGCTCAATTCTTAGAGTTACCTGTTACTAAACTGTCATATGATTTGTGTTTCTACTCCTGCTAAAGATAGATTGATTACTTCTTGCCTGCCTGCAATGTCCTTTATTGTTTCAAGACCTGACTTATATTGTTGATTTGATATGTTTACCTATGTGTGGTCTAGATATTATTTTGGGCATGGACTGGTTGTCTCGTAACAATGCTATTATTGATTGTGCTAGTCGAACTATTTCTTCCATTCCACAATCCATGTCTGTTGACTCTCCTAGGACAGAACATCTTATCTTTGCTGCCTCATGTCATAAGTGCTTAGTTGAGGGAGCTCAGGGATATATACTTCTCTTTTCTGCTAAGGTAGAGGCTGAAAGTGATATAGCGGCGTTGCCTATTGTGTGAGTTCCGAGATGTGTTTCCTAAGGATGTCTCTAGTTTACCTCTAGATAGAGAGATTGAGTTTACCATAGATCTAGTACCTGGGAGTGGACCTGTATCAGTAGCACCCTATAGGATGGCACCTCTAGAGTTGAGCAAGCTCAAGAAACAGATAGAGGATATGTTACAAAACAGGTTTATTAGGCCTAGTGTGTCACCTTGGGGAGCACCAGTGCTACCAGTGAAGAAAAAAGATGGGAGTATGAGGTTGTGTGTTGATTATAGGCAGTTGAGTAAGGTAACCATCAAGAACAAATATCCCTTGCCTAGGATAGACGACCTCTTAGATCAATTAAGGGGAGCGTCAGTATTTTCCAAAATAGATCTAAGATCGGGATACCATCAAATTAGAGTTAGAAGCGAGGACATCCCTAAGACAGCCTTCAGGACAATGTATGGGCACTATGAGTATGTAGTGATGCCCTTTGGTGTGACCAACGCCCCATCCGTTTTCATGGACTACATGAATCGGATCTTTAGGACATTTTTGTACAGGTTTGTGGTGGTGTTCATAGATGATATTTTAATATACTCTAGGACACCATAAGAACATGGAGAACACTTCTTAAGGTTGGTGTTGCAGATCTTGAGGGACAAGCGTCTTTATGCCAAACCAGAGAAGTGTGAGTTTTGGCTAGACAAGGTAAAGTTTTTAGGCCACACAATCTCAAAGGATGGTGTAGCGGTTGATTCCTTTAAAGTTGATGCGGTGTTGGGATGGGAACAACCTAAGATAGTAACCGATGTGAAAAGTTTCTTAGGCTTAGATGTTTACTATAGGAAGTTCATAGAGGGGTTCTATAGACTAGCCTTACCTTTGACCAAGTTGACTAGGAAAGGGAAACCTTTTGTGTGGGATCAGGAGTGTGAGGACGGGTTCCAAGAGCTTAAGAGGATATTGGTGTCATCACCAGTCTTAACTATACCGGATCCCTTAGTGAGTTTTGTGGTTTACTGCGATGCGTCTAAGAATGGCTTGGGATGTGTCTTGATGTAGGAGGGCAAGGTGGTAGCATATGCCTCTAGACAGCTTAGGCCACATAAGGGGAATTACCCTACCTATGACCTAGAGCTAGCGGATGTGGTTTTTGCCCTTAAGATTTGGAGGCATTACCTTTATGGGGCAAAGTTTAAAGTTTTTAGTGACCATAAAAGCCTTAAATATCTGTTCGACCAGAAGGAGTTGAACATGAGACAACGAAGGTGGATGGAGTTCCTTAAGAACTATGACTTCGAGTTGAAGTACCATCCGGGAAAAGCCAATATGGTGGTAGATGCTTTGAGTAGGAAGTCCCTACACATGTCGAGCTTAATGGTGCAAGAGCTGAACCTCATGAAAGAGTTTAGGGACATGAATCTGGAGGTGTTGGATGTGCCCTTAAATATCTTAAGTTTGAAGTTGAATAAGTTGGAAATTAATAGTGACCTTAGAGATGAGATTAGGCGGGAACAACTTTTAGACCAGGAGTTGCAGTCTCGGTTGGGACAAGAGGGTTATGAGTTGTCTGTTGATGGACTAACGAAGTTTAAGAATAGGATCGTGGTTCCTAAGGAGGGGAGCCTTAGAGAGAAGATATTAGAGGAATCTCATAAGGGAAAGTTCACCATACATCCTAAAATAACTAAGATGTACCAAGACCTTAAGTGGATGTATTGGTGGCCAGGAATGAAAAAGGATGTGGCTAGCTTCGTAACTAGGTGTTTAGTGTGCCAAAAGGTTAAGATAGAACATCAGAAGCCTTCGGGGTTGTTGCAGTCCTCAGAGATTCCAGAATGGAAGTGGGAGAGAATTTCTATGGACTTTGTGATGGGGTTACCTAAGACGCGTTTGGGCTTAGACGCCATTTGGGTGATTGTGAATAGGTTGACCAAGTCTGCCCACTTCTTGCCAATTAAGGCAACCTATAGCTTAGACAAGTTGGCATACCTTTATATCAAGGAAATAGTCAAGCTTCATGGGATACCCAGATCCATAGTGCCAGATAGCAACCCTAGGTTTACCTCGAGATTTTGGAGAGCTTTTCAGCAAGCCTTTGGGACTAAGTTGAACCTTAGCACGGCCTATCATCCCCAAATGGACGGTTAGTCAGAGTGGACCATTCAGACCCTTGAGGACATGCTTAGAGCGTGTGTCTTGGATGAAGGAGGGAGTTAGGATAGGTTCCTACCTCTCATTGAGTTTGCGTATAACAATAGTTATCACGCTAGTATAGGCATGACACCCTATGAGGTCCTATATGGGAGAAAGTGTAGGTCCTTATGTTGGTGTGAGGTAGGTGGAAAACCTTGATAGGACCTGAATTGGTCCAGGAAACCTGAGAGAATCAAAATGATTAGGGAGAGGATGTGCATGGCGCAAAGTAGACAAAAGAGCTATGCCGACAAAAGGAGAAAGCCTCTAGAATTCCAAGAAAGTGAGCATGTATTTTTGAGAGTCACTCCTAAGACGGGGGTAGGGAGGTCGATGAAAGTCTACAAGCTAAATCCTCTTTTCATGGGACCTTTCCAAATCCTTAAAAGAGTCGGGCTTGTTGCTTATCAATTGGCTCTTCCGCCACGGTTGGCAAACCTTCATGATGTTTTCCATGTGTGTCAACTCAGAAAATATGTGCCTGATGAATCTCATGTGATAGCTCCTAAGTTTGTACAATTGAAGGATAATTTGATCTATAACCCAAAACCTAGTCAAATCATGGACAAAAGCACTAAGACTCTGAGGAACAAGACAATTCCATTGGTGAAAGTGTTATGGGAAGGATTGACTCATGAGGAAGCCACTTGGGAGATGGAGGAGGACATCGTTCGTCAATACCCAAATTTTATTATCTAAGTTATGGTAACATTTTAGTTTCGAATATGACATATGTTAAAATAAATGCGTGAGTATGAGGCGAATTTTGGGGACGAAATTCTTTTAGGAGGGGAGAAAATGTGACATCCTAAAATTCTAATATAATTAATTTGATGAAAAATATATTAAGTTATTAAAAAAATATAGTGCAAATAAAAAATATAATTAAGAGGTTTAGTGTAAAGAATAGATAGTATAAGGATTTATTGAAATTACTCAATTATTATAAATAAACAATACAAAATATAAATATATATATATATATATATATATATATATATATATATATATATATATACATGTTGTACAGGGACGTTAAACCTAAGTACACCTTATTGATTTTTGGCATTTACCAAAAGCAAATGAGAAAGTTGTTTTAAAATAAATAAATAAAAAAGAAAAGAATGAAAACCCTATATTTCACTAGGGTACATACGCACAGTATACATATATACTCTAGTCACTGTGCGTTAGAATTAGAACGCTGCACGGTGTATTTGAGACACCGCCACATAGTGAGTTTAGGAAGGGAGAGGCTCATGAGATGCGTTTCGTATCTTTGACATGGCAACCGTAGCGATGAAGGGAAGAAGATTTTTTTTAGAGAAGCATTAAGTTTGTTATAAATAAATTTTAGAGCGTTCTGGAGGTCTTCGAGAGGTGAGTAACAATACTTTTTGCGAACTCTTTCCATGGTATAATTGTTTGTATGTGTGTGGAAGGGTTTACCTTATAGTTTTTTTTTTTGGAATTTGAATTGAATATATGAATGATGTCACCATCCTAAATTTTAAAATCGGGGGTTTTCAATTAAAACAAAAATTTGTTAAATTAAGTATTTGCTCTTGTTATTGATGGCATGAGATACATGATTGATATTTGTACTAGTTGAATGATATGCTTGATGACATATGTTATGTCTTGATGTTCGTGATTGTCATAGTGTAGTTATAAAATTACTTGATGACATGATATGAGTCTATTTGGTATAATGATAAGATTAAATATTTAATTTATGGTAAATGAGTTATTACATGTATGAGACATGAAATTTATGCCTTATGATGAGTTGTATGATATTTGCTACAATACCACCTATGATCGGGGTATCGAAGAGTAATACCGCCTTAATGGGGTATCGAAAGTAACATCGCCATGTGATTGGGATGTCGAAAACGAGCAATACCACCTAAAAAGGGGTATTGAAAGTAACACCGTCACTTGTTGGAGTGTTGAAAAGAGAGAAATACCACCATGTGCACATGGGAGGTATCGAAATAGAAATGTCTCTGACAGGAGGGAGACATCGAAACACTCCTCATGAGTAGGGGTGGGCAATGGGACGCCAATGTCGTGTGATGTGTGAGATTTATGACATACCGGCAAGAGACCAATCTAAGTATGAGGTCTCCGAGCCACTTGGATTAAAGTTGAAAATTACATGGTTTGTGATTAATTTAGAATTCATTTGGCATGTGGAAGGTGATCCCTTGAGATGAGTTGTTCTTATGTTATATGCTTTTGAATTGATGAAATTATTATTGTTGTTAAAAGTATTTAATTTTGTATATATTATCTTGGAAAATTAGCGGATACCATGGGCAGTTTTTCCGGTTACCGCACCGGCTGAGAACAATACTATTTTCGAAAATATTTTATAAAACTGTATTGTTGATCACTAGGATTTTACATCTCATTATAAGTGTTGTTTTCAGAGACCGATGACATCGCTGTTGAGGACCCAGAGATTTGAGGAGTTATCTTTTTTATTGCCTAGTTGGTTGATAATGTAGTATGGTTGAGAGTATTATGCTGACGACGTTCTTTGGTTTACGTATTATTTTTCTCGGATTGTAATTAAACGCCCGGGTTTGAGGCTTTTGGTTTTTATTTATTATTCGAACGTATGGATTTATATTTATATTCATTACTTGGATACTTTATTACTATATTATTTAATATGAGGTATTTTTAGACTTTAAATATTTAAGAATTTTTTATGAGATTTATGTTTTAATTAAATGTTTTAAAGGATTTTTATTGATTTTATCTTGGGATTACTAATGTAACAAATGGCGTTACAATGCTTACATTATCGGCCCAAAATATTGTGGCAAATTTGACTCATTCAACAAAGTTTTTATTATCTCCTCAAGAGATTTATTTTTTATTTCATCAACCCATTTGGTTGCGATGTTCTAGGAGCATAAAAGTTATGTTGGATGTTATTTTCTTCACAGAGTTTCAAATTCTTCCCCTGATCATTTTATTAAATGCTTTATTTTTGTTTGCTAGAAAGTAAGTCCATCTATATCTGGAATAGTTCTCAACAATCCATCAAAACTTTTGATTCTTGATAGAGCAAACAAATCGATATGTAAAAGTTGTAAAGGGCTATTTGTTGAAAAAACACATTGTTAGGTTTAAAAGACATTACTACATATTTTCCATTTTGACATACATCACTAATATAATCTTTTACATATTTCATTTTTTTAAAAACCAAGTTACTAGTTCTTTTGAATGTGAGCTATTTTACGATTTCATAACCAATTTTCTTCTTCTTTAGGGCTTGTTTGTGAGGGAAAGGCTTTAGTAAAAAGAATGGGAAAAGGGATGAGAGAAGGGAAGATAAGCCTCCAACCCCCCCACCCACAAAACCCTCATTTAGTTCATTTTTTAGTTCCCCAAATTGGAGGATTTTGATTCTTTTGTTAAAAAATAAACCCCATACAAGATGGGGGAGTATCCTACCCTTCCCCCATCCTTTTCCCCAGGGACGGACCTACCTTGAACACAATGGGGGCAGTTGCCCCCACAAAGTATTTTTTTTCTTTTTAAGTTGTGAATAAATTTGTGTTACCCCCACTAAAAAATAAATGTTGGCCCCATTGGGTTATAACCTTATTCTACATCACACTTTTTGAATTTATTTTTAATTTGCATTTGATAAAAAAATATGTCGGGAATTACTAATGAGTTGTCTCAAGCAATGCAAAGAAGTGGTTAAGATACTGTAAATATTATGATATTAGTCGGAGTCAAAGAAAAGATTGCAAAGTATGAGAGATGATAGTTGACATAATTTCCTCAATGAAGTATATCATTGTTTTGTTAGAACCAAAATATATTGTCATTTCAAATATGGATGATGCATTCATGAAATTACAAGGTAGATCAAGGCGTAAACGTGAAAAATTTTCGACCTTGCATTACTTTCAAGTTGACATATTTTATCAAGTGATTGATAGACAACTCCAAGAGTTTAATATTAGATTGTGAACACTAAATTGCTTATTCGTGTGGCAAGCGTTAAATTGTTTGACTCGACTTTATCCATCAAAATTTTCTTTTATGAAACTTGTGGGGCTTGATAGCCAACTTAAAAATTATATTAGAGATGGTGTTCCAATGAACAATTTCCTAATTTAAATGAGAATAGTGATCTTTGAGAAATGTTGATAAAAACTAGGAAACATATTACATATCCAATAGAAAGCATATTGTATATCCGATATTTTATCGCTTATGCATTTATATATTATTTTTTATAAAAATATTTATATGACATGATTTTGCCCCTACTAATCAAAATTTATGGGTCCGTCCCTGCTTTTCCCCATCTTCCTCTCAAAGTCTTTCCTTCCCTTCTCCTCTAAAACTCACAAACAAGCCCTTAGTGATTAGGTAACATGCTTCATTGTAATGTAATGGCTATTTACTAATATGGTCAATTTGGATTCTGATAACAGAGAAAATAATAATGCACCTTGAATATAACACATGCAATATTCAAGCATAATGGATCAATCTCCTCAAAATTTAAGCCTGCTCTTGATTTTCTCACGAGTAATTATTATTTGTACTTTGGAGGGTAGAAGTCAATATGAAGTATAGAATTTCTAAAAGGAGATTCTTTTTATAAAAAAAAGCATTGAGACATTATCAATAAAGTTTAATTGGTAAGTATTATCAATGTAAGATTTTTTTTTACAGTGTCAATCAGTTATAAAACGTGGTATCAATGAATTTTAAGATAGTTAAATATTTTAAGTGATTTTTGACAATTTATGATTGATTAATGATTGATAGTGTAAAAAAATTTACATTGATAATACATACCAATTAAATTCTTATAAATAAATATTTAAAGTGAAAACATTTAAACAATATGTAGTTTTATACTTCTACATTTGTGTGAAATAAAACTAGTCAAAAAAAACTTTGAAAAGAATAAGAGTTTAATTATTATGCACTATCAGTATAAATTTTTTATACTGACAACCAATCACAAATCATAGTATGAGTGACTTTTTTTTGGGTAAACAAAGGGGCAAAACGCCCAACACAACAAAAAACTAGACCATAGGAACTGAAGTTGACATAGGGAAACACAAGAAGGGGGTTGAATTGTGTTTCTTAACAGTTTTTCGAAAAAGCATTTTTTCAAACACTTTTACAAGCAACCAATAAAAGCAACATGCAAACAGGAAAACCTTTTTAAAGAGTTAATAAACAAAGATTCAAAAACCCCACAGTTAGTATAATAAAAAAATGTAAAAGATAAAGGTTAGAAGATTCACACAAGTATTTTATCCTGGTTCACTCTCTTCCAACTAAGAGATACGTCCGGTCCTTTCTACCTGAAGGTTTTATCCACTATTCTCCAAATAGATTACAAGTATTCAACACCTCTTCAGGCTACAAGTATTCTTTCTCTACCAAGTCTCTTCAGGCTCTAACTCTAACAAAGAGATTAACTGGTTTGATCTAAGAACTCACTATGTGTGAGGATTTAAAAGTTTAAGATCAGCAAGTTTTACAAGTAAACTTGTTTTATAATTTCAATAACGTTTTTGCACTTTGATATCAAAGCTTGTGTATATGTTCTTGTATATATATATCTCTCTTTTCTGTTGAAGTTCTTCAAGTATTTATAGATGAAGTGCTTCTCTGCCTTGATCTTCTTCAATGGTCTTCAAATTATATCCGTTTAGACATAGCATTAAATGCTTGGATCCGTTGTGACTGATAACTTGATATGCTTCATGGAGAAGTGCTCTTGTTTATCAGAGGAATGCTCAAAGTAGAGCCGTCACTTCCCTGTTGTACCGAAAGTTACTTTCTGACTTTCCTTCTTTGTACTTAACTTGAGCTTTTCAGCAGTGTAGATGACAGAGTACAAAGGTTTATGTTTTCAATGGTACTATGTTCTTTTATCCAAGAGACAAAGAGTTAACAATAGGAGCATCAAGGGTAAAGAGACATATATTCTCTTGAAGTAAATAAGCAATCATATGAAATAAATACGCTTAAGTCTAGACGGGTTCACGTTTTAAAACTTGTGGAAGCGCGGGTCTTTGGACGTGCAAAATTAACTTATCGGTGAGACGGGCTCGTCTACTGATACTGCGTCTTAGAGACTTTTATCTAGTTCTAAGTATTGGACTCGCTATACTCAATAGCTCGTCTACTGACGTGACGTCTAGTGAGACTACTCATCTATCAAGTCTTTGGACTTGTTATTTTCTGAAAATTGTTTAAAAAACTCATCTACTTGACTTTTCTTTTAAACTTAGATACTCGTCTACCTTAGTCAATTTTAAGATATAAAATTAATAGACTCGGAATTTTACCAAGAGTTGCAGACTCGTCTAGAGGATCAAAATATAATCAGATAAGATTCCATACTTTATGTTAAGTTCCTCTGACTACTATAATTCAAACAGTTCCTGCAATCTTATAACAAACAAGTTAGATCTTTGACAACAATTTGCCATACAAATTTAACCTTTTTGTTAACATCAAAACTTAAGAGATTATTTAATCCAAAACCACTTTGGTTCTAACAGAGGAAGACGAGGTAATGAGATACTAGAAACATCATTAATAAGAAAAACTAGAAAGCTCTCTAGAAGGGACATCAATAATCTGAACACCAAAAGGTTGGGAGAGACTCCAATGAGCTATCCAGTTTGCACATCTATCGCCTTCCCGCAAGGTATGAGAAAAAACCAGTCTCCAATCTTTGTACTTCCAGGCTTCAATCCACCTTAGCAACTAATTACGAGTGCTGACATCCCTACAAGTAGAAATACTAGCAATAACACTCGCAAAATCTGATTCAACCAGCAACTGACGAATTCCCAAACTAGTTGAATAACTCTCATAATGCCCCAGAGTTCTGCATTATAAGCTGAGCAATAGCCTATCTTCAAGCCAAAGCCCGAAATCCAAGAGCTACTATCATCTCTGATTAAACCTCCACACCTTGCTTCTCCTGGGTTGCCCTTAGATGCACCATCGATATTTAATTTGTAGCATCTTTCAGGAGGAAAACTCCAGCTAACATATTTTGTCTGACATCGCAAGCCCGTTTAGCTAAGTTCACTCTTCCAAGTCGAGTTTATACTTGAAGCAACCTGAATAATCGTTAAACAAGGCGTGCCATATTACGAGTGACTTTAAAATAGTTAGGATAAAAGTCAAAATCATTTTTAATAATGTAACAATTTATGATTGGTTGATAATATAATTTTTTTTTGACACTGACAATATATCAATTTTTTTTGGTGAATCAATATACACCAATTATAATTATTTATTATCTATATCACATTTCTCAAACACTTTA
Source organism: Sophora flavescens (assembly GCA_030762895.1). NCBI lineage: Eukaryota > Viridiplantae > Streptophyta > Magnoliopsida > Fabales > Fabaceae > Sophora > Sophora flavescens. The sequence goes on from CM061068.1 coordinate 123,382,904, forward strand.
AAATTTTTAAAAATGTGACCAAATAGCTTTTATTTTCTTATATTTTAAAAGTACATATTACATCAATCTTCAAGTATATCAATAAAGTATCAAACAATTTTGGATTAACATATATAAAATATCTTTACGTATTTACTTACATAAAGTATAATCGATCCCTTTGGTTCAAAAAAAAAAAAAAACTAATCGATCCCTCTGGTTTGTAATTCCAATTCTTGGTGTACTTCTAGTAACTGTGTTTTTGAAAGGAACCTTAAAAAAAAAAGGAATACATTTTATCTCTCCTAAGTCCTAACCATTGGTCCATCTTGAACTTTTGAGTATTGAGTAATGGTACTTGCTAGTTGCTACATATAGGGATGGCAATCCGGACCCGACCCGCCGAGTACCCGCAAAAAATACCTGCCATGGGTAGGGTAAAAACCCGTTTTATGGGTACGGGCACGGGTAATTACCCGCAAATCTGAGAGGGTATGGGGGCGGGTACGGGGACCTTGGTACCCACCCCGCCCCAAACCCGCATATATATATATATATATATAAACTGATCTGAAATGTGAAACCCTACTTCACCCTACTTCCATTCTTCTCAACTTCTCATCTCACTCTCAGCAGTCAGCACCATCCCTTCCTTCATCTTCCAGTTCTGGATCTTTTTGTTCATCTCCTCCATCTCCAACCACCGTCCCTTCCTCCATCTCAAACCACCGTCCCTTCCTCCATCTCCAACCGCCATCCCTTCCTTCATCTCCAACCACCGTCCCTTCCTCGGTTCCTCTCGCCGTCATCTTCCTCTGTTTGGCCCCTTCCTCCTTCATTCCGCCGCCAAAACCCTAAATCCTATTTTCCCACCTCTCTGAAATCAGGCCACGCTCCTCGTCACGACGTTCAAATCTCGTTTTCGCGCAACCCTACAAGACGCGGCCTGCAACTCGCACTCTCCAATCTGTTGGGTATTCCAAACAAGGGATTCTGCCTCCTGCATATCATTGCAAGGTTTCTGCAAATTGGTTTGAGCATTTTGATTCGTTTCTGCATATCCTTTTTATCCTGATACTCTGAGCATTTTAATTGATTTTCATACACCTTTCCATTGCAGTTGTTTTTTCTTTCTTCCTTTATTATCTCTGAGTTGGCGTGATTTACTCTGTTGATATGAACCAGTCTTTAAAATTATCATGTTATTCGGCTGTGTTGTCCCAGGCTTTAAGCCTTTTTCGCTTTGTTTTGCTCTGTGTTCATATTGCTCTGTGTCCCAGGCATTAAGCAGAACCAGTCTTCCTCTGGCATATTGTTTTGCTCTGTGTTCATATTGTTTTGCTCTGTGTCACTGCATTTTTTGTTTTGTTTATCTTTGCTGTTATATGAGTTTTAATTGGTTCCGCTTGCCTTTTTATTAGATGGAAAATGCAGTTGGATTGATTCAATCAAAGGAATCTGAGAGTAGCTCATCTCTCGCACCACCTCAGAGTGTTCCCAGTGGTAATGTGGGAAGTTCTGAAAAAGACCAATCCCAAACTCCAACAGATCATATTCCTATTTCTGTTAATGATACTAATGCTATTGAGTTGATTGATGATGGCAAAAAAAGAAAGATATCTGTTGTTTGGAACCACTTCACGAAAAAAATAGTTAATGGTGAAGAAAAAGCTATATGCAATTATTGCAACAAGCATATGTGTGGTAGAAGATCTGATGGAACACATCATTTGCATAAACATTATGAGACTTGTAAAAGAAGGCCATATAGGGATATAAGACAATCGATCTTGTTGAGAGAATGAAGAAGGTAGATGGGTCATCTACTTATTTGAGTAACTATTACTTTGATCCAGAGAAATCAAGAAGAGACCTTGCTTGTATGATAATAGTTCACGAGTATCCACTTTCAATGGTGGACCATCTGGGGTTCAGAGCATATTCTAAAGGTCTTCAACCTTTGTTCAAGGTTCCTAGTCGAAACACAATAAAAAATGATATTATCAAAATCTATGAAAATGAAAAGGTGAAGACTATGGGACTCTTGGACAAGATCGGAGTAAGATTGCTCTAACAACAGACATGTGGACAGCTAGTAACCAAAAGAAAGGGTATATGGCCATTACATCTCACTACATTAATGATGATTGGGATATGCAAAGTCGCATATTAAGGTATGATATTTGTTAACTTTATCATATACATATAGTACTTTGCATTGTATTAATATGTAATAAATTATTTTGAATACTAGGTTTGTGTATGTAGAGTGTCCACATACAGTGAAGCTCTTTCAAAGGTGTTGGTCGAATGCATGATGGATTGGAATATTGATAGAAAGTTGTCAACCATCACTTTGGATAACTGTAGCACAAATGACTCTCTTGTTGGTATGTTGTTAAACGAACTTGATTGTTCTACTCTTATGCTTGATGGCCAATTATTTCACATGAGATGTTGTGCACATATTCTGAATTTAATTGCTCAAGATGGGTTGAGTGTCCTTGGAGATGGCATAGAGAAGGTTAGGAATAGTGTTGCCTTTTGGACAGCCACACCTAAGAGAGAACAAAGTTTTAGGGAAGAGAAAGACGTCAAATGAAAGTTTCAATCACAAAGAAACTCATTCTTGATTGCAAAACTAGATGGAATTCTACTTACCAAATGCTTGTTGTTGCATTGTCTTATAAAGATGTTTTTACTCGTCTGAAAACAAGAGAGCATTTGTATACATGTTTGCCTACAACAAGTGAGTGGGAAATTGCAAAAGAAATTTGTTGTAGGTTGGAAGTCTTTAAACTTGTAAGTGAGATGTTTACAGGTACACAATATCCCACAACAAACATATTCTTCCCTTTGGTTTGTGAAATAAAGCTCTCTTTGAAGCAATGGGAGACTTGCTCAATTGAGGCTATTAGAAATATGGCTTCAAAAATGAATGCCAAGTTTGAGAAATATTGGTCTGTTATTCATGGAATTATGGGAATTGCCATTGTTTTGGATCCAAGATATAAATTGAAGTTGTTGGAGTTCTTCTTTCCATTGCTTTATGGAAATGCATCTTCAATTGAAATTAACAAAATCAAGAAATTATGCTACTCGTTGTTTGAAGATTATCAAGCTAAGCCTAATGGGATGGTTGAAAGTTCAACTGAAAAGTTAAATGACAAGGATTCAAATTTGGATAATCTTGCTTGTAACAATTTTCTTAGTGGTAATGACTCCTTTTGTCAATGAAACCTTTGACATACAATCAAAGTCTGAGTTGGATCAATACTTGGAAGAGAAGGTATTGCCTAGGAGTGCTACATTTGATATACTTGGATGGTGGAAAACAAATGGGATCAATTTTCCAACATTGCAAAAGATTGCTAATGATATTTTGGCCATCCCAATTTCTTCTGTTGCTTCTGAATCTGCTTTTAAAACAGGAGGTAGATTGTTGACTCCTCATCGTTCTAGGCTTCATGAGAATACTTTTGGAGGCGCTTATGTGTGCACAAATTTGGATAAAGCATGACAAGGAAGGTAATAAATGTTGCATTAATATATTTGTTTAATGAAATTTGTGTTTAGTCTAACCATTAATTTTGTTTTTTGTTCTAGTTTCTATTGGTATAAGCTGGTCCAAAGCAATATTTACACATGAAAGACAAACGTTTGCAGTCTTTTCAAGACTACGATTGAAGAAGATGAGGTAAGATAATCTAACAATTTGTTAGTAATTATCGCTTTACAAGTTTATAATGTATAACTATAACTAATAACTAATATAATGTATGTTTTTTATTTAACGAGTTTTGGAGAACATCGGCAACATCGGCTCAGGAATTACAACTTGATAAATTTATTGTTTTGGAGGCTTGTTGTTATTTACTTGTTTTGGATATTTTACATCTTTTTATTTGGTATAATACGTTGGTTTGTAATGTTTGATGAATACATTCGAAACATTGTTGGATGGTTTTTAAATTAAGTTATGATCATTTTTTTATTTTTTTTTCTTTGTTAAAGTGCGGGTAATGGGTGCGGGTGTGGGTATTTAGGTACCCAGAAGGTACGGGTAAGGGTACTGAGATTGCTACCCATGAGGGTACGGGTCCGGGTATGGGTAATTTTTTTAAACGCGGGTATGGGGACGGGTACTATAGTACCCTACCCAAACCCTACCCATTGCCATCCCTAGCTACATACTCGCATACTTCATATAATGTGTGGCTATTATTTACTAAAAACATTAATCATATTAGTCCCTCTCCCCTCATCCCACTAATCACTAATGATATGAATTACCACTGTCAAAACTTGAAATTTGCTCTCAGGCTCGGAAACCATTTTTTGAAAGTATGTTCTCAACGTCACAAAATACTTTACAATTGAGCAGGCTACCAACTAAACTTTGGAAAAATAATTCTCAAAACATTTATATTAATGCCATATCCAAAACCAACGTAGTCAAATCCATGGATCCAATGTTTATACATTATTTTCTGGTCTCCCAATATAAGAATGGGGTGATAGGAGAAATCTCAGAGACCAAACACCACCAAATTTAACATTTGTGTCTGAGATTAACTTCAAAACAATATCAACTGAAAGGATGCATTTTTCGATCTTGAAATTTAATAGACCCTTCATCATAAAAAAGAAAAATTAATACCTGTTCTATTCATGCTACCAACCAAAGCACATGCTTTGATTCTTATGAGGGTGGCAGAGACTCTAAATTTCCATGCTTTGCTTCTGCCATTTCAACTTCATTTGGTCTGTTATCTGAAGATTTCGCTTCCTCCATTGCCATCCTTTTCAGTTTCTCCCGTTGTATGGCCCGCAGCTCATATCTGATTAGCAATGGAGGGGGGATCATATTTCGTCAAAGTATACATTATACCTTTTCTTCCCCTCCTTTTGTTGATTGGTGTGCAGTGTATTAAGTGTAAAAGCATTGTGATTGTGTGCGCGCAAAGTTTGAGGAGAGGGGAAACAAAAGAAACCAAAATTTTGAAAGCAGCTACTATCCACTGTTAGCAAGCCCCCAATCATGCAGGTCTGTGTTAGAACTTAGAAGGAATAGGAGTGTGTGTAGAGGACCAAAGCCAGTTTATAGTTACTCACTGTTTGTAACAGAATACCGACAGAAAGAATGGAGTATAAGTTGTGGATGGATAGTATAAATTGTGGACATGAAGAGTGTGGAAGGTAGGGAAGTTTTAGAGTCAGGGAGTATAGGGAGAGCGACAGGACTCTCAAAGGTCCAGGAAATGTGATTTACTGCAGAAACTGTGATAGAAACCAGAAAAGTGAAATGCAGAAAGAAGGAGAAAATGCTTAAGAAAAGGACTTTTCATTTGTAAATACTAAATATTGTGATACAACAACTGGCAAGAACTTACAAAACTTACTCGAAAACATGACTCCTGGCAAGCTTAAAGTATATTTTCCAAAATTGCTTTTCCTTTAGATGGCGGGGGCAGAGTACAAATCTCAGTTGAGAAATTTCCTGGAATATAATCAAACAAGAATAACTTAAGATGCTAATGGTACTGCTGTTATTTTTCCATTCCCGCTACGCTATAAGATTATAAGTATAAAGTACATAACAAAGCCATTAAAAAGTACGCAACATGCACATGCAAAAGGCTTATACACACACCAGTGACACCGCTAATCAAGAACCTAACGTTACCAGAAAGAGTTTAACCTTTGCCCAAAATCAATCCTACCTCCTACGTCCCTCACCCTCCCCTACATAACCAACTCGCATCTTTTTTCCCTTGATTACCCAATCTCTCTCCCCAATACCTAGAGACACCTGTCTCTTTTCTGTTATGTATTCTGATAGAGGCCAAGGAGGGGCAAGTCAACTTTGCAGCAAGAATGATATGAGCTTAAATAACGATCATGGATCAAGATGCCATTCAGGGACTTGGTGAGCCCATGACAAGAGCTAGGACCAAAAAGGCCCAAGAAGCTCTAAATCAAATCCTGGCTCTTTTAATGGACACAAGCCCAAATGCAAGTGCAAGTAATGAAGACAATGAGCCCATGTTAATAACTTTGCTCATCCAAACCCGATAAGCATGAAGAGGGCGTCCAAGTCCATGTCTTGGTTGTTTTCTTTTATTTCTTATAAGTGTAATGGTTGGTGTGTTTAGGCCCAATTAATTAGTGATATTTTTGGGTCAAGTCCACTACTTACCATGATGTACACAAGTTTATTAGAGTCTTGGGGAGGGAATCTTTGGCTTACATGCGATAAGAAACTCCTCATTAGTGTGCACAAAATTGTATTGATTATGGGGGTTACACTTTTAATGTGAGTTAAGTGGGAGTTATTGGGTGTTTTAATGCCATGATTAGGTGAGTTAAGTGGAGGTTCTGGAATCCTATGAAAGGCAAAGTGAAGCAAAAAGAACTCAACCATGTTCTCTATATGTAAGATGCCACAAACACATGAATAAAGAACTTTGATGTTATTTTGGATCAAACCCATTTTTGTGAGAATATTGTTCTCCTAGGTTCTTGGTTGAACCAAACTAAGTTCTTGTCAAGAATCCAAGATTCTTGTGGCGAACATCATTTGGCTTATCAAACTACATGTTTGTGGCGCCATCCATCTCTCATCTTCTTCCATTTTTTGTTTCTTTCTTCTTATTTTGGTTAAAAAGTGTTACACTAAGTTCTTGTCTAAAAATTCAACCTAATAGATCATCAACAAGGCAACCTTCCATTTGGTTGTCATCATATTCCTTCCCCTCTCAACCGCATTCTCCCCTTGCTTCTCATATTGGGCCCAAGTTTCTTTTTTCTATGCACGTGAACAATGAGCCAATCAGTTTATATAACTCTATTAATATAAACAGAGAAATATATTGAAAACTACTCTGATCAAGCACCCAACTCGTGGCAATAACGATTCAAAACTTATTTATGCCTATGAAATACGGATAAAGATGTTCAAGAAAATTTACATCTGAGACAATGTTATGACTTCAGAATATCAATATAAGGCCAGTAAAGAAATCATACATGACTGAACAATTGTGAGGGCATGGTGAATTTATAAAACATCTAAGTTATCATTAATAACTCTTCTGTATAATAAGGTTCAATTATATCATACCAAACATAAAGATAGCTAATTTCCTTTTTCTTTTTTAAAAAAGGATTTCATTAGGAAGGAATGAGGTTGAAGAAAAGAGGGTAGCACATTAAAGTTGCTAAAGACACCCCCAATAACTCTGCAGTTATTCCTATATATCGAGCAATTGTTTACTTTCTTCTTATATCAGGTTTTAAGTAAGCACAAGAAACCTAAAAGACGGAAAAAGGACAGAACAAATCAAACAAGACTAACAGGAATCACAAGTATCAGAACAAGTTCAGCTCTCTCTCTCTCTCTCTCTGTGGATGAATTTGGAAAAGAAATAATGAAATATTAATAAAATACAAAAGCAACTTACTCAAATTCAGTAGCAGACTATTATTTGCATTAATAATTTGTTCAATTTTTATTGCACTTTTCCACAGTTCTTCTTTCAATATAAAAAAAAATGTATCGTTCATATTAATAAACAAAAATACTCCCAGCCAGACTACCAGTAAGGTCCCATAGTTCTGTTAGTCGGACTGTAATATTTATAAATAGTTTAACCCTTATTTATTTGCCTAAGCATTCAATATAATCATAATTTTGTAATACCAGTTAATATCAGAATTCAGAGAGATGACTATCACAAAGTACAAATCTAAAAGCTTTCTTTTGAGTAATAACTTTTTCTTTGACAAAATCAGGCTTTATTAAGAGACAAAAGTAGTATAGGACAGGACAAAAGAATTGTGGATCCTCCAGAAGTAACAGAAAACAATGGGAAAAGGAAAATATAATAAGTGAAAAATACACAAGTTAGAAAGAGCATCAGATAAAAAGAAACCCCGTTGAAGAAGAGTTGGCACTTAGCAGCAACTTACAAAGAAGGAAGTAAACCTATCTTATCACAAACCGTATTTTATGGCCAAAGAACCTAACATTTTTCACTCAAATATATAACTGGGCTGTGCACTATCATGTGGAAAATATAACTTCAGTCCAAGGTCTCAGTGGTAAAATTGAGAATTAGAAAATATTTCTTTTCTAATCCATGCTCACTGCATTCACCAACCCAAACAGATTTGTAAGAAAGAAAAACAGTGGCATTTCTGGTTTACTTTCTTTTTTTTTTTTAAATATTGTCTGGTTTAAATAATTTCTACAGTACAAGAAAAAACAAGTCTCACAACACAAAACAAGACTATGCCATAGGTACAAGATTGCCTTATCTGCTGCCTCAACTTCCAGGACATGTTAGGGGCAAATGATGTCCAAACTCAGAAATAAAATAAGCACTTGAGTCTAAAAGCCCATAGTGCAAATTGCTGCATGGCAGGTTTGGAAAATCTCATGATATTATGTTCTTATAAACACACTCTGAATCATTTAATTTTTCTTCCTAAACCTCATTCTTGTTATATTCACATTTCACAGTTACCTATAATAAATTAAAAATAATTTTAGGCATGAATAACTTTATAACTCACAACCAAACCTGATAAAATAATTTCTGACAAATGTAAAATTATTTGTTTCTGAACGTGCCTTCCTTTATGTGCTTCTTTGTTATCAAAATACATGAGGTATTCGAATCTTTGGTAAGGTTATTAGAAACTTTTCTTGAATAAACATCCATTCCAAAGGTACAAGTGTCATCAATTTGGTCTTCCAAAAAGACCAGTTGGAGGACCAAAATGGGTGTTTACTCATTTTTCTTTTATCCCCAGATAAAACTCTTATCACCAGAAAGTTAGCGAGTGCAATCATTGGCATGTGAGAGAAAAGCAAATCATCATTCTATCATTAACCCATTTGGTGAAAGAAGATACTCATAGAACCTTACGATGCTATGATACATTTAAAGCCAACTTAGACAATTTACAAGCAGTACAGAGAAGGTGCAGACTTATTTGTACTTGGACTTAAAGCTAGTCAACAGAGTGGAACACTGCACAATGCAATCAGACTTGCAGAACATACATGACTTGATGGATTAAATTAACCATACTGTGTCAACCACATTGTAAAACCCGGGACTTGGAGGAAGGTAAACTTGTAATTAGAGTACGTTTGAAAGAGCTTATTTGAGCTTATAAGAACATCTTATGTAAATAAACTTATGGTTGTTTATGATCTTCCTATAAGCTTGTCAGAGAAGCTTCTGAAAATAATTTGTTCTTAGCTTATTTGAAAAAAAACTTATTGAATAAGCGCTTAATTAAGTTGTTTATCCAAATGCACCCTAAGTCCTCTACTTCTACGTATAATAAGTCATACTATTTAATACTTCAACATCACAAGCAAGAACAATGGGAAGAAACCTTGACTCTTGAGAGAATGAGGATTGCATGTCTCTCCTGCCACTGAGAGAGATCCTTTTGAACATTGCTTGAAGTAGATTGAGTTTCTTCATCATAAGTGGCTTCATCCTCATCTGTAAAACAAACTATAAAGACAATCAATAGCTCAAATAGATAAACAAGACAAAAAAAAAATCGACACTGCATCAATTATTTGGCTTCTTTACTATGAACACTAAGATAGTGTTTGCTAGATGTGCAAGAATAGGATTGAAGAAAACATATATGTTTGGTGTGCTTTATAAAATAAACAGAAAAGGACAAGAGATTAAAAATGAAAAATTTTAATTCCACCAAAAGGGATGGAACCGAACAAAACAAAACACCACCAACAACAACAACCAAGCCTTATCCCGCTAGGTGGGGTCGGCTACATGGATCATACGGCGCCATAATGTTCTATCATGAATCATGTTAATAGCTAAATCATTGGCCTCCAAATCTTTCTTAATAGTTTCTCCTATAGTTTTTCTTGGCCTACCTCTGCCTCTACCTATTGGATTGCCCTCCACCTGGTCCATTCTCCTTACTATAGAATCTAAAGGTCTCCTCCATACATGCCCAAACCACCTAAGTCGAGATTCAACCATCTTTTCTACAATAAGTGCTACCCCAACTATCTCTCAAATGCTATTATTCCTAATCCTATCACGTCTAGTTTTTTCGCTCATCCAGTGCAACATTCTCATCTCTGCTACATTGATTTTACTCTCGTGTTGATTTTTTACCGCCCAACACTCCGTCCCATACAACATCGCAGGTCTAATAGCTGTACGGTAAAATTTTCCCTTTAGCTTAAGAGGTGCCTTTTTATCACACAAAAAACCCGAAGCCTTCCTCCATTTCGACCACCCTGATTGAATCCGATGGTTTACATCTTCATCAATTTCTCCGTCATTTTGTATAATAGACCATAGATATTTAAACCATGTGACTTGTGGTATGTTGTGATCTCCAACTTTCACCTCTAAGCTAGAGGTGTTTCGCCTTTTGCTAAACTTACATTCCATATACTCCGTCTTGCTTCTACTCAAACGGAAGCCATGTGCTTCTAAAGCTTGTCTCCAAGTCTCCAACCTTCCATTTATATCATCTCTCGACTCTCCAACTAGAACTATATCATCTGCGAAAAGCATGCCTCGCGGTGCTGACTCTTGAATGTGCTCCGTAAGTACATCCAAGACCAAGGTAAAAAGATAGGGGCTTAAAGTTGACCCTTGGTGCAGACCTATGGTTATCGGGAAATCTTCTGTGGCTCCACCCTGCGTTCTCGCACTGGTCGTGGACCCCTCATACATATCCTTGATCGCTCGAATATAGGCAATCCAAACACCTTTCTTTTCTAAGGCTTTCCACAAAACCTCTCTTGGCACCCTATCATACGCATTCTCCAAATCAATGAAGGCCGTGTATAAATCTTTTTGATCCCTTCGGTATTGTTCCATCACTCATCGTAGCAAGTAAATTGCTTCCATGGTCGACCTCCCGGGCATAAAACCAAATTGGTTGTCGGTGATTTTGGTTTCTTTTCTTAATCTCCGTTCAAGCATCATTTCCCATAGCTTCATAGTATGACTCATAAGCTTAATCCCCCTATAATTTGCGCAATTTTGTATATCTCCCTTGTTCTTGTAAATCGGAACTAAATTGCTTCTCCTCCATTCGTCCGGCATTTTCTTTGACCTCATAATCTCGTTAAAAAACTTCGTGAGCCAACTAATGCCTGTATTTCCTAGACTCTTCCATACCTCCACAGGTATATTATCCGGTCCAACTACCTTGCCATTATCCATCCTTCTCAAAGCTTCTTTTACCTTGTGCTCTTGGATTCTACGATAAAAAGTGTAATTTTGGTCCTCCTCTCTGATGTCAAGCACCCGTGAGCATGATAAAACTTCAAATCCTTCATTAAATAACTTGTGGAAATAATTCTTTCATCTATCTTTAATATATTGTTCCTTAACCAAAACTCTACTTTCTTCATCCTTAATACACTTCACTTGGTCCAAGTCTCTTGTCTTTCTTTCCCTATTTTTAGCAAGCCTATAAATAGATTTCTCACCGTCTTTGGTGTCTAGGGATTGGTAAAACCCGTCAAAAACTTTAGTTCTAGCTTCGCTCACTGTCTTCTTAGTCTCTTTTTTGGCCACCTTATAATTTTCCCAATTTTCAGCATTTTTACATAAAGACCAAGCTTTAAAACATTCCCTTTTAACCCGAACCTTAGCTTGCACACTTTCATCCCACCACCAGGATTCTTTACCCCTAGGTCCGAATCCTCTTGATTCACCAAGCGTCTCTATAGCTACCTTCCTAATCCCCTTGGCCATCTTGTCCCACATATCATTTGCACTTCCGTTTGCCTCCCAAAACCCTCCCTCCAAAACCTTGTGCTAGAAGATCCTTTGTTTTTCACCCTTCAGTTGTCACCACTTGATCCTTGAAACCTTTTCGTGGCCTCTTCTCTTCACACTCCTCTTAACTCTTACATCCATGACCAAGACTCTATGTTGGGTTGTCAAGCTCTCTCCAGGTATGACTTTACAGTCCAAGCAAATCTTTCTATCCGATCTCCTAATAAGAAAGAAATCTATTTGAGAGCTTGTCACCCCACTTTTGTACGTGATAAGATGCTCCTCATGTTTCCTAAAACACGTATTGGCTATAATAAGATCGAAAGCAGATGAAAAGTCCAAAATAGACTTACCCTCACCATTTACCTCCCCTAGGCCATATCCCTCTTGCAAACCGTCGTAACCTCTAGGTGCCCTCCCTACATGCCCATTTAGATCCCCTCCTATGAAAATCTTATCACCTAGCGGTATTTCCTGAATTAGGCCTTCTAAATCCTCCCAAAAATTTACCTTGAAGTGTTCTTCTAACCCTACTTAAGGTGCGTAAGCACTAATCACATTAAAGGTGTCTTGTTCCACTACAAATTTTAGGGCAATGATCTTATCTCCAACCCTTTTTACATCCACAATATCATTCTTCCAATATTTATCCACAATTATGCCCACCCCATTTCTCGATTTTACTTTGTCAGTGTACCAAAGCTTAAAACCCGACGAGTCTAATTCCTTTGCCTTTTCTCCCACCCACTTAGTTTTTTGTAGGCACATAAAATTGATCCTCCTCCTAATCATAGTGTCGACTATTTTCATTGAAAATAAGAAAAAAAAAGTGAAAGTTTTGTAATTATTTCTGAAATGGCAAAACAAACAGCACGTTCCACTGGAAACACACAAGCTTAAATATTTTTAACAGCTCCAAAAGTGTTCTTTTCATTACAACAATTCCAAGCAACCCATGACTACTTGACATGGAAATTAATGAGAATTATATAATCTAGGGTTCTGGGAAAATGCAGAAAACAAAAATTATGAAAATTGATAACATTGTTCCAAGCAATGGATGTGCCATATTTTTCTGGAAATCAAAATATGGCACCAATAAAACCCATTATTATTTTCTTTCTATTTCCTTCATTTTGAAGTGGAAAAAATAGGGCCAAATATTCAGAGAAAATAAAGGGCGAACCTTGAAGCGGGAAATTCTTAAAGGTGTCAATGGTGAAAGACTTTACGTGGTTTATTAGTTCTTCAGTGATCCCATATAGGCGAACTTCTTCATCATCATCTTCTTCTCTTCCTTTTTTGGAGTTCAATTGTGATTGGGGATTTGGGCTTTCGCTATTTCTTAAACTCCTCGAAAGATTTCGTCTGAGCCATTCCATGATTCGCCTGGTTTTCTTCTACAGTGGGCACTACTACTACAAAGAGTAAGAAAATGGGAGGAGAGGCACTACATACGTAACAGGAAGAAGTTGCCAGATCTTTCTTTTTTATAAAAAAAATAAAAAAAATCATTTTTTTATTCTTTATTTTTAGGCTTAATAAAAGTGTTATTAAAACCGAACCGATCATCGACTCGGTCGGGACACTGGATTAATGGGTCACTGGTCGAACCAGTGAGTCACTGGTTGAACCGGATGAACCGACATATTAAATTTGTAAATTTTATAATAAATATACTTATATATATAATATATTTATCATTCATAAACACAAGAAGAAACATGGTGTAGTGGCATGGCAGATATGTAGATGTGTAGAGGGCCTCTTCTTGATTCCCATCCATGTTGTTTTGGATTTTCTCTCATAAAATGAGGCAGCAGTGTGCGTGACATGGAGTTGGTCCACATTGGGCAGTACGTGATAGAAAGATGCATTGGACACCAGAACACATGGAACAGCTAACACGTCTTGGACAATGTGCAGACACCTTGGATAGCGCACGTGAGCGGGTTGGCCTTTGGACCGCTCGGTTCAACCACAACCGAGTGACCGGTTTAGTCCGATTCAACACCGATTTAATGATATCAGCACCGGTTTGAAAGCATTTACGGTCTGACTACTTGGTGCAGTGGCATGGCAGCTATGCAGATGTGTAGAGGACTTGTGCTCGATTCCCATCCATGTTGTTTTGGATTTTCTCTCATAAAACGAGGCAGCAGCGCGCGTGACATGAAGTTGGGACACATTGGACAACACGTGACAGAAGGATGCATTGGATACCGGGACACATGGGATAGCTAACACGTCTTGGACAACGTGCAAACACCTTGGATAATGCAGTGAGCGGGTTGGCCTTTGGACCGCTCGGTTCAACCGCAACCGAGTGATCGGTTTAGTCCCGTTCAACACCGATTTAATGACATCAGCACCTGTTTGAAAGCATTTCTGGTCTGACTACTTGACCGGACCAATGACAGGTCTGGTTTCCGGACGAACGGCCCGGTCAGCGGCCAGACGGTCTAGTTTTAATAACACTGCTTAATAGATGCACTTTTGGTCCTAAAGTATGGCATTTGTGCAATTTTGATCCTCAGGTCTTAACTGCGCCAATTGGATCCCCCAAGTTTTCCATATGTTACAATCAGGTCCTTTCGTCCATTTCTCATCCATATTTTAACGGTTGACTGTGAGAGAGTTCTTCTCAACTTGCTGATGCGGCGTGGGACTTCTTCTCAACTCACTTAAAAAAAATTAAAAAAAATTGAAAAATCGTTAGCTCCGCTAGTAGAGGTGATTTTTAAGATATGGATCCAATACTCCCCTCATTTCCATAGCTCCGTTCACCATCAAAATCTCCCACTTCCTCAACCATGTGACGAACCGCCACCACCTACAGAGAATCTCGTCGGAAAACGGCAGCTCCCAACCATCATCCCCGCTCAAAAAATAAACAAAAAACACAAAATGATAGCTCCGCCTCCACCTCAAACCATCATCCCTATCAACCATGAAACACCACAACCAAAATGGAGCAAGCTCCACTTTACTTTCTCCTCTCCCAAACACCCTCTGCCCCCACTCTAAGCCCTCTATAAAAAAAAAGGAAGTGGTAGAAATCACGAAAAAAAAAAGACATGGAGAAAGAGAGATTAGTAACAGAGTGGAGGGTGGTCATCCACTAGCGGGGCTGTCGTCGACCATCGCGACACCGCCCTAGCCACCGCCATGTGTCGTGACACCACTGTCTTTTCCGCAAATAGATCCACCATATGTCGCAACATCATCACGCGTAGGCAAAGCTTAGAATGAGGAGCTTCCCTTGGTTGTGGTTCACTGATCGAAAGGGTGTGGGTGGGGGCTAGGAGAGGGAAGAAAGGAAGATGATGGGGAAGAAGGGGTTAAGGATTAATTGGGGGTTAGGGTTTTGGGTTGTTTTGATATGGGGATTAAGTTTTTTTTTTAATTTAACTTGCCACACGTACGGTCCACTGGGTGCCAGCATGTTTAAAAATGCCACATAGGCAGTCCACTAAGTGCCAGGTCATTTTTATGTTGCCATGTCAGCAAAGCCCATTAGCAATTGGACGACGGATGGACGGAAGGACCTGATTGTAACATATGGGAAAGTTGGTGGACTCAATTGGCACAATTAAGACCTGGGGGACCAAAATTGAACAAATGTTATACTTGAGGGACCAAAAGTACAATTAAGTCCATTTGTTATAAGCAAGATGAAGTTATGAGTCACAATTAATTTCATATATACTTTGTCAGTAGCGACGTATTAGGGTGGACTTTAGGGCGAGGCACCTAAATAGGTACCTCGCCCATGTACCACCATTATTTACCATCATATATACTAATAAAAAATTTAATGATCTAGATTTGTTGGTCCAAAAAAACAAAAACAAAATTAAAACGACCCTTTTACCCTTTACCCTTCCCATCCCACCGCACCGTCAACCCTTCCTCCTTTCATCCCGGAGCTGTTGGTCCGAATATAGTTCAGAAATAGGTTCTGTTTCAAAACTCAGGGGAATGAAGCTCTTTTTCCCCAACGTGATGAAATGGATTGGATGCGGCGGTGTGAAGCTTCATACTTAGCTCGCGACGAAGATCAGATCCACCATGAGATCCGCCGGTGGAGAGGTATCCATGGAAAAGATACCGTTGATGAAGTCGGTGGTGTACGATGCTTTCCGAATTGACCTTCCGGTGTCGTTTCAATTTGGAAAAACGAAGAAGGACATGGTGATAGAGAGTCACAACCATGCTTTTGAAGTGAAGGAAGGTGAGATGTTATTTGGGTACCAACCTTTTGTGACCTAGGATCAACGGATTTTTGAGTGAGCTGAGGAGTTTGTTGGAGACAGGTGAGGAGTGGGGGGGAAGAAACCTCCAACGGCCAATTGTCACTCTCCGACTTCTGGGATGGCGAGCTCCGCCACTAGGAACTCACTGCTGGCACCTCCACCCGTCGTTTGTTGACCGTTTGTCGGTGAGCTGTGTGTCGGCTGTTGGGGCATACTGGAGGGGTGGAAAGGAAGGTATATAGCTGGTGGGGTGGAATAAGGATAAAAATGTCATTTCTCATTACTATTTGGTGGTACATGGGTGAGGCGCCTATTTAGGTACCTTACCCTAGAATCCACCATGCATTAGACGACATTTTCTTTTTAGAGGAAAGCCCAATTCGATCTCTAAAATAATTATAGGTACATTTTTAGTTCTTGAAAAAGATAAATTAACCATATGGTACTGTCATTTACTTGTCTACGTGTCTCGTTAACCATCCTGTCTAGCCCGCCGGTGCTCTTACATGACCTATGACGAACTTTCATTGTAAAAGACAAAGAAAAAGTGAAAAAAGGTGCACAAATTAAAAAACCATATACCTAAAAATTGAACATGTTTTATCATTTTTCATTCGTTTTTCATGTTGAAAATTCATCATAGGCCACACAGGACTGCTAACTGGTCAGACAGGATGATTAACGAGACATGTTGGCAAGTAAAAGGATGTTGAACTGATCTGAGGGATTAACCTGTCTCGCGTTTATAAATTTGAGGGACCAAATCGCTAATCATTTTTTTTAGAAAGCTATGTGTTGAATCAGATGACAACAAGATGATCACCATCAAGCTACAACAAATTATGCATCAGAAACCTTTGGACAGAATTAAAGAATCAAGATTCTGAGCATCACATACCTAGAATAATGAAAATTAGCTCTAGCATAGTTTCATATCAAACACTCACATCATAAGAAGTTGATGCTCATGTCAAAAAGCAACTCTAGACCCTCATAAAGTTGTATCAGAAGCTTATTCAGAAACTTCATCTGAAAGGAATCCAACAAGCTTATGAGAATATGCGTAATGCGGATAGAAGGAATATCAACATAGTCCTCACATAGATTCATACAACATGTACACATCATAAAAAGCTGCTATGAAAAGAGCAAGCAAGCTACCAACCATCAGAAAGGCCAGCCAACTTAAACTGCTGCAAAATGGAGTTGTAAGTACAAGAGGCCACGTCAGGGTTGCAGAGAAGTTTGAATTTCTTTCCCAACGGTTAGAAAAGGTCATAAACGACTATTTGTGAGCAGAACTATCTCTATAGACATGGATGCTGCGGAAGAATAATGTGACCAACATTAGAAATAAAAATTGCAAAAAGGTCGAGTGAGCCAAGGCAGTTGAGTCAAGCTACCGAGTGCCATTTCCTTCTCACCATTCCAGAACAGGTTGGTACCCGAGTTCATAGGAAAAGGAATGTGTAAAGAAATCCAGTTTTGGAATGGGTCATTCATTCATTGAGTGTGAGAAAGATGTGAGATAGAGTCTCACCCCAAACAAAAAGGAGTGAACTCATGTGTTTTTCCCATAGGGACTTCGGTCTTGTCTCCTTCAACATATTTTACTTGATTTTGGGAGCAAGAGCATACTGAATCATGCTCCCAGTATTTTTTGGATCTTAGTTCAATCACTTTTACTCAAGGGAGTCGCCTTCTCTTCCTCTTGAAGTTGACACAGGCAAACACAAGAAGGGGGGTTGAATTGTGTTTGTTCATAATTTTCGAAAACAACCTTTAAAACAATTTTTGCACTCAAAGAGATTAGAAATAGAAGCACACACAAAGACAAAGATCCTTTTTAAAAGACTTTAACAAAAGCAATATCAAAACCCCATAGTTAGTATAAGCAAATAAAACTGAAGAGTTTAGGGATAGAAGATTCACGCAAGAGATTTTATCCTGGTTCACTCTCTTCCAACCAAGAGCTATGTCCAGTCCCTTCTACTAGAAGGATTTGTCCACTATTTATCCAAATAGATTACAACCAAGTATTCAACACCTCTCCAGGCTACAAGGATTCCTTTCTTACCAAGCCTCTTCAGGCTCTAACTCTAACAAAGAGATTTAATGTTTGATCTTCTTAACTCACTATGTGTGAGAGTATGACAGTTTAAGATCAGTTGAATATTACAACAATATTCAAACTAAAGAATACAAACTCTTGCTCTTGAAAGAATATTAGAATGGGTGATTACTGATTGGCAAAAGTTCAGCTAGCAAGATTGTGCAAACAAGAGTTGTTTTTCAGTATCTTAGGTTTTCAATTTATAGTGACCTTCTTCTTCACCTATATTTCTTCAACGGTTACTTTGAATAATCCCGTTTAGAGATAGCATTTAATGCATAATATCCGTTGTGATTAATAGCTTGATTGTAGCAATGCTGAATAGTACTCTTGGTTATCGAGGTAGCATGAAATAGGAGATTCACTCCTCTGAGTATTGCAGCTTGAGCACTTATTGTTCCTTCTTTGTGTATAATTCAGCTTTTTCAGTCAAAAGGTTGTTATCATACAGATCGTTTTGCAGTATCTTATTGTACGATTCTGCTTTTTGCATTTCTTGATTGTACTATGTTTATTTTACAACAAGGTGAAACATTAAAGAGATAAAACAAATATAAAGAACAAAAATTCTATTGAAATAAATATCAATCATTTGAAATAAATTCAAGAGATTCGGATTGCATTCAATTCATTACAAGGATGGAGCTCGTCTAAAAAGAGCTCTGTCTACTTAGTTATAAGAGAGACTAAGTCTGTTCAAAATTTTATATTGCTCCTCTGATGGCGTGGCATATCCTTTTGTCTATCAAGTCTTCGAACTTGCTATTACTTAATGAGGTATAAAGATCTCCGTCTAGTGATGTGGCAGTTAGAGCTCGTCTACTAGATTACTTTATATTTCAGTTCATTTACTACTACTAATTACTTCCGTCGATCTGCTTACTTGGCAAGGTGGACGTGCGTATTTATCAAGTCTTTGGACTTGTTGCACCTAACAAGTTATTTAGGTATTCATCTAACAAATATCTAGAGCCTCATCTACTTAAGAAAGCCAGTCTACTTAATTAAATAACCAAGTAACTTTACCAAAGTATTTGAGCAGTCTATCTACAGGGGTGGACGCGTATATTTCAATGAAAACTTATCCAAAGTTTGTTTTACTTATATTGAAGTATTCCTGCACAACTGAAAGCACATGTTAGATATCAACTAACACTTTGTCAAGCAAATTTAATCCATTTGTTAGCATCAACACTTAGTGATTTTTAAATCAAAAACCACTTTGGTTCCAACAATCTCCCCCTTTTTGATGATGACAAAACTAGTTAAATTTGAACAGCAAAGTCTAAGAGAGCTTGCAGGGCTCCCCCTAAGATAGAGGATACAAATATTTAAGCAGAATAAGCGTATGAAAAACAACTGAATATAAGCAAATAAATTAAGTGCAGCAGCTTATCACAGCAGATATCAAAGCAAATAATCAAACACAAGTATATCAAAGCAGTTTAGCAAATAGAAAAGAATATGAAAATGCAAACACATAAGAGCTTTTCAAAAACTGACTTTATATATATATATATATATATATATATATATATATATATAATTCTCTTTTCTTTCCTTTCTCCCCCTTTTTGTCATCAGCCAAAAAGGTAAAAGGAGAGGACCATCATTGTCAGTACAAAAAAGAATAAAGATTAAGAAGGATGAGGTGGTGGAAGTGGAGGGTTCTGAGCTTGAATTTTCTTGAATTCCATGAGGAATTCAAGCATTTTATTCACAACCTCTAAGGTTGGAACCATTGAGGTTTGAACTTACAGACGTACATCCTCCTTGATCTTCTCAGTCAACTTTTCAACTTTCTCATCAACTAACTTGCCAACCCTTTCATCAACTAGTTTACCAAGAACTTCTTCAATATTTGATGGTAGAGTCTGTTGCCTTGAGCTTTCTGCAGACTCTTGAAAAGTGCTCAGTGTTCTTTAATGATCTTCAGGGTGCATTATAACTAGTGCTAAAGGTTGTGAAGATTGTCTTTCTGGTGAGCTTTGTTGGTGAACGGATTCAGCAGTATCTTCTAAACTATCAGCAATGACAACTTGACCATGTTCTTCAGCAACAGGTTCATCTGTGATAGGCTTTGGAGTTGGTCGGGGTTTCACTGTGATTTCCTTTGCCCATCTGATGGGGTAGATGAATTCCACATTCCTACTGTTTATTAAAAGTCCCCAGAGGTCTTTATAGATCATATATCTAAAGTGTGAAAGACCACACTTCCCTCTGACCTTGGGAATATCCTTCTTTTCTTCTTCAGACAAACCAGAGGAAGATGCCTCTCTGGTGCAGTGGATAATGTGAGACTTCCAGAACTTAGCAGCTCTATGCTCATTGATCAACTCAATGGATTCAGTATTCAGAAGGAAATCCAGCATTGAGTAGTCAAAGGTCTCTTGATCAAGATCAAGCATAGCTGATTCAGCTTCAGGCATCACTCCCTTGAATCTTCTGTTTTTCAAGTCCTTGTCCTTATTTAGATCCAGCATTGGCAGTCCTGGACAAATCCTGTAGGGCTTGATTCCAATTCTGGTTGCTTCATTATGCCTCAGCCAGGATTGAGGGACAAAATGTACGGCTCTATCAGCTCTGATTTAACTGAATTCCCACTTCAGCATATCATAGTAGAGCTGATCCAGAAAGAAGTCAGCAGCCCTCACAGATTTTGGGATGCTCAAAAGACACTCATTTAGTGTCCCTTGGCATGATCATGGGGACAGGCTTAGAAGATCTTTCTCTTTTCTCAGGAATAGTAGGAAGATTTTTCCTTTTGGGGTCAGTCTCCCTGACGGGTATGATATGTCTCTCAACTCCATCAATAAGTGGTATGAATGGAGGAGTTTTGACAAGGTTTGCGTAAATTTTTCTGGGGGGAATTTTGTTAAGGGTAGGTAAGTGACTAAAGGCCCTAAATCAGTGCGCATTTGAAAAGGTACATTCTTGATTAATTTACACTCAGGATAAGGTAGGTAAATGGGTTCAACAGATGGGCTAACTTCTTCCTCATACTCAGGTAGAGGATACCATCTGTCTGGAATGTGTTCGGGTTCAGGTTGGTGAGAATGAAACAGAATTTTCCATTCCCTTTTTACCTTGGCCCAATCCTCAAATTTGCCATTGTAAAGGACAGAAGTTAAGGTGAAGGGAAATAAGGTTCTCAAAGGTTTGGGGAAAGGAGCGCCAGGGGAAATGCCTTCATCTGGTTGATTTAACCAGGGATCATTGGCATGGATAATAGGTTGAAATTTTGAAGTGGTTATTTGTGTTGGTTGGGGTGAAAGGGGTGTGGGAATGTATACATCATTTGGAGAGGGGACAGGCACATCATCTATCCTATTTTCTAAACTAGACACTAGGGCATCTACTGCTAATTGAACATGATCATTAGCAGAGATGGTTACCTTAGGAGTCTTAGTTGATCTGGCTTTTCTTGCAGGTTACCTTCTCGGTTTTGTTGGAACAAATGTTGGAACATGCACAACGGCCTTAACAGCAGCAACAGAGGTCTTCTGCCTCTTCAGAATTGAACTGATAGGAATGCTATCCTCATCAGCTTCCTCATCTTCATTGTGAGAGAGGATAAATTTTCTTGGCCTCTTTGTGGTAGGGGCATCAGAAGGCTCCCTGATAACAATGCCACTTGCTGGTCTCTTAGGGGCAGGCTTCCTTGTAGCAGTGGTCTTTTGCCTAGTTACCCTTTTAACCCCTAGGACTTCAGCATTATTTTGTTCAACCATCTCTTCTTTAGCCTTCATCAACTCCTCAGTCTTAGCCATTGCAGCAGCAGCATAGGTACTGAGGTTCATGTTGGCCATGTTCATCTTTCCAAAGTCTGCAGCAGACATTGGTTTTTCAGTCAAAATCCTAGCTTGCTCCTCAAGAGTCTTTGTAGCAAGAATCTCATGAATTCCTTGAGCCTTGAAAATCTTTGAGAGAAGATGCCAGAAAGGAAGTGCAGAGAGTCTTTTCTTATTCATCACAGCGTCGCTGAATCTTCCATCTGAGATTCTTGGAAGATTGATTCTTGTTTATGTGAGAAGATGGCAGAGGCAGAATTTGTGAAGAGAGGAGAGGTTGTCCTTGGATCCAACCTTGTGAAGAACCACCTTGTTGAGTAGCTGATGAAGGATGCGAACGATGTCCTTCATTTCAACAGCCTTCCAAGTGTGAGTTCTGACTGTAGCCTCCTTCATGATACAAACTTCTATAGTCTCAGAGCCACCCAAGTCCTCTTCCCAAGACTTAGTGAAAAATAAACCCTCATGAGCGAAGAAGATTGCATCAGCAATAGTCTTCTCCGAGACTGTAATCTTCTTTCTTAGCACAGTTGAGAAGAAATCAGTATCAGTCAGTTGGACGTTTCTCCAAAAATCCCTGATTAGGTTGGGAAAGACAGAGACCTTCTCTGTGAAGAGTCCTCCCCACCCAGCTGCATTGACATATTTGATTATGTCTAGATTATAGTCTTGCAGCACTCCAAGATTGAAATGATGCTCTGTAGCTAAGTTGAGCTTGTCCACGTTAAAGGTTGAAGAAGAAGCCATTTAAGGTGATCAAAGAGCTTAGGGTTTGAAAGCAGAGAGAGGTAAAAAGACAGATAGCTCGAGAGGTTATGGAAGCGTAAATTTTTCTCAGAGGGAAATGATTACTTTTAAAGGAATTTTGAATGTTACAGGTTTTTTTTAAAAACTTTTGACATGACATGTCATTATGATAAAACAGCGTTGGTAAGTTGGAACCATAAAAAGGTCTTGATGGGATTGATGGAAGTTCTGACTCAGCAAAGAGAATAAAGATTAAATTTGTCTTGTAACAAAAATAAATGCATTTATTAAAAAAATCTTTAATCATAGGCAGATGTGAACTCGTCTGAAACTATTCAATGGACGCAATAACCAGTATTAGTGGACGCGTCATATGGATGTGCAATACAATATGCAATTGACGCACAACTTCAAATATGTATTAGACGAGCATAGCTAATAGATGCAAGATTAGCAAAACAAATTATTCTCGAGGCTGGATGCCTAATTTAATCCACACATATCATATTAAGATGCTTCCTAATAAAGATAAATATATCCTCTGCAAGAGGTTTAATAAAGATATCTGCCCATTGATGGTCAGTATCTACAAATTGAATATCAATCACACATTTTTGCACATAATCCCTAATAAAATGATGTTTAATCTCTATGTGCTTAGCTCTAGAATGCAAAATTGGATTCTTAGATAGATTTATTGCAGCAGTATTATCACACATAAGCGGAATACAACTTACAGATACATTGTAGTCCTCCAATTGATGTTTAATCCAGAGAAGTTGTGAGCATCAACTTGCAACTGATATATATACTCCCTTCACGAGTTGATAAAGCAATGGTACTTTGTCTTTTGCTTGACCATGAGACAATATTAGCTCCAATGAAGTGACATTCTCAACTAGTGCTTTTTCTTTCAATTCTATCTCCAGCATAGTCAGCATCACAAAAACCAACTAATCTGTAATCTTCATTTTTCTTAAAGCCCAAACCAAGATTTTAGTACCTTTTAAATATCTAAAAATTCTCTTAACTATTGATAAGTGAGATTCTCTAGGATCGGATTGAAATCGAGCACATAAACATACACTGAACATAATATCAGGCCTAGACGCAGTAAGATATAAGAGAGATCCTATCATACCTCTGTATACCTTTTGGTCTACCTTTTTCTCTTTATCATCTTTGTTCAGTATGGAAGTGGGGTGCATAGGAGTATTCATTGGCTTACAATCATCCATCTTAAACTTCTTCATAAGTTTTTTTTGTATACTTAGTTTGGTGGATGAGCACCTCGTCCACGGTTTGTTTTACTTGAAGTCCAATGAAGAATTTGAGTTCTCCCATCATGCTCATTTCAAACTCTTTCTGCATTAACTTAGAGAATTCTTTGCATAGGGACTCATTAGTACCACCAAAAATAATATCATCAACATATATCTGTACAATTATGAAATTATACTTAATGGATTTTCTAAGTAAGGTTATGTCAACCTTTCCTCTATTGAATCCATTTTTCATATGAAAGGAACTTAGTCTGTCATACCAAGCTCTAGGAGCTTGCTTAAGACCGTACAAAGCTTTCTTAAGCTTATATACATGTTCAGGATGAGTTTCACACTCAAAACCCGGAGGTTGCATAACATAGACTTCTTCATTAATAAAGCCATTTAGAAAATCACTCTTAACATCCATCTGAAAAAGCATAATACTATGATGTGCAGCGAATGAAAGTAGAATTCTAATAGCTTCTAATCTATCAACAGGTGCAAAAGTTTCAGTATAATCTATACCTTCTTCTTGAGAGAAACCTTGAGCAACAAGTCTTGCTTTGTTTCTGATTACCTTACCATTTTCATCAAGTTTGTTTCTGTAAACCCGCTTTGTTCCAATCACTGATTTATCTTTGGGCAGTGGAACCAGAGTCCAAACATCACTTCTTTCAAACTGATTGAGTTCTTCTTTCATGGCTAGAATCCAACCATCGTCTACTAGAGCCTCGTTTACTATCTTTGGTTCCATCTCAGAGACTAGTGCAGAATTGTCTTGTTCTCTGAAGGTTGGTCTAGTTCTTGGCTTGCCATTGGGGTTTCCAATGTTCTGATCTTATGGATGATAATTCTTTAAGTACCAAGATTTTTGAATTGTATCATGTTGAGAAGTGGAAGTATATGGTTGTTGAGTGGGGTCATCTTCTTAATCATCAACTTTTATCTCAGGTGAGTCTCCTGGAATGCTTAGATCAAGATCTGCAAAAGCTTCATCTAGCTCTGATAATTTCTTATCAGGCTGTTTGTCCTCAAACTCGACATGAATACTTTCCTCTACTATCAGAGTCCTAGAATTATAAACTCTAAAGCCTTTAGATGTTTCAGAATATCCTAATAGTATTCCAGTATCTGTTTTAGCACCAAACTTATCAAGTTGATCTTTAGTATTCAGTATAAAGCATTTACAACCAAAGGGGTGAAAATAAGATATGTTGGGTTTTCTTCATTTCCATAGTTCATAAGGAGTCTTATTTAGGATATGTCTAATGTATAATCTGTTCTGAATGTAACAGACAGTATTAATAGCTTCAGCACAAAACTGTCTAGGGACAGAATTGTCATTGAGCATAGTCCTAGCCATCTCCTGAAGAGATCTGTTCTTTCTCTCTACCACACCATTTTGTTGTGGTGTTCTAGGTATTGAGAAGTTGTGAATAATACCACTCTCTTCACAGAACTTATGAAATAGCTCATTTTCAAACTCTCCCCCATGGTCACTTCTGATTGAAGTGATACACATGCCTTTTTCATTCTGTACACATTTGCAGAATGCATAAAAGACCTTAAAAGTCTCATCCTTGTGAGTTAGGAACATAACCCATGTCCATCTAGTATAATCGTCTACTATGACAAGACCATATTTCTTACCACTAACAGAGGCAGTTCTTGTTGGACCAAAAAGTTCAAGATGTAGCAACTCTAGTGATCTATTGGTACTAACAACATTCTTAGATTAAAAAGAACCTTTGACTTGTTTTCCCTTTTGACATGCCTCACAGAGAGTAACATATTTGAACTTAAGGTTTGGTAGCCCTCTCACGAGGTTATGCTTGTTTAGCTTTGAAATTAATTTCAAGCTTGCATGACCTAGCCTTTTGTGCCAAATCCATCGCTCATCTTCAATGGACACTAGACATGAGACACTTTGATTTGAGAGGTCCTCTAAGTCAATCTTATAGAGATTGTTTTGCCTTTTTGCAATGAACAAAAGTGATCCATCATCTTCCTTGACAGTACATATGTTCTTATCAAAAGACACTTCATATCCACTGTCACGTAATTGACTTATGCTCAGTAGATTGTTCTTCAAGCCATTTACTAAAAGAACATTATCAATGAAGGGAAATGGATGTTACCAATTTTACCTATGCCAATGATTTTCCCTTTCTGAATTCCTCCAAATGTGACCCAGCCACCATATTTGGGCTTAGGGTTTTGGAACATAGACCTTTCTCCTGTCATGTGTTGTGAGCAGCCACTGTCCAAGTACCAAGACATCTGTTTTCTTCCTGTTGTTAAGCAAATCTGCAACAGATATTGTCTTATCTTTAGGTACCGAAACTGACTTGGGTCCTTTCTTGTTAGTTGTCACTGGATGAGTATGCTTAGCATATTTATTGTGTATGCATCTAGATGTAATATGCCTACTTTTTCCACACACTTTACAAAAGGTGTTGGACGAGCTAGACTTAGATTTGGTATATTTATTTGGAACTTTTGAAGCTCTATGCTGTTTAAGTGGTTTTGACTTTTTGTGAGATGCATCTTGCTTCTCTTAGTCATAACCAAGACCAGATTTATTATAAGGTGACCTAGAGTACCTTAAAATGAGACTAAGCTTATCTGAACCACCTACAAGCTTTGATAGAGAATCAGTTAGATATGTTATATCTTGTTTCAGTTTTGCAACTTCACAAGAGACATCAGGTTCACACACCATTTTGTCAACTAGACTGACATTCACGGATTTTAGTGTGTCATTTTCATTTTTGAGGTTTTGTTTCTCAGTGCAGACTCTATCATGTTCTTTGGACAGAGTAGAAAACTTATTTTTGAGATTCTTATATTCTCGTGATAGTATAGATGACTCATGCAACAATTCATCAAAAGCATTTTGAAGAGTGGACGGGTAAGAGTCCATTACCTCAGCATCAGTGTATTCACTTTCTGATGCAGTGTCTGCCATGAGACAAATATTTGCCTCTTCCTCAACTTCATTTTCTTCATTTGAAGAAGACAGATCAAGATCCTCCCATGTAGCCATTAAGCCTTTCTTCTTTTTGAAGAATTTCTTTTTGTCCTTTAGCTTAGGGCAGTCTGCTTTGAAATGACCAGGTTTCTTGCATTGAAAGCACAAGGGTGGACCTTTTTCCTTGGAGTCTAACTTCTCCTTGGAAAACTTTTTTTTGAGTTGCTTCCTTCTGAAACCACCTTTCTTTCTCCACATATGTTGAATCTTCCTGGATATAAAGGATAATTCATCCTCATCTGATCCTTCATTATCATCAGAAGATTCAGACTCATCAGATGACTCAGCAGCTTTGAGAACTTTTGATGAATTTGCTTTCTTTGCCTTTAGGGCAATATATTTTCCTTTTCTGGAATTTTCTTCTTCATTAAGTTCAAGTTCGTGAACCTTGAGAGATCCAAGAAGCTCTTCCAGAGAGAATGTATTTAGGTTTTTGGCTTCCTGAATAGCAGTTACTTTACGTCTCCATTGCTTGGATAGATTTCTCAGGATTTTTCTGACATGATCTCTATTTTCATAAAATTTTCCAAGAGATCTGAGACTGTTGGTGATAGTTTGGAATCTTCCAAACATTTGGTCTATTGTTTCATGTTCACCCATCTTGAACAGCTCATACAGATGAACCATCATGCTGATCTTGGATTCCTTAACTTGTGAGGAACCCTCATTAGCTATGGCAAGAGTATCCCAGATTTCTTTAGCAGTATTGCAGCTGTGAACTTTGTCATGTTCAGATCTAGTGATGGCACACATCAAATAATGCTTAGCTTTAAGATTGAGTTGATGCTTTGCCTTTTGATCAGCTGGCCAGTCTGCTCTAGCAACAACAGCTCCATCATCATTTCTAGGTTCGGTGTAACTAGTTTCTATGAGCTCCCAGATGTATAGACTTTGTGCATCCAAAAAGGCCATCATCCACTTCTTCCAGTAGTCATAATTAGAACCATCAAAGAGAGGAGGTCTGTTGATAGCTTGTCCTTCTGCATCCATGGTTGTTGGATCGTACTCCCTCAGCACTTGTTAGATGCTCAACCCTTTCGAGGGTGAGCTCTGATACCAACTGAAGTTGACACAGGCAAACACAAGAAGGGGGGTTGAATTGTGTTTGTTCATAATTTTCGAAAACAACCTTTAAAACAATTTTTGCACTCAAAGAGATTAGAAATAGAAGCACACACAAAGACAAAAATCATTTTTAAAAGACTTTAACAAAAGCAATATCAAAACCCCATAGTTAGTATAAGCAAATAAAACTGAAGAGTTTAGGGATAGAAGATTCACGCAAGAGATTTTATCCTGGTTCACTCTCTTCCAACCAAGAGCTACGTCCAGTCCCTTCTACTATAAGGATTTGTCCACTATTTATCCAAATAGATTACAACCAAGTATTCAACACCTCTCCAGGCTACAAGGATTCCTTTCTTACCAAGCCTCTTCAGGCTCTAACTCTAACAAAGAGATTTAATGTTTATCTTCTTAACTCACTATGTGTGAGAGTATGACAGTTTAAGATCAGTTGAATATTACAACAATATTCAAACTAAAGAATACAAACTCTTGCTCTTGAAAGAATATTAGAATGAGTGATTACTGATTGGCAAAAGTTCAGTTAGCAAGATTGTGCAGACAAGAGTTGTTTTTCAGTATCTGAGGTCTTCAATTTATAGTGACCTTCTTCTTCACTTGTATTTCTTCAACGGTTACTTTGAATAATCCCATTTAGAGATAGCATTTAATGCATGATATCCGTTGTGACTGATAGCTTGATTGTAGCAATGCTGAATAATACTTTTGGTTATCGAGGTAGCATGAAATAGGAGATTCACTCCTCTGAGTATTGCAGCTTGAGCACTTGTTGTTCCTTCTTCGTGTATAATTCAGTTTTTTCAGTCATAAGGTTGTCATCTTACAGAAAGTTTTACAGTATCTTATTGTACGATTCTGCTTTTTGCATTTCGTGATTGTACTATGTTTCTTTAAAACAAGGTGAAACATTAAAGCAGATAAAACAAATATGAAGAACAAATATTCTATTGAAATAAATATCAATCATTTGAAATAAATTCAAGAGATTCGGATTGCATTCTATTCATTACAAGGATGGAGCTCGTGTAAAAAGAATTCTGTCTACTTAGTTATAAGAGAGACTAAGTCTGTTCAAAATTTTATTTTGCCCGTCTGATGACGTGGCATATCCTTTAGTCTATCAAGTCTTCGGGCTTGCTATTCCTTAATGAGGTATAAAAATCTTCGTCTAGTGATGTGGCGGTTAGATCTCGTCTACTAGATTACTTTATATTTCAGTTCATTTACTACTACTACTTACTTTCGTCTACTTACGTGACAAGGTGGACGCGCTTATTTATCAAGTCTTTGGACTTGCTGTACCTAACAAGTTATTTAGGTATTCATCTAGAAAATATTTAGAGCCTCGTCTACTTAAGAAAGCATGTCTACTTAATTAAATAACCAAGTAACTTTACCAAAGTATTTGAGCAGCCTTCTACAGGGGTGGACACGTATATTTCAATGAAAACTTATCCAAAGTTTATTTTACTTATATTGAAGTATTCTTGCATAACTGAAAGCACATGTTAGATCTCAACTAACACTTTGCCAAGCAAATTTAATCCATTTGTTAGCATCAAAACTTAGAGATTTTTAAATCCAAGACCATTTTGGTCCCAACACCTCTAACGCTTGATCAAGTCCTTGCCGCACTGAGTGGTCTTGAGTGGCATTCTGCCAAATTATAAAATTTATTTTTCCATCAAAAAACGATATCTCAAACTTAAGTGTGCTCCTCGCCATAACTCTGATGTCACTATTGGGAAAAATTACACATGTCGATGATCGAAGATGGGAATACACAAAACACACCATAAAGAAAGTAATAGAACACACACGAATTTTGCGATGTACGAAACTTATTGCCTACGTCCCAAAAAAAACAGTCTAACAAAAAGTGTATTATTTCAAACAAGATTACAAATTTTGTAGAAATTTGAAAACTGACATCAAGTTGTGTATCACCCTATAAACCCGAGTACCTCACTCAAGAGTTACAAGGAATGATAACCACTCACTCACAAGAGACACCTCGTGATTGCTCATACTTGCTCAGTTCTTTTGGACTAGGATGCTTCAATTCTTTACAATACCCCCTATATATATATTGGAGGGAAAGTTGCTTCTTCCTAGAAGGGATGGTGAATATTAATTGTTTCTCTCCTTTCAAAAGTCACTGAAAATTATCACTCATTCTTTCAAGAATGAACATAAATATCCTCAAGAGTCAAACATTGAATTCTGCTAACATAATAATTTATTATGAATTTGAATCATTTACTTGAATTAATGTTTAAAAATTTGAATTATTTATCCCATCAAATATTGACCCACCAAATAGTTTTTTTTTATCCAGGTCGGCACATCGGGCTCGACCATTTTTAATCTCGAGGGATATGACATACAAGAACAGTTAAAAAGTAGTTCATATGCTCGCTTGTGCAAAAAAGAAGCAACAAGATGGAGCTTATCCCTAGGGCCTATCGTTGTTTCTCCCCTAGAATAGCTTTCAATATGGGTGGATTCTACAGTGAGGTACCCAAATAGGTGCCTCACCGATGATCCAGTGTTCTGTGTTGTTGGATATGTCATTTAAATAATCAATGTTTTAGATTTGCTGGTTCAAATTTTTGTTTTTTATTTTGTTATAGTAAAAAAAGAAAGAAAATGACCCTTTTTCCCTTGAAAGCCTTCTCCACCCCTCTTCCCCTTCCCTAGAGTTGTCAAAATGAGCCCGACCCAATGGGCTGGCCCGAATAGCTTGACATTAAGCATGTGTTGGGTTGGTAAAATGCATGCCCAAAATTATTTTGGCCCAACCCAGCCTAAAAATTCATTGGCCTAACATGGGCTGGCCTATTTGCCCGGACTTTGAAAATAAAAAGATATAAAATGAAATAAATCATTACATTTTTTATACTGCACATTCTCACTATTTTAAAAAATAATACATTATTGTTTATATGATAGTAATTCAACCTCCAGGTATTTTGAATAATATATTTTTACTAGTTAAATTTGTCAAAAAAAACTTAAGTAGTTAATGTTTTAAAAAAGATATTGTCTTACTATCTAAAAGAATAAAAGATGTTGGCTTGCTCTATTGCTCGTCTTTAATTTCGTAACTTAACACGTTAATATTTGTAGTAATATATAATATATGTGTTTTAAGTTTATCTCTCATTATTAAAAAATAGAAAATAATTTTTTTAACAAAATTAATTTTAAATTTACAACTTACTGAATTTTATAATGTTATTAATTTTAAAAATATACAATTTTTATCATTATTGAAACGTATTGGCCCATGGGCCAGCCCGTTTGACCCGCAGTCCGTATAGGACTGGGCTGGGATAGTAAATTAGTAGCTCATACTTAAATTGACCCAGTCCGATCCGACCAGAAAATATAGTGGCCCGCTGTGAGCTGGCCCGAATGGTTCCTTTCCCC
Organism: Sophora flavescens; assembly: GCA_030762895.1. Classification (NCBI taxonomy): domain Eukaryota; kingdom Viridiplantae; phylum Streptophyta; class Magnoliopsida; order Fabales; family Fabaceae; genus Sophora; species Sophora flavescens. Next base: position 123,414,408 of record CM061068.1, read on the forward strand.
TACCCCTCATCCGTCGTCCCATCCCTATATGGAACGGAGTCATCGTGCCCATCCCCATATGAAACAGATTCGAGATCTGTGGTCCAATGAGCATGAAAGAGCATTAGAGAAAAGACCAAATCTGCTTTCACATTCAACCCACCAACGATGATGGCGCCCCATCACTTCAAAAGATGACACCATATTTGCCCCGCCAGGCTTGTAGGCCTTTCTGGCGAGGCCTGATTTCGATCAAGTTTGGAGCTTCATTGTTGCTTCGAAATGGTGAACCGTTGTTGACCAAATCACTCAACCTGCGTCGTCATCTCCGCCGCACGCACTAGTGCAAAAGAGCCTTTCTACATTGGTTCAAAAAAGCTTTCTACATCGGTTGACCAACCATTGTAAATACACTCGGTGTAGAAAGTAGGGACTTTCTACAATGGTTAGAAGACAAACCCATTGTAAAAAGTGTGATTTCTACATCCAAATTGTGGACTCTGGTGGACTTTTTACATTAGTTGTTTTGACCAACCGATGTAGAAAGTGTGCTTCCTAATTAATGTGTGGACTTTCTACATCGGTTAATTAAGGTCATAACCGATGTAAAAAGTCTTGTATTTTTTTTTATAAAAAAAAACCTCATTTGTTTCTTCCCTCACTTCTTTTCCCTGTTTTCATTGGGCCAAGACACATCAATAAAATCAACAAAAACTCAACAATTAACATTAACATCCATATATACAATTCAATATCCATATAACTAACTAGTACTAATTAATCTAGCTATATATAAATAAAAAAAAACTAAACCTATATAAATGTTAACCTAAATACATTTAAGATACAAATGGTTTACTATAATCAAGAAAGAAGTTTGCCCAACGCTCCTTGATATCCTCAATTTCATCATAAGAGAATGGTTCCACATTGTTGAAATTCTACAAGTTCAAATAACAGAAGATAAACAATATTAGCAAATAGAGTAAAACAAACATATGATAATTCACTCTTGGACTTAAAAATACTCTTAATTACCTCCGTCCATTGATCAAGAATACTGACGGAGACAATAGTCAACATATGTCTCAAGACAAAATATCCATACTCCCAGTTGCCTCGTTGTCGATTAGACTACAAATTATAGACAATAATAAGTAAACATATAATAATTACTACAATTGTAGCAGAATAAGTTCCAGTACCCTGTGATCCACCTATGCTGAAGTCCCACCCAGAACTTTTCAGAGTTTTACCCTGGCCACTGCAAATTAACAAATATCAATCAGAAAGTTCAATATGTATGATCTAAATCATAGTCATGTATGATCTAATCAAAAAGTTAAATATGTAAAATAAAAAACAATAACCCAACACTTAAAACCTACTGGTCTGATTAGTTTCTTCACCTTTTGAATCTCTTACCACTTTGATAGTCTCGGATGCCTCCCCTATCCCTCTTGGGCCATTTCTAGGTGTCACCTGATCTTCTTTTATTTGGTATTTTGGACGCTCCCTGTCATGAAAACACAAAGTTGGTATCAACTAGAAGCTGGGGATTTTTATTTTTATTTTTATTTTCTGTTCATGGAAAAATTGCTAAAAATGCATAGGCAAAAGGGAAGAAAGGAGGAATAAACTTGAGAGCCAAAAGAAAAAATAGTATTTTTTTTCTTGAAAAAACTGCAATGTGCTTTATCAACAAAAAAAGGAAAGAAAAATTAGTAGAATTGATTGCGTAAATATAGCAACTTATAAGCAGTAATTCACACCTTATTCTCTCCAACAGCTTTAGACTCTTCCCAGCATTCCGAATAAAACGATGTTTGAGAAGTTCCTTAGCACTTGGCCTCTGGAATTAAAGCCATTAAAAGGGTAAAAGTTAGGTTAGAGAACAACAGAAAGAGTCAACTACACCAGATCCAATAGAAGTTCAGTATAAAAAGCTACCATTTAGGAAAACTGAACAATACACTGTACCAAGTTGAAAGATGCAAATTTTAACAGGACGAATCCAAACAAATAAATTTATATCCCTGTAATTATTTTAGGATACCAACTTAACATATAAAAAGTCCAGTATTTCAACTAATATTTCTTATTATTACCTTTTCCCAAAAAGAAGGATGTCCTAAACGAGCATATGTACTTGTGTAGTATGATATAACTTTTTCTGGTTGTTCTCAAACAATCCATTAAAGTGATCATTCCATTCAAACTACAGCCTAATACCATTAACAACAGAGAGAAAAAATGAAAAAGAAACACTAGTGAGCGTGTGTAGAGCATAGACACTTGCCTCAGCAGGAACCTTCTTCAGACACGATGATACAAATTCTTTCATCAGACGAGAAAAGTGCTCATCTAGCTGCACGAAAGATCATTAAATGTCAACTCTTGTTTAACTGGGAAAAATAAAATCATCTGGAAAACTTCATGTACTCAAAATACTTTGAAACTTGAAAGATCGATCAGTCTGATATTAAAGAACAGAACCTACAGCGGATTCTCTCGGGGTATGATGAAAAGCACTCTCATAGGGTGAAGAGCAGCAAGTGGAGGCTCCCCTTTTGCCATTTCAATTGCAGTAATCCCCAGAGACCAGATATCTGCCTGTATAAACACAATACACTGATGATTCTTAGGAGATAAAGACAAAAACAACGAAAACACAGAATGAAAAGATATATGCAAGGATGGACTCAAAGAAAACATAATAAAAAACTTGTGGAGTAGCTATCCGATAACCTTCTCATTATATCCTTCTGAATTTTAAATAACTTCAGGTGCCATCCAGAATGGTGTTCCTACAAATGTCTATTATCGAACAATTAGCACATCCAGTCAAAGATGAAGTGTACTAAGAAGAACTCCAGGTAATTTTGTTAATAGCATAAACTCGGCCTTACATAAAATGATAGTAATGACATAAGAGGTAGTGTTATGAAAGAAAAAGTAGCAATTTGAAATTCAGTTTTCCCAAATCAGATCACATCAAGCCACAAAAACTGAGGGGATGCAGGTGCACACCCTCAGCCATACGTGGGTTCGCCCCTGATCACAATGATGTGGTTTATGACACAATATAAGTAACTCTAAAATTGCCCCTGATCACCCCTGGTTCACTGCAAATAGCACAATATGAGTAACTCTAAAATTGACCATGCTAGGCAGTTTAAAATTGCCTTCTATGAACTAGAACCACCTTGAGGATTCCGATTATTTCTAGCTTTGTTCTTGACTAGTTTCAAGCATGTATAAGACAAGCACCACTTTTATGTTGCATGTAAAAATATGGACATCCAACAAGAATCTTAAGCAATATATACGAAATTCTACAAGTTCGAAGGAATTGGGTGACTTCAAGACAAGGTTTTCATCAAATTTACATTTATCTTAACAGACACGCATTTATAAAAACAAAAAAAAAAATTAGAAAGATTTCAGGATCTAAACCAAAGAATCTCAGTTTGAGTTTAAGTCAAGTTTAGATAACAAAGGCATTAATACAGTTGCCAAATATTCATAGTCTTGATTATAAGTATCCCAACTCCCAAGAATTAGAAATTTTATTAGACAGCAAAACCGTTCTAAAAAATGTTAACCATTTCACTATCCCAGTAGTTGCACATGCAGATTTCACTGTCCTAAGTTTATGTGTATGTTTCATCAACCCATAACATTTGGCCCATTTAGGTGAGATCAAAACCTATCAAGATTTAAACGAGGAAATGCTCAACCAGTAAGATCCTCCGGTAAAACCTCCTAATAACAATATGAAGCTAATAAGATTTAAGACCAAGGAGACTAAATACATGAATGTGCAATCCTTAAAACAAAAACTAATTTATTCAACTGCTGGCTAGCTCTATTCTTGTCACTGTTTCATAAGTAATTTCACCCTATGGACGATGCTAAAGGACCACATCTACAATTTTTTTTTCACATCATTATTATGAAAACGTCCAACAAATCCGTTTCACATTTTACGGTCAACAACATCTTCAATTGTGGAATACATTTACTCAATTACTCCACCTCCATTTCATTTCAATATTTTCCCTTTCCTATATGAGATAACAATCCACCCATCAAAGTAACCTCCTTACCATGCTTCTACTGTATATTCTCGCAAATCGCAACCAAAGATCATTCAGAAGGTAACTTGCTTATATCAAAGACTCAATTAATTAGATCTCTCCTTTATCGAAAGCCAAGACTAACAACAACAACTAAGCCTTATCCCACTAGGTGGGGTCGGCTACATGGATCATGCGGCGCCATAATGTTCTATCATGAATCATGTTAATAGTTAAATCATTGGCCTCTAAATCTTTCTTTATAGTTTCTCCTATAGTTTTTCTTGGTCTACCTCTGTCTCTAGCAATTTGATTGCCCTCCACCTGGTCCACTCTCCTTACTCCAGAATCTAAAGGTCTCCTCCATACATGCCAAAACCACCTAAGTCGAGATTCAACCATATTTTTCTCGCAGTAGGTGCTACCCCAACCTCTCTCTCTAATGCTATCATTCATAATCCTATCACGTCTAGTTTTTCCGCTCATCCAAAGACAACATTCTCATCTCTGCTACATTGATTTTACCCTCGTGTTGATTTTTTACCGCCCAACACTCCGTCCCATACAACATCGCCGGTCTAATAGCTGTACGGTAAAATTTTCCCTTTAGCTTAAGAGGTACCTTTTTATCACACAAAAACCTGAAGCCTTCCTCCATTTCGACCACCCTGATTGAATCCGACGGTTTACATCTCCCTCAATTTCTCCATCATTTTGTATAATAGACCCAAGATATTTAAACCGTGTGACTTGTGGTATGTTGTGGTCTCCAACTTTCACCTATAAGCTAAAGGTGCTTCACCTTTTGCTAAACTTACATTACATATACTCCGTCTTGCTTCTACTCAAACGGAAACCATGTGCTTCTAAAGCTTGTCTCTAAGTCTCCAACCTTTCATTTATATCCTCTCTCGACTCTCCAACTAGAACTATATCATCTGCGAAAAGCATGCATCGCGGTGCTGGCTCTTAAATGTGCTCCGTAAGTACATCCAAGACCAAGGTAAAAAGATAGGGGCTTAAAGCAGACCTTTGGTGGCACCTATGGTTATTGGGAAATCTTCTGTGGCTCCACCCTGCGTTCTCACACTAGTCGTGGCCCCCTCATACATATCCTTGATAGCTCGAATATAAGCAATCCGAACACCTTTCTTTTCTAGGGCTTTCCACAAAACCTCTCTTGGCACCCTATCATACGCTTTCTCCAAATCAATGAAGGTCATGTGTAAATCTTTTTGATCCCTTCGATATTGTTCCATCCCTCGTCGTAGCAAGTAAATTGCTTCCATGGTCGACCTCCAGGGCAAAAAACCAAATTAGTTGTCAGTGATTTTGGTTTCTTTTCTTAGTCTCCGTTCAAGCACTCTTTCCCATAGCTTCATAGTATGACTCATAAGCTTAATCCCCCTATAATTTGCGCAATTTTGTATACCTCCCTCGTTCTTGTTGTTGATATTCATGTAAATAATATATTCTGATTATAGGAATATTAGGATAATTAGGATAATAAGATATTATGAATATCTTGTAATTATGACACCGATTGTATTTTTACTTGTTCATTGCCTATATAATACAATCTCAGTGTTGTAGTTGAAACACGGGTTATGCCAATGTCTCTTGTTCTCTCTCATCTTAATATGGTAGCTAGAGCCTAACAAGAGGCAAAACCCTAATTCTCCAACCTGGTGGACCTAGTGTTCATCAGTGAAAATTTTTCAACAAAACCGTGTTCTCTTTCCGGTTTTGCACCATCTTTCGTTGCTGTGTTCTCCTTCCGGCATCCTCACCGGTCATATACATCGTTGCCAGCCCATCGCTGTTCTCTGCCAGCCTGCCGTCAGTCCACCGTATGTCGCCGCCGTCCGACGACCTTTCCGGCCGACGACCACACGGCTAGACTCGCCGTCAGCCTATCTACACAATCGTCCCAACCTTGCCGCCAACAGCCATCGGACGCGCCGCCACGCTCCGGTAACGTCCCTGGCGCTCCGTCACACGCGCCTCGCTTCCAGCTGCGCGTGAGGGCGTTTCCGGTGGTCTTTCCGGCCACCTTTTAGTGCGCCGAACTCGTCCCGGCCTGCCCTACCTGGATCTGGTCTTCTTTTTCTCTTTCGGACTTGTTGTGCATCCCTCCATTGCGCCGTTACTCCGAGGTATTTTGTGGTTTCAGTTTTCTGTTTTGTTTATTGATCAATGGCTGCTTCTGGACCCTCAGATACTCCTAAGGACTCCTCCAAGGTTGACCCTCCTGTTTTCACCAATTATGTGAGTGCCCTTCTTTGCACTGACAAATTGGATGGAAACAACTATGACACATGGGCCTCTGATATCAAACTTTGGCTGAATGGACAAGAATATGTCGAACACCTGACCAAGAAGGCTACTGACATTGCCGAAGTTTGAACGCCCACGGTGGAACAAGATTGATGCTCGGTTGTGTAGCATTATCAAGTCCACTATTCACTCTTCTTTGAAGCAGATTTTTCGTGCACATCTCACTTATGAGTCCGTTTGGGAGCAAGCCAAGGTTCTTTACACCAATGATACACAACGCCTTCTATGGTGTCTCCGCGTGAATCTCATGAATGTCATTGCTCCTCGCCAGATTAATGGTCCTATTTCTGCTTATTTGGGAAAGGTTCATGGTGCTTTACATGATTTCAATGAACTTTTGCCACCGGCCGACACTCCAGCCAGGGAACTTGAGCAGCGTAGTAGCTTCTTCATGTTGTTGGCCCTATACGATTTGCCTCCAGAGTACTCCACCACCGTGATCGATTTTGGGTTCTCCTAATGTCCCATCTCTAAACACAAACTTTGGTCCGCTTTGCTTCAGTCCCGCCCAAGACATCAATTACCTCTATGCTCCCTGTTTGCTCCTAGCCATGAGTTACCTCCCGCTCGTAGTTTATGCTTCGCTATTGTGTCTCGGGGTAGTGGTGGTAGTGGTCTGGTCGGGGGTAAACGCCCGAAATGCGATCACTATCATCGCTTCGCCACACTATTGATAAATGTTGGACTTTACATGGTCGTCCTCCTCGTGCTGCTAATGTTGCCCAGGTTGATCCACCAGCCACATCTGAACCATCTCCTCTGTCTACTGCTTCGCCTGTTACTTACGCAAAGTCGCAAAGTTTCTTAAATGGTTTGAAGAACGTCGGGCCACTGGGTCCACTGCCTCTGTTGCACACAGTGGTAATTCCTTTGCTTGTCTCTCTCAGTCGTCCCTAGGTCCTTGGGTTCTGGTGCCACCGATCATATCTCTGGTAATAAATCTCTTTTTTCCACCCTTTCTACGTTTGGTTATTTACCCACGGTTACATTGGCTAATGGTTCTAAAACACATTCCCAAGGGGTTGGCACCGTCCATCCCTTCCCTTCCCTCTCGGTTAATAATGTGCTTTATGTCCCGGGTTCCCCGTTTAATTTGCTTTCTATTAGTCGCTTGACCCGTTCCCTTGATTGCACCATTTCGTTCACTAAAGATTCTGTTTTCGTGCAGGACCGGAGTTCGGGACGGATGATTGGCACCGGATGTGAGTTCAATGGCTTGTACCATTGCCACCTCCTTCTCGGCTTTGTCTTGTCAAGGATTCCACTCTTCTCACTCATGCTCAATCGGGACATCCTGACCTTGCTAAGCTCCAACAACGGTGGTGCCGAGCTTGTCTAAGCTTACTTCTTTGTCTTGTGAGTCGTGTCAACTAGGGAAACATACCCGTAGTTCGTTTCCTAGTCGTGTCGTTAATCGCGCTAAGTCTCATTTTTCTTTAGTGCATTCTGATGTTAGGGGTCCCAGTCGGACTGTCTCCACATTAGGGTCGAAATATTTTGTTACTTTTATTGATGATTTCTCGCGTTGTACTTGGTTATTTTTAATGGAAAATCGATCTGAATTATTTTCTATATTTCAACAATTTTATTATGAAATTAAAAATCAATTTGGCATTCCTATTCGTACTCTGCGTAGTGATAATGCTAGAGAATACCTCTCTCAACCATTTCAATCTTTCATGGCTTCTCAGGGTATTCTTCATCAGACTTCTTGTGCTTACACCCCTCAACAAAATGGGGTTGCTGAACGCAAAAATAGACATCTTATTGAAACAACTCGCACCCTTTTACTACATGGCAATGTTCCATTCCGTTTTTGGGGTGATGTTGTTCTCACTGCGTGCTATCTCATTAATAGGATGCCTTCCTCCGTTCTTGATAACCAAGTACCTCACTCTGTTTTGTTCCCTCATCAGTCCCTCCATCCATTAACACCTCGTGTCTTCGGGTCTACATGCTTTGTTCATAACCTACAACCAGGTATTGACAAGCTCTCTGCTCACTCACTAAAGTGTGTCTTCCTTGGTTATCCTCGGTCACAAAAGGGTTACCGGTGTTATTCTCCTACTCTACGTCGTTATCTTGTATCGGCTGATGTCACTTTCTTCGAGTCTGTTCCTTATTTCGAGCCACCTACATCTCCCGAGTCGGTCATGGATGTCTTTCCTCTTCCTCCTGTCCTTGTTTCATATACTCCACCCACATTCCCTACATCCTATACTCCACCTACTGTTCATGTTCCTACCCCGGTTGCTCATACTCGTCCCTTACAGGTATATCAGAGTCGCCAACCGCTACAAGTTGAGCATGTTCCTCCGGATGATACTGGTACTACCATTGTTAACTCTCCTCCCACGCCTGCTCCGGCCTTGCCTCCTGAGCCTGAACTTCCCATAGCCCTCCGGAAAAGTATACGCTCCACCCGTAATCCTTCACCTCACTATGTTACTTTAAGTTTTCACCGTCTTTCTACACCATGTTTTGCTTGCCTTTCTTCTTTGTCTTCTGTGTCTATCCCTAAGACTGTAGGTGATGCCTTATCTCATTCTGGGTGGAGACAAGCTATGGTCGATGAAATGAGTGCACTTCAGAGCAGTGGTACTTGGGACCTTGTTCCTCTTCCGTCTGGAAAGTCTGTTGTAGGTTGCAGGTGGATATTTACTGTTAAAGTGGGTCTGGATGGCCAGATAGATCGTCTTAAAGCCCGCTAGGTGGCGAAAGGCTATACTCAGGTTTTTGGCTTGGATTATGGAGACACACTCTCACCAGTTGCTAAAATGGCATCTGTTCGTTTGTTTCTATCCATGGCTGCTATTCGGCATTGGCCTCTGTATCAGCTGGATATCAAGAATACTTTTCTTCATGGTGATCTCACTGAAGAGGTATATATGGAGCAACCTCCTGGATTTGTTGCTCAGGGGGAGTCTTCTAGTCTTGTTTGTCGCCTCCGCAAGTCCTTGTATGGCCTCAAGCAATCACCTCGAGCTTGGTTTGGCAAATTTAGCACTCGTTGTTCGAGAGTTTGGGATGAAACGGAGTGAGGAGATCACTCGGTTTTCTATCGTCATTCGACTCGAGAATGTGTCTACTTGATTGTATATGTCGACGACATTGTCATTACAGGGAGTGACCACCATGGCATATCACGGGTAAAATAAAGCATCTTTGTCACCATTTCCAGACAAAAGATCTTGGAAAACTCCGATACTTCTAGGGCATAGAGGTGGCACAATCAAAGGAAGGCATTGTTATTTCTCAGAGAAGGTATGCGATGGACATTCTTGAGGAATGCAAAACTAGTTGATACTCCTGTGGATCCAAATACTAAACTTCTACCAAATCAGGGGGAGCCACTTTCAGATACGGGAAAGTATAGAAGACTAGTTGGGAAACTAAACTATCTCACAGTCACTCGTCCAGATATTTCTTTTGCAATAAGTGTGGTAAGTCACTTCCTAAATTCACCTTGCGAAGGTCATTGGGATGCTTTGATCCGTATTCTCAAATATATCAAAGGGACCCTAGGTAAAGGGCTCATCTATGAGGATATGGGTCATACACGTATTGTTGGATATTCAGATCTTTGATGGGGCAAAGCTCTCCGATCGATAGAAGATCCACTGGATTTTGTGTACTCATTGGGAATAATCTAATATCTTGGAAGAGTAAGAAAGAGAATGTTGTTGCAAGGTCAAGTGCTGAAGCTGAGTATCGGGCCATGGCATCAGCTACTTGTGAACTCATCTGGCTCAAACAGTTGCTTCAAGAACTACGATTTGGGGATGTTGCACAGATGACACTCATTTGTGATAACCAAGCTGCACTACACATTGCCTCAAATCCAATTTTTCATGAGAGGACAAAGCACATCGAGATAGATTGCCACTTCATCAGAGAAAAGATCTTATCTGGGGACATCACCACCAACTTTGTCAATTCAAATGATCAACTGGCAGATGTCTTCACTAAGTCTTTGAGAGGTCCTCGAATAAATTATATATGTAACAAGCTTGGTGCATATGATTTATATGCTCCAGCTTGAGGGGAGGTGTTGATATTTATGTAAATAATATATTTTGATTATAGGAATATTAGGATAATTAGGATAATCAGATATTGTGAATATCTTGTAATTATGACACTGATTGTATTTTGATTTGTTCATTGCCTATATAATACAATCTTCGTGGTGTAGTTGAAACACACGGGTTATGCCAATGTCTCTTGTTCTCTCTCATCTTAACACTTGTAAATCGGAACTAAAGTGTTTCTCCTCCATTCGTCCGGCATTTTCTTTAACCTCATAATCTCGTTAAAAAACTTCGTGAGCCAACTAATGCCTCTATTTCCTAGACTCTTCCATACCTCCACAGGAATATTGTCCGGTCCAACTGCCTTGCCATTATCCATCCTTCTCAAAGCTTCTTTTACCTCATGCTCTTGGATTCTACGATAAAAAGTGTAATTTTGATCCTCCTCTCTGATATCAAGCACCCGTGAGCATGATAAAACTTCAAATCCTTCATTAAATAACTTGTGGAAATAATTCTTCCATCTATCTTTAATATCTTGTTCCTTAACCAAAACTCTACCTTCTTCATCCTTAATACACTTCACTTGGTCCAAGTCTCTTGTCTTTCTTTCCCTATTTTTAGCAAGCCTGTAAATAGATTTTTCACCATCTTTGATGCCTAAGGATTGGTACAACCCGTCAAAAGCTTTAGTTCTAGCTTCGCTCACTGCCTTCTTGGTCTCTTTTTGGCCACCTTATAATTTTCCCAATTTTCAGCATTTTTATATAAGGACCGAGCTTTAAAACATTCCCTTTTAACCCGAACCTTAGCTTGCACACTTTCATCCCACCACCAGGACTCTTTACCCCTAGGTCCGAATCCTCTTGATTCACCAAGCGTCTCTATAGCTACCTTCCTAATCCCCTGGGCCATCTTGTCTCACATATCATTTGCACTTCCGTTTACCTCCCAAAACCCTCCCTCCAAAACCTTGTGTTGGAAGATCCTTTGTTTTTCACCCTTCAGTTGCCACCACTTGATCCTTGAAACCTTTTCGTTGCCTCTTCTCTTCACACTCATCTTAATTCTTACATCCATAACCAAGACTCTATGTTGGGTAGTCAAGCTCTCTCCAAATATGACTTTACAGTCCAAGCAAATCTTTCTATCCGATCTCCTAATAAGAAAGAAATCTATTTGAGAGCTTGTCACCACCCCACTTTTGTACGTGATAAGATGCTCCTCACGTTTCCTAAAACACATATTGGCTATAGTAAGATTGAAAGCAGATGAAAAGTCCAGGATAGACTTACCCTCACCATTTACCTCCCCTAGGCCATATCCCCATGCAAACCCTCGTAACCTCTAGGTACCCTCCCTACATGTCCATTTAGATCCCCTCCTAAGAAAATCTTTTCACCTAGCGGTATTTCAACTTCTAAATCCTCCCAAAATTTTACCTTGAATTGTTCTTCTAACCCTACCTGAGGTGCGTAAGCACTAATCACATTAAAGGTGTCTTGTTCCACTACAAATTTTAGGGCAATGATCCTATTTCCAACCCTTTTTACATCCACAATATCATTCTTCCAATATTTATCCACAATTATGCCCACCCCATTTCTCGATTTTACTTTGCCAGTGTACCAAAGCTAAAAACCCGAAAAGTCTAATTCCTTTGCCTTTTCTCCCACCCACTTAGTTTCTTGTAGGCACATGAAATTGATCCTCCTCCTAATCATAGGGTCAACTATTTCCAGTGATTTACCTGTAAGTGTGCTTATATTCCAAGTTCCAAAGCGAATCATACTCTCGTGAACTAGCTTCTTTACCCATACTCGCTCACAAAAATGTGGGAACCCTTGCTTATTTTTCACTACATCCAGGCGGCGATGCAGCGACCCTTGCTCATTTGACACTGTATTCGAGTTATACAGGGCGTTGCTTCTGGGCAACGACCTAGCATTAACATTATTACGTCGTTGATCCATGTTATAAAGATTTGACTAAGTTTTACGTTGTTTGTCAATGGCCTAACACATCAACTAATTAAGTTGCTGCTGCAAGATACATAAACTTAATCGCAGAATAAACTGCCGAAGCAACAAAATCTTGCAATTCGAACCGATCCTAATTCTAAAAAAGTGAATCTGAGCAAGTGAAGTAAAATCTAATAACCAGCACATAGAACAAGAAAATAAAACAAAGAAAATACCTCGTCATTGCCGTTAGGCTGTTTCTGAAACCAGCTAATATTCAAAACCTAGAAATTCAAACAATGAAATGAAAGTGGTATGGGGGGGAGGGACCTGGACTTGTGTGAAAGGAGTGGGAGAGTTGAAGTTGTCAGAAACAGAGGCTATGGTTACGGCAAAGGTTAGCAAAGCGTTCGCTACCGAACAAATGCTCTGTGTGAAAGGAGTGGGAGAGTCGAAGTTCTCAGAAACAGAGGCTATGGTTACGGCAAAGGTTAGCAAAGTGTTCGCTTCCGAACAAATGCTCTTTCTCTCTTTCAAATATAGCTTTTGGAAGAGGAAGATAAAACGGCGAGAATGGAAGAGGAGAGGTTATGAGCGTGAGAGGAGAGAGAACCGCGCGCAGTGTTGGAAGGCAGCGCAACGGTGAACGAAGAACAGAGATAAGGGAGGGTGAGAACTGAGCAGGGTTGTGAGAGTAGGTTAGATGGTGAAGGGGTTCTAATGGAGTAGGATTTCAAATTAAACTTTCTAGTCAGTTGATAAAGAACCGTGGTAGAAAGTCTACTTTCAAAGCAAAAGTAACCGTTGTAGAAAATTATTCCCAAAGTTCATTTTATTACAAAAATACCACCGCGTTATTTTTTACAACGGTTCCTTTTGCAATCGATGTAGAAAACATATTTTCCACTAGTGACGTCTTTTTCGTCGTCACCCCACATTGCAGCTCCACCATGCACCGTTCCAGTCCTAATTGCCCCATGCAAATCCTCATCTGTTGCACACAACCCTGTTCAATTCCCATCACTAGCCTTCTCTCTTTTTGGATTGTGTTTCATCTGGATGAGGGAATTGGGAGATTATACCATTTATGATGATAAATGTTAAGTTGCTGCAGGTTGAGGCTGGAAGCGTTTTCAGAACCTGGTGGTGGTGGTGGTCGGTGGGATGGTAGTGAAGGATAGAAAGACTGTACTAATGATAAGGGTAGAAATGAGTTTTTTACATAGCTATTTGGTGGTACATGGGTGAGGCACCTATTTAGGTATCTCACCCTAGAATCCACCTTCAATATGTTGCTATTGATTCTTTTACGTAACCTTTTGCTTTAAATATGTATGTCAATCATGGGTCTCTCAAGTGCAATAGTGGCTGGGTTAAACTCTCAGATCTTGATCTTAATGTTAGTAACTATGGGGATCTTTAGCATTGATGTGCACTAATCAGAACTTCTTTACTTACAATTATGCAACAAAAAGAATAATTTAGAGAAGCAAAACAAAGAAGCCAACAATAGCAAACATCATAATCATTTCTCCCAGTCTGACTACGAGCAGGTCATCCATCTAAATAACAGTATACATCACTCATGCCATTCGAATGGGACAACCTCCATAGTGGATTTAATTTCCAACCTGCCATGACTAGAACTTACAAGTTACAAGATTTCCTCTATCTGTACTTGACGAGTATAACCTTCTCTCATGTTTGCATCTAATTTTCTCAGCATTTCATAGATCTGATCAGATTCACCATGGAATCTATCACCAGCTACGAAACTATAAACCTCATTTTTTAACTCAACCATACTTTGACCTACAATCTTCTTCAACCTATTCTCTTTTATCAATGTCCTGAGTATTGCAGCATTATGCCAATTCTTGTCCACACAATAAATATTTGATAACAGTATATAATATCCTGCGTGATTAGGGTCTAATGGGGAAAGATTCTTCGCTGCAACCTCTCCCATCTTTATATTTTGATGTATCCGACATGCACCAAGTAAGGCTCCCCATACATGAGGCCCAGCTTCTATGGGCATATGATTAATTATGTCCAAGGCCCTATCTAACTCTCCCATTCGACCAAGAAGATCAACCATTATCCCATAATGTTCTGAGCCAGGCTTCAATTGGTACTTATTCACCATCATATCAAACATCTTTATCCCTTCTTTAATCAAACCTGCATGACTACAAGCAGATAGAATTGAGAGAAAGGTTACATTGTTAGGCTTAACATCTGAACAGTTAACCATATGATAAAAATATGCCAAAGCCTCTTCTCCTTGCCCATGGAATCCGTAAGCTGCTATTATTGAGCTCCATGTAACAACATCTTTATATGTCATTCCTTTGAAAACCTTGTTAGCATTATCTATGCTACTACATTTTGCATACAACTCTATGAGAGATGCACCAATAAATATGTTATTGTCGAACCCACTTTTAGTTACAAAACCATGAAGACATACAGCTTGTTGAAGAATTCCCAGTTTTGAACTAGCAGCAAGAATCTTCACTACAACAATAGAATCAGGTCGAGATCCACTAGATAACATGTTGCAGAAAAGCCCCATTGACTTGTGTGCCATTCCGATTTCGGCGTATCCGCTAACCAATACAGCCCAAGAAACTACATCCTTCTTGGGCATTCTGTTGAAAAGACCAACTGCATTTTCAGGTGAAAAGCACTTCATGTATGTGTCCATCAGAGCTGTAGAGACCGCTGTATCCAACTCAAAACCATAATTGACTGCTAATTTATGAATCTTCATACCTTCTTCCAAATTGGAAGTGGAAGCACATGCTCGCAATGCATTAACCACGGTAACCGAGTTGGGTTCAATTCTCTTATCTATCATTTCATTGAAAAGATTCAATGCATTGGTTTCATCTCCATTATCAGCATAACAAGCAACCATTGAGCTCCAAGATATAACATCCTTATTAGGCATTACCCTGAACAAATTAACTGCACTTTTGACAGAACCAGTTTTTCCATATAAATGTAGCATTGAGTTGGCCAAGCATAAGTTAGTATCAAAACCCCTTCTTTTTACAAATCCATGTATACTTCTTCCACGCTTAAAGTCAAATAACTGAGCACAGGCAGAAACAACACTAATAAGTGTCACGGGATCAGGACTTACATACTCTGACACAACCATTCTGGAGAAAAATGCAACTGCAAGTTCAGGATTGCCACTCTGCTCATAACCAGTAACCATTGTAGTCCATAAAACCACATCTGGTTTTGGATACTCCATAAACACATCAAAAGCATCATTCATTTGACCACATTTTGAATACAACTCAATCAAAGCAGACCCTACAAACATGTCATTATCCATCTTCTCCTTCTTGAGAAATCCGTGAATCATTCTACCCAATTCAAGCCTCTGTAAACCTACACATGATTTCAAAGCAACTGAGACCGTGTAATTGTCAGGTTTTTCCTCAGTGGAAATAGCAGTGGCATTCATTTGACGGAATAAACATAATGTTTCTACCCATTCTCCTTTTGAAGAGTAGCTCCTAAGCAAAGCATTCCATAGATAGACAGATTTGTAAGGTGTTTCCTCAAACAGCTTATATGCATGGCTAATTGATGCATATCTTGCATAAAGAACATTAAGCTTGGTCGCAATGAAACTATCATGGGCAAGACCGACTTTCAAGCACTGTGAGTGCAACTGTGCAATTGTTATCTTACTGCAGCAACTTTCCAAAAGTTTCACTAAAAGATTCCTCCTTTTCATGTACAATAACTTTCCTTATCAGTAGCTACTGAGTTTCAATCTCAAAAATATGCTATCCATGCCAGCAGCGATTTTTTTTATAGCTTTAGCAACATGTCCTGTTGAGTAAACCATGTAATTGAAACAATTAGTTCTACTTGCTATACGGCGTTTTCGTTTAATTTCCCATTGGTGGAAATGAAATGGCAACAAATCAGGAAGCACAAAACTTTTCCATTGTAGAGATATGTCAAAGAAAAAATAGCAAATTGAGACACCTCCTATCCAGTAAAGTGGAAAAGCAAAAAGAACAAGTTTGCCTCATAACAAAGCATAGTCAGCAGCCTCTCTATCACTAAGATTCCTACACCAAGTGTTCTTTAATAAATGAATAATAATAGTTAGGGGTGTTCGCGGTTCGGTTTGGATCGTTTTGAGGCAAAAACTCATCTGATCCAAAGATAAAAAGAGCATGTGGTTCGATTTGGATGACTTGCTTTAAAAAAATCCGATCCGATTAAATGCGGTTTGGATTCCGATCCGATTAAATGCGGGTTGGATCGGTTCGGTTGATCGGTTTTTATCAGCACATCATTACATATTTATAAATACAATTTGAGAGAAGGGAAAATGCTTTTTTGGGTGAAGAATACTCTTCATGATAGCACTTTAAATTCAAAATATAAGATAACATAAAATAAGAAGCAAAAATGAACAATGGCTAAACTCTAAACCTCTGATTCCATGGTACTAATGCTACGGTTAATTAGGGGGGAAAATACTCCAACAAATGAAATGATTCAGAAACAGATATAACTTCGAAACATGATAAATTTCAAACAAACCAAGCGACATTAGAACTCAGAATATTTCAGACACAAGTTCCAAACTCTATATACATAAAAATATAAACTTTAATATGCACCAGATTCGAACAAATAGGGGGACATGGCAGATCCAAGCATGGAGCACTCAGTGAGGAAGATTGTTGTGAACTGAGCAAGAACAGAGAGGATTCAGTGATTTTAGTCGATTCACAACAGATAAACAGTAGAAAGGAGGAAGAATGAAGCCCACTCACCATGAACATAGGCGACGACGAGAACGGAGGTGGCGATCAGGATCAGCGGCGGCGGCGTTGTTGGACTGGTGGGAGGCAGATGTGGGAAGATGAACCCTAACTCAGTTTCGAAGCAGCGGGGCCGACAAGCAGGGAGGGAGAGACGAACAAACTCAGTTCGCACGAGGCGGCGGCGATGGAGATGCGAGGCAGAGAGATGGAGACGCGAGGGAGACGCGGGCGATGGAGACTCGAGGCTGTTAACCATATGTATATATTTATTATTGCCAACTGCTAAGTTAGTTGAATTAGGTAGTTAGTTAGAATTCTGTTTTCTGTTTTAGTTAGTTAGAATTATGTTTTCTGTTTTAGTTTTGTATAAATAGCTTGATAGAGTTTGTATTCAGATTGATGAATGAACAATACAATCATTCACTCATTCTCTTGATCAGTTCCATTTTTCATTCTCTTTCAGTTTGCAATTGCTTGCTCTGCAAGCTTGTGTTTTAGCTCATTCTGTTCATCACAGTGACCAAAGATAGGTCACTGTTTCTTGGATCAATCTTGATCCTTTTTCTTGATCTGTTACATACTTTACATGGTATCAGAGCTCTGATTCATCAGAGCTCTGCTACGTTGGTGCACGTCCATGGCTGATTCCATCGTCTACAATAGATTAGGCGGAGGTTCAAGGTCTGGTGTGGATGAATCTTCGCCATACTATGTTCATCCTTCAGAGAATCCCTCAATTGTTCTGGTTTCTGAAGTCTTGACTAGGCAAAATTATCATCAGTGGGCGAGTTCCATGGAGATGAGTTTGATTACGAAGAACAAGATAGGCTTCATTGATGGATCAATTCCAATACCAGAGAAGACAGATCCTTTGTATTCCGATTGGAGGAGAGCAAATAATCTTGTTGTTCGATGGATAATAGGTGCAGTCTCAACTTCCATCGGCAGAAGCATCCTCAGAAATGATGCACTGTAATATCTGGAAAGAACTCAAAACAAGGTTTTCTCAAGGGGATCTTTTTCGAATCTCTGATCCGGAAGATTTGGTTGTTGCATTGAAACAAGGTGAGTATAGTGTAACTGATTATTACACTGAATTGAAAATCCTTTGGGATGAATTAGACAATTATAGACCATTACCTACTTGTAGTTGTCAAGTAAAATGTTCATGTGATGCTCTTGTGAAAGTTGAAAAATATAGGAATCAAGATCGAGTAATTCGATTCTTGAAAGGGTTGAATGAACCTTATGCAAGAAGTTAGGTCACGGATCATGCTCATGAAGCCACTTCCTTGAGAACATGAGGTTTTCTCAATGATAATTCAGCAAGAAAGGCAAATTGTTGGTGATCATGATGAGCCAAAATTGATTGCAGCGAGTTGGTAGAGAAAACAATAACTATGGTAATGGCCGTGGTAATGGAAGAAGTAATGGAAACTTCAAGAGTAAATTCAGGAGGAAGGGGCAATGGAAAACAATGCACTTATTGTGGAAAACTAGGGCATACTGTCGATAATTGCTACAAAAAGCATGGATTCCCTCCTAATTTTCAGTTTAGAAATCAAGGGAGAATCGGTTCGGTTAATGCTTTTGAGAAGGTGATGATGTTGAAAACAATGAACAGATTGGTAATTTTCAAAAGGAAGATCGGGACAGTCCAGTTTCAGTTTTTCTTGCAGAACAAGATTATCAAGGCTTATTGAGTTTGCTACAGCAATCACAAAAATCTTTACCCTCGCCTAACCAGATCAAGATCTTGTGATGTCTTCAACATCACATACACAAGCCTCTTCCACACATGATCCAGGTAACAATTCTTCTGGCTCTAGCCTTTGGATAATGGATAGTGGTGCTACTGACCACATTTGTTATAATATGCTCGTTTATTCATCCTATCATAAAATTAGACCAATTAGGGTGAAACTTCCAAATGGAAATGATGTTCTTGCATGCCATTCAGGAAGCATTGTCTTTTCCAATAATTTTGTTCTTCATGATGTTCTGCACATACCACATTTCTCTTATAATCTTCTTTCTGTCACTAAACTGACTTCTTGTATGCCATATGTTGTATCCTTTAATTCACAATGTTGTCACATTCAGGAGAAGGCTACATTGAAGATGATTGGTACAGCTAAAGTGCAAAATGGACTTTACATATTGAAGATGCCTATGTGTACCAGTAGACCTTTTTCTAGTTGTGTTTCAGTAAATTCTGTTTCTGTCAATATTCCTCAGTCCAGTCTTTGGCATTTTAGGTTAGCACATGCCTCAATTGATTGTGTAAAAACCATTCAATGTAATGTTCCTTCTATTGATATGAATAAAACTTACATCTGTGACATTTGTCATCTGTCAAAACAAAAGAAACTTCCTTTTCCTACTAGCACTTCCACCTCTTTTCATTTCTTTGATTTGATACATGTTGATATTTGGGGACCTTTCCCTATTGTGTCTGTTCATGGTCATAAGTATTTCTTGAGTATAGTAGATGACTTTACAAGATTCACTTGGATATTCCTAATGAAAACTAAAGGAGAAGCATCCAAACTTCTACAAAATTTTGTCACTCTAATAGAAAGACAGTTTTCTTACAAGATTAAAACCATCTGCAGTGATAATGGTCCTGAGTTTTCCATGAAAGAATATTACTCTATCAATGGCATTGTTCATCAAACCACTTGCACATATACTCCCCAACAGAATGGAATTGTTGAAAGGAAGCACCAACACATCCTAAATGTAACTAGAGCTCTGATGTTACAAAGCCAACTTCCTAAAATTTATTGGACATATGCCATTGCACATGCTGTCCACATAATCAATTTGCTTCCCACTCCTCTCCTTAATAAACTTTCACCTTTTGAGAAATTGCATGGAAAACCACCTGATTTCACTCACCTAAAGGTATTTGGTTGTCTCTCTTTTGCCAATATACCTGCAGGATCTCAAACCAAACTAGATGCTAGAGCATACAAATGTGTTTTTCTAGGCTTTAAGGCAGGAACCAAAGGCTTCATCCTGCTAAACTTAAAAACCAAAGAACTTTTTGTTTCAAGGAATGTGCTTTTCCATGAACTTGTTTTTCCTTTCCTTCACAACCACAACACTGAGTCCATTCAGTCTAATTCACCATGTCCTTTCCCTACATCACAAGGCATTGATCCAATGATTTGTGATATTCCTTCTCCCACAGAATCTCAGTCCACACCTGTTTCACATTCTAGGCTAGAACTTTCTTCACCTCATCATTTACATAATAATTCTCCACAGAACACTTCACCCTCCATTGAAACCTCCATTCCCAGCTCATCATTATCACAGCCAACTAGAAGGTCTACTAGACACAGGCAGGCACCTTCTTATTTACAACATTATCACTGCAACCTTGCAGCTGGATGCACTGAAACTGATACTGAATCATCATCAAATGTATCCTATCCAATCCAATCTTATCTTTCTTATGATTTATTGACTCCTTCTCACAAATCTGTTGTTCTTTCTGTTTCATCTGAGATTGAACCTCAAAGTTACACTCAAGCCATTAAGCATGATTGCTGGAAGCAAGCCATTCAAGCTGAATTACTGGCTCTGGCAGCAAATGAAACCTGGTCCTTAACTGATCTTCCAAAAGGAAAGACACCAATAGGCTGCAAATGGGTCTTCAAAATTAAACATAGAGCAGATGGCTCTATAGAAAGGTATAAAGCTCGATTAGTAGCTAAAGGCTACACTCAAACTGAAGGAGTTGATTATCTGGACACTTTCTCACCTGTTGCCAAAATGACAACAGTGAGACTTGTGCTATCATTAGCTTCCATCAATGGCTGGTTATTGAAACAGCTGGATGTCAACAATGCCTTCTTGCATGGAGACTTAGTTGAGGATGTCTATATGATTCTGCCACCAGGCTTACATGCTGCACATCCTGGCCAAGTATGCAAGTTGCAGAAATCTCTTTATGGTCTTAAACAGGCCAGTAGGCAATGGTTTGCCAAGTTGTCCTCCTTCTTAATTGAGGCTGGTTATCACCAATCCAGAAGTGACTATTCCCTCTTTGTCAAACATTCTGGCCAGTTTTTCACAGCCCTTTTGGTGTATGTTGATGATGTGATATTGACAGGAAATGATGCTCAAGAAATTGATTCTATCAAAACAGCCCTTAATGACAAGTTCAGAATTAAAGATCTGGGAAATCTCAAATTTTTCCTAGGACTAGAAGTTGCTAGAAGCAGAGCTGGTATTTCCATCAACCAAAGAAAGTATGCCCTGGAACTAATCTCTGATGCTGGTCTTCTTGGCTGCAAGCCAGCCACCACTCCTATGGACAGTAAAGTTCACTTAAGCCAAAATGGTGGATATCCTCTTGAAGATGCCACAGGTTACAGAAGACTTGTTGGAAGGCTCCTATATCTTACCACAACTCGTCCCGATATTGCCTTTGCAGTCCAACAACTATCTCAATTCATGGCAAAGCCAACCAATCTTCATCATGCTGCAGCAACCCGAGTACTTAAGTATCTCAAGGGCTCACCTGGACTTGGATTATTCATGCCTAGCAATTCCACACTCCAATTAAAGGCCTACGGTGACAGTGACTGGGCCACATGTCCAGATACAAGAAGGAGCATCACAGGCTTCTGCATTTACCTTGGATCCTCCCTCATTTCTTGGAGATCCAAGAAACAAAGCACCATTTCTAGAAGCTCCTGTGAGGCAGAATACAGGGCTATGGCAGCTACCACTTGTGAAGTCCAATGGATCACCTATTTGCTGCAAGACCTTCACATTCCTTTTATCTCTCCAGCAATCATATATTGTGATAATCAATCGGCTATGCACATAGCTGCCAACCCAGTTTTCCACGAAAGAACCAAGCACATAGAGCTTGATTGCCATATTGTGAGGGACAAATGTGCTTCGGGCCTCATCAAACTTCTTCCTATTTCATCATCACTGCAATTGGCTGATACACTTACCAAGCCTCTTTGTCCTCAACACTTCACTCACATTCATTTCAAGCTGGGACTTCTCAATTTATGCGCCCCAGCTTGAGGGGGGTGTTAACCATATGTATATATTTATTATTGCCAACTGTTAAGTTAGTTGAATTAGTTAGTTAGTTAGAATTCTGTTTTCTATTTTAGTTAGTTAGAATTCTGTTTTCTGTTTTAGTTTTGTATAAATAGCTTGATAGAGTTTGTATTCAGATTGATGAACGAACAATACAATCATTCACTCATTCTCTTGATCAGTTCCATTTTTCATTCTCTTTCAGTTTGCAATTGCTTGCTCTGCAAGCTTGTGTTTTAGCTCATTCTGTTCATCACAGTGACCAAAGATAGGTCACTGTTTCTTGGATCAATCTTGATCCTTTTTCTTGATCTGTTACATACTTTACAGAGGCGGCAGCGAGATGGAGACTCGAGGCGGCGGCGGGAAGGAGACGCGGGCGGCAGCGACGAGGGGAGGAAATATGAGACTCCGAGTTGCTAAGTTAGGGTTCCATGCTTGTGTGAACATGAAAGTGTGATTGTGAATGAGTGATTGTGTGAATGTGAATCAGTCACAAATGAAATTGAAATGAAAAGTAAAAACACGTCACATAACTCACAAGAGTAAAACGGCAAAACGGCAGAGGTTGTAACGTAAAATGCATAGACCAACACCTCTAATATAATATATCAGTTCGGTTTCTGAAGATGGAACCGAAAACACAATCGAACCGATCGGTTAGCAAAAAAAAAACAGATCCAAAACAATCCAATTAATTTCGATTTTCACGATTTTCGATTATTTCAGGTCGGTTTTACGATTTTTTTGGATCGGTTTGAATCCCAACGCTCTTGGGTGACCAATATAAGCAGTTAAGTGAGGATGAATATAGAGAAATGCAAACAAATGTTGTAATCATTTATTTAAGGTTCTTGCACCTCCGCAGGTGCATTGCAGGTTGGTTGAAATTCTTTCAATTCTTCACAGATTCCTTTGAGTTCAGTAAAATATTGATTCACTAATAAAGATCCTTGCTGCAAGCTGATGTGATCTTTCTTCAATTGGTAAGTGTTGGGTATCTCTCACACAGATAAAGGATCGTTAGAACACAAGAAAAATACACTACAGAAAAATAATAGAGAACACAAGAATTTAACGTGGTTCGGCACCACTTGCCTACGTCCACGGAAACACTCCAATAAAGTGTATTCACTATCTCAAATATGTGATTACAATATTTGTAACCCACCCCACTTTTTGTGTATCACTCTACAAACTCAAGTACCACACTCAAGTTACAAGAAATGATAACACTCACTCACACAAGAGACTTTCTCTACAAGTGATCACTCACACACTTGCTCTCTCTTGCTTTGGTTGAGATGATTCTACTCTTCCTCACATGACCCATTTATATAGTGAAGGGACATGGCTTCCATTCATGAATGTGACTAGTGGACATTAATTGTCTCACCTTCCCAACTAATCTCTCTTTATGATTGTGGAGTCTCCAAGAGTCAAGTGTTTCACCTTCCCAACTAATCTCTCTTTATGATTGTGGAGTCTCCAAGAGTCAAGTGTTTCACCTTCCATCACATGAAATGTATCTCTTAAAATCCCACTCACTTGCATTTATTTGGAAATTTAATTGCTTTTCCAACAATTCCTCCCTCAATTAAAATTTCCAAATTTCCACATCATCAAGAAATTTTACCTTCTTTCCACCTTTGCTATCACGGCCGCTTTCCCTTCTCAAAGCTTGCCCTTCCAAGTAGCAAAGGTTCTTCTTACTTTTCTGCCCTCTTAACACCAAGCGTCTTCCCTTATACACCTTGCATCCCCACTTTGAACCAACATACTTGTACCCTTGTGATGCCATCTCCCCAAAGAAATAATATTGGCAAGCTGCGGAAGGTACAAACCTCACATTTTGGAAAGTTCTAATGGCACCATCATGAAGCTTCATTCTCACACCGCCAATGCCCTCAACCTTCATTTTTTCACCATTTCCTAACTTGAAATGGCCAAACTCTTCATTAGTTTTCAAGGTGTTAAACATTGCTCGATCTCTACAAATGTGCTCCGAGGCGTGAGAATCCATCACCCAATTTGATTTATCAACATCCTCGGTTGATGCTAAAAATATATCTTCATCTTGAATTGTTTTGACCACGTTTGTCTGAGAGTTGTCATCATCCTTTCTCATCATCATTAAATTCTTCAAATCCTACCTCATTTGTGTGCACATTAGTTGAAAATGACCCTTCTCCAATCAATAATAACATTGCAAGTTTGTAATATCTCGTTTAGTACGTGATTGCGATTTTGATCTTCCTCTTGACCCATCATGCCTCCTTGAATGATTCCTCCCTCGTTCGATTCCTCCGCCATTGCTATTTCACTTTCATCATTGATATTCTCGTTTTTCATCATCCTCTCATTTTCCCTTAAAGTGGCGGTCACCTCATCCATCTTCAAAGTTGTTCTCCCGGACAAGCAACGTTTGAACCACGGAGTTTGTAGGACCTTGGTAGTGATGACAATAACACGGCAGCTTTGCTCCTCATCGGATATTTTATCATCGGCGTTCAACAATTGGCTTACTAGCTGGTTGAACTTGTTGATGTGGTCATGGAGATTTCCTCCCATCTCCATTTTGAGTTGATATAACTCCATCTTTAAACAGAGACGATTGGTTAGCGACTTCGACGCATAGATATTCTGGAGCTTCTCCCACAAAGCCGTTGGTGTTGTCTCCTTTAACACATTGTGCTTTATCTCGGGAGCTAGAGCTAACCGAATCGTGCTTTTGACCTTCTTTTGAATTTTTGCCCATTCTTCTTCCTTCATGGTAGCTGGCTTCTCCTTCTCTAAAGCCTCGATCAAGGCCATTCTCGCACCAAGAGATCTTGCATGGTATCTTTCGCCGGATCATAAAATTTATTTTCCCATCAAATAATGGGATTTCAAACCTTGATGTGTTCCGGCCATAGCTCGATACCCTTTGTTGGGTATCTCTCACCGAGATAAAGGATCGTTAGAACACAAGAAAAATACACTACTGGAAAAATAATAGAGAACACAAGAATTTAACGTGGTTCGGCACCACTTGCCTACGTCCACGGAAACACTCCAATAAAGTGTATTCACTATCTCAAATATGTGATTACAATATTTGTAACCCACCCCACTTTTTGTGTATCACTCTACAAACTCAAGTACCACACTCAAGTTACAAGAAATGATAACACTCACTCACACAAGAGACTTTCTCTACAAGTGATCACTCACACACTTGCTCTCTCTTGCTTTGGTTGAGATGATTCTACTCTTCCTCATATGACCCATTTATATAGTGAAGGGACATGGCTTCCATTCATGAATGTGACTAGTGGACATTAATTGTCTCACCTTCCCAACTAATCTCTCTTTATGATTGTGGAGTCTCCAAGAGTCAAGTGTTTCACCTTCCCAACTAATCTCTCTTTATGATTGTGGAGTCTCCAAGAGTCAAGTGTTTCACCTTCCATCACATGAAATGTATCTCTTAAAATCCCACTCACTTGCATTTATTTGGAAATTTAATTGCTTTTCCAACGGTAAGATCTTGGACCATTATGTTGCTGGAATCTTTCTTTCAGATCTGCCCAAATTACAGCTGCAGTATCACTGTAAATGATGCTAGCTACCAATTCTTTGGGGACTTAGTGGAGGAGCCATGAACTCAGAGTACCGTTGTTGCATTCCCAGCAAGCCAGAAATTGCAAATCTGATTCGTCTGGTGGCCTTGGGATAGAACCATCAACAAGCCCAAACTTATTCTTGGCAGATAATGCCATCTTCATTGAATGACACCATGAGTTACAGTTCTCACTTGTTAATGGCTGGGAGACCAGAACCAATCCTAGACTCTCCAGTTGATCCAAAAAATAGGGGTTGAACAACATCAAAATTGACTGGACACGCCATTGAAGCACCTCGGGAAGCAGGGAGAAGAGGACGAAGGAGGTAGAAGACTCAAAGTGAGGCGTAAGAAGTGAATTTTCCTCTTATACCATATTACAGTGGAGATGAGTGAATGAAATTCTATTCAATCTGCCTTGAATGTTCTTAGTACAGGGTACTTATACAGAATAGTCCAACTATACAATAGCTAATTGTAACTAACTATTATTGTGTCCTTGGAATGTATTTTTTGGGTTCTGATATAATTTTAAGTTGATCTTTAGAATTTTACACTGGGGTCTTATGTTGGGAAATAGAAGTTACAGTTTGTTTTTTTGTTTTTTTAGATGAGAATCTTTGTATATTGGATTTTGTTTCGTGTCAGGGATAGTAGGATTCCCCCAATAGACCCTTGCCTCCAGCCCCTCCAACCTCTCTATCTCTCTCTTAACTCTATTATCTTTCTTCATTATTTATCCATTTCTCTCTCCATTATCTTTATCCTCCCTCTCTATTTTTCTGCTGGAGAGGATGGAAGGCTGGAGGCTATCCAGATTCTGTTTCTACATAGGTTCATTTCTTTTTTCTTTGTATACGGGTTTGAGCACCTCTTGTGTTCGTTATTAATATACTTTTGCTTATATAAAAAAAAAAATTGTAACTAACCAACATAACTGCACATAACTGTTGCAACTAACTAACTAATTCAATGGTAAAAAGCTTCAAGCTTAAAAAACCTCAAACCAAAGAAGCAATGTACTGTCCTCTTAACCAAATATACTTGAATTTAAACCATATTTGAATGTAAACATTATTAACATATTAAATGCCACAACATTAGATAGTCATGTAAACATATTTCTTTAAGTCATTTTATCAAACAACAAAAAATAAAGGTAAACAAAGGTCATCAATTAAACAAATTAAAACCACCAGCTGATTTTAATTTTTAAGCATAATCTCAGACTCAAAGAAACAAATTAGATAAGAAAACTTATTTTTATATATAATTTTGCAAGGAAAATTGAATTGGCTGGCGCAGGTTGCAGCAACTTGAGATTTAACGGAAAGAAAAGCATTGCAGGTATGAAATGTAAGCAAGTAGTAGGCACACTTACCAGATATATATATATATATATATATATATATATATATATATATATATATATATATATATATATATATATAGAGAGAGAGAGAGAGAGAGAGAGAGAGAGAGAGAGAGAGAGAGAGAGAGAGAGAGAGAGAGAGAGAGAGAGAGAGAGAGAGAGAGAGAGAGAGAGAGAGAGGGGGGGGCTTTTTGACCAAACTGAGTTCTTTTTAGAAATTATTTATCAGTTTAGGGTTATTCTGAAACAATTTACCAATTGGGGGTCCTTTTGGACACGTGACATATTTTATTTTTTTCCACTCTGACGGGTCAAAGGCGTCAGTCAGACCGGTGTCTTCAAAGGCGCCATCCACAGTGGCGCCTACCACTTTTTTTTTTAAAAAAAAAAACAAAACCTGTCCTGCAGTGTGCCACGTGGTGCTGCAGGGGCACCCCCCAAACCCCCACACACACAGTCCCCCCCTCCCACCCCAAACGAAGAGCAGCTCTCTCCCCCCTCGTTTCCTCCTCTGTAAATAATCCTTAGTAGAAAATTTTATTTACTACTTGTGATATTATTTGTTACTTATTATTAAGGTATTTTTTTATTGCCTCTTGTTTTTTAAATAGATTCTTTATCATTAATATCATTGTTACTCCCTATACTTATAGTATAAATTTTTTGTAGCGGTGTTCCTTTAAAATTGCAGGTAATTTTATTTTAATTCTTATAAGGTAATTTTTTTTTACTACTGTAATAATTGATGAATATTTATTGGTGTAAATTGTTATTGCTATTATTTTTTTCATGCCTCTTGTGATATGATTTGCTACTCGTTATTACGGGTTTTTTTATTGCCTCTTGTTGTTTTAAATAGATACGTTATCATCAATGTCATCGTTACTCCCTATACTTATAGTATAATTTTTTTTTGTAGCGGTGTTCCTTTAAAATTGCAGGTGACTTTATTTTAATTCTTATAAGGTAAATTTTTTTTACTACTGTAATAATTGATGAATATTTATTGGTGTAAATTATTATTGCTATTATTTTTTTATGCCTCCTGTGATACTATTTGTTACTCGTTATTACGGGTTTTTTTTATTGCCTCTTATTGTTTTAAATAGATACTTTATCATTAATGTCATCGTTACTCCCTATACTTATAGTATATTTTTTTTGTACCAGTGTTCCTTCTAAATTGCAGGTAACTTTCTTTTATTTTTTACAAGGTAAAACTTCTTTTTTTACTACTGTAATAATTGATGAATATTTATTGGTGTAAATTGTTATTGCTATTTTTTTTATGTCTCCTGTGATATTATTTGCTACTCGTTATTACTGGTATTTTTTTTATTGTCTCTTGTTGTTTTAAATAGATACTTTATCATTAATGTCATCGTTATTCCCTATACTTATAGTATATTTTTTTTTGTAGCGGTATTCCTATAAAATTGCATGTAACTTTATTTTAATTCTTAGAAGGTAAATTTTTTTTTACTACTGTAATAATTGATGAATATTTATTGGTGTAAATGGTTATTGCTATTATTTTTTTTATGCCTCCTGTGATATTATTTGTTACTCGTTATTACTAGTATTTTTTTTATTGCCTCTTGTTTTTTTAAATAGATACTTTAATTAAATTTATCATCAATGTCAGTATTTATTGGGGCTTAATTGATACTATAATTTTTCTTAATTATACAACTCAATAGATTTTATTATATAATCTATATAACTGTAACATTTTTTTAATGTCAGGTGATAGATATGGCATCATCTAGCTCACAATCAGGGGCACGATTGGTAAACCCCGACCCGGTGGATGATTTACTATTGAACCTGCAAGAAAAGCATGTTTCCCAGCATGTATGGAATGGATCACCCGATCGAGTTCTTAGAGCTCGACGTGGATTGTCATTTAATCATGCTGTTATAGATCTCCCAGAGTCTGTCAAAGCTAATCTTCAAATAGCCGGTTTCTTGGGGGTAGCCCAAGTAAATATAACCCAGCTTGATCATAATTTGATTACTGCACTTGTTGAGCGATGGAGACCCGAGACACATACCTTTCACATGCCGTGGGAAGAATGAACCATCACACTACAGGATGTTGCTATTCTCTGTGGACTACGCATTAACGGTCTCGCTGTTATTGGTGCAACTCATAAACATTGGAAGCAATATGTCGGTGAAATGCTAGGCAGAGTTCCTAGCGATTCTGACATAAAAGGATCAAGAATAAAGTTAAAGTGGCTGGAAGATCATTTTGGACACTTCTCTCAATGGGAGGATGATCAATGGTGGAGGGTTGTATATACAGAGCGTATATACTCAGGTTGATAGGGAACATATTGCTCCCGGATCACTCCGGTTCACATGTATCACTGAGATATCTTCCACTATTGGAGAATTTTGAAGTAACATGTCAGTATAGCTGGGGTTCGGCTGTATTGGGTTACTTATATCGAGAGTTGTGCAAGTCTACGAATTATGAAAAGAAGGAGATTTGCGGGTTCATGTCGTTGGTTCAAATATGGGCATGGGAAAGGATGCCTTCCATTGCTCCGCAGCTCGTGATTGACCAACGAGATTTTGGTACACCATACGGTACACGGTAAGTAGCATGTAAAATTCGTAATGGCCTCATTGTTTGTAGCTTATAATTGATCTGATAATCCTTTTTTAAAACAATGATAGGTGGCGTTCAGGGGTTACTTATAACAGGAAGATGTACCACCTGACGTATTATCGTGACCGATTTGACAAAATGAAGCATCGCGATGTAAGTATAAATTTTCAATTTAAATAAAAATTAGGAATGATTTAGATTCAACAACTTTGAAATCCTGATGAGCGTTCATGGAATAATGTTTAATAGCCATTTGAACCGCCTGTTTAGTATCAAATCTCAAGCCAACATACAATTCCTGACCCACTTTCCACAATCCCGGAATATCCACGCCTTCAAATTCTATCTCCTGATCAGGATGGTCCCAGTTTATATAATTATAATGAAGGAATGAGTTGAAAAATCTACCATGTGATTGACCTATAAGTGAGTAAAAATGAATAAATTACCAATTAGAGTAAAAGTAATAATATTTATACAAATAAAAATTAATAATAACGTCAGTACTATATCCCAACCCATTTTTTATCAATTTTCGTTCCAGTGCATGAAAAAACGTGGCGCCCATTCAAACTATTTTCAAGTTTTAAAATTTTTTCACGTTTAATTATTGGGTTGGTCCTCGATTATTTGAGAATTTTTAATTAGGTCCCTAAATTAAAAAAAATTTAATTAGGTCCTTGAACTTATGTAAAATTTTTCAATTGGGTCCTTAAACTAAAAAATTTTCAATTGGATATCTGAACTTATATAAAATTTTCAATTAGGTCTCTAAAGTAAAAATGGTGACTATATAAAATAGAATAAAATGACAGATGATGAAATTTAGAGAAAAAAATATTGAGAGAAAAAACTCACTATTTAAAATAATAATAATAAATAAAACTTGGTGAGTAAAACTATTATTTAGCATAATAATTAAATAAAAATAAATAAATTTGAGAGACAAAATTTAGTTCTTGAAATGATAATAACAAAATAATAAAATATAAAATTGTGTTAGAAAGTTAATGTTTTATAACAAAATATCTTTATATATAAAAGTAAGGTGGTGGTTGGACCGTTTTGGAAAATCACTTTCTAAGTTTGGGGATAAAAATGTCAATTGATTTAGAGATTTATAACAGTAAATATGTACCATTAAATATAATTAAATATATACCATTAATTGTAAATTTGTAATTGCATTTTCAATTGTTTTGGCATTGCAGGTGCTGGGCATTTCACCTTCCTACGTAGAACGCACAAAACCCATGCCTCTGTCTCTTCACTTTTTTCGGTTGGGAGCAGAAGTAAATCATGAGAGCAAATTAAATCACTGTATGGAGAAACTTCTTTCTTCCTTCCTTTCACTGCCTCTGTCTTCGTCGTTTTTTAGTTTTTGTACTTTGGAGAGGGATAGAGAGCAAGCGAAGGAGGGGGTGAGAGAGAGAGAGAGGAGGGGTGGCCTTTTGGCCACCGACAGCTCGGAAGGCCCCGGATGGTGGCGAGGCGAGGAGGAGAAGCGACCCGAGGCTGCTGTTGTGGTGTAAACAAATTGAAATATAGATATATTTTCATATGTTTTCATTTGGTCACCTTGCAGATATTTCGCCACCTCTAATTAATATGATTCTTTTAGTCTTGCTTTTTATTTAATTATTATTACTTCAAGAACTAACATGATATGTATTTTCATCAACAATATTACGATGGAATAGCTAAAGGAAAAGGGTCAGGACAATCAAGTTATGGTGGAGGTACATTTTATACTCTCGAAGTTGTCCCTTTCCTCTAACTCAGGCCATTAACATATAAAACTTTATACTATCATATTTTGACAAACAAAGAAAACAAATAGTATGTTTAAGCTTTTGAAATGTATCCTCTGTAGTTTGATTGTGAAAGAGTGCAAGTTCATATTGACCATAACATGTCTTCATAATCTACAATTGTGATCAACTTTGGAATTTTCTGCTTGAGGGAGAAAATATGCAGCTAATAGTAGTTTTCCAGTTTGCAAAGAGCAAGGTTTTTATTTGTATTATTTTGGTTAGTTTGATCTTATGTTGTAAATAATATTCGATTTTATTAGCATTAGATGTTGCAAATATCTATTTTTTTAATTTCATGTTATCCTTCATGGTCAATGTGAAAGTCAATTTGTTCAAAAAGTATAATTTTTTATTTAATTGTAATTTGTGCAAATTTCTATTGATATCAGAGCAGCGAAGAGAGACTAGAGAAAGGTGAGAAAAAACTTGTTCTCATTGATTAATGAAAAATGATACAAAACTACTCATAGGAGCTTGCACTATAGGCATATATACAGAATAGAAAATGGAAAGGAAGAAAAACAGAACTCTAACAGAAAGCTAACTAACTCTCTAACTGTAACTAACTCTCTAACTGTTTCTGTCTTAAATTAACTACTGGTAATACTCCCCCACAAGCTGGACGATGGAGATCACAAAGGCCAAGCTTGGATATGAGTGAAGAGAACGAAGGAGTAAGAAGAGGTTTAGTGAGCACATCCGCGAGCTGAGCAGAAGAGGGAACGGGTAATAAATGGATGAGACCACTCTGAATTTTCTCACGAATCACATGACAATCTATTTCGATATGCTTGGTTCTTTCATGGAAAGTTGGATTATGTGCTAAGTATATGGCAGATTTATTGTCGCAGTACACTGATGCAGGTTTAGCAAAGGAAATTTGCAAATCCTTAAACAGGAAATGTATCCATTGAAGTTCACGTGTAAGGCTTGCTAAGGCCCTGTATTCTGCTTCAAAGCTTGATCTGGAAACAGTAGATTGTTTCTTGGATTTCCATGAGATTAAGGATGATCCAAGAAAAACACAGTAACCTGAAACAGATTTCCTGGTAGTAGGGCAACTAGCCCAATCAGAATCTGCAAATCCAAACAGACTGACAGCTGAAGAGGTAGGGTAAAATAATCCCTTTGCTGGAGACTCTTTGAGATATCTCAAGATTCTAGTGGCGGCTTGATAATGGACATCCTTGGGCTTAGACACAAAATGACTGAGTTGTTGGACAGCAAAGGCAATGTCCGGTCTTGTTGTAGTCAAGTAGAGGAGGCGCCCTATTAACCTTCGATATGCTGACTCGTCTGAATACAAAGGTGAGTCTGAATCATGTAATTTGAGGGACGTATCATAGGGTGTAGGGGAAGGCTTCACAGCTAAGTGACTGCTGTCTTCAAGAAGTTCAAGAGTGTACTTTCGCTGGTTGATGAAAATACCAGTTTTGGATCTCGCAATTTCCAACCCAAGGAAGAAACGCAAGGAACCAAGATCTTTGATACGGAAGCTTTTGTCCAAATAGGCTTTGGCATGTTGAATTTCCTTGAAATCATTCCCAGCCATGACTATATCATCAACGTATACTAAGAGAGCAGTGAAGTGTTCACCATGAGACTTGGTAAAAAGGGAATGATCAGCATCAGAGTGTTTATAGCCCAAAGATATAAGTGTTGTGGATAGTTTGGAATACCATTGACGACTGGCTTGTTTGAGACCATAAAGCGATTTGTGTAGTTTACACACTTGAGTGGAGCCAGCAGCAGAATTTTTAAGTTTTACACCGGGTGGAAGGACCATATATACCTCCTCATTGAGATCACCATGCAAAAATGCATTGTTAACATCAAGTTGTTCAAGAAACCAACCTTTAATGGCAACCAATGCAAGCAGTGTGCGCACAGTAGTTAACTTAGCAACGGGTGAGAAAGTGTCAAAATAATCAACACCCTCCATTTGAGTATAGCCCTTTGCTACCAAGCGGGCTTTATACCTCTTAATGGAACCATCTGCATGGTACTTCACTTTATAGACCCATTTGCAGCCAATAGGGGTCTTGTCTGGGGGCAAATCAACAATAGACCAAGTGTTGGTGGCCTCAAGAGCATTTAGTTCAGCTTTCATAGCATCATTCCAACAATCAAATTTACAGGCTTGGGAAAAGGATTTGGGTTCAACAGTAGATGAAACATTAAGACAAAAAGATTTATATGACTGAGTGCAATGATCATAATCTAAAACAGAAGATAAAGGGTAGGAAGAATTACCTGAAGATGATTCGGGCAGAGAAGAAGCAAGGAGACTGCAGTGGTATGCTTCAAGATATGAGGGCTTGTTTCTAGTCCTAGTTGATTGACGAGTTGGAACAAGGTTAGGAGGTGGAATTAATGGAGCAGGTTTTGGACTAGTGATAGAGGGAACAAGAGGATGTGGAGAATTAATGGGAATGGATGGAACATGACTAGGTGACAAGGCAGTGTCATGAACTGATGCAAGGTTTGAATTGTCTAGAGAAACATATGGAATTGTGGAGAGGGGAGGAGTGGAAGGTGATTTAGTGAAAGGAAAAACATTTTCATAGAAAATGACATTTCTGGAAACAAGAAAACCATGAGATTGAATGTCATACAAGAGATATCCTTTGGTGCCATCTCTATAGCCTAGAAAAACTGTTTTGCGAGCCCGGGGTTGAAACTTTGTTCTGTGACTTTGTAAGGTGGATGCATATGCTAGGCAACCAAAGGCTTTTAGGTGAAGAAGAGTTGGAGATTTTTGGTGAAGAAGTTCATAGGGAGATTTGGTTCTTAAAAGAGGTGTAGGCAATCTGTTAATCAAATGGACATCATGCTGGATGGAAAAGTGCCAAAAATTGATAGGAAGTTGAGCTTGAAAAGAAAGAGCACGGGCAACATTGAGAATATGTTGATGTTTCCTCTCAACAATGCCATTTTGTTGAGGTGATTCAACACATGACCTTTGATGAATAATGCCTTTGGCATTAAAGAAATCAGTCATAAGAAACTCACTTCCATTGTCACTTCGAAGGCATTTAAGTTTTAAACCAAAGTGAGTGTCAATGAAAGTAATAAAATTCATGAGATGCTTTCGAGTTTCACTTTTAAATTTCATTAAAATCACCCAAGTAAACCTACTAAAATCATCAACAAGAGTAAGAAAATATTGATGACCTGAAATTGATGGTGTGGCATAAGGGCCCCATATATCAGCATGTAGTAATTCAAAGATTCTAGTAGATTTGGAACAACTATTAGGGTAAGGGAGGTGTCTTTGTTTGGCAAAATGGCAAATGTCACAAGGGGAAGTGTTATTATTATTCTTGTATGAAATGAAGGGATATTGTAAGGAAATACACTTGTGTATAGTATCAGAAATATGCCCTAGTCTGGTATGCCAAATAGAGGCAGAATCATTTTTGCTTGAGATAGAATTACAAGTAGAATGAGAAATGGAATTACAATTAGAACCAGTAACAGAACCCGGTATTGAAGCCTCAAACACATACAATCCTCCATGATTCTTAGTTGTACCAATCATCCTCTGGTTGGAATTCTGAAAGAAAGAACAATGATCAGGGTAAAAAATAATATGACAGTTCAGGGAAGGAAGGAATTTAGTTACTGAAATGAGGTTGACAGCAAATTGAGGGATATAGTAAACATTATGTAGTAGAATGGATTCAGATAATTGGACTGTGCCTGAAATGGTGGCACTTGTTTGTTGACCATTTGGTAAAGACATAAAAAAAAGGTTTAATTGAATGAAAGGAAATGAAATTAACAAGAGAATGGGTAATATGATCGGTTGCACCTGTATCTATAACCCAAAGGGCAGATTGCTTACCAACTAGAGGAGATGAGGTGGAATTAAGGACAGCAGGATGAGATATGACAGAATTGACTGAAGGAGAAGCCTGTACTTGTGATTGCTGTAAGAGCTGCAAAATCTGTTGATATTGCTCTTGAATAAGATTCAGAGAGGGACTAGCAGGTGGGTCAATTTCAGGGCTATTTTCCAGAAAGAGATTCTGTTCAACAACATCAGAATTGGGGGCAAGATTAACAGCACCCTTGCCTCCTTTGGTTTGATAACCAGGTGGATAGCCATGAAGAAGGAAACAGGTATCAATAGTGTGGTTTGTTCTACCACAGTGAGTGCAAATTCTGTTGGAACCTTGATTGTGTCCTCGGCCTCCCCCATAATTGCTTCTGCCATTGCCACGACCTCTAGAAAATCCTCTGTTAAAATTCTGATTAGTTTGGTACTGACTTCTTGGACCAGATTGTTGAACCTGCATCACTAAAGACTGTTGTTCTACAGGAACATCAAGATTGGGAGAAGAGGTAAATTGCCTTTCTTGTTGAATGACTATTGAAAATGCCTTGTCTAACTCAGGAAGAGGATCCATAATCATGATATTTGACTTAACATGAGAGTATTGCTCATTCAAACCTCGAAGGAATCGAATGACTTTATCCTGTTCTTTGTATTTCTTTACATCAGCCACAGCACCACAAGAACAAAGAATTGCGCAATTGCAATCCTTAACTGGGCGAAAGTTATCAATTTCCTCCCAAATCGTGGTTAACTCAGTAAGATAGTTAGAAACATCAAGATTACCTTGCTTGCATTGGTAAAGACTTTCTTGAAGTTCATCAATTCGGAAGATATCTCCCTAAGAAAAGCGCTTGTGAAGAGTTTTCCAAACTAGAGAAGCACGATTGCACCAGATAACAGATTTATGGATACTTTCAGAAATCGATTGTCGCAGCCAAGATAGAACCATGTTGTTACAGCGTGTCCAAGGTTCATAGAGAATATCAGAAACCGTAGGTGGATTGAGACTGCCATCAACAAATTTCAATTTGTTCTTTGAAATTAGGGCAACTTTCATGGCTTGCGCCCATGTTTGATAGTTCTTGCTATCTAACAGAGGAGTAACAAGAATAAGAGAGGGGTTTTCATTTGGATGCATATAATAGGGATTTGAAGGATTTGTGGCAAAATCTGAGTATGTAGAATGTGCCATTTGAAGAATCGAAGAGGAAGAAATGAAAGAAAGATAAGGAAAAACAAGGAGAAAATTCAAGAAAGGAAGGGAAAATCTGATACCATATTGATATCAGAGCAGCGCAGAGAGACTAGAGAAAGGTGAGAGAAAACTTGTTCTCATTGATTAATGAAAAATGATACAAAACTACTCATAGGAGCTTGCACTATAGGCATATATACAGAATAGAAAATGGAAAGGAAGAAAAACAGAACTCTAACAGAAAGCTAACTAACTCTCTAACTGTAACTAATTCTCTAACTGTTTCTGTCTTAAATTAACTACTGGTAATATTTTATACTCTCGAAGTTGTCCCTTTCCTCTAACTCAGGCCATTAACATATAAAACTTTATACTATCATATTTTGACAAACAAAGAAAACAAATAGTATGTCTAAGCTTTTGAAATGTATCCTCTGTAGTTTGATTGTGAAAGAGTGCAAGTTCATATTGACCATAACATGTCTTCATAATCTACAATTGTGATCAACTTTGGAATTTTCTGCTTGAGGGAGAAAATATGCAGCTAATAGTAGTTTTCCAGTTTGCAAAGAGCAAGGTTTTTATTTGTATTATTTTGGTTAGTTTGATCATATGTTGTAAATAATATTCGATTTTATTAGCATTAGATGTTGCAAATATCTATTTTTTTAATTTCATGTTATCCTTCATGGTCAATGTGAAAGTCAATTTTGTTCAAAAAGTATAATTTTTTATTTAATTGTAATTTGTGCAAATTTCTGGGCTGTGCATGGCTAGGGATGGCAACGGGGCGGGACGGGCACGGGTAGCACTCCCCCCCGCCCCCGTACCCGTCGGGTAAAATCCGTACCCGTCCCCGTCTGTTACCCACGCGGGTATCTTTCGGGCAGCTATCCAGTGGGTTTCGTGGATATCCGCGGGTTTGCGGGAATCCGCGGATTATTTTTTTCAGAAAAAATACATACTCTTTTTACTTGAAAAATTGCTAAAATATGCATAATTCAATTTAAAATAATCATGTTCATACAAATAGATGTTAAGAAAGCATCAAAGTATTATCCAATTACAAAAGTTACTAACAAAAATAATCAAATCCATTTAGCAATTACTACATAATAAAGGGCATTTTAGTAATTTAAGTAACGGGTGCGGATTTCCGCGGGTACGGATAGTGTGAT
This sequence comes from Sophora flavescens, assembly GCA_030762895.1. Taxonomy (NCBI): domain Eukaryota; kingdom Viridiplantae; phylum Streptophyta; class Magnoliopsida; order Fabales; family Fabaceae; genus Sophora; species Sophora flavescens. The sequence goes on from CM061068.1 coordinate 123,452,300, forward strand.
ACCCGCCCCTGCCCCGTTTGTAAACGGGTATTCAAATTACCCGTTTATTTTACCCGTGGGTACCCGTTTAACTACCCGCCCCGTGCCCGTTGCGGATTTTATCCGCGGGTACGGGTAAAATTGCCATCCCCATGCATGGCTTATGAAATTCAAATAGTGAATGAACCATTTTGTACTATCAAATTCCCAATCTGCAGCATTACATGTGTTTTATGTTAGGAAATTGGCCCCCTTTCTTGACACAAACCAATTCTATGAGGTTAAGTTTGTGTAATTCACATTTTAATATGTCGTTCATTAATGAATGTATCTTTCTTTTCAATGCCTATGTAAGTGATGTATGATATTATGCTTTGTTTATTTTTAACTCAACTTTTTGGTTGCCTGTATTTTTCTGATATTTATAAGTCTTCTTTATTAGAACTATAAGATATTTGGCTCATTGGAGATGGACCTTTCCTGCTTGGTGGCCTTGAACCATCAATAGCAGATCTTAGTCTGGTTTATGCAATCATGCATCTTTAGGTAACTAAATTTGACTTAGTAATTTTTAATGTTATTGGTGTCGCATTACCTGATAAATAGCTCCTGTGAGCATAGATGGCTTTGATCTCAGTATTGATTTGGGTTTGTGAGCTTGAAGAGAAAAAAGAAGGAAACATTTAACCAAATTGAGCCTTTAGTCTTAATTTTATTGTTGTAGCCATTGATGACACCTAAAAAAAAATCCATGTGCTTGAGTGTGTTTGCTACAGTGAACGAGTGAGTGTGTGCTGAAAACTTAAAAGGGGCCAAAGCATAGGATGAATGAGTGAGTGTGTGCTGAAAACTTAAAAGGGACCAAAGCGTAGGATTTTTTAAGGATGATACATTTGTTGTGTCCTGTCTGTGTCTTTGCTGAACAAAATTTAAAGGTGACTTTGAGGAGGCCAAAGATGTTGCAGAAACAATGGCTGATAAAGCCAAATAAAGTACAAGCAAAGCAAACAAAGAGTATGTGCATGAGACAAATGAGGACTGCAAAAGGTGTTGCAGGAACAATAGCTAATAAAGCCAAAGAAGGTACAGACAAAGCCAAAGAGTATGCATATGAGACATGGGAGGAGGCCAAAGATGCTGCAGGAACAATGGCTGATAAAGCCAAAGAAGGTACTAACAAAGGAAAAGATTACGCGTATGAAACACATGAGAATTATTTTTTTATTTTCTTGGCCCTTTCATCTTCTCATTCATCACCAGTTGGGTTTTCTTCGTTTATGTCAAAGATGAGATCGATCAATAGTTTATTGGGGATTGTTGGTTTTGCATTTGGAATCCTCTTAGCCTTTTGATCGGATTCTTTCTCTTTGTTTACTTAGAAACCAAACAAGTCAAGGTAAAAGTTTGTTGCACTCTTCTTGCATGCAAGATTGGTTTCCAAATTGGACTGATTTGGATTGTTTTACTTTACTTTCACAATGCACTTTGAGGGATATTTGATTTGTTTTGGTTTTTGAGGAGAGGTATACCATAGGAGGAGGGAACTTTGAGGGAAATCTTTTGCTGAGAGGTACATCCCTTAGAGGTGAGACCCTGCCACATTTTAGCTGCAATTGTATTTTTTGTAAATTTGTTTATTGGGTAACATTGTTCTCATGTTAGCAGCATTGCCTCTAACAAGAAAATAATGTTTATTGGGTAACATTATTCTTAGATTCCAAATATCCTAGTGTAACACACAATTATAGTTATTGTTCTTTGAAAGTTACACCTTGTTCTTTGGCTGTTCTAATGTTATTTTTTAAGTGACACTGATTTTGCTTATTTATTGTTTGATAATTGAATATTGAATCAATGTTTCTATTTTGTTTGTGATATGATTATGTCAGCTATGAATTACTTTTGATCAAGATTATGTGATATGGATTATGTTGCCCAATCAAGATTATGTTAGCTATGAATTACTTCTGATCAGCTGAAAGATTTTGACTAAGTAAATATCTTAACTACTGGATCATTGAGTTTCACTTGGCTCTTGGCAGTGGTAACGAAGATTGACTAAGATTATGTTAGCCACAAAATGTATTCTTATTTATTAAATCCATCAACATATTAGAACTGGACTATTATTATGTATGAGAAAATAAAATGAGTTATTATGTATGACTGATGTTTAGGCATTTGTTTCCAGACTACAAGTACAAATGTTGCCCTCTGCTTCATGAAAATTTCAGTACTAAATTACCTAGATGTATTTATGATTTCCACTATGAACCATGTCTCTTTTTGGCTTTCAGGTGAAAATTCTTCCTTGACTTGTTACTTTAAACTATGTTTACTGTTGTCTTCTTTTAGCTGTATTTATATTGTATTTAGTATTTGAAGGGAACAAACAATGTCAATTTTCATCTTTAAATTATATATCTTTTTTGCAAAGCATGTGTTTATACAATGCTATATTTTCTACTAACTTGAGCAGTCACATTTTATATGCAGTCTTTATCTGATGTTTGGAGAGCTTATTTTCTTGCATTTCAATTGCTATTTCTCATCCGTGCAACAGGTATTCATATATTCTAATGGTATTAGGTTGGCACAAAGGCTAATATTTAGAAAAACAAACTGTATTCCATAGGTTCTGAACTCTTTAGTAAACTCCTATCTTTGGCTCTCAATCATTTATTCTTTTGTTAAATCAGTTATTGCGCATGCATCTGGGATAAAGTTCCAACGAAAAGGAGCTTTAAGCTATTTTGACATTCTATTGATCTTCATTTAGCTCTTTTGGAGTGTAGGATCTCATGTCTCAACCTTTACCCATCTAACATCAAATATATTGAAGTTCCTTTCCAGTTTCTCTTGGTATAAGGATATGTGCTTAGTCTTATATTATTATAAAACCTCCCTTTTGTGTAATTGTCTTTTATATTAATAGGCATACGCTTTAATTTATAGTTGGATCCAATAGAAGAATTTCTTTTTTTTAATATTATTGCAATTGTTTGCGGAAAGAGTGATGCTACTTCGATGATAACACTTAATGATTTGCAAACTGTGCTTTGGTGGTGGTGAACCTTAACAACAATAAGGTGGTAAGACTCCACGGAATTTCAATCGTTTTGAGACTCACAGTTATGTTAAAAAATTGAAAAAATGTTACTATAATTTGGTGGGTTATAAAGAAAATCTATACCCTTCTAATTTATTTATTTATTTAGTTATTATTATTATTATTATTATTTTGTCATTCTACTTCAAATCCTTTTTCCAAATGGTTTCTTTGTAGGAAATGTGCTTTTGCTTCTTTCAGTCCTGAGATGATAACTTTGTATTTATATTGATTCAATTACATTTAAAATTTAATATATGTTTATCACACATGATCATTGCCTGATTTCTTTGATGTTTTTAATGGGAAACACTCTGATGATGAGAAACACTCTCAATTGGGTGACAAGGTAGCATTTGATGTAGATGAAGAAACTTTTTTTTGATAGGCGTAGATGAAGAAACTAAATGGGCTTACCGCAACAACGATAATTAGTATCCCCGAACATGAAGATTGTTTTGGATATAGCATCAACAATACGTGCTGAAACTAATTAAGCAAAAAAAATTGATCGAAAAATGTATGGAAGATGATTATTATTTTTATTAAATTATTATGCTAAACAATAATTTTTTTCACTAAGTTTTATTTTTCATTTTATTATTATTATTATTATTGTTATTATTATTTTAAATAGTGAGTTTTTTCTCTCATATTCATCTTTTGTCATTTTAATATTATGTCAAACAATATGTTTTCTACATTTCGTAATCTATCATTTTATTACTTTTTATTTTATATAGTCACGTTTTTTACTTTAGGGACCTAATTGAAAATTTTATATAAGTTCATGAACCCAATTAGAATTTTTTAGTTTAGGGACCCAATTTAAAATTTTATATAAGTTCATGGACCTAATTGAAAATTCCCAAATAGTTCAAGGACCAACCTAATTAAAAAAAAGCTAGTTCAAATAATGTTTAATTAGTCTCTGGGACTGATTTGTGATCCATCCATCTCACTCTTACTGTTAATATCTTATAAGATCATATAAAATTTGAAAATAGTTCTATGCAGTGGAATGCTCCTCTAAAACTAAGTTTAATTCTAAAATGAGAAAATAAGTTTGTGTCGGCCTTTGATTTGAGATCCAAATACATATGTGTGAAGCTGCTTTAGTAGTAGATAGTAATATTATTTCTGGAAAATGGAGATTCATGGATCATGATGACTCAATTTATGTTAGGCAACAACATTTATGATATACTGACATCTTATAAGTGCGACACATAGATAATATAAGAATGAACTCTGACAATATAATTAGAATATAAAAAAGACTCGCGATACACATGCTTCATAGTGACAGTCCTTGAGCGATTGAGGAGCTCTCTCACCTGAAGGATCTCAGCAGCAAAAAGATGGAGACCATGAGAGGATGAGTCCAGCAGGGTGTTGAGAATCTGATTCACAGAGTAACATGCGGATAAGGCCACCAGTCCCAATGGCTTGGGAAGAGTCCATGAAACTACCATCCACATTAAGCTTGATGAAGGCGGAGGCAACCAGCGGGCAAGGTCTAAGCGACTGGCCATGCTTCACTGGAAAGTTAGACACAGAGTCATCATGAGAGTGTTTCACGTGCATGGTATTATGAAAATGAGATGTGATAATATGAAGAGATTTAACATAAATAATTGCACTTTTTCTAGAATTACTAAAAACGTTTCAATATTTTTGTGAATCAAATTATAGATTATTTTAATATATACAATTAATTTTATACCGTTTTTGACAATTAGTTTCATAATCAATTCAACAATTATTTTAAAAGAATTTTATAACAAACTTTTACATATATTTTACAAAATTCACAATCCGTATTTATAAGTCGTGCGTTGCACGGATACATATACTAGTAATATATATAAACCATACAATTTATTTTTTCTAAAAATAAATTTTTTTGAGTAATTTTTCATTACTTTTCAATCATTCAACTCAAATTTAATGTATAAAGTTCGTGTTATTTTTATTTAAGTTATTTATTTCAATAGTTTTACCCTTGAAATTTTTTGCATTTCACAATTCACAAAAAATTATTTACCTTTACAAATGATATTTGAAAAATGATTTAAATGCTTGATTTTATTTAGATGACCACGGTTCAGAATCCCATTTGAATGAGCTTTTTATTAGAAAAAAATACTTACTTTTTGAGTAAAATAGCTTTTAAAAAACATAGATGTTTTAATGGACTTTTTTTTTTACTATAAAAAACATTTATTTTTGAAATAAAAAAACCTTTTTTAAAAAATGTAGGTGTTTGGATGAGTTTTTTAAAAATGTTAAGGTAGTGGAAAAGCACATTTTGGTGCTTTATGAGAAGTTACAATTCCTAACTTTTAAAGAAATAGTAGTTGAAGAGAGAGCAATGTTTAGTCATGTTTTATTGGACAATAACCTTCCTACAATAAATCTCATAAAAACTTAAGTTTATCCAAAACAAAATATCTTTTGCTTCTACTTCTACAATATATAAAATGGGCACAAAATCATTTGTATTTGAGACTTTAACGGCCTTCGTTACCTTGGTAGTCCAAATTGATTTTCTATAAAAACCTTTAAAACATTTAAATTAAATAACTGAGTCATAAAAATTTTCACAATAAACTTAAGTCTAAAAGTATCTCGTTTATTCAAAATAATTAAATAAAGTAATAATGCTAAATAAAAATTATATCCAAATAATATAAAGTCTCATAAATATTAATTATTAAAAATCTCAAAACTCTTTTACAATTGTCTTTGCCTCAAAACACGGGCGTCTAATAAACCAAAAGAAATAAATAAAATGAAATAAGCTAGAACTAATTTCTTCAAGACTGTCTCAAGACGCTACATTAACCGAAAAAACAACCATGGTAATCCGCCATTTTTAAAATAATTTAATCTCAAAATATTTCAAATAATAATATAAATAAACCACAATACATACAATAATATCAAGTACAAAACAAACATATGAGTGCAATGGTATCTCATTGCCTTCTCTTCGTAGGAGTCCCTTTGCCATTGCCTCGTATTAGACCAATTTGTCATCGCTACGAGTTAGGTCCTTTGCCATCTCTACGAAGGAAGTATCCACAACTTTGCAATGCCCAACATTGCTCTCTCCATGTAGGAGGCCCTTTGCCATCGCCTCACATTAGGTCAATCTGTCATCGCTACGAGTTAGGCCCTTTGTCATCTCTACGAAGGAGGTATCCATACCCTTGCAATAATCATTATTGTGTTCTCCTTGAGGGAGGCCCTTTGTCATTGCCTCGCATTAGGCCAATCTGTCATCGCTACGAGTTAGACCCTTTACATCTCCTCGAAGGAGGTATGTCAAACGATTATCTCTCCCCACAAGAGATAACCAAACACACGCATATTATCATACAATCATTCCAAAATAACCTCAACACATACAATCATGTCACATGCTTTAGTATTCATCAAGTTCATATCAAGACAACACTAAGGCATCACATATCACAAAAAAAGATATACCAAATAATAATAATAATAATCATATCACTCAATTTGTAAATATTCAATATCATAATAGTTATTCACCAACAAAACATCAATTTTATTTAAAATACAAAACTCAAATAATTACTCTTCAATTTCATACACAAACCCTTAAAATCTATACCATAAAAGTTTAATAAAATCATGTTTAGTTACTTCTCGTAGATTGGAAAAGCTCTAAAAATTTTCCATAACAAAAGGTACTGCATCACTAAAATTTTTCTTCTTTTTGTCAATATTTTTAATTAGTTTGGCTCCCTATTCAGCACAGCAATGGGATGAGACCACTGCTTTTCTTTCTACTTATTCTCCACCGTGCGGCGCTAGGCATGGTAGGTTTTGTAATTGTAATTGTAATTGTAACTGTAACTAATAGATAAAAGAGTGGGCATGAAGGATTCTAAAGCCCTGACGTGATGGTTATTCACGTTAATGGCTTTAGAAGTTTTTTTTAAAAACTTTTTTTAAAATATTAACTTTGTATTATTTTCATTATTAAACAACTCTAATAAATTAATTCTTTTCTAAAATAAACCCCCTAATAGCTTAATCTTTTATTAAAAAAACCATATTGAAATTTTAGGATGTTACATTTCTCCTCTCCTTCAAAAAATTTCGTCTCTAAAATTTTAATATCTAAACGCTCATATAGAAAATAATAATAATAATAATAATAATAATAATAATAAGTAAATAAACAAACAACTAGAAAATAAATTCACTACAAGAAATTAAGCTATTTCCCAGGGATTTTTATCCAAGGAAATAAATCCCTGGGAAATTATAATATTTCCCACGGTTGAAGCCTTGAGAAAACTCTCGCTAGTTTTCCCACTGTCTGAGCCCTGGGAAAAGAAGCGCCAAACATTCCCGCTTGTTTTCCCACGGGTTAGGCTGCAGCTACCAGATTTTGTTGTTTCCCACGGGTAGAACCCTGGGAAAAGGATTTATTTTCCCACGGAATGAGCCGTGTGAAGATTACACGGCATTTCCCACGGCCTTTGCCGTCGTTTACACGGCATTTCCCACGACCTTTGCTGTCGTAAAGAGGAGCGACAATTCCCACGGCTTAAGCCGTGGGAAAGTGGTGTTAACCCACTCTCACAGTCTCCTTCCGCATGCACTCCGGTCCTTCCTTCAATTCGCACGCGCCCTAGCTAAACGCCGCCCCCACCCACCTTCGTGCCTCCCAGCCCCTTTCCGGTCCGGCCGTGCCGCCTTCCTCTGTTCACGGCTTAAGCCGTGGGAAAGTGGTGTTAACCCACTCTCAAAGTCTCCTTCCGCATTCACTCCTTCCTTCGCGCCCTTGCTAAACGCTGCCCCCACCCACCTTCGCGTCTCCCAGTCGCTTTCCGGTCCGGCCGTGCCGCCTTCCTCTGATCACGACTCAGTCCTTTGGTCGCGCCTCCGTCCTTCGTTCGGTAAGCTAGTCCCTTATGCTAGTTTTCTTCACTGTCTTAACAGTATCCTTCCCTTATGCTCTGTGGTTTTCTAGCTTACAAGGCTCATATCGAGAATAGAGGGAAAGTGAGTGAAGTTGGGAAGGGAAAGAATGCTGAGGTTGATTATGCCAAATTAATTTAAGGTTATGACAACATGGTATGTTCACACCCTTTGATTATGCCTGATGTGGTGATACTTTTATTTCTGTTTGGGTTATTAGATTATTCCATGCCAAGCTAATTGTTTGGATTATCTTAATAATTACTGTCTTGAAACCTTATTTTATTATCATATGGTTAAGCTCTTTTGCAGGCTTGAAAGTTGAGTATTATGAGTATGACCTTGTTAGTACAGGAATAGAGGGTCATTCAGGAATTGAGAATAAGAGGAAAGAGTTAGGATATTAGAGTAGTTTGGGTCTCTCGAATACCCATGAGTGTGTGTTGTGTGCAATCTGTTCTTGTAACTGTGTTCTGATTGAGAGTGGGAATCTACATAGCAAACTTGATTTTTGGTTCAGTTAGTATAGTCAGTTGAGGCATAATAATAAGCAATAGTTAACTGGAATCAAATAAAACTTGAAAACTTTAGATAGCAGGTTTTTTGAAATTGATCAAAGTATAGAAGGCAGGACCTTGATGAGGATTATTTAACTTGAAAACTCACATAAGTATTTCATGCAGATATACAATGTCCCATCAAAGTATAGAAACTGAAATTGACAAAACGAAAACTTTAATAAACAATAGCAGGTTTTTGATTCAAAATGTTTGTTTGAGTTATTTCTTTTTGGGACATTCCTTTGAGTTATTTGTCATTGTTACTGATTAGAATATCTGAAAACCACAGGATGAATCATCTTTAATCCGGATTTCAAGTAGTGGATAAAGAAGTCCAAGTTATCTTTTCTCTCAAGAATCATTCCACGAAGAACTCGTGAGATTTCTACACCTCTATTTTATTGTTTGTTATTAACTAAGTGATTTCAATATATTGTTCTAAGACTCGGTATGGTTGTATCTTTGTTTGCTTGTATATGACATCTATATTCTATTGTAGATATGATCCTGAAAACTATTGCTTTTAAACGGGGTGTTGATGCGTCTAGGGTAAGATCTGGAAGTTCGGATGAACTTTGGTTTAGTATGAACCTATCTGCAAATTTTCTTTTTACCCTATCATTGTGAACTTGTTTTAATTTTAATGCATATGGTTACTGTGTTAATATAGGGACCTTTGATGGCAAATAAGCTATTTGTGGTAACCAGTTTCTTCTTTGGAAGATAGTTATTAGTTCTGTACAGCAACTTCAAAGGGTTTTAGTGGTTATTTTGTGCTAGTTCCAACCCCAAAGATTTGCATTATTTGAGTATTTTTGGAGTGTGGTTAGATAAATGCCGTAAACATGATTTTAGAATTTCAAATATTAGATTCATTTGAAACAAGTTCAAGAACTTCTTTTATGGATGTGCTGAGGAAGGATTTCTTAGCCATTGAACTCATTTGGAAAGAATTCAAGTGGTTAAGAGTCCAATTCTTGATGCCCTTCTCTAATATATAGCAATAAATTAGTAGTTATAAATACAATCCTCTTCCATGATAGTCGCCAAGTGGACGTTCCATGGTACAAGGATGCTTTAAAATAACTGTTAGAGTTATTGCACAAAGGGGATTGATTGTCCTTGTGAACTGTTTGATCATGACTTCTTTAAGCATCATGTAGGTGCGTTCTGTAAAAATTGCCATTTACTTGTACTTTAATCTTCTGGGTTAAATAATTAGAAGTTAGAACTATCATGATAAATAATAATTATAGGTCACAGTTTCCCATTGTGGAATAGATTTGTGTTGTGGTAGTTTGGTGTATTTCGCTTGCTGAAATTATTGTTGTTCATTATTGCCGTTCATTAGAAGATTTAAAATTTAAATGCAAAATCTTTTATTAAATGCAAAATCATTCACATAAAATTTAAAAATATGTGTGCTTGTTAGCTCATTGCTTATAGTTGTACCTCCCTATTCACGATGCTAATACTATCTCTAAGTGGACATGTTGAAATTTAATGTTAAAATTTATCTGGATTTTTTATTAATATGCAGAAGATGGATTGTTATCCTTCGAATCGTAGTTGGGTGTATGATAGGCTATATCCGAAAAGAAGGGGTTTGAAACCAACTTTCGTAGATGGGGTTGAAGAGTTTGTTACCCAAGCAAAGCGACAAAAGTGTTTCATCGATGATGGAAACCGAATTAGATGTCCGTGTGCTAAATGCCCCCACAGCGACGACAGCCTAGTCAGACGACCCAGTGTGCTCAGGAGGACGACGACTCTCTTGACCATTTTGTTGAGGATCCTTATAATGGGGATTCTTAGTTTATTTTACTTATCATGTTTATTATGGTTTGAAATAATTTTTTCGTTGAACAAATATGACTTGAATAACATTTTGTGTTGAACAAATTGTTTGCTTGAATTATGATGTTAATTTCTTTGTTCATGCATTCATATAAAAATAATAATTATTTATTTATCCACTTTAACATAAATTAATGTATACAAGGTTTTATAATTTAAACAAAACATATATTTCCCAGGGTTAGAACCCTGGGAATATATCCCTGGGAAATAGTTCCCAGGGATATATCCCTGGGAAATTTCCCAAGGTCAGAATCATGGGTATTTCCGCGAGTGAACCCGTGGGAAACGTTTCCGACCAGCTGAAAATCGAGGGATCTAAATCCGTGGGTCATCCCTGGGAAATGTGTATTTTCCCACGGATTTTATGGATTTCCCAGGGTCATAGGCCTTGAGAAACAGCGAAAATTCTTGTAGTGATTGATTTTCATAAACTATAAAGACATGGATTATGATTATCAAAATAATTTTTCAGCACAACAAACAATCACACGTAAGTTCAATCACAATCGATAATTAATCAAAATCAACAGCATAGAATAAGTCTTGTACACCAAAGAACAATTTAAACACGAAATGGAGGTAAACAACACAAAAACAAGAGGTAATCAAATATCAGTCAACTCCAAAGTTTCTCACACACGACAAATTTAATACACCAAAAAAAATTTGGTGTCTCTAACAAAACCCATACCCTCGTTTGTTAGTCGTCATAAATCTGTACACCACAAATCAAATGATGGGTTGGCCACGGCCAACATCTAAAAGAATAGCATGCAGTCTTTATAACTTTAACATAAATCCTATGCGGCCATGTCTTAATTATAGAAAAAGCCCATACCACAGTCTGATTTAGAATCGCATTGCTCTGATACCATAAATATAACGTCATTCGTTACATTAGTAGCCCAAATTGATTTTCTTTAAAAACCTTTAAAACCTTTAAATCAAATAACCGAGTCATAAAAATTTTCACAATAAACTTAAGTCTAAAAGTATCTCGTATATTCAAAATAATTAAATAAAGTAATAGTGTTAAATAAAGATTATATATATCCAAATAAAATAAAGCCTCATAAATATTAATTATTAAAAATCTCAAAACTCTTTTACAATTGTCTTTGCCTCAAAACACGGGCGGCTAATAAACCAAAAGAAATAAATAAAATGAAATAAACTATAACTAATATTAAGATAGGACTCTAATTGGATGCTTATCATATTAGTTTGTATTAGTTTTTGAGGATCAGTATTGTTGATCATTGTAGTTGTTCTAGCCATTGTATGGATAAGCATCTTAGGGGCGTATCTATCTTAGTGCTCAGCTTTCCCATTCTTTCTGTTTTTCTGTTTTCTGTTCTGTTTAGCATAACAGAATTCTGTTTCTGTTTTCCTTCTCTGCCTCTATATATAGAGTAGAGATTCCTCTTGTGTAAACAATATACTTTCTTCAGAAAATTGTTCAAGTTGTTTTCAATAGCATAGTCATTTTAAATATGGCATCACAATAGGTTGATGATTCTGGGAATGAGATCAAGAAATCAGAGAAGGAAAATCATGCCTCTGATAGTGGAAAGGGTATCGTGAATGAGAATCCACCTAACCCAGCTTTCTTGCTGAATGCTTCTGATAATCCAGGAATCCCTTTGGTTGCTTCAGTCCTCAATGGCGACAATTGCAGAACCTGGGCAAGATCGATGAAGACAGCCTTGCGTGCTAAAACCAAGCTAGGGTTCATCGATGGATCAATTACAAAGCCTGATTCAAACGCTGCGGATTTTGGGAGCTGGGACAAGGCGGATTCTATGGTGTTGGCCTGGATCTTGAATTCGGTCGACCCCAAACTCCATGCTAGCATTTCGCATGCGACCACTGCGAAAGAGATATGGGATGATCTTGAGGAAAGATTCGCGCAAAGAAATGCACCCAGGGTTCACCAACTATGGCGCACAATGTGCTTGATTCAACAAGAATCGGGAATGAATATCAAAGACTTCTATACCCAATTCAAGGGGTATCTTGATGAACTCAGCGAGCTCCAACCCTTGCCGGAGTGCACTTGTGGAGCATCGAGGGCCCTAACCCAAAGAGAGGAGGAGAATCGAGTCCATCTTTTCCTTGGAAGCTTTGACAGTGATCAGTATGCTCACATCAAGGCTACAATTCTCAATTCTGATCCCTTGCCCTCTCTACGTACAACCTTTAATCACATACTGAGAGAGGAATCAAGATTCCAAGCAGAAAGGGAAAGGAACATCAAGACTGAATCCGCCTCGGCCTTCTACTCAAACAACAACAAGCAGAGGTTCAGAGATGGACCAAGGCCGAAATGTGATCACTGCGGCAAGACAGGGCATATCAAGGCAAAATGCTTTGAAATTGTGGGATACCCACGTAATTGGGATTTCAAGAGGTCACAGAGAAACACAAACAGAAATTCTGGGCAGAGTAATGTTGTTCATCAAGCCTGTGCAGAAGGAGAAAAGGCAAAGGATTACAATCAGAATGCCATAGGACATGCCCTTCATGGCACTCTTATGAACCATAATGATATGGCGGGTAATGTAGGCACAATTAAAGGGATGAATTGGGTTCTAGACAGTGGTGCTTCACACCACATGACCCACATCTTCACTCTCCTAGAGGAAGTGAGGAAGATAGAGAAACTTTTTAGAATAATTGTGTCTACTGGTGATACTATTATTGTAGATAAGATGGGAACTTACCATCTAAATAGAGATATAATATTGCATGATGTCCTTTATGTTCCTAGTTTTAATTGCAATCTTGTTTCTATACATAAATTGACACATGACCTAAAATGCAAAGTTACTTATAATATGAATTGTTGTGAAATCCAGGACCAGGACTCAATGAAGTTGATTGGACTGGGTGAGCTTCAAGATGGAGTTTACATGATCAAAGGAATGGTGGATGGCTCTTCCCTGGCAATTGGAAAGGATCTCACCAATCTTTGGCATAAGAGGATGGGGCATCCTTCCAATAAGGCACTGCAGTGTATTTTCCCTTTTCTTAACAATACCTTCAATTTTAGCAAAATAGATTGTTGTGACATCTGTCATAGATCTAAACAATGTAGATTGAATTTTAGTCAAAGTAATAATAAAGCTAGTGAGGCCTTTGATCTTATTCATTGTGATCTATGGGGAAAGTACCATACTCCTTCCCATAATGGTTCTTGTTACTTCTTAACTATTGTAGATGATTATTCTAGAGGGACTTGGGCTTTCTTAATGAAGGAGAAAACTGAAACAAGTAAGATTATTATGAATTTCCATAATATGGTGAAGACTCAGTTTAATAAGAAAATCAAATGTGTTAGGAGTGATAATGGAACAGAATTTGTGAATTCTGTTATGAGAAGATTCTTTGAAGAAGAAGGAATCTCTCATGAGACTTCTTGTGTAGCCACACCCCAGCAAAATGGAAGGGTTGAGAGGAAGCATAGGCATATCCTCAATGTGGCTAGGGCTCTAAGGTTTCAAGGGAATCTCCCCTTGAAATTTTGGGGAGAATGTGTGCTTGCAGCCACATATATCATAAATAGAACTCCTACTGTTGCTAATAAAGGGAAAACTCCCTATGAGATGCTGTTTAACAAATCTCCTTCTTATGAGCACATGAGAACTCTAGGCTGCCTATGTTATGTCAGAAATGCATCCAAGAATAGGGATAAGTTTGATGCAAGAGCTGAACAATGCATTTTTGTTGGATACCCCATTGGTCAAAAAGGTTGGAAGGTTTATAACCTAAAAACCAAGGATTTCATGGTCTCTAGAGATATTGTTTTCTATGAAAATGTCTTTCCTTTTATGACTAGTACAGGAACCAAGATCGAGAATCACTGCAGTGATAGTGATGATGAAAAAGTACCACGCTTCTATGATGAAGAGGAACCACAGAACAATAATGAGTCTCGACCAGTCAAGGGAAGATGAATCTGAACATGAGGTAGATGTTACCACACACATGCCTCGCTGAACCGTAAACCGAGGTTCACAAGGTGAGGGGGAGCATGATATTCAGATCAGGAACCAATCCCTGCACAACCTAGGACCAGACAGCCACCAGCATATTTGAAGGATTACTATGTTCACACAGCCTCTCAAGAAGCCTCCACCATAACTGGTTCAACTAAACAGGGAGTAGTCTACCCCATTTCTGATTTTCTGGACAATTCACATTACTCCAAAAGGTATCTTGCATACCTTGCTGCTATCACTCATCAAGAACCTAGATCATATGCTCAAGCAAGCCAGAAAAAGGAATGGAGGGATGCAATGGAATTAGAAATTAAGGCTCTAGAAGAAAATGAGACATGGGAACTAATCAATCTCCCTAAGGGTAAGAAAACAGTAGGTTGTAAGTGGGTCTTTAAGATCAAGTACAAGTCTACTGGAGAAATAGAGAAGTATAAGGCTAGGTTAGTTGCAAAGGGCTACACACAAATAGAGGGAGAGGAATATAATGAGACCTTTGCCCCTGTGGCAAAGATGACAACCATTAGGTGTGTCTTAACCATAGCTGTGGCAAAGTGGTGGCAACTCCATCAAATGGATGTGAGTAATGCTTTCTTGCATGGGGATCTGGATGAGGAAGTTTACATGGATCTACCACAAGGTTATCAAGCTTCTGAAGAAGGTTTGGTTTGTAAATTGAGAAAATCCCTCTATGGCCTTAGACAAGCCTCAAGAAATTGGTACTCTAAACTCTCTAAATCTCTTATTTCTTATGGTTTCATTGAATCTCAATTAGATCATAGTCTGTTCACTTACACACAAGGCACTAGCTTTATAGTTGTGTTAGTTTATGTTGATGACTTGATCATAACTAGTAATGACAATGATTCCTGCAATGCTTTTAAGGAGCATCTGAGTGCTTGCTTCCATATGAAAGATCTAGGAGCACTTAAATATTTCCTTGGAATTGAATTAGCTTAGAGTGAAGAGGGGTTGTTTCTGTGCCAAAGAAAATACACATTAGATATCCTCACTGAGTGTGGCATGCTGGCTTGCAAGCCTGCCTCTTTTTCTTTGGAACAGAACCACAAGTTGGCTCTAGACCAAAGTGAATTTTATTCAAATGTTTCACAGTATAGAAGGCTCATTGGTAGGTTGATTAACTTAACAATTACAAGACCAGATCGACATATTTCAGTGCATGTTTTAAGTCAGTTTATGCAGGCCCCAAGGCAAGGACATTGGGATGCTGCATTAAGGGTTCTTAGGTATTTGAAACAGACTCCAGATAAAGGAATTTTGCTGCCAAGGGACAATGATCTAGAGCTGACAGCATACTGTGACTCTGACTGGGCTTCCTGCCCTCTGACCAGAAGATCTATAACTGGCTACCTAATGAAATTGGGTTCAGCTCCTGTTTCGTGGAAGACCAAGAAGCAAATAACTGTATCTCGGTCATCCAGTGAGGCAGAGTACAGGGCAATGGCCTATGCTGCTAGTGAGATCATATGGCTTCAAGGGCTTCTCAGAACTTTACAGGTCCCTTGCAAATCAGCTACAAAACTCTTCTGTGATAATCAAGCAGCCATACATCTGGCTGCCAATCCTGTCTACCATGAAAGAACAAAGCACATTGAAGTGAATTGTCACTTCATCAAACAACACATACAAAATGGAGTTATCAGAACAGAATACATGCACACAAAGCAACAGGAAGCAGATATATTTACTAAGGCTCTAGGAGCAAAACATTTTCAAGAGTTGTTGTCCAAGATTGGTGTTCAAGGTCCTCACACTGCTCCTTGAGGGGGAGTATTAAGATAGGACTCTAATTGGATGCTTATCATATTAGTTTGTATTAGTTTTTGAGGATCAGTATTGTTGATCATTGTAGTTGTTCTAGCCATTGTATGGATAAGCATCTTAGGGGTGTATCTATCTTAGTGCTCAGCTTTCCCATTCTTTCTATTTTTCAGTTTTCTGTTCTGTTTAGTATAACAGAATTCTGTTTTTGTTTTCCTTCTCTGCCTCTATATATAGAGCAGAGATTCCTCTTGTGTAAACAATATACTTTCTTCACATCAATAGAAATTTGTTCAAGTTGTTTTCAATAGCATAGTCATTTTCAATAACTAATTTCTTTAAGACCGTCTCAAGACGCTACATCATATATCTCATCTCATCACATGTAAACTATGAAAGACAACACCACTAATGAGATTTATAATCCTAGTAAGTAAAACACAGTTCCAAAAAGTTTTCGAAAAGATGTTGCTTTCAGCCGGCGCGGTAACCGGAAAAACAACCATGGTAATCCGCCATTTTTAAAATAATTTAATCTCAAAATATTTCAAATAATAATATAAATAAACCACAATACATACAATAATATCAACAAAACAAACATATGAGTGCAATGGTATCTCATTGCCTTCTCTTCATAGGAGTCCCTTTGTCATTGCCTCGCATTAGGCCAATCTATCATCGCTACGAGTTAGGCCTTTTGCCATCTCTACGAAGGAAGTATCCACAACCTTGCAATGCCTAACATTGCCCTCTCCATGTAGGAGGCCCTTTGTCATCGCCTCGCATTAGGCCAATCTGCCATCCCTATGAGTTAGGCCCTTTGCCATCCCTATGAAGGAGGTACCCATACCCTTGCAATAATCATTATTTCCTTCTCCTTGAGGGAGGCCCTTTGTCAATGCCTCGCATTAGGCCAATCTGCCATACGAGTTAGGCCCTTTGCCGTCTCCTCAAAGGAGGTATGTCAAACGATTATCTCTCTCCATGAGAGATAACCAAACACACGCATATTACCATACAATCATTCCAAAATAACCTCAACACATACAATCATGTCACATGCTTTAATATTCATCAAGTTCATATCAAGACAACATTAAGGCATCACATATCACAAAAAATGACATACCAAATAATAATAATAATAATCATATCATTCAGTTTGTAAATATTCAATATCATAATAGTTATTCATCAACAAAATATCAATTTTATTTGAAAGACAAAACCCAAATAATTACTCTTCAATTTCATACACAAACCCTTAAAATCTATATCATGGAAGTAGGGGTGGACAAAATTTCAAGCCCGACCGAAACCCGAGATATCCAATGTAAATATTTGTCTTGCGGGCGGTTTCGGGCGGGTGTCAGATATCCAGGTGAAAGAAAATGGTTAAAAATGGGTTTATACGGGCGGGCTCGGTTCTTTAAAATCAAATCCAGCGGTAACCGAACCCGCCCGTGGCGTGAATGTCTGTACATGCCAGAATTTACTAGGGCTGGACAAAAATCCCCTACCGTCTACACTCAATCTCTCACAGTTCCTTGATCAGATAAAAACGTGTATTGGGAAGATAAAAATCAGTCTCTAGGTTCTCAATTCTTATTTCTTCATTTATTATCTCTCTAACTCTTTTCTCTTTCTCCATTTACTCCCTCTCTTTCTCCGATACTCTCATATGGTCTCTTTCACTCTTCCTCCATTTACTCTCTTTCTCTTTCTCTATTACTCAGACTTTCACTCTTCCTCCATTTCTCTCTTCCTCTCTACTTAGACTCTCAAATCAAAGTGCTATGAAGATGTGATCCAGAGGTCCCTATGTTGCTCTTTCTTCGCCGTCGTCGAGAAAACCATGTGGCCATTGTCAAGAGTGCTAAGCACGCCGTGGCCATCGGTCAGAGCACCACCCGCACGCGGCTATGACGGTGACGGATTTGTGTGTTTTCGATTTGGCTCTGCTTCAACAAAGAAGACCAACTTTTGTGTGTTTCAGATCTGTATTCCTTTGATCTTATTGGCTCGTGCTCCTACCTTATCCTTTCCCAAAATCTCTCTCTTTCTCATTCAACCTCTCATTGACTCATTCACTCATACTCAGCCTCTTTCTTTGTCTCTTTCTTTTTCAGCCCCTCTCACTTTGCTTCTCCCCAACCATTGCCGCAACGCCTTCCATGTCACACGCAGTGAAGAAGCCACCATGTTCCGCCCGTCCGCGTCTCCACTAATGGCATGTTCCAGACTCTAAGGCACAGTGTAGTAGCTCTACTCTGCCACGCCACGTCATCCACTCAGTCTCAAATCTGCCAAAGAAGAAGCCTGACGACCAAAGACGTGCTGCCATCGTTGTTGCAGAGGAACTGAGGAAGGTTTGGCTTCAAGTTTAGCCTTTCCTTCTAAGATGAAGAAGACCTGAAGATCTGCTCAGATCTATATATGGTTGTCTTCAAGTTTTATCTCTCTTCACTTTTCGGTCTCTTCTGGTCTTGTGCTCTTATGAATCCTCTCTGTTTCCGATTGGAATTTTTTATTTTAAAAAACTGAGCCAACCGACCCGTCCAACCCGCCGAACCGCCGACCGCCCAAACCGAAGACAGAGACGGACGGATATGAGTGGCCTTTTCTACTGGTCGGTTTGCTTCAGATTTGGATTTTTCACCCGAATCCGACCGTAACCGACCGGTGTCCACCCCTACATGGAAGTTTAATAAAATTATGTTTACTTATCTCTCGTAGATCGGAAAAGCTCTAAAAATTGTCCAAGACAAAAGGTACTGCATCACTAAAATTTTTCTTCTTTTTGCCAATATTTTTCATCAGTTTGAATGGAATGAAATAAGACCGCTGCTTTTCTTTCTACTTATTCTCCACCGTGCGGCGCTAGGCATGGTAGGCCTTTTGACAAACGTGATTTTGAGAAGAATTGGTTTTGTAGAATTGATTTTGGTTAAAAGTGAGTTGACAGTGAAGTGATTTGTGTTTGGATGACTTCATGAAAAAAGTGATTTTTATCAATTCTTGTTCTTTGGATAGTTTGGATCAAAATTGCTTTTGGATGTGTAATTACCAAAATGGGTTTTAACTAGATTTCATTGTCATTTTATTATATATATATATATATATATATATATATATATGCCAACAAGTAGGATAAATATATTAAGATGATTATTTTCTTTTATGTTACATTATGAAACTAAAAATAATTATACACATGTTATTTATCTTTTGAAGTAAAATGTATATGGTAGTAAAAACTTCAAATTTGATGAAATGGACAATAAAAGTACTAAATTAGCATAGCTATTAAATTTAAAGTATCTAAAAATAGTTCAAGTAAGGAATATAAGTTATAGTTTGATACAACACTGAAACATAACTACGATACTAATTATTTTGTTTGAACTCTATAATTTGATCTCGAATCGAGTCTCGAACATGATCCATCTCTGCTGAAGAAGCTATGTTTAAAACTGGGGATGGATCCAAGTTAACTATGCTATGATCATCATCATCATCAATGTCAAGGATTATATTCTCATCTTCATAACGACTAAAATCAAAATCCATTTCAGCATTTCTTCTGATGAAATTGTGTATAGCCATTGTTGCAATGACTATTTGAACTTGTGTCTCAATTTTGAACTTAGGCATGTGACGCAGAATTGCAAACCTGTTCTTCCATACACCAAAAGTTCTTTCTATTGTGCACCTTAAACTTGAGTGATAAAAATTAAACATTTCATTACGATTCGCAAATCCAGAGGAACGCCTAAAATCAGGTAGGTGATAACGTTCACATCTATAAGGACCAAGGTACCCATTTGGTGTTGGATAGCCAGCATCCACCAAATAATATTTACCTAATAAAGAATAAAATTAATAAAATATAAAAAAGAGTTTTAAGTAAAAGAGAAAATCATTTGTAGCTATACTAAAAAAAACATACCTGGAGGAGGATGTGGAAAATTGAGACTCGCATTGGTAAGAGCATGGTCAAAAACACGAGCATCATGGGCAGTACCTTCCCATCCAGCCAAAACAAAAGTGAAACACATGTTCCAATCACACACAGCCATTATATTTTGTGTTGGATATCCCTTTCTTCCAATAAACCTTGATTGGTCGTTGGCACCAACCACACATGGCACATGTGTACCATCTATTGCTCCAATGGCATTCTTAAAAAATGGCCAATATCGCTGATCATTTTTTATTTTTGCATGACTATCACGATACATAGGATCTTGTGGTTTAATATATTTGCAAGACAACTTAAGACAAGTAAATAGTACTCGATGGAAGTGTCTACTTACGGTCTCTCCAGAGTGCTGAAATCTTTCTTGAATCATTCTATTACCTACCCCATGGCCAACTATATTTAAAAACATTGCAACCATCTCTTCAACCCCCATGCGTTTACTGGGCTTTAAACCATGCTCAACTAATTCAGTGCAAAGTTTATGGAAAATATGTTTTTCCATTCGAACATCTCATAGCAACGAACGGGATGCCCTTGCAATACTTCTTGCACCCATGTATGACCCGTTAGTTCACTAGTTCTACGAGGCTCTTTACATAAATGCTTTCTCGCATACTCACCTATTAGTGCAGCCACATAAGAAGCTTCTTCAAAAAAAAATATCGTCTTCATCCGTAAGTTGATCCAAATGTCCATTCCAGTCATTCATTTTATCTTTTTACAAGTTGCTCAATTTTTGGTTTCTGCAATGAAAGTAAGGTTGAATGAATAGTGGATAAAAATTAACATATCATGCATATCATGAAATAAAGAACTAGGTCAAAGTTAACATATCATGCCTCTTCAAAGCAATATGGATGCAGAAGTTAAATACCCTGCCATTTCAATACCCTGCCATTTCAATACCCTGCCATTTCAATACCATGCTAGAGTGGGAGTCTTATAGCCATGACCGATCTGTCTTGAACACGGACCAGTTATCCTAATCAATCCTAGGCTCAAGGTTCAGCTTTGACTCCTACATTATAGTTCAAATTTGTATTTACAATTTGTATTTCAGATTGTCTTGACTTAGAAAAGTGAAGATAATCTGAACCTGATAAACTCAGTTCTAAGAGTCAATTTTATGACATGCATGGTTCTAACAAGAAGATAGTATCATTTGCAAACTAGAGTTGAGAGACCGTAACCTTTTCTCAACCTACTATGATACCTTTGATCAGAACCTTATCAACAGACATAATCTACTACATTAAATAAGAAAGGAAATGAAAATATAGGGTATTTCATAAACCATCATTTTCCTTAAACAAGGATACTATAAAGTCATGCTATTTGCTTTGAAAGAGAATCGCTCCTTCTCTTCCATACTTTGGACACACACAAATATATGCACACATGCAATAATATTGGGATATATATATATATATATTATAGAAAAAGAAATAATAACAACCAAGTTATATGAAATGGTTGATTTGTAGGTTCTTAACGGTCTCCTTAGTAGAGACAATCAGAAGGAACGAATATCTATACCTATTGGAATTATACCAGCTGGTTCTGATAACTCACTGGTATGGACTGTTCTTGGAGTTAGAGACCCAGTTTCTGCAGCAATGGCTATTGTAAAGGTAGCATTCTTTTGATTTTCTCCTCTCCAATAATTGATGGCCATGTAATTAATTAAACTATTACAGTTAGGAATGGACATTGATAAGTAACATGGTTCTTGTATTTCATTTGACCAGTCAATTTTATGACATGCATGGTTCGGATTACTGACTGAATGTATTAAATTATTGAAAGAAATACTGGAAATGTCACGATCAGAGGGAATTTCTTAGATGTTAGGAACTTTCTTCATATTAGCATACTACTGTGTAAAACTCTAGTAGCATCCTCTGGTGCACACTTGATGTTGAAGAGACACAGATTCACACAGATTACACATAAGCAAACTGCAAGTGTGTGTGATTCTATGAGTACATGCAGTGCAGAAATCTGGACAAGTGTGTGTGATTCTATGAGTTGGAGCATCATGCTTGTTGAGGTACTTGAGATTTATTCATCATTGTCAACAAAAATCATAAACAAAGCATTCAGAAGAACTTAGTTGCATATTTCGATTTTCAATCCTTAGCAGCCTAACTCCCCCCTCCCAAACAACTCTAATTTCAGAGAACCAATACTACTCTAGTAAGCAAATTTGAAACTACAAGAATCATCACGGAATTGGTAATGAATTGGTAACGGAATTTGACAGTCCGAATGATTTAACAGAGCAAAATTGAACACGGTGCAGAAACACGGTCACGAGAAAAACACAGATCCGGGTTCAATGCACCAACAGATATAAACACAAAGGAGAAAACACAGTGCGAGAAAACCATTCACAATGCAAGTAAAATCATTCACAGTGCACCAAAAGTTTCAACAAGATTGAGGTTAATTTCAAAGCATACATAATCATTAAAGCATTCATAGATAATAGGGTTCATACATAATCTTGAAAACACACAGAAAGTTAAATTCCTAATTCCTAATTCCTAATACATAATCCCAATACATAATCCAAAGAGACACACCTAGATGAGACATGAGACATAATCCTAATACATAATCCTAATACATTATCCAAAGAGACAGGATACATAATCCTAACACATAATCTTCATTGCATATTCATAAATGGCAAAGGATTATATGATGCATGCTTAAGCCAATGCAACTTTCTCTCTTTTGGACCTCGAAAGGCAACAAACATCTCCCTCGCTGGCTTAAACATCATCAATTGACAGCATCTTGTATGCCAATCCGGATCATCAGTAATTTCATCCATATTCTGAATCTCAGCCATCACTTCACCAATAGATGAACTTGCCAATGCATCATTGCGTGACTTACATGTCTCCGCGATCACATTAACAGCTTCTGCTATCTTTGAGGAAGCGGTTGCCTTTTTCTTACTTTTCTTTTCAGAACCACCAACACTCTTTCTCTTCTCTCCACTCTTTTGGCCAACACTGGCTTGTGAAGCATTAATATTGAAATTTGCAAACTCAGTCGTTGCTCCAACACCCGCATCTTCACTATCACCCGACCCTTCTTGCATATCTAGGCCCACACCCTCTAGGCATGGACGGTATCCATCATTATCATCATCATCATCGGGCCCATTAGGCAACATCCCAGATGATGGTGCCCAAGCAAATTCTCCATTAGCCACTACGTCCTTAAAAAGTGTGGTTAGTTGGGGAGCAAATTGAAGTCCCTTGTTCCTAAATTTGCCATAAAGAGGGTTTTCCTGCGTGTTCATAACTCATCATCATAATATAAACACACTAAATATAAATCTAAGACTTATAAAACAAAACATTTATTTATCACATACCAATTCTTTGTTCTCCCACCACTCATCTGACGCAACAACGGTATTCTTCACATTATCCCACCCTAGTCCAGTTTCTTTCCCAAATAATTTATACCATACTCGCCATTCTTTTCTCAAGCTATCATATCTGTTCTTCAATTTCACCCTGTCATACTTCCTTCCTGTTGAGCCATTAAATTGTGAAACAATAACTTTCCACCCTTTCTTGGTAAAGCTAGTACCAACGCGTTCACCCTTGGAAACTTGATCCAAGCATGCTTGGATGAAGTATTCAGTCGCTTTAGGATCCCAAACAGCTTTTGCTTTCTGAGCTTCATCGTTAGAAACAAGGGGATCCACAACAATTTTCCTCTTAAGAGTAGCCATAGTTCTCTATACATGAAGTAGGATAGAAAATTAAAAAACTATGCATAAAACAAAGTCTATATAAGTGTAATTTTTCAAACTTCCATTTTAAATGCATGCTGCAGAATATGCAGCACCAGAATATGCATGCTGCACCAAAACAAAAACTATGCACCACCAGAATATGCATGCTGCACCAGTATATGCATGCTGCACCAGAATATAGACTTCCATTTTAAGTCTATATGCATAAAGGATTATGAGCCAAAACATACATAACCATACTGGCTTTTACTTCTAACATACACAACCATACTGACTTTTTCATCACTGCACCATACTGACTTTTACATAAAGGCATCCAGACACCAAAACAAACACATTTTAAGTCTATAAGCCAAGTCTGGATGCCTTTATGTAAAAGTCAGTATGGATGGGGCTCCATACTTGAGGAAAGTGGATCTCAAAAACTTTGGCACTTACAGGGAACTATCTTCAGCACTGGAAAAGATGTTTAGTTGTTTTACAATCAGTGAGTTTTTTTCTATTTGCAAATTGCAAACTTCTTCTCACACTCCCACTTTCTTGTGCACAGCTTCTAATTTTCTTTGGTTATACCAATTGTTCCCTTCATTTGATTTTTGATGAGACAAATATAAAGACTTTGTCCTAATCAGAACTAGCATCCTTTTAGGTCTTTAAATGTCACATGCTCAGGCTAGCTGGTTCCATGAGCTGGGGAAACAGATTTCACTAACACAGGGCAGTAGATCTAATACTCACAAATTTGTTTACTTTTTACATAACTATATCACAACCAACAATCCAATACCAAATGACAAATAGCAAAACAGAGCTGACACTTACAAATTTGTAACACAACAATCCAGATTGCAAATAAAGATTGATCATTGAAAAATCAAACAAATATAAATCATCATAACAGGGGTGGCAGACCAATGTACTGTGCTAGCATGCAATGGAGAAAACCTATGTATAAAACTTTGAGTTTGTGCTTCAATTTCAAATACACAAGGTTGCTTCAAGAAACTAATCAGAAAAGCTACATACCACTGCCTCTGGAAGAATACTGTTGAAGATGCAACAACAAACCGAAGTGTTCTGAAGCAAATATGAAGGAGGAGAGTCCTATATATATAATTGAAAGGAAATGACAATAAACAATAAATATTGGTAGGTAAAAATGGTTGAAATGAATAAATTTACAATAAATTGTAACAACCAAATGCACTCATCGGAAGCATACAAGCTTTAAGGAAGCCAGAGTTTCCTTCTTAACATGAGCAGAACGGATCTTTACTACCAAATCTGAGAATAATCACCAAAAGGGAAATAATTGAAGGAATTGAACAATGAATGCAAGGAAAAATTGAAGAATTGTTGGTGAGCATCATAAATACATACCAGGAAGACAGTGAAGCACCATTAATGGCAGATCACTCGCATGCAGCTAACGAAGGGCAAAAGGAAGGGCAATAGGAGAATATCCATCCAAAAGTCGAGTTCCTAGACTCACCATTGATTCAAAATCGCGTTCCCTAGACTCAGAAGCTAGGATCGACAGCTTCAAAGTGTCGCGCTTTTGGGGGATGCGAAATCGCGTTCCCTAGTTTTGCCAAACAACAGGGCAGAGAGGAGAAATCGCGGCCGAAGAGATGGATGTGCGTTTGAGGGGGATGAAACGCAGAAACAAACACGCACTAAATAAAAGAGTGGGCATGAAGGATTCTAAAGCCCTGACGTGATGGTTATCACGTTAGTGGCTTTAGAAGTTTTTTTTAAACTTTTTTTTAAATATTAACTTTGTATTATTTTCATTATTAAACAACTCTAGTAAATTAATCCTTTTCTAAACTAAACCCCCTAATAGCTTAATCTTTTATTAAAAAGATTATATTAAAATTTTAGGATGTTAAAGAGACAATTATAAATATAAATTATTATAATAACATTATAATTAGTTATAATTATAAGAATTTAACATTAACTATTTAATCATATTTGTAACTAAATCAATTAAATTTAAATGTTTGATTAGTCATTTTCAAACAAGATTATCTCATTTTCTTTTTTTAAATTATTATTATTATTACTATTATTATTATTATTACTACTTAAAGTCCTTAAAATAAGTCTATTTACTCTCTTTAACAATAGTAATTAAGTTTACAATTTTACTCTTTCAAATAATTTTATTTCTATGGAATTAATTAATTTTCACAAGAGCAACTTTTGTCCCCTTTCCTTATTGAGGTAGAAATAAATCGTATTTATGAGGTTTATTTTACTCTCACATCACATTTGATATTGAATCAGACTCCTCTAAAGTGATTAAAAGTGTAAAGCCAGGAAGTATGTGTGCATTCATCATTTGATTAGTCAAAGTAGGTTGAAAATATTAAAAATAATATGATAGATAAATATTTTTTTTAAAAATGGTTATCTTGCATGGAATAATAGGATAAATATTTTTTTCAATGGTTAACTTGTAAGGAATAGTGTGTGCATTCATCTGTGATCACATGATAATAGGATAAATGAATCAAATAGATTTTCAAGAGAGAATAAAAAATAATATGATAGATAAATATATTTTTCAAAAATGCTTAACTTGCATGGGAAAAATAGGAGAATTAAATCAAATAAAATTTCTACAGAGAAGAAAAAATAATATGGTAGATAAATATATTTTCTAAAAATGGTTAACTTGCATCGAGAAAAAAGAAGAAATAAATTAAATCGATTTTCAAGAGAGAAGGAAAAAATTCATATCATTACGAAGATCGGGACGATGTATTTAGTATCAGTGTTTAAATAGATTACATTTATAAATGATTAATCGGGTTGAAAGTAGTTGTTGCTTTGAAAAATGTATATTTACTATTAAATATTCAAAGTATGATACTAAAGTAGTGATAGATAAAATGGTTAGAGTTAACTTACAATTTTGCTTTAAAAAAAATTCAAAATAAAATTTTAGTAGTTGTTTTCAAATATTATATTTTTTATATTCTTCACACATGTCTTATTTTTAAATTATAATTTTAATATTAAAACTGTGTGGGAGACAGTATGTACTTACTTTTTATACTTAAGCGTCATTAATTTATTTTAATATCTATAATAATTATTAAGTTGACATCTATTACAATTTATGACCGACGATTCAGAAAAAAAATAATTTTTTAACATTTTTCAGTATATAATTTCTCACAAAAAATTTAAAACCTCAAAATATGAATTCAACAATTATATATTTAAATTTTGTCGAAAAAACAATTATATATTTAAGAAATAGCATATGTAAGTCCCAGTATAAATCTCTTGCATGCATTGTATTTGGGGATACCGTAATCATACTGTATTTTCTTTCATCAATGAACAAAACCATAAATTATATTTCTCTCTCTGTTTCAATCCCAAATTGTTCAAGTTGTTTTCAATTCCCATTTTGCAAACCCTTCCTCTGTTATGCCATTGTTGAATCAAATTGTTTGTCATTGTTGCAAACAATTGGGTTGTAGGTGAAAGTTGAACCATTTAAATAACCATTTCTGGTTATTAATAAATTGATAATCACATGGAGTTATAAGGTGGCTTGGTTGTTTGGGGAGGGACATAGGGTTTGGAGTGATAAGATGGAGGTCATGGATTCAACTCCCCCACTCACATAACAAATACTAACAATCTAACATTTGCTTAAAAAAAATTGATAATCATACTAATTTTGTTAAAAAAGAACTTTCCTTTTACTCACCCTTTTCATAAAATTTAATTACAATTTAACTTAAACCAAATTCTGATAATAACATTGTTATTGGATTTTCTTTTCTTATTTCTTTTTATACTCATTTCAGAATGTCGACCGATAAGGGGTAGGCTTTTCTTCTATGATAACAAGAAGATACAAGACATTCTATGCAGTTCTGCATCCAGAGTTGGTAATGTTACTTGGATTTTCTGATGTCAATTCATTTGTCAAAATTTATTTAAAGCCAAACCCACGATTTACAAAAAACTAACAGTTAGAGTCTTTTGAACTATGAAGCACGGGCACCTTTTCGAAAGTGCCGTGTCGCGTGTCGGACACGCCTCAGACACCGACACTTCACGGACATGCCTCTAACACGTGTCGAACACCCCTCGGCGGTGTCTCAATTAAAAAATATTTTTTTCAGCTCGAGCACGACTTGGACACTTCTCGGACACTCCAATCATAAAATTTTATTTTATTTTTCTAAAAAGCCAACTTATAATTTTGAGATCATGGGTCATAAACCTAAATATTTTTGAAACAAATATTTACTAAAAGGTCATGGGTCACCAACTCCAAATTAGATCTTTTACTTTTTGAGACATAAAACAAAATGACGTCTCTTAGCATTTTTTTGTGAGGCTCATTACCATAGGACCTAACGAGTTATTTTATAAAACATGATTCATTTTCTTATCTTGATATTATTTTTGTAAAAATTACATTGTGAAATGACCCCTTAGCCTTAGTATTCTTTCTGTGAGGGTCATTATGAAAATTATAAAGCTTAACAATATATATATATATATATATATATATATATATATATATATATATATAAGCGGTGTCCCGGTGTCCTATGTTTTGGACGTTAACCGCTTCGCGGTGTCCGTGTCAGAGTCGGTGCATTATAGGTTTTGTCTATCATTGTTTATTTATTTTGTAGTATTTAAACATTATTATTTTTTTTATTGTTATACTAACAACCATATGTTTTTCATAAATTATTTAAGCTTCAAAATAACAGTTAGGACTGTAGGAATGTGATTACTTGTGTTCGTTAAGGATCAACCCTTTTAAATAAGTAATTGTTTCAAGGGTTGTTTTACATGATCCATTAGGGAAAAATTGGAAATGTCAGTTGCTTTAAGGTGGTTTCTTTAACAAATAATTCGTTCCTTTCTTTCTATTCAGTTGATTTCATGTCAGCTGATTTGGTGAAAGAGTTGTATTAGAGGATCCAGCAGGCACCAAGTTCAACTGTATTTTGCAGAAAGTCAGTGGAACTGGGTTCCTAGCTCGTGGAACAAACAACATCAAGGAGCATTACAATTTGGAAGATGGTGGTTGGCTGAAGTTCTTCTACTTTAATAACAACAAATTTGGTATGAGGGTAGAAAATAGAAACTCAATGGAAGTTGTTTACCATACCCCATCTAAAGTTTTTTGAGGTTCCTCTCAAGATCTATAACAAATTCATCAAACATATTCTGAAAATGAGACTGCTTTCTACAAGAAAGTTATTGTCTTAACTGAGCAACAATCCACATGTAACGATATGGTAACTTCTTTTTTTGAATTTCTATAACTGATTATTCAATTATACTTTCCCCCTTTTTACTGACTTCAAATATGTCTGTGAAAAAATTCCCTGCAAAGTTGGTGAAAGAAGCCCTATTCTCTGTGAAGCACCGACTCTGACACGACATCGCGATACGACACGACACGGATACCGTGACATGGTTAATGTCCAAAACATTTAATACGGGACACCACTTATATACACATATAGACGTGTCCAAGAAGTGTCGGTGTCCGAGACATGTCCGACACACGACACGGTATTTTGAAGATCAGGTGTCCGTGCTTCATAGCGTGTTCTCGAAGCCACTGACTTGCTCACTCAAAGATGATGCTGATAGGATTTATCCTTGCAACTTGCAAGATTCGTTGGGTGGAAATAAGGAAATCTGAGGCATATATTACAAAAGGTTGGAAGCAGTTTTGCAAACACAACAAACTCACACAAACCAAAAATCTTTAGTCTATTTTTCTGCAAGTTAACTTTGATGTTCATCTTTATCCTTTTTGGCTGTGTGAACACAAACAGTTGTTTATTTTGGTTTTTTTGTTTGAAATTTATTTGGTATGTATGTTTTTTGTTATTCTCTTGAACAAGGTTGTCAGACTCGCGAGTCTAGGTAGACTCGTTTTGGGTATGTAAACTCGACACGTAGACTCGACTCGTACGAGTACGAGTCTACCTATTATAAAAAACAACTATAAATGACATATATATATATATATATATATATATATATATATATATATATATATATATATATATAACAAAAAAGAAACAAAACAGCAACAATATAATCCAAAAACATCTAACATCATCATAATCATCAAAAAGTAATATCATAATCCAAATCCAAACATTAACAAAACATTTAAGTAAATAACAATAATATCAAAAAACAGCTCCTAAATATCTAAATCCAATCCTCTAACAACATCATCTCCATTGTCACCACCATCTCCATCACCATCAGAATCATCATAATCAAGTTCTTCCTCAGATGAAACAACTTCTTCCATATTTACATCAAAGTCCAAATCAAGTCTTGGATCATTGATAGGTTGCTCAATATTCTCTTCAATTGCTTCACCAACATTGATAGGTTCCTCAACATTCTCCTCATCAACATTTGGAACATCCCCCTCTTCAGTTATCCATTCATCATCAGAATGAATATCTTCAAAGGGAAGAGCAGCAATTTTTCTATTTTCCCTACTCTTTAACTTCAAGTTATACATCACATACACCAAGTCATTCATCTTTTGTTGAAGCAACCTATTTCTTCTCTTAGTGTGAACCTAGAAATAAAACATAAAAATAAAAACTCAATATTTCTAAACAAAGAAAAATTGATAACTACAAACAAAAACATAACTTCACTTACCATTTCAAATGCACTCCAATTACGTTCACACCCAGAAGAGCTACAAGTCAAGCTAAGGACACGAATAGCAAATCTCTTCAGTTCAACTGCTCCATCCCCATAAAAGTCCCACCATTCTGCAGGAACCATACTTTTCCTACTTTCCTTTGCAGCATCAATACCAAAGAGCCCTCTATAATAATGAAAATCTGCAAGCTACAACCCAATCTTCTTTCTCTCCTCAGGATCCTTTACCAACTTTCCCATACATGCGTACAACCCAATTTTAACCTCGACATCTTCATGATCGAACTTGGGTTCATAGTGTAATGAGGGATTAAGATAATAAGCAGCTGCATGTAAGGGCCTATGGAGCTGGTTAT
This sequence comes from Sophora flavescens, assembly GCA_030762895.1. Lineage (NCBI taxonomy): Eukaryota > Viridiplantae > Streptophyta > Magnoliopsida > Fabales > Fabaceae > Sophora > Sophora flavescens. Next base: position 123,483,374 of record CM061068.1, read on the forward strand.
CCCATCGCTCATCAATAATATTCCAGATGGGTTCATAGCTACAAATTCCAAATATCCTATATTAGTAACACAATACAAATAAGCTAATTAATTTTCAAATGAGATAAAGTTAGGAAAGTTTACCATTTTTTAACATCATTGAAGTTTCTTTTAATCTGCTCTTTGGCACAATCCATCCCTTCATATATAAAACCCATGGCGGGTTTTTCATCAGAATCCACCAAACGAAGGACTATAATGAGAGGGGCAGCTGCCTTGAGGCATACAATTATATTCTTCCAAAACCGAGTATCACAAATCATGTCTTCCACCTTTCTTCCCTCAGCAGTTTTGGCAAACTTGCTTGAAGTCCAATCTTCTGAGCTAAACATGCTCAACAATGATGCCTTATGCTCATTAAGACAAGCTAAGGTCAAATAAGCAGTGGCAAATCTAGTCTTGCCCGGCCTAATCAAGTCCCTCCCTTTAGTAAACTTCTTCACCAAGCTAATGAGTTGTGTCCTACAATATATGTAGGTGCATATCTTTCTCCCCTTATATATTGTAACTTGATGCACCTTCAGATGTTTCTCAAAATCCTCCAACATCAAGTCAATTCAATGGGCAGCACATGGAGTCCAATACAAGTTGGGTCGCTTCAGCATCAACATTTCACCTGCTGCCTTGAAACTTGCAGCATTGTCGGTGACAACTTGGACCACATTTTCCTCACCAACTTCTTCTACAACATCATCCAACATCTTAAACACTTTTTCAGTTGTTTTTGAGATGTCAGAAGTGTCCAATGAATACAGAAACACTGTCCCCTTAGGACTATTCACCAAGAAGTTACAAATGGAACGCCTCTTCTTGTCTGTCCACCTATCAGACATGATTGTGCAACCTGTTCTCTTCCACTCCTCCTTAAACTCTTGAAGCATGTCATCTGTTTGAGCCACAACTTTTTTCAAAAGCTTTCCTCTGATATCATGGTAAGAAGGAGGTTTGTCGCCAATCCCAAATCTCCCAATCTTCTCACACATCTTTGCAAACTCCACATTTTTTTATAGTATTGAAAGGAATTGCACTTGTATAAAAATACTTGGCTACCTGATCATCAACTTCCTCTTTAAATCCCTTTCTCATCATTTGATTAATTGTTGCTTAAACTGGACCGCTGACTTTTACTTTCCCTTTTGCAAAGGAAAAGCCTTTTTGTTGAGAGCAAGCTACTGCAACCTCCTCAGCATCTTCATCAGCACCAAGTATTCTTTTTTTTTTTCTTTGATGCCTCTTTAGCCTCAGCCACAATTCTCATAAACACATGTTTAACTTCATCTGGCACCGTAGCACATGGTTCAGAATCTTCTCCACTTCCAGCAAGATGATGCTTGAATCTGAAAACTCCTCCACTAACAATCTTTGAACAATAATTGCATTTCACTTTTTTTCCGTTACCCATAACATCAAGCCCATGTTTCCACCCAGGGTCAGTCCTATTACCAGGTAAATTTTTCCTACCCTTGCCTCTAGAACTCCCAGTTGCTGCTGTGTTGTTTTCGGTTTGAGACATTGCTGCTGTGTTGCTGTGTTGTTTTTTTAACGCAGGGTTGTGAACTTTTGGTTCCGGATTCAAGCAAGTCGAGAGCGAGGCGCGGCAGGGAGAAGGTGCGATGGAGGAGATGAGGCGCAACAGGGAGGAGGCGCGATGGAGGAGATGAGGCGCGGCAGGGATGAGGCGCGATGGAGGAGATGAGGCACGGTAGGGATGAGGCGCGATGGAGGACGTGAACGAAGAAGGGATTTGGGGTCGAGACCGAGAATGAAGCAGAGAGACGAGGGACAAATGTGTTAACCTAAAATGCTATAAAAACACACCGTTTTGGGACTTTCATTCAGACTCGCCCAACTCGCTGCAGAATCGCGATTCTATACGATTCTGCACGAGTCCGACCGAGTCCATCCGAGTCACGACGATTCTACCCCAAAAACGAGTCTGACCACGAGTTCACCCTTTTTCCACATGTAGAAACGTGGAATCGTCCGAGTCTACGAGTTGACTCGCGATTCTGACAACCATGCTCTTGAAAACTATCATCAAACTCTACCTTTGCCATCTAATAAATTCCTGTTTCCCAATAGTTTCCTACGATTTTTCTTTCAATTTATTAAACAATAAATCATTGCATATTACTTCTTTTACCATTTCTATATTATTATTCATTAATATTGAACAATTCTTTTTTCCCGTGTCAAGGGCGGGTCCACACACTAGTGTGTGTGTGTGTGTGTATATATATATATATATATATATATATATATATATATATATATATATATATATATATAAAAGAGACATATTAAGTGAGATGGTCTTTTTCTTTTTTAGGTGAGGGTGAGAGGATTATATCATAATCACTAAATCAAACTTTCAATATCAAATCACAAAGTCATGTGACTTTTTTAAGTGATCATGTGGCATTTTAAAACCATGAAATAACTTTTAATCTTAACCATCCATATATGGTTGTATGGTCCAGATTTATTCCTCTCATTCTCATATAAAAAAGATGCTCTTACTAGATACATCCCATATATATATATATATATAGTTTTTGCTAAGAAAGAAAAAAAGTTGAGAAATGCAGCGAGAAAGACAAGGAACCCTCTGTCGACTATAAAAAATCACAATTAACTTAACTCACTAATTAATCCACCTCTAAAATTAATGCAAATTAAAAAATCCAAATAATATTCATCATTAAAATCTCTATTTTATCCTCAGTTTGGGCAGGAAAAAAAAAATACTCCAATACTCTTCTACTTTTATTTATATATATAAAGATAAAGATAAAAATGTTGATTTTATATTGTTAACCAATTAAAAATGATTACATGTATGACTTTTAATATATAGTTAAGATAAGAGTCGACGTTCTTTTATGATGTATCAGTTTTCACTTAATTGAAAATGTAAAATATCTTTACAGTAAATGTCCAAATTCGACCCATTTTTGGTCTCTGAAAAAAATAAATTAACTATTTAGTCCCTCAAATTTACAAACGTGGGACACATTAGTCCCATTTCCACTTTTAATATCCTTTTATTTGCCTACGTGTCTTGTTAACCATCTTGCCTGACTCGTTAGTGATTCTGCATGACTTATGACAAATTTCCATCGTAAAAAAAATGAACGAAAATGTAAAAATGTGCACAACTTTAAAACTCGAGTACTTAAAAATTGTGCATATTTTCACTTTTTTTCGTTTTTCAAGGTAGAAATTTATCATAAGCTATACATGACCACTAAATAGTGAGACATGATTGTTAACAAGACACATAGGCAATTAAACGGACATTGGAAGTGGAACGAGGGACTAATGTGTCCCGCATTTATAAATTTGAGGGACTAAATTGTTAATGTATTTTTTTAAGGAACCAAACATGGGTCCCCTCGAATCTTTACACTGATCATGAATACCAATTAAATTCAGAAAATAAATATTGAAAAAAAAAAACACATTTAAAAGGAAAAAAAAAAAACTATGTTGGATCTGTTGGGCTTAAAGCCCAACCCAGGACATGATACCGAAAACCCTAATTCGCAGCTCCTCCCTTCTCCCTCCTCTTATATTATATTCACAAAACGAAGGAGGGCAGCAGCAGCAACAGCAAAAGCCGAAAGGGTTGCTCTATTGAGTGAGGGAGCGAAGATGGTGTCAGGTTCAGGGATCTGTGCGAAGCGCGTGGTGGTGGACGCGCGTCATCACATGCTTGGTCGTCTTGCGTCGATCGTGGCGAAGGAGCTTCTGAACGGACAGAGGGTAGTGGTTGTTCGGTGCGAGGAGATTTGCATCTCCGGTGGACTCGTTAGGCAGAAGATGAAGTACATGAGGTTCCTTCGTAAGCGCATGAACACCAAACCCTCTCATGGACCCATTCATTTCCGTGCCCCTTCCAAGATTTTCTGGCGCACTGTTCGTGGGTTAGTTTTTTAATTTTTTTAATTTTTGTGAATGAAATGTTTTCATTTGAGATCTTGAGGTCTGGATGTTTTTATTGTTTGATTTAATGTTGTGTTATATTTTGTTCTGTTTTGATTTTCATTATATTAGTTCACGTGATTCATTTGGGTTAGAAGTCTGCGATTTAGGAATAAAAGTATCGTTTTTTTGTTTTTACTGATTTTGTAGAAGTCAACTGAATAGATAAGGCGAAGGAAAGGTGTGGGTTTTGAAATGTGTAATGCTTCTGAGTAAATTATTATGAGAAATGATCAATTCTTTCAATATTGTGGTTATGCTTGGTTTGGTTTAGTGGTTATTATATTCAGTGGTTGGTTACTCAATATATGCTCACAAAAAAAATGGATGTAGAACTTCGACTATGAAGTGTTGGTTAGAGAAGAGGTTGTATGAAATTTTTGGAGCATGAAATGGATGTTATGGTTATGATTTGTTTGATGTTACTTGTAAATTTCTTGTGGATTTTTAGCCTTTGTCTTGTTGTGGATGGTGACATTGTTTGAAAGGATTTTGTTTCTGTGATTTTGTACTGTAATAAACAAAATAAATGAATAAATGAGTTCATATGTTTTAATCTTTCACAAAAAGTAACAGATGTATAAACTGAAACTATCAACTGCATGCAAGTGCAACAATAAATCTTTTTGCACAAAGGTTTAGAGTAAACTCCAAGTGTTACACTTTCATTTCCCAATGGTTTCCCATAGATTACTGAAAATGCTTGTCAAACTTAACATTTTTGTGGTAAGTTTTTCTAAATTTCATCTTTTCTAGAATGATCCCACATAAAACAAAGCGGGGGGAATTTGCACTTGCTCGATTGAAGGTTTATGAGGGAATCCCTCCTCCATATGACAAGGTGAAGAGGATGGTCATCCCTGATGCTCTTAAGTAAGTTCTATCTTTCTTAACATCGTAATATCATACGAGTCTAGTTTTATCAATGATTTAGAAATTTTGTATTGAGTTGTCTTTTCTAGTGAATACTGAACTTGTCACTGAAATCAGGGTGTTGAGGCTTCAAAAAGGACACAAATACTGTTTGCTGGGCAAATTGTCATCTGAGGTTGGATGGAACTACTATGATACCATCAGGGTAAGTTATTGCTTTTTGAGTTTCTTTTCGCATGCTGCTGCAAGTGTCTGAAATGTGCATTTTCTACAAGTTATAGACTTGTAGTGTGATCTCCTTTAATTCCTCCAATGTACTAAAGACCATTTATTTGTTTGCTATTAATATTGTGATTGTGTCGTTCTGTTTACTTCCTATAGTTAGGATCAGTGTTGTCAAATTGCCGCCATGGTGTTATGGCATGGCAGATTCTGTGCCAGCTGCCATATGCCACAACACCTATCATATCTGCCATAGGCCGTAATGCCATTTATATGGCAGATTTTTGGATGCCCGCCATGTGCCATTGATAACATTAGTTAGGATTATAGATGATCTGTATTCAAGGGGGGAATGGAAATTAAGTTGTTGGACATTTGGTGTGGTGCACAATGAATTTTGTGCTTTCAAAAATTGTTTTTGCTAAAGTGAGTATCTGTTTGTGGTTCACAGGAGCTTGAAAAGAAGAGAAAGGAAAGAGCACAAGTGGCTTACGAGAGAAAGAAGCAGCTCAACAAATTAAGGGTGAAAGCTTCACAAGTTGCTGATGAGAAACTTGGCTCCCAACTTGATATCCTTGCTCCAGTCAAGTACTGAGTAGTCTTTGTTAGTGTTATTAAATTTTTGGTGCGAGGTATACCGAATTGAACTCCCTTTCAATTTTGCTGGAGCTTTTATTTGTCATTGGAGCTTAGATCAATCTTGGAAGCCGTTTTTATCTAATTGGGTGTTTTGTAGAATTTTTATGTCATTCAGATAAATTCCATTGCTTTTAGAGAACTTCGCTTATAATTTTCCGTCTTAGCCTGCTCTAACTTGCCCTTTTTTTTTCAGTTTTGTTGGTAGATAAATTTATTTTCAGCTCTGATAGTGAATGTTGGTGTTAGTTTGTTGGAACGATCCCTTGCTCGGACAATGCACATGGATTTTTGACGATGCACTTTTTCACATGTCGAAGAGAAAATAATCATCAATACTCGTATAATTTAATCACGTAGTCATACATATGATGATTAGTCTACCCGACTGGTGCGACACTTGACTTATTTCAGGAGATTAAAATTTAATTGATTATTGCCGCTCCGATAATATGATTTCTGTATACATTTAGGTTGAATGTGTGCAATGATGTGTCATCAAATCTGCTTGTGTCAAAGCTTCGTTTGAATCAATCTTTCAAGCTTTTTACGCTCTTGGACCGGATGGTGTTTCAATTTAATTGGGTGCTTAGTATTGCCTTGTTAAAAGGACAAAACTTTGGTTATAATATCTACTAGTTGTTTTTGGTACTGTTTTTCATGTGCACCATCATCAAAACAACTGGATAATATTAGGGAATTTCGGATCATGACTTGATTTGCAATAAAAGTTGAAATTAGAAAGAATGAAGATAAAATAAACTTTTAAGTATTATTTGATTCATGTAATATAGGCTATGTCTTTAGGCAAATGAAAGAGATATAACATCAGAAAAAATATGCTAATTACTATGATTCTTTATCACTCTATCAATAGGAATAAAACCCCTTACAATTTCTCTCTAACCTTTTGTTTGGTTGAAGGGAATATGAGGAGAGAATTAGGAATGAGAGAAAATGAAGAGAGTTTGGCATTTTCTCCGGTTTGTTTGTGAACAGAGATTGGAAGGAGAGAAGAAAAATGGTGTGGGACCCGTTGAATAATTTTCTTCGCTGTTGAGCGAAGAGAATGGGGGAGAAGATAGGTTTACGTCTGAAATTACATTTTTGCCCATTTCTTCAACATTGATGCCTTTGCCGGATCTACAACCCAATTCCATCCTTCCCTTGTGCAATCAAAAGGGTAAACAACATAGGAATGGTGATAGCTGATAACAAATGGCCATACCTCTGTTTGTTCTAGTAAAATTGAGGAGAAGACAAGAATGAGGTAGAGTGGAGTGAGTTGACTTAGCACATGACCAAAGGCTCACAACTGTTAGGAGGGTCGAGCAGCGTAGAACTTATTTTGCAAAGTTCCAAATTCGTTTGGTGTCTGTCCTTTTGTTTTCCTTTTTTTTTTTTTGATACACTTATGCTGCTTATCCATTATAATACTATTGGAGAAAGAAAGATATTATATAAAAAAAATAAAATAATTTATTTAATAGAAAATATATAATAAAAATATAGTAGGGGTATATTTGTCTACTAAAAAAATCTTCACTTTTCTTTTTCTTCTACTTCTCTCCTACTTCTTTTAATCTAAACAACCCAAAAATCTACTCATTTTCTACACATCCTCTCTTCTCTCCTACTTTCTACTCTACTTCTCTCATAATCCAAACATAGTATAAGAGGAGATTGAATGAAATGGGATGAGTGAAAACAATAGGGATGACAATGGGTATGGTCTGGGTATGGTACTATAGTACCCGTCCCCATACCCGGGTTTGAAAAAGGATAACAACTTCAGTACCCTTACCCGTATCCTCTGGATACCTGAATACACGTACCCGCATCCGTTACCCATACTTTAAGTTATAACAATTAAAAAACGATTCAAAGGTCTTTTAAATTTAGTAATAAATGTTACAAATCAAAATATTTAAATAAATAAAAACATCCAAAAATGAATTATAGATGCAACTGGGTTTAGAAAGTTAAGAATCTTTAGATTAATTTTGGTTTTAAAATTTGTATTATAGTTAAAATTATATATATTAGTAATATATATATATATATATATATACGGGTGTGGGGCGAGATGGGTATGATAGTACTAGAACCCGCATCCGTATCCATTCAAATTTACGGGTATCCGAACCCTTACCCATTGTGTGAATAATTATCCTATCTATTGTGGGTAATTTTTTACGAGTACCCAATGGACAAGGTACAAATTACCATCCCTATAAAACAATATCAAGCCTTTGTTATATCAGAAAATGATGTTTGGACACATATTTCCAACAACGTATGCTAGGCACCTTATTCCTAAAGTGGCATTTTCGTAAATTTATGGTCTCAAGCAATCAACTCAGAGACTACAGAGAAATTTTATTTGATGAAAATAAATAAATCACTTCTGAATTAAATGTGGAAATGACAATTCATTGGAAATTAAGCAATCGTTGTCAAAAATCTAAAGGAGAGTGACGAAAGCTATGGTGTGGTTGCAGCTTGGCCTTGGTTGACGTTGTCTTCACCTTCTCAATCAAATAACAAACATCTTGAACAGTAGAGATATTCAGCTCCCAATGTCACTTTTTTCTTCCAAAGCCATCATGATTTCAACCTGTTCAAAATACATGCATACCAAAACATATGACAATGCACCTCTATGCATAGATAATAGATAAGGGCGGGTTCTATCGTGAGAGACCTATGAGAGACCATTCAAAATCGTTGGATCAAATAATCATGTTGATTTTATCATGCAGTGTCAAGCATCATATTATACACTCTCCCTCTTGAACACATCTGGTTGTCTTCAACCTCTCACCTGTTCATCGGCGGACCTCACCTCATCTGGTGCAGTGGTGGCGGGACTGGTTGGTGGAGGAGCAAGACGGCGGCATGATAGAGGACTCACGACGGAGCTCACGACAGTGGCGGTTCTGCGTTGCAGTGATGCTGTGGACTCGAGTGGAAACGATGGCGGGGACGGCGGTGATGACGGGGAACGACAAAGGAGACAGCGGTGATGACGGAGAACGGCAAAGGAGTTTGGAACAAAATCTGATCTGTCTTTTTTGTATTGGCTTTTCTCTTTTGTTGGTTGATTTGGGATGATGGTGAAGATGAAGGTTTTGTGAGTTTTGAATCTGATCTGTCTTTTTTGTTGCTTGAGCTGTGCTCTCTGTCACGAACCAGAACCCAGCCCAGCGTAGCAACAAGCCCCCCACTTCGTCATGGGCGCCTCGAACCTCCAAGTTTGCAGATCCCGTCCACGAGCCGCCCCTGCCACCGCCATCTCGTCAATCTGAGGTGAGTTGAGGGTGGCGGTGGGAGCTCATTGTGTTTTGGGTTTTCACTTTTCAGAGGTGGCTGGGTGGGGGAAGGGCGGTGGGGCGTCGGGGTCATCGGCCGCACACCTTGGTTGCCCTGCCGCCGTGAAGGGATTGCTGTTATTGGTGGGGAGCGAAAGGGAATGGTATTAGATGGTTGTCTTGGAAGAGATTATCAGTCAGAAAGGAGGAAGGAGGATTGGGATTCCGGGATTGAGCATAGGAGATGGATCAAGAATTAAGGTCTTTGACTCTGCCTGGTTACGTGGGAATCATACAACCGTAAAGGGTTCTCCATCGAATGAGTTTGTGCAACACCTGTATGTGAAGGATTTATTGGTTCCAGGTAAGAAGGAGTGGGATAAAGTATTTATTCATGCTTTGTTCTCTTCTGGTCAGGCCATGCAAGTGCTCGATACGCCATTATTGTGTAGGAATTGTTTGCCAACTAGAATGAGGTTGCAAGATAAGGGAGTGCAATGTTCTCCTATATGTGTGTTGTGTGGGAGGGAGTTTGATAATACCTGGCATGTTTTCCTAACCTGCGACGTAAATAGGTATTGCTGGCAACAATGTGACTTATTATGGCGCTTCATGGATCCGCTGCTCACTGTTGCATATATAAAGCTTCTTGGAGTTCTTTTTTATGTTATGTAGCAGATTGAATGAGCAACAGGTTTCCAACTTTTCCATGCTACTTTGGAGCATATGCATGGCAGCAGAGAAATAACAGGCTTTGGAATGAAGTAGAGGAGTCCAATGCAGAAGTTTCCTTTCGGGCCATCTCGGTGTTGGATGATTGGAACTCTACTCGCCCTCTTGCTAAGAGTAGGAGCATCCAGGAGGATCATGATGTGGACCAGGTTCAGTGGCAGTGTCCACCTAGCGGGTATGTCAAATGCAATGTGGATGCAGCCTTTTTCGAAAGGGACAAGAGGGTGGGAGGTGGCTTCTGTATCAGGGATTCAAGGGGCATATTTGTGCTTGCTAAAACTCTATGAAAGGAGGCACTGTTACCTGTCAAGGAAGGTGAAGCTTATGCTCTTTTGATGGCTATTCAATGGATAAAGAGTTTGGGGTTGCAGTTTGTCATATTTGAGACTGACTGTAAAATTGTAGTGGACAGTTTGAGATCATCCACAAGATACATCTCTGAATTTGGGGCTCTTGTCAATCATTGCAAGCAACTGCTGTTAGATTTACCTCAGTGCAGAGTGCAATTTTCTTAGAGAAGTGTGAATGCTCATGCACATCACCTACCTAGAAGTTCTATTTGTCTTCCTAGGTCTAACATCCTTGGCTATCCTATGGATTGATGACTGATCCCACAGACCAACACAGTTCTTTTCAGCATGCTTTGTCCTCACTTACACGTTTTTCGAGAAAACTTCCTAGGAGGTCACCCATCCCAGAATTGCTCCAAGTCAAGCACTCTTAACTGTGGAGTTCTTAAGTGATGGGCTACCGAAAAGAAGATGCATCTTATTGGTATAGGTAGTACCAATCAATTCATATAAGTCATCCTCTAGTGTATACTCTCATACCTATATAGTCTCATGATCCCTCTCACTTCGGTGTGTAATCGGTTCATTCATGTGTCCCTCCGCTTAGAAGCCTGCCAGGAGCCGCTACTTATACGTGCCTTCTTGCACCGACGACCACTGAAGTTGGCACAGGCAAACACGAGAGGGGGGGGGGTTGAATTGTGTTTGTTAACTATTTTCGCAAAAACCTTTTGAACAACCTTTTCACAAGCAGAAGATAAAAAGATTAAGCACACAAGAAATCCTTTTTAAAAGATTAACAAAAACAATATCAAAACCTCACAGTTAGTATAAGAAAATAAAAACTAAGAGTTTAGGGATAGAAAAATCACACAAGAGTTTACGGATCTGGGCAAGTATACCCAGTCGTACAAGTAATACGGTGGTGAGACCGGTTATCGTATCCACGGGGATTGGATGTCAATTACCAGTTCACAAGTTCAGCAACTATCTAGACTATGAAGAGAAATCAAAACAAACAAAACAAAGGAATAAAATCTTTTTGTATTTTTGTCGAGCACTTGGAATGCGAAAAGGATATGTTGGGACTAGACTTCACCAAACCTCTGCCTCATGCACTACCAGGACTAGATACCTCCCATTCATGCTTCAAATATTAAAATCAATCCACTAAACTACTCAAGCCCCGATTCCTCGGATGACAAGAGCCTAAATCCACTAATAGACCCTAATTCCTTAGGTGACCTAGATTAACGAATTTGCATTAGGATTAGGGATTACGCGATTACTAGTAAACCAAACTCCATTCCTAGATGCAAGGGTTACTAGGTGATTAATTTCAATTCCGGTTCTAATACGAATTTCCCAATTGCATACCAAAACACTAATCGAGTCATGGGGGTGCTAGCCACAACAAGCATTAAGCATGGAAAATCAATCACTAATACGAAGGCATGAACACAGAATAATCAGCCAAGGCAAATACATAATAATCAGTTTGATTACATCTAATCCCAACAAACGGGATTTAGCTACTCATAAAAGAGAAAGCAAAAACCATAGAAATAGGAGAAGAGGAGAGAAGAAACTCCATGGGAGCTTTCCACTATCGTCACAGCAGCCCCTCTCAGCAGCTTCGTTCTAGGGTTACAATCCTTCCTCAGCCGCAACCTCCAAGGTCTCTATTTTTTGGTCTGGAAAGTCTGTGTCAGAGACCCCAGAATCCTATCTCAGATCCCCCAATCCAGATCCCCATCAGAATCCTCTTTTTTCTGTCTGTCTGCGTTCTTATTTATTGGGAGGCCACGCGTCACGGCCGTGACGGCCATCACGACCAGGCCGTGACGTGTTCTGGAATGGGCGGGCTTTCAAATTTGGAGCATCACGGCCGTGACACTCATCACGGGCAGGCCGTGATCGCTTCTGTCTTCATCAAATGGTCTGTCACGGCCGTGATGGGCATCACGGCTAGGCCGTGACAGCTTCTGACTTTTTGCCTTCAATCTTCTCAGTTTTCTTGATCATGGCCGTGATGGCCATCACGGCTAGGCCGTGATGGGTTCTGCTTGGCTCATTTTATTCACTTTCTTAGCTCTATTTCATCCAAACTCCATCATGGCTAATTCTAAGCATTTTTCCTTAAATTCCCGCAAAACAACACCAAAAAACCGCTTCACCCGTTCCAAGGGAAAATCTAACTAAAATCAAATAAAGAATGCCTAATCTATATGAAAATGCATGCAGAAGTGTATATGAAACATCATGTAAAATCACACTATCAAATCACCCCAAGCTTATTCAATTGCTTGTCCTCAAGCAATCACTAAGGCCAGAAGATCAAAATAATCACGACATGGATAGTGAACCAAGAACCCGAGTAAATGATCCAAGTAATAGGCATTTCAAATAATTCAGCAAGAAACAATCAATTCAAGTCCAATGAGACGCTTAGGTTCCCTAGACTCATATTCTCACTGATTTGGGCACTCTTTCTCACATGAAGCTCACCCCAAGCTTGTTCGTTTGCTTGGCACTCTTTCTACCTCACTCAAGTGTTTAGGGGTATATGACAATTCGCTCTATTTTCCTCAAGGAAAGAATTCTACCATAGGCTTGACTATCAACCAAAGCTCTACTTTATTAATGAAAACAATTAAGAATCAAGAGGTCTTTTGCTTTGGTTGTAACGTGGCCATGGGATTTAACGTTAGGTGGGGAAATCCAAGAAAAGGATATTTCAAAAGGGCTAAACAAAATCATCAAGCATTGCAAATCATGACACCTTCTAAACTATCCTTTTGGGTTTCAATTCACTTTTGCCACCTTTCTTTCTTTTCATTTTATTTCTCATTTCTTTTTGTAATCCCCTTCTCTATATATTTTTCTTTTTCTTTTGTTTTCCTTTTGCTTGGAGAAGGGGAGATTTTTCAGCTCAAGAGAAATATTTTTCTGATTCTTTCATCCCAAACTTTTTTCAACTACCTTTTTACCCTTTTGTAATACTTTAGAAGGTATCCTACCAAGCATATTTATCAAAATATTTTCGTGTACCAAGAAAATTATTTTATTCTTTCAGGCTCAATATTGGGCAACTAAGGGGTAGCATTTAGTCATTCAAAGCTCAGAAGGCCAGAAAAATACCTAGTGCCTCAATCATTTTCAAAAATGTTTTCAAAAATTTTTAAGCTTCAAAACGGTTTCAAGTCAAGTTCTAGAGAATACAATCCAAGAGGAATAACACTCTAACACAAAGAATGGGGTAGATTTAGTGAGTACCCCTGTTTGGCTCAAAATCTCACATTTTAGTAGTTCAAAAATCAATGAGAAACACAAATCTACTGAACCATATGCTAATTATCAACTATCCAAGATTATCTCAAACATTTTTACTTGTAGCCTTATAATGTAAAATCACACTATCTGTAATCATCATTTTTCTTAAAGCACAAACCCAGATTAGTAGTGCCTTTTAAATATCTAAATATTCTTTTAATTGCTGAGAGATGGGACTCTCTAGGATCAGATTAAAAACGAGCACATAAGCAAACACTGAACATTATATCAGGTATAGACGCAGTCAGATATAAAAGAGATCCTATCATACCTCTATATACCTTTTGGTCTACCTTTTTCTCTTTGTCATCTTTGTTCAGTATTGAAGTGAGATGCATAGGGATATTCATCGATTTGCAATCATCCATCTTAAACTTCTTTAGAAGTTCCTTTGTATATTTGGCGTTTGGAAGAGCTTACTTAAGCTCCTTTTGACTTATCTGATAACATAAGCTCTTATGCAGCGTGTTTGCCAGAGCTTATAAAAATAACTTATGCCATCCCATAAGGAGTTTTTGACTTATTTTCATAAATCACTGGGAGAAGCTTATGGAATTATCATAAGAGCTTATGCACTAAACATCCTCTCCGTATTTTTTACTATTCGAATCATCTCGTGCCCCTTTCTTTCTTTTTCTTTCTTTAAGCGCTTGTGGCATAAGCTCTCATGCGATATGGTCTTATGTAATAAGCTCTTAATTAAGTTGTTTTCCCAAACGCAAGTCTGATGGATGTACACCTCGTCCATAGACTGTTTAAATTGAAGTCCAAGGAAGAATTTGAGTTTTCCCATCATGCTCATTTCAAATTCATTCTGCATTATCTTAGAAAATTCCTTGCATAGAGATTCATTAGTAGCACCGAAAATGATATCATCAACATAAATCTGTACTATAATGAAAACTGACTTAGTAGACTTTCTAAATAGAGTTGTGTCTACTTTTCCTCTGTTAAAACTATTTTCCATTAGAAACGAACTTAACATATCATACCAAGCTCTAGGAGCTTGCTTAAGTCCATACAATGCTTTCTTAAGCTTATAAACATGTTCAGGGTGATTTGTATTTTCAAAGCCTGGAGGTTGCATGACATATACTTCTTCATTAATAAACTCATTTAAGAAGGCACTTTTAACATCCATTTGAAAAAGCATAAAGCTATGATGTGCAACAAATGATATTAAAATTCTTATAGCTTCTAGTCTAGCAACTGGTGCAAAAGTTTCAGTGTAGTCTATACCTTCTTCTTGAGAGTAGCCTTGAGCAACAAGTCTTGCCTTGTTTCTCACTACCTTACCATCTTCATCAAGCTTGTTTCTGTAGACCCACTTTGTTCCAATGACCGACTTGTCTTCAGGCAGGGGTACAAGCATCCAGACTTCAATTCTCTCAAATTGATTTAGCTCTTCTTGCATAGCAAGAATCCATCCATCGTCCGGTAGAGCTTCGTCCACTGTCTTTGGTTCATATTCTGAGACAAGAGTAGAATCACTTTGTTCTCTGACGGTTGACCTAGTTCTTAGCTTGTCATTAGGGTCACCAATGAATTGATCTTGAGGATGGTAATTTCTAAAATACCAAGATTTCTGAGCATTTTCCTATTGAGAGGTAGAAGTTTCAGGTTGTTGTTGAGAAGTGTTGTCTACTTGGATATCAGACTTGATTTCTGGTTTCTCTCCTGAAATGTTTAGATCAAGATATGAAAAAGCTTCATCTAGCTCTGATAGATCCTTATCAGGCTGTTTGTCATCAAATTTCACATGAATACATTCTTCTACAACTAAAGTTCTAGAATTATAAACACTAAAGCCTTTTGAAGTTTCAGAAAATCCTAGAAGGATTCCATTATCTACTTTAACATCAAATTTACCAAGTTGATATTTTGTATTCAAAATATAACATTTACATCCGAAAGGGTGAAAGTATGAAATGTTGGGTTTTCTGCCTTTCCACAATTCATAAGGAGTCTTATTCAGAATAGGTCTAATGTGTATTATGTTATGAATGTAGTAGGCAGTGTTCACAGCTTCTGAGACGCCCCAACGTCCCATTAAAGAAAACCCAAAATATTAAAACCTAATTAGCGTTAAGCGAATATATTAAAACAACGGAAAAATTTAAAACATAACATACATACATAATATATACATCTCAAATCCTGATACAGTACAGTAGAGGGAATCCCATCAGTCGGATCCCAAAATGTACCAAAATTGATAATCAAACAGAAAATAAAAACAACATTCTAAAGAGACAAGACGCTCTGGTCATAGACTCTATACTCAACTATGAGGATCCACTGCTCGTCCTCCAACGTCAGGTTCATACGAAGTCCCATCAAGTTCCTCCATGGCTGGAATCTCTGTAGGATCTTCTCATCACGATCACCAAAAAAAAAAACATATACAATATAGAGAAAATAGGGATAAGAAACCATATAACATCAAACGTGGAAATGGTTTAGCAACATTTAATTAAATAACGACACACTAAACATCCGTCTCCCCAATATAAATAAATATAACATAATCATCCTCAATCCACATATATAATCTTTCCTCTACCCTCCATCATGATGCAATGCAAATGCTGTATGAATAATCTCTTCAGGTATCGGCCATATCCGGATATCACAACAATATAATCGACACGTCCCAGAGTCCCCGACGCACACCCTCGTCCGCGGATGGAGAGTGCCCACGCAAAGCAATGGCATTATAGACGCACAACCCGGTGCACACCTCTGGACCACAATCCAGGATGCTCATGCAATGCATGAACTATAGCTGCGACTAAAATGAAATCATCTCTGGACGGTCCGCCGTTAGCCTATCCCCGGGAATTTTCCCTCCGAGGCATAGACCCCAATCGACCATGTTTCAGGTCCACTCGACCATGTTTCAGGTCCCTCATATCACATACCATGTTTCAGGTCACCCCCTAGTGCCCTAATCGGGCATCATAATCTCATAGATAACCTCAAAATAATCTCATCTCATCAATCTCGTCCTCATATCACGATAATTATCTCGGTTAGGCACTGCTATCTCATATAGTATGCAATCCCCAAATACATCCTCGTGTCTCATATAACTTATGATTTACTCAATCCTCTAAGCACAATCATTATACTCATTCTATCATCATAATAATAATAATAATCACAACAACAACAACAACAACCACAATAATAATAATAATAATAATAATAATAATAATAATAATAATCATCATCATCATCATCATAATCATCCCATCAATAGTAATAATAAAATAATAATTATGCTAATAATAATAATAAGAAATATAATAAGTATAAACAAATATCACTTTCACATCAACCAGTCAAACATGACGATAAACGCACAATTTCTATATCATCATCGGTACCACTAAGTAGTCCCTAATGTGGTATAGACATTGTCCATTACTCGCTCTCATGTAGGGTTTGGGTCGCCCTACACCATTATCTAATTAAATGTAACCGCGCCGTTTCCGACGTTAAATAATTTCTTTCCCCCACCTGGAATGTCGTAGGCTAGCTCTGGGGCAACGAAACGGACACTCCCTAAATTACCTCAAATCTGCCACGCACCGTTCTACACTCTCCGGGGCTCCAAAAATTCACCTGAACACATCATTGTGAAGCATACGTTACGTGTAGTCCAAATCTGAAGACAGAATTGGAAACCGATAAATGAATTGAAAGATAACCTCAATACCGTCGTCGACGGCATTTAGGCATAAAAAGGACATAGGCTTACCTTAGCCTAATCAAGAAAAGAAAGATAAGATAATGAAGTAGACATCGTGAGGATCACAACGGTATAATCAGAATTTTGACAGGACGAACGGATTGATTGGAATCGACTCCGGAATTTTCTCTCTTCTCACGGCTCTCTCTCTCTCTCTTTATTTCTACGTGTCTCTCTCTCTAGCTCATGTTTTTTTTTTTTTTTTCTTAATACTTGCTTTCTTTCTTAAACATTAAGTATATATATATATATATAGATAAGAAATCCTTTCTTCTCACCATTCTGCAAATCTCGTAGTGTATCAAATGGGTCAACATAATGGCGTGATGTCTCATGCTTATCATGCGGCACAATTTGTAAAGGTGGAGGTGTCTCATGCTTATCATGCGGCACAAATTGAAAGTGGAGGTGTCAGGATTTTAAAAGATGGCCGTGTACCACTAAGCATACCGAAAGAAAATTTGTTTAGTTAATTATTTAGTGATAGATACACAAATAAGTGATAAAATATTAAGCCTAAAATAAACATGTTTTTACTTTCTGGAATCTAAAAATAAGGATTGATAGATATACGTTTTCGAAATTCAAATTAGAGTAAAGATTAATAGTTGGACTGATCAACTAAGAAAATACTCGGTCCAAAATTTAATCTCCGATTAAGGTCAAACCAGTTTATTTTCAACTCTAAAATTAAATTGAATGAAAATAAAAAAAAATGCTTTTCTCTTAAACATATTATTTAAAATATTTTTCTGTACTGGTAGTAATAGTGACAATAATGTAACTTATTGTCTAGTAGGTGTGCATCCACTGAAATAAGTCAGTGCTAACGCACCCAATAAAATAATTTGAAGAGAGTAATTTAATTACTCAAACTAAACCACATAACAAAATTAACAAACATCCAAATAAAATAATTAATCATATGTGTAATTATATTTTAACCGGTTAAATAGCGTAACTAAAAACGGGCTGTTACATTACTACCCCTCTTAAAAGAAATTCCGTCCTCGAAATTTACGTACCTCCGAAAAGATGTGGATATTGCTGCTATATATCCGCCTCACGCTCCCATGTAGCATCTCCAGTAATCTCATCCCAAATGACCTTAACCAAAGGAATCTGTCTACCACGGAGTTCTTTAATCCTTCTATCTGCGATCTTAACCGGTAAAGCCTCATATTATAGATTCTCTCGGAGTTGTATAGATTCAGGCTCAAGTACATGAGAAGAATTAGGGTAATATTTTCTCAACTGGGAAACATGGAAGACATCGTGAAGGTTGGAAAGGTAAGGCGGTAAGGCTATCTGGTAAGCTACTAGACCAATTCGTCGAAGAATCTGAAATGGTCCAATGAATCGGGGAGTGAGTTTTCTAGACTTTATAGCTCTGCCAATTCCGATCTTCGGAGTGACTCTCAAGAACACATGATCACCTTCTTGGAACTCTTAGGGTCTCCTCCTCTTGTTACTGTAGCTTCTCTGCCGATCCTGGGCTTCCTTCATTTTCTCTCTTATTTTCCTAACTTATTCTGTTGTTTGTTGTACCACATCAGGACCCAACACTTGGCTCTCGCCAGTCTCATACCAACATAATGGAGTCCTACACTTTCTCCCATACAGAGCCTCATACGGTGCCATCCCAATGCTACTGTGGAAACTGTTATTGTATGTGAACTCAATCAATGGTAGGAATTCATCCCAACTGCCAACATGTTCCAACACACAAGCTCTTAAAAGATCCTCCAATGATTGGATTGTTCTCTCAGACTGTCCATCTGTCTGAGGATGATAAGCAGAACTCATCCTCAACTTTGTTCCCAAAGCATCGTGTAACTGTCTCCAAAATCTAGATGTAAATCTAGGATCTCGGTCGGAAACAATACTCGACGGCACGCCGTGTAACCTCACTACTTCCTTGATATAGATCTGGGTCAACCTTTCAAGACTATAACTTTCACCAATAGGTAAGAAGTGAGCACATTTCGTCAACCTATCAATGATAACCCAAATCGCATCAAACCTCTTCGGAGTTCGTGGTAATCCGACCACAAAGTCCATCGCTATACTATCCCATTTCCACTCTGGGATATCCAAGGACTGCAACAACCCAATGGGCTTTTGATGCTCTATCTTAGCTTTCTGACATACCAAACATGATAGAACATATTCCGCCACTTCTTTCTTCATCCTTGGCCACCAAAACATCTTCTTCAAGTCTTGGTACATCTTGGTGGCTCCTGGGTGGAAACTCAGCTTACTTTTATGTGCCTCCTCTAAGATCATATTCCTAATCTCTAAGTTCTCGGGCACACATATACGATCCTTAAACCTTAACACTCCATCTGATCCTCTCCTAAACTCTGAAACTTTACCCTCAGCTATACCTCGATCCACATCTACCAAATATTCATCCTGACCCTGCTTAATCTTAAGGTCCTTCAAAAACTCACTACTGATGGTGATCATACTTAAACATATTCTATCCTCCCTCAGATCCATACCTAGGTTCAAATCTCTAAACTGTTCAAGCAACTCCATCTCTTTCACCATCATTGCAGATACGTGCAAGGATTTCCGACTTAGTGCATCCGCCACAACATTAGCCTTCCCTGGATGGTATTGAAGATCAAACTCATAGTCCTTAATGAATTCCATCCATCTACGTTGTCTCATGTTCAGCTTCTTCTGATCAAACAAATACTTTAAACTCTTGTGATCACTAAACACATTAAACTTAACTCCATAGAGATAGTGTCGCCATATCTTTAATGCGAACACTATAGCTGCTAACTCTAGATCATGGGTTGGGTAATTCCTTTCATGAACTCTCAATTGTCGGGAAGCATAAGCCACAACTCTTCCCTCTTGCATCAAAACACAACCCAATCCTTGATACGACGCGTCACAATACACGTCAAACTGTCCTAATGGATCTGGTAACGTTAGCACAGGAGATGTAGTCAACTTCTCCTTTAGCTTCTGAAAACTCTCTTCACACTTCTCTGTCCAAACAAACGCCGTACCTTTTCTCGTTAACTGCATCATAGGCAATGCAATCTTCGAGAAACCCTCAATGAACCTCCTGTAATACCCGGCTAATCCTAGGAAACTCCTCACCTCACTCACTGACTTAGGACTCTCCCATTTAATCACGGCTTCTACCTTAACTGGATCAACAGCTATCCCTTTCTTGTTGATCACATGCCCTAGAAACTGTACTTCCTCTAACCAAAATTCACACTTGGATAGCTTAGCATACAACTGCCTATCTCTCAACACCTGTAACGCCACTCTCAGGTGTTCCTCATGTTCTTCTCGACTACGGGAGTAGATAAGAATATCATCTATGAACACTACAACAAACTTGTCAAGGAACGTTCTAAAAATTCTATTCATGTAATCCATGAACACCGCTGGAGCATTAGTTACGCCAAAAGGCATAACTAGGTACTCATAGTGTCCATACCTTGTCCTAAAAGCGGTCTTAGGTACATCCTCCTTCTTCACCCTAATCTGATAGTATCCTGATCTTAAATCTATCTTGGAAAACACCGAAGCTCCTTTCAACTGATCCATCAAATCATCTTTCCTAGGCAGCGAATATTTGTTCTTGATTGTAACTTTATTCAACTGCCTATAATCCGTACACAACCTAGAACTCCCATCCTTTTTCTTGACAAACAATACCGGTGCTCCCCAAGGCGAAACACTCGGTCTGATGAATTCCTTCTTCATCATGTCATCCAGCTGTTTCTTCAACTCTGCCAACTCTACTGGTGACATCCGATAAGGAGCTACTGAAATAGGTCCAGCCCCTGGTATGAGATCTATAGCGAACTCCACCTCCCTCTCTGGTGGCAAACCAGGAACATCAGGAGGGAAAACCTCAGGAAACTCCCTAGCAATAGGCAGAGAATCTATACTCGAAGTCTCCTTAGCTTCCAAAGAGAAAAGCATCACATACTGCTGAGAACCGCAACCCCTCATAGTTGCTCCTTCATTGGCAGATACTATGCTAGAAGGCTCAATAAAAGATAAAGTCTTTCGGGCACAGTCTAGCACTACATGGTTAGCCGAAAGCCAATCCATGCCCAGAATAACGTCTATCTGCTGCATAGGCAAACAGATGAGATCTACTAGGAATGCCCTATTTTCAACAACTATAGGACACTGTAAGCAAACAGACATAGTGATCAAAGGATCACTGGTAGTGGTGGACACTGTCAAAATGGTTTCTTCTCCCCCCATCAATATGACATATAATACTACATAAAACTGGAATATAAATACTATATGCCATAGAGATGTCGCGTCGGACTCATTACCCAACTTCTAAGCATAGTTGTTATCCGATGTGGATTCAACTAAATGGCCAGTTCACCCTAACTTTTAGCAGTCCGATCAGAATCAAACTGCTCTGATACCACTAAATGAGACGCCCCAACGTCCCATTAAAGAAAACCCAAAATATTAAAACCTAATTAGCGTTAAGCGAATATATTAAAACAGCGGAAAAATTTAAAACATAACATACATACATAATATATACATCTCAAATCCTGATACAGTACAGTAGAGGGAATCCCATCAGTCGGATCCCAAAATGTACCAAAACTGATAATCAAACAGAAAATAAAAACAACATTCTAAAGAGACAAGACGCTCTGGCCATAGACTCTATACTCAACTATGAGGATCCACTGCTCGTTCTCCAACGTCAGGTTCATACGAAGTCCCATCAAGTTCCTCCATGGCTGGAATCTCTGTAGGATCTTCTCATCACGATCACCAAAAAAAAAAACATATACAATATAGAGAAAATAGGGATAAGAAACCATATAACATCAAGCGTGGAAATGGTTTAGCAACATTTAATTAAATAACGGCACACTAAACATCCGTCTCCCCAGTATAAATATATATAACATAATCATCCTCAATCCACATCTATAATCTTTCCTCTACCCTCCATCATGATGCAATGCAAATGCTGTATGAATAATCTCTTCAGGTATCGGCCATATCCGGATATCACAACAATATAATCGACACGTCCCAGAGTCCCCGGCGCACACCCTCGTCCGCGGATGGAGAGTGCCCACGCAAAGCAATGACACTATAGACGCACAACCCGGTGCACACCTCTGGACCACAATCCAGGATGCTCATGCAATGCATGAACTATAGCTGCGACTAAAATGAAATCATCTCTGGACGGTCCGCCGTTAGCCTATCCCCGGGAATTTTCCCTCCGAGGCATAGACCCAAATCGACCATGTTTCATGTCCACTCGACCATGTTTCAGGTCCCTCATATCCTGCACCATGTTTCGTGTCACCCCTAGTGCCATAACCGGTCATCATAATCTCATAGATAACCTCAAAATAATCTCATCTCATCAATCTCGTCCTCATATCACGATAATTATCTCGGTTAGGCACTGCTATCTCATATAGTATGCAATCCCCAAATACATCCTCGTGTCTCATATAACTTATGATTTACTCAATCCTCTAAGCACAATCATTATACTCATTCTATCATAATAATAATAATAATAATCACAACAACAACAACAACAACCACAATAATAATAATAATAATAATAATAATAATAATAATAATAATAATAATCCCATCAGTAGTAATATTAAAATAATAATTATGCTAATAATAATAATAAGAAATATAATAAGTATAAACAAATATCACTTTCACATCAACCAGTCAAACATGACGATAAACGCACAATTTCTATATCATCATCGGTACCACTAAGTAGTCCCTAATGTGGTATAGACATTGTCCATTACTCGCTCTCATGTAGGGTTTGGGTCGCCCTACACCATTATCTAATTAAATGTAACCGCGCCGTTTCCGACATTAAATAATTTCTTTCCCTCACCTGGAATGTCGTAGGCTAGCTCTGGGGCAACGAAACGGACACTCCCTAAATTACCTCAAATATGCCACGCACCGTTCTACACTCTCCGGGGCTCCAAAAATTCACCTGAACACATCATTGTGAAGCATACGTTACGTGTAGTCCAAATCTGAAGACGGAATTGGAAACCGATAAATGAATTGAAAGATAACCTCAATACCGTCGCCGACGGCATTTAGCCATAAAAAGGACATAGGCTTACCTTAGCCTAATCAAGAAAAGAAAGATAGGATAATGAAGTAGACATCGTGAGGATCACAACGGTATAATCAGAATTTTGATAGGACGAACGGATTGATTGGAATCGACTCCGAAATTTTCTCTCTTCTCACGGCTCTCTCTCTCTCTTTATTTCTACGTGTCTCTCTCTCTAGCTCATGTTTTTTTTTTCTTAATACTTGCTTTCTTTCTTAAACATTAAGTATATATATATATATATGTAGATAAGAAATCCTTTCTTCTCACCATTCTGCAAATCTCGTAGTGTATCAAATGGGTCAACATAATGGCGTGATGTCTCATGCCTATCATGCGGGACAATTTGTAAAGGTGGAGGTGTCTCATGCTTATCATGCGGCACAAATTGAAAGTGGAGGTGTCAGGATTTTAAAAGATGGCCGTGTACCACTAAGCATACCGAAAGAAAATTTGTTTAGTTAATTATTTAGTGATAGGTACATAAATGAGTGATAAAATATTAAGCCTAAAATAAACATGTTTTTACTTTCTGAAATCTAAAAATAAGGATCGATAGATATAAGTTTTCGAAATTCAAATTAGAGTAAAGATTAATAGTTGGACTGATCAACTAAGAAAATACTCGGTCCAAAATTTAATCTCCGATTAAGGTCAAACCAGTTTATTTTCAACTCTAAAATTAAATTGAATGAAAATATAAAAATGCTTTTCTCTTAAACATATTATTTAAAATATTTTTCTGTACTGATAGTAATAGTGACAATAATGTAACTTATTGTCTAGTAGGTGTGCATCCACTGAAATAAGTCAGTGCTAACGCAACCAATAAAATAATTTGAAGAGAGTAATTTAATTACTCAAACTAAACCACATAACAAAATTAACAAACATCCAAATAAAATAATTAATCATATGTGTAATTATATTTTAACCGGTTAAATAGCGTAACTAAAAACGGGCTGTTACAGCTTCAGCCCAGAAGTGCTTAGGGACATAATTGTCATTGAGCATAGTCCTAGCCATCTCTTGAAGAGATCTGTTCTTTCTCTCTACCACACCATTTCGCTGTGGTGTTCTTGGTATTGAGAAGTTGTGTTGAATACCACTTTCTTCACAAAACTCATGGAATAGCTCATTGACAAATTCTCCCCCACGGTCACTTCTAATTGAAGCTATACACATGCCTTTTCCATTCTGTACACGTTTGCAGAATACATAAAAGACCTTGAATGACTCATCCTTATGAGCAAGGAACATAACCCATGTCCATCTAGTGTAGTCGTCTACTATGACAAGACCATATTTCTTCCCACTAACAGAAGCAGTCCTTGTTGACCAAAAATATTAAGGTGTAGCAATTCTAGTGGTCTGTTGGTATTAACAACATTCTTAGATTCAAAGGAACCTTTGACTTGTTTTCCCTTCTGACATGCATCACAGAGAGCATCAGATTTGAAACTAAGGTTTGGTAGTCCTCTTACAAGGTTATGCTTTTTCAGTTTTGAGATTAATCTCAAACTTGCATGACCTAACCTTTTGTGCCAAATCCATTGCTCATCCACAAAGGACACTAGACATGACACACTTTAATTTGAGAGGTCCTCTAAGTCAATCTTATACAGATTGTTTTGCCTCTGGGCTGTGAACAAGAGTGATCCATCAGCTTTCTTGACAAAACACATATTTTTATTAAATGAAACAACAAACCCACTGTCACATAATTGACTAATGCTAAGCAGATTGTGTTTAAGACCATTTACTAACAGAACATTATCAATGGAGGGAAAAGGATGTTTACCAATTTTACCTATACCAATGATCTTTCCTTTTTGGTTTCCTCCAAAGGTGACCCAGCCACCATCTTTGGGTCTAAGGTCTTGGAACATATACCTTTCTCCTCTCATGTGTTGTGAGCATCTACTGTCCAAGTACCAGGACTTCTGTTTCTTTTCTATTGTTAAGTAGATCTTCAGAAGGGATTATCTTATCTTTAGGTACTCAAATTGACTTGGGTCCTTTCTTGTTAGTGATCATAGGTCGTGAATGCTTTGCATGCTTGTTATGTATGCATTTAGATGACACATTCCCACTTTTTACACATACTTTGCAGTAAGTATTGGAAGGGCTTGGTTTTGACTTAGTATGCTGTGGACGGGCTTTAAAAGCCTTATATTGTGTATGCACTTTTGATTTATTCAGAGATGCATCTTGCTTCTCTTTATCATAACCAATGCCAGATTTGTCATGTGGTGATCTGGAATATCTTAATATAAGATTTAATTTATCTAAGCTACCAACCATTTTTGATAGAGAGTCTGTCAAGTATGTCACATCTTGTTTCAGTTTTTCATCTTCACAAGAGCTATTAGACTTACACTTAGTCTTGTCAGTCAGACTAGCATTGTTTGATTTTAATGTTTCATTCTCATCCCTAAGGTTTTGATTTTCTATGCAGACCTTATCATAATCTCTAGAAAGTTTAATAAACTTATTTTTTAGACTCTTATACTCTTTAGATAGTATGCATGATTCAGCAGCAATTCATCAAAAACAGTTTGAAGAGTGGATGGATCAGATTCTATTACGTCAGCATCAGTGAATTCACTTTCTGATCCAGTATCAGCCATGAAGCAAATGTTTGCTTCTTCCTCTGCTTCATCTTCTTCATCTGAAGAAGACAGGTCAAGATCCTCCCAAGTAGCCATAAAGCCTTTCTTCTTTTTGAAGAATTTCTTTTTCTCCTTCAGCTCTGGGCAATCAGCTTTGAAGTGCCCTGGTTTCTTACATTCAAAGCACAGGGGTGTACCTTTGTCCTTGGAATCCGACTTCTCCTTGGAGAATTTTTTGTTGAGCTGCTTCCTTCTGAATCCACCTTTCTTTCTCCACATGTGTTGTATTTTTATCAAGATGAAAGATAGTTCATCCTCATCTGAGTCATCTTCATTATTTGATGAATCAGCTTCATCTGAAGACTCAGCAAATTTAAGCATCTTTGAGGAACTAGCTTCTTGGCCTTTAAGGCAATGGACTTTCCTTTTCTGGAGTTTTCCTCTTCATTAAGTTCAAGTTCATGAACTTTTAATGACCCCAGAGGCTCTTCTAGAGAAAGAGTATTCAGATTCTTTGCTTCCTGGATAGCAGTTACCTTAGGTCTCCACTGCTTTGAGAGACTTCTCAAGATTTTTTTCACATGATCTCTATTTTCAAAGACATTTCCAAGAGACCTGAGACTGTTGGTGATTGTTTGGAATCTTCCAAACATCTGATCTATAGTTTCATGATCTACCATCTTGAATAGCTCATACTGGTGAACCAGCATGCTTATCTTTGATTCCTTTATTTGTAAGAACCTTCATGAGCTAGTGCAAGAGTATCCCAGATTTCTTTAGCTGTGTTGCAACTATGAACCTTGTCATGCTCAGATCTGGTGATAGCACACATGAGATAGTGCTTAGCTTTCACGTTTAGTTGATGTTGGATTTTTTGATCTTGAGTCCATTCAACTCTAGGCACTGCAGCTCCAACTTCACTCCTTGGCTCAGTGTAGCCATTTTCAATTAGTTCCCAAATGTCAGCATTCTCTTCATCCAAGAATGCCATCATCCTCTTTTTCCAATAATCATAATCAGTTCCATCGAAGAGAGGAGGTCTGTTGATAGCTTGTCCTTCTGTATCCATGATTGTAGGATCGTACTGCCTAAGCACTTGTTAGATGCTCAACCCTGTCAAGGCTGAGCCCTGATACCAACTGAAGTTGGTACAGACAAACATAAGAAGGGGGGTTGAATTGTGTTTGTTAACTATTTTCGCAAAAACCCTTTTGAACAACTTTTTCACAAGCAGGAGATAAAAAGATTAAGCACACAAGAAATCCTTTTTAAAAGATTAACAAAAGCAATATCAAAACCCCACAGTTAGTATAAGCAAATAAAAACTAAAGAGTTTAGGGATAGAAAAATCACACAAGATATTTTATCCTGGTTCACTCTCTCCCAACCAAGAGCTACGTCCAGTCCCTTCGACTTGAAGGATTTTTCCACTATTTCTCCAAATAGATTACACAGCAAGTATTCAGCACCTCTTCAGGCTACAAGTATTCCTTTCTTACCAAGCCTCTTCAGGCTCTAACTCTATCACAGAGATTTAAAATTTGATCTTCTTAACTCACTAAGTGTGAGAGTATGACAGTTTAAGATCAGCTGAATATTACAACAATATTCAAACTAAATGATTACAGACTTTTGCTTTTGAATGAATGAAAGAATAAGAGCTTGTTTTCTCAAGAATTGTATTGGCAGATGTTAGGCTAGCAATTTTTTTTTTCAGTATTTGAGGTCTTCTACTTATATAGTGACCTTCTTCTTCTCTTGTATTTCTTCAACGGTTACTTTGAATAATCCAGTTTAGAGATAGCATTAAATGCATGATAT
This sequence comes from Sophora flavescens, assembly GCA_030762895.1. Classification (NCBI taxonomy): domain Eukaryota; kingdom Viridiplantae; phylum Streptophyta; class Magnoliopsida; order Fabales; family Fabaceae; genus Sophora; species Sophora flavescens. The sequence continues at coordinate 123,511,123 of CM061068.1, forward strand.
CTGTTGAGACTGATAGCTTGATTTTGGCGAGTTGAAAAGTATCATTGGTTATCAGAGAATCACAAAATGGAGGCTCACTGTTCTGAGCAGTTTGTACCTTAAAAGCTTTCTTTCCTCCTTTGTGTATAACCCAGCTTTTGTCCAGCAATAAAGATGTCATCGTACAGATCATTTTGCAATTCCAATTGTACTATTTGCTTTTTTTATTTCCTTGATAGTACTACGAACTTTCTCATAAAGGAACAAGATGTTAATAATAATAAAGAACATATATTCCTTTGAAATAAATATCAATCATTTGAAATAAATTCATCTTGGACCAGATTGCATTAAATCATATTCAAGGTAGTAAAGATAAATAGCCATCTACTTAGTTTTAAGAACGCATCTATACAAGATTTTACTCTGCTCGTCCACTGATGTGGTTGAAGCGCTCGTCCACTAAAGTGACAGAAGCGCTCGTCCACACAAGTGACAGAAGCGCTCGTCCACACAAGTCTTTGGACTTGCTAAGCCCTTAAGAGAAAATCCATCCAGTGGCGTGGCACTGTAGACGTTTACTGAATTTTAGTTAGGCATCGTATACTTGAGTTACAAGAATAACCCTCGTCTGCTGACGTGGCAAGATGGACTCTCTTATTTTCAAGTCTTTGGACTTGCTGTTCTTATCAAGTTATTTAGGTATTCATTTATGGCCTCGTCCACTAAGGAAAAACCAGTCTACTTATCAATTAAATTATAAACAGTGTAAATAACCTTTGGACGGGTAATTCTTTGCGCGAGTCCAAGCATTGTATACCTTATATTATTTTGAATACTCCTGCATAAACTGAACTCACTTGTTAGATCTCAACTAACACTTTGCCAAGCAAATTTAATCCTTTTGTTAACATTAAAACTTAGAGAAAAGTATTAAGAAAATTCATCTTCTTCCTCTAGGCTTTCCTACTACGTAGGAATTCAATTTCTCACTGTTACTCTTTTAACACTCGTGCTTTCATATCCCTGAACTCCCTAAACCATGCCTCGCAGTACTAATGAAAACCCTGATCTTACCCAACTCATTGCTACTGTCACTACCTTGAACAACACCCTTCAAGAATTCAAGCTTTCCGGTGAAGAATTCAAAATTCACCAGGAACTTAGACATGAGTCCTACCTTGCCACATTCCAAACCCTGCAAAATCAAATCACAAACAGCCCTCATTCACCCACCCCCCACCACCTACACCTATCCTCAAACCCCCTAAGCTACACCTTCATCCCTTTGATGGATCCACTCCTTTAGAATGGGCCTTTTAAGCAAATCAGTTCTTCAACCACTACAATATTCCTACCCAGCAGCGCCTAACCCATATCTCTCCCTATATGACTGGTGATGCATTGGCTTGGTACCGGTGGATGCACCACAATGGGTTACTTTCCACTTGGGAGGATTTTACTCAAGCTTTGAAAGTGAGGTTTGGCCCCTCATCATTTGAGAATCATCAGCAGGCCTTTTTCAAATTGCAGCAAACTGCCACTATAACTGAGTACCAGAAGGAATTTGTGAGGCTATGCAACTGTGTGGTTGGCCTTCCAGCGGCTGCAATCTTGGATTGCTTTATTTCTGGACTGAAATAAGATATTTAATATGAAATGGCTATCCTTAAACCTACCTCTATTTCTCAGGCCATTGGGATAGCTAAGCTCATTGATGCCAAGAACATTGCAAACCGCACTCTGCCCCACCAACCTAGATCCCATCAACCCAAATACACTCCCCCATCTCCACCTCCTACCCCTCCACCACCTTTACTTCCTACACCACCACCTAGATTAGCCTTACTCGCACCACCACACACAAACCTACCAATCTGATACCTTCCCCCCTGATGGCAGCCCACAAAGCAAAGGGACTTTTCTACAACTTTGATGAAAGGTTTATTCCAGGCCATCGTTGCAAAACCAAGCAGTTTTTGCTACTGCTCATAGAGGAACCCCACTCTAACTTGACAAATAGCCAACCTACTGACACTTACAACCCATGACACAACCAGGAGCCAACTCCCCCTCCTATGACCCCCACTTTTCTAACCAACCAGAACAGCCTCCATTCCACTTCCCTTGAGCCCACAAACACAAATGACACACCTGAAAATTTTCACTTCTCTTTCCATGCTATGACAGGCCACCCCTCCCCACGTACACTACGTTTCCATGCCACCATTCATGGCCACCAAGTCTCTGCTCTTGTGGACACTGGAAGCTCACACAATATTATCCAACCTAAGATAGCCACATTATTGGGACTACCTATCCATAACCTGCCTTCATTTTCAGTTATGGTGGGAAATGGCACCCAATTGCATTGCACAGGTTATTGTGCAGAGGTTCCCCTTATGGTTGACAACCACACTTTCCGTATTTCCCCTTACCTCCTACCTATCCATGGGGTTGACATTGTTTTAGGAGTCCAATATTTGCAGACTCTAGGACCGTTTGTGTCCGATTTCACAATCCCCTCTATGCAATTTTACCATCAAGGTTTGCTGGTTACCATCAAATGCAGCCCCTCAACCTCCCTTACACCCATTACCTTTCATCAATTCACAAGAATGATACATACAGACTCAATAGCAACTTTCCATGCTATATCTATGCAGCTGTTTTCTACCCAAACCGAAACTGAACCTCCCTACAACACCTTTGGGTCCACTCTTACAGAGGAAGACTTGGCCATTATCACTGCCCTACCTACTGACTTAGCCACTATCCTTCATCGCTACTCCCACATATTACCACCTAACCGCCCCCATGACCACCACATTCACCTCCTACCCAATGCTAAACCTTTCAATTCTAGACCTTACTGCTACCCACATTTTCAAAAGCAAATCATTTCCAAAATGATTTTAGAAATGTTAGCCGAGGGGATTATTCGCCCTAGCCCCAGCCCATACTCTTCTCCAGTTTTGCTAGTCAAAAAAAAGGATGGGTCGTGGCGATTTTGTGTGGATTATCATGCACTTAATGCAATTACTATCCGGGGTCATTTTCCTATACCCACTATAGAAGAACTTTTGGATGAGCTCAATAGGGCATCCAATTTTTCTAAAGTTGGTCTTCGGTCCGGTTACCACCAAATCCGTTTGGTGCCCAAAGACATTCCTAAAACTGGGTGGTCAGGACTTTTGGTGGCCACTACGAGTTTCACGTTATGCCTTTTGGCCTCACAAACACTCCCTCAACATTTCAAGCTACTATGAATGATTTACTATGCCCTTATCTTAGTAAATTTGTTTTAGTATTTTTTTTATGATAGTTTAATATTTAGCACTGCTTGGTCTGACCATTTACAGCATGTTGAACAGATCCTACAGTTATTATCAGACCACCAATTCTTTGCTAAGCTATCTAAATGTCATTTTGGGGTTTGAACTGTGGAGTACTTGGCCCATATTATTTCAGGCCAAGGGGTTCGAGCTGACCCCAGTAAATTACAAGCTATCAAAAATTGGCCAGCACTTACTTCCTTGAATACACTAAGGGCTTTCTTGGGGCTAACATGATTTTATAGGCGTTTTGTGCAGAATTATGCCTCAATCGCCAGCCCACTCACTGATTTACTCAAAGGAAACAAGTTTTCATGGCCTGAATCAGCAGCTACAACTTTTGAAAAATTAGAGGTTGCCATGGCATGTTTACCTATATTATCGCTTCCTGACTTCTCTGTACCATTTGAGGTCACCACGGATGCCTCCAATACTGCTATCGGTGCTGTCTTGTCCCAGAGAGGCCATCCTATTGCATTTTTCAGCAAAAAGATGTGCAATCGAATGGCTGCCTCGTCTGCCTATGTCGGGGAGCTTTATGCCATCACTGAATCTGTAAAGAAATGGAGACAATATTTGTTAGGCTCTACTTTCAAAATTTTCACAGACCATAAGATCCTCATGGAAATCCTGACACAACACATTCAGACCCCGGAGCAACAGAAATGGTTGACAAAGCTAGTAGGCTATACATATGAGATTCATTACAAACCTGGTAGGGAATATGTTGTGGTTGATGCCTTGTCACACATTCCTGATCCAGTTTCAGCTGCTGAGTTTGTTAACATCAGTTCTCCAACAATGCCAATAATTGATGCGCTGCTGAAATTTTACACAAATGATCCAGAGGGTCAGAAATTCATTGCTAAGTTTCAATAGGATACAGTGATGCAACAAAAATTCACTTACAAGGTTGGGTTGTTATACTTCAATGACAAGATTTTTATACCATCTCCCCTTGCTCAGTGAATTTCACGCTACACCATTGGGAGGCCATTCTGGAATCAAAGCAACCTTAACCCGCTTATCTTCAATATTTTAATGGCCTGGGATGCACACTATTGTCAAAGATTTTGTGAACCGTTGCTCTGTTTGTCAGCTCCACAAATACAGTACATTGGCTCCATATGGGCTCTTGCAACCACTGCCACTACTAATCCAGGTTTGGGAGGAAATTTCCATGGACTTCATCGCAAACCTTCCCCCCTCCGCCAATAAGACAATTATATGGGTTGTGGTTGACCGCTTAACCAAATTTGCCCACTTTGTGGCTCTTCCAACTGGGTTTACAACTTCTTCTTTGGCATCCACCTTCCTCTCCGAGATTTATCGTCTTCATGGAGCTCCAAAGACCATAGCGAGTGACAGGGACAAGGTCTTCATTAGCAAATTCTAGAGGGAGTTATTCAAAATTCTGGGAACCACCTTGACCTTCAGAAGCTCTAATCACCCCCAAACTGACGGCCAGACTGAGGTGCTCAACCGCTGCCTTGAAACCTACCTCCGTTGCTTCGTCGGGGATGATCCAACACAGTGACTCGTTTTGGTACAACTCCATGTATCACTCAGCCATAGGGATGACTCATTTTGAAGCACTTTATGCCCACCCTCCGCCGTCGATTCCCTCTTACTCGCCAGGTAGTTCCAAAATTGAATCTCTAGATGCAAACCTCTCCCCGCGACAACATATTTTGAAGGTCCTCAAGTTTAATCTCAACAGAATGGTGCAACAGGTGAATGCTAAGAGGACATAGAAGGAATTCAAAGTGGGTCAATTGGTTTACCTCAAATTACAACCATAAAGGCATATCTCGATCACAATTAGCATTTTGCATCATGACTGCTACTACATGCAGAGCAAGAAAACTTCTCTGATTAGGAACGAAACAGAATGCATAAATAAACCAAACTTAGTTAAATTGCTCGTGACTCATGAGTGATATTTATGTATGAAGATATATGCTTTGCACATGTAAGTATATATATATATATATATATATATATATATATATATATATATATATATATATATATATTTGTTGTCACATAGAAGCATTGACAGATTTGAAAAGGTTCTTGCCTTGGCTTCTTGTTTTTTCTCAAGGAAAATTTAACATTAGTTTTGGGTTAGTGAAGCCATAAGGAATGTGTTCCTGTTGCACTTTCCCGAATTTGCTTGAGTCTCTTCTTGGTTTGCATGTTTATGTGATTGCATCAGATGATTTAGGCAGATTTTCTTTGAAATAGCTACTTGGCCTAAATTGAACCATCCCTAATACATGTTCCCTAGTTAGCCCCATTGAGCCTAATAAGCCTATTGTTTCTTGATAACCTTATGTTATGAGCCAAAATCTGGAAAAACCATGTTAACCCGATCTTAGGATTAGGAGAGCATGAGTAAGAGAAGGGTTGTAAGAAACTTAGTTTGGGGTGGCTACGAGGTTTGATATGTCATTCTGGGTTGAGAAAAAGAAAAATAAAGGTTGAAGCCGAAGGCAAAGAAAAAAAAAAGAAAAAAATTGCCAAAAGAAAAGGGGCAAAATAAAAAATGGTGTCAAAGGAAAAAAAAGGCTGTAGTCACCCAAATCAAAGAGAAGAATGAGAAAAGGAATTTGAGTGGAATTTCAATGTTTCGAAGTGTTTCATGCTCTCTTAATTCCTAGGGATGTAAAGCCTACTTCCTTTGAATTATCCTACCCTTAACCAGGCCCCATTACAACCTTTGAAAGACCTTTTGATGTTGCATGCATGTTTTCGTGGGAACTTTTTTTGAGAAGAAAATCAAATTCATGGGAAGTGCTCTTGAAATGTGAAATTGAGTGAAAAGTTGATAGCCTAGACAAATTGAGCGATTGAGTGAAATATTAAATGCCCTTGTGAGGAAGGCAATTGTTTGAAATTGGTGATCTCCCTTTTGTGTGTAACTTGGATCCCTTGCTTAGATTAATGATTGTTTGAATGATGAAATTCTCAAATGTTTAGAGTAAACGATTGTGGGGATTACATTTTTGAAAAGGGGGGGACATTGAAGGAAATTGTTTTGATGAATTGCTTGAAATCTGTGCGAAATTGATTGAATCCTTTAAGCTTGCCAAGCCTTGAGTCTTTTTGAGTTTTAGTTTGCTTGGGGACAAGCAAAGTTCAAGTTTGGGGTATTTTGATCAGCCTCTAGCTCATCTAGTTTTATGACTAGTATGACCGTGGTTTTGTGTTAATTGTATCTCATTTTCGCCCGAATTAGACTTGATTATCCTCAAGCAAGGTTTTGAGTCCCTTAAGTAGTTTAAGGATAACTTAGCCAGTTTTGAGTCAAATAAAGTACTTATTGCTATTTGATGTTTCAGGCTAATAAGGAGAGCAAGAAGGGAAGAGCACTTAGGAGCAGAAGCCATCACGGCCTAGCCGTGACACTGGTCACGGCCGTGATGAGCTACCCATGAAAGACAGAAAGCATCACGGCCTAGCCGTGACACTGGTCACGGTCGTGATGAGAAGAGCATAGAGATCAGAGAGGATCACGTCCTAGCCGTGATGCCCATCACGGGTGTGATGGGAAGACAATGAAGAACAGAAGTGATCACGGCCTAGCCGTGATGGAGGTCACGACCGTGACAAATCAGCACCCAAAGTCAGAAAGGATCACGGCCTGGCAGTGATAGGCATCACGGCCGTGACGGACAAGAATTTGAACTGGCGCCCATGACGCGCGGCCACCCTATAAAACAGAAGCGCAGCAGACAGAAAAAGGATCCAGATTTTCACTGTTTACACTATACTTTTAGATTTTTGTCATGTCTTTGATGGAGAACTAATCTCCCTTGATTAATCTGTTGTAATCGGCTTCCGCCAACACTTGAGGTCTTGTAATTCTCGATTGAAATTCCTTCTCTCCTTCAATACTATTCCTTATTCTCTGTTTGCTTAATTCAATTTGTATAGAATTAGTGTTGATTTATTTTCGATGATTTTATGTTCCTAAACTCAATCGCGTTTGCTTAATTCGCGTGTGTTCAACCGTGTTTTCTTAATTCACGAGTGCTTCACCCCGTTTGCTTAATTCGGGAATTAGGAACATATGTCGCGTAGCGTCGATTTCGCTTGTTAATTGATTCTACAATCGAAAAGGGATTAGAATCCGATTAGGGCATGGAATTACATGAACCGATGATAGTGGGAAACCGAACAGCAGATTGATCGTCTTCGCCTTATTTGATAATCGTTTTTATTCCTCTTTTTTTGTTCTGTTTCTCTCAATTGATTTTCAAACCCCCCCCCCCCCCAACTGATTTTGTGATAATAACATTACGAGAGTCCTTGAGATACGATACCCGAGTTGTCGCATCCTGACTACACTTTTTACAAACCACTCGTTTTTTGGCCCGTGCGCGACAGCGTGTCAACCACAGACGCGTACCCACAGAACCAAGACTGTGGAAGTCCAACTACCACCTATGTGGTTACTATTGGGAGCTTTGGTGGAGCAGGGAGACCTAGTTCATCAGCCTCCAGTACTCACTCATCCGCTTCAGGAGGCAGCCCCACATTCACCACCAGCCCCTCTGATTCTTGTACCTGAGGTAGACGATGAGATTGAAGAGGATCCGCAAGAGGATGAGGAGGTTCCTGAGTATAATTCTCTGGATGATGGTGTGGACCCTGCTGCTGATAGTGGTATTTCCGACAGTCTGTATATTTGGCTACGGAGAGTCATTCTTTTTTAGTCGTGGTTCCAGATTTACCTCTACAGTATAGCTATGTTTTTATTTTACTTATGTTTTTACTCTGGAAAATGATCTATATGTATAAAGGACCTGATGTAAAAAGTTATGTGATGCATATGTGATGTTTGTCTATATCGAAAAAGGAAAAAAATTTCATATCCATTTTTGAGTAAAAGTGATTAGAAAATTTTATTTTATGAAAGTAACCAGCTTTTATTCAAGTTTTATATTTACGCAACGAGTTATACATGTAATGCCAAGGGGGTGTTACAGTAATAAAGAGAAAAGCTACTTTATCTGAGCTTTTCTAAGTGTTGCACAAATAAGGAAAGAAACGTTGCCCAAAGCAAAGAAAGCATATCTTCTATGCTCTATGGTCAACCAAAGGATTTCCAACGTTCTTTAGCATTTATTGTTAAGTCATAACGGCTATTATCCAAAGGATAAAGAACAAGACCTCTGGTTATGCCTCAATGGATCTTTTGTGATCAAGTATAAATTGAAGAAGTCGATGTTTTGAAGAAATAGAGAAGAGCACACTGAAAAAGAGTTGAACAACTAGAAAAGCTACAACACTCCACATACTCTGAAGGCAATCCCATACGAAAGAAAAGTATTCATATCGAGAATACAAAAAGCTCAAAGCTCTCGTCACTCTCATCATCTTCTCTCAAAGTTTACAAATCATCTAGAGAAGAACTCATCTACAACTTGCCAGATCTTAAATTCATATTCCTTCTTTGAAGTACTATTTGGTTAGATTGCTATTGTAACGCTGAAGCTGGGCTTCAAACAACCCTCAAACTCTCTGAGCCTGAATAGGCTTGTTTCAAGAATACTTGTTGAGCCTGAAAAGGCTAGGTGTGAAAACAATAATTGTGATTGAGCCTGGAGAGGCTAGGTGTGCAAATAATACTTGTCTGTAACCTTGATCAATTATAATGTTTAAAACTTGGTGAATCCAATAACTGGATGTAGCCCAAAGATTGTGGGTGAACCAGGATAAATCTTTGAGTACTTTCTTTCCTTAGCTCTTTACTTTATTATTCAGTTTATTTAACTATCTTGTTAACCAACTGGAGAGTGTTAATAGCTGCTATTCAGTTTACTGAGAAAGGTGTCTATCACAAAGCGTCTTATCTATACTGAATTTTTTTATGCTTGAAAAACTCTGATGTGCGAAAACACTATTCAACCCCCCTTCTAGTGTTGTTTTGTGCCATTTCAATTCTGTCGGTAATTCTTGTGACTTTCAGTATTCTAGTTTACCGATGGAAGAATCCATTGGTAATGTCTTATTTACCAACAGAAGCCACGGCCGTCGGTATAAATCCATCTGAAAACAAGCCTTTTTTTGTTGTGTGGCAGTTGATATATGTCTGATGTGTATGTGTATTGTTGATATGCCTAACATGCTTATGTGATGACATGATGGTTGATAAAATGCTTAATTGATGCTAATATGCCCATTGCGATTCTATGTTGCTTGCTATGATTACTGTTGTTAACAGTATTGTATGTCGACTATTGATATGGTGCTATTGTGGTTGATCTGATCTCGGTTGAGTTGGGAGATGATTGTTGTGGTGTTAGACCAATAGGATATTTAATGACGATTCGACGTGTAGACTAATATGAGTTGCTCTGAGTTGGTTGGAAACTGTCAGAGTGCAAGGTGTTGATATTTAGGACATTGATCTTGTTGTTATCGAGGTGTTAGATATTGATGTTGTAATGTACCAGTTAATGATGGATGCATGTGCATATCATTCGCGTTGGTCAGCCTTATGGGTAGTCGTAGCAGCCATTTGAGCGGTTACTAATATGAGGTTGATGGTTGTGAACGACTACAATCAGAGTTGGATAGTTGTCACAAGGGGTCGTATGAATAGCTGCAACAGCCTTTAGAGTGGCTATCACTCGAGGTTGGGAAAAAAATACTTGTGCATAGCTGCAACAGCCGTTTGAGTGGTTATTGCACAAGGGGTGTGTCTGTGTACAACTACAACAGTCGTTTGAGTGGTTGTCAAAGAGGGGTCGTGTGAACAGTTGCAACAGTTGTTTGAGCAATTGACACACGAGGTTGAGATAGACTATCCAGAGCGACCGAGATGGTGGAACTCATGTCGGAGTAGTTGGTAGTGGCTACGGTCTCAAGAGGGGGGTGAATTGAGATATCGATAACTTATTCAACAATTTAAAGTAAAACAGTGTTTCTTTAAAGAAAATTGGTTTTCACTCAATTTTAGTTCCAAGAATTAGGTTATGGAACAAGTAATGATGACAAGAAGAATTATAAGTAGGAACAACAGATTTCAGATTTAAAGATTCAAGTTTAAACAAGTATATGGAGTTTATGGATTAGAAGAACACGCAAACCGATTTATCCTGGTTCGGCTACCTCCTCTGGTAAACCTACGTCCAGTCCCACACCACTGTGGATTTCTTCACTATAATCAGCAATTTACACAATTCTAATTACAGCAACACAAGGATAACCTCCCTGCTTGAAAAATCTCCAGAAAGCACACTAGCTTTCTTTACACAAGGATCCCTTCCATCCTTGTTAAACCCTAAGAGATACCTTCTCTTAGTCACTCTAATTCACACAAAAAGAATTGAGTTGAAGCAAGACTCTAAAAGCCTGATAAAACAAATTGAAGTTCTAACTATCACACTTTTCTCAGCGTTGAAGCACTTTGGATCAGAATGAATTTGTGTTGTTGTTATTGTATGTGTTATGTATGAAAAGTGTTTCTTTGATCCCTCTTTATATAGAAGTCAGATTATAGCCGTTGGGATAATTTAAGACAGATTTGGATCTGATTTAACAAAATCTGCTTTCTTGATTTCTTGATCTTGAAATGTGATTGTTTGATCTTTGTAGAGATTGCGTCCTCCTTGAAATATAACTGTTTCCAACTGAAAGGATAGCCAAGTCTATTTGAAGAGTAATAACTCCGTGCTTAATTGAAGATAAAGATAGCCGTGTCTATTTGCCATGTCAGCAGACGGGAGTATTAGATCAAGTTTATTGGACGGGCTCCAGTTGGTAGACGAGAGTGCTAACACCAAGCAATTGGACGGGCTCCAAATGTTACTGTTAGTAGACAAGCTCTCCTTTTTATATCAGTAGACGAGCTCTCCAAGTGTTACTATCAGTAGACGCGCGCTCTTGTTACTTTCAGTGGACGAGCTCTCCTTTTTCCATCGGTAGACGAGCTCTCCAAGTGTTACTATCAGTAGACGCGCACTTTTGTTTCATCAGTGGACGCGAGTTTTTGTTTCATCAGTAGACGCACGCTTGTATTTCATCAGTGGACGCGCGCTTGTGTTTCATCAGTGGACGCACTTCATGTGCCACGTCGCGTGACGAGCAGCTCGCTCTTCGTTTCTTCAGTGGACGCTTCACGCGAGCTCTTTTTTCCTTAGTGGACGCGCTTCATGTGCCACGTCAGCAGATGAGCTCTTTTGTTTCTTTTAGTGGACGTGCTTCCGTGCTCTTTCAGTGGACGACAGCTTTTTACTTTGTTCTTTTAGTGGACGCGCTCTCTTTGTTCTTTCAGTGGACGTCAGCTTTTTACTTTGTTCTTTTAGTGGACACGCTTTCTTTGTTCTTTCAGTGGACGTCAGCTTTCTTTGTTCTTCCTTTAGTGGACGAGCTCTTTAATTGTTCGTTGGACTTCAGCTCTTTACTTTGTTGGATGTCATCTTTCTTTGTTCGCTTCATTGGACGAGCGCTTATATTTTCACTGCGTTGGACGTGCGCTAGTTTTGCTTTGTTGGACGAGTGATCTTGCATGCAACTTAACACGTAATGAGTACGTAGTCATAATTAAAAATCTTATGCAAAATACACTTTGTTTGTCATACATTAAAAACATGAATGAGGGCTAAGTCTTACAAACTCCCCCTTTTTGATTATGACAAACCTTACCATACTTAACCTTAGTTATTTAACAAATCAAAGTGCAGCTATTCAGTAAGCATGGTTCTTTAGTTATTTTCGTCCTCCCCCTGTGTCATTGATATCTTTCAAAAGATCTAGTGTTATCATATCAAAAAAAAGATCTTGCAATTATTATAAGTTCTAGTATTTCTTTTCAAAGCAGTTCTTACTTATGTGTCAGAGAAATAAAAATTTGCATATCAGAAAATGCATGGTTCATTTTTATGGTTCATATTTCTCCCCCTTTGTCAGAGAATTTTTTTTTTGCATATCAGAGAATGCATGGTTCATCATTATGGTTCATCTCAAATGTATGTTTCATCTTTCTCCAATGTGTGGTTCATTTTTGTATGGTTCATTTTTCTCCAATGTATGGTTCATTTTTCTCCCCCTTTGTCATTATCAAAAAGAAACTTATGGAGAATATTGAAATCAAACTTAAAAGCAGTCTTGCATTCATTGATAATAAAGCATTTCAGAACTTATGCAATTCATGAAAACATCCAAAATACCAAAAATAAATTACAGACACCTAAGGACGCTTAGCATCTTGCTCACGTCCTTCATAATTTACAGCAACTTGTGCTGCCTATCTGTTATTAGTTATTTTGAGGATCAATTATGCCAAGTTCCCTTCTTATAAAGAAGAAACTCTCCTTATTAAGTGGTTTGGTGAATATGTCAGCTAATTGCTTAGATGTATCTATATGTTCAATCACAACATCACCACTTTGAATATGATCCCTGATAAAATGATGCCTAATTTTAATATGCTTGGTTCTTGAGTGCATAATTGGGTTCTTTGTTAGATTAATTGAACTAGTGTTATCACATTTTATTGATACATCATCTAGATAAACATCATAGTCAATTAATTGTTGTTTCATCCATAGGATTTGAGCACAACAACTCCCAGCTGCAACATATTCTGCTTCAGCTGTGGATAAGGCCACACTAGTTTGCTTTTTACTAAACCAAGACACTAGGGAATTTCCTAATAAATGGCATGCTCCACTTGTGCTCTTCCTATCTAAATTGCATCCAGCAAAGTCAAAGTCGGAATATCCTATTAATGTGCAAGTGGATCCCTTGGGATACCACAGCCCCATTTCTTTTGTTCCTAAGAGGTACTTCATGATTCTTTTAACTACAGTAAGATGTGATTCTTTAGGATTAGCTTGATACCTTGCACACATACACACACTGAACATTATATTTGGCCTACTAGCAGTGAGATAAAGTAAGGATCCGATAATACCTCTATACTTGGATACATCTATAGATTTACCATGTTCATCTTTGTCCAAGTAGCAGGCTGGACTCATTGGTGTTGCCATTTACTTTGCGCTTTCGATTCCAAACTTCTTTAGTAGTTCCTTGCAATATTTTGTTTGGCTTATGAAGGTTCCATCTTGGCATTGTTTAATTTGAAGTCCAAGAAATAAGGTAAGTTCTCCCATCACAGACATTTCAAATTCACTTTGCATTAGTTCACCAAATTCCTTGCATAAAGACTCATTAGTAGCACCAAAAATAATGTCATCAACATATATCTGAACAAGTAAGATATTGTGTGCTTTTGTTTTAGTAAATAGTGTAGTATCAAATTTTCCTCTTTTAAATCATTTCTCTAGGAGAAAATTGCTTTACCTCTCATACCAAGCTCTAGGAGCTTGCTTGAGTCCATAGAGGGCTTTAGTCAGTTTATAGACAGGATTTCGGAACTTACTGTTGAGTCACCGGCAAGTGTACTGGTTCGTCGTACGTAATAAAACACGGTAAGTAATTACCGTGGTTGGACACAGGGATTGGGCTACCAATTCTACCAATTTGCAGAAATTTAATATGTTTGGTCAAGTAACAGAAAGTGGTTGAGAAAAGAGAAAATAGGATCGCAAGTTCAAATCAACACGAATTAACAAATCAATTAAGAGTGAAAATCTGGATTAAAACGCCTAAGGTCACAAATCCACCTACCCAATCATGCATAGTACCCAAGTGATGATGATCCTCTCCCTAAGTTCAATTTTAATGTCAACTGGGACCCCCAAATTCTCCTAAATTCACTGTCGTTCTCAATAGGACGTATTCAACAATTGAGTTAATTACTTCCTAGGTCTCATAACTCAATAATCAAACTCGATTAAATATTGATCCCTATAGGGTTGCACTAATCTCCTACTCACTCTCGTGCCATATTCAATCAGTGATCCCAATTCAAGTTCTAAACGTGAATTGCCTACTAAGCCTCAACACGTTAACTAGTTAATCACGCATGCATATGATCAACGCAATAAAATCAGAATTGGAAAACAAGAATTGAGTTAAAGGAGAGAGACATACATCACGTTGAATCGCTACACTGCCATGGGTGGTTTCATTGATCCCTTAGACAAGGGGATTAGTTCCTCATGTTCGTAACGACAAACGAACAATCGGAATTCATAATCACCATTGTAAAATAAGAAAATAAAAGAGGGAGACGCAGCTCCAGAAAAGAAGAATTCGTCCAGAAACGCTACAAAATCAGTGGAGAACCAAAAGCTCCCGTTTCTGCCCTAAAACAACAATATATAGAGTTCAGATTTTGCGCGCGCTCGCGAGGCGAGCAGACTCTCGTGACGCGAATATTAAAAATGGCGCGCTTTCAAATTGGACTCTCGCGAGGCGAGAGGATGTTTCGCGAGGCGAGACTTGGAATTCTAGTCTGTCACAGCCGTGACCTTCATCACGGCTAGGCCGTGATGGTCTCTGTCCTCCAGGTCTTCATGATTCGCGAGGCGAGACAGAAAGGATGGCTGTTGTTGCTCAGCTGGTCTTCATGCTCGCGAGGCGAGCAGCCTCTCGCGGGGTGAGTATCTCCAGAATGGCAATTTCCACTGTTTTCTTGACTCGAAGCGCTTCCCCTTTAACCTGAAACTATGCAATAGTAGTAAATGCTTTATTTGAGTCAAAATTAACTAAAATATCCTAAAACTACTCAAAAGACTCAAAATGTTGCTTAAGGACAATTAAATCCAAATTTGGGCGAAAACGAGATTGAACTCGAATAATTAGCACATAAACCACAGTCTTACTAGTTAAAAAACTAGATAAGTCAGAGGCTTATCACTCACTATCAATAAAGCTAGGGGGTTGGCTTACATATACTTCCTCTTGTATTATTCCATTTAAAAAGGTACTTTTCACATCCATTTGGTACAGTTTAAAGTTCATTATACAAGCATAGGCTAAGAGCATTCTTATGGCTTCTAATCTAGCTACGGGAGCATATGTTTCATCATAATCAATTCCTTCTTCTTGATTGTATCCCTTAGCTACTAGTCCAGCCTTGTTTCTTATTATTATTCCATTCTCATCCATTTTGTTTCTAAACACCCATTTAGTTCCGGTTATTTGGTTACTTTTGATTTTTGGAACTAAATCCCAAACTTTGTTCCTTTTAAATTGATTTAATTCCTCTTGCATTGCAATCATCCAATGTTCATCATTAATAGCATCATCAACACATTTTGGTTCTATTTGAGATACAAACGCCATAGGATTATTCCATGATTGATCAAATATCTTTAATACAACAATGTGGACATATTATACAATGATATATAAGTCAACACAAAGATTCACAATCATAATGATAATTAGAAAACATATTCAATCAATATTCTTTCTTTATTGTTACCCATTTTGTGTTTGGTGAAGGCTCTATGTCATGATTCCAATTTTTGCTCTTGACCTTCCACCACAACTACAAAACAGAATTTCATGTTTTTGCTATAGGTGCCCAAATCTGTTTGGGTCCTTTAGTGTTAGTAGAAACATAAGTTCCTTTTGGAACCCAAATTTGTTTAATGCCAACATGAATGTTCTTTCTAAGTCTACATGTGGCAGCTGTATGACCTTTCTTTAGACAATAATAGCATTTAACAAAAGGACTAGTTGAGGAAATGGGTGGAACAAAAAGCTTTTTAAAAGATTTTTCATGTACCATTGGCTTATATCCAATTCTAGCTTTGTCATACACACCCTTTTACTGTCCTAATACGGCATTCAAGTTATCTCTACCATTTGTGAATCTTGCTAGGTCATTTTTCAGTTTTCAACCTCTTTAGTCAATGTACAGCTAGATGCATTCAATATTTCTTTATCACTAGTAATTCTAGATAGATCACCATTCAAATGATTTATATGTTTATCCCACTTAGTACATTTATCACATATAGATGCATCTAAAACAGTAGCTAGTTTTTCTTTTAAAGCACGATTTTCTGTTTTTAATTGATCTACCTCTTTGTTTAAAACAGAAGTTTTCTCCTCTGGGCATGTGATGGATTTCTTAGCCTTAGTTAGCAATCTAGCAAGTCTAACGGATTCTTTATGAAGTTCTTCAAAAGCATTTTACAATTCATCATAAGAAGGTTGATAATCAGAACTTACTTCACTATCTGAATCACTATGATTGCTGGCCATAAAGCACAGGTTTGCCTCCTCAGATTCAGATTCTTTAGTGGATTCTACATTATGTGTTACTTGCAATGTATCCCACATCTCCTTTGCTGATTTGCAATTTGAGACCCTGAAAAACTCATCATAATTCAAAGCAGCTGTTATAAGATTCTTTGCTTTAGAATTATAACCAACTCTTCTTTTATCATCATCATTCCAGTCATCTTTTGGTTTAGATTGTTTATTTCCCTTAGCATCAAGAATAAATGGAATATAGGGACCATTTTCAACAGCATCTAAAACATCTAAACTTGCAGCCTCAAGAAAGATAAGCATTCTTTCTTTCCAGTACATGTATTGGGAGCCATTAAAGGGATGGGGTCTAGTGAGTGAAGCCCCATCACCCAGGATATCATTTGTAGCATCTCTTGAAGCTATTAAGCTTTGTAACAAGAGTTTTAGCCCTGATGCCAATTGTTGGTAGTGGCTACGGTCTCAAGAAGGGGGATGAATTGAGATATTGAAAACTTATTCAATAATTTAAAGCAAAACAGTGTTTCTTTAAAGAAAATTGGTTTTCACTCAATTCTAGTTCCAAGAATTAGGTTATGGAACAAGTAATGATGACAAGAAGAATTATAAGTAAGAACTACATATTTCAGATTTAATGATTCAAGTTTAAACAAGTATATGGAGTTTAGGGATCAGAAGAACACGTAAACCGATTTATCCTGGTTCGGCTACCTCCTCTGGTAAGCCTACGTCCAGTCCCACACCACTGTGGATTTCTTCACTATAATCAGCAATTTACATAATTCTAATTACAGCAACACAAGGATAACCTCCTTGCTTGAAAAATCTCCAGAAAGCACACTAGATTTCTTTACCCAAGGATCCCTTCTACCCTTGTTAAACCCTAAGAGAAACCCTCTCTTAGTCACTATAATTCACAAAAAAGAATTGAGTTGAAGCAAGACTCTAAAAGCCTGATAATACAAATTGAAGTTCTAACTATCACACTTTTCTCATTGTTGAAGCACTTTGGATCAGAATGAATTTGTGTTGTTGTTATTGTACGTGTTCTGTATGAAAAGTGTTCCTTTGATCCCTCTTTATATAGAAGTCAGATTATAACCGTTGGTGATCATTTAAGACAGATTTGGATCTGATTTAACAAAATTTGCTTTCTTGATTTCTTGATGAAATGTGATTCTGTTTGATCTTTGTAGAGATTGCGTCCTCCTTGAAATATAACTGTTTCCATCTGAAAGGATAGCCAAGTCTATTTGAAGAGTAATAAATCCGTGCTTAATTGAAGAGAAAGATAGCCGTGTCCGTTTGCCATGTCAGCAGACGGGAGTATTAGCTCAAGTTTATTGGACGGGCTCCAGTTGATAGACGAGAGTGCTAACACCAGGCAATTGGACGGGCTCCAAATGTTACTGTCAGTAGACAAGCTCTCCTTTTTATATCAGTAGACGAGCCCTCCAAGTGTTACTATCAGTAGACGCGCGCTCTTGTTACTTTCAGTGGACGAGCTCTCCTTTTTCCATCAGTAGACGAGCTCTCCAAGTGTTACTATCAGTAGACATGCGCTTTTGTTTCATCAGTGGACGTGAGTTTCTGTTTCATCAGTGGACGCGCGCTTGTATTTCATCAGTGGACGCACGCTTGTGTTTCATCAGTGGACGCGTGCTTGTGTTTCATCAGTGGACGCGCGCTTGTGCCATGTCAGCAGACGAGCTCTGATCTTCTGTTTCTTCCAGTGGACGCGCTTCATGTGCCACGTCAGCAGACGAGCTCTGCTCTTCTGTTTCTTCCAGTCGACGCGCTTCATGTGCCACGTCAGCAGACGAGCTCTTCTGTTTCTTTTAGTGGACGCGCTTCCGTGCTCTTTCAGTGGACGACAGCTTTTTACTTTTTTCTTTTAGTGGACGCGCTCTCTTTGTTCTTTCAGTGAACGTCAGTTTTTTACTTTGTTCTTTTAGTGGACGTGCTCTCTTTGTTCTTTCAGTGGACGTCAGCTTTCTTTGTTCTTCCTTTAGTGGACGATCTCTTTAATTGTTCATTGAACTTCAGCTCTTTACTTTGTTGGATGTCATCTTTCTTTGTTCACTTCATTGGACGAGCGCTTATATTTTCCCTGTGTTGGACGTGCGCTAGTTTTGCTTTGTTGGACGAGTGATCTTGCATGCAACTTAACACGTAATGAGAACGTAGTCAGAATTAAAAATCTTATGCAAAATACACTTTGTTTGTCATACATCAAAAACATGAATGAGGGCTAAGTCTTACAGGAGTGACGCGGGTGCTTTCTCATTTTCGGATAACTTCTCGAGTTTCTCATAGTTGGAGGGATTCGGGAAGGTAGTGCTTCCTTTGCGTTGGAGGACCTCTATTGCACTTTCTTGGTAATGCGGGAGCTAGTAACCCAACAATCAGCTGACATCGTTGTAGAATTGGCCAATCATGCATGTAGGACCAGTTGTGCACTTAGAGTAGCTATGATCCTAGTTGATGAGATTTTGAGGTTGATTGTTATGATGACAATCTTGGGAGACGGTTGTGATTGTTGATGTGCATGTTAATATGTAGTATTCTATGTTGTTTCCTATTTTATGGTAATTGTAGAGTTTCTTACCTCCTGTATATCTATGTTTCTCTGTTTCTTTATGTGTTGACTCGGATCTTGGTTCAAAGGCGGAAGTAAGTTATCACCTACCAAAGATACTGAGGAGGTGGGAGTGATCGAGGTGAGACTTATCTTCCACGGTGATGAGGACACTTCTGTTGCTCGAGTTAAGAGACCTTCAAAGATGATGTTGAGTCCTTTAGTAGTTATACCATGGCCAATGGGTGTCTGTTGTTGTGTACATGCCATAGCTTCCATTACTCTAATGTTATATATATATATATACATTTTATTGATGTAAATACATGTTTTAAATGTTTTAATTTTTCCACTGCAATTATATGTATCGGTAATGTGTTAAGTTCCATGTGGCACTCTGAAAGGTGTTACAATCAGTGGTATCAGAGCAGCTCAGCTCTAACTAGAGTGTGAGGTTTAGGACGTCGTTACTGGTCGTGTCTAGTTGTACCCGCATAGGTATTAACTATGTTTAGAAGTTGGGTAGAGTGTTCGTTTTACGAGTTATCGATTGTTTCTACTTGAGAAGCAATGATAACTGATTCGATTATTCATAAGATATATAACACGTACCTCTTATGAATATGAGTTGATGGTTACTTTTACAGTAACATGTGGCTCTAAGTGCTCATAGTGAAGGAAGTGGTAGGAATGCGATGGATAGTGAAGAGAACAGTGGACTTCCTAGGGTTGGATGAGGAAGAGATGAAGTTGAAGTTATGAGGACTATGAGAGATATGGCGGTAGCTATGCTATAGTAGTCACAGCAAAATCCGCAGTTGATGCAACAACAACATCATGAATTTCTTCAACGAATTCAAAATCAATGAAGATAAGAAGGAGCAGTGGATGCATGGTTGGTTGCATTTATTAAAGGCAAACCACATCAATTTCATGGAGAGTATGATGCGGAAGGAGCGGAGTTAGGGATACAAGAGATAGAGAAAGTTTTCACAGCTATGCACTGTAAACAAGACGGGAAAGTCACGTATGCATCTTTTATACTAGTGGGAGGTGTAGTGCCTTGGTGGAAGAATCGTTAAAAGATGTTGGAAACAGAATTAAGAGTAATCACATAGGAACTATTCATGGAATGCTTTTTGGAAAAGTATTTTCCTGAAACCATTAGACATGAGAAGGAGTATGAATTCTTAAGTTTGAAACAAGGAGGTATGTCTTTAGGAGAATATGGTTTAAGGTTTGATTACTTGCTAAAGTTCTCCAAGTTCTATCAAGTATGTCCAGATGAAAATGGATCTGTAGAAGATTTGAAGATGGTTTAAGAAGTGAACTACCGAGAGCAATGCTACCTCTAGGAATTTCCAGGCTTCCGGAAATGATAGAGAGATGTACTGCTTTGTAAAGTCACGATAAGAGGATGGAAGCTCACCAACAAAAGGAGAATAAGGGACCAATAAGGAATCACCAGAAAAACAAAGGTGAGGAATTTCAAAGTGACTATATGATCGCCTAGAACAGCAAGCTATAACAGTTGGAATGAATGGACAAAGACAGTTGAGTTGTTTCAAGTGTGGAGGTGCACATTTAATGAGAGATTGTCAAGGAAAGGATTTTGTTTGTTTTAAGTGTGGCAAGACAGGACATGTTTCCCGGGACTGCAGACAAGGAAAGATGACAAGGTCAGATGGTGGAAAGCAGGGAACAGGAACACAATCTCAAGGAACGGGACAGCAAGCAACGCGACCGCCAACAACGGGGAGTGTGTTCACATTTAAAGGAGCTAAGTCTTCTCAATATTGAGTAGTGGTGCTAGGTTCGACAATATTTTGGGAAGTAGCTAAAAAGTTTCTTTTGTTATGGTTTGGAAATAACAATATTTTGAAGCTAGAAGTTGGATGACTGTAATATTATTTTGAAGATGATGATGTATAAATGTTAAAGACCCTACTGATGACATGCTATGTATGTGCATGTATATGCAAATATGTGAATCGACCAATTGGTGTATGTTTACGTTTTTATATGAAGTATGTGCATGAATCAGTAAGCTTGCGTTATCGACTGTTGTATCAGAGTGCGCAGCGGAAGCTAGTAGAACCCTTACACAAACATGCAACGTTGCATATAACCACCACTAAATTTCGAGGACGAAATTTATTTTAAAGGGGTAGTAATATAACACCCCATTTTCTCGATTAGTGTATGAGGAAAATATTAAGCATGTTTGAAGACTTAATCATGTTCCTTAGGTGTTAGTTAGCTTGCATTTCAAGTTTGAAGAGAATCGAAGTTGAAATTGGTCCGGAAAGCAAACAAATGCAAACCGAGTGTTTAATTGGCCAATTAATTAATTAATTGAGAGTCATAACATTAAAATTAGGTCGAAGTTGAGCAAAATAAGTATTTGGGAGTAGCCTAAAATAATTAAGAAAAATATTCCAGCAGTAGGAAGATGCGGAAGAAAACACCCGATTGTACCGACGGAGCAACACGCGATGACACGTGTTGCCACACCAAGATGCCATGTCACATTCCACTAGCTAATCCTAAACATTCTTATACATGATACCTATCTCACTAACCTATCTACCTTAACCATCCAAGGACACTTGTATTCCCACTATTCAGCTTAACTTGACACATAGCCTAATTAACATGCAAACCTAACACCTAAGACACCTAATATAGCATAATATAAGTAAAGTGAAGCAAATGAAAGTGGTCTTCATTCTAATTCAATCATGACAACAGAAAAGTACCAAGGAAGAATCTATAACAAAATTAGGAGAATATAAGGCAGCCATGGTGGTTGTACTTTGAAGCTTGGTTGGTGGTTGTATCACTTTGAAGCTTGGCTGGAGCAGTCGTAGTGAAATCTTAGCCAACCATTCTTCAACCATTGAATCATGATGAAATTTGATAAAAAGGTTCAAGACTTGTGGTTCTTCATATAGAACGGTCAAATTTTCGAAAAAAATCACCATAGTTTGAGATACTAAGCTCGTACGGTGGACCTAGAGGGTGAGAAACTCATCCCGCATACCACCTAACCCGTCACCATAGAACTACCATCCAAGATTCATTAACTGTTGGATTGGGCTGAAACTTTGTGACAAGATTTAGGACGGGTCGTTCTTCGTTCTCACCGTTCAATTTTGTAATTAAAAGTCTGTAACTGGAGATGTGGAGCTCGCACAGTAGCCTGCTTTGGTACCTTTTCCCTTGGAATCTTGAGCTCACTTTTGAATCCGACTTCGTCTAAGTCTAGTCGTTGTTCTCGTAAGTTTTTCCATCGATTTTGTGTATTGATTCAAATCGATTCATTGATTGGAACCATATTGTTGATTTTGACGTATGTGCAATCGGGACGAAAAAGGGAATCATGGATGTGTTGGTATGGATGGTGGAGAATTTGTGGATGTTGCTGGAAAGCGTGTCGAAGTTCGTGCCGGTAGCGTGGACGCGTTCTAAAGCTTTATGTGGAAGCGTGCATTGTCAGGTGAAGGGGGAAGAAACCACAATTATCAGGAAAGTAGGCATAGAGAATGACTATTCACATGTGTAGGGATCCTCAAACCCTACTGGTAGTTGATATATGTTTGATATGTATGTGTATTGTTGATATGCCTAACATGCTTATGTGATGACATGATGATTGATAACATGCTTAATTGATGCTAATATGCCCATTGCGATTATATGTTGCTTGCTATGATTACTGTTGTTAACATGACTGTATGTCGACTATTGATATGGTGCTATTGTGGTTGATCTAACGTCGGTTGAGTTGGGAGATGATTGTTGTGGTGTTAGACCAATAGGATATTTAATGACGATCTAACACGCATACTAAGTTGAGTTATTCTGAGTTGGTTAGAAACTCTCAGAGTATAAGGTGTGGATCTCTAGGACATTGATCTTGTTGTTACCGAGGTGTTAGATATTGATGTTTTAATGTACCAGTTGGTGATGGATGCATGTGCATATCATTCGCGTTGGTCAACCTTATGGGTAGCCGCAACAGTCGTTTAAGCAGTTACTAATATGATGTTGATGGTTGTGAATGACTACAACGGGAGTTGGATAGTTGTCACAAGGGGCCATAAGAATAGCTACAATAGCCGTTTGAGTGGCTAACATACGAGGTCCAAAAATAAAATACATGTGCATAGCTGCAACAGCTGTTTGAGTGGTTATTGGTCAAGGGGTGTGTCTGTGTACAACTTCAACAGTCGTTTGAGTGGTTGTCGCAAAGGGGCCGTGTGAACAGTTGCAACAACTATTTGAGCAATTGCCACAAAAGGTTGAGGTAGACTCTGCGGAGCGACCAAGATGGCGGAACTCTTGTCGGAGTGATGCGGGTGCATTCTCATTGTTAGACAACTTCTCGAGTTTCTCACAATTGGAGGGATTTGGGAAGGCAGTGCTTCCTTTGTGTTAGAGCACCTTTGTTTCACTTTCTTGGTAACGCAGGAGCTAGTAACCTAACTACCGACTGACATTGTTGTAGAATTGGCAAATCATGCATGTAGGACCAGTTGTGCACCTAGAGTAGGCTATGATCCTAGTTGATGAGATTTTGAGGTTGATTTCTATGAAGACGATCTTGGGAGATGGTTGTGATTGTTGATGTGCATGTTAATATGTGGTATTCTATGTTGTTTCCTATTTTATGGTAATTGTAGAGTTTCTTACCTACTATATATATATATGTTTCTATGTTTCTTTATGTGTTGGCTCGGGTCGTGGTTCAAAGGCAGAAGTAAGTTATCAGCTGGCAAAGATACCGAGGAGGTGAGAGTGATCGAGGTGAGACTTATCTTCCACTGTGACGAGGACACTTTTGTTGCTTGAGTTAAGAGACCTTCAGAGATGATGTTGAGTCCTTTAGTAGTTATACCACGGTCAGTGGGGTGTCTGTTGTTGTGTACATGTCATAGCTTCCATGGTACTCAGATGTTATATATATACGTTTTGTTGTTCTAAATACATGTTTTAAATGTTTTAATTTTTCCACTACAAATATATGTATCGGTAATGTGTTAAGTTCCATGTGGCACTCGGAAGAGTGTTACACAAACATTAAATGCAAGTCAGAACGACTATTTTTTATCTAGAGAACAAAGAAAAGATGTCTGATGACTGAAGAATGACTCTCAACAGATCTCTCTCAATTGGGTAAAAAAGAAGACCTTGAAGGGATATGAACAAGAAGGACAGTGGATATAGAATACATATCACAACAAAGAAAGAGTACACTCAAGCAAAAACTACTCTCTCAGAAACACTGATATTCTTCTCTCAACCGAAAATCATTTAGAGAAGATCAATCTCTGCAATCATACCTGCTCTTAAGCCTTATTCACTCTTCGAGTGTTAGTTGGTTGATTTGCAACTCTGTAACCTTGAAGCTTTAGCTTCACACAAATCTCACCTCTTGTAGAGCTTGAAGAGGCTTACTAAAAGAATACATGATATTGAGCCTAAAGAGGCTAAGTGTGCAAACAATACTTGTTCAAGAGCCTGCAGAGGATAGGTGTGCAAATAATACATGTCTGTAACTTGATAAGTTATAGTGGAAAAACATGGTGAAGCCAAGGACTGGATGTAACCCAAGGATTGTGGGTGAACCAGGATAAGTCTGAGTATACTCTCTTTTCGAACCCTTTTACTTATTTCTGTTAATTTTTTGTCACTAACTCTTGGGGAGTGTTCATATTTTGGTTTGTACACTGAGAGAGAGGGGGGGAGGGAGGGGGGAGGTTTCAACCTTGTTCTTTTGTCCACCGGATACAAACTAGCCGTTGGAATAAGGGCAACGTTCTTTTTTCCTTTGTTTTAGCTTTTCTTCAACCTTTCTGCATAGCAGACATCACAGCAGTGTTAAAGTTTGCTTTTGACTTTACTTAGTTAGAGAGTAGTAGACTTTTGTACTCTACAGTTCTGATACAATTCTTTTTGCGTTTTATCTTTTCTAAGAGTTGAGAGAGAATACTTCGTTTAGACAATAATATTATTACAATATTCTAATTTAAAAACGGTCTTCTATTTCGCTTAGGATTTCTTTGTTAAGTCATTTTCCTCAGATCACTTCCTTTTTGAGTGAGCCTTCTTGATTTGAACTTCATTTCTTCATAGATGCTTAAGGTCAGACGCTTCTTTATCCTAGATAGAATACTCAATGCAACACGTCCAGGACTAAAGAGTATTACGGTAGTCTACCTTGGTATCAACATCCGTAGGGCACTCACCCGCAATATCCGGTATCCAAAATAGGATATCCTGACCTCATGTGTTCCACTCACACGACTGTGAATAACAATGCATTCATATGAATCTCACTGACTCGCATCGGTTACAACTTAGTGCCTCAACCTTCCAAACAATCTCAACACGCATTCCATGTCACTTCTCATCTATCAAAAAGTTAAGTTAGGCTAGGCACCTCTAAGTCACAATCATTCTCTTACTCCCCATGCATATCTTCCGAACAACACACATCCTTGCCTAAATGCCAACTAAGAATGTTATCAAACCAAGCAGATCATACACAGTAAAATAATAATAATATATTCATATATCACCACACACATCACATAAAGCAGTTTACTACAACCAGCAAATCACAAACAAGTCAATAATGATAAAATTAGACATCCTCAAATATTCTAAAATTATCTTAACGGCGATAAACCTACAATCCCCAAATCATCATTGGTACTACGGGGAATTTCCCAATGCGATTTTGGACTTGTCGATTACTCGACCACTAGTAGGGTTTAGGTTGCCCTACACCATTATTATAATATATACTACTTATCCATTCCGACACAAGGATGACTCTTTCTCCCATGTTATCAACGCGCACGCTTTCCCGTACAAGCTACGAATGCATCCACGCTACTGCCACGAACTTCGACACTCTTTCCAACACGTCCACAAATCTACCACCATCCATACTCACACATCCACCATTTTGTTTTCCATCCCGATTACACGTACGAGTATCACAATTAGTCGGAAACAGAGAAACACCAACGGAATCAAGAATAGGGTTCCAATCAATAAATCTATTTGAATCAAGAGACAAAATTGATGGAAAAAATTACGAGAACTGCGGTTGGATTTAGGGAAAATCGGATTCAAAAATGAGCTCAAGAATCCTAGGGAAAAGCTACCAAAATAGAGCTACTGTTCGAGCTCCATATCTCTGACCACATACCGTTAATTACAAAAATGAACATTGAAAATGAAGAACTATCTTTCCTAAACCTTCTCACAAAGTTTCATCTCGATCCAACGGTTTACGAATCTCAAATGACAGTTCTATGGTTGCAGGTTAGGTGGTATACGGGTTGAGTTTCTCACCTCCTAGGTTCACTGTTCTAGATTAATATCTCACTCTGGAGATTATTTCCAAATTCGGACCATTGGTTTTGAAGAACCACCAGTGCTGAACATTATTATGAAAGTTGAGAATTATCTAACGATTGAAGCGTATTTGGCGACTCTCCCACTGAGACTGCTCCAACTAGTTTTCAAAGCTTCCAACAAAGGCTTCTTCTAACTATTGAGGATTCTCTCTCAATTCTTCTCCTGTTATCCAAAGTAGTGGGTGATAAATACAGCTAAGGTGATGAGGAAAAGGATCCTCACTTTGAAATGAAGAAAAAATTGATCCAAGATGCAAGCCTTGCCATCATGGAATCTTAGGTTTTTGAAAGAGATGACTTAGAGAAGTTGATGAAATGAATGAATGAATTGCATCAAGTGATGAAGAGGAGAGGGAAGCCACGAAATTGGCTAAGTGTGGGGCATTTTTAGACAAGTAAATTGAGTGGTTGAGGGAAGAGGATGTGTCACTTAGTAACCATTGTTGATGTTAACTAAGCTAGGTTAAGTTAATACATAAATATCTAGATATTTTAGGTTTTGCATTTATGAGCATTTATGGCGAAGATGAGTCACCACCATGACTCATCATGATGACTCATCTCCTTTGTGTCATCATGGATGACTCGCCATTCTGTCACCCGGTGTATCTTTGCGCATCCTTATCCAGTTCCGTTGTTTACCCGATTACAGTTTTTTAGAGAGAAAGACTTAGAATGTTTGAAGAACACATAAATGAAATGTCTAAGTGTATGATGAAGGGGGAGGCCGTGTACTCTTGGACAATGAGATGAAGAAATTGGTTGTTAATGTTAAAAGAGAACCATGGTTGAATGTAACTAGACATAGGTTAGGCTAAGTTGGAAATATAATATTATAAGCTAGCTATTCTTAGCAATCATCATGGCTAGGAAAGAAATGTGTGGTGGATGGGTGTTGAAGGGTGTGGCCGTGTGTGCACCACAAGGAGGAAGGAGAAACCAAATTGATTTTATCTTGGTTATGACCATGGTTGAAGTTTAAATAAGATTGGTTATGGTAGGGGTATTTGGTCATTTCACTTTATAACGTGTCATGATTACTTATGACATCATGAGTCATCATGTTTGACTTGTTGTCCGATCTCTTCGTGGGTCTCTGCAATTCCGCTCCTGATTCCGTCGATTTCCCGATTTAGGTTTTCTTACGCGATTTTCTTCGAACCTTCGCCCGAATAAAATATAGTAATATATTTTTGAGCAAGAATTTCAAAATAGGCTATATCGTTAGAAATATGTTACAAAACTAAATTGTTTCGTTCTCGGGTCAGAATTAGGTTTTATGATCAGTAAAATCTTACTGTCAGTGAAAACGCAGACCGGTTTTCGTCTGAATTTTCAACCCAAAATTGTAATGTAACCCTCTACCATAAGGTAGAGTATGAATAAGATTTTGTTTTATCCAAAATCATTTTCTTGGTCTCAGATAAAATATAAACAATTATCTTGCTACCGGTAATACATCGTAGCTAAAAAGCAGGGTGTTACAACTCAGTCTTATGTTTCTTGTTTGTGTTTATCATTTGCGGCAACAAAGATATACCGTTAAGTGCTAATGTGACAATCTGTGCCATTAAATTTACCTTTTCGTTTCGATCCCTGTACTTTTTCCCTTAGTTTTGGTCCCTACAATTTAAAAAATGTTGGAATTAGTCTTTAAGTTAGTTCCCATCTGTTAAGTGTTGATGTGGCGTGCTAGCACGCCACATCAGTAATGCCACATCAGCACTTATATTCTCTATAAATTATAACTATTTATATTTTTAAGATTGATCAAAATGCTCTAAGTTGAGTTGATTTATATTTTGAATGTATTATTAGTTGAGCAAAATTGTATCGAAACTCAATATTAGAGAAATTGATATATGCTAAGGGTTAGAACTGTAGCATATGCCACATGGAGCCACTCCGTGAAGCGTCGAGCCATGCAGTATAAAACAAATAACAATATTAATAATTATAGAGTATAAAAACACAAAATCTTCTATGTCTATTTTTCATTTCCATTCTAAAAAATAATATAATACATCGATTAATTTCAATGTTAATTAAGCTCCTTCTTTTCTCAATTTTGAGCTGATATATATTCTAAATTTATTTATGTATAATAATTATTTAATCCAACTTGACATTCAAAAATATTTATTTATTTCATGTGACAGCTTTGATGTGGCCTAACATTAGCCACATCAACACTTAACATATGGGAGCTAACAGCAAAGACCAATTCCAACATTTTTGAACTTGCAGGACCAATCATAAGGACAAAATGTATAGGTACCAAAACCAATTTTTTTATGTATTTATAATTTTAAATGTCACATGGAATTAAAAAAATTATATTTAATATCACGCTATAGTGCTGACGTGGCAATCCGTTAGCAACTAACGATGCATCTTGACGGCATGAACTAATTCCAAAATTTAAAAAGTTCAAAACACCAAAATCTAACGAAAATAAAAGATAGGGACTAAAAAAAATATCTATATTTGTAGAGACTAAAATGTTGATTAAGCCTTAATTTGATTTGATTACTTATACTTATATCAGAAAATTAAAATATTACCAACGCTTGTTGGTCCAAACCTACAAGGAGCTTGGTTCCCCTTAAGAAAGGTTTCGGTTTCGAGTCTTTTGTAAGGAAACATTAGGCGCGAGAAGAGCTTTACACCCTTAAATGGGTCTTCCCAGCTGGACTCGGATTA
Source organism: Sophora flavescens (assembly GCA_030762895.1). Lineage (NCBI taxonomy): Eukaryota > Viridiplantae > Streptophyta > Magnoliopsida > Fabales > Fabaceae > Sophora > Sophora flavescens. The sequence continues at coordinate 123,540,300 of CM061068.1, forward strand.
GTCTGAGTCCAATAGATTTTTGAATATCAATGGTCTCAGACTAAAAAGAAAATTAAAATACAATTAAAGAGAAAATGATCAAGTAAGAATCATGAAGAATTTGATAAAAAAAATATCTCACATACTCCATAAATAACACAAAATAACAAACGTTAAGATGCAATCTTTCTGCCATGACTTTTGATCAAGATTCTGTCCAGATTGATCTCAACAAGCCATTTCGTTTTGAAGGCGCTCACTACATAAGATGGAAACGGAAGATGTTGTTTTTCTTGATCGTGAGCAAAGTCTCCTTAGTTCTCACGACTGACAAGCCAATTCTACCAGAGAATTTGACAGATGCTCAACATAAAGAACTGGACAATTGGAACGAAAATGATTTTATGTGTAAGAATTTCATTTTAACTGGTTTATCTGATGATGTTTATGATTATTAAAGATCCAGTTGCACTGCCAAGGAAGTATGGGATATGCTGCATAAAAAAATATGATACCGAAGAGGCTGGTACCAAGAAATATGTTGTAAGCCGCCACCTGAAGTATCAAATGACTGATGATAATTCCGTAGAAGCCCAATCCCACGAACTCCAGAAAATTGCTGATGAAATCATCTCTAAAGATATGAAATCAGATAAACAATTTCAAGTAGCTGTTATTATTGATAAGTCACCTCATAGCTGGAAAGTTTTTAAAAACATCTTCTAGCATAAAACCAAGGAGTTCTCTCTGAAGAACTTGATGACTCAAACCATTGGGGCTGATTCGTATACTCTTACAAAGACCAATGTCTTTGTGGGAAAGGGCTATGCTACTGATGGCATATTTAAGTTGAATATTGACTAAAGTTGTTTCTTCATACATGTCGTGTTCTTATAATTTTTGGCATTCTAGACTTTTTCAAGTTAATAAATAAATTGTTTAAAAATATGATTGTGTTATGTTATCTGGATACTTACTAATATGTGAATATGTCTATTGGATATGTTTTTCCTAAATGTGAATGTGTAATGTTATTTTGAGCATGTTATTCCCGGAAAAAATTTAGCAAGTAGAGCACATGAATGTTTTTACTAGCAAAGCTTATAGAATTTTTTATTTGAATGAAAAATTGTTATTGAATCAAATGATGTTGATTTCTATGAAGATCGTTTAAATTGAGAAATAGTGGGGTCTCGTCTTCTAATAATTCACCGATTAGAACAAGTGTTTCTTATAGTGAATTATTAGATAAAACATAGTTGTCGTTGACACGTTTTTTCTTGTATCTAGACTTACGCTTTTTCGTGTGTTGTTATCTGTTGCTGCTATGCATGATATGGTTATGCATCAAATGGATGTAAAAACTGTTATTCTAAATGGTGATTTAGAAGAAGAAATTCATATGGATCAATTTTGATAGTCTTGTTATCTCACATGGTCTTAAAATTAATGAAATTGATAAGTGCATATATTATAAATCAGATGATAATGTTTGCACTATTATTTGTTTATATGTGAATGACTTGCTTATCTTTGGTTCTAATTTTCATGTTGAGGTAAATGTCCTACATATATTTTTGGAAATTGTGAACCTCGAAGGGTTATATTATCAAAGGTTTCCCATTGTCCTTGAAGGATATAGTGATGCTGATTGGAATACCCTCTCAGATGACTCTAAGGCGACCAGTGGCTAATTTTCTTTAGCTTAGCTGGAGGGACTGTTTCATGGAAATATAAGAAACAACCATATTATCTTAATCTACCATGGAGTCAGAGATGATTGCACTGGCAAATACTAGTGAGGAAGCAACATAGTTGAGAAACCTGTTGTCAGATATCCTTATGTGTAGGGGTGGGAATAGGTCATGCCAGGCTTTGCTTAAATAGGTCTGGCCTGTTTAAAAAATTGAAAGCCTAAGCCTGGCATGTTAACTGTTAATGGCTTTATTTTATGCCTGGCCTGACGTTTTTAAAAGCCTAGCCTGGTCTATTAGCCTTTTTAAAAGCATGTTTTGTAGTGAACTGAAAAAACAAAAATAACCAAAACAGAATAATGAATTGAAAAACCGAAACAGAATAGTAGAAACAAAGAAACCATTTTTTGTTACCATTTTATCAAATAAAAAAAATGAAGAAGATAATGACATCACAATAAAAAAATGAAGATGAGAACATTTTCAAATGAAAAATGAAGAACCAATGAAGAAAGCAGACAATGATAAATCGATTCCAGCAATGCTGATCCATTGCGATAGTACCGCGGCTATCGCAAAGATTGTGAGATTGGATCATGTGAGGTCTGAAGAAAATTTGGCTAATCCTTTGACGAAAGGGTAAGCAAGAGAATAAGGTTTTCAAAACCTCTACAGGAATGGGACTAATGCCCATAGATTAAATTGTCTCTTATAGAGGTAACCAAACCTATAGCCTGGAGATCCCAAGAAATAGGTTCAAAGGGTAATAACAACTTATAAAGAGATGTGAGAGTCATGGTATGATAATTTTTTAAAGTCTCATTCATATGTTTAGATCATGATATCCTGTTGTAACACCCTTCTCAATTCCGTTTAACGTGAAAAATAAATTTTCTGAAGATACGACTTTATTTTTCGCTATTCGTTTTCACAAATAAGAAATTAGATAATACTTAACATTTATTAACATCTTCCAACCACTAAAAGGCCTAAGACATATGCTTCCAGAAATTGGGAAAATAAGCAGTAAATAGTTATACGTTCCCCGTGTTTACATAATACTTTCATAAATTCGTTTTCAAGATAAAAGACATGTAAAGACAAACAACTACAAGTGAAAATAACAACACCATTTAAATAACATGCATAATAAAAACATAAATAACCTTGGAGACACAGCTCCATAAAAGATTCTAAACTCAATGACTCATCATGTTGGCCTGTACAAAACGACGACGAGGAGTCATCTTGTACAACAATAACAACTGAGAACGATACATCATCACACTAGGGTTGAGCTCTTACTTCTTCCATATGCTAATATCTGATGGTGCGTCCTCATAACCGGTCCGTCTCATATCCAAAGCTGGTTATGATAGTAAAGCAGTACTACCGTCTTTGTTGCAGAACATAAAATAAACAGAAGACCAGAAAACACAGAAAATGAGGTGAGATCCCCATTCATCATACACATAAAGCAGGCATGTAGTGGTACGATCCACAAACATGTTACATCATAGATATATCCATATTATCTTCCATTCTCATTCTGTAGCTCAAAAATCCAAGAATATATAATACCAAACTAAACGGTAAACTTATCAAGCATACCGGACATGGTTTGTCCACTGAGGGACGAGAATAGAGAGAAAACTGATTGAAACCGTATAGTCTCATACCTACACAGCCTCAAGGAATTCTTGATCCTAACTCCGGAGCTAATTGACATTTTGGAAAGGAAATTGTTAGTACAGGTTTCACGTACGCCCACCTCAAGCACCATGTGTGGCTATCATGGCACACGACGCTTAAATCATAATGTATGTACAATCATAATCACATGTGATCTCAAACTCTCTGTAAAACATCGGGCTCGTTATGAAACCTCTACAACTGGGAAGCTCGGCTTCCTAGGCACAACGACCTTACTGAACATAGTATCAACTATGTATTTGGGTAAAATTGCCGAAATACGTCCAAGTGGGGAATTGTTGTATGTTTTATGTAAAAAAAACAAAGATACATTGATCTCTACCAAAAAACAAAGATACATTGATGTACGTTTTTTGTACACGGGTGTAATTCGGATTTTGAAAACATTGATGTATTTGGTTGTACGTTGATGTAAAAATAATTTTTTACACACATGTATGTTTTATTACGCAGATATATATTTTAATACATCGATGTATGTTTAAAATACATTGATGTACATGTCTCAAAAACGTAGTTTTGCTGAAAATCTTTAAATACATAAATGTACTATTTAAGTACATCGATGTACAGTGTACTATTTAGGTACATCGATGTACAAGTGCAAACCTTGTTTTTTGGACCTTTTTTGAGACATTTTTGCTTATTACAGCTGATTAAAAATCATTATTACACATTTTTATTTACATCTAGTATGTTTTTTATGGTTTTGTCTATTAAAACTTGGTTTTAGGAAAGGTTTTGTAATACAGAACATCATATTGAGACAGCTTTCTTCCAAAAATTCTTTAAATCCCTATTTTTTGAGTTTCCGAGCAGTAAAGTGTGTGAGGGTATTTGTTGATGGTTCTTCTCTGTGTAGGAAGGGTCATATTTCTAGTGAGGCTGTTTTATCCTGGGGACGACAAGGCTATAACAATGCTGCACAAACTAGGCAGTCGCGAAACGTCTTAAAGAAAGTGACCTAATCCGCGACTTAGCCTTCTGTTTCTTGTTCGTGTTCATCATTTGCAACAACAAAGATGTACCGTTAAGTGCTAACGTGACAATATGTGCCATTAAATATACCTTTTGGTTTCGATCCCTGTACTTTTTCCCTTAGTTTTGGTCATTACAAGTTCAAAAAAATTGGAATTAGTCTTTGCGTTAGTTCTCATCTGTTAAGTACTAATGTGGCTAATAGCATGCCACATCAGCAATGTCACATCATCACTTATATTCTCTATAAATTAACAATATATATTTTGTAGATTGATCTCAATGCTCTAAGTTGAGTTGATTTATATTTTGAATATATTATTAGTTGAGCAGAATTGTATCGAAACTCAATATTAGAGAAATTGATATAGGCTAAAGCAATCCATGAGCTTTTGTGATAGCAACTGCTAAGGGTTAGAACTGCAGCATATGCCACATGGAGCCACTCCGTGAAGCGTCGAGCCATGCAGTATAAAACAAATAATAATATTAATAATTATAGAGTATAAAAATAAAAAATCCTCGGTGGCTATTCTTCATTTCCATCCTAAAAAATAATATAATACATCGATTAATTTCAATGTTAATTAAGCTCCTTTTTCTCAATTTTGAGCTGATATGCAATCTAAATGTATTTATGTATAATAATTTTTTAATCCAACCTGACATATAAAAATATTAATTTATTTCAAGTGTAAGTGTTGATGTGGCCTGACATTAGCCACATCAACACTTAACATATGGGAGCTAACAGCAAAGACCAATTCCAACACTTTTGAACTTGCAGGGACCAAATCATAAGGATAAAAAGTATAGTGACCAAAACCAAATTTATATATATATATATATATATATATATATATATATATATATATATATATATATATATATATATATATCACATGGCATTAAAAAATTTATATTTAATATCACGCGATAGTGCTGACGTGGTAATCTGTTAGCCACGTTAGCAACTATCGATGCATCTTAACGGCATGAACTAATTCAAAAATTTAAAAACACCAAAATCTAACGAAAATAAAAGATAGGGACCAAAAAAATATCTATATTTGTAGAGACTAAAATGTTGATTAAGCCTTAATTTGATTTGTTTACTTATACTTATATCATAAAATTAAAATATTACCAACTCTTTGGTCCAAATTTACAAGGGGCTTGGTTCCCCTTAAGCAAGGTCTCGGTTTCGAATCTTTTGTAAGGAAAAATTAGGCACGAGAAGAGCTTTACACCCTTAAATGGGTCTTCCCAGCTCGATTCAGCTTTGTAGGAGTCTAATAGATTTTTAAATATCAAGGGTCTCGGACTAAAAAAAAAATTAAAATACAATTAAAGAGAAAATGATCATGTAAGAATCATGAAGGATTTGATAAAAAAATACCACGTACTCTATAAATAACACAAAATAACAAACATTAAGGGGGCTTTCGCTTGGGACTGAATTCTTTACTCTCTTTCTCTGTTTTCTTTCTTCACTGTACTCTGTATGTGTTTGGATAAACGTTTCGTAAACGTGATTTTGGATTAAATTGATTTGATTATAATTGAGTTTAAAGTGATGTGATTTATAAAATGACACAAAACAACACTAGAGTGGTGGTTGAATAGTGTTTTCACAAAATTCTTTCGCAAGCAGTTTTTCACAAGCACAAAGCAACACAAGCAAGGATCAGACCCTTTGAAAAGGCGTATGTACATAAAGAATAAGAGCAGAAACTTTGTTTCAACACAAACACTCCCAGAGGTTAGCAAAAACAGAATAAATGCAATAATTAGAAAGAGCAAGGGATCAGATAATACTCGGAATTTATCCTGGTTCACCCCAACTCTTTTGGCTATGTCCAGTCCTTGGCTTTACCAAGATTTTCCACTATAACTGATCTGGTTTCAGGCTTAACCACAGAGTATTATTTTCACAATTAACCTCTCCAGACTCACACAAGTATTCTTTTCACTGGCCTTTTCAGGTTTAAATAGATGAGATTTGTTTTGAAGAAGCAGCTTCACTTTACATCGAATTGCAGGTCAACCAAGTTACACTCAAAGAGTGGATAATAACTAAAATTAGGTATGACTGATTAAACTAACTTCTCTAAGGGATTTACAATGTAAGAGAAGGTAACAGAGCAAGTATCAGAGTATTTGAGCGCTTGTATAGCTTTTCTGCGTAGTGTTCTTGTTCTTATCACTGTTCATTAGTCCACTGGAATACAAAGTAGTCGTTGGAATAAGGGCAATGTTCGTTTTTCCTTTGTTTGGCTTTTCTTCAAGCTTTCTGCATAGCATACTTCATAGCAGTGTTAAAGTTTGCTTTTGACTTTCCTTGGTTAGAGAGTAGCAGACTTTTGTACTCTACAGCATTGACACAATGCATGTTGCGTTTTGTATTTTCTTAGAGTTGTGAGAGAAGACTTGGTTTAGACAATAATATTATTACAATATTCTAATTCAAAAACGGTCTTTTGTTTCCCGTAGGGTCTGTTTGGATAAGGGATTTCAAGGAGGTAAAGTAATTTTTTAGAGTATTTAAAATCTTTCATCATAAAATATACTGTTTGGATCCTAATATAAAGTATTTTACAAATACCGGATTATTTTATCGGGTAATTTTTCTTATCAGAAGTGAGGCATTTCAAATCCGTCCAGAATAGGTGGTATTTCAGAATTTCACCCTCTTCCTATCTTCGTCTCTTTCACCCATCTCCATTCCGAAATCTCTTTCTCTTCCTCTCTCGTTCTTTTTGCCTTCGATCAACTCGTTCTTGTTGCGTTCGATCAGCAATCGCAACACGACGATTTCGATCTGAACCTTAACTCACAAAATCAATTTCGATTTGAACCCTAAATCACAAATTCGAACCAGGAACCTCAGATTCGATTTGATTTTTGTGAGCTCTTGTTCGATTCACTCTCTCAAGTCTCGATTCTACAACTCAGGTATAGGTTCTTTTGTTGCTCTTCAATTGTTTCATATATTTGTTGTTCAAATGTTCAATATTTCTCTTGATTTTTGAAAAAACATTGTGTTGAAATTGTGAAGCATAGCTTGTCAAATGCATTCTATTTTTGTTGCTCTATGTGAAGTTTGTTTACACTGTGACGGTGATTTTGAATATGGGTTTATGTGCTTTTTCTTGTTTTCAGATTTTCTTCCTACAAGCTCTTGTTTCAGAATGGGTTGTATTTGAAACCATCTCAATCATAGGTAATATTTGAGTTTCTGTTTTTTATCAAAAACTTGCTTATGACATTCTTTGAAGTTTCTATATGATGTTGTTTTTTGAGCAAAATTGTTGAATATGAACTCAAAATTTGATGGAGTGAACCTGCAGAATTTAAAATAGCAGCAAATCATGTAAATTAGAAGGTAGCCATGTCCGTATTAGAAGTAAGAACATGATGTCCTGTGTGATTTTGGTTCTGTTTCGTACTCTTGAACTACGAGAGAAGGGTATGGGGGATAAAAAGAATGATAGAAAGACAAAGCTATGCAAGTTGAATAGCTTGAGGCACAATACAAAGTACCAATGGAATAAAATTCTAATTCCTCAAAAATTCGTCTTACAGCAAGATATGAGTTTGGACCTTGTCTTCAACAACCTTGTATCATTGATAACAAACTACTGCTTTGGTTTGTGGTTGTTTTTGGGAGATGATTGTGTTGTTCACTGCATATTGATCATAAGGTTGTAGTCCTTGTGGATGGCATGTTGTTTGAATTGCTTGTTTTTTTGTCAGAGAAATGACTTGCATAATTAAGACTTGATCTCTTTAAGACTTCAGTGAGATGCAATTTTCTGCTTGTTGTGTTTGTGAGGTTGGTGGTCTGTTATCAATTACAAAGTTCAGCTAGTTTCTGCTTAATTGAGAAATAATTCCTTCAACAAAAGTGCAACTTATTAGGATTTTGAAATGGGGAAGAAGTAATGTAGTTACAAAAGATGATAAAATAGGCTACATAGTACATTGGATTTGGAAATTTAAAACCTCTTGTGCTGCTGTATTATGTGACATGGTTGTGTTTACTGGTTTTGCGGTTGTGCTGTCATAATAGATGGCAGAGAATGACATTTTCATGTATCCGTAGGCCTCTTGAACCTTGTATTAGGGGGCCAAAAAAAAAACAAGATAAAGAAAGTTCACCTCTGCTACTTCATTGAATGAAAGTACTACTTCATTGAATGAAAGTACTAGCTTTCACATTTTGTGTTGACTGCTAACTGTTTGATGGTCTAATTACTTTATTTTTCTTAATTAAAGTTTCATCTCTGGATGTGTTATCTGATGATTTTTACTCTTCATTATTGAAATTTTGTTCATAATTTGATGTTATGTTATATGTTTTGTTCAAGAAGTGCTAGAGGAGCTGGAGAAAATACCGGGTCTTGACAATGAGCAATGGCTCAAGGCTATCAATTGGTTAACTGAAAATCCTAGTAAACTCATAGTTATAAGAGCTCTTCCTCTGGACAAGAAAAAGGATTACTTGTTGGCTTTCATGTCCTAATGCCAGGTAAAATTAATTGTTGGATTTTTACTAGCTGAGGTATGGATTAAGTACAATATAAGATTTTATTTTATCTTTTTCCTCAAGTTAATGACTATTACTATTATTGATGGAACCTTTTTTTTTTATATAGGAAATATACTGAACCATCAACATCTGATTGTGATCTTGTTTCTAGTTGGTATTTACATGAGCTTGTAGGCATCTTAGTCTATTTTCTATTGTTCAGAAACTGAGATTCTAAACTCATTTTGCTAATCAAGCTGTTTTTTTTTCTTGGTATGTCATGTTGGTTCTATTTAAAGGGGTTGTCCTAATTTTGTTATGAATATTGGCCGGTTTCTTAATTAGTGGATAGTGACTTTGGTCTCAATTGTTATGAATGTATCGATCCATATGCTTAGCAATTTAGCATTCCATTGTATGACATGTTGGTCCTTGAACATAATTATGAATTAAATAGATATGGAGTTTATGTTGATTTGAAAGTGACCGTGCTTGAGAATATGAGATACCGTCTTTAACTATTGAACCAGAAAAAATATTCATAACAGTTATGTGAAATTAGAGCAACTATGTTTCATAACCAAGTAAATTGTCTAATTTTATTATTTTTCAAAGACTATTTTAAATTTTTTTTATTTCAAAAATTGCTATTGTTTATTTATTTGTCACATTTTATATTGAAATCCCATTTTTTTTAAAAAGAATATTCAAAAAAAAAATTGTAATTGAAGGTAATTTAAATACTTTATCCAAACAAAGAATTTAAAATACAAGATATTTGAATTACCCCATCCAAACAAAATATTTTCAAAATGAAGGTAATTTAAATGAAGCAATTGAATTACCCTGGATTTCAAATGCCTTAGAATTTTGAAATACCCCATCCAAACACACACTTAGGATTTCTTCATTAAGTCATTTTCCTCATATCACTTCCTTTCCAGTGAGCCTTCTTGATTTGAACTTCATTTCTTCATAGATGCTTAAGGTCAGATGCTTCTTTATACTGAAAGAGTATGTCAGATTTCATACGCTTTCCTTAACCCAGTCTTCAGAGATAGATTCAGACGTGTTAATTTTGCTTGATCTTCCATCATATTATGAGAAAGATTTTTCATACTATACTTCGAACAGTTGATACGATCTTTTATCTTGGCTTAATATCTGATTTGATTCTGTCTTTTCTGACAAGCAGTTGTAACTGATCTTTGACTTTGATTTGGTCTTTCAATCTTCAGATTCCTGTAAGGGCTTTTGTTTTTATATCCTTTGCTGAGAGATCAGCTTCTGATTCTTCTTTGTTTGACAAGAGCTTGCATTGATGTACTTTGGTTTTAGATTCTTCACTAGGAAGAACGTCTTCAATATCTTCAAAGAGATCTTCAAACAATTCTGGATTTCTTTGAAGTAGTAGCTTATTATCTTTATATGCATGTCCTCACTTTGAATTTATGATGTAATCTTTAGACGACTTCAGCTTCTTCATTTGATTTCATCATTAATTAGATGCTTCTAATGATCACAGATTTTTTCTTCAGACTTTTTTTGTTATCTTTAAGAGAACTCTTAATTGAGTTTTTCACTAGATAACTTGAGTCGAGCTTTACTTTGATTGATCTCTTCTTCAGACGCATGTTTCAAATGGTCTTGAGTTGATGTTTAGACTCATTAAGCACTTTTCAGACTTTCATGATTAATCTGTACTAAAATTGTATATCCTGCACATTTCAAGTAGAATATTAGCAATGCTCCGATAGTTCATGAAAATCATTTGTCTAATGGTTGGATTCATCAAAACACAAGGGTGAAACAATTGGAGACCTAATAATTTATGTTTCGGTGTTTTTCTTTTGAAACTGAAGTGTACCGTCATTCTGATGTTTAGGAGTCTGTCATTAACTGAAGATGGAACAAAAGCTAGGGTTTCTAAATTAGACACGATCGGAGGTTTAGGACTCTGCGATTCACTGAGTCATTTCTCTATCTCGTTTGCAGAGCAGAGGTGAGCAGTTGAACCAAGAGAGAGCTGAGCAGTCACGCAGTGGAAGAACGGAGGGCGCGTGGCGGTGGCATCGCCGTTAGAGGGTTTAGGAGCGAGATGGTGAAGAGAAAGGAGGTGAGATGGTTTTGACAGAATGGGTAGGGTGCAGTAGGAAATGAGGGAAATGAATAGCAAAGTAATTGGGTTTTGAGACATTAGACATTAGTTGAAATAAAAACCGATGTTATTTGTTGACATTAGACATCGGTTGTCAAAATAATCATAATTACTTATTAATACACTTTCTAAGGCTGATCCTCTTATTTACTTATGTTACAAAAGCATCATACAATGTGAAAAAAGTATGGCAAATTAAGACGAACTTATACAGCTAGCATATTCAATAGCGATATCATGAAAATTGGACCAGGAAGGTCATAGCTAGCTTTTGAAGGCCTGATTTCAGTTGCATGCGAATCTTGAACCAACAAGTAACTTCACACATTGCTGCATATAACAATTGCTATAGAATCTAACTGGTAGCTAGGAAAGAATATACTTAACCCATTAAATAAAAAGGAGCAAAAGGTAAATCATCCAAGGACTGAATGGCAAATGGGCAAACGGTTTAAGATTCACAGCTATTATACTTACATCTTGGCATGTTGAGCAAGAGAACGGAAGCAGATGACTGATTCAATGTCAAGGACTACACACTCAGCAATCTCCACCAACCAAACGCTTCAAGGTAGCATTTTCAGGCCTAAAAACTGTGTCTGACGGCAGAGAAGATGGAGGGACAGAGAATGTAAGCATCATTTGGTCCTCTAATATTCAAAATGTGAATAATCCGTGCCAATACACTCCCCCTTCTAGGGAATGTTAAACTTCGAATCTATACTTGAAGATGGGAAAATTTCTTCATTTAGACATAGATCTAACTCCGGTTTTTGTAGAAGAAAAACCTGTAAGGAACCACATCAAGAATCTAATTACGAATGCATATTTATTAAAGAAGTAGGACCAATTTCTTAATAACACTCGGTTCAAATATAATTTCTTTTAAAAAATTTCTAGTAGTAACCTGATACTGAACTGGAGCCCAATAAACCCAATGGGGTCATAATTACTATGAGGGTATTTGGGAAAGATGGATTTTCTCAATTTCAACTGTTTTTCACCTTATAAGTTGTTTCATGATTAATCCAACATGTTTGGCATTTAGCTTATATTTTCAAAACAACTTTTTTTTATGATAAGACAACTGTTTTCATGTATCATCTTTGAATGACTGTTTTTTATAGAAGATTATGATTGTTTCCCCACTACATTCACTTTTCTGGTCTTTGCCCCCCACTCCCAGCAACGTCACCTTTTGTATTTTGATAATAACGTATATATCTCATAGCGTCAGGACCTTGGTGCAACATTCTTAAATGAGATTTTTTTTTGGAGCAATACTTAAATATCAATACTCAAATGATATTTAATTATTTATTTAATTGATATTAATTAATTAGTTATATTATTTTTTGTTAAATTGTTTTGTTAAAAATTAAATATTTTAACAAGTTTTAATATTAAAAAGCATAAATATTATTAATATAAACAAATAACTTCATACCATTTTTCGTAATTTATTATGTAAAAGTGATTATTTTTGCACCGCCCAAACGAAATAGATTATCTTAAAATCACTTTTCAGCAGACATACCCAAACAAAAATATATTCTAATTATAATCGATTATTTGAAAACAGATTATAAGCATAATCTTTTTTTTCCAGTTTTCTCAAACACACCGTAAGTTGACACAAGGGTGCATGATGCACTTGATCCAAGCCAACATAACTAACTTTGCTGATCTGCCAGGAGAGAGAAAGAGGCACTCTCTAACTTGCATATTATCTTGTATTTTCTTTCTTTCTTCTTCTTCCAGCACTGTGATCTCTTGATATAGGCTAGGAATATCAATAATACAACATTTATTTCTCTATTTTCTGTCTCTAAATTGCTGGGTTCCTAATAATGGTATTGTTGAGAGTCCCACATCGACTAGAGATATGGCCTAAGTATGCTTATAAGGCTTGGGCGATCCTCACCTTACAAGTCGGTTTTGTGGGGTTGAGTTAGGCCTAAAAGCGCAAATTCAAGATGGTATCAAAGCCTATCCTATATTTGTTATTAGGGAAAGATCTCTATTATTCCACCCGCATTTGTCCACGCTCTAGATGTCCAGTCCTAGGTGTGAGGGGGAGTGTTGAGATCCTTGTTGTTCCACCAGCATCAGTCCACGCTTCAAATGTATAATCCTGAGCGTGAGGGGTGTGTTGAAAGTCCCATATCGACTAGAGATATGGCCTAAGTATGCTTATATGGCTTGGGCAATCCTCACCTTACAAACCGGTTTTGTGGGGTTAAGTTAGGCCTAAAAGCCCAAATTCAAGAGGTATCATAGCTCATGATTACTGGAGCTTTTGATTATCATCACACGAACTACAAAATGGAGGCTAGATATTGGAGAATCTGGAGAGAAGCTTGCTGGAATGGAGGAAAGTAAACCAAACCCGACTCAAAGAGGTCAAGTGACTCTGGGAAAAGAGGAAGGGAGACTGCTCTAGGCCTCGATCTCGACGTGGTCATGTGCCAAGTCAAACTGGAAAAGAAATTTATGAGAGAAAACACGAACGACGATATCGACAAACTCTGAATGGACATGAATCTGTATCTGAACTGTTGGACAGGGCCTTGTTGTTGGTAGAGAGGAACTATGCCTTCTGGTGAGGTGGACTGGGTGTAAAAGATGAAGAATTGGAACTGGAATTGGACCCAAAGTCCTTGTTGGTTCAAGGCTCCTCTAACCACCAACAACGGGGAATAGCCCCGACTAGTCAAATTCCCACGGAAATTGCAGAAGAGATGAATGATACTGAGGAGGAAGAGGATGGTAGAGAAGGTGAGGTGTCCACTAGAAGTATCTTCTATCTTTATTCTAAAACCGAAACGCATATGGAGGGGGAGTGGAAGGCCACCGGAGTATGTTCAAAGGAGGAGGAGAATCTTCAGGCGGTGCATGTGGAGGAGATCAAGGTAGAAGGTGACGACGGTAACGTCTCAGATCTTCCTGAGATGAAGATGGAAAAGGAGGACGACCGTCATCAAGGTGGTGGTCGCATCCGAACCGATGACAGCCGCTGTGTTGGTGGTAGCGGCTTAAGCAATAGCAGCAATGGGCACTGTTGGGTGGAGACAAGGGTCGAAGGTGAGCGCGCACCGCCACCAGTACCACCAAAACTGGGTGCATCCATGATGGAGGGTGGGTCATTCATGGCGGAAAAGGTTGGACCGTCAGCGATCGAGTTTCCACTGCCACGAGCGCCTGACATAAACAATAGAAAGGAAAAACAGTTGAAGGGAAGGGTAAAAATCTTTATATATATAAAAGTAGCAGTCACTGGGGACAAAATTGAGGACAATTTTGTCATTTCCATTTTTCTCTCTTTTTTTTAATTATTAAAATCATGCTAATAACTAGCATTTATGGCATTTGTGTTTCAGTTACCTATAGGAAATCTACACTTTGTAGAAAATTGCTTTTGGAAAACGTGGAGAAACTCTTCACTCTTAGATTTTGCTATTTTTATTTTTTTAAAGTTATTAAAATTCATTTATTTTTTTTGAAATGATTAAAATTCAAATGTTACTAACTAGCAATCTCCAGTAGAATTCCAATGCAATCTTAAAGATTCCAATGCATTTAATTTATTTTTTTTTAATTTAATTGACAGTTGATTTGTTTTAATTAATCTCTTTCTCTCTAGATCTGATCTTCATACTCTCATTCTTGGGTTTTTTGGCCTTTCATTTTTTGTCTTTGATTCTCCTCATTTCTCTTGGATTGATCTTTGCTTTCTATGGTAGATAGAAGAATTGAGGGGTCTTGGTTGTGGTTCCTTCATGTGAATACCTGAAACTGTTTTTTTGGAGGCACTTAAATAGATGGTGTACTGAAGATGAAATAGTTGAGGAAATATATGAAACATAGGCAACAAAAGTTGAAGATTTCGATGAGGAGCAGGATGGTGAATAAGAAGCCTCGAAGATTGATAACCCAAAGTGTGAGATTATATACTTCGTACGCTTTTATTACAGTCAGGTGACGAAATTATTTTTAATAATTTTGGTGTCTTTTGTTTTGGATTTGTGTTCTGTAATTATTTTTTATAAATATTATATGATTTTTTTCAATTTGAAATGCATTGACTGAATTTTTGGGTTGATGTTTGTGAGTTTTTGTTATCCATGCCTTCTGCATTTTTAATTTTTTCTCCTTTTCATTTCCTCCTATTGTTTTCTGGTCAAACTATGCTTACAATAGTCGGCTCTGCATTTTTAGTCAATTGCTCTCTACTTCTTTGAGTTTACAATGTCCCATATTTTTCTATTTTGGTTTGCTATAGTTTTCAATTTCTCCAATTATTCTTAGTTCAATTTCATTTTTTTAAAATTATTTCTCATATTATCCTCTCTACCTCTTTTGTTTTTTTATTCTAATTTTTTTTATCCTTCCCGATTTTGTGGGTTTTTTTTTAGTTTACATTGCTGTAGTTTTTTCTCATATCATTGTTGTCTTCATTTTTATATTATCCTCTTTATTTTTGTTATATCATGAAGTATATATGTATTTTTATTTCATATTCAACTTTATAAGATGTTATTTATTATTTATTTTGTTACATTATGGTCTTATTCAACTTAATAAAAATTATATATGTGGAGGAATTGAAAGGGAATAAGACTTATATATGGGGAGGAATATATGATAATGTTTGATGCTTGATTAATGAATTTTTGTTGGCTGCACGTTTTACTCCATGTTTGATGTTTGGTTACTGATATTGCAGATTTGCTTCATTTCGTTGTCATTGTCGTTATAACCTCTTTCTTTTTGCAATTTTCTCAACAGTTTCAATACTGATGTTGGCTATAAATGAGAAAGCTGAAGCAAAAAAAAATACAGCAGATAAAAAAAGTCAAGGGAGCAGCAAAATCCAGTTATGTGTGTAGACGACATGTTGGGACTTATTTTTTTTCAAAAAGCTCATTCAAAAGATACAAGACAATAAGAATAGTTTATTTTGGTTTAATGCACTGATTCTATATATGGATGACATTTCAATTTTTGGTAACATTCTGGTATTCAACATTGTCTTTTCATTCCCTTTATATGACTGACAATATCTCATTCATAACAAATTTGAGTTTGGATTTCCTTTTGTCAACAAATTTTTTTCCCATGGATTTGTAATGGAACCCTAGACAAGGTCGATATTGTCTCGATAGTCCTAAATCCTTTTGTCTAGGTAGCTATGTTTTCCCCTCTGCATTCTGTAAAGTCTTTTTCAGTTCTTCTTCTTCAACGCTCAATTTAAATGACTATAGATTTCATTTATTTTGGGGTTTGGCATATAGGGTTTTAGTCTTTCGAATCTTTCTGGCTTTTTTTTTTTTTTTTTTTTTTTTTGGGGGGGGCTACTTTTTATTTTTCTATTACTAATTTTTTTATTCATTCCCTTCCGTGGGGGTTATAACGTTCTTGGATGGTAGAGTCATATTTGTGGATGATGCCAAACCGAGATAAGAGCTACAGTAAGAAATTAAGACTCTAAGAAAAACTATTGGGAAGAATTGTGTTACTGACATTGTGAGTTTTTAGTGATTAGGTGGAAAGGGTGATGCGGATCATGTTGGAGGGTTTGCAGGTGGATTGCAAACATACAAGACTACCATGGATTGCCAAAGTTCAGAAACATAGGCAATATTACAAGAGCTCAATTGTTTTCGCTATATCACAATGATTGAGCATGTTGTAAAGAAAAATTGATCATAACAAATGGTTCTCTTATTTTGTGCAGGCTATGGCAAATTTCACATCAAAAGGGAGAGGCGGTAGGGTCAGATTTGATGCTGAAAGTATATTGATGAGTGGAAGAGCCACAGTGGCAAATGAGCTAAATCATGTTCTGTTTGACAGATCCTTGAGATACTTTTGTGGTTCCTAGCCCTTATTATACAACGTTTGGAATCTCCCTTTCACCAAAGTTCGAATTATATGTTTCCATTTATGGTGTATGCCATTCATGATGGCCTAGAATTTATGGCTTTATCGACTTGAGTCTGTTTTCCCGTTTTCTGGTTTGTTTATGTCACTTATGCGAGTTTTTGTATGTATTTTACTCTATGATAACTTTAGCAACCTTATATTCGTAGTTTCTGATGTATTTGGGATCTGATGCTATGAAGGAAGTGATTGAAACTGCAGAACTATATCCTACACGGGGATAGTTTAACTTCAGAGATTAATTTGATGAGATTGGAGATGCTGATATCAATTTTGTTCTACTTGAATTACTGATCAGGTTGTGCAGGGAGAACTTACTATCGAAACCGGGGTACACATATTGCAGGTTGGAAATATGCACTTTGTTCCATGGAGAACAAGGTGACATAGTTCATTCTTGACTTTCAAAATGAAGTTTGTGTTATTCAAAATGCCTTAGAAGATTAAGTATTGAGTTACTGGAATTTCATAATGTTGTATTAACTGTGATCTATATGTTTTTCACAGACGTGGCTCCTTATTTCTGTTGTCATTTATATGGAAATTTCATTTTTATCACCTATGAACTTACTATAGCTTTCAGCTACTTGCTTCCTTTGTATGCTTGCATATGAAGATAATAGTCTTAGTTTACACATGAGATCAATCCATATATGAATTATTTTAATGGTTCTGCACAATAATTTTGAATTGATGAATAACTTTTAAGATTAGTAACTGTTTTATAATTGGCCGAAATTGTACATCTAGCCTCCTCTCATTCTTCCATTTGGTAAAAGGTTGAACATTTTACTTATAATCAAATTAACCAATAAATTTCAAGGGAATAATTATAGTTTTTTTCATAATTTAAGTACCTTTTTTTTTCAGTCATTGCTATAATAATTTTAACAAAAATATGTTTCTTTGTCTAGATTTTCCTTTATTTAAGAAATTTTAATTTTTCTATAACTTTTTTTTTTGTTTTTAAAAATGTGTTATTGTTTTTACTTTTCTCGAGGTTTTACCGCATTGATAAAAAAAATTATTTCTCACCTTTTATGTGATAGATTCACAAGTTGCGATGCCAAAATTAAAAAAAGAAATTACAGAAAAATGCACGTGACGACGAGTGTGGAGATGATGTCAACTTGATTCTACATTTGGATTCAAAGGAGTTGCTTTCCGTGTAATTTATTTTTGGTCTGGTAGAGTTTTGTAGAAACTGCAAACTCTTTACTCACATTTTACTTTTATAAGTAAAATATGTATTTAATTTCTTAATCTTAATTTTGTTTTTTAATTTCACCGGTATATGATGCAAAACCTATACAAACACTACTAGAAAAATTGATTTTTCGGACGGAATTTTCGGACGGAAATGTTTCCGTCCGAAATTTCCCTAAAATTTCGGACGGATTTCGTCAATTCTTATATTTTCCATGATCCGTCCGAAATCCGTCCGAAATTTCGGACGGATTTCGGACGGATTCGTTAATTGTTATATTTTTCTTGATCCGTCCAAAATCCGTCCGAAAATTCGGACGGATTTCGGACGGATTCTTATATTTTCCTTGATCCGTCCGAAATCCGTCCGAAATTGGTTAATTCTTATATTTTTCATGATCCGTCCGAAAATTTCGGACGGATTTCGGACGGATTTTGTTAATTCTTATATTATTCATGATCCGTCCGAAAATTTCGGACGGATTTCGGACGGATTTCGTTATTTCTTATATTTTCCATGATCCGTCCGAAATCCGTCCCAAATTTTCGGACGGATTTTGTTAACTCTTATATTTTTCATGATCCGTCCGAAATCCGTCCGAAAATTTCGGACGGATTTCTTGTATTTTCCATGATCCGTCCGAAATTTTCGGACGGATTTCGCTAATTTAAGTATTTTCCTTGATCCGTCCGAAATCCGTCCGAAATTTTCGGACGGATTTCGTTAATTTAAGTATTTTCCTTGATCCGTCCGAAATCCGTCCCAAATTTTCGGACGGATTTCGTTAATTCTTATATTTTCCATGATCCGTCCGAAATCCGTTCGAAATTTTCGGACGGATTTCGTTAATTAAAGTATTTTCCTTGATCCGTCCGAAATCCGACCGAAAATTTCGGACGGATTTCGGACGAATTTCGTTAATTCTTATATTTTTCAGGATCCGTCCGAAATCCGTCCGAAATTTTCGGACGGATCATGAAAAATATAAGAATCCGTCCGAAATCCGTCCGAAAATTTCGGACGGATTTCGGACGGATCATAAAAAATATAAGCATTCCGAAATCCGTCCGAAATTTTCGGACGGATCAAGGAAAATACTTTAATTAACGAAATCCGTCAGAAATCCGTCCGAAATTTTCGGACGGATCAAGAAAAATATAAGAATTAACGAAATCCGTCCGAAATCCGTCCGAAATTTTCGGACGGATTGTGTTATTTTTTATATTTCCTTAATTTATCTTATATTATCCTTGAAAAAATATTAAATAATTTATGTTATAAATATGATTAAAATATTTGATCTTAATAAATTTAAAAGTAGACAAGATTTATGAAGTGAATTAAATAAGATTTATATTTCTTACAAGATTTATGAAGTACAGTAAACAAGAAGTACAATTGTTTGATCCTAATAGAATCTAAATGAACTGATTTGATCCTTCTATGGTCCTAATGAAGCCTAAATGGACTTGTTTGATCCTAATAGAGCCCAAATCGACTTTTTAGGTCATATACGACCTAACTGGGCCAATTTGTACTTCTTTGATCCTAATGGAGCCTAAATGGACTGGTTTGATCCTAATAGAGCCCAAATTGACTTGTTAGGACCTAATTGGACCAATTGCCCCGATCAACCCAATTGAACTTCTATGGTCATAATGAAGCCTAAATGGACTTGTTTGATCGTAATAGAGCCCAAATCGACTTTTTAGGTCATATACGACCTAACTGGGCCAATTTGTACTTCTTTGATCCTAATGAAGCCCAAATGGACTGGTTTGATCCTAATAGAGCCCAAATTGACTTGTTAGGACCTAATTGGGTCAATTGCCCCGATCGGGCCAATTGAACTTCTATGGTCCTAATGAAGCCTAAATGGACTTGTTTGATCGTAATAGAGCCCAAATTGACTTTTTAGGTCATAAACGACCTAACTGGGTCAATTTGTACTTCTTTGATCCTAATGGAGCCCAAATGGACTGGTTTGATCCTAATAGAGCCCAATTTACCTTGTTATGACCTAATTGGGCCAATTGCCCCGATCGACCCAATTGTACTTCTATGGTCCTAATGAAGCCTAAATGGACTTGTTTGATCCTAATAGAGCCCAAATCGACTTTGTAGGTCATATACGACCTAACTGGGTCAATTTGTACTTCTTTGATCCTAATGGAGCCCAAATGGACTGGTTTGATCCTAATAGAGCCCAATTTGACTTGTTATGACCTAATTGGGCCAATTGCCCCGATCGGCCCAATTGTACTTCTATGGTCCTAATGAAGCCTAAATGGACTTGTTTGATCCTAATAGAGCCCAAATCGACTTTGTAGGTCATATACGACCTAACTGGGCCAGTTTGTACTTCTTTGATCCTAATGGAGCACAAATGGACTGGTTTGATCCTAATAGAGCCCAATTTGACTTGTTATGACCTAATTGGGCCAATTGCCCCGATCGGCCCAATTGTACTTCTATGGTCCTAATGAAGCCTAAATGGACTTGTTTGATCCTAATAGAGCCCAAATCGACTTTTTAGGTCATATACGACCTAACTGGGCCAATTTGTACTTCTTTGATCCTAATGGAGCCCAAATGGACTGGTTTGATCCTAATAGAGCCCAAATTGACTTGTTAGGACTTAACTGAGCCAATTGCCCCGATCGGCCCAATTGAACTTCTATGTTCCTTGTAACACCCTAGTTTTTACACATATGATTAATTATTTTATTTGGATGTTTATGTTATTTTGTTACGAGGTTTAGTTTGAGTAATTAAATTACTCTCTTCAAATTATTTTATTAGGGTGCGTTAGCATTGACTTATTTCAGTGAATGCACGCTTACTAGACAATAAGTTACATTATTGTCACTATTATTACCAGTACAGAAAAATATTTTAAATAATATGATTAAGAGAAAAGCATTTTCATATTTTCATTCTATTTAATTTTAGAGTTGAAAGTAAATTGGTTTGACTTTAATCGGAGATTAAATTTTGGACCGAGTATTTTCTTAGTTGATCAGTTCAACTATTAATCTTTACTCTAATTTGAATTTCGAAATCATATATTTATCAATCTTTATTTTTAGATTCCAAAAAGTAAAAACATGTTTATTTTAGGCCTAATATTTATCACTCATTTTGTACCTATCACTAAGTAACTAGTTTAAAAACCCAAATTCTTACACTTTATCACTCATTTTGACACGGCTATGCTTGCTTAACGGAGTAGATAATTACACTCTTGGAGCTAACGTGAGCATTAAGACGAGGATCCTTTACTTGTTTGTTTATTTTCAATTACATGTAATGAGTGTTGCAATTTACGTTATTGTCACTATTATTACCAATACAGAAAATTATTTTAAATAATATGTTTAAGAGAAAAACATTTTCATATTTTCATTCTATTTAATTTTAGAGTTGAAAATAAAATGATTTGACATTTATTGGAGATTAAATTTTGGACTGAGTATTTTCTTAGTTGATCAGTCCAACTATTAGTCTTTGCTCTAATTTGAATTTCGAAAACTTATAGTTATCAATCTTTAGTTTTAGAGTCCAAAAAGTAAAAACATGTTTATTTTAGACTTAATATTTTATCACTCATTTTGTACCTATTACTAGATAATTAACTTAAGACTAAACCCCATTCCCAAACACTCGTCCAATACCCACCAAAAACTACCTACCAACGGACGAGTCCCCTTTTGTAGTGTTTCACAGTTAGCGTATGGCCCCTCCAAAATCTAAAGACTAACGATAAAAAGCTAAGGCGACCAAATTTTTTTCTTCTCTTTTTTTTTTTTCTCTCTCTCGACGCCTACTCTCTTTTCTTCTCTGCGCCCTTTCTTTTTCTTCTCTCTTCTTCTCCCTTCTTCTTCTTCCTCCAACCAGCCACCGCCCCACACCCTCCACCCATCGAACCGCCGGAAGCTGCCAGGAGGATCCGCGTCACAGCCGCGCGATCTGGCCGAGCTCCGCCGCGAAGCCGCGCCCTCCATCGTGGTAAACACCGCGAGCCGCCGGTTTTTGTGGTGGTTTCCACCATGTGAGTTCCTTCCAACCCCTTCTTCTTATTTCCTTTGGTCTTGCTCTATCTCTCTCCCTTTTTGGTGTTCACAGAAAGCGAACCGCCGCCACGGCCACCGTCCGCCGCCGCGTCAACCACCGCAGCACCACCATAAGCTTGCCTTCTTCCTTGGGTAAGTGGTTTTCTCACTTCCTTTGTTCAGATTCAAGAGCCCCAATTTCTCCTCAAACCCTAACCATTCAAATCTTATTTTTCTTGCATCAATGATTTTACCTTTATGTGTTATATATAGTATTTGTCATCCATTAAGGACTGGGTTTTCTTAGGAAGCTTTATGCCTAGTTAGTTGCTACAAAAATGGTTGTTATGTAATCATATTTGTTTTAAATAGTAACTGAATATTAACCATGGCTTGTTAGGTTCTCCTGCTTTGTCGTATTTAGGTCCTCCTGTTTGGTGCATCGATGATAATTTCCATACTGAATTTTGATGTTTGTGTGTGTTCATGTCCTGTTAGGCGCATGCTCATTTTCCTGAAATTTTGTTCTTCACTGAAGCCTTCAAGTTTTCCAGTCTTATGTGAGAGAGTTGCCTTCATTGATATAGTTTTGGAGTAATTTAAGTGAATAATACGGATTTTAATGCCTTGGCAGGTGGAAAATGATTTGGCATGATTTCTGTAATTTTTTTTATATGTATCCCGTCTCTTCTTGTAGGTTGTAACCTGTGGCAGTATTCCTTTGGAATCGTCCTAAACACCGTTGCTTCTCTTGGGGTTCTAGATACTCTGAGGTTAGTTTGTTCAGCTACTTCATTGATGCTTTACATGTACTGAATTGGGATCAACACAATTTGATGAGAGTGAAAAACCCCTTAGGCACACAGTCCTGCATTGACTTGATTGGTACCTTAAATATTCAATAACTATATGCTTAAGGAATAACTTGTTGATTTGTCTGGAAGATATGGTAAGTAGTTTAAAATTGAGGTGACCTTAGAGCTCAGGTCAGTGTTTCATTCCCACTAAGAGTTGGGTGTGGACTAGTACTAGTAAGGTTGCATATTGGTTTCCTTCATTTACCTTATGGCCTTGTGCCAATTGGTTGAAAAGCTGACATTGCATCTACAGAGTTTTGAATAGTATATCTATTTAATGAAGTAACTGCAGGTCAATATAATTTGTCTAAATTTAAATATGCTTATAGGAGAGTCAATATGATATGTAACTGCTGGTCAAGGTTACTGCATTTTCTGTCACTTAAACTGTCTCCGCTTGCTGGGTATCTTTTAGCATCTGTTACACTTTGCATGTGCCATGATCTGAATATAAGATATTTCTACATAGTCATATGCAAGGTAGTCATAGCATCTGTTACACTGTTAGACTTTTTTAGTACTGATGGAAATTTCATGAATGTTTCTTGGCCTCTCTCTTCATTTATATACAAGTATGACTGCATTCATTTATTAATTGGACTTGAAATGTTACATATTTTAGCTGATCACATTTCTATTAATTAATAATGTGGTCGTCCTAGTAGTGCACCTAGCTTCTGCGCCCCAGCTTTATGCTAGAATTTCTCATTTTGCATTTATCTTAGATGTTATTTGAGTTTCAGGTGCAAAAATATTTCGAGTGTGCAGGTTAAGTTGCTGAAAATCTTGGCGTTATTGGGAAGTGGCGACAAGCAAGCTAGTGAGAACATGTATACTGTTCTTGGTGATATAATCAGGAGGAGTGATTCATCAACTAATATAGGGAATGCTGTTCTT
Source organism: Sophora flavescens (assembly GCA_030762895.1). Lineage (NCBI taxonomy): Eukaryota > Viridiplantae > Streptophyta > Magnoliopsida > Fabales > Fabaceae > Sophora > Sophora flavescens. Next base: position 123,564,309 of record CM061068.1, read on the forward strand.
TACGAGTGTATATGTTGTGTCTCTTCCATATATCCCAACCCTAAGTTATTAGAAGCTGCCGCAGATGTTATTGCAAACTTTTGAAGGTCTATTTTAGTGAAATGTGTTTGAAGTTACTTTATACTACTTTTGTTAGTGGATTTGGCTGTCATGTATTGCATTACATGTATGTGTTGTTTAGTTTGACTAATGAGTACTTTGATCATAGTGGTTTGTTTTATTGTGCTAGAAATAGAATGATGAAACATTTATATGAATTTAGTTTATGTGATTGATCTTGACCGTTAGGTAAAAATATTAACAGGTATACTTGATTGTTCTTCACATGTTAATGTCTTGTTTGGTGATTTGTTCAACTATGTCAATTTTCAATTCAGTTTTATCTCAATCTGTGTGAAATTAAAACTTGATTAATGATTTTGATATTTCATCTCAGTGTTGTTTCAAAAGTAAATTAAGTCAATTTATAAATTTGAGTCAATTTCCTTTATAAAATTTTTTTTTTATTAAATTTGTTCAAAATCTGTCTCAAAAGGATAAACGTTTGTCTTAAATCCGTGTTCCTAAATAAAATCACAACATCCGTCCGAAAAAATCACAGCATCCGTCCGAAAAATAACCAACAAAATCACAGAATCCGTCCGAAATCCGTCCGAAAATAAATCCGTCCGAAAAATAACCAACAAAATCACAGCATCCGTCCGAAATCCGTCCGAAAATAAAAATAAATCCGTCCGAAATCCGTCCGAAAAATAACCACAGTCCGGATTTCCACGTCCGAAATCCGTCCGTAAATATTTTCGGACGGAATTTGGGACGGATTTTCTAATTTCCCACGGGGCTTTTTCGGACGGATGCCATTCAGTCCGAAATCCGTCCGAAATGAATTTTCCGTCCGAAATCCATCCGAAAAAGATGGATTTCTAGTAGTGAAAATGCACTGTCATTCATGCTTTTATTTATTTATTTCGAATATAACATAATCATGTATTGTCTTTTCAAATTTTATAAAATTTTATCGTCCACACATATTTCACCCATGCATCGCACGGGTACATCGTCTAGTGATATTACAAAGAAGTGGTCATTTTTTTAACCTAATGGGCCAGACTCAACAAGATAAGTGGAGGATTAGAATTTTGGAGTCAAGAGGGTAAGATGCTTCTCATACAAGGAACATAATAAAACACTCAAACTATAAGGTTAGCAATTGGGCCTAACCTTATACGGCCAATTAAGGCCGATTTTACTGTTGAAACTTTTGTTACACAGAAAGCAATGAGTGTCATGAAAACAGAATGGCAGCCAAAGGAGGAGCGCTTCAAACCTTGTACTGGTGCTGAATTTCTTGAGGTAATGTTTTGTTTGAGACGTGACACTGAAAAACTTGCTCACTCCTTCACATGTCTATGATCAAAATATCATATTCTGGTTGGTGCCCAAGTTCAAACACGTGGGGGAGCTTGCACACCCATCTCTGGATGATGACAGCGACCAAATTGAACGGACAGAAGGAAGGATGTTGGGGTTGGCTTTGGCTGTAATGTTTACGTCAAGGATAGTCCCTGGAGATTCAAGTAGGATAGAGAAGGAAGCACATGGGCATGTGATTGTACTAGGACATGAAGGGAAACAAGTTGGATCCACAGTCCCAATTTCTACCATCCAAAATTTTAAAATCATCCTTCAAGGGTCGGCTAATTGTGCTGGCATTCCTTGGAATTCTCGTTGGTCATAAGCTCTTTGGAGGGGTTAACTATCTTATGATGATTTTGCAACTACAGGTATTTTCCAATTTTCAGCAGAGGATGTACTATGCTGGTTATTATTATGGTGATTCTTTGGGCTCTAAGATACCCAAGAGTCCTTTTTTTTTATGATGAGGGAAGCATTGTTATTGATTTCACCGCGGATCAAGAAACTGCTACAGACAGCAAGTGCCCTGCATGGGGTGACTCTATTTTTGTTCCTAGAGGAAATTTTATTTTTATGATTATTAGCCAAGTCCTTACCCAAGACTTCAGGCCTATCCAGTTGACATCCTTGTTGTTTCTTAGTAAATGAGAATTGGACACATTCATTGGGACCCAGGCGGGAGCTATTATTCTTCAAGCACCTCTGGGATACTAGATTTCAAGCAATGGAATCCCAGTGGATGCTGCTCTTCTTGTCCAATCCTCCAAATGGAAGCATTGGCTGCAAGACAAGATGTGCATGGAAGTGTGGAGATCCTAGTCAAAGGGAAGAAATTGCCCGCTTGTGAGAATCTATGGGAGTTGCTAGCTGAGTTCTGGGGAACATTTCCTAAATCTTACCTTGAGGACAAGGTGGATTTTGAAGGGGGGAAGAGTTGATACGGACCTGGAGCCCAATAGGTCCAATGGGACCAGAATTACTAAATTTGACACAACGGTGCATGATGCACTTGATCCAAGCAAACATGACTAACTTTGCTGAACTGGCAGGAGAGAGAAAGAGGGTGAGAGAGGTGCATTTCAGCAGCTGGGAGTATTGTTATTGTAATGGGGGGAGGGTCATAACAGTTTCAGGCTAGAATTGGGGACTTGGAACCTTGGGAGAGAATTAGGCACTCTCTAATTTGCCTATTATCTTGTATTTTCTTTCTTTCTTCTTCTTCCAGCACTGTAATCTCTTGATGGAATATCAATAATACAACACTTATTTCTCTATTTTCTGTCTAAGTTACTGGGTTCCTAACATACTCAGATGATAATAACCTCAAAACGGATTCCAGAAACTATTATCAGAGTGAACAGCAGCTACTAACAAGCTTCAATTAATTCAGTAGGAAGCATTCTAAGAAACAACTAAGCCATTTAGAATATCTAAGGAATGTTTGATGTAAACAGATTGAGTTCACAACTAGCTTTTACTGAAAAGAGCTCAATTCGAATCTAAATCAACAGATATACCAATATATTGCTTATATTAAATCAACCAAGAGCCCAACTAGAATTTAAATAAGGTAAATGACTTAGACTAAGCATGGACATTACTGTAGTCATCAACATTCTCCACCAACCAGAACTCATTAGTGTAGCATTGCAAGGCTAAAAAATTGTGTCTGACCCACCCTTAAAGGTTCCAATCAAATCTTAAAACTGAGCAGAGTTCCAAATCAGATTCTGTTCCACCTTTGAAGGAACCAGCAACAGTTATTTAAAAAATATAATGGAGAAAAGAAACCAACTATAGATACAATTAACAAAAGCAGACGCACCATTTTCGATATGACAGATTTAGGAAGAAAAGTAACTTCACAGGATTAATGTCATCACATTATCCATATCCTGGTTTATCTAGCAGCTAAGTTTTCTCTTTGGAGGGGCAAGCATTCTGCGGCAATTTAATCAAGTCTTATAAAAGGGGGAATATATTACCATCAAAATCAGTAACAACTTTTTGAAGTTCTCCAATGGATGCTAATAACCATAACTACAACAACGAAGCCATTTCGCACTAATTGAGGTTGGCTACATTGATCAAACCCACAATGTCCTATCATTAATCAGGTCTATAGACAAATCATTTGTATCTAAATCCTTGTCAATGGATCCACCTATAGTTTTTGTTTTTACTAGCCATAAAATGATGCAAAAGTATGGAGGGGGAATTTTTAAATGAGAATGGTTTCTTTTTGCTTATGACAGTTCCAGGTTAAAGGATGGATCTAAGAACACAGAACAATCATATTAATTTCAGTTTGGCTTCTCATAATATGTTTCAACATAGATGGCAACAATTAAGACCTCTATATTTGCTGATATCCAAACACTTGAGAAGCTAACCCATCGGCAATGACTAAGGACATCCTAATGGTCAATGATCCAATTCAGACTACCTGATGAAGAAGGGTGATAGTCATGCAAATCAACCAACAGCAAAAAGATCTTCCTTATTAACAGCATGCTAACCGCTCCCTCATTCTCTAGATCAGCTCTACGGAGCTCCAAATACCAACAAGACATGGTAAGTAACAATATCGGGGCATTGGCCTTAGGCCCCATCCTTTAAGTTTTACCAAAAAATGGTCAGATGATGATAACTTGAAAAAGGATTTCCAAGTTATATCAAGAAAAATGCAAATTAGTCTTTCGAAATTCAAAAAGCACCAATGTATTAAGAAACAACCACCAAAGGAACAAATCAACCAAATCCAACATCTATGGCAGTGTCATGTGTTAAAACTTTTGCCGGCTTTAACTTAGAATAAACAAACTTAAGATTCAGATATAAGAAAATATAGAAGAATCCAGGGTCGTCTACACTATAAAGGCCATTAAGGCCACTGCCTTAGCCCCGGCGGCCCCCCCTCCCCCCCTTTTTACGTTATACTATATATACTAATGATAATTGCTTTGGATAAGGCCTAATTTCGTATATAGTGTATATGTTATTGAGATTAAAAAAAAAATATTCAATCACAAGTAGTACAATCACACACTCAACTAAAAAATATTTTTGTATTGAATATTTTCTATATATAATAAATCAATCTATTCTATCGAGACACGATGTGAACAATTTTTACAATATGAAACTATTTTTGGTTTTTTATTTGAATCCAAAAAAAGTAAAGTTTTAGATGAAGATGAATTGAAAAAATATTGTATTAATCTTAAACATTTTTTAGATTTAGTGAACATTCATATAATGATGGTCATGATGTTTTTTCAAAATTAAAAATATTGAGATAAGTGTTAAGAGAAAAAAAAAATTAATACTCCAATAGAAATATTAAATTATATCAAAACATTATATTTATTTTTTCAAATATATCTATTTCTTATAGAATATTATTCATAATACCTATAATGTTTTCTATCGCTGAAAAAAGTTTTTCAAAATTTAAATTGCTTAAATCCTATCTAAGGTCAACAATGTTACAAGATAGATTGAATGTATTAGCCATCTTATCCACTAAGAGTGAAATGTTAGAATGACTTAATTATAAAACTTTGATAAATGATTTTGTAACTCAAAAAACTAGAAGATTCATATGAAAATTGATAATTTATATAAGATTAAGTCTCATTTTGCCTTAGGACCCAAAATTACTCTACACGGCCCTGGAAGAATCATGTCAGTTTTGCTACACTTTCCGTATGACAAAAGGGATATCATTATAGATCAAAATAACCAGGAACTCACTATTCTAGCAAGCGGCGACTATTAAGATATCCAAAACAGGAATCCATGCAGAATGATCTGCAATGAAACAAATATTTTCTAATCATTCATGCAAAAAAATATATATATATAGGTATTTCCCATTGTAATAAAAAAGTGTCTTCCTAATTAACCAAAAAAAAAAAAATCCTTACCTTGTATTATCGCTTGAATAGTCCTCTAGCAATCATTTCACGGACAACCTTCTTTGCCTTATCATTCTCATTCTTCTCAAGAAGAGCCTTAATTAATATTTCATAAGTTACGGTGTTGGGGATGCAACCATTCTCATCCATTGTTGAAAGCAAGGCCATTGATTCATCAAACAAGCCCTCTTTACAAAGTCCATTGATCATAGTAGTATATATTATGACATCTAATTTATAATATTGGCTAAGAAGATGCTCAAAAAACTTTTTCGCAGTATTGACTCTCCCACCTTTGCACAAACCGTCTATAAGTATGTTAAACGTGACCACGGTAGGACGAATTCCTTTGCCAACTATTTCCTGAAATAATTCAACTGCCTCATCAACATGTTGAATCTTGAGCAGAGCATCTAACAAGACACTATACGTAACAATATCATGACATTGGCCACTAGCATGCATCTCATAAAGAAGGTCTTGCACATGTGAGATTCTCCCTGATTTGCACAAGCCATCAATAAGACAATTGTATGTTACAGTATCAGGAACTAAATTTCTATGACGCATTTCTTTAAAGAGAGTTATGGCTTCATCCACCCTTTTATTCTTGCAATATCCATTAATCATGATGCTATAAGTCCTAACATTAGGTGTTAATCCTGTCTTGATCATATTATCAAATAACTTTGTTGCCTCATTCATCTTATTCGTTAAAAAGTATCCATCCATTAAAGCATTGTAAGTGACAACATCAGGCTTTGGACCCCTTTCCAACATCATATCAAACAGGTCATGAGCTTTTAGGAGTCTTCCTTCTTTACATAATGCATCAATCAATATGCTAAAGGTATATACACTCGGGTTGATGTTGTTTTGCACCATTTCATTTAGCAATCGAGTCACTTCCTCTAATTGACTCAAACAACAGAAACCATGAATTAGAGAATTGTAACAAACAACATCAGGAGAAATCCTCTGAGCAATCATCTTAGAAAACAAATTAGCTGCCTCAGCTACAAGCCCATCTTTACATAACCCATCGATGATTGCATTGTACATGACCACATCAGGCCTGAGCACTTGTCTATCCAGCTTTTGAAGCAGTTCAATTGCTGCTCTTGTTTGCCCTATTTTACATAGCGCATTGATCAAGGTCCCATAACTAACATGATTAAAACAAAATCCTTTTGATCTTACATTGTCATGAAACTCCAATGCTTCCCTAACCTTATTGTTAATACATAGCCCTTTCATGAGTGTTGTCAAAGTTATCACATTCAATTCATAACCCATTTTGATAATCTTTCCCAATACAGAAAAGGCAAAATCCATATGACCAGAGTGACAGTAACAATTGATCAGAATGCTCAAAGTAACCATGGAAGGAGTGATTCCCCTAAACTCCAATTGTGGAAAAAGTGATATAGCAGTGGCATAGTGTTTCATCTTCACAATCGACCCTATAATCTTATTGACTTCGATTACAGAAGGTGGATGGCGCTTATTGAGAATGATCATAAATGAAGACACAGCATCATCAATATTTTGAAACGCAGAAACATTCTTCGAATGAATATGAAGTCTGAGATGAGAAGCATAAGAGAAAGAGGGAAGGAAGTGAGATTTAGAGAGAAGGGTTCCACACACATACCTCTTTAACATGAACATCTTCGAATCTTATGCTCAGGGTCCTTCAAAAACAGATATGAAGAACAGGAATGATGTGAAGACAGATACCGCATTCAACTCAAATTCAGTTCTACATAGATCTGTAGATAGATCTAGGCCACTAGCCTGAGCTCGAGATAACGGCGGAGGGAAGTGGCGTTGCTGAGATGAAGAACGGCGGACAGAAACGTTATAAACGAGTGGATGGCATACGACGTACGGTGCACGGCGGCCTATGATAAGGGTTCACACTTCACACGAATGGGTCCTTGGGAAGAATAAGGAACACTTTCTTTTCAGTATTTTTTTTGTAGGTACAATTCTTTTTTAGTATTCTGACTTTTTCCATGCCTAATATATATATATATATATATATATATATATATAAAAGCTTGTCTATATATATATATATAACTTGTCACTGAGTGCAACCCTGATTATCAGATAAGTTTTTCCATGCCTTAGCTTCCATTTGAAGGTATATGCAATGCTGCATAAATTGACCAGTTTATTAACTTATGGTCAATTTAGTCATGTATAATGTTTTTTTTCTTTCTATTTCTACTTTTACCAGTACTTACCTTTTGCCGAGCAATTGTAAGAGGAGATGACTTGAATGATCGTCGGTGTAAGAATCTGAGAGAATTGGTGTCAATCCTCTTTGCATTGTTTGTTCAATAATAATTAATTCTATATGATCTTTCAACTAATCCCATAAAATTTTATCCCATGCTCAAATTTAAAGATAAATTTAGGAAGATTACTAAATATGATGGGGACTTCTTTTAAGGGTTGAGGGGCAAAGGGGGAAGTCAAGCCTTGAAAACGGAAAAGGAAAACTCAACCACGATTGCCAGGAAGAGTCAAATACTACTAAGCAGTATCAATTGTGGGAAGGAAAGTCCTTTTAGAAAATAATGGTTATGATAATTCCCAAAATAAAGCTAACTTTTTACAGGTATGGTCAATTACAAAATAGGAAACCAACATTTGTATTGAGTTTTACTTCCATTAATACCAACCTTAGAAAAAACTTAATAAATTGTAGGTTATTCTTATTTAGCCCCATAAGGTGGATGGGTTGATTAGGGAGCTGACACAAGGTTTTGGAGTAATAAGAAAATCATGGGTTCATTCCTCCACTAATATAACATATTAATTATTAATATTTGCCTATAAAAAAAAATTAAACTAACGTTAAGGAGTGATAAGGAAATCATGGACGAATCATAACACCCTATCTAGAATTTCCTTACTATGTTACCGTGTTTCTCTCAATAAAAAGCAAGATATTCTATTTAAGTGGATTTGCTTAAGGGAAATTATTAGTAAAGTTTCTACTTTGAAATCAAAGACCATATGACGTAAAGTCTGTATAGAAAAGGTTTGGTTTGTCAAATCCTCTTGACAAAATAGCATCGTTTCATAATCATTTTTAAAATTAGTTTACAACATTTTTTTACTAATATTTAGCGTTTTTTCCAAATACTATTTGAAGTAGCGTTTAAGTTTATAGCGTATAGCTTATCATTTTTTCTTCCATTTTTATCCATACTATCTTAATTAAATTCTTAACTTATCATTAACTAATAAAATAAAATACTAATAACTTAACATAGTATATAAATAAGAATTAATTTCACTATTTAGATTTATATTTAAGATAAAAAATAGAAAATATATTTTTAACTATAAAAAATAAAATTTATATAAAAATAATGCCAGTATATAAATTTTTTTATTGTTCCACTTTATTTATTAAAAATAAGTAAAACTAAATTAATATTAAAATTAAAAATTAATATTTTTATTTATTAACAATAAATAATTTAAAATAAATTAAAGTGTTAAAAGTGATAATTATTTTAAAATAAATATAAATATAAACACACATATAATTTATATAAAAAAATGCAAACATATCATTTTGTCATTTTACATTTATTTATCAGTTAGTCCAACTGCTAGTTTTACCAAACAGTTCAAATCCAATCCGCTAGCTAATTCGTTATCCGCTATCAGCTAGCTTATCCGTTATCCGATATCCACTAGTTTTTACTAAACATAGCCTTTATGAGACGTGCATCAATATTTTTTGAAAATAAAAATTGATTTTGCTGATATACCAATTTCTTTCTTTCTTTTTTTTGGTACACGCTGACATACCAATTTCTATAAAAGAAAGAAATAATTTCCACAGGGAGATGAACAAAGAAAAATCATAGGAAGAAAATTGGCCAATTAAGAAAGAAAGAAGGTTGAAAGGACGCCCTTAACAAGAATATGAGTTCCCAAATAATTGCACAAGTGATTAAGAAAGAAAGGGAACTAAGTTGCCCTATATCAATTAGAATAGAGAAATGACAGTATGTCTAAAAAATTACTCTATAGAAAATATATTATCTCTTGTTATTTGTTTTAAAATAATATTGTTCTTTTTTATGGAATTTTTACTATAAAAACCAATAAAATAGGGGAATTGAAAAGGTTTATGAACTAGCAAGTTGTAAATAGGTGAATGAGGTTTGATTGTGTATTTTTTTTTTTTTTTTGTTTCCAAGGGTCCGCAACGGTAGAGATTATTGTGTATTTTTTTTGTTTCCAAGGGTCCGCAACTGTAGAGATTAATCCCTAGATTTTCTCCATACGCAAAAGTCAGGGATCGAACTCCTGACCACTTACTTAAGGGGCACAAGCTCGTTACCACTTGGACCAACTATATGTTTGTAATTATGATTGTGTTTACCTAAACTTTTTCACAAACAAAAATCTTTTTTGCAAACAACAGGAGAAGAGTGCTAGAAGTGACAATGAGACGTATGACTCGTCTAATGGTTTTTACAACTTGTCTGGGATGAGGGATGGTAATATTATTCGTACCCGCGAATAAAACCCAATATGGACATAGGGTGGGTAGCTTAACAGGTATCCATAGATAAAATAAACCACTATTTTTCTACCTACCAATTAATGGGGCGAGTATGGGTATTGAGGTCTCATACCTGCGGGTATCCGTACCAGATAGTAAAATTATTAAGTGTTGTCCTTTTTTTTTTTGATAAACAAAGAAATGTATTAATTGGGAGTACTTGGGGTACTCCAACCCATGTACAAAAGACATCAGGAGAAAACCTGTGTAATAATGATTTTGCCTCTTGAGAAAAGAAGCAAGATCAAAACTACAAAGGGACCTCAAATTGAAAAAGAATTACAACCAGACTCACACAGTCTCAGAAGGGCCAAAACAGAATACCACTGCTAAATAACCAAAGTAGAGGAGCAAAAATGATACGAATACCACTGCTATTAAGTGCTGTCCTTTATAAATATACTACCTAAAATTCTTTTTTCTAATTCCTGTGTAGGTTCTGCATGTAACATCCCTGGCTGCTTTATGGGTTGACGACTGTCCCCACAAACCAATACGGGTCTTCCCAGGAGGTCACCCATCCCATAATTACTCCAGGTCAAGCTTGCTTAACTGTAAAGTTCTTAAGTGATGGGCTACCGAAAAGAAGATGCATCTTATTAGTATAAGTAGTATCAATCAATTCATATAAGTCATCCTCAACTGTATAGTCTCATACCTACATAGTCTCAGGATCCCTCTCATTCGAGTGTGTAATCGGTTCATTGATGTGCCCCTCCGCCTAGAAGTCTGCCAGGAGCCGCTCCTTGTCCGTGCCTTCTTGCACCGGCGACCACTCTCCGCCCTTGTCGGCACCCGGGTGTTACACTGGAACTGGTCATTGTTTGCTGCTAGTTTGTGGTCATTCAGTAGAGGGGTGTGCAACATTCCTTCACGTGGGACTCTGGAATTATTCTTTTGTAATTTGCTTTACTGTACTTCTTCATGTGGAGTGTGCAAACTCGTACCATTGTCCTGTTTTTGTGTGGTTGGAGCTAGGTGGAGACCAATTTATCTAGTTTTTGAGGTTGTAACATGACTCTTGTTTTGCTAATCTTTTTGGCACGCCCTGTGCTTCTAGATTAGTCTTCTTTTTAATGAAGCTCATTTGCCTATCAAAGAAAAAAAAACTTTTACCCTGTACTTACCTTTGGCCAAGTAATTGTAAGAGGGTTTGAATGATCATTGATGGTGTAAGAATCTGAGATGATTCTCTTCGCATTGTTTGTTTAATAACGATTTCTATATGATCTTTCAACTAGTTCCCTAAAATTTTAACCCATGCCCAAATTAAAAGATAAATCTAGGAAGATTACTTAACAAGATGGGGACTTCTTTTATGGGTTGAGGGAAGGGGTAAGGCTTGATTTTTCCGGAAAGAATGACAATGTGAACATGGAGAGTTGCTCTTAGCCATGAGATATGTGCATGAAACAACTGATGCCACAGCTGATGGACCAGCCTTTATAAGACAGTCAAATTCAAATTGGCCAAACATGTTAACGAGTGTTCATTACATTTTATTTAGCTTTTCTTTCTGCAATAGGATCATGGATTCATATTGACTCAGTTATTAACCTTTAAATATGAGGAATGTTTTTTTAACACAAAATTGGAGACACCGTCTTGTTTTTTGATGTATTTTCGATATACGTGTATACAAAGATGATAAAAAGTAAGATAGATAGAAAGAAATACATACAAAATCAAATACGGTGTCTAAAATTTGGGTCCAAATAACACAACTCTTTAAATATACAAGGCAAAAACACCTGCTTTTAAGCTCGTGGTTTACAATACAAAAGTACAACTCTATTTCTAAAGAAATTGACACGCCAACTCCATCGCAATGCTACAATAAGGGAAGATACCTTAGGTTTTGTTTGTGAGTTTGGAGGAAAAAAAAAGGGAGAAAATCAAAGGGGAAGAAAAGGAGAGGGAGGGAAGGAGAATGAGAGTATTATCCGTCACCTTGTTTGTGAATGCATATTATATGAAGGGAAGTAAATGAAAGGTTTATAACATACTTTTACAATTTTACCTTTATTTTAGAAAATTAACATAAGTAATATTTTTTAAATAATATTAATACATCTTTCAAAAAAATAATAATACTAATGCAAAAAAAAATTATTCCTTTTCCTCTAAAAATTGGGGTAAACCCCCAAAAAAAAACCCCAAATTGAGGTAAACCAAAAAATTGAGGTGAGGAGGGGCTTAGGGGGTTTTCTAAAATCCTTAAAAACTCCCCCTCCAATTTTTTACACTCACAAACAAGGGAGAGATTCTTATAAACCTTCACTTTCCCTTATTTCCCCTCCTAAACAAGACTCACAAAAAAAACCTTAGTGCCACCTGGAAGCAAGTTGCAAGAGCAATTACAAAACATCTATGCTTGCTTTTACAGCACCAAATATCATGTTTAATGAAATGCAACATGCTTGTGTTCATACTAAAAAATCCCCTTGAAAATGCATTTATCATTATTGAGGGCTCAGGGATGTAGCTAGGTAACACCTGTTAAAATTAGAAAGTGCAACTTAGACAACACCTAAAGTACATCACTACCAAAAATGACAGACACATCAAAAGCAATAATGTAAGAGTCTTGCTTATCTCCACCTTTTACTTCGATCTTAGTTTGTCCACTACATCAGTCATCAAGCAACAAGGTTTGGCTTCAGCAGTTAAAGAACCAACCACTACTTCAATTAATCTCAGCTCCTCATGAAACTCTGGATGCAATATCAATGAAGAAAAATTCTCATCAAGCACCAAACCAAGACATTTCACGACATCTTCAAGTTTAGGAATCCAATCCAAAGCCTTCAAACCCAAAACTGCTGAGGCTTTTGGACATGGACCTGCTTGAGGAAACCTCTCATATTTCTTCAACCACTTTGCTAAATAGCGGATCAGTTTCATCAACTCTTTGCCGTTCAACTTACTGAACGAAGGGGATAGCATCACGTCATTGATGTTTGACGATGCAATCAGATAATGCAAACAAAGCTCAGATGCAGAGAAACCGTCATATGCTATCATAAACAAAATGGAAGCCTCCTTTGCCATAAGCAAATCATTCTGCTTGAGTTTACCAATGCTTGCTTTCTCCATCGCTAACAGTGCTTGGTTCTCCCATTCTTTCTTCACAGTCATCATACTAATATAAGCATCTTTGGATGGAGAAAGAAAATACCTCAAAATGCTGAGTATTTCAGATGACCCAAGATCAAAAGCATGCTTGATGCATAAACAAAGCAAGTCAGACCTCTTTTTTTCAACTAACCTACTAACCAGTGTTGAATAACAAGAACGATCGATAACACGATTAACAATCAAAGCCTCAACTAGTTCCCAGATCTCCAAAGAAATACAACCATCCAAAACCAGACCAGTAACGTCTTTACCCATGAAAACTCCAAGTTTTTCAATCAAGATCTTGCTATAACCACTAACAGATGAATCAATCCCTATCACAACCCCTACTTTATCCCTAACGTTTTCTAGATAGGAGTTCAAATGACCAATAAATTCATCCTTTTCCAAATCATTGGTGTTATTGAGCATTGTCTTAAGCTGTGTAAAGAGCTTATTACTAAGGTCGATGATTTCGGCATCCGTTTGTGAAATTCGCCATCCAACGAGGGGTTTTACGAGGGATGAGGCAAATGTGTCATCAAATTCAGACTTCAAGTTAGGTATAATGTTATCAGGGTTCAGAACAACTGGATAATCAGATGACAGTAAATCAAGTGATTTAGGGTTGAGTGAAGCATCCTTAATGACTTCAAGTAAAGTCATGATTGAGATTACAACAAAGATATCTGCAAAGCAAGCAGAATGATAAACCTTAGCAAGAAAAGAATTAAATGACATGAAAACATAACAGTTTAACAGTTTACCAGCAAGAAAGAAATTAAGTTAATAACACCAAATTGCTTTAACAGTGACATTCAAATTGCTTCAACATTTTAGCAGGAAGAAATTAAGGGAGGACAAACTACCCGCATGAAGAAGAGAGGAATCTGATAAATGCATCAAGCAAAAACAGAATAAGAGAGAAGATTCTAGAATTGAGAAGAGAGAGAGAGAGAGGAAGCTGATCACAGTCGGGAAGACAGATAGTTGTGAAAAAGTACCTCAGCATAAGCTGCGGCGGTGCTTCACGGCTGCCTGAGAGTGAAACGTGAAAGGGACTTCGGAAAGGAAGAGAAAGGGGCTCGGGAATGATGATGAAAAGTGCAAACTAAAATGGGTAGAAGCCGTAGGGTGCTGCGCCTGCCAATTTTCAAAATCAAAACAAGGGTTTGTAACCCCCTAATTAGGGCATTTTGTTTTTATAGGTAATAAAGGGGTATTTTGGTAATTTTATCTTAACGAGTTCCCCTTGTTACGATTACCTGTCCCGCTCTATTATTATATGGGTAGATAAAATATCTCTTTAATTTACAATTTACCTGTAGGTACCAATTAAGATATCCGTTGGCTATTGCGGATAATATCCGTGTGTATGAATAAAATTTACATCTCTAATGTGGTTATTTCCTTGTTTCTTGTAAAAATCTTCAAAAATAAGAAATAGAATGAGAGTAATATGAAATTATTTGCGATTATGATTGAAAATAGGGAATGAAAACAGAAAATTGAAAACAAGACAAAAGCAATTGGGTCCTTAAGGGTGTTTAGAGTTAAGGGTGTTTAGAGTTAAAAAGAGTCATTCTAATTTACTTTTAAAATGTGAGTTTTTGAGAAGTTATGAATTATAAATGCTGAAATTCAACTTTGTTCCAACTTTTGTTTTATAATAAGAGCTCAACCAAACAAAAATGTAAATTTCAAAAGTGAATTTCTTTTATAAAAAAAAGTCTGAACAAATAAACCTCTTACCAAAGAAAACATAATGTCGATACGAAGCAGATAATTATTAGAGTGAAGGTCCAAATTGGTCCCTGAGAATTTTGGGGATCCACTTTTAGTCCCTGAAATTTTTTTTAACTATGTAGTCAATCAAATTTTCAAATGCGAGACACATTAATTCCTAGATTTAGTTCCGACGTTCGTGTACTTGACTACATGTCCCATTAACCATCATGTTTGATCCGTTAGTGGTCCTGCGTGGATTATGACGAATTTTCTCATTAGAAAACGAATAAAAAATTCAAAACATAAACAATTTTAAAAGTTATGCACTTTTTTTTCACTTTCATTAATTTTTCACGGCGAAAATTCGTTATAGGGTACACATGACCACTAACGGGTCAAGTAGGAGGATTAATAAAACACGTAGGCAAGTAAATGGAGGTTAGAACTAAATTTAGGGACTAATGTGTCCCACGTTTGAAAATTTGAGAGACTAAGTAATTGATTAATTTTTTCAGGGACTAAAAGTGGGTTCCCGAAATTTTCTAGGACCAATTTGAGCCTTCACTCTAATTATTATTATTGAATAACTTGGAGATAATTTAGACAAGTGTTTGTGAAATTGAATAACTTGGAGATAATTTAGACAAGTATTTGTGAAATGCTTGAGTTATTTTATTCATCATACTTTGATATATATATATATATATATATATATATATATATATATATATATACACTCAATAGCAAATACAATTTACAAGAAAATGAATGATAAGCTAAATCCTAGGAACACCGTCCACACCGTCCAACTAATTCTAACACTCCCCCTCAAGCTGGAGCATACAAATCAAATGCTCCAAGCTTGGAACAAATATTCTGAATTCTCGGTCCTCTTAGAGATTTTCTAAAGACGTCTGCCAGTTGATCATTAGAGCTAACAGATTCGGTGACGACTTCTTTAGAAGGGACTTTTTCTCGGATAAAATGACAATCGATCTCAATATGTTTAGTTCTCTCATGGAATACTGGATTGGAAGCTATATGGAGAGCTGCCTAGTTATCACAACATAACTTCATTTGTTGAGTATCTCCAAACTTCAATTCCTAAAGAAGTTGTTTAATCCAAATGAGCTCACACGTGGCTATAGCCATAACTCTATATTCAGCCTCTGCACTAGACCTTGCAACAACATTTTGTTTCTTACTCTTCCACGAGACAATATTTCCTCCAATAGACACACAATACCCTGAAATGGAACGCCTATCAATGGGTGATCCTGCCCAATCTGCATCGCAAAATCCAACAATTTGAGTGCTTCCTTTGTCTTCATAAAGTAGTCCTTGTCCTGGAGTCTTTTTAATGTATCTCAGAATTTGAATTACTGCATCCCAGTGATCATTATGAGGAGACTGCATGAATTGACTCACCACTCCGACTGCAAAGGAAATATCCGGCCTTGTAATAGTGAGATAGATGAGCTTCCCAACCAATCTCTGATACCTTTCAGGATCAGAATAAGGCTCCCCCTGGTTGGGTAGCAATTTTTTATTCGGATCCATGGGACTATCAACTGGTCGACAATCTAACATACCAGTTTCTTTAAGTATGTTTAATGCATACTTCCTCTGTGAGATGATAATCCCATTCTTTGACTGATCAACTTCAATTCCAAGAAAATATTTCAATTTTCCCAAGTCCTTGGTCTGAAAATGGCTACATAAATGTTCCTTCAGCTGAGAAATTTTCTCCTGATCATTTCCTATGACGACTATATCATCTACATAGACCACCAAGTAAACGCATCTATTTGGAGAGGTATAGCAATAAAAGACTGAATGATCTGCTTCACTACATTTCATTCCAAAAGCTTGAATAACTGAACTGAATTTTCCAAACCAAGCTCGTGGAGACTGTTTCAGCCCATAGAGAGATCGTCATAGCCTGCAAACCAAACCGGACTCCCCTTGAGCAATAAATCCAGGAGGTTGCTCCATATAAATCTCCTCTTCTAACTCTCCATGAAGAAATGCATTTTTAATATCCAACTGATATAATGGCCAACGATAGATGGCATCCATGGCAAGAAATATTCGAACAGAAGTGATTTTGGCCACAGGGGAGAAAGTATCTCCATAATCAAGTCCATAAATCTGAGAGTAACCTTTGGCTACAAGCCGGAATTTGAGCCGATCGATCTATCCATTGGCCCCAACTTTAATAGCATATACCCATCGACAGCCAACGGGTTTCTTTCCAGGAGGAAGAGGAGTCAAGTCCCAAGTACCATTATGCTCCAAAGCCTGCATTTCATCAATCATGGCTTGTCGCCATCCTGGATGATCAAATGCCTCACAAACATTTTTAGGAATGGAAACAAAAGATATAGATGACACAAAAGAATAATAAGAAGGAGAGAGACGATGGTAACTTCAGAAGTTATAAATAGGATGAGGATTTCGAGTAGACTGAGTACCTTTCCTAAGAGCAATGGGCAAGTCAAGGTTTCCTTCAGGTAGGTCCGTAGTAGGGTCATCTGCTGGAGTAGGACATGATTCAGCTGGTCTTTCAATGCCTTCCAATTCTTTATTAGGAACTCGTGGACGACGATGATATATGATGGGTGACCTTTGAGATTGCTCGAGTGGGGGATCGTTAGGAATTTCTGTAGTCGAAACTGATTCCGACAAAGGAGAAGGTGATGGACCAAGATACGGAATCGGAAAGACTTCTTGAATAGTCTGAGACTCAACTGTGGATGGTGAGAAGTAAAACTTGTCTTCGAAGAACGTTACATCTGCACACATGAAATAACGATTCTGCACAGGGGAGTAACACTTGTAACCCTTCTGTAACCTGGAATATCCCAAAAAGACACACTTGATGGCTCGTGCAGCAACCTTATCAAGACCTGGAGACAAGTCATGAATAAAACAAGTGCATCCAAATATCCGTGGAGCGACATGAAATAGTGGCTCTTTAGGGAATAAAACGGAATGTGGTATTTTATGATCAAGAGAGGATGAAGGCATCCAATTAATTAAATAACATGTTGTCAAAACTGCATCACCCCAATGTCGGACAGGTACATTCGCATGGAGTAACAAGGTCCGAGCAGTTTCAACAAGATGTCTATTCTTCCTTTCAGCTATGCCATTCTGTTGAGGGGTATGAGGACAACTGGATTGATGGAGAATGCCCTGTGATGACAAAAATGAAGAAAGAGCAGAAGAAAAGCATTCATTTGCATTATCACTTCTAAGGATTTTGATTGTCTTACCAAATTGGGTTTTGACCTCATTAACGAAAGTGGTGAGAATAGACGAAAGTTCAGATCGTTCTTTCATTAAGAAAACCCAAGTGCACCGAGAGAACTCATCAATAAAGGTAACGAAATATCGGAAACCATTAGAAGACACACGAATCGGTCCCCATATATCTGAATGGATAACTGAAAAGGGAGAATCAACTCAGCTTTCAACTTTGCTGGGAAAGGAAGAGCGAACATGCTTCCCTAGTTGACACGACTCACAGTTCAATGATGACATTTTTGCAAGATTCGGAACCATTTGCTTCAATTTTGACAAACTTGGATGGCCCAATCGTTCATGAAGAATATTTGGAGACTCGACTGCAGTACAACTTACAGAAGGAGCTGATTGGAGATAATAAAGACCATGTGATTCATGTCCTACACCAATCATCCGAGCCGTACCACGTTCCTGTATAGTAAAAGAACCAACATCAAAAGTTACTGAGCAGTTTAAAGAGCGATTAAGTTGACTAAGGGAGATCAAATTAAAAGGGCAACCAGGTATAAACAAAACATATTTTAAAGTTATAGAAGGAGTGACTGAAACATGACCGATTCCTTTGGCGCTGACCTTAGAACCATCCACAAGAGTAATGAAGTGAGGAAATTTAGGAGAAGATATGGAGGAGAATAAAGAACGATTACCAGCAATATGATCAGAGGCACCTGAATCAATTATCCAAAGATTTTGATTGTTACCGGATTGAGATATGAAGGCTGTGGAGTCATGAACACCGGTGGCAGTAGACCCATGAGATTGATGGACAGCTTTCAATTGAAGATACTCTTGGTACTCGGCTTCGGAAAATTTTTTCTTGAACATTTCAGCATTGACTGATTTTTGAGGAAACCCATGAAGAGAGTAACAAGTATTATGAGTGTGACCCACTCGCTTGCAATATGTGCATTGAGGATGACCCATTCGAGCCAAACTAGACAGAGAGGCTGCCTTAACACCTGAGATTGTAAAGAGACCAGCGGCGGCAAGCAACAACCATAAACATGAACCAAAAATCAGAGGAGACTAAAGGCAAGAGACCCACTTTCCAAACAACAGAAAAAGTGAATTTTGACCAGCTAGACAAACAGAGGAGGTCGAGGCGAGCGGTTCTGGGTGGTCGCGGTGGTTTTCCGGCGACCGGAGGTGGTCGCGCGTGGCACTTTATCCGGCGACGTCGCGGTGGGAAGGCGTGAGTTACACGAGGCTATTTCCGACGATGGTGGAGACTGGGTTGGTTGAGACAGTGACTTTCGGAATGACTTTTGATCTTGAGAGGTGCTGTTTGGTTGGGACAGTGTTGTTTGAAAAATAGAGGAAGGTTGAAGGACAGTTGAACCAGAGGCAGAAGACTTCGTAAAAGGATAAAGGTCGACAGTACAAGATTTCTGCTGGACCAGAGGCAGAAACCTTCAAAGGACAAATGAACCTGCTCTTGATACCATATTGAATAACTTGGAGATAATTTAGACAAGTGTTTGTGAAATGCTTAAGTTATTTTATTCATCATACTTTGATATATATATATACACTCAATAGTAAATACAATTTACAATTTACAAGGAAATGAATGATAAGCTAAATCCTAGAAACATCGTCCACACCGTCCACACCATTCACACCGTCCAACTAATTCTAACAATTATAAATCAATCTTTACATGTTAAATTTGAGTCATCGCTCTTAAAAGAGAGACACTCTCCTCACTCTTAAAAGAGAGACACTCTCCTCGGCTACTCTTCTCCTTAACAAGATGCACGACTTCATGAATATAAGCACTTTCGATCGTGAAGTTGTCATGGCTTAAGCCAATCGATGCATAAATATCATCTTAGTCCTCTTCGAGTGGGACAAGAGTTGCTCTAATCTTATCAACCACTTGAGACGGAAGTAGGTAAATAGCATGTTCTCATTACAGTAACCGTTGGGATTCACAAAATTCATCACAGATGCTCCCAATTGATGTCTTTAAGAGGGAGACTAACCATGCTTTCCAAGGGTTCACTCGTGTGGAGAGCTAGTGGTCATGCCAAAATAATGTGTCTTGTCCATTTATTAATGAAAAGAGTCTATGGAGAAAAATAGAATTGTATATTGAAAAATGCTTAAAATGTTCAAAACAGCATAAAGGTGTTTATATAACACTTATGATGGAAGACTTAGTGTAAAGCTTAACTGAAACTGGGGCAATCCTTTTGTGTGTGGTGAAACATTCAAGATAAGGGCATATATGGTCACTTGCTCCAGAATCTAGGATCCAAGTGAAAAAAGGAGAGACATATTTACCTGATTTAGCAACACCTGAAACCACATGATGATGGTTGTCTGGTGGGGTTGGCTTACTCACAGTGTTCACAGCTGAATTAGAATCATGTCTTGATGAATGAAGTAGGTGAAGCAGAGATTGGTATTCATCCTTTGAAAGAGAATATGAGGGCTCGGTTTGGACCACTCTAGCAGGTGTGGGAGGATACTCAATCCGAGGAATCTCATTGGATGATGTCGCAGCCAACTGAGGAGAAGAATTTGTTGTTCTTGTGCGATACCCAGGTGGAAAGTCATGCTTGAAATAGCATGTATCTACTGTATGATTGGTGCGGTTGCAATGGGTACATAGCATTTGAGATTGAGAATTGGTACGACCCCTACCTCGTCCTTGGGACTGATTACCACGACCTTGATTGGAATTGGAGGCGACTAGGGCTGTGGAATCAGGTAAAATTGGGGGTTTTCGTTCTTGTTGGAGAACCATAGAGTAGGTTTCATTGATCGAAGGTAATGGCTTCATGATGAGAATTTGGCTTTGAATGGGTTGATACGTCTCATCGAGACCTTTCAAGAAGCAAATTACGTGTTCTTTATCCTTATATTGCTGGACAGATTTACTCAAATCACAGGTACAAAGATGGATGCAAGAACAAGAAGGGGTTGGGCGCAAAAATTCAAGTTCGTCCCATACAATTTTCATATCTGTGAAGAATGTAGATAAAGAATGATCGCCCTGTTTCATGGAGTGAAGCTCTTGTAGTAGATCGGACATGTGGAAGTGATTCCCTCTAGTGAAGCGAATTTGGAGATCAAGCCACAAATCCCTAGCTGTGTCAAAGGAAGCTGTGCTTTGTGAAATCTGTGGGGATAATGTTCGTGTGATCCAATAGACCACCATATGATTGCAGCATTGCCATGCATCGAATAAAGGATCGGTTTCAGCTGGCGCAGAAAGAGAACCATTGATGGATTTAAGCTTGTTCTTGGAAGAAAGAGCTCGGATCATCGCACGACTCCAGTGGTAGTAGTTTTCACCATGAAGGGGCGGTTGAACGAGAACGTAGCCCAGGTTTTCACCAGGGTGAAGAAAGAACAGGCTTGATGGGTTTTGGGATGGGTCGGTTGGGGGTGGCGGCGGCGGCGGTGGTGGATCGTTGTTTGAGCCATTGTTTATGGTTGATTTGGGGGTTTCTGGTGGGGTGTCAACCATGAAAACAGAGGCTAAGAAAAAGAAAGATATGCGGTAGCTATGTTTTATGAATGAGAAATGAAGATTGATACCATATTAATAGCTCTAATACCATTGCTCACTTATGTGCAAGTATATAATGTAAAAGAGAATTCTAGAGATTGTGTATATTTTATAAAGCAAAGAATCCAAGGGAGTGCTTCTAGTTTCAATAATGCTATTTAGTACGAATTGAACTACTTACTTTGCACACGAACCTTGGGATCTAAAAGAGCTTCTTTCACTTTTTATCAATGGGCTCACCATATTTTATGTGAAAGTTTGAATTTGATTGGTAGATTTTAATTTTGTCCAATTTTGTTGGAGTCTTCCTACTATTCAATAGCAATACTTTCTAGTTTTGATAGGTTCCTATCTTGAGAACCTTCCACCCAAAGGTCCATGGGTTTGTTCAAGAAACCCTCCCAAGTTTGGAAATATTTTTCTATTGTAATATATATTTTATTTGGATTCCATTTAATTTAAATATATTCATGGTTAACGGGAAATCACAAATGAAATTGTAAACCAACATCGTACCCTTTTCTCTTTCACTTGGAGTTCAAAGCAGGTCTTTGGAAAATAAATATTCTCTACTTTCATTACCATTCTTTTTTTTTTTTGGTAAAACTTTCATTTACCATTCTAAACTAAACATATTGGTTATAACTTACAAGCTTCAAGAGTTCAAATTAGTTCTTTAATGCCCGTTTATCATCATTGTATATCTTGATTCATTAACAAACTAATAATAATGAAGAAAAAAAAGCCCCAAATGGTTTGATACTCTAGCGTTTATGGAGGGCATCTTCAAATTAATTACGACTGCACAAAGGAACAGCCAATCTAGTTTTCTAAATTACTTGCACTATCTATTTTTTTTGTACCTAAAATTGTAGGGCAATATTAAATTGGTCTCTCAGATTAAAAAATTAAGAAATAAACAAAACATCTCCCAAATTAGAAAAAATCCATCATATTAGCCCATTTGGTAATGCTTTTGAATTTGGAGGACCATAACATATTGAATACCTTTTAATTTGGGGAACGTTTTTATGTATTTCTTAATGTGAGGGACTATCACCCTATAATTTCATGGCCCAAAATGGATTCACTCATCTTTTGTTAGTTCCCGTAAATAAAGTTCGTTTGTTTTATTCATGACAGAACATCCGTGGAATGATGACCAAATCTGTTAGTAAGAAAAATTTCCCTGAATTTTTTCTCAAATCTAAACAAGTCAGGGAGGGACCCGCATAACCTCTGCTTCAGTGATTCGAAAATCTCTTCCATTAAAATTCATTTTCTCCTTCTTCCAACATATCCTTTCTTCCTCTATTAAACCAAATCAATTACATCCAATCATTTTGCTCATCCCCCACTTTTATCTACCTCGCCGTCTACATTGCAATTCTCACTGTTATTTATCTACTGTCATAGATAGGACTTCTCAGTTCTCAGGTTGATGGAGGAATTTCCCAATTCTTTGGCACGGGCCCAACATCATAGATAATTTCTCTGTGGCAAGACCACACGAGTTTTATAGCCTCAGGTGTTCCAATTCCTGCACCCCTAGGGTCCCCAGCAGGTCCAAACCTGCAATGGCAATTATTGTTTTCGACAAGTTAAAGCATCAAAGATCTTAAGTACAAGTAGAACATACTAAACAAAAAAGAGCAGACCATCATTTTGGTCCCTGGAAGTATGAGGTGCTGTCAGATTAGTCCTTAAAATAAGATAAATTCTATAAAAAAAAAGTCCCTGAAATTATAAACTGTCAGTCATTTTAGTCCAGACATTATTCTCTTTTCAAATTAGTCTCAAAAGTTGAATACTTAAAATCAAATTAGCCCTTAAAGATTAATTATAAATATCAACTTAGTCCTCAAAAATGTAAATTTGTAAGGACCAATTTGATTGTAAATATTTAACTTGCGGAACTAATTTGAAAAGAGGATAATGTCAGGACTAAAATGACTGACAAGACTACTTTAAAATTTCTCTTAATTGAAGGACTTGCCTGATAGCGCTTCAGACTTTCAAGGACCAAAATGGTGATTTACTCCTTAAAAACATCCACTTACCAGTGATTCTGTGGAGCTCCGGTTGTCCTTGCTCTTAGACCAGCATAAGTAGTACCATTTACAGTTTTTCCAATGACTTCCTGCATATTTATGTTTAACCATGAATAATCATATCAGATCACAAACCGGCCAGGCAACGACCAGGTAAGCACAATTATGATCAATATTTCTGAAGATAACCCACCCATTTATGTGCTTATTAACAAACAAGTAACATGTTAGAATGCAGAGAAATTTCAGGTATCCTAATTTTGGAGGGTTTAGTGACCACAAAAAATAGCTAGTAATTGACCTTATATGCAGAATAAACTTTTACATATGCATTGTTAATCAACAATCCAATCCCCTAAATAGATATAATTTTATTCAACCGATGAAAACATAAAAGTAATGAATTAGTGATTTTAAGACCAAAGTGTGTGACAAGAAAGGCTGGTTGAAGCCGTACTGACATTGAGACTTGTTTTAAAATTGATAAGCTGAACCATGCACATGCACCCATGACCAGTATGCAAAAAAAGCTTGCCTGTAAAAAGAGAGGATCGTTTGATACTACAGCAGCTGTTAAATGCGCATGCATTCTTTCCAAAGCATCCAACACAAGAGGTAGTTGACTGCTTTTGTAATCAGTAATAATCTGAGAATATAAATTGAATTTATTTATCTCACAAAGAGCAGACTGATATTATATATCTAAAAATCTAAAAAAGTTAAAAAAAAAAATCAATAAACACATCTGAAAACTTTATTTTCATGTTCCAATCCTTCCTTTCCATACCTGAAAAGGTCCGAATATTTCTCTCGTCACAAGCTCATAATTCTTGCCCTTCACAATTTCCTCAAGAGGAACATAAATGGCCGTCGGTTTAATCGCACCATAAATTGATGGAATTGAATGGTTCTCTAAAGGCCGACCCCCAAAAAGCAGCTTTGAACCAGGTATCTCAAGCAATCTATTCATGTGTTCTAGCATGGAATCAGTTGTAAACTGCAAGATGAGGAAAGCATATCAAGAATTTTAAATGAACTGAAGTGTCTAATCATTACTAAAGGATAGCCTATAATTACTGTGTGGAAGATGCACCAGCTAATTAAATTTAAAGCACTAAATAAATATTATAACATCCTGGTTGGTTGCAGGAAGAAATGGCTTATCAAAGAACAGCTCCATTTTTGGATGTGTAATGGTTCACAGTCCACCAACAATGTCAAACAAATAATGCACAACCTATATCAGCTAAGGCATAAACTTCAGAATTTGACTCATCATCCTAAATGCTATATCATTAATCAAATAATATAAATAAATAAACATAAATCAGCATCCAAACTTCTGCAGGTTTGTTTATCAATTTAAACAGACTGATCTAAATGATAGGACCAATCAACTGTGGTAGCTGGCAACATTTGGTATTTAACCTGAAAGCAGTGACTTGTCCCCCTTCTACCCTCCACACCCAACTCCCTTCTTTAACCATTACACAAAAGCATGGATACCATCTCCATATTGTACTGTAAAAGGAATGAGCATTAGAAATATCGTGTATAACTTATCAGTTATCACAATTAACACTAGATTTATTCCATACATATGTTTAAAGTTAAAAAGGACTACAAAGTAGTTTCACTTAAGATCACCATATAGAAGAATGCCATAAAATGTAAGTTTTAGATGTTAATCCTAGGTCAAAACACTAAGAGAATAAGAAAAAACATGTTTACTTACAGTGAGGACTGGGCCAATTGTCAAGTCCTCTAGCTTTCTTCTCTCAGCAAGATCTTTCAACTTAGATATCAAGGAAGTATTAGACCAGTTCTGAACAAGGAAAATAAAAACTCCCCGTAATTAGTAATATTATACACCTCCATGAATGTAAGACACAAAACATAAAGTACATCAAAGTTACAACTTCAGTCTAGTTCTTGAGAACATTTAACCATGGACAAAGTCCTCAAAATAATAACCAAAGTGACTGACCTCATGTATAAATAACAATGATTGTGCTGAGCACTTCTGACCACTGCATGCATAAGCATCCTGGTCACAGACCCATGCAATGTAATCTTCCTGCAATCAAACGAGAGAAACTATTATAGAACTGAAAGTTGAGTCAGTACATTCTGGGGTCCACAAAAAAATTATAAGAAACCTGTTGGACATCAGGGCCCAGTATTTTCCAGTCAAATCCAGCATCTTCCAGTTTAACTTTGCCCTTCAAATCTACAGCCAACTTCTCTGCCACTCTTGAACTCCCAGTAAAAAGGGTCATTCGTGGATTTGCCTGTAAATATAATACCAATTCAAGATTCAATATCATTACAAAAGAACATGTAGCCCCAAAGACACATATATATCACAATATAAAGGAGCCCAAAAGATACTAAGAACCAACTAAAGACGCCTATGAGTTAAACAAAGTGGATCATCACGAAAGAAAACCATTAAGTAAATTGGTAATCTTTCAAGAACAATATCATGCTCTGCAGAATCTGCATAAGAATGTAAAAACAGGTACCAAATAACCAACCTCCTGCAAAAGCTTGTTCATTGTCTTCCCATCAGAATTTATGAAGTCAACATCTTCAACAGGTAAACCACAGGTATGAAGCAGGCGCAACATTTGCTCCATGACAATGCTCACCTACATCAATTTCAAGTGATAATTCAGAAATACACTGCAGAAAGCTTTGAATATAAGAAGAAAGTAAAACTAACATTTCTAAAATCCAACACAAGAAAATCAAGTAAAAGGAAACAATGGTTTCTACCACTTAAAAGGAAATACCAATTACCAGCCGCATCAGAGCATATCTCATGGCAGAACAATGTAGAATCCTCTCCCCAGTGGGCAGAAAAAGAAAAACCATTGCATCACGGTAATTTTCACCCCAGCCAATTGCAATCAGTATTTTATGCAGTCTAGAAGCTAACCTTCATGCATGGATTTTTGTTCTTACATATAATGTCAAAAAAAATTGTCAAAATCAAAGCCAAAAGTACTCACCTTGCTATCAACTTTAAGGACTGGCTTGTTGCCCATATAAAGTGCACCCATCAATTGAAGGACTGGAATCTCTAAGGGAAAATTAAAAGGAGTAATAATCGCCACCTGCAGAACATACGTTCAGTTTTGAGATTACACTAGGATAGGAAGGTGAATGTTTATGGTGTGCCAGAAAAGAATCCAAAAATTCACTTACTAAACCAGACACTCATGGAAAAACTGCATGACATTTCCAAATGGTACAACTAATCTAAACAAAATTCAAATCAGAAAACATATTTTTTCCCCATTTCTTGAGTAGAAGTCACATCAATAGGACTTTAAAAACGAAACTTTTTTTGGTACAGGACATAAAACTTTTATTCAATTAAAGAAAGTATTTTCCTTATCAAGACTGGATTTTGTAAGCAAGAATACCTAAGTAAAGTCTAGGGTTTTTTGCCTTCCCACCACATGTAACTAATTGATACCACATAGAATGATTCTTTTTCTTAATAACCACAAAGGAAATTAGCCACTCCAAGCATGGTCATTAATGTATATCAGCTTGATATACAGATGCAACTGAATTGGTATAGTAAACAGTTATACCATATCCCACCTTGATATGAATCAAAATCAGAGCGACAACGTTATGTATTGCTCGGTTTTCTTTTAGGAAAGTTGGCTTTCATTTTTCATTCCCACCATAGTACACTTAAACCTACTACTTCGTACATCCATAAATTAACTTCCTTGACCCCAAGGTAATTGGTAATTCTGGCACAATCAACAAAGTCACCAGTGGGGAAAGATAGATATAGTGTCTTTTTTGGCCTTCAGAAAAGTTGTTATACTGATTTTGAAAAAAACAAAATCCTTACCGGACCATATGGCCAACGAAAACCATGACTTTGCTGTCCAAGATGATTTCCAGGTACTGCAAAAGACCTTGCCAGGAAACGAACCTGTTGGGGTGTTGTTAAAATGAAGCAAGGACAACGGAGAAATCAGAAAAGCAAAGATATGAACTTTGTTAATGAACTAACTAGGGAAATCATATAAGATAATGAGAAAATACAGAAAGAAATTGGTCAAAATCAACCACTGAAGGGGGGCTACCAGATAACTAAATATCAATTTAGGTTATCGCATCATTCCATATCAGATAATGACATATTCCTACTTGGGATTTCACTCATTTAGCACCAACATGTCTGATTTTGATGTACCTGATCTCCGCAGAAATTCTCTAGAAATTTCTGAGTTACATACACTTCCGCAAAAGCCTGCTGGTAACTCTTTGGAGAAACTCTTTGTATTAACCTTGTAAAGAA
Organism: Sophora flavescens; assembly: GCA_030762895.1. NCBI lineage: Eukaryota > Viridiplantae > Streptophyta > Magnoliopsida > Fabales > Fabaceae > Sophora > Sophora flavescens. The sequence goes on from CM061068.1 coordinate 123,592,300, forward strand.
ATCTGAAACCTGAGGGCCATGCAGTATAAATTATTTAAAGTTTCCAAATAAAGAAAAAAATGCAAGATCTTGAATGCAACAAGTGACGATTTATAACTCACAGAAAGTTGGGAAAACAGAGGAAATGAAAAAGAAAACCTTTCTTTGGTTTGAAATACCTTAGGAAGCGATAGCATGTGAGCTGCCTTTGCAGATATCTCCCCAAACATAAGATATCTGCGAAATTTTATAACAGAACTTTATTTAGACTTTATACATAAGGCCAAAATAAGAGTGTAAGAATTGATATCATACCCTGAAGCATAAAATACTTATAACCAAAATGTCCAAGTCATTTCCATTCTTTAAGTGAAAACGACATGTCTAATTGTCTATGACAGTAGAAAGTATATTTTTTTTTCCTCATTTTTATCTTAGGCAGCCTCAGAATACCAAGGTCCCGTGTATTTTAGTTACTCCTCTTAGAAGAAGTCTGAAACCAACTGGGTTGGATGTCCATTCTGTAATCCAACCCTTATTTAGTAAGGAAATATGGTAACACACCTGAAAAGGATTATCACTCACATTCACACCTTGCAAATCAACCATCTGAAGATTTCTTCGTGTTTTCGTTTCAAAAGGAAAGAAAATAAATTGCTGTATCATTTTTTTTTTCTCAAAAAAATTGTTGTCATTGACCAAAAAGAGGCCAAAAGCTCTGGGAATAGTCTAGATAATCCACCTGTGTGTTCATGCTCAATCAAAGAACTCATGTAGGAAACAGTCCCACATAATAGACAACATAAGGTATAGAGGTTTACATGGGTAATGGGTGAGGATCCCATCGACTTTTTTTTTTTACTTATATGGCAATCATCAATCCAAGAAAAAATAAATCTTTATATTTTTCTGTAAAGAAAGTGGATATAAATGAGGACAATCAACACTTACCTCTCTGGTGCCTTGAAAGGATTGTGTACACCATGTTTGGGACAGCTGGACAAGCTTTCCACAAAAGGCTGATAAGACAAACAAATGGAAATTCTTTGTCAAGAGCTCTTTGTCAACCCAACTGCTAAATTCCAACTAACTTATCTATAGTTTTCAATTTAAAACTTTCATTTTTTCTTTTATTTTTCACAAAATAATGAGAATCCTATCACACTGAGGTCAAGCTTCAAACTTGAGCCTCCTGTTCAAACAAAAGATGTAAAGACTGATTAGGCAATTACTTGGTCACATAAAATTTCATAGTTTGAGGTGAGCAAGTAGTAAAACTGTAAAACAATACAGTCTGGAATATATCAGTGTTCTCTTACTATGCAGAAGTTCTATGTGAGCAACAAAAGGAATATATTTCAAAATAAAACGTCAAGTTAATAAGACAAATATTTCATCACAGGGATGCACCTGAATGCCTGTTTCATCAATTTCGGCAACCTTAATAAATGAGTCTCCATTTAAAGGGTCCACAATTGTATTCTGGTTTGAAGATCCTACCCATTTACCTTGCACTGAAAGTGAAGACAATACATTCAGAGTGATGGTCATGGAAGCATGGATCAATAAGTTTGATTAAAACTGCTGAACTTATTGACAAATATGCTGCGCAGGGCCTACCCAAGTTCAAAACTTCAGCAGGTCTAGAACCTGATATCTCTTCAGCTTCAACTGTGGCAAAGGGTAATGAATGAACACACCTGCAAGATATTGGAAAAAGGAATTAGTGCTCAAAAGGCATAATAGGAATTGTATTATAAATTATATTAATGGAATAAAGGAAAAAATATTTAAGAAAGATACTGTTAGATGTGGGCTTTAATGAGCCTTTGTTAGTAATAGAGCAGTTAGTAGCTGTTAAATATAGCAGTTATAGCAGTTAATTAGAGTTAGTTATTTAGTTTGCCTATAAATAAGAGGAGAGATTGAGAGAGGGTATCTTGTGAATTGAATAGGAATTGGGGCCTTAGGGGAGGGCATTTGGGGAGGTGCAGACCCTCTAAGTTCTGCTATATTGTTCTATAATAAAGGGATTATCCCTATTTTCTTAGTAATATCTTGTAATCAAATATCTGTTTCTATCAGATACTAGAAATATAGCAAGAAAAAAGGCCTAAAAACTAATTAGTATGAAATACATTTATAAATATTTAAGATTTAAACAGGTATTATCAAGACTGCATAATAAAGTGTCACCAATTAAAGCTAATTCTTCTATCTTAAAAAAAATTCAATAGAGGGATTTGCGAAATGGATCCCTATGAGCTGTTTAACTAGAAACTATTCTCAGAAAAAACAAAAAAATAAAAAAATAAAAAACTATGAACCCACACAATGCACCAAACCCCAGTTGCCCTTGTCTTGAGTTCTGAAAATGGACTGAGCCAGTCAGTCAATGTGAATGTGATAGGACCAAAATGGCGAGTCCAATTGAACCCCCCAAAAAAACCAGTAAATTGTTGCCAAGAAAACATTTACTATGATTATGATAATGATACTAATAAAGCAGCGAATATATATTTTGCTCTAGTGTTGCACCCTCGCCAAATTTTGACAGTAATCATCAGCTAAATTGCTTATTCCTTAACCCAAATAAATTTCCTTTGTTTTTTTTTCGATTCAAAAATAAAAAATGTCTTGTAACAAACAGTTTGAAGATACAAGCTCTAAATTCTTAGGAATTTGGAGTATTTGTAAATGGATCATCAACCTAATCATATATATAGATAAATACATATTATTGTGTTGTACGGTGAAATACAATTACAAAGGTGGTTGGAGGAATCAAAGTACCGACAAGCACGCATCCAACAGTTTCACGGGTAACCGGAGGTTTTATCAACTTAATTGAACAAGTTGGTATAAAATTGATTAATAATTAGAACTTAACAGTTACTATTCAACTGCACATCTCAATCAGCATAGCGAAGCTAAACGATTTTTAAGAAATTGAATAAATTCTTATCTTTAGTAATTTCATATCAGAAAATATGTATACAAAAAGTCGAGAATTACCGGGCTAGGTTGAAAGATGCAAAAGCATTGTAGATGCGTGGAGTGGAAGCTCTCAATCCTCTGTTCACAACAAACTTGAACATGATGGCTGTTTTGATTGGATTAGGGTTCTACCAACACTTACTCAGTTTCTCTTTCAGTCAAGAGTTGAGTTCACTGCAAATGCAAAATGAGTGAGTCCATCTTTTTCTTTTAAACAAAACTAAACAGGATAGCTTGTGGACGTCCCTTTCAAATCGTGTTGAAAGTTTCTGATCTTATGCATACATCTCACAATGACGTGGATCACCACTTGACTTTATAGCTTACCAAGTTTGATCAAGATGATAGCATGCGGACATAACTAAAGTGTTTCATGCATTGTCCTTCATGATCTAGTAATTTGAAGAAAACAATAGTGTCAGGAAATTGTTATTAGATCTTTTTTTTTTCTGTAGGACGGATCCAACCATTTTTTAGACATGTCTCCCCTCCTTTCACTTCAAATATTTTATAAAATTATTTATTATTTATATATATATAATAGTTTTTATAAAAAACATAGTTTTTAAAATATTTTATACATACATATATTTTATATATTTGGCTTAATTTTTTTAATCTATTCCTATTATCTTGTGTAATATTAAATGACATTTGATTTTTTTATTTATAGTGTTTTATGTTTGATAGAGAAAATATTAATTTTCTAAAACATTTGTCATGTGCCTAGAGACTTCTTATAATGATACATTTTTTTCAATATGTGTGAATCTCATGATCAAATCTAGAATCACATGTTAGACAACTAAAATCTCTTCCACTAGAGCAAAACAAGATTTTATATGATTAGCATGCAATCCACTTAAAAAATTAAAATCATTTCATTTAAGATTTTTCAAACTTTTTACATAAACTTTGGTGAATTTATCAATTCAAATAATGTAATTCATATAACTATTATTATGTTTAAAATATTTTTTAAAAACAAAACGGAGCTGAGTTTATTAACATGTATGATTTGGCCTAAGGGGAGCCACAGGCCCATGACCATGAGCTGAGTTAGCATTTGTTATTGGGCATTCCTATGTAGACTTTCAGCAGCTAGAAATATCAACACAAAAAAATTACTATAGCTTATATCACACAGCAACCGACATTTCAAAAGCATGTCAGAAACATAAATGCAGTAACATAGTATCATGGAAGTTATGGTGAAGCATTGCAACATGTGTATGAATTATCCTTGGCATTTTAAAAGATTGAATGAAAAATGAGCGGAAAAAAGGATAAAAACAAGGTAACTAAAGTGTAAGTGAACTCACAACCCAAACCAAGTCCACAGCAAGGAAGCCAATGTTCTCTTAGAAGCCTTCAGCAACAGAATAAACTTGCACAACATAAAAAACGTTGTCAATACAGAAGATTCAAAATATACAGTTTTTTGTGTACATCCAATACAAGATTTTCAAAATCAAGCAAGAAATAGTGGTTGAAACTTGTATAGAAGGTAATGACTTCAGACATTTACTTCCGGTTAATACAAGTGATGTCAATAATCCACTTCTATTAGTTAGTACCTCCATCTGAATGAGATGCAATGCAAGGGAAACCATAAAATTTTGTATCAGCAAATAGAAATAGAACATTGCAGCAACTTTAGTGTGCTGAAATTTAAAAAAATCAAATCATCATATAGGAGGCAATGTATTTTTTCAATCCATGTTACTATTAACAAATCATGTCTTTTGTATTTCTTTGACCAAGAGCTAATTCCATTTGAGCTAAAGGTAGTGAATCAAAGATTTGGGTCATGAAAGAGTCCATTAAGCCCAAATTGAAGGCCTGGACCAAACAACACCGTTTCTTCAATTTGGCTAGTTGACATATTTATTTAACTAAACTAAACAAATTATCGAACATGATCTTAGGACAACTTGATCATAATCACACCCTTTGAGTTATAGGTCAAAATGCAATTCCACTATTCTTTCACCGCCCCCTGATTTGTTCCCACCAGATTATATCACAAGACATTGTTGCAACTCAACTCTTCATATTAACATTGTTTATTTGTATGGTTAGATTATGGGGCAATTCCACCGTGCAAGGAATAGAACTTTGAGAAGTTTTCCTTTACTGAGGGCACTTAGAACTTTACAGCAATGGTTAAAGCATGACAGAAATATAATCTCAGATGCAAAAAGAGGATAAATTAAGCAAAGGGAAACACTAAACTTCAAAAAAGTTAGAATCAGATTTGGCAGAAAGCACGCAAAAAGGATATACACACCTCCTGAACAACACGACGCCGCGATACTGAGCGAGCAGATGAAGGTTACCAGGAACACGGCGGCGGTGGTAGGAGAGCGGGACGGAGTCACGGAGTGACGGCGGCAGGAGGATTATGAGATGGAGGAGGAGTGCATCAAGGAAATTCTGCCCTAGGACTTCCCTGGATCAGCTGCGTGAGGGGATGAGACTTGAGAGAGTGAAGTAGTGGGATCTGATTATGGGCCTGAGGCTTATCTTAGTAATGTTTATTAAGAAATTTAAGTGACCCATTTTTGGATCACTAATGTTAATTAAGTAATTGGTTTCTAATTCTTAATTTTTTTTTATTTTAATATGAATTATGGATTTAATAATTTAATGACTGATATTTTGGCCTCAAATTTTAATTTAAGAGTGATCTTTGTTTTGGTTTCAAATTTCCAACCGTTTATTTTTATTTTAACGAAAATTAAATTAGCAATTTCATGACTAATATATAGATCTCTAATTTTAATCAAATAATCAATCTTTATTTTGATCACTAATTCTTAACTTTTTACTGATTATTTTAATATGAATTGAATTTTTAACAAGTTATTAACTGATATTTCTATCTTTAATTTTATTCAAGCAATTGATCTCAATTTTGGTCATTAATTAACAACTTCTTACTTTTATGTTAATGCGAATTGATTATATAATAATTTAATGACTAATATTTCGATCTCTAATTTTATTCAAACAGGTCTATTTTGCCAACAGTCCTGTGGAGAATGCATGGCAGATGAGGCAGTAGCTCTAGGCCTCAATTTTTTTTACTTATTGTTACTATCCTGTTTTTCTTTTTAGCATGATTATCGTGTTATTACTATTATTAATGGGAGAAAAAAACAACTCATAATTACTATAATAAATACCAAGGCTGGCATGATTAAAAAAAAATTACCAAAGCGGGCAAGGCTCTGCACCTTACAAACTTACAATTACTATAAAAAGTAAGTACGAAGACTTTTTTAAGATTTAGTGAATATTGATGGTCATGATTTATTTTCAGAATTAAAAGTATTGATGCAGATGATTTTTTTTAGACAAAGGTACTTATATCATTAATGGATAACCCGAGTCTAGATTACAAGCAGGAAAAACATGAAAGATAAAATTCGTAGGATAATTTATTTAGAGTTCCTAGCTAAGGGATGTGTCTTACCATTCACACTCCTCTTGACAAATTGCATTCTACTATAAGCATTCACACCTCCTCACTTTTTAGAGTGAGGATGCAAATTTGGTTTCTAAAAAACTTGGGAGACCTACTTTTAATTCTTAAAAAAATAAATTAATCATTTAGTTCTTTAAATTTTCAAACATGAAACATATTCACTCTACTTAAGGATTCACCATTTTAGAGTAATCCATTTATTTCCCACGTGTCCTAATATTAACAATCTTTTTGGCCTAGTCAGTGTTCCTCCTTTTGACCTATTTAACAATCATTTTCTCCGTAAAAGTTTAATGAAAAGTAAAAAAAAATATGCACAATTTGCAGGGATTTGAATTTTAAAATTGTGTATGTTTTTCACATTTTATTTGTTTTCCATAGAGGAAATTCGTCATAAGCCACACATGACCACTAACGAATCAAGTAGGATGGTTAATGAGACACATAAAAAAGTAAATAGACATCGAAATTAAATCTAGGAACTTATGTCCACGTTTAAAAATTTGAGGAAGGAAGTGAATGATTTACTTTTTTTTAGAGATTAAAAATATATCCCCAAAATTTTTTAGGAATCTATTTGGACTTTCCCTCTTTTCAGAGTATATTTAATAGTTAATGGGAATAAGAATGGGAAGAGCACGACTGTGCCACGTGGGTGTGTGCAGTGAGTAGCTGTCATCCAGGATTCGAGCCATAAGGCTTCCCCAAACATGGAAGGCAGCGAGGAGCAGAAGTTACCTTCCTCACAGACTGAGACCGAGACTCAACTCGACGAGAAGAGCCTTGTAACCACCACCAATGCAAATGCATCTGCGTCCCATGACCCTTCTCCTCCGAATGACTCTGACACCTTTTACATCAAACTCACCCGCTTGTTGGACTCCTCCGGACTCACTCTAATGTCAGTTTCATCACTTTCTCTTCTCTCTTTGTATACGAATACTAATCACTGTTCACGGGACGTGGCTTGGTCAAGCATTATTCCAAGAATCGAACCCGGAGCAAACGGAGTCTTCTTCTTTTTATTTAACTTCCCATTTTCCCTAATTTCGGCATTGTTATTTTTATTGCTCTGAAATTGCATGCAAAGGAAAAAGAGTCTTTTTGTGTTTGGTGAAAAGTGAGGAATCATCGTCTTCACTCATATATATACCTAGTGAACTTTTATTCATTCTTATAATGGCTCTTATCTGTTCCTCTTTATACGTTTGGTATATGGAAAAGTATAAGCGGTTCAAATTTCAACTGAATGCTTGCCCTGCATGTGGTGGGAGAATAAAGGGCGTTAACATCAACATTGCTTTCTTAAACTTCTTCTAACATTTCATGACTGTTCATATGAACAAAAGGGATATTAAAAGAACTGGAGGTCTAGGTTCAAATGCTGACAAAAGATAAAAAAACTGACACAACATTTATCTTAGTAACATTCTAACCATAGCGTATATTAAAAAAAAAATTTACTTTGTCATTCATTTTATTTTATTTTCTAAATAAGATGTCTGTTTTACTCTATCACTAAAAAAAAGTCTATTGTTTTTCTTCTACAATGGAAAGTAATAATGCTCTATTCCAATTCTACCTGGCAGTTTCAATGTCCGAGAGACATTGCTGGACTTGTACCTGTTTTACTTGGAGGTTACTAGAAGAGGAGGATATCATCAGGTAGTACTAATTGTATTTTATGTTATTTGTCTAAAATTTATGTGTGTATATGGTTATAAACTTTGGAGCTTAATTATATGTGTATATCAAGTTTATTCAAATTTAATATCATGCTATGGATTAAATGTTTCCAGGTTGGTAGAGAAAAGAAATGGGGTGAAGTTGTCTCTGCCCTTAAATTGGAAGGAAGTAATGTGAAGTTATCTGCTCAAATTGAAAAGCTATATGCACATCTTCTTTACCAATTCGAGCAATTGTATTTCTACAGGGCTCCTTCAAAGCACACAGAAGGTTAATCCAAGAGACCAATTTGTGGTTATTTTGAGTACATATTTGATTCCACCTAGTGTTTGATGTATGGGGATGTTTCTTCATATATGATTTACATTTACTACTTAGACAAACAGAAGAAAATTTTATTTCAGCTGCTTCATTTATGATGATTTTGGTTTTAGGCTGAATGTATGTATGTCTTTTTTTTTTAAAGGTCCACTCAAGAGGAAGTGGAATTCAACAGCTTGTTTATCTGAATTGATGGATACTAAAGATGGTCAGATGGTGACAGAGATATGCAAGGACCACTGTTGCCTAATTACAAGTTTGCTACTTTGTGGTGGAGACCCAGATGGCCCAGAATTCCTAAGCATGGCTATTGATGCATGGAATGAGATGTCTGAAACTGAGAAACAGGTATATTGAATTAGTTGACACAAGATCTTATTCTTGAATGAGTTATCTTTATTGTTTGTTTTTTACTTTCCATGCAGCCATATGTGGAGGCAAGCAAGAAGAAAAAGGAAAAGTTTAAGGAAGCTATGGTCATTGATAGGAAACAGAAATATCCCATGGAAGAGAAGAGGCCTAGTCTGTGTGGTGGTGACAACCATGTAACTTTGCAACCCGAGGCAGATAACTCCTTTGACAATAAAGCAGCAGTTGGATTAGATCTTAAAATGGCCCAAAAAGCACCCAAGGATCCCATCATATGGAGGGTGTATTCTAGAAGAAAGAAAGTGGGTCTCCAGTGACATGGCATTTGGTAACTCTAGTCCTCTAGTTAGTTATAGGTGGCTCTTTTTTGGTTTTGGGGGTTGTGACCATGCATAATGCATCCAGTATGTAGTGCTCTTTTTTGTTGAGCTAGTTGTGCAGTTCTGTTACACGTTAGTCAAACCAAGCTGCTATATATGTGTGGTTTTGAAACAGCAGCAACAGGGGTTGTAAGAGCCTCTTTCACTATTGTATAAGTGTGTATATAATATATATTAGAGGATTCTATTGTAAAGCAGTCAGTTGTTGGCAATGTTCCTGTTGATAACAACCTTTCTAATGGGACACACAAAGGGAGTTAAAATGGGGATGAAATTTATGAATCTTAATGATTCTCATACATGAAAATTAGAGCGACCAAACTTGCACACAGATACTTACATATGCGATTCGAAGTTACTTATCACATATCCTCAAGAGAGCTAATAGATAACTCTGGTATTATTATTATTATTATTATTATTATTATTATTTACTAAAAAAGATATTCATTCATTCAAATTGGTAAAATACATCGAAAACAACAAAAATTCAACATCATTAGAAACCGAAACCGTCGAAAAGGATGAATCTGCGAACAAACTCACAACACTCAGCTTAATAGCATAACATGGCAAAATGCCTACAAATGTGACAAAATCAAAGTGACCGGAATACCCATGCCTCCAGATCTGTAACATGACGCCCAAGTCTTGATTGAATCTGCAATGGATCGAAGCTGACGGGAAACCAAACGACGTCGCAACAAGACAACGAATAAAATACCGTCGCACGCAGACGACGAAAACACAGAAAAAAAATGAAAGAAAAACCAGAACTATGTGAAAAAACCACTTATTTAGATAAAAGGAGAAAAAGAGACGATATAGAGGGATGATTTCAGGCCAAAGAATGACCCAAAACTATCCCCTTCCGGTGGATGAGGAAGAAGGAAAAGAGAAGTAGAGGGAAGATTGAGAGAGAGAGACAACTCTATAACTCTGGTACTATTGTAACTCTTCTTTAGTAGTTCGGAATGATTTTCATAATTTATAATTATGCAAGTATCTTTTCCCAAAAAGTTATTCTTTCTCATTTTATAAATAATCTTTTAAAATTATTATTTTAAAAATCATATATTCAAGTGATGGGTTTTTATCATACTTTCTTGATAGTTCCTAGATACTTCCAACATTATTGAATTGATGATTGAATTTGTTTTATAAATTTTTCACTGTTGAAGAGTTGCATGTATAAATAAAAAGGGTGCATGGTAATCCTAGGCAACGTGGGAGCAGGATGTTTTGTATTGTTCTCTCTTCTGTTTAAAGAATATACCAAACACAATTAAATTCATATATGTTGTATTCTATCCTGTTCTGTCCTGTCTACCAAAGATGTTAATAATCTCTAATAAGGACTCAACGAGGAATTCACTGTCAGATGGGTTTTACAAGTGGAGAGTATGGACAAGTTTAGGCTCCCAGAGTCTGAACTCAACGTTATAAACCTTTTTGTTGCCTGATTTTACATGTAGCCTTTTGCCAGAAACTGAGTTGTGGTTCAGTTGTTGGTGGTGCATAATCTGTGTTGATAGGCTCCAGAAAAGGATGGCCGGTGAATAATGTTTGGAATCATAGGTGGGTGATCAAATAGAAAAATGGAGTCAGAATGATTGTACAAAGGTTCTGAATTAGCACGATCAGTAAAATTATTGGAAGGATAAGGGAAAATGGACTCATAAGGGTGATCCTGGATTGTAAGTCATCATATAATTAAAAGGTATCCTTTTGTCTCGGGTTTGAAACTAAGAAACATACATTTTCTAGACCTTGCATCCAGTTTCTGTCTATGTTGTGTTAATGTGGTAGCATAGCATGTGATAAACAACAAAACACTTTTAAATTAAGGAAAGTAGGAGGATAATTATATAACAATTCATATGGATATTTGTTCTGCAATTCATGAGTTGGTAGTCTATTAATAATATGAGTATGACCAAAATGACTTAGGCTAGTTGGATTGAAACAATACTGCTAGAGTAACACTCAATAAGTGTCTGTGTTTCCTTTCAACGGTGAAATTTTGTTGAGGGGTTTCAACACATGATGTTTGATGTAAGATGCGAATTTAATGAATAATAAGAAGGCATATGAAATTCAATGCCATTGTCACTTCTTATTAGTTTGACTTTTGCATAAAATTGGTTTGAAATGATGGTAATGAAATTCGTAATACATGATCTAGTGTCAAATTTACTTTTTCATTAGAAAATTCATGTGTGTATGCTATAATCATATACAATAGTTAAGAAGTATTGATATCCGCATAATGAAGGAATGCTAATAAGGCCCCATATGGAAAAGATCAAAATAATAAGAAGTGACAACGGCATCCGATACCATATTATAATTTGTAGTGAATAATACTCTTCTTCTATTGCTATGAGGATGATACAAGTGTTCCTATAGAGAAGAATGCATAGGAAATCCAACTGATACAAAGCCAGCTAACAGAATGTAACTACATACTACAGAGAAAAAAAAACTAATTATGTATTAAATCAATCCTTTGTTTATATTAATGTGATCTCGTTCTTTTTTATTGTCTGCCTTTCCATGTTCTGTTTTGCACATTCCATTTGTGCTCTCACTTTCTCAGCCAATCGATCTTCAAGAAAATCTCGTCAAAGATTTTGACCAGCTTTGCCTAATGGAAGGAGGAATATTGCAACATAAACCTTACCAAATTCTGAATCTGATAAGGAAGATATCCGTAGTGTTAGAAAATGGGGTATGGATCTGCAACAAAGAAGAATAAAATAATGGTAACGTGCAATCTCCAAGGCATGTGAGGATACTAAGCTTTAGGTCTTTAGGTTCGATTCGCCCCCACCAATCTCTCATCGTAGGTTGGATGCAACAGGTGTAACTGGCGAATCCCCTTCAAGATAGAATGGAGAACATTGGTTTGGTTTGCACATCCTAACCCAAGCGTATCGACAATGACAGTTTACAGAACAATAGTCTCCTTAACTCTCTTTGCGCATAAGAGAGAAAAGAAGGTGATTTGGAGTGAAGAATGGTTGAGAGATTCTGAGTTTTTCGTGTCAATTACTGCATGCAGATGGTTCTATTTATAGACCAACTCATGTCACTTGGTGAAAGAAAACAACTCTTCAAACGTTCCACAAACGGTCAAATTCGATACATAAGTAGGATTAACGTTCATTAACTGACACAAGACATCAGTTGGCCTAGTGGTCAACAGATGCGTCCCATTAACCTTTAGGTATTGTGTTCAATCCTCATTTCCTTTTATTAAAAAATTCAAAATTCAAAATCTGCATGCGCTAGGACTTGAACCTAGATTGCATAGTTTACAATGAAGGGATTCAACCACTCTACCAATCAACATTTGTATATCAACTATACACCATTATATTAATTTAACCGTTACCAAGCAACCTTTAAATAAGGATTTTGAAAATCTCTCACAATCCCCCTCCATTTTCAAAATGAATCCAAATCCCATTATTCCGGAAATCGCATGCTTTCAGACAAAGGCATCTTGGAGATTTGAACCTTTGCTTAGTAAGCCATGGGTTTCACTCATCCCCGAATAAAATGGTAGACAAGCTTTGAACCAAATATTCATTAGAACAAGTGTGCATGACTTACACATGAAATCTCGGTACCATTGAACGACGTGGTAGTGTGACACATTTGGTAAGACCTTGTGTCGTGTATCCTTTTCATGAGAGCTTACAGAGTCAAGCCCAACTTTAAGAAGCGGCCACACTTCACTCTCACATAGGTGGACTTTACCAGAAGCAACCCCATAAGTTGGGCACCTCATCACATATATGCTATAGGTCCATTAAGAGTAAAAGTTCACCCTTTTCTTTTATGTCCTTATGGTTTCCAAGTACTTTTAAACCTTGGGATGCATCTATTTGTCAAGTACTTGCAATCACTCTCATAGTGTACTTTGGCCCATTGAACTCAAGACTTGATGCTACTCAAGTGTGAGTCGGGTTTCCACCATTGGTGATCATGTAGATATGGGCCTGAGTCCCATCCCTAATGATGTTTTCAACACCATATCCCTTGTCAGTCCTTTCATCAAAGGATCTGCAAGATTCCTCTCTGTTTTCACAAAGACTATGGATATTACTCCATTTGTAATCAAATCTTTTACATAGTTATGTCTTAGCCCAATGTGCCTGGACTTTCCATTATAAACCTAGCTATATGTCTTTGATAGTGTTGATTGACTATCACAATGTATGGATATTGGTGCTATTGGCTTTGGCCAAATTGGTATCTCATACATCAAATTTCTAAGCCATTCAGCTTCTTTGCTTCCTGCTGCCGATGTTATGAATTCTGCAGCCATGGTGGAGTCAGCAATGCAAGTTTGTTTCTTGGATCCCCAAGAAATAGCACCCCCACCAAGTGTGAAGACCCAACCGCTTGTTGAAGCATGATCTTCTGTATAAGTCACCCAACTGGCATCCGTATAACCTTCTAATACTGAAGGATATCCATTATAGTTCAAACTATAATTCATTGTCCCCTTCAAGTATTTCAATACTCTTCGGACAACATGCCAATGGTCTTTGCTTGGATTACTTGTATACCTACTTAGTCTCCCTACAGCATATGCAATGTCTGGTCTAGTACATGTCATGACATACATTAAGCATCCAATTACTTTTGAGTATTCAAGTTGTGCTACTGGACAACCTTTATTTGGTACTAAATTAGTGTTATGATCAAAGGGAGTAACAACAGATTGACAATCAAATTCATTGAATTTCTTTAACACCTTTTCTATATAGTGAGATTGGGACAAACCTATGTTCTCACCATCTCTTATTATTCTAATCCCTAGTATCACATCGGCTTCCCCTAAGTCTTTCATATCAAAATTACTAGAGAGGAAACTCTTAGTTTTTTTCCACCTCATCTAGATCAGTACCAAATATTAACATATCATCAACATATAAACAAATCATAACACCTTTTCCATTATGGAATTTACTATAAATACACTTGTCATATTCATTTATTTTATATCCATTAGCTAGCATAACTTGATCAAACTTTTGATGCCATTGTTTAGGAGCTTGTATTAGTCCATACAATGCCTTATTCAATTTACACGCCTTCTTTTCTTGACCATTAACCACAAACCCTTCAGGTTGTGACATATACACCTCTTCATCTAACTCCCCATTAAGAAATGTTGTTTTCACATCCATTTGATGAATGACAAACTTATAGATGGATGCAAGTGCCAATAGCACTCTAATTGAGGCAATTCTTGCCACAGGTGCACATGTATCAAAATAGTAAATGCCCTCTTTTTGTGTAAATCCCTTAGCAACTAGTCTTGCCTTAAACTTATCTATGGTTCCATCTACCTTCATTTTCCTTTTGAAAATCCATTTACAACCTATAAGTTTGGAACCAGGTGGGAGGTCTACTAATTTCCACGTTTTATTCCCCATTATTGAGTCTATTTCCTCTTGTATAGCTTCCTTCCAGAAAGCGGCATCTAGAGACTTTATTGCCTCTTCGAATGTTTCTGGATCACTTTCTGTATTATAACATATTGGTCCATAACTGTCTTTGGACTCTCTTGTTCCTTCAACAAGGAACATGAAAAAGTCAGGTCCATACATTTTCTCTTTCCTAGCTCTCTGACTTCTTCTAAGTTCTGAACTCTCTAAAGTATCATTATTAAATACATTGGTTTCTAGATTATGTGCATTACTATGAACATCATTTTTGTGACTTGGAATTGAGTTAAACCTATCTTCTTGAAAGATAGCATCCCTGGACTCAATTACTGTATTTACTGTTAAGTCTCTAAAATGTTTGATATACATTTCCCTAAGTTTTTATGAGAACTAAACATTGCTTAATGATTTAATTAACCTTCATATTGATTGCTAACTTGTCTATCAAGTGTGCAGATTAAATAAGACAAACAGACGTCCAACAAAGTGAAACAAGCAGACATCCAACAAAGTAAAAAAGGGAGACGTCCAACAAAGTGTAAACAAACAGACGTCCAACATTGTAGTGATTGCAGCGCTCGTCCAGAACGCAAGAGATAGAAACTTGCGTCCACCAAAGTGTTGAAAGCCGGCGTCTACCTACGTGGCATTCGGAGCACGTCCATTAAAGTATCAGAACCACACATCCAATAAAGTATCAAAACCGCGCGTCCAATAAAGTATAATCGCGCTTCCACTAAGGTATCCGAATGTATCCGTCCAATGACGTGGCATATGGAGCTCATCCATTAAGGTCAGAATGTATCCGTCCAATGACGTGGCAACTGAGACTCTCGTCCACCAGAGTAACTGAGACTCCGTCCAGTAAAGTAACTGAGACTCTCGTCCACTAGAGTAACTGAGACTCTCGTCCACCAGAGTAACTGAGACTCTCGTCCACCAGAGTAACTGAGACTCTCGTCCACCAGAGTAACTGAGACTCTCGTCCACCAGAGTAACTGAAACTCTCGTCCACCAGAGTAACCGACACTCTCGTCCACCAGAGTAACTGAGACTCTCGTCCACTAAAGTAGCAGCGGCCCTCGTCCACAAAAGTAACAGAGGCCCTCGTCCACTACAGTGACAGAGGCTCTCGTCCACTAGAGTAACAGAAGTGCTCGTCCACTAAAGGTGACAGAAGTGCTCGTCCACTAGAGTAACAGAAGTGCTCGTCCACTAAAGGTGACAGAAGTGCTCGTCCACTAGAGTAACAGAAGTGCTCGTCCACTAAAGGTGACAAAAGCGCTCGCCCACTAGTCTTTGGACTTGCTGTGTCCTTAATATGGAGCTCCTCTACTAGCCCGAATGAAAACTCAAATAACTAGATAGACGTGATTATTTTCAAGATGGAAGCACTTATATTATGAACACGAATTCTTTATGGATTATCAGAATCTTATCATCATTCTCTTCAAAGTATCCAATACCAATTTTGTCAAAACTAGATCTTTGACTTCCAAGAAGTCTCATCAGGTTATTTTTGCCATTGACAAATCTAGCAAGATCATTAGCGAGCTCTTCCACTTCCTGTTGAAGTTTTACAACTTCTTCAGAGGGTGATGTTTCAGTAATGATCTCAACTCTAAGCATTTCTGCCTTGAGTCTTCTGTTTTCTAAGATTAGTTCATCAACCTCGAGATTTTTATGTTCATGCTCCTTAGTGAGCTTTACATACTTCCTCTTAAGTTCTTTGAACTTATCAAGAACACAGTTAGATTCACTGAGAAGTTCATGATAGGCATCTTGTAGATCTTCAAGTTCAGAATTTACCTTATAGTCTGAATCAGTATCTCCAAGAAGACATTTGAAATCATCTTCTGAATCTTTGTCCAGATCTTCCCAAGTGATCATCTTTTTGAGAGGTGGCATTCTATCACCAGCTGATCTATAAGCTGCTTTATTTGCTCTAACTTTGTTCCAGAATTTCCTCATTTTTCTAGTTGCCTCAGAAAATTCTTCATCATCTTCTTTATTTTGAGAATGTTGTTCATTTGCAACACTAGTTGATGGAAGTTTATCTCTGTTGTTGACAGATGTTTCTTCAGATGTTTCCTTAACAACAACATCCTCATCATACAGTTCCTCTAGTCTGATCCAGATATCTTGTGTAGTTTCACGGCTGCTAATTTTATCATATTCAGACGTGCTAAGAGAACATACAATAAGATATTTTGCTTTTGCATTAAGTTGCACCATTCTTTTGTGTTCTGATGTCCATCTGCTTCTTGGAACAACATTTCCATTTTCATCACTTGGATTGTAAGGACCTTGAGATATGATCTCCCATAGATCTAGATCAGTTGACTCTATGAACATCCTTATTTTACTTTTCCAGTACTTGTAGTCTTTTCCATTGAACATAGGTGATTTACTGAGATATGTACCCTGATTGTACATACTATTTCTTGAACCTGCTTCACTTGCCATCTTCAAAATCTTTTCCTCTACATTGTGAGGTGCTCAACCCAGAGGCTGAGCTCTGATACCAACTGAAATGGCACAAAACAACACTAGAAGGGGGGTTGAATAGTGTTTTCAAAAATAAGAGTTTAAAGGCTCAAAACAAATTCAGATCAAATAAGACACTTAATTACAGATGCCTTAGAGATACTGAGTTGCAACTATTTCACACACCCAAGTTAGTTAAACAGGAAGACAATTAAAATGAGTAAATAAGTAAGGATAGGGAAAGAGTATACTCAGATTTTATCCTGGTTCACCCTCAACATTGGGGCTACGTCCAGTCCTTGGCTTAACCAAGTTTTTCACTATAACTGATCAAGGTTACAGACAAGTATTATTTGCACACCTAGCCTCCTCAAGCTCAATCACAAGTATTATTTGCACACCTAGCCTCTTCAGGCTCAACAAGTATTCTTGTACAAGCCTCTTCAAGCTCAGAGGGGAATGGGAGTATTTTTCAAGCACAACTTCAAAGTTACAAAGCAATTCAACCAATGAACACTACAAAGAGTGAATATGAATTTGAAGCTTGGTGAGTTGCAGAGATTCTTCTTCAATAGAATATTTCAGAGAGTGAAGAAGATGTTTTAGAGAGATAAGAGCTTTCAGCTTTTTGTGAGAATTGATCTCATATGATATCAAATGAAATCTTCAGATTGATTTTTGCTATATCAATTTTTGTTTTTCTTTCTCTGTATAAGTGAGTGCATATGTCTCTTATTCTTCAGTCTTCAACTTCTTCTATTTATACTTGGTAATGAAAGATCCGTTGAGAAAAGTTGAAGTTCTTTAATATTGTTCTTCGTAAAATATCCGTTCTGACTTGACAATAAATGCCTTGAAGAACGTTGGAGATTCCCTGTTGCTTTTTGAGCAGAGCAGATAAGCTTTTCTGGTCTTAGGCAGCGATCTTTCCATATTTGTGCAATGCTTAGAAAAGCTCAGATAAAGTTACTTTTCCTTTGCTTACATAAGGAAAGTCTTTTCCTGCTGTTAATCTCCTTTTGTCTTTTCTTCCTTTTTCAATTCTCGATTAGAGACAAGAGAATATATTTAATTAAAATTATTCCAAGTTTAATCAAATCTTCATTTCAAAAACTATTCCAGAAATTCAAAATGAATATCCTTTCAACTTTGGAGCGCGTTTCTTCAACTTGCTTTCCTTGGTCAAGTATTCATAGACTTGGATTGAATGTACTTCATTTGAAGTTTGAGACGATTGATACTAGATGGGTCTTGATAACTTGGTCTGACATATTGTAGATACTGTCAGAACTTCAGACGCATGTTGAAATAATCCTTGATCAGGCTTTGGTCCGTAATCTTGATCTAAATCTTCTTTCAACTTCCTTCAGAAGATGTTGTGGATAGTCTTTGAGAGTTTACTGACATAGGAGTTGAATTGTTGTAACTCTCTTGACATAGTATAGCTTGTAAGCTTCCTTTCTTTCTTTGGAAAAATGATTGAAAGAGTCCTTTCTTGCTTCCAGTTGCATAAGCTTGATAAGTCACTTTTTGGTCTTCAATTGATGTTGAGGTAGAGGTTCTGAATGAGTTCTACGACCATTCAGCTTAAGTGCTGTAGTCACTGCTCGTTTTGACTATTGAGTCTAGGACATGAAATATAACTTCGAGTCATACTTCAGACGCATGATTCTGACAGTCTGAACTAAAGTATGTTGCTTCGGCATTTGCTTGTTGGGGATGATTCCTTTCCTTTAGCTTTTTGCCTTAGTAATGATGACAATCCTTGATGGTCTTCTTTGATACAACTACTTGTTGATCTTCTTCATCTTTGATGAGTCTGGCAGATATTGATACTTCAGTAAGTCATGTTGCAGACACATTGTTCTATAGATGTTTGAACGCTGCTATTTGATTCTTTCTTCATCTATTGTTGACTTGATCCGTTTAAGATAAAGATCTTGTTCTGCACATCTCAAGTAGACCATTAGCAATATTCAGATGGTTCAATGTAAAATTAAACACTTAATGTTTGGGTTCATCAAAACTCTGAAACTTAACAGGGGCAAAGTCAGATGCATACCAGAGTCAGACATATTGAAACTTAGCATATTTCCTAACATTAGGTACTGCTTTGTATTATTTATAGATATCATAAATATTTAAAAAGAGAAAGCAATATTTTGCCAGTAAAATCAGATGGCCATCACAAACAAAAGTAGGATTCACCAACTTAATAGCATCTAATGAAATTGTTGTAAGTGATATTGGAAAATTAACAAAATGTGTAAGGACTCCCTTCAATTTCTGAATTCTGTATAATCTGCACATCTGTCTCGTATTTTAAATTTAGTCAATATTGATGTCTCATTGATCTGTACTCACCACCATTTGAAGCCACCCCAAAATCAGCTATAGTATAAACGTGTGATTCAGCTAGTTTTGGCTTCAACCTATATATTAGCGTCCTCCATACCGAAGCTTGTATTTTTTTATTCCCACAAAAGACAAATTAGTAAATATCAAATAAAAATAGAAAAGTAAAAAAAAACATGTAAATGTAATTAGTCAACCTTCTCATCCATCAATATCATCTCCATAGTATATGGTTTTTTCGTATCATCTCGAAACACGGTACATACCATAGCCGCATAACCTTAACTTTGATCTTCCAATCCTCCTTTTCAGGCGTTATGTCATCAAGAAAAGTATATTGAGAGGTCATTTTAAGTCAATAGGGAATTGAAGGGAATACTTAAGTAGTGAAGATATATATAGATTAGGATAGAGATTGAAGCAAAACAATAAGATTTACTATACCGGAAATTAAAATTGAAGTAAAGTAAAGATAAGATTTACGTAACTAACATAAAATGCATTTAAAATTAGTCATTCAAATAAGATTAAATACATTTCTGAATTTATGAGTTATTTAAAAAGTGAGATTGATACATTTATTTAAATTTTAAATTTAATTCATGTAATTTAATTTAATTTCAACTTTGATAAGATTTACGTAAATACATTTTGTATGACCTTAAAATTTGAAATTGAAATAAATTAAATAAATCGATAAAATTATTTACATTTAAACTTTAAATTTCAGTTTCAGTTTCAATTTCGGTAATTTTCTTTCAATTTTTATTTTTAGTGTGTTATTTTTTATTAACTTTTATAAATACAATAATAAATAATAAATTTGTAGTGTTGACACTTAACATATGACACATAGCAACATTTCATGCATAGGAAAGATGACACATGACAAAATTACATTATATAGGGGATAGAAATGTATTATTTATAGATTTGTATTTTTTTGTTTGAAAATTTCTTCAGTTTTGAAAATTTGAAATATTTTGACACTTGTCAAATTGCCCTTGTCATGAGAATGTATGAGAACGTAAATGAAACATCAAGAAATAAATAGTAAAAATGCATAAGAATGTGCTCTAGAAATATATTATCTTAGTTAGTAATTTGAAATTTGAAATTAAATAATAATTAAATTAAAGATGATGGATATACAAATAGAAATTTTTTTATTTATGATATATATATCTTATCATTAATGCTGTGATTCTTTCATATTTTATGAGTCCATCGATATCTTTAACATTTATATATTGATTTAATTTCAAATTTCAAAATTTATTGATTATTTTTTAATTAAAAAATTCAAAACATGAAATCATAGAATCACACTTTGTTGACATTTTAATGATAATCAAATTCGGTCTTCAAACTTAATAGCAAGAAATAGATGCTAAAATCTCCATTCCGTTAACACATGCACATTTTGAGATATCCCAATATTCCAAATCTGAACGCTCTCTATTGTATTTTTTGAGCTAACACATTTCTAAATAGGGGTCACTTTTGAGTCAAAAAGTCATCCGACCAATAATAAAAACAACATACGGTTTGGATTGGATTGTTTCATTCAGAAAATCCGATCCAATCCAATCAAATGCGTTTTTGATTGGATTGGATAATTCGGTTTTTTATCATAATTTATTTTTTTCTTATGTCAAGTGTCATTTCTACTGATTTAATAATTGACAAAAGATAATATTTATTTAAGGGAGCTAGTTTAGAGTGCCCAAACACTTATTTTAATCTCCCTCTCTATACTAGAACAGTAGAACATTTATGAAAGACAACAACTATTTGTTCTTATTAACCATTATTTGATTTGATGACGAGTGAGTAAAATTCTTGACCAATTTTGAGTGTTTGAGAAAAATATAATTATTGATATTTTTTACCACGTTCTTTTATGTTAAATATACTTTTATGTTAATTCCTTGTATCCACTCTCACTTATCATATATTTTTTCCCTTGAACTAGCTATAAATGAATTGTACCTAATTATTTTTCTAATTTTCTTAATTGATTTCCTATTTTTCATGTATACTCAATCAAGTATATACATGATATACAACAAAACTTTTAGAAAAATATAACTTGAAGACATTAACATTTAATCTAAATATTCTCATATATGTCATTCTAACAAAAATATTAAAGAGAATGAATGTGTTAATTCATATATAAAAGTATGAAAAACAATATTTAAGTATGAGTAATACTTTGTCAAAAAAAATGTATGAGTAATATTATAATTTTGAAAATAATATTATATGTATATAGTAGTTCGGTTTGGATTAGATTGTTTTTCTTATGGGATCCAAAATCTGATCCAATCCAATGAAAGTTAAGCGTTTTTTTCGATTTTCGATTTATTTGATTTTCGATCGATTCGATTTTTTACGATTTGAATTGATTTAGATCGGTTGATGAACTTGTTAATTCTCAATATGGACCTAGAGCTTCCCACAATTTTGGGAGTGGTTATATCTGATAGAATCTTCTCTATGTAGATCTAATGTCAGTGATCAATTCAGACTTGGTAGGATTCTACTCCTCTGACGTTAAGGCGCGTAAAGGTAGGTGCCTTTGGTAACTGTGAGCCGTTGGATCGTTCGTCTATTATTCTATCCATAGATTTAGTTTATTAATTATAATTTTTATTAAATCTATTTTTCTCTCGTATTCTCTACAATCACAATATTCGTAATGATATTGCATGTGATTATTACATGTATCTGTAGCTTCATTTTTTAATTCTTGTACCATTTCTTTGAGACTGTTTTGATTTGTTAAGTCTATCATGCTTAAATTGTGAATAAATTTTTCTGTTTCGGGAATCCATTAATTTAGCTAGTACTTAGCTCTGATACCAGTTTGGTACCACTCTATAAAAATAATTTTTATTTTTATATCTAGAGTAGTAATTATACATAATCTGGGTAGTTTTTGTGTATAATTTGGGTTACTAATAATTCATACCCATAGTCCATTATAGATTCATCTATTTCCATTATGTCTTTGATTAATTGATCTCGTTTTTCTTCACAAAATATTAATTGTATTCTTTGCACTATTTGTTTTAAATAAAGTTTTTCTTGCCAGTGTTGGTGTTTTAATTTGTTAATTATTATTTGCTTGCAGTCTTTGGGTATTTTCATAATCAAATTGCTTAATATTTCTTGATCCATTTATTTAATAAGTCCCAATCTTCATATATGTCAGATAGTGATAGTTTATCATATTCAAAAGCTAATCCTATTTCTTCCATATAGTTCCATTCTATATTTAATGAAATAGTTGCAAGATAATAATCTTCTTGTCTAACTTGGGCCTTTATTTTTTCAATTATTAGTTGTTTACAATCAATAGGTAGATTCATTTCTAACACGCTTAATATTTCGTTTTCTGTTTGATTATCAAATTCGGAGTATATTTCCATATTTTATTCATTGTCACTATCTTCACAAGGTGGTGCAGTTATTCTAAAATAATTAGATGATTGTTGGGTTGAAGTTATTTTTTCTATTTTTTCTAATATTTGTTTTTTTATATTTTTCTCTTTTATTCCTTATGTGGATAAGTTCTTTTTCTTTTTCTATAATATATTTTTCTATTTGTTCTTGATTTTTATTTTCTATATAAGGGTTTATAAATTCTTTTATATTCCTTTTATCTAGATTTATTTTATTATGATATTTTTCATAAATATTTCTTAATTTCTTTCCTTTATTCATATTCTATTTCTCAAATATTGTGCTAGATTAATTCCTTTATGATAATTTATTTATGTTTTCATCTTCCTTATTATTTTCTGTTTCAGGAAAAGTAATTGGTTTAGGGATCTGTCTAAAGCTTAGTGATTTCGGATTTCTTATAGAAATTCCTAGTTCAGTTAATTCATTTCTTTTTGGATAATAAATTTTTCCTATTTCTTCAAAAAGTCTTGGTATATTTATTCTATCATTATTTCTAAAGGTAATACTATGATGTGAATTCGTTAGTGCATAATTAACACAATAAGTAATTGAGAAGATCTTGTCTCCTGGTCTCATTAAATTATTTCTTAAAAATCTATGTTTCATAGTTAAAGTTTGATCTAATCTTTGAGTATCTAATGGTATTCCGATATTTGGATGTATTTCGAATTTTAGCTTAACATAAGATAGATTTCCTTCGATTACTCCTAGTATCTTATCTTTGGCATCTGTTATTCTATCATCCTTTAAAACTAATTCTATTGGCGAATCTATTCCTTCTTGAAAAGTTGCTTTAATTAGAATCTGTATAGCTCCTATATGAATATAACCAATCTTTTTTCTATGTGATTCTTTCTTTAAACTTCTTTTTAGATCTATTAATTTCTTTTTGTTTAATAGTTGGATACAAGTGTTACCTTGTGTTTCTGAGATGTCTATGGGGGTTTCATTAATTATCTTTCCATAGTATATTATATTTTCCTTTTGATTAAATCGTTTCATTATTCCTCCTAGTTTCTTCATGTTTGCATCTTTAGATAAATTCAGATCTTCTTTTTGAATTTTGTGAAATAATTTCGGATCTATCAAAATACTTCCTTCATAGTTTCCATCTTCTTCAGTAATTTGCAAGTGTTCTACATCAGTATTATCAATCTTTTCTCTTTCTATTTCAAACATAGTTAATTTCTAGTGAGAACTGAATGAAAATAGGTGATGAGTCATACCTGACTTGGTGTTCGTAAAAATATTTCTGGGTTTCTTGGTCCACCGCTGCTTCCGTCAAGTTGAGTTTGAGATCGATTACAACAAGTAGTTGAAAGTAATGAAAGTAATAAGAAGTAGTAAGAAGTAGAGGAATATATGAAAGTGGTGTTTATTTATAATCAGTAGTGAAGTACATAGAACTTGTTTAAATCCACTATCAAGGATTCGCTAAGCAAAGCTTAGAACTTCTCAGAGAGAAGTAAGGTGAGAATTGAAATCCCTTTTCAAGTTCTGATTTGCCTCGGTATAGGAAGAAATGCTAAGTAAATTACAAGGAAGTCCCTGAATTATTACAATCTATCAGACTACTCAATAATTCATAATGACGTCATTGCCTACGTCATTCCCCTATTATTGCTTGATGACGTCAGTGCTTACGTCATTCTTCAATAATGGCTTCGTCTGAATCCTTATATTCTTCCCGACAGTCTTCTTTCTTTACGCATCTTTCACATGCGTGATTCCCATTCTCCTTAATCATTGAGCACAGCAAGTCGAGGACAAATTGTTTGGTAATTCATTGAAAGTCCTTGGAGTGTGTAGAAAGGTAGTTCAAAGTTCGTCAGTAGTGCTAAGTCCCTTTCTCTAATCAATTTTCCACTAGTCTTGTTGAGTAGCAAAGTATGTGGTCCTTTGTACATAGCTTTGATGAAGGAGTCTTTACCAATAATTTGACATTGAGTAAAGATACTCGCCAGTTGATTTGCTAGAATTGTGACAATCTTTTCTTCATTGTAATCTTCTCCAGTAGGTTCATCTCGCATGGAAAAGCTGTTATTGCTTACTCCAATGAAGATTAAATTCTTTGTGGGTTGTTTGGTGGCAAAGTCTGGAAAAGTCGAATAGAACTTCAAGAAGATAGTTCTATCCTTTGCGACATTTCTTTTGTAGTTTTGGATGGCTTCTTTGAGGCTGTATGGGAATAATTTAATTTCTTCCAAGTCTTGACTTAAGTAGAGACATTCAATAAGTCCAAATTGGAACATATTAAATATAAGAATCGATGTTGCTCCTGGAGTAATTATGGCTTTAACTCCGAAAATATTTCGGTTGACCATATAAAAACAATTAATTTTCTCTCCTTCGGACCAGTTGGTTAGTCTTTTTAAGTTTTCAAAAAAAAAAATTCTTTGGAAAATTGGACTTGTAATTCATGGTCTTTTCTTGAAGTAATTTGGTAGTTGTCAGTGGAGGAAGGAACTCTTCCGAGTATCCTTAATGAAGTTTTTTGGGCTGGTGGAGTCTTTATGGTTTCAGAGAAAGTTCTTGGGCCAAGATAAACTTCTTTACCCTTGTCATGTTCTTTTTGATAGTCTATCAAAGCTTTCTCAGCTTCTTCCTTGGTGCGAAATCATTTGTGATGAACTCCTGAAAGTCCAATCAAGTGAGGGGCTGCTTTGTGCCATTCATTGTAAATACCTGGGTATGGTCCATTAAAAATGGTGTACCATTTGTTGTTAGTACTTTCCTGTATTTGTTGCTTTATATTCTTCATAGGATCTTCTTTGAAAGATTCTCCTTTTGCTTGTAATTGGAACTCCAATACTTCAATGTTGGCCTTGATTGTAACACCCTGTTTTTCGTATGCTTCTTTATCAGTAAATATATGCTTTAATGTGTTTATTTTTTATAAAATCCGGAGGATGATTTTATTTAAAATAAAATCATTTTCTTGTGTTGTTTTACTGTATGAAGTCACAGTAAAATTTTCGGTTGAAAATTCAGACGAAAACCGGTCTGCGTTTTCTCTGCCAGTACAAGTTTACTGAGCTAGAAACAAAATTTTAATTCGTGAACGAGACAGTTAGTGTTTTTATGAGGTTTTGTGTGGGTTTGGTAAATTTTTGAATTTTGTTGTCCGGGAATAAAATATAATATTTTATCCGGACGAAACCTTCAGAAAATACGATCGGATGTGCAACCGATTACGTATTTAAGCAGTTAAAGGAACCTTAAAGGAGGAGAGAAGGCTTGATGGGAAGTCTCATTAAATGTTTATGACACACTAAGAAAAACTAAATCCTTACTTCCCTCCAAAATCTTACTTTTCATTTTTCTCTCTCCAATCACATCACATCACATCACATTAACTCTTCAACCTCTCTTCAAGAAACTCATCTTCTTTCTTCTTCTCCCTCTCAAGGCCGTGCACCCCTCCCTTTCCTCTATAAATATCACTCATCCACTTCACTTCATTACTTTCCTTTCTCCTACTCCATTAAAACCCTTAAGCTTTCATCTTTTTAACTTCAAGCTTCCAAAGCTCTAGTTTTTCTTCTTCTTTTCACTAAGTGTTCTTCATCAAAGTTGTTCCTCTTGTTTAGGGCAATACTCTCATGTATTCTTTTCTTTAAAAACTTCATCTTTTTCTAAAGTTTCTTCTTTATGTCATATATGAGCTTTTATCTTCAAAAATCTCTCAAAAATGGTAGAAAACTCCTTTTGAGTTGAAACCAATTTCTATGGTCTTGTATTTACTTGTAGTTTAACATACTAAAAGGTTGTGTAAAACAAAGTTTCCTAACCTCTACTTTCTAATGAGGCCGAACCATACATATGGTTTAGATGGATCTTGTTTCAACTTTTACAAATATGAGTTTGTATTTAAAGATTTGTTTTCCCAAAATGATCATGGACCAAGGCTCCTTTATGATAAAGGATGCTATGTCTAAAGTGATTGGAAAGTTTAAAGATTTATTTTCCCAAAATGATCATGGACCAAGGCTCCTTTATGTTAAAGGATGCTATGTCTACAGTGATTGGAAAGTTTAAAGATTTTTACTCTACTTTTATGTCATTTACTTTCATGCCATTTATATTTATGTCATTTACATTATGTCATTTACTTTTATGTCATTTATATTTATGCCATTTACTTTATGTCATTTACTTTATGTCATTTACATTATGTCATTTACTTTTATGTCATTTATATTTATGCCATTTATTTTATGTCATTTACATTATGTCATTTACCTTATGTCATTTATGTTTATGTCATTTATTTACTTATGTCATTATACTTTAATTCTTTATAATTATATGTTGCTTTCAAGATGATCATAGACTTGAGCTCCATAAGTTATTGGATGCTAAAAGGTCTAAGAGATTGGAAGAATTTAAAGATTTTTATCATAAAAACCCAAGGATGGCCGAATCTTAAAGGTTATGGACCTAGGGTGTTTCGTTTTTCATTTTCCAAAGTGATCATGGTTTTGAGCTCCTTACTATTAATGGATGCTAAACCAAAGAGATTGGAAATTTTAAATGTTCCTAGCTTATTTTATTGGTCAAGGCCGAACCTCCATCAAAGTGTAACTTGGTGGGATTTTTGTTCAACTTTGTTTTAAGTAATCATGTTTTAAACTCTTAGCACTTGACGATCATAAATCCCTAAGTTGCATATGTTTTGGAAACTTCTAACCCCAAGTTCTTGGTTGAGTTCTAATCCTTTGAACCTTGTGTCTTGAAACCTAGACTTGCATCCTAACCAACCTTGAAGAACGTCCGCGAAACCGTTTATTTTCTCGCATTTCTTTTAACTTCTTAAGGTAAGAGGGGATTTCCTAATGATATTCAATAACTGTATGCATATGTGTATGTGTTTAATTGGATATTTACATGTTGATTGAGCTTACTTGATTATCTAATGTACTTGAACTGTTATGCTATTATCTGATGTTGAACTGTACTTGTTCTAAATGATATAATGCATATATGTGATGAACTGCTTTCAACTGTGATATTAGCATTGAACTGATGATATATATACTGTTGTTGATTGAAAGTTTGCTAAGCCAGACGTGCGTCTGTGCTCAACCGTTATAAGGATTAAAAACCTTAATAAGCTTTGAAGATGAAGGGATTGGTGTTCTTTTCCAAAAGCTCTTTAAACTTAAAGTACTTGTTTTAAATGTTGAAATGGTTTTGGTGAACTATTGTTATACAAGAGAAAAATCCTTTTCGAACTATGTGTCTTCAAGTGAAAACTTTCAAGATTATTTGGCAATATCCTATTGGGGGAAATATTTCAAAGATAAAAGAATTTCAGAGATGCTTTATAAAAGATTTTCAAAGAAAAGGTTTTCCTAAATATTTTAGAAACTTTCCGATAACCTGGATAGGTTATCGAGGATTCGGTTTTGAATTTGTTTTTCACTGAACGAAAAATAAGTACTTAAGAAAGAGAATCTAGTACGCGAGACGTCGCCTCTAGTATTCAGTGATGCGCACTTGATCTTGGATCAGTGTTAAATCGGGACTACGAGTCCTGGTTATGATGTTATGGACTGAGAGTCCAATTCTCGAAATTGAGGACAGTCATTCTGATTTCGTTGTGATGGACTTAGGTCCTAATCACGTTGTGTTGGACTGTGTATTCTAACCGCGTGTGATGAATATGATTAAAGGTGAAGGTTGTTTTCTACGACCACAACCCTTGACTGCGGCCACGATCTTGGGCATTGTGATTGAGCGTTCGGACTATGAGTCCTATGCTTTTGAGTTTTTAAGTGATGGGGAAATGATGATTTAAGTCGTTAGCCTTGAGCAGCGACAGTGAAAAGAATGAACACAAAGAAATCCTTTTAAATAAAATATTTTCTCATGTGCATTTCCCCAAGCAGACGTGCTATTGATGAATAAATCAGATACAAAAGATGGTATCTGAGAGTCTGTCCATGTAAACCGAGTGAAGAGGCGCATGTGACGTTGCTCGTCCTGAGACCTTAATGCATGAGGGTAAGGAGGCAACTGCCCGGTGGGCTAGAGATTGACCAACTCTAATTCTTCTCCAGTGAAAAACGGTGTTGATATCTCATGAGATTAAGTTAGAGCCTGATATTGAAGTGTCATGCATATTTTCAAAGATTGACTGTGCGGGCTTGAGACCCTATGATATAACATCGTTATATTGTGTACATGCATGATTTAACTGCTTATATGATTCTGTGATGTATGTATCATGTGTATGGTTGTTGTGGGATATATCTTATGATGGTATCTCACTCTTACAATTCTATCAGGTATCTTCGGGTTTTGCTGTAGTACCTTGGTACTCTAGTACCGATGTTGTAGAGGAGTCTTTCTAAGTCAATTGAAGACCTAGTGTTAGAGGTTGGGAAAGTATTCC
The DNA here is from genome assembly GCA_030762895.1 of Sophora flavescens. Lineage (NCBI taxonomy): Eukaryota > Viridiplantae > Streptophyta > Magnoliopsida > Fabales > Fabaceae > Sophora > Sophora flavescens. Next base: position 123,621,700 of record CM061068.1, read on the forward strand.
GATTGGGGGTCTCTCCAATGAATATTTGATAGAATGACCAGCTTAGGAGTTTTGAGTTGGGTTGTGTATCTAAAGAGGTCGGTAAATGTAGGGTTATATAAATCCATCTGTAGTTTGAACTTTTCTTTCGAAAGTGGAAACTTAGAGAAATGTTGTATGTCACGGTAACTTCGTTACGAACGTGACTTTACATTTTAAATGTATATATGATGGATTTCAGAGTTATCCTTATAGAAGAAAATTTTATACCCCAGTTTTTCTGACTTAAGAGAAAACAAATTTTCCGAAAGCAACCAGTAAATTATCTTTTAAATTTACTTCCGCATGGGTTACGAAGTAGTGCCCCAAGGGCGGGCGTTACATTGATCAAGTCTAGCTCCATTATTTTCTGCTTCTCGAGCATTCTTTGATATTGAATCTGCTTCTTTATATCTTCAGTTGTTTGCTGCTCCATTCTCTTGATAATATACCTGCAAGAACATTTTTATCTCCCTTAATGTGAGAGATTGAGTAATTGTATTCGACAAGTTTCATTTGCCATCTAATCAATCGTCCTTGTTTGTAAGTGCCTTTATGATTTAAGTTCTTAAAACCTGCAACATAAGTAGAATCAGTTCGGACAATAAAGTCCTTATCCAGTATATAAATCCGATGTTTTTCTAACATTTGGATCAAAGCCAGTGTTTCTTTTTCATGAGTAGGATAATTAATTTCACCATGCGAAAAAGTTCCGGACATGTATCGACCACAGTAATTGGTTTTTGTATCCAGGGGTTTTGCTTTCATAACACCTCCCCAACGATCATTTGAGGCATCAGTCTCAATAATTATTATATCATCATCCGATGGATGATAAAGCTCAGGAAGATCCTGGCATAAGTCTTTCATTTTTATAATCAGTCTATCGTCTTCATCAGTCCATGTCCAAGGGACATCTTTCTTCAGCTTTTGTTGGAGGATCCTTCTCTCCGCTGCAAGATTCCTGATGAAACCTTCATTTGAAATATATGTTAATAGTCCAAGAAATTTTTGTAAATCCTTTTTATCCTTTAATTTCGTTGGAAAGTTCTGAAGTTTTTCTAATACATGTCGTTGCATTATAATTTTTCCTTTCTCAATTTCTAATCCTAAGTAATTAATTCTGTTTTGGGCTAGAACAACTTTCTTTTTACTCAAAACTATCCCATGTTCATAACATTTATTAAGAACTAATTCTATTTTTTCAAAGTGATCATTTAATCCTTTATTAGAAAAGATTAATATATCATCAATATAAATAAGACAAAAGTCTTTAAATTCCTTAAGAATTGAATCAATCCTTCGCTGAAAGATTCCTGGTGATTGTTTTAATCCCATTGATAGCACATTCCATTCATATTGTCCTTGAGGACAACTAAATGCTGTTAATGCTTTTGATTTTCAGTCAATCTGATTTGGTAAAATCCTGATTTACAATCAAAAGTGCTAAACCAATCCATATTTCTAATTCTTTCAATAATTAAGTCTTTTCTCGGGAGGAAATAAGCATCTCCTTCCATGACATCATTAATTTGCTTGTAATTAATTACCATCCTTCTTTTACCTCTTTTTATTTCATTATGATTTTCTACATAAAAAGCTGGTGCTGAGTGCTTGCTATTTGATGGTCTAATTAATCCATTTTTACATATTTCTTCAATGTTTTTTGCAAATTCATCCCTATCTATTTTTGTATAAATCATTGGTTTACATTTTACTTCCTTTGTAGGGTCTTTTAATTTTAGTTCGACTAATTCAGTATTTTTTTTAATTTTTGGATCTAAAGGGTTCTCACTACATACCTTGTCCAAAAGTTCTTCTATATGGGCCAGAATTATTCGATTTGGTTCTAAGTTTATTAGTGCATGGCGAATTTTTGTGCAAATTAAACTAATTATCTCACCACGTTTCAGCTGTTGAAACTTTGATGAATAAGTGCATTCAGAAAAATGAATAATTGGTATTTTTATGATTTCACGTTTTTGCTTCTGATAAATATATGGTGTTTTCAGAGTAATATATTTTAGATGTTGGCAAAATGGTCCATATAGTCGTAAGAAATTATTTCCAATAATTATATCTATCCCAGTTTCTTGTTTATATATTGTTGGCACAATAAATATTTTTTCTTGTATTACCAAAGTATTTCTTTTTGCTATCCAATACAGAGGATGTATTGATCCATCTGCGATTTGTATTTTTAATGGTTTTTCTAGTCTTTCCCAACTATCTATAAGGGCTTCTGTTGCAAGGCAAAGACTTGCTCCAGTATCTATATAGGCTTCTGTTTCTTTATGACCTTTTTCTATCAATATTTTTATATATGTATTATTCGGATTCTCTTTTTTCTGAAGATAATTCATCTTTTGAATATTCATATATGCTTACGTCTGAATTACTTAATTCTCTTCTAGTGGTTCAAGTTCATATATCTGGAAAACTTGTTTTATTAATTTTGATTTTTCTTTAAAATCTTTTTCTTTCATTTGAGGGCATTCATTAGCATAATGTCCTTCAACATTATCCAACAGACACATTTCTTTTTTCCCTTTGGGCAGTATTTTTTAGGTGTTATTTTCTTTCTCCTAAAATATTTCTTTTTTATTATTTTTATAATAATTTTTTTTTCTTGGATAAGTCTTTCGCAAGTTTGATTTCTTATAATTTTTTCTTTTTCTTCTTATCGTTTTATCACAACCATATTTCCCTGGTTTTTCTATCTCTGGAATGTCATAGCAAATGATATTACTTCTTCTATTCAATTATCTAATTGTTTCTCTATTTAAACATTGTTCTCTTAATTCTTGGTATAAGAGTTTAATAACTCCTCCTAAAGTGTTTGCGGTTTCTTCCGGTCTTAACTCCCATAATCTATTAATTTTTGAATTAACTGGATATGGTAGTTTATCTATAAAGATATATTTATATATATCTTTAGTCTCTTCATCTAATTGATAATAGTATTTTTGATATTCACGTATAAAACTTTCTATTTGGCACATGTCACATATTTGTATTTTATTAAGGTGTGACTTGACATTTTCTATTAGATTCTTGTTCATTTTTTCTCTTTGTTCCAACATATTATATCCTAAGAATTCTTGTTGTATTAATGTCATTATTAATTTAACATAGTCCGAACTTTGTACATTTTGTACATTTCCTGCTGTTTTAAAAGTTACAAAAAAATTTGTACATTTCCTGCTGTTTTAAAAGTTACAAAATTCTTGGTTTCTATAAAGTTTAATTGTTTAAACTTTTCATCAGTCAAGATCATTAGTATTATCTCATTAGTCCATCTTAATAAGGTATCTTCTTTGTTTCTAATGCAATCAAGGTCAAGTATATTCCCTGTATTATGGTATCAGGGTTTAAATTCTTCTTGAATTTTTGTCCATTTATTATTATTTTTTCGTGCGTATCCTTTATTATACATAGTTTCTTCTTCATATTTATCCCAAACTCCTTCGGGTGTATATTTATATTCTTCCCATTTTCTTTTAGGGTTTTTTCCACTATATTCTACTTTTTCCATTCTTATATGGTTTTCTTCGGATTCTGAAGTTGAACTATAGTTTAAAATTATTTCATCATTTTCTATATCTTTTTTATCGATTTTTTCAATTTTGTGTGTTTGATTATTTTCTTCTTCAACTATTTTTAGTTGTTCTAATAATTGTTGAATTTCTTCTATAACATTTGATTTTCTTAATGTTTCCATGTATTCGTTCTTTATCCTCTCCATGAGGATACAAGTATAGGTATTCTTGATGGTTCTTGATCTAATTCTCTTTTAACTATTATTTTTTCTAGATTTCCTATTTCTAAAATTTCTTCTAATTCTTTTTTTGTTATACATCTATTATTTTCTTCATAATTTAAAAGGTTTTCTAGTTGTTCTAGAATAATTTTTATTTTAATAATATCCTCGTTTTCATCTATTTCTTTTCCTCTGCTTATATTATATAATGTTTCTTTAATATTTTTTATTTCATTTTGTCCTTTTTTGTATTTTATTGCAAGTATAATTTACAATTTTTTCTATATTTTCAATCAGTTGAATAAGATTTCTATTTATTTCTTTCATGAGTCTTTCTAGTTCCTTAAATCCTGATTCTATTTCTTCAGATAAACCCATTATCCTATACAATTTTCTAGTTCTTGTTTTAATCGTCTTATTCTTTTTCTAACCAATTCTTGATGGTAAATATATATTCATTTTGTTCTAATGTTTCTAATATTTCTAAGTATTTTCTTAGTTCGTATATATTTTGTTTTATTATTAAAATTCTATTCTTTATTTTGATGTGTTGGATGAATCCAATGACATCAATTCAATGAAAGATAGGTAACTTTAAATAATTAAAGTAAGACAATTCTAATTCGACTTGGTAATTATCTGCACGGGCCTAATGTCAGTGATCGATTCAGACTTGGTTATATCATGTTTGTAGGAGAACCAATTTCATTGCCATTTTAACAAAAAAAAAAAAACCCCACACAATTTATTATACATGTCAGTAAAGGACCGAAGACAATTCAACCTACCGTTGAAATCTTGCCAATATGAAATATAAAGTTTTTGCATCTAGAAGAAGGGAACATTTATAGACAACCCATGCATTGAAATCAGAGAATAGGAAATACTCCGTAACTTCTTATTTGGACCCCGATTGATTGGTCAAAACTGCCCAGAATACTATAATCTCTGGTTGGTAAAAATCTTTTATAATCAATAGGTTAAAATATAGTTTTACTCCCCCAATTTTTTTATTATGGTCAAAATAATCTTTCTATTTTTTTTGAGCTATTTTAGTCCCTCAAAAATTTTAACTTTGCAAAACTAGTACCTCAGTCGATTCATCGTTAAAAAATTAACGGAATAGCTGACATGGCAAGTTATTGCTAGTAGGCACCGCCACATGTCATAATAAGTCATTTAAAAAGTAAATTTATTTTAATAATTAAATAAATTAGAGATTTCAATATATAATAATTAAAAAAAAAACTTAGTAATTAATGTATTATTGTGAAACAATTCATTATTCATATACATTCTTCTTTGTTCCTCCGTCTCGAGTGGGTTGATCTCGCCTTTGTCCAAGGCCCTTTCTACCCTAGCATAGTGACACAACATGTCCACCCTTGGGCGCTTCTACATATAAAAGTTCATGGCATCACCATCGATGACTGGTCGGACAGCGAAGTCGAAGCGTTCTGGCGATGGTGGCTCCGCCTTGGAGTGGTCGAGGGTCTTGTCGAGGTCGAGGATGACAATCCTTCTGTAAGAAGCTCAGGGTGGCAGAAGTGGGTTGTCGAAGACGAGGGTTCTACAGATGGTGTTGAAGGAAGTGTGTGCCTGCCGCAAATGCCCATCAATGGGGGATTTTCGACAGAACAATGGCTACTAGTTTCTACAGAGAGAATTGGATTTGAAAGGGGTTTCTTATTAACCTTTGACACCATTGTTGCTATTTGAAAGGGATTCTTGGATTTGATTTGAATATCATAGAGAGAATGAAAGATATGGGTTGGGTTGAGCCTCAAAATTGTGTGTCTTGTGTTGTTCAGGGTCTTTTTTTTTTTTTTTTCTCAACGTGTCCGTCTCTATTCCTTTGAAAATGGAGGATATCTTCACAATACGTTGGTCTCAGGAACTTGAAGAAGATGATGAATTAACATTATTTCATTAAAAAAATTAATTATTTTATATATTGAATTCTCTACTTTATTTAATTAATTAAAATTTATTTTTTTTAAAATGAATTCTTATGACATGTGGAGATACCTACAGGGAGCCATTTAACAGTAACTTGCCACGTTAGCCATTGCTGTTAATTTTTTAATGGTGAATTGATAGAGGAACTATTTTTACAAAATTAAATTTTTTGAGGGACTAAAATAGCTTAAAAAAAAAGTAGGTAAATTACATTTTAGTCTAATCAATACCACACATATATTTTTTTTATATATAATCAAAAGAAGAGGAAGTATCTTTTTTTTTTTTTTTTTAAAGGGAACTAGTTAGCATTTTAAAAAATAATAATAATTTGTTGGAAAGATACAAACATTAATCATGCTTTGACTAAAGATCCAACTGTCAAAATTCTCTCAATCTTCAGTACAAATTTATAGGTACCTAAGATTCATTAGGAGTCAGTATCATCTTCCTCTTCCACAACAAGATAATGAGTTCCTCAAAAGTTTCATACTTGTTATTTACTACTCTTTCCTTGATCCTCATTTTCCATGCCCCTTTGCCGGCATCATGCGAGAGGTTGTTTGAAAGTCTTTGCAATGAAACCGGAAACGCAAATGACACTGGAGCCTGTCTAGAACTTTTGAAAAACCACCCGAAAATCACGTCTGCTACAAACTATTTTGACCTCTCCAAGTTGATCCTAAATATGGGAATAGTGAAAGCGACAGAAGAACAGAAGTATTTCTTCGAATTGGCTAAGACAAATCCTAAATCTGAAGCCATTAATCAATGTGCAACCTCTCACTACGCTAACTATATTAGGTCATTCTGGAGTGCAAAGAAGGAATTGACTGAGGATGTTCAAACTGCAAACTATGATGCAAAAGTCGCCGGTGATGGACCTGTACGGTGTCAGGAATCTGTTGATGATGAGAAGTTATCCACTCCTACTATTGTTGAAATTAACAAAAGGATGAATTTACTTAGTTTCGTTGCATTTTTAGCCACATACCATCTTCCGCAGGATGATAATTAATTTACAATTGTAAGATCAGCCTTTAGAGAAGAAAGGAATTTACGATTGATATGCATTGTTAGTGTAGAGGGAGACATTAATTAATAAAATCTTTGAAAAAGCTTGTGTTTTTTTATCTATATTTTGTTAATAGAATAGAATTGTAATTGAAAGCATCATATGATTAGTTAAGCTTCTTTATCAAGGAAACGAAAATTGATGAAAACCGTAAAATTATAGTAGCAAAGACCATGGAGTTTGAATTTGAAGAAAATCTTCATGCATTCAGAACTTAAATTTTCGATCTCAGACCTTTGAAATCTCAGTTAATTACTTAATTCTTGGCAATAAGGGCAAACAAATTACCTAATGGATTACTACACTTGTCAGAGCAAAAATGCACCGAGGACAGTCTCATGAAAGTGAACTACATCATAGACCCATACTTTTAAGGAGTATAATGGCGTATAATTTAGAAAGATAATTTTTTTTTCCTAAAAAAAAAAGAAAGATAATTTATTTTTATAAATTAAAAAGTATAACATAATGAAAAATTGCTGGTAAATTAATATTTTTTTTTATAATACAAAGGGTTAATAAAATGAGTTTAATTAGTATACACTGTCAGTGTACAGATTTTTTATACTGTCAACCAATGATAAATTGTTACATCACTGAAAATCTTTGATTCTTATCTAAATCGCCTTAAAAGTCATTAATATCATACTTTGTGATTGATTGACAGTGTTAAAATCTTTACACCGATAGTATATACCAATTAAACTCTAATAAAATTAACCGTTCCTGTGACATAAAGAAATATTTTCAAAATTTAATTTAGAACATCAATAAGTTTAAGGATTTAATTGGTATACACTGATAGCATAAAGTTTTTTTATACTGTCAATCAATCAGAAATTGACACACCATTAAAAATCTTTGGTTCTTATCCTAACCACATTAAAAATCATCAATTTCATGATTTCTGATTGATTATCAATGTAAAAATCTTTACACGACAATATATAGAAATTAAACTCTAAGTCTAAATGCAACAAATCCACATAGTACCTAAAAAATAGAGAGAGAAAAATGAGAAAACGCATGGATGATAAAAAATTACTATAGATTTTAACGATAAGATAACTTTTTATATGTTATATATATATATAATATAAATTTATTAAATAACATAACCAGTTTATATTATTCTACAATTAAATACTTTATATCCATTTTTCTTTCTAACCCACTGTAATTATGGTCATTTGTGTAACATCGCTATCTGCTTTATGGATTGACGATTATCCCTATAAACCAACACGGGTCTTTTCAATATACTTTGTTCTCACTCACACGCTTCCTGAGAGTCCCCACAAACCAACACGGATCTTTTCAGTGTACTTTGTCCTCACTCACACCCTTATTGGGAAAGAGGTCACCCATCTCATAATTGCTCCAAATCAAGCACACTTAACTATGGAGTTATTAAGTGACGGGTTTCCGAAAAGAAGATGCATCTTGTTAGTACAGGTAGTATCAATCAATTCCTTTAAGCCATCATTAACTGTACAGTCCCATACCTGTACAATCTCGGAACCCATCAACTATGCAGTCCCATACCTACACAGTCTTAGGATCCCTCTTATTCTAGTGTGTTATCGGTTCATTCAAGTGTCCATCCGCCTAGAAGTCTGTCAGGAGCCGCTTCTTGTTCGTGCTATCTTTGCACCGGCGACCACTCCCCGCCCTCGTCAGCACCTGGGTGTCACATGCCCATCAACTTCCGTCTGGTTCGTCCCCGAACCACACCGTACTGTGAGAGGTGCTGCTCTGATATCACACGCTTCCTGGGAAAACTTCCCAGGAGGTCACCCATCCCAGAATTGCTCCAAGCCAAGCACGCTTAACTGTGGAGTTCTTAAGTGATGGGCTGCCGAGAAGAAGATGCATCTTGCTAGTATAGGTAGTACCAATACAAGTCGTTGAAGCCATCCTTAACTGTACAGTCCCATACCTATACAATCTCAGAATCCATTATCTATACAATCCCTTACCTACACAGTCGCAGGACCCCTCTCATTCTGGTGTGTTATCGGTTAATTGACGTGTCCCTCCGCCTAGAAGCCTGCCAGGAGCCGCTCCTTGTCCGTGCTCTCTTTGCACCGGCGACCACTCCCTGCCCTTGTCAGGACTCGTGTGTTACAATTTGAGACACCTCGTTATCCCGTTAAAGAATAAGCTAATTAATTAAGTCTTAATCGTTTATTAACGTTAGCGTGCGTATTACAATCGAAAATACAAAATATTAGAATTTGAAACATAAAGTCATGTACAAACATAAATCACACGTGTGTCTATATATATATATATATATATATATACAAAGATCCGTCAGAGTCCAATATATCCCATAAGTGAGACTATAAGACCTAAAAACTATACAAACTCTAACAACTGAAACAGAGATACATATAGCAACACCAGAAAAGATCCAACTTTAGCTACCTGGCACAGTCTTTCAAAATACATTAAAATATAAAAGCGCTGCTCGCATAGACTCTCAGCCTATCGACACACTGGATATACCATATAATATATTGGTGATATGGGCGTCGGGAACTATCCTCTCCCTTGCCATAACGACGCCTGTAGACTCGGGGCTCCTACACCTACTGCTCGCTGCAGACGAAAATCCTACGTCGTCAACAAGACTCCATGTACTGCATATTCCTACATTGAGCACCTCGGTAAACCATACCGCATCTACTGGTGGCATAAGAGTTCTGGACATTTTTCCACATGTCATCAGTAAAATCTCTCTGTCGAGGTGGGTGCCAAATCTCTGAACCCATAAACTTTTGGGCATTCCTAAACGAGTTGATTAAAGTGAAGTAGGGACATCCTCCGTATCTGATATAAAGGCTGAGTGGACCAAGATACACGGTGAAGAAATGTGTATGGTCGATCTGCCAGTCGTTTGGGTCATGATAAATAACCTCAATGTCGCCCTGGATTAGGATCCTGGGTGGATGGGCTAACAGATAGTGGCGGGGCCTGTAATCCTTCTGGATCGCAGTCGTCGTCCTCTCCTGTTGAAGCATATTCATACATAGAAAAGAGGGATAGAGAATACATGCAACTCAACAATCATCTAAAAAGGGGAAGGGGAACATAGCATAGCATGTTATTCAAACAACACATACAACATGGACAACAATCATCTCCTAAGTCGCACTTTTAATTCATCCTCAAAATCACATCTTTCATATCAATCCTCTAAGGAGTCACAACTCCTATGCATGTCGGATGATTACTCTCACTGGGAGTACTAACTCCCCGAACATTTTCTCTCTCCCATTTCTCCGAGAATTTCAGTTAGTTTGTCCTTGTAACCATTCTGCTCGCAGTGACCAATAAGAGTACATCCCTCCTATGAGCTTAACTCCAATAGGGGTACCAAGGGTACAGTCAGGATAACCATACTACATTAGAGTACAGGACACAATAGAAGTTAACTATTGGTCACTGCGAAAACCCTAAGCATGGTTGTACACCTCCAATGTTTCTCACAGGACGTCCCTTCCATAATCTGTACCCATACTTAGGTACAACTAACCTCTTATGATTCCCAATAATATGGCTCGCCAATTTGGCACCTATGAAATGCAACAAACATCCTTAGTTAACATTGGAACCTCATCACTTGTTCACAACACCTCACACACTCAATGTCTAAGCATCCTCTACCTCATAGCCATATTCTCGAGGCATTACCTAACCTCACAGACATACATCACATTTACCAAATTAACATCAACATGTATATAGTAGCAATAAAATCAGAGCAAGCATGTCAAATATCGCATAAAAGCAAGTATTTTCATATCAAACATATCATCATGCATCTCATTAAATTGTCAAACTTCAACAAAAAGTGAAAGTGCTCACTTCTGATTTGGCCAGATTTTTTAATGGCAGAGATAATATGACTAAGCTGCTTGGCTGTCAGAGACACTCTCTTAATAAGGAATGTATTAGATATGTCCATCAGACACATCATAAAGTAACAACAAAAGTATCAAAAGTATCAAGAGCGAGGCCAGTTCCAGAAGCCCGCATCATTGAGGCGAGTGAGCCTTGGTGAGTTTTTTTTTTGTTTGTATTTTGATGTATTGTGAGAGGTGGGCTGGGTATATCTAGGACCTTTTTGATATATATATCTCTGTGACCAGTTTCAATGTATGTTTTCTTTCTTTCAATGTCTGTATAGTTTGACCTAGGTGATCATGGTCCCATGAATTGGACTAAGCGTACTTTGATAGATGCATCTAAGTATTATATATATATATATATATATATATATATATATATATATATATATCTCTCTCGTTGTGCATGTTGTAACTATTTTAATTCTTTACAAATTTCATATTATATTATTTTCATCTGTAATAAGTGCGCTAACGTTAATAACAGATCAAGGCTTAATTAATTAGGTACTTCTTTAATGGGACATCAGGGTGTCTCGTTTGGTGGTATAAGAGCAGTTCGATTCTAATCGGGGTTAGGGTGAATACCGACAACATTAGTTGGATCCTCATCAGATGTCATCTATGCTTAGAAATAGGTAAAGTGTCTGATATGCAAGTTATTATTAAAGGACGAGAATGATTATTTAAAGCATTTGTAAGACATATAGTGGATGTATATGTTTAAATATTGAATTATATGTCTTATGAATGAGTGCTAATGATTTCTTTTACATGAAGTTAAATGGCTTGAGGTAACAAAAGGCGAGGAAGAGGTGGTAAAAGTGGTGGAATCTGGGACAATGGTTCAACCAGAACTTCTTCTGAAACCTTAAATGGTGAAGATACCAATGATGTCGTGAGAGTAATGAGGTATTTGGTAATTTCAATGCTGCAATAGACCCATTAAAACACTCAGTTCATGCAGCATCAAGATGAGAGAGAAGAGAGACAACAACAGTTGAATACTATCTGAGAAGCAGAGACTATAAAGAATGGTCTGAATGCCTTCATGATAGGAACACTAGTGGAAAATATACATTAGACGGTAAAGGTTTACGTCAGTTAACCAAAAGCTAGACGTTAAAAAGGAGGCGGTGGCAGTTTTGTAAATATCAGACTTCATTAATTCACTTTTAACGTCAGTTGTTTTAAGGACTGACATTAAAAGTGAAGTGACTCACTTTTAACGCTAGTTCAATAAACAACTGACATTAAAAGTGAACCTTTTAACGTCAGTTCTTCATTGAACTGACGTTAAAAGTGCGTCACTTCACTTTTAACTTATGTTCTTTCATCAACAGACGTTAAAGGTTATTTTAATAATTTTTTTTATCTAGTATACGTACCCTTCCGCATTGCCTCAAAGTTTCAGTTTCACAATTGCTTTGATGTTTTGTGTTTCTGTTTTGAAAACTAAAATATATGTGCGAAGTATAAGTTGAATCAATAACCCAAACCGGATCTCATTCATTGAAAGGGTTTAAAATCCTTTAAAATCCTATAAAAAGTTACATTGATAGGGTTTAAAATCCTATAAAAAGTTACATTGAAAGGGTTTAAAATCCTAAACATTTGTTGAGGCTTCGTTCCCTTCACGAGTGAGCAAGAGAGGAGAGTCGAGCGACCGAGTTTTCCAGAGCGGCTGAGCAAGGGTGCACCCGATCTGTTTCAGTAATGGTCTTGGAACAGTCATTTGCTTCCAAAGCTGACGTTCTAGTGCTGTAGCAGCCGATTCTCCAAAAAGATGATAAGGTGAGCAACTCATACTATGTGATTTACACAACCTTATCACCCATGTTATGTGATTTACACAACCTCAGAAGTTGTTTGACCATTAAGACAAAGACCTTTGAGTCTAGGAATAGGAAGAAAGAGTGATGAAGTTAATCTCCACGGCAGAGCCATATTGTGAAGTAGAAAATTAAACGGATGGAAGGAAGCTATTTATAGGAGCAGGGGATGAAGTTACTAAGCTATTCTGATTTTCTTGAAAACTTACCTATAAACTTTAATGCTCATTAAGAGGATTAAGTTACAAGGTGCATGGGTAAGTAGCACAGTAGTCAAAGGAATGAATTCTTGCAGAAACTTATACACCTTTAACGTTAGTTGTTTAATATAACTGACGTTAAAAGTATTTTTAAAATAAAAAATATTTATTTTTAACGTCAGTTTTTTATACAACTGACGTTAAAAGTGTGGTTTTTACTTCAGTATAATAAATAGCTGACGTAAATAATCCTATAAATTATAAACGTGCAGAATGAATATTGGAAATAATGTAATATACGGGAACTTGGCAGTCATAAATTAAGTTGACGTTAAAAATGAGGTGGTGGCAATTTGGCAGTCATATTTATTTTTAACGTCAGTTTTTTATACAACTGACGTTAAAAGTTTGGTTTTTTACTTCAGTATAATAAATAGCTGACGTAAATAATCCTATAAATTATAAACGTGCAGAATGAATATTGGAAATAATGTAATATACGGGAACTTGGCAGTCATAAATTATGTTGACGTTAAAAATGAGGTGGTGGCAATTTGTAAATATTAAATCACTATTTGCGTCAGTTGTGTAAAGAACTTGTGTAAATATTAAACAAGTTTATTTTTAATCTACATTAATTAGCTTGAATTAGTAAACATATTCTTGTGAAAATTAAAATAAATAAACACTTAACATAAAAGTGTTATATGTATAATCAAATCGTATCTCATTGAAGCGATTCATAAGTTACAATTACATGATTAAAAGATAAAAAATTTCTGCAACATAGCACTAAAATATTAAAAAGTTTCTGCTTCAACATCAATTTCTTCTCAATTCTGTCCTCAGAAACTCCAATGGATGCATCGATCCCCTCCCTGCTCATTTGAAGTCTTTGATGCTCCATCTGTGCTTTATCCACAGTCGCTTGGGGAGGAGATGGAATAAAGTGAGGGAGTCATATTATGTGATTTACACAACCTCAGAAGTTTTTTGACCATTAAGACAGAGACCTTTAAGTATAGGTATATGAAGAAATAACAAAAGTCTCAAATGTGATAGAACCATATTGTGAAGGAATAGAAAACACACGAAATATAGAGGAAAAGAAGAGGATGTATTTACATACTTATACAGAAGAATGGCACTTTATATAGAGAATAGTCTCTCTCTGATTTTCTTGAAAACTTATCTATAAACTTAATGCTCATTAAGAGGATTAAGTTTCAAGGTGCATGGGTTATCACAGTAGTCAAAGGAATGAATTTTTTTGCAGATATACACTTTTAACGTCAGTTGTCTTCAAAAACTGACGTTAAAAGTGCATTTAAAATAAAAAATATTTATTTTTAACGTCAGTTTTTTATACAACTGACGTTAAAAGTTTTATTTTTACTTCAATTAAATAAATAGTCAAAGGAATGTATGTTTTTGGATAAAGGTATACACGTTTAACGTCAGTTTCTTAAGACAACTGACGTTAAATATACGACATTTAACGTCAGTCTTTACAAACAACTGAAGTCAAATGTTGTTTTATTTTGGTTTACACCCGCGCGCCTTCTGTACTTCGCTCTGTACGCCTCTTTTCTCTTTTCATCACGCTCAACCCTCACTCTCAACCCTCACTCTCACTCTCACTCTCACTCTGCCCTAATCGCGAGCTCATCTCCACCGCAACCACCGCGAGGGTTTCTTCGCCACCACCGTGAGGTACACAATTAACCCTAACTCTGTCTTTCCATTCATTCTTTGCAATAACTTTACATCTCTCTTTCCCCTTCCCGCGCACTAACTCTCCTTGTCCCTCTGCTCTCAGTAACCACATCGAACGTTGGCCACCACTCGAGCTCCCCTCCCCACCACCACGCGAGCACCTATTTCTGGTGAGTCTTTAGGGCACATTTTTTTATTTTTGGTTTTGAGTGTATGTTGAAACTGTAGTCTCAGTAGTTGAAACTTGAAACCATGAGTTTGAGTTGTTTGGAATGTACGTCTCTATTTTTGGTTTTGAGTGCATGTTGCTCTGCTGGTTGATCTGTCATGATGCTCATCACGGCTAGGCTGTGATCAGTTCTTCCTGTGATGGTCTGGTTCAGTTGGCACATTACGACCGTGATGGACATCACTGCCAGGCCATGACCAGTGCTTGGCAATCTTCAAAAACTATTGTTTTCAATCTCCCGTATTGTCCTTATATTGGATATATGTTTTGTATATCTACAGGACCTATCTAGTTATGGATCGTAGTTGGATGGTTTGTAAGCGTACTAGTGCTGAGTATTTGAAGGGGGTGGGAGAATTTATAGAATTTGCTCAAAGGAATGTTCCTAATAGTAATGGAATGTTCTGTTGTCCTTGTGTCAAGTGTTTGAATACGAGGAAATGTACGGTGAAGGATATACGTACTCATTTGATTTGTGAAGGGATTTTCTTGAGTTATACAAGATGGATATGGCATGGTGATGTGTGTTGAGTAGTACGGCAAGTGTCTCCCAAAGTGAGGACGTTGACGTAGATATGGAGGATGATCGAGTAGAGGACATGATCCGTGATATTGGACAAGAATCTTTTCATCGAGCTCATGTGTATGATAGGTTGTGCGGTGATGCGGATAAGCCTTTATATCCAGGGTGTACTACTCATACACGGTTGTCGGCGGTGCTAAAATTGGTTTGTGTGAAGACGAGAAATGGTTGGACCGATAAAAGCTTCACGGAATTACCTGAAGTGTTGAAAGACTTGCTTTCGGAGGACAACACATTGCCTGACCGTAACTATGAGGCCAAGAAGGTATTGTGTCCGATGGGTATGGAGTATAAGAAGATACACGCATGCCCCAATGATTGCATATTGTACATCGGTGTTCATGAAGACAATCACGATTGCCCCAAATGTGGGTTATCACGATACAAAGTGAAGGGTGGTGATGATGATGATGATCTTGATGATGTGAGAAAAAAGGGTCCTCCTGCGAAGGTGTTGTGGTATCTTCCAATAATTCCAAGGTTCAAGTGATTGTTTGCCAATGCGAAAGATGCGAAGAATCTTAGATGGCATAATGATGAGAGGAAACGTGATGGAAAGGTTCACCATCCTGCTGATTCTATTCAATGGAAGAATATCGATACTATGTTTCCGGATTTCGCCGATGAGCCAAGAAACCTAAGGCTTGGACTTGCTACGGATGGAATGAATCCTTATGGTAACATGAGTAGTATTCATAGTTCATGGCCTGTTCTATTGGTAATTTACAACATGCCCCCTTGGTTGTGCATGAAGCGCAAATACATGATGTTGTCTATGATGATTTCGGGCCCAAAGCAACCGGGAAATGACTTAGATGTTTATCTAGGTCCCTTGATTGAAGACTTGAAAACGTTGTGGGTGGAAGGTGTTGATGTAGTTGATGGGTATTCTCATGAGACTTTCAAGCTTCGTGCCATGTTATTTTGCACCATTAACGACTTTCCAGCATACCGTAACTTGTCCGGGTACAGTGTCAAGGGGCATAAAGCACGCCCTATATGTGAAGAAGGCACATGCTACACTCAGTTGCATCGTGGAAAGAAGACGGTTTACCTTGGGCATCGGAGATTTCTTAGACGTGATCACCCATATCGTAAGATGAAAAAAGCTTCTAATGGATGCCAAGAGACAGAAGAAGCGCCGACGGCCTTAATCGGGGAGCAGGTTTATCAGAGGGTAAAGGGCATCGATGTTATATTCGGCAAGTCCAAAAAGAAAGGTAAAGCTGCTGAGAAAAACATATGGAAGAAGAGGTTGATATTCTTTGATCTTCCATACTGGCACAAGCTTGATGTCAGACACTGCATTGATGTGATGCATGTGGAGAAAAATGTGTGTGATAGTGTGATCGGGACGCTTCTCAACATTCAGGGCAAGACAAAGGATGGTGTGAATGCTCGTCTCGACCTCGTTGCTATGGGTATACGAGAGCAGTTAGCTCCAGTTGTTGAGGATGGTAAGCGGACTTATTTGCCGACAAAGATGTCATACTTTGTCAAAAAAAGAGAGACAAAGTTTCTCGGGTGTCTTCGTGGCATCAAAGTTCCACATGGTTACTCTTCAAATATGAAGAGGCTTGTCTCTAGTGATCTTAAATTGGTTGGCTTGAAGTCTCATGATTGTCACATCTTGATGCAACAACTTCTGCCCGTTGCTATTCGTGGTATTGCTCCAAAAAATGTGAGACATGCCATTACTCGGTTGTGCTCATTCTTCAATTCTATATGTAGCAAAGTCATTGACCCCCGTATGTTGGATGACTTGGAAGTTGAGGCTGCTACAATCTTGTGCCAATTGGAGATGTACTTTCCTCCTTCCTTTTTCGACATAATGGTTCACTTAATTGTTCATTTGGTGAGGTAGATTAGATTATGTGGGCCGGTTTTTCTAAGATGGATGTACCCATTTGAGCGCTACATGAAGATCTTGAAAGGGTACGTGAAGAATCCTCATCGTCTGGAAGCATCTATTGTTCAAAGGTATGTTGTAGAAGAAGCTATTGAGTTTTGTTCGCACTACCTTTATAACACGGATCCTATAGGGGTTCCTAAGCCTCGGCATGATGAGATCAGATGTCAAGGTAAGGGTACACATGGCTTAAGAATTAATAGGAAGGATCGGGAGGAAGTGCTTCAAGCACATTTGTATGTATTGAACAACATCGAATGTGTTCAGCCTTTCTTATTTGAACATAAAAGAAAAGTCAATCAAGAAAACCCTCGAATGAGCGAAAGGTGGTTGTTGAACAAGCATAACAAGACTTTCTTACCATGGTTCAAGGAAGAAATGCTTAAGGATGGTAGTACTGCTTCTGATGACGTAAGATGGCTAGAATGTGGGCCTAGCTTCAACTTCATATGTTGGAGCGGATACGACATAAATAACTTTTCCTTTTATACAAAGGAACAAGATAACAAGAGTACCATGCAAAATAGTGGGGTTATGATCGTGGCCGAAGCAATGCACTTCTCTTGTGCAAAGGACACAAAACCCGTTAAAGCACCGAGACCTTACTTTGGATATATTGAAGATATTTGGGTGCTCAATTACACTAAGCTTACGGTGCCGGTATTTAAATGTAAGTGGGTTGATAGTAACGGTGGTGTACAAACCGATGAATTGGGGTTCACATTGGTAGACCTCAACAAGTTAGGTCATATAAATGAGCATTTCATAATGGCTTCCCAAGAAAAACAAGTGTTCTACATCACTGATCCTTTTAACAAAAGGTTGTCCGTGGTTCTCCAAGGAAAAAGCATGTATAATGGTAGTGATGAGAATGAAGATTCAAATCTTGATATTCCTGAGACTCCTTCTTTTTCAACAAACATGCCTACTATAATCGAGGAGACACAGGTGGACGATGTACATGCCACTCGTGATGATCATCACGAAGGGATATTGATATAGGTAGTTTAAACTTAGTATACATTTATTTTTATTTATATTTCTGTATTTATTTTTAGTTATAACCTATGTTAATAAATATATATTGTTTCTGAACAGGCATACATATGGATCATTGTTCCATTTTTCCTTTGCAATTCTGTAATGTGTGTGATATTCTGTGTTACTGGGATATTTACTGAATGCAGGGATAGCTGAGGGGAGTGATATTTTAAAACTAAATTTAAAAAAAAAATACTATTAACGTCAATTGTATGATACAACTGACGTTAATAGTATTTTATAAAATATACAGTACGCTATTAACGTCAGTTGTTTATTACAACTGACGTTAAAATTAAGACCTTTAACGTCAGTTCTTTATCACAACTGACGTTAGTTTTAACAAAATTAACGTCCGTTCTTAAAGAACTGACGTTAATTTTTACAAAATTAACGTCAGTTGTGTTAAAGAACTGACGTTAATTTTGACAAAATTAACGTCAGTTGTGTTGAGGAACCGACGTTAATAGTTTTATATTTAACGTCAGTTCTCAACTGACGTTAAAATTTTAACTTTTAACGTCAGCTGTATTTACGTCAGTCAGTATTCTGACGTAAAAAATCAATTTTAACTGACGTAAAAAGCACTTATTGCACTAGTGGAAGATGAAAAGTGTATGACCCTGAAGCTGTAGAATAGTATTTACAGGAAGATGAAAAGGTGTTTGTAGCGATGCACTACAGAGAAGAAAGGGTGGTCACCTACGCTGCTTTCATGTTATTTGGGGAAGCGGAAGCTTGGTGGATTAACAAGCAGAGACTATTGGAGGCAGAGGGACAAGCTGTAACTTAGGAACTGTTCAAAGAGTGCTTTCTAGAGAAGTACTTCCCCAAGAGTGTCCGACAATAGAATGAGAGAGATTTCATGAGTCTACAACAAGGAAATATGTCAGTAAGGGAGTATGTTGTCAGGTTTGAAGCACTGTTGAAATTCTCCCAATTCTAACAAGTCCAGTCGGGCGAGGAATGGGTCTATCGAAGGTTTGAAGCACGAGAATGACTGTTTAAATATAGTGGACATATGAATGAGAGCTAATGATTGCTTTGACCTAGAAACTTGTTCAACTAAATATTTTGTTACTTTTATTATTATTATTATTATTATTATTATTATTATTATTATTATTATTATTATTATTATTATTATTATTATATTTGTTAATTAAATGGTAATTGAAAGCATCATTATTTGTTAAACTTATTTATGAAAGAAAAGAACATGGTTGGAAGACAACCAGTCCATTCCAAGAATAACATCTAATTGGTGAAGGGGTAAACAAATCAAATTCACTAAGAAATGTTTATTCTCAATAATGACAGGTCAGTTCAAACAAGCTAAAACAGTAGTAACAGGTTCAGAAGTAGGAGTGGAAACAAATAAGTCAAATGATAAAGCAGAAGTATGTAAGTCTAATTGTATCACACGATCCCATGATTTAAAAGAATGTGAAGTGCCTGAATCATACTACATATAAGAGTTTTCCAGTAATGAGACACTTACCTTGTATGAGGTCCTCAAACTGAGAGGCTTCAGCACCCTGCTGAAGTAGACAACTATAAACAGGAGAAAGGGATTTGAATTGTGTTTATCAGAATTTAAAATAAAGTTGAAAACTTTTTGCACCCAGGAGTTAGGTTCAGTCAAGTGAGAAAACACTACACAGATAGATGACCTGTCTGATAAAGCTTTAACCGAAAAACACACACGCAGACAACTTGAAAACAAGTTCAATAACCACACTTTAACCCCTTTAGTTAGAAAGCCGATAATATAACCAAAGCAGCTAAAGAGATTAAGGGAAGAGAGATTAACACAGCTATTTATCCCGGTTCACTCTTCAACACAAAGAGCTACGTCCAGTCCTTGGCAGCACCAAGTTTTATCGACTATGACTTATTAGGTTACAGACTCCAAGTATTATTTGCACACCTAGCCTCTTCAGGCTCCAAAACAAGTATTCTTTGCACACCTAGTCTCTTCAGGCTCACTCAGGTTTGTTTGAGAAGTATGTTTGTAATAAATACAACCAGACAGACAGTTCCTTCACTAACACTCAGAGTGGATTAAATGTAAGCTTAGGAAAGACTGCGTAATAACATCAAATGATTGAACAATACATATTGAAAGAATGAAGAAATAAATGCATAGAGTAATGGCTCTTTTAATGATGTGAGTTCTCTATATATTCATCTTCAATGACTTCTGTATTTATAGCCTTCAAGCATTTAAGATCCATTAGAGACATTTCTTCAAATGTTGGCTTCAAGCAGAACTTCATTATATGCAATAGAATCATTCTGGGCAGCCATTAATGCAATAGAGACGTTGGTTATACTCTAACATGAAGGATCAAGGCTTTATGCATCATGCAGTAGCCAAATCAGAGTTATGCAGAATGCTTTTGTACTTTGAAGAATACATTTCCCTTTTCATGTAATATCCAAGAGTACTAGGGAATAAAGTAAGTTGGAAACATTCTTTAACTGGACTTCATCTCTGTTTTCCTAGGTTGCTTGCGAGAATGACTTCTGACTTTTCTTGATAAGTGTGAGATTAAGAAAGAGAGAAGTTCAGAGTCTTCTGTATGAGGGGACAACTTCCAAAAGCTATTTGTACTTGAGTTCCTCATCGAAGAACCTCAGACAAGTGTAGGAACCTATCAGAATACAAGTTGAAACTTTACTTGCAGAAAGTCAAGAATCATAGTCAGCAGACAAGTTGACTTTTGCTTATCGGACAGGTGGTAATCTATATGGACAGACAGGCTAGAAGGTGACTTCTTACTATTTTGATCTGCACATTGGGTAGACAGATTAGCAACCAATACGAAGGTTAATTAAATCATTAACCAATGTTTAGTTTTCATCAAAACTTAGGGAAATGCACATCAGACATTTTAGAGACTTAACAATCTCCCCCTTTTTGATGATGACAAACATTTATATGATTTAATGAACCTTAAAAAAAATCAACAAAAGAAATAATAATATTTAGACAAGTTGAAATTTTCTAAGAGCCAGAAGGGTTGTGCAGACAGGTGCACTTAGGTTCACTTAGCACTCATAGTATCAGAGTTATTTATATGATCAGAGATGTATTTAAAGACAAGCTCCAATCACATCATTTAATCATCTTAGCTTGACTTATATTTTTACGTTCTCCCCCTTTTGTCAACAACAATAAGGAATAAAACAAGATACATAAAAGTAAGGAATAGAAAAGATAAACAGTATTTATTATATTCATCATAAGCTTCTCAGTGACAAGTCAAATTTTACATACAAAAACTACCTAGGTTGACTAAACAGTAAAAACAGAGCTTCAACTCTCTATTGTAGCAGCAGTCTAGCATGCCTTTCTTCATCCAATTGTATTATGGTTTCCTCTAGCTGAGCCTGAAGCAGATTGAAGCTGTGCAGATCCACCATCTGAGGAGTGGAGGTTTCCATTGTCAGACTAGTTGAAGCTGACTGGTCTGAGTGCCAGTGCAAAGCTAAGACTTGGGGTGCCTTGGGCATAGAGAAGGGTGAGGAAATACGAGGGAAGGTAAGTTGATGAAGGGTTCTATATTAAAAGAAGGGAAGAAAAGCTAACTTAAACAAATGTTTGATTCTAACAAGATTAGTATCATGAGAAGAAAAGACACAAGAAAGTTTCTCGGACAGAGACAGACGGGTGACACTTATTTGGATAGGTGGGGGAAGAGGTTGTTGGGCTAAGACAGAGGGAGGTAGGGGTAACAAGGAATCAATATGACAGAAGAAGGAGTTTGATCCTGTTACTAACAAAAAGAAGTACCTAGACCTATTAGGTAACATCACAATAGAGACATGATAGTGAGTCCTTGCCAATGTTCTAATGAACAAGACAATATGGGGATAAAATAAAATCTCCCTACATGGATTAAGAATAGGAGGTGGAGGAGAAGGAATAACAGACAGATGTGAGACACTTGCAGTCATAAGAGATTGTAGGTCATACACAAACAAACTAGATGATATGCCAGCTTGTTCTTTGGGAGTTGAGTCCCTGTGAACAACTGTGTACTTACATATATCAGACACAACATCATAGGATGATGTTTGGGTTTGGTGAGAGGAGACAGGTGAAGAGAAGGGAGACACTATAGATAGGGGTTGGACAGATAAGGCAGGTGGAGAAGAAACAGAAAGGTTTTGGATACCTTGATGAGAGGGAGAAGATGGTGCAGAAGGGATGGATGACAAAATCAGGTGATCTTCAGAAAACTTCAACTTCTTCCTTGACATATAAGGGTACAGAGTGTCAACCTCAGGGTGGATAACTGTCTGTGTCCCAACAGACAGGTTTGCAGCAGTTGCAGCAGCAACTTCAACCTCTGCAGCTTGATCTTCTTCAGGAATTTCTACCCTTTCAGCAGATGCCACAGAGGGCATTAGGTAGCCAGACCTTCTTTTTCTGGGAATAAGTCCCAAATCAAGAGTCTTCTTCTCCTTGGGCTTCTCCAAGGGTCTTACTGTCTGCTCCCCCTGAGCAGATACTTCCTCCTTGCTAGGTGTAGACTGTACTTGTCTGACCTCGGCAACGGTCTTCACCAACCTTCTTTTCTTGCTGGGCTGAGTAGACTCAGCTTCTGATGCCACAACATCTCTTGTCTTCCTCTTGGGAGAGGACTTCTTCAGTTTGAACCTTAGAGGCTTAACTATCTCAGCAGTCTCAACAGAGACAGATGGTTTCTACAAATCAGGCCTCTGGTCCTGTCTGGTCACTTTTCCAGCAAGCTTCCAGATTCTTTCAGAGATGGGCATCTCTGACTCATCAGTAGAGACCACTGGTTCCTCCTTCAACTTCTGCTCAGCAGTAGGCTTCTTCTTCTTTTTCTTTTTGTCCTACTTCTCCCCCTCCTCATCTTTCAGAGGGATACCCTTTATGTCCATCATAGACAAGTTCTTCCTGTCTATAGGAAATGACATGTCTATGAAGTGAGCATCACTGGGAACAAACACACTAGTGCAAGAAGTGCTTTTTACGACAGTCAAAATATATTTTGGACGTCTGAATAATGCCTGACGTTATTGGAGCAGTCGTTAAAAGTGTAACTTTTTACGTAAGTTCAAAACTGATGTCAAAAGTAGACTTTTAACGTCAGTTGATTACATAACTGACGTTAAAAGTCTTTTTTTTAAATAACTTTTAACGTCAGTTGTTTCAGTCAACTGACGTTAAAAGCTTAACTTTTAACGTCGGTTGTTTACTACAATTGATGTTAAAAGCCAATTTTTTTTAAAAATTAATTTTAACGCCAGTTGTACTAAACAACGGACATTAAAGGATTTTTTTTTTAATTCTGTTACAATATATCCCTTCCCCTGCCTATCCCCGCATTCAAGAAATGATCCGATCCAAGAAACAAAAGGTAACAATCCGATATTTCACTTAAATTTCATTAACAAAAGAAAAGTATATATATACAAAGGAACAAATGGGGGGATAAAAAACCAAAACCCCATTGTTAGAAAACCATAACTATGTGTATGCGGGTCCAAGTGATCCATGTGTATGCCTGTTCAAAAACAGTAAATATTAAAATATGTTTTTTTAACATGGATAACTAAAGATAAATATAAATACAGATGGATAAATAAAATTAAATCAAAGCTAACATGGATAAATAAGACGTTTGCCTTAAAAGAACAAAACTCACACTATAATCAAGTTTAAATTACCTATATCAATATCCCTCCTTGATGATCATCACGAGTGGCATGTATATTGTCCACCTGTGTTTCCTCAATTATAGTAGGCATGTTTGTTGAAAAAGAAGGAGTCTCAGGAATATCAAGAGTTGAATCTTGATTTTCATCACTACCATTATGCATGCTTTTTCCTTGGAGAATCACGGACAACCTTTTGTTAGAAGGATCGGTGATGTAGAACACTTGTTTTTCTTGGAAAGCCATTATGAAAGTCTCATTTGTATGACCTAACTTGCAAAGGTCTACCAATGTAAACCCGCATTCATCGGTTTGTACACCACCTTTACTATCAACCCACTTACATTTATAAATCGGCACCGTAATCTTAGTGTAATCGAACACCCAAATTTCTTCAATGACTCCAAAGTAAGGTATCGGTGCTTTAATGGGTTTTGTGTCCTTTGAACTAGAGAAGTGCATTGCTTCGGACATGATCATAACCCCACTATTTTGCATGGTACTCTTGTTATCTTGTTCCTTAGTATAAAAGGAAAAGTTATTGATGTCGTATCCGTTCCAACATATGACATTGAAGCTAGGCCCATGTGCTAGCCATCTTACCTTGTCAGAAGCAGTACTACCATCCTTAAGCATTTCTTCCTTGAACCATTGTAAGAAAGTCTTGTTATGCTTGTTCAGTCTCGTCGGAGCATCTTCAGTCTCTTGGCATCCATTAAAAGCTTTTTTCATCTTACGATATGGGTGATCACGTCTAAGAAATCTCCGATGCCCAAGGTAAACCGTCTTCTTTCCATGATGCAACTGAGTGTAGCATGTGCCTTCTTCACATATAGGGCATTCTTTATGCCCCTTGACACTGTACCCGGACAAGTTCCCGTATGCTGGAAAGTCTTTGATGGTGCAAAATAACATGGCACGAAGCTTGAAAGTCTCGTGAGAATACCCATCAACTACATCAACACCTTCCACCCACAACTTTTTCAAGTCTTCAATCACGGTACTTAGATAAACATCTAAGTCATTTCCCGGTTGCTTTGGGCTTGAAATCATCATAGACAACATCATGTATTTGCGCTTCATGCACAACCAAGGAGGCAGGTTGTAAATTATCAACAGAACAGGCTATGAATTATGAATACTACTCATGTTACCATTTGGATTCATTCCATCCGTAGCAAGTCCAAGCCTTAGGTTTCTTGGCTCATCAGTGAAATCCGGAAACAAAGTATCAATATTCTTCCATTGCACAGAATCAGTCGGATGGCAAACCTTTCCATCACGTTTCCTCTCATCATGATGCCATCTAAGATTCTTCGCATATTTCACATTGGCAAACAATCGCTTGAACCTTGGAATTATTGGAAAATACCATAACACCTTCGTAGGATGACCTTTTTTTCTCACATCACATATCGAATCATTAAGAACATCACCATTATCATCATCCTTTACTTTGTAGCATGATAACCCACACTTAGGGCAATCGTGATTGTCTTCATAAACACCCGTGTACAATATGCAATCATTGGGGCATGCGTGTATCTTCTTATACTCCATACCCATCGGACACAATACCTTCTTGGCCTCATAGATACGGCCAGGCAATGTGTTTCCCTCCGAAAGCAAGTCTTTCAACACTTCAAGCAATTCGGTGAAGCTTTTATCGGTCCAACCATTTCTCGCCTTCACACCAACCAATTTTAACATCACCGACAACCGTGTATGAGTTGTACACCGGGGATACGAAGGCTTATCCGCATCACCACACAACCTATCATACAAATGTGCTCACTGAAAAGATTCTTGTCCAATATCACGGATAATGTCCTCTACTCGATCATCCTCCATATCTATGTCAACGTCCTCACTTTGGGAGACACTTGCCTTAGTACTTAACAACACATCACCATGCCATATCCATCTTGTATAACTCAAGCAAATCCCAAAACAAATCAGATGAGTACGTATATCCTTCATCGTACATTTGCTCGTATTCAAACATTTGACACAAGGACAACATAACATTCCGTTACTATTAGGAACATTCCTTTGAGCAAATTCTATAAACTCTCTCACTCCCTTCAAATACTCATCACTTATGCGCTTACAAACCATCCAACTACGATCCATAGCTAGATAGGTTCTGTAGATATAAACACATATATCCAATATAAGCACAATATAAGTGTTTCCAAAGACTTGCCTACTTTTTTTAAGAAAACCCGAGACAATATTCAACATTCCATAAAAAATGAGGTTCCTATCCCTCTCTTTAGTGAACTTTTTGCATATATTCTCTGACTTAAAAAATGAACTAAGAAAATGACAAATCATACTTATTTTTCAGTACTTGACCAACCTTAATGCTTACATAACCTATGTTAGAGATAAGTTATGGCTTATCACACATACTCACAGAAACATCATATATGTGTGTATATTTAATCATACTAGTTTTATGAACCTTAACAAATCAAAATTCCCTATCACCATTATCAAACTCCATCAAATACTAGTTATCAACAAAATACCCTCCATACATATAACAGAGATAAACAAAATAACACAACTTATACCACATCACTATTTCAAAATTGCTATTTACAAACCATTTATCAGAAAGCAGAAATAGAGACAAAGACTCGGACATATTTTCACACAGTTCACAAAGTTATGGCATTACCAGAGAATACGGCCGCTTCTGTTAGGGCTCAGTGGTGAAAGAGAATGGATTCTGTTAGGGCTCAGTAGTGAAGGAGAGTGAAGGAGAACCTTAAATGATAAAGAAAAGTACCCTTAAATGAGATAGAAGATAAGATATAAGAGAGAAGAGAGGAGAAAAGAGTAGGGAGAAGATAACTCACCAGAGAATATTGTCATGGTGGTGGTGGAGAAGAACTCGCAGCGGTGGTGGTTGAGAAGACCTCGGTCGCGGTCACGGTGTTTGATGTGGTTGCTGAGAGTGAGGGAGACAGAGAGAGTTAGGGATCGCAAGAAAGAGTGTGAAGTTGAGAGAGAGAGAGGGAGAGAGAGAGAGAATTACTTCACGGTGGTGGGGAAAGGAGTTCGCGGTGGTGAGGAGAGGAGTGAAAGGGTTAGGGCAGGGAAGGGCACGGGTATACGTTGTGAACAGAGCAAAGTATGAAAGTGATGAAGAAACGCGGGTGAAGCTTTGTGCTCACTCAAATTTTTTTAATTCAATCACCTTTTAACGTCAGTTGTTAAAAGAGCTAACATTAATGTGATATTTTTACGTCAGTTTCTAAAATAACTGACGTTAAAAGTGACTCCCACCACTTTTAACGTCAGTTCATTTAATAACTGATGTAAAAGGTGATTTAAATGACCCTAATATTTATGGTTTTGCCACTGCCTCCTTTTTAATGTATACTTTTTATTTAAGTGACGTTACCCTTACCCATTTTTTACATATTCTACACTAGTGACAGCTTGTTCCTGAAGAGTCTTGTCAACAGCATTCCATAGGGGTAGGTCTGCATGTTAGTCCTCTTGGTCAGTGATTCAAGGTATATGTAGATGAGGTCATTGATGTCTACCTTGATTTTGTGAATCAAGTGGTACAGGGCAAACCTGTCCATCTTAGTCGCACTATCTCGTGATCCTTTCCTTGGCATCACACGTTCCAGCAGCAGCTTGTGCATGAATCTGCACTTTACCACCATGCTCACAGGCTTCATGTTCTCAGGGTTGGGAACACCATACAGAGAAATGTTAACATTCTTTGTTCCCACCTCATCCTCCCACTTGGGTTTGAAGCCAACGCCAATTCTAGGGCATTTGGTGATGAGCTCCAGAGAGCTGGTGGGGAAGAGAAGAGTGGTGTCCATCACATGAGCACGAAAGCTCTTGGTTCCATCAAACTTGCAAGTGATAACCACAACACTTGTCTAGAAGTCTCTGACAAGCTTGGGGTGAACCATCTCCTTAAGATCAAAGAAGGAGGTCCACTTGGGATATTCCAAATCCTCTGTGACATCCATTCCCCATTTCTTCATCTGTTGGAGGTCCACTGTCTTCCCAGCTAGAATTTTCTCTACATCAGAGAGCCTTATGTTGTATTTCTCAGTGATTTATTTTGATAAAAGATGCTTTGATGGTACCATTTTGGTGAGAAAAAGTTTCTATGGTTTTGGAAGAGAGAAGGGTTTGATAGATGAGAAGACGAAGACAAAGAGATTTCAGAGATTGAAAACGTAAAGGTTAAATCTTTCTGACTTTTTGCCTTTATAGTCATTAAGGTAGGAGAGATAAATAAAACATTTTTAATTTTAAAACGACACGATTTGCCTTGGGAACTACAGTGCCCACTCAAGACATTATGAAAACATGGTTTCAAGATAAAACCTGTCGTGCTTATGATTAGCTTCAGATTAATAAATGGTATTAAATAATTAATAGCCATTTTAACAAAAACTGTTGAGTTCTAGTATTGCGACTCAGCAAGGTCAGACAGATAACATAAACAGGTGATATAAAAACATAAGACAGGTAGCATAGACGGGTTAATTATAAGACATGTCATTCAACAATGCAATGCATGTTTAGATTATCTCTAATTAATAAAAACCTTTCTTCTGCAAATGGTTTAGTGAAAATATCAGCCCATTGATTTTCAATTTTAACAAACTTAATATCAAAGATACATTTCTGAACATAATCCCTTATAAAGTGATGTTTGATTTCAATATGCTTAGTCTTAGAATGCCGAATTGGATTTTTAGTTAAGCATATGGCACTAGAATTATCACACCACACAGATATGTTATGCTCATAAATAGAGTAATCCTCAAGTTGATGTTTTACCCTTAAGAGTTGAGAGCAGCTGCTAGCAGCTGAAATGTATTATGGCTCAGCAGTGGACAACGCAATAATTGTCTACCTCTTGCTTGACCAGGAGACTAAGCTTGCTCCAATGAAGTGACATCCTCCAGTAGTGATTTTTCTTTCTATTCTGTCTCCAGTAAAATCAACATCACATAATCCCACTAATCTGTATTCTTTTGGTCTTAGATACAGCAAACCAAGATTAATAGTCCCAAGCAAATATCTAAATATTCTTTCAACACCTTTTAGATGAGATTCTCTTGGGTCATATTGGAATCTAGCATACATACAGACACTAAACTGAATGTCAGGTCTACTTGAAGTTAAGTATAATAGAGAGCCAATCATACCTTTGTAGATAGTTTGATCTACCTTTTTTCCTTCATCATATTTGCTTAGTTTTACATTGGGTTGCATGGGGGTTTTCATGAGTTTGGAACTTTCATTTTGTACTTTTTGAGTATCTCCTCGGTATACTTTTGTTAATGGATGTAGATTCCATCACTTGTCTGCTTGATTTGTAATCCAAGGAAGAACTTTAATTCTCCCATCGTGCTCATCTCAAATTCTGCTTGCATTAGCTTGGAAAATTCCTTGCACAACTTTTCATTCGTTGCTCCAAAAATAATATCATCAACGTATATTTGGACTATAATAAAATTTTATTTAGAACTTTTCTTAAACAAGGTAGTATCTACTTGTCCTCTAGTGAAACCATTATGCACGAGAAAAGAACTAAGTCTATCATACCATGCTCTAGGTTCTTGTCTTAAACCATATAATGCCTTTTTAAGTTTGAAAACATGATCTGGTTTATCAGTATCCACAAAACTAGGAGGTTGTTTAACATACACTTCTTCAATTGTACCATTTAGAAAAGTACTTTTTACATCCATTTGAAAAAGAGTGATTTGGTGTTGTGCAGCATATGACATTAATATGCGGATAGCTTCTATTCTAGCTACAGTTGCAAAGGTTTCAGTATAATCAATACCTTCTTTTTGGTTGTAGCATTGAGCTACTAACCTTGCCATCCTCATCCAATTTTTTTCTGAAGACCCATCTTGTTCCAATAACAGATTTGTTTTTGGACTTGGAGATAAGTGTCCAGATATCATTTCTGGTAAACTGGTTGAGTTCTTCTTGCATAGCAAGAATCCAGCTTTCATCCTCAAGAGCATCTTCAATGCGTTTTGGTTCTATTTCTGACATAAAGGCCACATTGGTTGCTTCTCTTAAATTAGATCTTGCTCTGACTCCTTCCAAGGGATTTACAATAATAGGATCCTTAGGATGATGAGTTTTGAACTTCCAGTCCCTTTTGAGATCACCATGAAGATCTTGACTCGTCTGCTGACTTGTCTGTTGACTCGTCTGCTGACTTGTCTGCTCCACTTGTCTGTCTGGCTCAATCACAGGTTCTGTCTTGGTCAGATAAGGTTGTCGGCTTTCTGACTTGTTTATATCAAGACCTGCAAGATCATCTTCTAGATCTGATAATTCCTCATCAGTCTTTAAACCATCATTGAACTTAACATGAACAGATTCTTCAATAACAAGTTCTGGAATTGTAAATTCTAAATGCTTTAGACATTTAAGAATATCCTACAAAAATACCTTTGTCTACTTTGAAATCAAACTTACCAATTTTATCCTTGGTATTTAGAATGAATCATTCACAACCAAATGCATGAAAATAAGATACGTTGGGGCTTTTACCTTTCCACAATTCATAAGGTGTCTTCTTTAGAAAAGGCCTAATAAGTATTCTGTTTTGTACATAACAAGCAGTGTTTACTACTTCTGCCCAGAAGTGCTTAGGGAGATTATTCTTATTGAGCATAGATCTAGCCATCTCTTGCAGAGATCTGTTCTTTCTCCTAATTACTCCATTTTGTTGTGGAGTTCTTGGTGCAGAGAAATTGTGAGAGATCACATTCTCCTCACAGAACTATCTAAACTGCTCATTTTTAAATTCTCCCCCATGGTCACTTCTAAGGGTAGAGATACAGAAACCCTGTTCATTTTGTACTATTTTGTAGAATACTGAGAAAGCCTTAAAAGACTCATCCTTGTGGGTTAATAAGAGTACCCATGTAAATCTAGAGTAGTCATCAACTATGACAAAACCATATTTTCTTCCAGCCAAGCTAGCAACACTAACTTGTCCAAACAGATCCATGTGTAACAACTGAAGAGGTCTAGAGGTTGATACTTGGTTTTTAGATTTGAAAATAGATTTTATCTGTTTACCTCTCTGACATGCATCGCACAAGACATCTTTCTTAAAACTAATATCAGGCAATCCTCTCACAAGATTATCCTTTTTCAGTTTAGAAATTAGTTTCATACTAGCATGTCGTAGTTTCTTATGCCATAACCATCTTTCATCCTCTTTAGACATCAGACAAGTTACACTTTGATCTGAGAGATCAGTCAGTTCAATCTTAGACATATTTTGTTGCCTTTTGGCTGAAAAGAGGGTTTTGTCACTATAGTCTTTAACTATGCATAAATCCTTGGTAAAGGAGACATCAAATCCACTGTCACATAATTAACTTATGCTAAGCAAATTGTGTCTTAATCCTTCAACCATAAGAACATTAGATATAAAGGGAAGAGGGGGTTTACCACCAATAGTACCAATGCCTATAACCTTCCCTTTCTTATTTCCTCCAAAGGCAACATATCCTTATTTCTTAAGTTGGAGGTCTAGGAACATAGACCTTTCTCCTGTCATGTGTCGCGAGCAACCACTGTCCAGATACCAGCAGTGGTGTTTTCTTTGTCCTATTAAGGATATCTGCAATAGAAATTATTTAGTCTTTAGGTACCTATAGTTTTCTGTGTCCTTTTCTGTTAGTTCTAGGAGTCTGTGAAGACTTCCTTCTCTTCTTCTGGCTACACTTAGACAAAACTTGTCCAGTTTTTCCACAGAAGTTACAGACAGATATGGATTTAATTAAGGTTGACTTAACAGACACTTTAAAAGATTTCGTTGATACTTTATGATGTGTCTGATGGACATATCCAACACCTTCTTTGTTAAGGGAGTGTCTATGATAGCCAAGCAGCTTAGTCAGGTTATCTCTACCATTAACAAATTTGGCAAGATCAGGAGTGAGCTCTTCCATTTTCTGTTGAAGTTTATCAACTTCTTCAGATTGTGATGTTTCACTTGAGATCTTAGCTTCATAAGACTTTTCAGTCTTCAGCTCACTATTTTCTTTGGCCAGCTTCTTACACTCTTGAGATTTTTGTTTATGTTCATTGATGAGTTTTAAATACTCTCTCTTGAGGGATTTGAAGGCCTTAGATAAGTAGTTGGATTCCTCCAGCAACTCCTCATAGGCATCAAGTAATTCCTCATAGTCAGAATGTACCTCATCATCTGAATCTGAGTCAGTGTTGGCCATCAAACAGAATAGTTTCTTCCTCTGTTTCTTCATCAGAAGATGTTGACTCCATATCCGCCCAAGTAGTCATCATTCCTTTATTCTTCTTTTTGAAGAACTTCTTAAAAGGAGCTTTCTTAAGTTGAGGACATTCAGCTTTGATGTGACCATGTTTGTTGCACTCATAGCAGACAATTGAAATTTTATCCATTGAAGTGGATTCTTATAAGTTCTTGTCCTTGTTGAACCTTCTGAATGACTTATCCTTTCTGAACTTCTTTTTCTGTAAGAGAAGCTTTATCTTCCTGGTTAGGAGAGAAAACTCTTCATCACTTTCAGAATCCTCGGGTTCAGATAGGTCGGCATCACTGGATGACTCGCCTGCCTTCAGAGCCTTGGAAGCTTTTACTGACTTTTGATCAGCCTTCAGAGCAATTGACTTGCCCTTCTTTGTAGCAATTTCATCTCCAAGTTCTTGCTCATGAACAGTGAGTGTTCCAAGAAGTTCATCCATAGTCAAGATAGCGAGATCCTTGGCTTGGGAAATAGCAGTGACCAAAGGTCTCCACTGCTTAGGTAGACTCCTTAGTATCTTTCCAACCTTCTCAGAATTAGTATAAATTTTGCCAAGAGAATTGATAATAGTTTGGAATCTTCCTATCATCTGAGCAACAGATTCTCCTTCCTCCATGAGAAACAGTTCATACTTTCTAACAAGTATGACAATTTTTGATTCTTTGACTTTGATTGTTCCTTCATGTGTGACAGCTAAAGTATCCCATATTTCTTTGGCAAAATCACAGGCACAAACCTTTTCGAATTCTTCAGGACTAAGAGCACAAATGATGTTGTATCTGGCTTTGTGGTTCAGCTCCCATTTTGTCTTTTTTGCTGGGGTCCACTGAGCTTTTGGTTTGTCAGTGTTGTTATCATTTTTAGGAATGAATGGACCATCAATGATGACATTCCAGAGACCAGAGTTTTTAGATAGAATGAACCATTGAAATCTATCTTTCCAATAGTTGTAGTTTTCTCCATTGAAGAATGGAGGTCTGGCTAGGGAAGCTCCTTCAGTCTGGTGACTTCCACTTGAACTAGCTCCAGCAGTCATGTCTATTCTTCAGGACCTTTTGTTGGTGTAAGCCCTAGAGGCCAATGTATTTCTTTAGACTTACATTTGTATCTTGCTATTATATATATATATATATATATATATATATATATATATATATATATATATATATATATGATATGAGGCATTCCAGTTTATTGTGTTACTTGTTTAAACATAATAACGTCCTTAGAATAGAAATCTCAGTTCAATAGAATATCAAGTATATGACTTGATCGTGAGACACTATTGAACAATGAAATCCTATTCTTAAATATCCGTAGACAAGTATTTTATTAATAAGGACAATAATAATACAATTGAGACTATCATGTGTGCAGACTGATGACCATATCTCACGGGTCATGGATATGAGATATCGAGTCGACACATAGGTACACATTAGAGTAATGATGTACTGGATTGACCCGCCATGAGAACACTACATGGAGCATTATGTGAGTGTCATAAGTAGTTCTCATAGTGACAATGGTGCATACAATCCTTCGACCTGAAATCACTACGATCCCTACATGAGGAGTCGTGTGCTTTAATATCGTCAAACGTCATCTGTAATAGGATGATTATAAAGACGGTCATTGGGCATACCATGAGCCATGCAGAGGGATGTGAGTGACCTAGATGGAATTTGTCCCTCCTACATGACAGGAGTAATATCTGTGGGTCCCCCTGATAGAGTGAGACTGTAAAATGCATGGCCATGCTGAAATGAGTCAATATGAGATATTGACCTCATTTGTTGTTAAGTCTACTCGGGTATCAGGGAACATGATATTGAACCATACAAGGGTGACACGTTCTATGCCTTGTGTTCAATATAGATATATGGACAAAGGGATAATAATGCACATGAATATTTGTCACAGAAAGGTTTCGTCAAATCACTGACTTTCTCACTACTTAGGTAGCAGTGATGTATTGCTAGATACCGCTCACTGTTTGTAATATTAAATGGGATTTAATGTTACTACTAACGTTTTGGGAACCTATAGGGTCACACACATAAGAGCGGATTAAAAGAAGCATTAAAAGGAGAGTTGGACTTTCCTATTGGGCCTAGCGCATAGTACATGGGCTTAGGTCAAGTGCTGCTCACTAACTCACTTAAGGAGGCGCTACTATAAGTAGAACACTTAAGTTGTTGTGCACACAAGGTTGATACCCTAGCCGCACAGAGAGAGTAAGAGTGAACAGTAAGTCTCGGTTTTGAAGCTAGCACTGCAAGACAGAGATGCTTCAGGTTCGTGACGTTGGACGTTCACGGAGTCCGCTCGTGTGGATACCTCTAGAGACACCGTTCGTGCGGTGTTCGTGATAGACGAATTTCAACCAAAAGCCATCGCTTCAAGAGGTAAACCTTTTAATCATGAATCATGACCATTCGCAAGGATCCTTCGATGGGAATTTTTCCGCTGCGTTTATTTTGTTTTATACGCAAATTCCCAACACCTTTACCTCTACACTTTTAGATGCTCAACCCAGAGTCTGAGCTCTGATACCAACTGAAATGACAATTATAAACACGAGAAAGGGAGTTGAATTATGTTTATCAGAATTTAAAATAAAGTTGAAAACTTTTTGCACGCAAGAGCTAGGTTCAGACAAGTAAGAAAATGCTGCACAGACAGGTGACCTGTCTGATAAAGCTTTAACAGAAAAACACACACACAGACAACTTGAAAACAAGTTCAATAACCACATTTTAACCCCTTTAGTTAGAAAACCGATAATATAACCAAAGAAACTAAAGAGATTAAGGGAAGAGAGATTAACACAGCTATTTATCTTGGTTCACTATTCAACACAAAGAGCTACGTCCAGTCCTTGGCAGCACCAAGTTTTATCCACTATAACTGATCAGGTTACAGACTCCAAGTATTGTTTGCGCACCTAGCCTCTTCAGGCTCCAAGACAAGTATTCTTTGCACACCTAGCCTCTTCAAGCTCACTCAGGTTTGTTTGAGAAGTATGTTTGTAATAAATACAATCAGACAGATAGTTCTTTCACTAACACTCAGAGAGTGGATTAAATATAAGCTTAGGAAATACTGCGTAATAACTTAAAATGATTGAAGAATATAGATTGAAAGAATGAATAAATAAATGCACAAAGTAATGGCTCTTTTAATGCTGTGTGTTCTCTATATATTCATCTTCAATGACTTCTGTATTTATAGCCTTCAAGCATTTAAGATCCGTTAGAGACATTCCTTCAAATGTTGGCTTCAAGCAGAACTTTATTAAATGCAATAGAGTCATTCTGGGCAGCCATTAATGCAACAGAGAAGTTGGTTGTACTCTAACATGAAGGATCAATGCTTTATGTATCGTGCAGTAGCCAAATCAGAGTTCTGCAGAATGCTTTTGTACTTTGAAGAACACATTTCCCTTTTCTTGTAATAACCAAGAGTATTAGGGAATAAAGTATGTTGGAAACATTCTTTAACTAGACTTCATCTCTGTTTTCCAAGTCTGCTTGTGAGAATCACTTCTGACTTTTCTTGATAAGCGTGAGATTAAGAAAGAGAGAACTTCAGAGTCTTCTCATCGAAGAACCTCACACAAGTATAGGAACCTATCAGAAGACAAGTTGAAATTTTACTTGTAGAAAGTCAAGAATCATAGTCAGCAGATAGGTTGAATTTTTCTTATCAGACAGGTGGTCATCTATGTGGACAGACGGGCGAGAAGGTGACTTCTTACTATTTTGATCTGCACACTGGGTAGACAGGTTAACAACCAATACAAAGGTTAATTAAATCATTAACCAATGTTTAGTTTTCATCAAAACTTAGGGAAATGCACATCAGACATTTTAGAGACTTAACACCTGCACTGTGTACACTCTTTCGGTCACCTTGGGTTGTTGTTTTTGAACTCCGTTGGTGGCCAAATCAGCCTTTTGCTTGATGTAGTCTTGTAAATAATGTCTAGGCTTCCCACACTTGAAGCAAATCGGTCCCTTGATGGAGCAATCCCTTGTGTCATATGCCATCCCACAGTTTTGGCACCTCTTAGGTGCAGCAGTAGGAGCAGGTGTATGACTAGAGCTCCCTCTGTTTCCAAAAGTAGGTTGGAAAGGCTTGCTACCAATAGGCCGAGAATATGGTTTCCATTGAAGTCGGCCATTCCTCATTCTAGGCCTAGAAGGTCCGAAATCTTGTTATCTTCCTTCTTTTGGCTTGTCCACCTCTTCCAGTATCGAGCATCTCTCCAACACCTCAGTGAAATCCTGAATCCTTAAGGCTACCACAACCTCCTTAAGATCTTGGCGTAGACCATATTCAAATAGCCTACACTTCCATTCCTCATCAAGATGATTTTGGAAATACCGCGAAAACTTGGCAACAGCCTCAAAATTTTCAGTATATTCTCCAACTAACAGATTTCCTTGCTTCAGTTGGACGAACTCCCTTTCTCTTGTGTGCCTCACACTAGCAGGAAAGTACTTGTTCAGGAATCGAGTGCGGAATAGTTCCCAAGTGATCTCTTGGCCTCGAGTCTCCAACACCGGACGAACTCCAAGCCACCAGTGTTCAGCATCACCAATCAACATGAAAGTGGCATAAGTAACCTTACAGTTTTTCGAACATGGCATAGCAGTGAAAATTTTCTCGAGCTCGTGAATCCAAGACTCCGCTCCTTTTGGATCATATCCGTCTTTGAATTAAGGTGGGTTGTTCATGCGAAATTCAGAAAGTCCTTCAGTCTCATCAACGACTTCAATTCTT
The DNA here is from genome assembly GCA_030762895.1 of Sophora flavescens. Taxonomy (NCBI): domain Eukaryota; kingdom Viridiplantae; phylum Streptophyta; class Magnoliopsida; order Fabales; family Fabaceae; genus Sophora; species Sophora flavescens. The sequence goes on from CM061068.1 coordinate 123,658,736, forward strand.
TGAGCATTCTGGACATTTTGATTAGCCTATTGAGTCATAGAAGCAACCATCACCTGAATAGCCTTCAGAGTAGCATTCATCCCATCGTTGTTGTTGGGATTGTTATTTCCAGGATTAGATCTCGGACGTCCTCGTGCCATTGCTTTATACAAAAGCAATGTATTAGTCTTATCTTCATAAGATAAAACAATATCTCAGTTATTCAATATCGTCTACCTATATGATTCCCCTTTCTAGAGAAATAATAACACAGAGTACATAGCACAAACATAATAAGACCTATACCCCTACCCGACAAGACTCGACCAGCTCTGATACTAATAAATGAGACACCCCTTAGTATCCCATTATAATAACCTTTCCTAATATGCATATATTTACTTCAACTATCACCTAAAACTATCATCCACTATATCCAAGTAATAAATAGGAACATACATACAACGGCCCTCTGGTCCCTCAAAATAAAATAGTAAAGTTTCACAAACACCTTCATTTCATAACCATAATGCCATATATCATATCATAATCATATCTACACAAAGTTAAGTTCCAAGTAAAAATCATAGAGTTACTGGGGCTTACAAAACTAAGTTCAACAAAAAGTATCAAGCCTCTTAACTATTACTAAACATGTATAGACCAACTACTAAAAATAAATATACATCAAGCATAACAAAAATCAACACTTGAGCTCAGAGCTGGTCTTCAAAAAACCGCACACCCTTTCCTCCCAACTACTGAGACCCTTCTTCAGGATCATTCTCAGGCTCAGAGCTGTCTGAATCCACCTGGATGTGTCCAGGTGGTCCCACACCCAAGTCTGGGTGGGGATGAGGTTTGTTCATAGAAGAAGCAGACGAAGCCGAGTAGACTAGACCAGAGGGTTCAGGAGTGAGGGCATGCCATCCTACATCTGGAATAGGATTGATAATGTGCCAAGGGGCTAGGAAAGTAAAAGAAGGTAATCCCGCGAACCCAATGTAAAGGTGACTGGACCATGATAGAGCATGGTTCGAGCCACTTGGTTTGGGACGAACCCATTAGGGTCTTCCATAGTTAGGGTCATTGTCCCGAGGTACCTCCGATATATGGGTCCTGACATCTTAGGGTTTTGTTGTCAAACTTTCTCCACACCAACAATGAAACTTCTCTTGCTTTAAGAGGAACCTCTTCTAACAATGCATAATTTTGAGTTGGAGAGGTCTTAGTTTTATTTAGAGTGAAGGAAATGGTGAAGAAAAATATATGTGGGTGATGGTGGAAGGTGGGGGATGAAGAAGATGAAGGCATGAAGAAATCAAAGGGTGAGAGTGTGTGTAGTGTGGTGTTGGTCGAATGTGTAGTGAAAGGGGAGGAGAAAAATTTATAACTTAACAAGTGGAGTGTGTTGTCGTATGATTCTAGAAGAGAGAAGCAAAAATATTGTAATTTTGAATCAATGGTGGTAAGATTGGGAGACAAAGAAGGATGATCTAAGGGTTAGGAATTAAAGAGAATAAAGTAAGCCATTTAATTGGCTCTCCACAAAAGGCATAATCAACTTTCTCTCCAATAAAAGTAGCACATACTACTGTTACTAGAAGAGAATAAACAAAAATTACTTTTTGATGAAAATCAATTTTAAGTGATACAGTGTACAATATTCGTAGTGTAAGATTTTAAACTTCCAGATGTAAAAAAAAAATCAAAATTTTGAAATTGGACTGATGGAATATTTAAGAAGTTGGATTTAGATTCCCATATGCAATTTGACACGAGACCCGGTACCGGTGCTGGTTGGTACAGACAGAGCTAATATTGATAAAACAATACTATTTTTATAGTATTGATTTTCTACCTGATTTAAAATTCAAACGTATGGACTAACACCTAAAAATTATTCTAAGACATTTGGTCTGGTCAAGTCGAGATTTTTAATTCCCGACATCCGTTCTAATAGTACCGACTAATACTGTCAGCAGTGTCTGAATTGAGTGAAAACTAAATTTTTCTGCACTGCAAAAATTTCCTTATTTATTTATTTATAGCGTATCTAATTAATTAATCCCTGTTTTTAAACACTTAGAAAATTCGGGGTGTTACAAATTGTGGCCTCATCCAATGCAATATGCACTCCAATTGCACTAACAATTTCAAAGAGGATTTTGGGCTCCGATACTTCCTCGAAAAACCAATCAACCTAACCCAACATTGGACATTAGTTTGTTTCATTGAGTATGGATTAAAATCTGGTGTCCAAGCAAACAAACTGTCACACCTTCTACCCCGCATGTATTTATAAGCATAAAAGACATAAAAGAAAATAAACAAAATAAACACATGCATTCATTTATTGAAAATAATAAAGATCCATGGGTAGAAAGGTCCACATAAACCAAACATCTCAATAATGCTGAAATAAAAAGAAACATGCTTTTAAAAAGAAGACATAACAAATAAACGACTCAACCCCGATGTCACATACAGAGCTGGTATAACCAATAATCTGGAAGCAGTCATGGATAAACAACTAAAAACTGGGAAATCCTAAACTACGAGTATTGGCTCCTCAGAGTCACTCCTCGACTGATTGCTCACCGTCCTCTGCATAAAATATACATGCCAAAACAACAACAACAACAACAGTGAAACGGGGAGTAAGAAACATGTATAAACACAACGACATGGAAATAGGAAGCAAGATGAGTATACATCATATAAACATACCATATTATAACATACAACATACATTTATAATGTATTCATACCATCATGTTAATTCAACCAATGTATGCTATGCGGTGCAACACTACTCCATTACTCCATTATGCATGTGGATCCAAACTATCTTAGGAAGGCAACTTTGGAGTTACATATCCACATTGGCCAATAAGCACCAACGCCGACAGTTCACCAAACCATGGGAGAACCCCTTGGATAGTCGACGCACCGTACTCTAGGATGCGCCACCACGGAGGGCCACGATTCACCTAACTCTTGGATGAATCACCACAGACGGCTAGATCCACACACTCTAGGACGACCTCCCCTATGTTGAACTTCCCCCACTAACAACTCCAATGCTTGAATGCATGAGCACAACAACAAACAAACGAGAAACCAACCCTCCGCTTGGGCCAATAAGCATCTATATTTTATCACAATCAACACCTTGATCCATAAGAGTCAAGGCCCCCTTGGCCAATAAGCACCAAGGTTCAACTTTATCATCACCTCGACCAATAAGCATCGAGGCTACTTTGGCCAATAAACACCAAAGCATAATGTGCGTAACCAATTAGGTACCGACTTAACCAACTTGTTATTCATAATTATCTTGTTAAGTCTTTAATTGAATTATATAACATATCTTTATTCGATTGGTGTTTTTTTTCATCATTGGGGACAATTGGAGTGAGACACCCCTTTAATTCTTTAATTCACGTCAGTTCTGTTTGGAGGAGCACGTCCGTGCTTACCCCCAGCATGGGCGTGCTGTCACTAAACTAAAGCACATGCGTGCTTCCTGTTATGATTGGGGTGCTTATGCAACACGACCAATTCAAATTTGAAATGGGGGCACGAGCATCCTTTGGTGCTTGACTAAATCTTTTTGCATATACATCAACTCTCAATACTAAATCCATGTTTTATGAAACAGTTTGGAAATTAATCCTTTAATTCCAAGTCTTATTAACAAGCCTTATTTGGTTAATTAGAGTCTTATTAATATTAACGTTCATCACCAAGCCAACATACATTCAACCATGGCATGTATAAAATCGTCAACCAAAACAATTACTCATGGCATAACAACATCATTAAACCAGCTACAACAAGGCATGTCATCAAGGTATACATGAATAAGCATGTCAATTACAAATAAACACATTAAACATGTGACAATACATCAATTAAGCAGCTAACAAACAATAGGGTCATGTGTAACCCTTCATCTTAAGCTACCCCCATTGCCTACATGTTCATACTATCCCTTCTCCCCATACCAGGTATGAATATTCCATTAGCATCGACTCATGAAACAATCTTGGTTCCCTCGAACGACTTGATGAGTTCCTCAAGCGTGACACCCTTCTACCCCGCACGTTAATATAAACTATTTACTCAAAATAAACAACACGGAAATAACATAGTTTTAAAAAGATAAACATAAACAAAACAGATAAAGAAAACCCAACCCCGATGTCACATATAGAGCTGGTATAACCAAAATTCGGATACATCACAGAAACAAACTGAAACTGAAACAACTAGACAAATTTAGCATCCTAACTAGAGTCGTGGCTCCTCAGAGTCACTCATCCACTGGCTACTCACCGTCCTCTGCATAAAGGATACATGCAACAACAGAAACATGAAAACAGGGAGTAAGAAATCATGTAAACACAACGGCATGGGAATAGGGAATAAGATGAACATACATCATATCAGGCATAGCAACAAACATCAAACATCATCATTTACATATTACAAGTCAACAGTCAAATAATGCTATGCGGTGCAACACTACTCTGCTACTCCGTTATGCATGTGGATCCAACTACCTTAGGAAGTCAACTTCGGAGTTACATATCCACATTGGCCATAAAAGCACCAACGCCGACAGTTCACCAAACCATGGGTGAACCCCTTGGATAGCCGACGTATCATAACTGGATACGCCACCGCGGGGGCGCACGGTTCACCAAACCTTAGGTGAACCACCCGAGACTTAGGCCAAATCATCATAACTTGGACGACCTCCCCTATGTTGAACATCCCCCACTAATCAACTTCAACGTATGAATGCATGGGCAAATGACATACAAGGCAACCACCTCCTTTGCTTGGGCCAATAAGCACCCAAGACTTATCACCATCATCAACGTCAACATCAACACCTTAACCGGGCCTTGACCCAAAAGCACCAAGGTTCAACTTATCAACACCTCGACCAAAAAACATCGAGGTCACTTTGGCCGAAAAGCACCAAAGCGCATTAACGTGCGGCAACCCAAAGGGGCACCGGCTTAACCAACTTATTATACTTGTTCACCTTGATTAATCTTTAATTACATGTTCTAACTTATCATCATTTGATTGGTGTATTATTTCATCATTTGGGGATAACTGTGATAGACACCCCTTTAATTCCTTTAATTCACGTTCTGACAAGTAGGGGGAGCATGGGCGTGCTCGCCCCAGCACGGGCGTGCTGTCACTTAAGTGGAGCACGATCGTGCTCACTGTCCTGCACGGCCGTGCTCGATGCGCGGCCTGCCTTCCAGAAGTTAGCTGGGAGCACGATCGTGCTCCCTGTTCAACATGATCGTGCTCCTGGAGCTGGTCGTACTGTTCTGGGCAGATTCAATTATGTTCTTGGAGTTTTGGCTCTGTAACCCTCTCAAATCAGATCCTAGGGTCTAGTCAAAGGACCGTCAAACAGTAGCTCACCTCTTATTACTATTAGTTCATGTTTTATGAAACATTGGGAAATTAATCCCTTAATTCCTATGTTAACTAAGAGTCCTAATTAAACCAATTAGGGTCTTACTAACGTGTTCCTTATAACGACAACATTCAGCCAAACAACATCATCAACAACAATAGTCAATAGCCTTCTCATCATATCATCACAATTAAACCAATGGCATTCAACATAGCAATATTCATCAATATTAGCATTCAACATCATAACAACTATAACAAGAGGCATACCAATTAGCCAACTAACAACATAACAATAACTCATACAACCAGGTAGATCATGGCATCAATAACAGTTAAACGTAACAGTTAACAATATACAACATACAACATTTAACGGGCTATGTGAATCCCTCATCTTACACTACCCCTAGCCTAGTGTATACACTATTCTTCTCCCATACCTGGTTTGAAGGTTCCACAACAAGACACTAAACGACGAACTGGTCACGTTCCCTTAAGCGGCTCAGTTAACTCTCCAAGCCTTGGTCAAGCAAGAACATCAACCAATTAGTTCCCAATTTCAAATAATAGAAAAGGAAACTCAAAGGGGAAGGAACTGTTACCTATATTGTTCAACACTGACAAACTAGACGTTCCCACAAGTCTCCAAAACTCCAACAAAGCAACGGGTTTAGAGAAAATAGGGAAGAAAGGGGCTGCTGTAGCACTAGGGTGGCTACTGTCGTCAAAATAGGGTTTATGACGTAAACAGTCGATCATTGTTCTGCTTATAAAGGCACAGACCCGAGCACGGTCGTGCTCCTCCTTGAGCACGGTCATGCTTGACTTAGCGCCTACGAGGCACGATTTGTACTCGAGCACGGGCGTGCTCAACTAATGTCAGTGAGGAGCGCTATCTCAAACAAGCACGGTCGTGCTCCTTAACAGGCACGGTCGTGCTTGTGACCCAGAAGGTCACAAAGCACAAGCCTAAGAGAAGCGATTTCAAGCCTAGAAGTCCCACTTAGCCATCAAGCTAAGTCTTAAGGCTTAACCAACCGAACAAGCATACAAAAACACTTAACGGAAAAACATGGTGTTACATCAAGCCTTGGACAAACATCTCAAGAACTCCAAGAATTGGATGGGTTCAATGGAAGTAGGGTAAAGAGGGGTTGCAGCCGCACTAGGGTTGCTAAAAGTGTCAATTTGAGCGTTATACTCGAAACCCTCACAAAAGCCCATCTATTTATAAACTCTGACCCCGAGCACGGTCGTGCACCCACTAAGCACGACCATGCTTAACTCGAGAATGGGGTCATGCTCATTTTAAGCACGGTCTGACAAAAGCCACGTCAAACATACGCGTTTTCCGACTCGGCCGCTCACATTAAGCATGGTCGTGTTAATACATGAGCACGGTCGTGCTCATGCATCAGAGAGGAATTTTTCACTTAAAAATCCCACTTAGCCCCTTTTAATGTTTCCTAGGCATATTCCTAGTAACTACCAAACATGCAAACATATATATAAAAAACATATAGAAGTGCTTTAAAAACTTTATGAAAAACGGGGTGTTACAACTCCATCCCCTTATGAAAATTTCTTCCTTGAAATTTCTACTCACCTCGATTGAAGATGTGTTGGTACGCTTCCATCATCTTGCTCTCCAGCTCCCATGTAGCAATTTCCTCAGTAACCCCACTCCAAACAACTTTAACCAAAGGAATCTCCTTCCCTCTTAGCTGTTTTACCCTTCGATCCTCAACTCGAAGGGGTAGTACCTCAAAAGTCAAGTTCTCTATCAACCGAATTGTGTCGGGTACTATCACATGACTAAGATCATGAGTGTACTTTCAAAGTTGGGACACATGGAAAACATTGTGAAGGTTGGACAAGAAATGTGGTAAGGCTATTTGGTAGGTGACTTTGCCAATTCTTTTCAGAATTTGGTAAGGATCAATGAATCTAGGAGTAAGTTTCCCGCTTTCATCACTCTACCAACCCCAGTTGTTAGAGTAATTCTCAAGAACACATGAATACCTTTCTGGAATTTGAGAGCCTTCCTTCTCTTATCATGGTAGCTCTATTGCCTACTCTGCACCACTTTCATCTTTTCCTGAATCATCCTCACTTTTTCTGTGGTTTCTTGCCCTATCTCAGGTCCTTGCACAACATTCTCACCAGGTTCATTCCAACACAAGGGTGTCCTACATCTCCTCCCATAAAAAGCTTCATAAGTTTCCATCCAAATACTGGAATGGAAACTATTGTTATATGTGAACTCTATCAAGGGCAAAAACTTATCCCAACTACCTGACTGTTCTAGCACACAAGCTCTCAACAAGTCCTTTAAGGACTGTATGGTTCTCTTAGACTGACCATCAGTCTGTGGGTGATAAGCTAAACTTAGTCTAAGCTTGGTCCATAAAGCCTTATGCAAACTATTCCAAAACCTAAAGGTAAATCTAGGGTCCCTATATGACACTATGCTCTTTGATGTTCAACCCGGTTAACTTCTCTAAGGGATATTCCATATTCATAGGGATGAAATGGGCGGACTTAGTCAATATATCCATAATAACCTATATAGTATCACAACCAGCTGGAGTCCTAGTTAGTCTAGACACAAAATCCATAGAGATACTATCCCACTTCCATTATGGGATACTCAAAGGTTGCAACTTACCTAAAGGCTTTCGGTGTTCTATCTTAGCCTTTTGGCACACTAATCAGGCTTAGACAAAATCAATCACATCCTTTTTCATCCTAGTCCACCAAAACATACGCTTAAGGTCCTAGTACATCTTGGTGGCACCTGGGCGCACACTCAAACCACTCACATGTCCTTCCTCAAGGATCAACTTCCTAAGCTCTGGAACATCACGTATACAAACTCTATCATGAAACCTCAAAACTCCATCACTTCGTTCCTTAAATCTAAGGTCTCTACCCTGAGCAAGCAACTATCTCTGGTCTAATAGATACTTATCTAACTTCTGACTTTCTCTAATCTGATCCATCAAACTGTTTGTGAGCTTCAAAGTTCCAAGCCTAATACTCTTAGGGGTAACTTCCATAGCTAAGCTCGGATCTCTAAATTCCTCAATCAAATCCATCTCCCTAACCATCAAAGAGGAGATATGCAAGGTTTTCCTACTCAAGGCATCTGCCACTACATTGGCTTTTCTTGGGTGGTAGGTCAACTCAAAATCATAGTCCTTAAGAAAATCCATCCACCTACGCTGCCTCATATTCAACTCCATCTGTATATATTTCAGACTCTTATGATCACTAAATGTGACACCCTCTACCCCGCATGTATTTATAAGCATAAAAGACATATAAAAGAAAATATTCATTTATTGAAAATAATAAAGATCCATGGGTAGAAAGGTTCGCATGAACCAAACATCTCAACAATTCGGAAATAAAAAGAAACAGGTTTTTAAAAAGAAGACATAACAAATAAACGACCCAACCCCAATGTCATATACAGAGCTGGTATAACCAATAATCTGGAAACAGTCACGGATAAACAATTAAAAACTTGGGAATCCTAAATTATGAGTAGCGGCTCCTCAGAGTCGCTCCTCAACTGGCTGCTCATCGTCCTCTGCATAAAAGATACATGCCAAAACAACAATAGAGAAATGAGGAGTAAGAAACATGTATAAACACAACGGCATGGAAATAGGAAGCAAGATGACTATACATCATATAAACATAGCATATTATAACATACAACATACATTTATAATGTATTCATATCATCATGTTAATTCAATCAATGTATGCTATGTGGTGCAACACTATTCCAAGTCTTATTAACAAGCCCTATTTGGTTAATTAGAGTCTTATTAATATTAACATTCATCACCAAGACAACATACATTCAACCAAGGCATGTATAGCATCATCAACCAAAACAATTACTCATGGCATACCAATATCATTAAACCAACTACAACAAGGCATATCATCAAGGTATACATGAATAAGCATGCCAATTACAAATAAACAGATTAAACATGTGACAATACATCAATTAAGCAGCTAACAAACAATAGGGTCACAGGTAACCCTTCATCTTACGCTACCCCCATTTCCTACATGTTCATACTATCCCTTCTCCCCATACTTGGTATAAAGATTCCAGTAGCACTGACTCACGAAACTACCTTGGTTCCTCGAATGACTTGATGAGTTCCTCAAGCATTGGCCAAACAAGAAAAGATTAACCAATTAATCCCAATCCAAGAAAACAAGGAAAAAATATTAATATAGGGACAAACAGTTACCTTTTTAATTGGCACTGACAAGCTAATCTCACCCAATCGTCTCAAGAACTCCTAGAATTGGATGGGTTTAATGAAATTAGGGAAAGAGGGATTGCAGCCTCACAAGGGTTGCTAAAAGTACCAATTTGAGGGTTATACTTAAAACCCTGACAAAAGCCCATCTGTTTATAAACTCTGACCCCGAGCACGACCGTGCTTAACTTGAGCACGGGGTTGTGCTCGTTTTAAGCACAGGCTGACAAAAGCCACGTCAAACATACGTGTTTTATGACACGGTCATGCTTGTGACCCTAACAGCCACAAGACACGGGCCTTAAGCACGGGCGTGCTGATACATGAGCACGGTCGTGCTCATGCACCAGAGAGGGATATTTCACTTTAAAATCCTACTTAGTCCCTTTTAACGTTTCCTAGGCATATTTCTAGTAACTACCAAACATGCAAACATATATATAAAACATATAGAAGCGCTTTAAAGACTTTATGAAAAACAAGGTGTTACACAAATGAAGCATACCAGGACTGAGATTCCATGATCCAATCGGTCTCACTCTCCTCATATCTTCTAAAGATGAAAAACAAAATTCATAGTAGCATTTTTCCAAGAGAAACCGTTGTCCAAGAACTAATAACTTTCCAAAAGTTTCGATAACTTGGCATGCAATTCAACAACTTTAATGAGGGGATCGCCTTTTGAAAGAGTCAACCACCCATGGAGAACATTCCTACAGTCAGCCACACCAGCCTGATACTCAGATTTTGAAATCTTGATCGATAATTCTTTCCCTTTCAGACATGGTTTCGGCAAAAGATTTAGAGGAATGTGACAAGAGTTGTGTAAAGCTTGAACAAAAGTTTTGCATGTTTGTTGAGGCAGTCGCAAAAGATTAAGAAGCACAAGGAGAAGAAGGAGGCAAGAGAGGGGCAAGAAAACCCCGTGGACAACCAGAAGATTATGTTTTGGCCATGATCACACATGCAAACCATAATGACTCACGTAAGAGAAACCCTAGCAGAGCCATCTCCCCACTTTTTCTATATCGCCAACTTTGATTCCAAATATAACAATTATGATCCAATTAATAATCAAATAAAACCAACAACACGTTCTATCATAATTTGCATCATACAACATAGAACAATAATTTACACAAATTAAAAGAGGGTAAGGGAAGAAAAAGATCACACACTCAAATTATATCGGTTCAATCACAACTGCCATTTGATGCAGTCATCCTGGTAGACAAACTACCACCAGATGTGCTTGTCCAGAGCACTTGATCGTCTCCCACATTAATATTAGTTCCTATGCTACTCACAATTTCAGCCACAACCCCAGGCGAGCCATACCTCTTAAACAGGTTCAACTTCCATTCACCATTTCCATTGATAAAACTCTATTGCAATACATAACTCTTGCACCAAAGGATATTGTTGAATAAGAACATCACTCAGCACTATGCTTGAATGAAGCAACCGATCCATTACCCAAAATTTAGTTTTAAAACCATTTCCAACACTTCATCTACATCCACGAAGAATATGTCCCCATGTCATGCATATTCCCCTCCACACGACCGCAACCATCCCGGAGTGCGCCACAATACCAATCATTTTATCCATTAAATTGGAATGGTGCAATTAGACACCTAAAACAATATATTTGATTGCGAGTATGAAGATATTAACATCTACATTGTCCGTTAAAAAACAGTTACTTATTTGATATAAATTTATCTACTAATTTAATTAAATTGGTCTTGTCTTTTCAAAATAGTTTTCTTTTTAATTTCTAAATGTCCTATTTTGGCAGCATATTCTCAAAATTGATAAATGACTATGACAGAAGATGAGTGGCTAAATAACCATTTATTTTCTGAATCAAATTTAAACCCAACAACTTACTGAGTGTGATTGTCGTATATTAAATTTTAAAAAAATTTGGAAAGTAATTTGTGAAAAATAATAATTAGGAATTTGATTCCTAGAAACTTTTTTAAATGGTTCTTTTTTAAAAGCTTCGAAAAAATTACACCAAAATCACAAAGTTTAGGATAACCAAATTTTCTCACAGTTATTTAATTTTTTTTATTTATTGAAAACTAATATTGTTATTAAGTGTGGAAATTAAACCACATTAGCGCTTCTAGAAAAATCATATAAATAGTGTCAATAAAATTGGGTTGAATTTACGCAACCAGTACTCTGGCATGCCCTGATAATTTTATCGTCAGCGAAGTTTTAAACTTTTTTATATAGGAAGGCACACAAGTTAAATTATTTATTATTACATATATTTTATTATATATATTTATTATTTATTATTATATATAGGTAAAATTTCACTTTTGATCTCTTAAGTTATTTATTTTGTTAAAATTGATCCCTCAAATTTATTTTGTGACAAAAAAATCCCACAAATTATATTCGGGTAACAACATTTTTCTTTTCACTCTATTCCTTCTATTTCTCTCCTGCATGCCACTTCCAACCTATTGGCTTCTTCATTGGACATCTAAACAGAATTTTTTTTTTACAAAATATATAATTAATAAATAAATACAAAAAAAATTTAAAAAAGTGTTCATCTTCTTCACTCCTTCATCTACTTCATCCATATCTGGATTTTTTTTTCATGTTCATCAACTCATTTTCATTCTTGCTTCTGCAACAAATAAAGACTCATTCTTACTCTTTTCTCTCACTCTCTCTGTATGAAACCCCTTCATCAATTTTTTTTTTTTACCAAATTCGTCAAATTAGGGTTCAACCCAATTCTAATTTTGTTCCCCAATCTTCCGCCGCATTTGAAATTGATCATTTCTCACAGGCTCGGAAAGCACTCAGCAAGCACTCGCCTTTCGAAATCGCCACGGAAGAGGCGTCGACTTCTTCTGCTGTAGTTGTTACTCTACCGAGTGAGTTGGCGAATTTGTTGAACAGCCACGGTGATAACCATCGCCGTCACAAGAAGTCTCATTCCGGCGGCGAGAAGAAGAAATCATCATCTAGGGCTAGCTACAAGGTGTGTGCTTCAAACATTTGGATTAAATGGGTCGATGAACATGAAAATTCCAGTGAAGAAGATGAACAACTTTTAAATTTATTATTTTTGTTGATTTTTTATTTTTTGAACCAAATTTTATTTGTTAATTTTATTTTATTTTTAATTAATTTTTTTCTATTAAGATGCCTAGTTAGCAAGCCAGTTAGGTTTGGAAATGTAGGAGAAGAATTGAAGAAATGGATCAAAAAGGAAGAAGTTGTTATCCGAACCTAACTTATGAGACTTATTTGTCACAAAATAAACTTAAGGGATCAAAAGTATAATTTTATCTTTTATTTATATATATATATATATATTAAAAAAATGGTTGGATTAAGATGATATTGGTATCTTTAAAGCTTCGTCCACTCTATGTTTGGATAGATGGAAGATGGTAGAATGGAATGGAATGTAATATAATGGAATAAAGTGGAGCGGAACGGAATGAAATAAAAATTTCATTCCATCGTTTGGATATAGCTTTTAAGTAGTAAACGGAATGGAATGGATTATAAATTTTTTATTCCCATGTTATCCCTATTTTAATAATACTGATTGCTTATTGATAAAATGATTTTTAACCGAGCAAACACTTTTAATATATTAGATCGTGTTTAATGATTTTTAACCAAGCAAACACTTTTAATATATTAGATCGTGTTTGCAAGCTTATTCAGGGTTTTTGACCAAATTGGGTTCCTTTTAGAAACTATTTACCAGTTTAGGGTTGTTCTGAAACTATTTACCAATGGGGGTCGTTTTGAATATTTTATTATTTTTGGGTCTGACGGGTCAAAGGCGCCACTGCAGATGGCGCCTTTGAAGGCGCCACTGCTTTTATAAAAAAAAAAAATGAAAAGGGGAGGCACATTTGGCAGTGGCGCCTCCCACAGTGACTGCTACAGTAGCACACTGTAGCGCTACTGTAGCAGCCCTTTTTTTTTTAAAAATTTTTTTTGACTTTTTTAAAAAAATAAAAAATTTATTTATAAAAAAACCCATTCACCAGGTAATGAACTGAATTCACCAGATATTTGTACATGATTCACCAGATATTTGCACATACTTAACCAAAAAATTTGTTTATGCTATTCCTTTATAGCTTTCTTAGCTTAGCTGTGCCTTTGAATTTGAATTTTCCCTTCTCTCGAGTCTTGACTATACTGTGCATGTATGATCCATCCTTTATTTCACTGTTACACAAGGTGGCCTATGCCTTATTTATTTATTATTATCAAAAAAAAAAAGTAGATGGGTTATTAGACAAGGTGGTCTATGCTTTATTTATTCATCAATTATTACAGTAGTAAAAAAAAATTTATTTGGTGAGAGCATTGCAGTCTAGCTCTTCTATCTTCTTTCCGTTGGGCAAGAGTCACATAAAGAGTAAAAAAGGGACAAGAAATCATTTTTAAAGTAAAAAACCACGGACTATTTTCAACATGAAAATACCACCTACTTATAGCTCTGGATGCCTCATCAGGAGTTGAGAATGCAACAAATCCTGATCCTCGACTTATGTCATTGGGGTCTCTCATAACCTTTCAAGTAAAAAATATATAATCTAGAATGCCTTCTTGAAAGAATAATTAATTAAATATAATTCTGTAATTAATATTATAAACAAATTTATCAAGATACTGTATATTATGAGCTTGCTGAGAGAGCTTTAGACGGAACCATCAGCGACATGATCAAGGAATATTCATCTCAGGTAAACCCATCTTCTTAATTTCACTCCGGAGATTTTCTGCAATGCTCTCACCAAATAATTTTTTTTTACTACTGTAATAATTGATGAATATTTATTGGTGTAAATTGTTATTGCTATTATTTTTTTATGCCTACTGCGATATTATTTGCTACTCATTATTACGGGATTTTTTAATTACTTCTTGTTTTTTTATATAGATACTTTATCAAAAAGGAACCCAATTTGGTCAAAAAACCGAGATTAGTTCCTGGCTTGGGAGATAGCTGGGAGCCTTGGGTCTCCCTTCAGACCATTCTCTTCCGCGAACATTTTTCTCTTTATATTTTGACTTTTTTAAAAAGATAAAAAATTTATTTATAAAAAAACCCATTCACCAAATAATGAACTGAATTCACCAGATATTTGTACCCGATTCACCAGATATTTACACATACTTAATCAAAAAAATTTATTTCTCAAAAAAACCCATTCACCAGATAATGAACTGAATTCACCAGATATTTATATCCGATTCACCAGATATTTACACATACTTAACCAAAAAAATTTATTTGGTTAAGATAGCAGTTATGCATGCTCTTCCACAACTTATCTTCTGCTTCTTTACCCTGCCTCCCAAAGCAGTTATCAACCCTTTCATCTCCCTTTCTTACAAATCAATTTGCTAAAAAATCATGATGTCAAAACGTGCTGGTTTCTGTGAACATGGAACCATTTTATTTATCAAAATTTTCATACTTGTACTCAATAAATATCTGGTGAATCGGGTACAAATATCTGGTGAATTCAGTTCATTATTTGGTGAATGAGTTTTTTTATAAATAATTTTTTTATCTTTTTAAAAAGTCAAAATTAAAAAAAAAAAAAAAAGGAAAAGGGGCTGCCTACTACAGTAGCGCTACAGTAGCGCTACTGTAGCTAGCAGGGGGGAGGACGCCACTGCCAAATGCGCATCCCCTTTTCATTTTTTTTTTATAAAAGCAGTGGCGCCATCTGCAGTGGCGCCTTTGACCCGTCAGACCCAAAAATAATAAAATATTCAAAACGACCCCCCATTGGTAAATAGTTTCAGAACAACCCTAAACTGGTAAATAGTTTCTAAAAGGAACCCAGTTTGGTCAAAAACCCGCTTATTCAAGCTTCATGTTCGGTCAAAATCGTTGCTGTACAAATTCGTTTGGTCAATTACCTTTTACATTGAAATGGAGCAATATTGGCAATCTACTCAAGTTTGTGAGTTTGTGTTGTATGCTGAATTTCAATATTGCAAAATTACATTTATTCAAGCATGTGACCAATATAATGTGTTTTTTTATCCTTTAAATAGTTACGTCAGCAAGAAGAACTTTGGCATGTGACTTTTTATTGCCTCAGCTGGTTGCAGCGTTGCAGGGGATCGTGAGTATGTTACTAAAGAAAGTTACGGTCAACCAGAGGGAAGAAGATGTGTCAAAGAGATATTAGGTCAAGGATAAAATAGTAAATTTGTAATTTTATAAAGCATTTGGTCTCATGTTCCATCCTATTCCCCCCAATTTGGGAGGGAACAAAAATGAGGGAAAGTAGTGGAATATGATGGAATGAGTTCCATTGGATTCCATTCCCTTCCATCCTTATTTATGCAATCCAAACAATGGAACATGATACCACTACATTCTATTCCCCTCCATTCCATCATATTCCATCAATCCAAACATATCCTTAGGGTCCGTTTGATGGTCAGGATAAGAGAGACGGGATAGGATAAGCTATCATACCCTGTCTGAAACTGTTGTTTGGTGAGTCAGCAGGATAGGATAAGGTAATCCTGCCACTTATCATATCCTGTCTATCTAGTTAAAATTCTATCATGAGGGGAGGGCTGGGTTAGCACTCAATAGGATATGATAAGGGTTTTTTTTTTTCTGGTAACAAATAGGATAGAGTGATTTAAAATATAATAAAATAATAATTTAAAGTATAATAAAATTTAACATGGTTAACACAAAAAGTATAATAAAATATAAAATATTTAAAATAATAAAAATAATAATAATTTATTTTAAAATTCATTTTTATTTTATAACAATGCTAATTTTATTATTTTATATTATTTTAAAAAACTGTAAAATATAAAAAGTCTTATAATAATTTAACTATATGTAAAGTAAAAACAAAAAATGAATATTTAAAAATATAAAAAATTAATTTTAGTTAGACAATATTTAAAAAATTTAAAAAATTATATGTAATTTTATCATAGGGATAATTTTGTCTTTTTATATCATTTTAAATAATAAAAATTATAAAAAAAACTAAAATCTAATAAAAGATAAAAACATTTAGAATAAAAACAAAAAATTTAAAATTCATACTTAAATTATATTGCTGTCCGGTTGGTTATCTGGTGGACACCAAATGTCGGTATGATAACAGCTTATCCTACTCATATCTTATCTTACTCCTATCATATTCTCTTATCATATCCGCTTTTATCCTATCTTGACCACCAAACGAACCCTTAAAAATAATCCAAACCTTAAGAAAAACATAATTTTGGCGATACTCCGCCTAGTTATGATTATTCAGTAGGCGGAATCTTAACCCAAACAAATAAAATACAATATGACAAAGCTATATCCCTGAAAATTAAAGTAAAAAAATAAAAATAAAAAAATAAAGAAAGAAAAACCGACCTTTAGGATGTGCAGAAACACTATAATTGAGATGAGCCACCAAAGTCCCTACGTGCTTGGCTAGTCAAGAAAGTGGGTCCGGGCGGGGTCAATTGGTTTTCTATTTTTCTCTTCAATTTTTTACCAATTTTTCTATTTGTTTCAATTTTTTATTATTGTTTTATTTTTATTTTTCATTTTCTGTATATAATTTTTTTAAAGCCAATTTGCTAAATCACTTTCTTCTGTTTTTGTTTTGTTTTTAACATACCTGTCAACGCACTACTAAATAGGGTGGGTCAGGAATGTCAATCCACTTTGTCCATATGGGTCAACTTGCCCCACCCCCAATTTGGCGGGTCGGAATAGATCAAATAGGCTCATTTTGTCACCCCTACTTTAGTATGCTATTATAACAAGACCTGATATTACCTTTACGATTAACATAGCTTATCAATTTCAATCGACCCTTAGAGGAAGATAGAAAAAAAGTCAAAAGAATATTAAGATATTTCAAATGTACATTTTATAAAAGCTAAAAAGCTGCAACTGTACGGATGTTGTGATACTAATTGGGCTAGTAATGCAAATGATAGGTGATCAATGTCTGGTTGTCCACACATGATTTCTTGGTGGTCAAGGAAGCAATGAGTGATTGCTAGAAGTAGCACAATAGCTAGATATAGGGCAATTGCTCAAATCACAATTGAAATAACTCAGCTTTAATCATTAGTGACGGAATTATATGTTCTAGTTTGTGTTCCTCTTGTAATCTATTGTGACAATCGAAGTACAACTATTATGTCTCATAATCCTATATTGCATCTAAGAACAAACCATATGGAATTAGAAGTACATTATATACTAGTAATTGATGAGCTTGTTGATGTATTGACATTACCCTTACATTCAACTCTCTCGAGGAATTTACTCACAATAATACCGCTTAGAACTCTGTTCTTAGCTCTTGGTTAACTCAATCTACTTGGAGCTATTGGGAGAATATTGGAGCCGTCAAAAAAGGGAAGAATAATTGAGTAAATGAATTTATTGATCATATACTTGGTACCTTATTGGTTGATCACCAACTTGAAACTAAGGGGAAAATGTTGGAATAAGAATTTCTACCAGTTAAAGATATACAGTTAATTGCTGATGTGTCATAACTGTTACTGCTAGAAGAAAAGTTAGTTAGAGTTGGAGATGATTAAGAAGTTAGTTAGAGCTCATGTTTTAGAGTGTTTTGATTGACCATTGAATATAAACTTTGTAATTGCATGCATCATTCATTCAATCGATTAAATATGAACATCACAACAAATCACTACAAAAAGCATCTTTTAACGACCGATAAATTATGACTCAATAATGGTATGTTGCAGTCGTTTAGCGACCGACTTAGCGACATAATGTTATGGTTGCTTAACACATTCGGCCGCTAAGTGATAAATACTAAAGTGAATAAAAATAGAACAAATGGCGACCGAATTAAAATAACCACGAGTAAAAACAAGAAGGGTGAATTATGTTGACCTAAACTTTTTACCAAAAGCAAGATTTATAGCAAGAACAACAACAGGAAGACGCCAGAGAGAAAGAGAAGACACTTGCAGACGTTCGAGCAGTTAAAAGAACTTGTCTAAGACAAGTGTTTTCATAATGAGCTATTTGAATACGCACAACTTAACCCCACTGTTAGTCACAAATAAATAAAAATGACTAAAGAGACATACAAACCTATTACGGTTCCAATAGGCACCGCAACCTAGCCATCCTATGTGAAGTCCAGTGAAGTCACCAGGCTCCATCCCGTTTTGCCCAGCAACCATCGCATGGTTGACCAGATCTGGGCTCCTTTGTACTACAACAATCACCCGGTTGGAGAAGGGTCATCCATGACAGTCCGCAACACTTGGGAAAGAAGACTTGTTGGGAGAAGAAGACATATTAGAAGAATTTCTAAAATTTTGATTTGATCATTTATCTTGATTTTTGAATTCGATTTGGTCCTCTCACATGGCTTCAGCACACACTGCCACATGGAGCATGTGCTAACTCAATTGTCCATATTATCAATCAACTGCCACACATACTAAAATTAGCAGTGTTAGTAACAATGTGAAAGAAGTAAGAACCACCCAAGGGTTGGTCGAGTAGTAAGCATCTCGACCCCATGAAGAGGAGAACGTAAGTTCGAATCCTGGTGGTGACACTCTAGTTAAGCGGTTGTCAAAACCAGTGGCGGATCCAAGACCCTGAGCAAGTGGAGGCAATATATTTTCAAAATAATTAATAATAATTATCATCATACATATAAAGATAAATAACATAAATGTTCTTTTTTTGACAAGATAAATACATGAATGTTAAAATCATAAAATCATATATTTAATCAAATAAATTACATACATCATAATTACACTCTGTGATTTTTTTGTAAGCCAAAAATGTAACACCCTTCTCGGACACTACATTTTCTGTGACACCTACATTCTATAAAATATAGTAAAACGGAAAATAAACATTTTCGACCAAAAATACGGGTGTACTTTTTTTTCTTTTCGCAAATAGTTTGATAAATAATATTTGACATACATCTTCAAACTTATACATAAATATTTTACATCCCTTCTCCATGTACTAGCAGTCATAAACATAAATATCCAGAAAATGGCGGAAATACCAACGCCCGTAAAATAACAACATACTAGAAATATGTTTATAATAATAATAACAGCACTGGAGACGCAACACCACAAAATATAAACATAAACACAAGACTCATCATGCTGGCCAATACAAAACAATAACGAAATGCCATCCCCGCACAACCGTAACAATCAAGGGTGATACGCCGTCATGCGACACCCCCTCCTTGGGGTATCATATTTATTAACTCGTTACGGAAATAAAACTTAAAATGTGGTTGGTTACTTTTGGAAAACAAAGTTTTTCTAGTTACTTATCCTTCTTTAAAAATGGTGATAAAATTTTTTCCTTTTCTTTTACATGCAAACAACATCATCAACATAATATACATCACTATTTCATTCATATGCATCAAATTTTTTTTACAATCAAGACCTTCATCATACCAGGTCACTTTCTAAAGTCATAAGAACATAAAACAAAACTAAAACAACATAACTATAACATAGTGGGAGTCTGGAACCACAACTCAAAAATAATGGCTCTCAGTAGCCAGAAGTCAGATTGTCAAAACCCACTATCCCCAAAAATGGAACAACACCCTACAGCTAGTCACAGCTAATGAAAACCATTGGGGAGTCCAGTATAGACATCCCCACCCGCAGGAGGAGTATCCGGAGAGGATACTATAACTCCCTCTCCTACATCTGGGACCACACCATCCTCAAGAGGATGATAGTCCGGGTCCTCCACTAGATCCTCCTCAGGATCTTCCTCAATCCCCTCCTGCACCTCCTCCGGAACTAACACTATAGGTGCTGGAGGTGATCCTGGTGCTACCTCTTGTAAAGGCTGGTAATGTGGGGGAGGATGGTGCTCCAAGTCTCCCTGCTGAACCAAATACTGTAGAATCATCCATATAGGAGGTAATGAGACCTCCACAGTCTCCATGCTATGAGTGCGATGTTGTCACCACGCTGCCAAAGTCCCCGAGAGTGTCCGTACAGGACTAGTATAGGTGGCGCTCGGGCCCCGGTGTTAATTACCCAAGCCCCACCATCGTCTGTATTTTCAAAGGTTAGGGATCTGATCCTTGAGTATGACAGATCCATCTCCTCTGGATTCATCTATACTCAGATATATATACCACACAGTAGAGAAAACAACAAGAAAACATGTAAGGTGAGATACCAATATATGAGTTTTGATGATAAGATAGCCACATGTGCGACACACAAAACAGCATATACATGATATTCACAACATATGAAAATTATCCAAACAACATAATAATTTTGTCAACGGGGCTCATACCCGACAGTCATCGCAATTTTATAAAAATGCATGACACTTCAATATTCAGGCTCTAATTTGATATCTAATCTCTGGAGATCCCAAACTTCTTTTCGTTTGAGCAGATCAAGCTCTTTACACGGCCCATTGTCAAAGAAAGAAAACAATGTCCAACAAATATATGACACATTGGCCAGCACACATGACACAATGGTCATTGCGATGAATGGAATCAATTTCCATAAAACACATTGGCCAGCACATAGGACACAATGGTTTTTTTTTTTTGATAAGCCATAGGACACAATGGTTATCGCAATAAATGGAAACATTGTCCATAAGATACACTGGCTAGCACACATGACACAATGATCTACACTTATGACACAATGGTCAACACAGGCACGTCTGCCAAAAATGCATGTCAAAACTTTTATTCTCATCTCATTTTATTTTTCGTTTCATTTTTCCCTTGTCGAGGCTTAAAAGCTCATGACCATGCTTAATTTAATATTAAGTCTTTTCAACGTCAAATACAGGACACAGTCCGAGTGCTCAATCATGAAGCCCTAAACTGATGCACCAGTCTTAGGCTCGCGGATATGGGATACAACATTTACCATATCAATTTAGGACACACAGTCCATAATAACCTTTTCAGAACACACAGTCCACTAACACGGATCCATGATCCACGTGTTAACATAACACCAGAATCCCGACGTCTCGGTTAATAGGTTCACTTTTCTTTTTACAACATTTTTCGTTCTATGAAACAACAAATACAAAACAAAACCTCTGAAAACTTATCCAAGTTTAGCGGAATTATTTTCGCTACGTAAAAACTTCTTTACAGAAAATCTTTTTCCGTTAAAATCGTTTATAAAGCGTTAAATCGTAGAGAAATTCCTTTTTCTCTAATTCCTTTATTCTTGAAAATATTTCTCATGAAAATATATACTTTTGAGAAGTCATTTCCAACTCAATTCGTTTTTAAAAAAATAAAATCGTTTTCTCAAAATTTCGCCGTAAAATTCTTTTATAACTCAAAATGATTTTTGTGTTGTAAATATTTTTTTCCAACGTCAATATTGTATTATTTTTGTAACTCAATTACTTGAAATAACTTTTTATTTTATTATTGAATTTAATTTGGAAAATCTAATGCCTGTGAAATTTTTCACAGTTCTGCCCTTATTGTCACTCATTAATTCATCTTTCACCGAAATATCATTAAAATATTATTTTTTTCACTTTTCTTCAACTCTCCAAAATTAAATCACTTAAGTTAAATCTTTAAGCTTATCAAGCTTTTAACCTTAATTCACATTGAGCACTGACCACTGTCAGGCTTCTCAGTCCATCAATCAACAACAGACAATCCAATACAACACAGTTATAGCATACTTCACAGTTATAACTTTAAACCTTAATTCACATTGAGCACTGATCACTGTTAGGCTTCTCAGTCCATCAATCGGCAACAGACAATCTAATACAACACAGTTATAGCATACTTCACTGTTATAACTTTAAAATACAATTATAACAAAAAAACTAAATAAATCACATCAAACCACATAACCAATTAAGGAATAAATAATTTAAAGCCACAGATAACCACAACAGATAAATTACAGACAACACTAAGATTGCATATGGATATCTGAAACCCCATAGGTAAACTCCCCTTACCTCTTGGAGTTTTCAGGTTTCATTCTCGAAGTGCTTTGATAACTTTTGGTATTCTACGTTACCGACGGCTATTTCCGTCGGTAATTCCCAAATTTCCGATGGAGACCATATCCGTCAGTAAATTTCCGTCGCTAATTATGCATTTTCTTGTAGTGACAAAACTGGCCTTCACTAATTAATTAGGTTAGGAATGTTAAAATTTCACAAACTCTTGGATTAATGATCCTTAAGCATTAGAGATACAAAATCAATTGTCACTTGACAAAGATTGAATCAAAAACTCATCCAACCCTTATTTTTAGGGTTTTGTCCATCACAACAAAAAATTTCTAAGAAATTCATTTTGATTTTCAATCTCTTGGATTTAACATGTATAGGTATTAAAGAGATGAAATCAAGTGTCACATGTCAAAAATTGAAGTAAAACCCACTTACACCAAAACTTAGGGTTTCGGCCCTCAATGGAAAAATAGGAAGGAAATTTATTTTGTTTTCATGCTTCTAGATAATCAATATAGACATCATATAGAGTTCGTAGAAATTGATCTCACATCAAAAGGATTTTTCTATGATTTTCTAGAAATTTTTGAAGAATGGCTCTAGAAACTCGAAAATGATGTTCTTGACTTGATTTTCATGAAAAGAATGAAGAAAAATACATGATTGATCATGGAGAGAAGATGTTACCTCTTGTTGATGAAGAAAAGTGATGAAGATGATCAAGTTCTTCAAGGTTTAATAATGGAAGTTTGAAGTTGTTTTTCGTAAGAACATGTGAAGATGATGAAGTAAATAAGATAAAATGACTAAGTGTGGTTAATGGAGGTGGGCAGGTGTGGGGGGAGGGGTAAAAGGGTCAAAATTTGTGATGGCACAATTGTGGTTTTCATGGAAAACCAATGGTAATTTGGTCATTTCATCACCAAAATATCCTAAGGCATTTATATGCAATTATGACCATTATGACTCAGATATGATCGCCATAAATATTCGTCATGTCAGTCACATCATTCACCTCAGCTCCATATCTAGCTCTGTCGTTTACCCGTCTTAGGTTTTAGGCAAGTTATTTTGAAGTTTTCACCCGTATAAAATATAATATTTTATTTTCACAAGAAAAATTTCAAAAAGACCAATATCATTGAAAATACGATATAAACCTTAATCGTTTCGTTCACGGATCAAAATTAGGTTTTCTAATCAGGAAACTTTTACTGTCAGTGAAAACGCAAACTGGGTTTCGTCTGAATTTTCAACCAAAAATTTACCCGTAACCCTATAACAATAAGTATAACATGAGAATGACTTTGGTTTATCCAAAATCGTTTTCTAAGTCTTGGATAAAATATAAACATTTATATATTTATTACCGATATTGGAAAGCAGAAAAATCGGGGTGTTACATTACTAGCTACCCCACTAAAAAAAATTTCGTCCTCGAAATTACGCAACTGGAAAAAGATCAGGATATTGTCATCTCATCTTGTCCTCAGCTTCCCATGTTGCTTCTATGGTTGTCTCATCCCAAATAACCTCAACTAAGGAAATTTGTTTACCCCTGAGTTGCTTAATCAACTTATCCTCGATTCGTACATGCGAAGTCTCATAAGACAAGTTTTCTTTTAATTATACTTCGTCGGGTTCAATTACGTGTGATGAATCGGGAATATACTTTCTTAATTGTGAGACATGGAACATATCATGAATGTTTGAAATAAAAGGTGGGAAAGAAATTTGATAGGCTACTGGACCAGTACGACGAAGAATTTGGTAAGGTCCAATTAATTTAGGAGTGAGTTTTTTGGACTTTATAACCCTATCTACCCCAGTCGTGGGTGTGACTCTCAGAAATACATGTTCACCTTCTTGAAATTCGAGATGTCGTCTTCTCCGATCCGAGTAACTCTTCTATCTACTTTGTGCCTTTTTAATCTTTTCATGAATTTGTTTAACCTTCTCCGTTGTTTGCTGCACGATTTCGGGACCTAAAATCATGCTTTCTCCATCTTGGTCCCATCACAAAGGTGTTTGACACTTTCTCCCGTATAGAGCCTCATAGGGTGCCATCCCTATACTCGAATCAAAACTATTGTTATACATGAATTCGATAAGCGGCAATAGGTCATCCCAACTTCCACGATTGTCTAAGACACATGATATCAGCAAGTCTTCTAACTATTGAATCGTTCTTTCCATTTGTCCATCGGTCTGAGGATGATACGCTGAACTTAACCTTAACTTGGTTCCTAGAGATTGATGTAAGCTTCCCCAGAAATGTGAAGTGAATTTTGGATCTCGATCTGACACAATACTTGAAGGTACTCCATGAAGTCTAATTACTTCTTTGATATAAACATCAGTCAATTTTTCTACTGTGTAATTGATCTTAACAGGTAAGAAATGTTCTGATTTCATTAGCATGTCCACGATCACCCAAATTGAGTCAAAACCTTTGGAAGTTCGCTGTAAACTTACCACAAAATCCATTGATGCAATCCCACTTCCATTCCGGTACATATAATGATGTAAGCATACCTCCAGGTCTTTGATGTTCTACCTTCTCTACGGAATTCACACCCGCATTAAAGTGCCAGCTCAATCTCCTAGGCACAATGGCCTTACAGAACATAGTTTCACTATGTGTTTGGGCAAAATTGCCGGAAATGTGTTCTTCTTGTCTATCCACCGGATGACCTCTTGATTCCACCGGAATCCTTTCGACGTGCTTTCTCAGATGCTAGATGTTCTCAGGTCCGAATCACCGGCCCTTAACATCAAGCTAAAATTCACAAGCAACCTTTCATCTTTGTGCAAAAGTATCTTAAAGTACTTGATTACAAATACTAACTCATTATGAAATTGGATTGCAAGTCCAATTACTTATTTCTCTGCACTTTTCTATTTAAGCCTTTTTCTTGGCTTCCAAGGAAAACAAACGACTCTTAGTCCATTAAATCTTATGGAGGTATGGACAATGAATTATCCAAAATTTGTGACTTAAGGTCTTGTTCCACCCCACGTCATAAGTTATTAAGTTCGAGTCTTCACTAAGTCATTCATGACTTAGGTTTTTGCATTTTACCGTAAATGCTCGTCCTCACGGACTAAAATTATTTTTGTCTTAAAACCAAAACATTTATTTAAAACTAATCATTTTGAAATCAAATTCCACCAAAAGTACATAAGTACTAAATTCTTCAAAAACAGTTTCTTGAAAAACGTTGAAATTCTTTAAACACGGTTTTACCGCTCTTTACTATAATTCAACTTAAATTTTGTATTTTCATAGATATGATCATTTTTATCAAATCCTTCACTTTCTTAGGTTCAAATACTTGTATTAAAGTATTAAAATGATAATCTCGAGTTTCACTTCACGGTTGTACAAAAATTCTAAAACTTGACCCAACGTCGCTAAATACAAAAATCGTGTAATTTCTTTTTCAACAATTTTTAAACCTAATTATCCAAAACTTATTTTGGAGTCTTAGGACATTTAAATAGACTTAAAAAACAGTTTTAAACTGTCAAAAAAAGTTTTGGTCGAAATTGGAACCTTTGTTCATTTCACGTGTCCGATTTCGTGAAAATTTTGTTTTTAAGTTCCTAAAACATAATTTTTGTTCCCTTAGGTCTGAATTTCAAATTAGACCCAATTTAAAACCTTTGAAACATGTCAAGGCAGTTTATACTACCTTAAAAACAGTTTTGAAAAGAAATGTATTTCCTCCTTTTTTTGTTACTTTTTAACACCTTAACCTTCATAGAATTCTATAGTTTTAAGAAACAATGTTGTCATGATCTTTTTCAAGTATTGACCGAAACCAATTCACAAGCAATTGTGAAGATTCTTACTTCACCAAACCATCCATAACCACATAAACATATTCATGTATCAAAGCACTAAATCATGGCATGAGTTTCTATAACACATTTTGTATAATTCCTACCAATGATCAATTAAACCAACTATAATTTTTTCTAAACAAGCATGCATCAACTAAGCATATAATCCATAAATTTCCATCACACAACATACACCACATAATTGTTACACAAAATCCTCTTAGAGGCTCACATGGACATAAGCACTTAACCCCACACTTAGGGTTTCAAACCAAGACAAAAACATATTAAACCACATACATATCTACTTTAAGGTTTGATGGTGGTAATCTCCCCCATACCTTTGTTGATCACTTGGAAAATCACTCAAAAAGATGATGTTATTCACCTAAGGCCTCACGATTTTGAACTCAAAACCTAGCCAAGAACAATCAACTTGAAAACAAGTTAAAATAACAAAAGAATGTCATGACCCATTAGACTAGGGTTCACGGCCAAGAGAAAAAAATGGTAGCTAGGTTTTTTTTTTAGGTTCTTGGATCCAGGATCCTAGGGTCTTAGATAGAAGATAAAAATTGTCATAACGCATAAATTCCATTTCTATAATTTTCCATAATTTAAACCCTGAAATCTCATAAAAATGGAACTTGAAAAAAACATGGAAATAAGAAGGAAACCTGTGAAGAGAAGAGGAGTTATGATCATGGATCATGAGGTTATACCTCTAGAAGATAATGAAATGAACAAGAACTTGGAGTTCTAATGGAAATCTTAGTGATGAACTTAGGGTTTTGGATGAACAAAGATGATGAAGTGTGAAAAAAAGAAAGGAGTTGTGAGTGAAATGGGGCTGCCGAAATTGAGTAAGTGAGGAGGTGATAGGATTAAGTTTAGGACACAAAAAGGAATTGTATAAAGACTTAGGGGTAAAATGGTCTTTTCACATACAAAATATCTTGATATTTTGTTTCAAGTAATCATGAATATGGTGAGTCGCCAAATGACTCACCACATGGTGAGTCATCCATGTGCTCCTTTCCTCATGGTCCTCCTGCCTACCTCTGCAGTTCGGTATCTGGCTCCGACTTTTTACCCGATTAGGATTTTCGTTCGTTTTTCGCCAAAATCGCCTCGATAAAATACAATATTTCATTTTTGTGCGAAAATTTTAGAAATAGGCTTTATCGAGGAAATTATGATAAAATCTTGAATTTCTCAGTTTCGGGTCAAATTAGGGTTTCTACCGGTATAAAACTCCACTGTCAGTAAAAATGCAGACCGTTTCCGTCTGAGTTTTAAACCCTAAATTTAATCCCAACTTCCTACAATATATTAGGTTATAGATATAATTATTTTTCCAAAAATCATTTTCTTGACTAGTAAAAATATAAATAGCTACATAATTACCGATATAGCAAAACAAATAAAACATAAGGTAAAAGACAGGATGTTACAACACTATTGATGGGCGTGTACGGCTTTGTCGTCAAGTAATCAAAAGATCGAACCCACAGAGACCGTGATCTTAAATAACAATTAATTATTAAATTAATTAAACTGGACTAGAAAAAGATTTGGAAAAGATTTTGAATTTGAAATAAGAATTAACTAACAAATCAAATATTTAAAATGCAATCAACTAAAAATCACAATCAAATCAAATCTGGGATTTTTCAATATCAAAAGAGATTTCAAGGAATTAGGTTACCAACAAGACTGCTCATGCTACTAAATTGACTACCCCTCTTGTTAATTATCAAAATTGCTTTGAAGGTGAATTTATCCTAAATAAGTTAATGTTCCTCTCCGGGATACAAGAACCATGCCCAATTAAACCAACCCCTACTCTCGTGGTAATTGAATTTAAATTGAACCCTTTAAGCTTTGTGACAATTTAGTGAACCCTCGAAGGACCGCTTCTATCTCTCGTGATTTAAGTCCTAAGTTCAATCCCTATAGATCCAATACCTAAGTTCACCGCTAGGTTCCTCCTTAAAGTATCTATGACATGCAAATAAGTGCGCACCAAATTCACAAGTAATTCATGCAATGGGAATCAAATCGAAAGCAAATTGAAATTAACAAGAAGTAAAACATCAATTCATCACATAAAATGAGTCTTGGGCATAGCCCCAATCCCTAGAAATAAAAACAACTACTCAAGCATTGCCATGTTCATAGCAAGCTTGATTAACAAAAGCATAAAAAACCTAAGAGAAGAGAAGAAATAGAGAATAAGAGAAATCCTAATTTTTGCCCTAGGTAGCAGTCAAGAGATCCTCAATTTCGAGCCTAAGAGTCCTATTTATAATATAGGGTAACTTGGGATTAAAGTTGTTACAAAATCAGATCAAATCAGCATTTAAAGTTTCAGATATTGCGCATCACGGCCGTGATGCCTGTCACGGCCAGGTAGCATTCTGATTCTGTCTTGGAAAGTTTGGCCTTGGTTGGCCTGTCACGGCAGTGATGGCCATCACGGCCTGGCCGTGCCAAGTTCTAACTTTTGCGTACTTTTCTTTTCAGCCTTGGTCGATCATGGCCGTGATGACTGTCACGACTAGGCCGTGATGGGCTCTGTTTGGCTCATTTTTCTTGCTTTTAAAGCTCCGTCTTCATGCAAGCTCCATCATAATTGATCCTGAGCATTTTATACTTCAATTCCTGCACACAAACACCACAAAACCACCTTACCTGTTCCAAGGTAAAAATTAACAAAAATCAAATTAAATATGTCTAAACTATATGAAAATGCATGCAAAATGTCAAGGAAATATGAGGTGGAATCACACTCGTCAAACTACCCCAAGCTTAAGATTTTGCTTGTCCTCAAGCAATCACTAAGGCTAGAAAAGATAAACAATCAGAGCATGGACAGTGAACCTAGAACCCGAGTAATAAATCCAAGTAGCAGGCATGTCCAATAAGAAACCAAGAGACAATCAATTTCAAGTCCAATTAGAAGCTTAGGGTCCCTAAATTCATATTTCTCACTATTTCGGGCACTCTTCTCACCTTACTCAAGTGTGTAAGGGTATATGACAATTCACTCAATTTTCTCAAGGAAGGTATTCTACCATAAGCTTGATTATTAACCAAATCTCTACTTTATTAATGAAAACACATAAGAATCAAGAGGTCTTTTATTTTGGTTGTAATGGGGCCATGGGATTAATCGTTAGGTGGGGAAACCAAGAAAAGGAACATTCAAGAAGGCTAACAAAATATAAAACAATGCAAAGCATGACAACCTTCTAAAATACCTTTTTGGGCTTTAATTCACTTTTCCACATTTCTTTCTTTCTTTCTCTCTTTCTTTTTTCTCATCCCCTTCTCCATTTTCATTTTATTTTTTTATTCTATTTTATTTATTTGGAGAAGGGGAGATTTTCAACTTAAGAGAAATATTTTTCTAACTTTTTCATCTCACAATTTATTTTTCAAACCACCTTTTTGCCCTTTTTGCAATACTTTAAAAGGTGTCATACCAAACATCATTCATCAAAATAAATCAAGGTACCAAGAAAAGCATTTTATTCTATTAGGCTCAAAATTGGGCAACTAAGGGGTAACATTTAATCAGTCAAAGCTTAGAAGGCCAGACAAATACCTAGTGCCTCAATCATTTTCAAATATGTTTTCAAAAATTTTTAAGTTTCAAAACGGTTTCAAGTCAAGTTCTAGAGAATACAATCCAAGTGGAATAAAACACTCAATCACAAAGATTGTGGTAGATTTAGTGAGTACCCCTTTTAGGCACAAAATCTCACATTTAGTAGTTTAAAATCAATGAGAAACACAAATCTAAGGAACCACATGCTAATTATCAACTATCAGAAGATCATCTCAAGCATTTTTATTTTTAGCCTATCACAAGAATACAAAAATTGGGTTCAAAAATTCACTGTCTCAATTCATTTGGCACAAAGTTCTCACAATTGGATGCATACTCTAAGCAATGGGCAATCTAATCATGTGATTATGCAAAAATACCCCTTGGCAATCTAATCATGAAGATGGAGCTTTAAAAGCAAAAAAAAAAAAATGCAAAAATACCCCTACCCCAAGCTTAAAAACTTACATTGTCCCCAATGTAAATAATCAAGTTGGAGAGAGGAGAAAAATGGAACAACTCATCGAGGTGGCGGAGGGTGTTGGCTCAGATGCCAGTCATAGAGCTGTTGGAGGACGCGTGATGGGCGTGACTTTCATCACGGTCATGTCGTGATCGATTCTGACCTTTAGGAGCTGGCCTATCACGGCCGTGACTTCCATCACGGCTAGGCCGTGATACATTCTGATCTTCTGGGTCATTCTCATCACGCCCGTGAGGGCTATCGCTGGCTGGACCGTGATCCTTTCTGCCTTTCAGCTGTTGGCTAATCACGGTCGTGACGCCTTTCACGGCCTGGGCGTGATCAATTTTGGTCTCACATCATGGCCATGATGGACATCAGGGCCAGGCCATGATCTCCTCTGACTTTATTTTTTCATGCCTTTTTTCTGTTCATGCCTTCATGACCTGAAAATTCTTGACAAAACCATCAATTTGTGATCTTTCTTCTCTTAATCTTCTCAAATTATTCAGAAACAAAATTCAAATACGAATTAAAAAGGGAAAGAAAGCTTGGGTTGCCTCCCAAGAAGCGCTTATTTACGGTCTTAAGCTTGACCATACTCCCTTCAGTCAACTCGGATCAGCTGGGCTTGGAAGTGCAAGAACACCTTGTAACAGCCTGATTTTAATTATGTTGTTCAACCGGTTAAAATATAATTAAATTATATTTTAATTTGAGAGTTAGAAAGTGTTTTTGATTAAAATAAAATCATATTCACAGTCTACTTTATGGTAGAGGGTTACGGTAAAATTTTCGGTTGAAAATTCAGACTAAAGCCGGTCTGCGTTTTCACTGTCGGTACAAGTTTACTGTGCAGAAAACCTAATTTTGACCTGTGAACGAGACAGTTAGTGTTTTTAATATGTTTCCTTCAACTTTGGTTATTTTGAAAATTTTCGTTCAAAAATAGAATATAATATTTTATTCGGGCGAAAACGTTGGAAGAATTACGATCGGAAAATACAACCGGGTACGAAATGGAGCAGATTAGGGAGCACAGAAGAAGTGAAGTGACTTGATGGGACTTGATGGAAATGGGTTATGACACACTTTTCAAATTATAACATATTATATTCGAAAAACCTATTTTTCTTTCTCTTCTCAAACCAAACAAGGCACAAGGTCAAAACTTGCTCTCCAAGCTCATTCCTCTCTCCTCAATTTCATGCCACTCTCTCCCTTGTCTATATATACACATCTCATTTTCACTTCATCATCTTCCTTCTTCAAACTCCATTAAACCTTCATCTTCTTCCTTTCTTCTAAAAGTTCAAGCTCTTAAAGCTTTAGTTTTTATTCATCTTTTCTACTTAAGTTCTTCATTAAAGTTCTTCCTTATACTAAGGGTAATGCTCTCATATGAATCTTATTGCAAGTTTCATCTTTTATTTCTTAGTTTACTCTATGTGTTCTTTATATGCTTTAAACTTCTAAAATCTCTCTAAAATGATAGAAAACTCCTTTTGAGTTGAAACCACTTTCTATAGTCTTGTATTAACTTATATTTTCACATAATAAGAGTTTGTGTAAAACAAAAATCTCTACCTATCTCTTCCAATGAAGGCCGAATGCTTGCATTTGTGACCTAGGAAGTTTTGTTTCAACTTTTGGAATATGATCATGTGTTTGAGTTTCTAACTATCCATTGATCTTAAATCTCTAAATCTTGGAAGTTTTGATAGCTTGTTCCTATGATGGCTGAAAATATGAATAAGTAAGCCTAGGATACCATGTTTCAACTTTCCAAGTATGATCATGGATTTAGAACTCTTAATACCTTGTGATTCTAAACCTAAGAGTTATTGTTAAACAAATAATATTTTCCTCATCATCCTATGATGGCCGAAACTTAGTGGTTAGGTTCTAGGATGTTTGAGTTTTTATTTTTTCAAAATGATCATGGACTTAAGCTCCATAAGATATTTGGATGCTAAGTCTAAGAGATTGGAAAGTTTAAGGATTTCTAACTTGTTTATTCTATGTTATTAAAGCTAGGATGTATTACTTTCATTTTTCCAAAATGATAATGGGCTTGAGCTCCATAAGATATTTGGATGCTAAGTCTAAGAGATTGGAATGTTTAAGTTTCCATTGTTTTCCAAAATGATCATGGACTTGAGCTCCATAAGATATTTGTATGCTAAGTCTAAGAGATTGGAAAGTTTAAGGATTTCTAACTTGTTTATTCTATGTTATTAAAGCTAGGATGTATTACTTTCATTTTTTCAAGATGATCATGGACTTGAGCTGCATAAGATATTTAGATGCTAAGTCTAAGAGATTGGAATATTTAAGTTTCCATTGTTTTCCAAAATGATCATGGACTTGAGCTCCATAAGATATTTGGATGCTAAGTCTAAGAGATTGGAAAGTTTAAATATTTCTAACCTATAAATCCTATGAAGGCCGAACCTAGAAGGTTATGGACCTAGGATACTTTGTTCTTATTTTTCCAAAATGATCATGATTTTGAGCTCCTTAATACATATGGATGCTAAACCTAAGAGATTGGAAAGTTTAGTGAATGCTAGCCTATTTTACTAGCCTTGGTCGAATATCCTAAGTTTATAACTTAGTGGGATTTTAATTCAACTTTGTTATGTGATCATTGTTTATGAACTCCTAACACTTAAGGATCATAAATCCATGAGTTGTATAATTTTCGGGAATCTCTAACCCTAAGAACTAGTCTTGGCCGAACCTATACCTTGTGGTTTAGTGTTCTTGTTTGATTTTAACTTATGATTTTGTGTTCATAACCTTAGACTTCCATCGCGGAGGAAACGAGGACGTTCATGGTATACCTCTTCGAGCATCTAATCTCCTTACCTTCACAAAAGGTGGAGTTAGTACTTTGTGGTGTGACAACGAGGAGCTTCGAGTTCGGGAGTCCGGTGATAACCTAGGTGGGGGAAAGAACCAACCTATCGTCTGAATGGATAAGCAGTAAATTATATAATAATTGTGTAGGGCGACCTAAACCCTACTAGTAGTCGAGTAATCGACAAAACCAAAATCACATTGGAAACCTTTTCTGAAAAACCAATGGTGATTCGGGTATTGTAGGTTTATCGATATTAGGTTGATTTTATATTGTTGATGTTTGATTTGATTTTAATACCTTTATTGAATTGATTTTGTGCTATGTGGGTGATATGAGAATATTTTGATTGATATTGTGTTATGCATGATTTGCCTGAATTTTATTATTATGCTTAGTGAATTTTAAGCAAAGATATCTATGTTGTCTAAGAGATGATTGTTTTGGGTGTGAGGATAATGATGATTTAGAAGTGCCTAACCTAGATGATGTATGTTAAAGAGGTGTTATGGCATAGAATATGTGTGAAGTTCTAATGGAAGGTTAAGGCACTAGGATGTTACTAAAACGGGTTGGTGAGATTCAAGTATAGGTGTTGTTGTCCACAACCGTGTATTGTTAATATAATACACAAGGACAAAATTGTATTGGTATTGTAATACACAAGGACAAAAGTGTACTGGTAATATAATACACAAGGACATCTGTGTATTGGTAATATAATACACGTAAAACCACTTTTGTGTATTGGTAATATAATACACCGTGTATTGGTAATATAATACACATAAAACACTTCTGTGTATTGGTAATATAATACACCGTGTATTGGTAATATAATACACGTAAAATCAAGAGTTCTCGCGAGACCACTTCCACCTTAGGAAATAGGTGTGCAACTATGGTGTCTTTGAGTAGCATGAGATTGGGGGTAGAGGATGATATATTAACTTGAGGGTGATCTGTTAATTATGTGCGTTGCTTGTCTGTGACAATTACTATATGATTTACTATGACTCTTTTTCGCTTTATGATGATAGAACTGTTTCTTATCCCTTATGTTTCTGTATTCTTGTGGGTTACTTTACTTACATTAGAAGACCCGATGGAGGATTATGTTGCTGAGGAGCTGGGCGGAGCTCTCTGTATGGAACGGAGGTTGCAGAGGAGTTGGATGGAACTCCTTACGAACCAGATGCTGGAGGTCGAGCTGTGATCCATGGTGAGTAGAGTCTAGATAGTATGGCCAGTGTGTCTAAGGAGGAGTATTTTTATATGTTTCCGCTAAGTATGGCTTTTATTTTAAGTTTATGCCTGTGAGGGATCCTACTGAGAGGATTCCCTTAACAGTGTTTTGGTAATGTAATAAATAAACAGGTGTGTATTTATATATTACAACCTTGGTGTGTTTAATTTGCAGAAGTTATATGATTGTTTAAATAAAGTTTTAATTTTTACGTACTTTTCACACTAAGCGCACGATTAAGGAATTAATTAATAAGGTTTTAAGCTAATAAAACACCGGGGCACAACGGGGTGTCTCACACCTCTCTTCCAAGGAAGTCCATCAAAGAGCCTATTTTGTTCATATGGCCACATGCGCTTTCGCTTTTCTCTTTCCACTCCGAGTTTCATGGCCTTACTTCCTCCCGGCGGAAGTTTTAACTCCGCATGTTGAGAAACTCCAATTTCATCATTATTTGGTGCATCATTTGTCATGCAAAGCTTTGGAGTTGCTTCCATGTTAAGCTCTTCCTTCACCTTTGGAGGCATTATCTCAATCCTGCACACATGACTCTCAAAAGGAGGGTTGTTATATGAGTTAGTTAAATCAAAATCCACCCTACCTTCCTCTACATTCAAAGATAGCTTACCATTTTTTACATCTATTA
Source organism: Sophora flavescens (assembly GCA_030762895.1). Classification (NCBI taxonomy): domain Eukaryota; kingdom Viridiplantae; phylum Streptophyta; class Magnoliopsida; order Fabales; family Fabaceae; genus Sophora; species Sophora flavescens. Next base: position 123,694,177 of record CM061068.1, read on the forward strand.
TTGCTCCAGCTGTGGCCAAGAATGACCTTCCAAGATTGATAGGGAATTTAGAATTCCCGTTCATATCCAACACCATGAAATCGGTAGGAATGAAAAATTTCCCTACCTTTATGGGGACATTCTCTAGTATGCCTAGAGGAGTTTTAGTTGATCCATCCGCAAATTGTAAAGAGAACTTGGATGGACTCAATTCCTTGGTTCCTCCTCTCAAAGATAGTAACTGGCATCAAACTCGCACTAGCCCCTAAGTCACATAAGGCTTGGTCTATTTTCACTTCTCCAATTGATCAAGCAATAGAGAAACTTCCTGGATCTTTTAGTTTAGGAGACATATTAGTTTTTATCATGGCATCATGCTCCTCAATTAAGCTCTTAGTTTCTTTTTCTACGTGCTTTTTCTTGACCAGCCTTTGTGGGAAAGGTATTGGGGGTTGGTAAGGTGGTGGGGGGACATACTTTGGCTCTATCTCTTCTTGTTCACTCATGTCCTCCTCACATTCCATATCCTTTTCAACTACCCCAAGCTTATCATCCCTCAAGTATATAGCATTACAATGCTCATTGGGATTAACTTCGGGCTGCCCCGGAAACGTAACCTTAGTTTTAGAATATGTACTAGCTTGTTGGGCAATCTGAGTTTCTAACATCTTATTATGGATGGCTAAGTTATCTACCTTGGATGTTAACTCTTTTATTTCCTCATTGACTGCCCTACCTTGTTGCCTAAACTTTTCATTTTGCTTTGTTTGAGTTTCAACAAAATTTTCCAAAAGAGACTCAAGTTTAGACTTTTGTACCTGAGGATACCCTAATGCGGGTTTCCTATTACCTTGGCCTTCTTGGAATTCATGGTTCAACGTGTTGTGGTAGTTCCCGTAGGAGAGATAAGGGCTATTCTTCCTTCCTTGGTTGTATGAATTTGGGGGAACATAGTTTAGCAACTTCGGGTTCGTGTCATAGAAATTGTGACAAGAGTTCACTTGTTCCCCCGAAGTACCAGATCCAGGAGCTCTACCATGTCGGCATTCCATCATGTCATGTCCCTGCATACCACAAATCTCATAAACAACATTAGTAGCACCTATTGAACTCACATTAGCCTTTTCAAGCTTATCAAAGCGTTTATTCAATGAGTCAATTCTAGACATAATCAAATCATTATCATTCATTTCAAACATACCCCTCGAAAGCTTTTTTGGGTTATTACACCTTTCTGAACCCCATTGGTGATAGTTGGTGGCAACGTTTTCAATGATATTGAATGCTTCAGTCAGTGGTCTATTCATAAAGGCTCCACCAGCTGCGGAGTCAAGTGACACATTCGAAGAGTAATCCAGTCCGTTGTAGAAGGTATGCACTAACAACCACCTCTCGAGCCCATGATGTGGGCAAGACTCTAGCAATCCTTTGTAATGATCCCAAGCTTCGGATAAGCATTCTCCATCCTTTTGGAAGAAGCCGGTGATCTGAGTTCGTAGGTAAGCAGTCTTGGATGGAGGGAAGAATTTCTCCAAGAATTCCTGCTCCAGTTGGTCCCAAGTTGACAAAGTATTAGCGTGCACTTGCTTCAACCAAGCTCTTGCCTTTCCATTCAGAGAGGAGGTGAATAACCTCAAGCGAATAGCATCAACCAGGGCACCTTGAATTCTTATTGCATCGGTGAACTCCAAGAAAGTCTCCACATGATCAGTCGGGTCCTCCGAGGGTAATCCTCCAAATTGATTTTGCTTAATCATGCCAATTAACTGAGGCGGTATGGTGTAGTTCTCCGCCACAATTTCTGGCCTAGCAATCCCAGTTCGCAAACCCCTAGCATTTGGGGCTACGTAGTCCTTCAGTGGTTTGGTATCCAGTAGATTCTCCATGAGTGGAATGGGAATCAACCTCTCTCTCGCTCTTTGTCTTTGTAGTCTCCTACGTCTATGAAAGGTCCTTTCGATCTCGGGGTCAACTTCAATAAGATTTCCAAGACTTTGGGATCTTTGCATAAAAGAGAAAAATACCTGCAAAAAGAGAGATAGATACTCTAGAAAAAGAAAGAAAAATTAAATAATAAAAAAAAGGTCCATAAAAATCAATTTAAAAATTAAATTGAAATTCAAGAAAACACAGTCCCCGGCAACGACACAAAAAACTTGATGGACGTGAATCCGCAAGTGTACGGCTTCGTCGTCAAGTAATAAAAAGATCGAACCCACAGAGACCGTGATCTTAAATAACAATTAATTATTAAATTAATTAAACTGGACTAGAAAAAGATTTGTAAAATATTTTGAATTTGAAATAAGAATTAACTAACAAATCAAATATTTAAAACGCAATCAACTAAAAATCACAATCAAATAAAATCTGGGATTTTTCAATATAAAAAGAGATTTCCAGGAATTAGGTTACCAACAAGACTGCTCATGCTACTAAATTGACTACCTCTCTTGTTAATTATCAAAATTGCTTTGAAGGTGAATTTATCCTAAATAAGTTAATGTTCCCTCTGGGATACAAGAACCATGTCCAATTAAACCAACCCATACTCTCGTGGTAATTGAATTTAAATTGAACCCTTTAAGCTTTGTGACAATTCAGTGAACCCTCGAAGGACCGTTTCTAACTCTCGTGATTTAAGTCCTAAGTTCAATCCCTATAGATCCAATACCTAAGTTCACCGCTAGGTTCCTCCTTAGAGTATCTATGACATGCAAATAAGTACGTACCAAATTCACAAGTAATTCATGCAATAGGAATCAAATCGAAAGCAAATTGAAATTAACAAGAAGTAAAACGTCAATTCATCACATAAAACGATTCTTGGGCATAGCCCCAATCCCTAGAAATAAAAACAACTACTCAAGCATTGTCATGTTCATAGCAAGCTTGATTAACAAAAGCATAAAAAACCTAAGAGAAGAGAAGAAATAGAGAAGAAAAGAAATCCTAATTTTTGCCCTAAGTAGCAGCCAAGAGATCCTCAATTTCGAGCCTAAGAGTCCTATTTATAATATAGGGTAACTTGGGATTAAAGTTGTTACAAAATCAGATCAAATCAGTAAGTTTCAGATATTGCGCGTAACGGCCGTGACAGATTCTGTCTTGGAAAGTTTGGCCTTGGTTGGCCTGTCACGGCCGTGATGGGCTCTGTTTGGCTCATTTTTCTTGCTTTTAAAGCTCCGTCTTCATGCAAGCTCCATCATAATTGATCCTGAGCATTTTATACTTCAATTCCTGCACACAAACACCACAAAACCACCTTACCCGTTCCAAGGTAAAAACTAACAAAAATCAAATTAAATATGCCTAAACTATATGAAAATGCATGCAAAATGTCAAAGAAATATGAGGTGAAATCACAATCATCAACTAATCCTCGATCCTTACAGGTAGTGCCTCATAGGTTAAGTTATCTCTCAATTGTACTGTATTAGGTGCTATGACATTACTACGATCAGAAATATACTTTCGCAATTGCGACACGTGGAAAACACTATGAAGATTTGAAAGAAAAGGCGGTAAGACTATTTGATAAGCTACAAGACCTACTCGGTGAAGAATTTGGTAGGTCCAATGAATTTCGGAGTGAGTTTCCTGGATTTAATCAGCCTGCCAACCCCAGTCATAGGCATGACTCTCAAAAACACATGATCGCCTTCCTCAAACTCAAGAGGTCGTCGTCTCTTGTCCGCGTAAGTTTTCTGTCGACTCTGAGATGTCCGCATCTTCTCCTAAATCATTTTCACCTTCTCTGTCGTTTGTTGTACGATGTCTGGTCCCAACACTAGATTTTCACCATCTTGGTACAAACACAGAGGTGTTCTACATCGTCGGCCATATAAAGTCTCATAGGGTGCCATTCCTATGCTAGAGTGAAAACTGTTGTTGTAGGTAAATTCTATCAATGGTAGAAATTCATCCCAACTCCTGGTATGTTCCAACACACTTGCTCTCAAAAAGTCTTCAAGTGACTGAATTGTCCTCTCTGAATGTCCATCCGTCTGTGGGTGATATGCAGAACTCAGTCTGAGCTTTGTTCCTAGTGACTCTTGCAGACTTTGGTAAAACCTCGACGTAAGCCTCGGATCTCGAGCCAAAATAATACTCGAAGGTAGACCATGTAATATGACAATCTCCCCGAGGTATAAATGAGTTAATCTTTTCATTGAATAATTTATGTTGATGGGAAAAAAGTGAGCCGATTTGGTTAGTCGATCAACTATTACCCATATCGCATGATGTGCCTTCAGGGTCCTTGGCAAGCTTGTCACAAAATCCATCTCGATACCATCCCTTTTCCATTCTGAGATTCTCAAAGGCTATAGCATTCCTGCTGGTCTTTGATGTTCAGTCTTAGCCTTTTGACAAACTAAACAGGAAGCAACATATTCCATCACGTCTCTTTTCATCCCGTACCACCAATACAACCGCTTGAGGTCTTGATAGATCTTTGTTGCTCCTGGATGCATACTCAGTTTACTCTTGTGGGCTTCCTCCAGAATCAACTTTCTGAGCTCAGAATCGTACGATACACAAATCCTTTCACCGAACCTTAAGATTCCATCGATTCCCTCTTTGAATTCTGATCTCACTCCTTATCGCACCAATTCCCTTTCTTCCTGTAGGTATTGATCACATTCTTGTTTCTCTTACATTTGTTCCATCAATCCATTGGAAATAGTAATCATACCTAAGCAAAGCTTTCCTGGTGACATCTCAACTGTCAATCGCATATCCCGGAACTGCTCTATCAACTCTTGTTCTTTGACCATCATTGCAGTCGCATGCATTGATTTTCTACTCAAGGCATCCGCTGCCACATTTTCTTTTCCAGGGTGGTACTGCAATTGGAAATCGTAATCTTTTAGAAATTCAAACCAGCGTCTCTGTCGCATGTTGAGCTCATTCTGATAAAACAAGTATTCCAAGCTTTTGTGATCACTGGAAACGTTAAACATTGCTTCATACAGATAATGCCTCCAAATGTTCAGCGCAAAAACTACAGCTGCTAACTCCAAGTCATGAGTAGGGTAGTTCCTCTCATGAATCTTCAATTGTCTTAAAGCATAAGTCACCACTTTCCGGTTTTGTATTAGCACACAACCTAACTCCTGATGCGAAGCATCATAGTATACCTCGAAAGGTTCCTTAGGATCAGGTAATACCAACACAAGTGAAGTAGTTAATCTTCTCTTTAACTCTTGGAAACTTTCCACGCATGCTTCAGTCCATGTAAATACTTGGTCCTTCTGAGTTAGTTGGGTAAGAGGTCCTACTATATCGGAGAATCCCTTAATGAATTCCCTATAGTAACCAGCTAAATCCATGAAACTATGGATTTTCATTACCGTCTTTGGTCTCTCCCATTTTAGAACAGCTTCAACTTTTGCCAGATCCACTGCGATACCTTCATTCGAGATAACGTGCCCCAAAAATTGAACTTTGTCCAACCAAAACTCGCATTTTTCAGGTTTTACGTATAACTGTTTCTCCTTTAAGATCTGGAGAACCATACTGAGATGTTCATCATGCTTCTCTTTTGATTAGGAGAATAGATTAGAATGTCGTCTATGAAGACAACGACAAACTGATCTAGATAAGGACGAAAAATCCTGTTCTTGTAATCCATGAATATAGCAGGTGCATTCGTCACTCCGAACGACATCACAAGGTACTCATAATGCCCATAGCGTGATCGAAATGCTGCCTTCGGGATATCCTCTGCCTTCACATGAATCTGGTGATAACCCGATCGTAGATCTATCTTTGAGAAAATTTCTACTCCACGTAACTGATCCATCAAATCATCTATCCTCGGAAGAGGATACATGTTTTTGATCGTCACTTTGTTTAACTGACGAAAATCTACACATAGACGAGAAGTCCCATCCTTCTTCTTCACAAGCAAAACTGGAGCTCCCCAGGGTGACACACTAGGTCTAATGAATTCTTTCCTCATCAGTTCCATTAATTGCTTCATCAAGTCTTCTAGCTCTGATGGCGACATACGGTATGGTGCCATGGATATCGGTCCAGAACCTGATACCATATCAATCGTAAATTCAATGTCTCGAACAGGTGGTAGTCCAGGTACATCTTCAGGAAAAATCTTATGGAAACTCAATGACGACAGGTATGGACTGTAAGTCAAACACTCTCTGTTGTTTTGGCTTCAAAGACTCGAGATGGGGGTGAATTGAGTTCTCAAAAAAAAAATCTTCCTTTTCAAATATTTTACTTTTCAAATCGGAGTTGCCTCAGGATCTTTTACAAAAACAGTGAATGGATTTTTACAAATTCTTGAATTGAATAAATATGAGGATAAGATGAATCAAGATCAAAATTGATACAATACAAATCTAGTTCTAAACTTTAACAATCAGGTTTTGAAGTATGCACACAGTCTTTAAGATTCAGGAACATGTTGTCCACAATTCAGACTTAACGTCAACAATCAAGAACAAGTGATATTGGTTCAGTTCAGTGTTTAAGAACATAAACTAATTAATTCATATTTGATCACTTGTAATGCAAGATTCAGTTTTAAGCATAAATCAGTCAAGATCAGATTGTATAAGTTCAGTTTCAATGTTCAAGATTAGGAATTTATCAACTCAGTTTTGATTCCTTAATTACACAAGATTGATTTCAAATGTAGAACTTAAACAATAGATTTGAACAACACAATTTGTATTTCAGATTACACAATGTTCAATTCATATTTTGCATATCAAGAACTGAACTTTCAAGAACTATGAATATCAAATATCACAGTTTATATGCGCAAGACAGAAATTAAAGAGTTTGAGTTTAGAGATACCACACAACCAGATTTATCCTGGTTCAGTCACCACCACTGTGACCTACATCCGGTCGCCACTCCACCTGTGGGTTTTCACACACTAACACAACAAGCTTTAGCCATGTAGCTTGAAAAACCTTTACACCACAGATCACTCCTTCACCTCGAGATACCACGCTCTTGTGAAGAGCCTCAATGTTCTTCCTTAGGGATACCTCACCCTAATCACACAGAGAGACTCCCTCTCTCTTTACAATCAAATAGAATGAAAAGATTGATTCCTAAACTGTCAATAGTTAGATATACAAATTAAAGTTCTTATGAGAATTGAAACACTCTTTTTCACAATGAAGCTCAAGCAAGAAGATGAATGATTTTGACAATTGATCTCTCAAATTGATTTCGTGTAATTCTGATATGTTTCTATCTGATCTCATCTGTTAAAGTGTTCCTTTGATCCCACTTTATATAGAAAACAAGTCGTTGGGATCAATCAAAACAGATTTGTTTCTGATAACAGAATCTGTTTTCTTGATTCTGATTCTTGAACAGGGGTTAAGTACAGGGTTGTATTAATCAATTTCATATTGATAGTTCTGATAGTTTCTCAAAATCTTGAACTTGGTTAATCCATTAGTACACCCATTCAGTACACCTATGTATTGAATCAAGAATCTTAAATTCATTTGTCAGTTACAGTAGCAGACATACATCCATTGATTACATGGTTGTACCTGACAAATAATTTTCTTATTTCCAAAAATCATTTTCATTAAAAAACTTATTCCTTTTAATGAATGTTATGAAAATTGATTTTCTTCATGCATCTTTTTAGTTGATCTATCTTGTGACTAAGAGATTTCTTTCTCTTACAAATCATCTAAGACTTAAATCTAAAATTCTCCTTGAAGCTTGGTCTTGATGATCCTTTGATCTTTGACTTTGCTCTTTTGATTTCTTCATGCAGCTCCTTGATTCCTTCAAGTTCTTCCTTGAATATTTTCCTTGAATTTGCTTAATGAACTTGTTGATCACTGCTTGATACCTGTCTTTGCAATTTGACACTAAAACACTTGCACACACATTAAATTGTATTTGTCATATATCAAAATCTCTAAGTCATTGAGTCTTACAAACTCCCCCTTTTTGATTATGACAAATCTTTTAACAAATTATAAGATCAGAGTATAAGTTTACCAAAAGCTAAGTGTTTTTGACAGATTTATATCATGGTATCTGGGTAGAAGTATATTAGAGCAAAAAAAATATTATCATAGTAGAATTTGATTTACTCCCCCTTAATCATGTAAGCTTATAAGCTCCCCCTCAACATATGCATGTATAATTTGTTATTATCCCCTTTCTCTATATCATACTTTTTCATCCCCCTTTTAGCATTATAAAAAAGGTAAAGAAAAGAAACACTCAAAGGAATAGAGAAGGCAAGCATTTAAACATTCAAACATAGCATATAAAACTGTTCATGATAGAGGGATAGGTGCTGGGACAAATTAAAAAGAACAGAAACCATCAGCCAAAATTACAAACTAAGGCATTTTATCTTTCAAAAACTAAGTTCTAATTCGTATGAATTCCTAGAACTAGTTCTTCCATTTTTAATTTTCTTTTGTTTCTGCCTTTAGGTGATGGTTCAGCAGGGGTGTTCTCAACTTCTAGGTCATTTTTGAGTTTATCAATATCCTTTTCTGCCCTTTTTATCCTTTCATTCACTTCAGCAATTGCAGTCATTTCAATTTTATGCTTTTTCTTATGATTTTCCTCAACATTTTCCAGCATTTTCATCAGTTTCTGCAGGAAATTAGAAGGTGCATTTTCTTGTCCAGTTGAAGTACCAGCTGCAGTAGTTTCCTTGTTTCCAGCTTTCCTTATCTATCTTCCATCTTCTTTCTTCAGTTTCATTTTGCTCACAATTTCTTCACCAAACTTGTGAGTTATTCTTCTTGCAAGCTTCTTTTCTTCTCCATCAAAAAGAACATTAAAATGAGCTAGGATTATGCAGACCAGTGAAGGGTAGGCAAGCATCATCTTGCTTTTCTTTCATTCTATCATGTGTGCAGCAACACAGCACCCCCAGCTGATTTGCTTCTCATTCAGCATAGCCCACATAAGCATTAAATCATAGTTTTGCAGATTAGAGTGATTTCCTCCTCTTGGAATTAAAATTATGCAGACAACATAATGCAAAAGTCTATCCTCTACAATCATTATACTGGTATAGGTAACTCTACCTTCAGGTTCATTAGAGGTAACTAAATCTGGTCTAGCCAGTTCTTTATCATACTCATTATACCACTCAGATTTGGGACCATTTCCAGCAATGCTAGGTCCATAATAAGGTAGGTTAGCAAGATTGTTGAATTCCTCTAATGACATTTTTATCTTAATTCCCTTAACTTCAGAGCTAATTCCATTAGCATTTATGTCCAAATTCGAGTAAAAGACTTTGATCAGTAAGGGGTGATAGTCAAACTGAGTTTGTACAAACTCAGTAAGCTTTTGACAGACTATAATCTCAGGAAAGTTAAACTCATTATCCTCAAAATATTTTACATCCATTACCCAAGGTTCAAGAATTTCTCTATATCTGAAGTTTTGCTTAAAGTATTCCTTTTGTTCATCAGAAGAAAAATACCTTTGAAGAAAAGCATCATTGTCCATGTATGAAGTTGGAGCAGCACTTTCAGTGACTTCCTTTTCTTTGGAAGATTCCACTTCCTTTCCTTTGTTTATCTTTTTCTCAGGAGCCTTTGAAGTCTCAACTCCTTTCTTCTTCTCAGCTGACTTAGAAGTTTCCATTTCCTTCCTCTTCTTCTCAGCAACTTTTGAGGGTGAAGATCCAGTAATTTTGGTTCTTGCCAAATTAGGGTTGGTTTGGGTACAAGAAGGATTAAGGTTAGCTATGCTAGGGTTGCGGAATTAGGTGAAGAAAGGGTGGGTTTCAGAAGATTTGAAGTTTTGAAATAAGATTCTACATCTGCATCATCTTCAATCCTCAGGGCTCGTAACCTAGTAGACGAGCTCCATATGCCATGTCATTGGACGGAGCTTCTCATTAAGGACTTAGCAAGTCCAAAGACTTGTGTGGACAAGCGCTTCTATCACTTGTTTGGACGAGTGCTTTTGTCACTTTAGTGGACGAGCGCTTCTATCACTTGTGTGGACGAGCGCTTCTATCACTTGTGTGGACGAGCACTTTTGTCACTTGTGTGGACAAGCGCTTTTGTCACTTGTGTGGACGAGCGCTTCTATCACTTTAGTGGACGAGCATAATTAGAATCTTGTGTATTCTGAGTTTATCAGACTAAAAACACAGGGGATCCATTCCTGAACCTCTATACAGCTATTGATCACATCCATGTTTAAAACAATTTTCCAGTTTTTACACATGTACATGGGTTTGGTACATAGGTGTTCCTGATCAAATCTATTTATTCTTAAACTCTCTTCTAATCATTCATAGATATTCCAAATCAAATCATACAAGAATCAGAGCATATTTACACAAAGATACAGTCATATAAACAGTTTCATTAGAGATTAGATATAGGATTGATCAATTATGCCCAATTCTCTTCTAATGAAAAAGAAGCTTTCCTTGTTCAAGGGCTTGGTAAAAATATCAGCAAGTTGTTTAGTTGTATCAACATATTCAATCTCAATTTCTCTAATTTGAATATGATCTCTAATGAAATGATGTCTGATTTCTATTGTTTAGTTCTCGAGTGCATTATAGGGTACTTAGTTAGGTTAATTGCACTTGTATTGTCACATCTAATAGGAACTTGGTTTAGTTGCACACAATAATCAACTAATTGTTGTTTCATCCATAAAACCTGTGCACAACAGCTACCAGCTGCTACATATTCAGCCTCTGCAGTGGATAAAGCCACACTAGATTGTTTCTTACTGAACCATGATACTAATGAGTTCCTAGTAAATGGCAAGTTCCACTAGTACTTTTTCTATCTAGTTTACAACCAGCAAAATCAGAGTCTGAATAACTAATTAAAGTACATGTAGCTCCCTTAGGATACCATAGTCCCATGTCTCTTGTTCCTAACAGATATTTAATTATCCTTTTAACTGCTGTTAAGTGTGATTCTTTTGGATTTGCTTGATACCTAGCACACATGCATAAACTAAAGATGATATCTGGCCTACTAGCAGTAAGATAAAGTAGTGAGCCTATCACACCTCTGAATTTAGAAACATCAACAGGTTTACCTTGTTCATCCTTGTCCGGATAATAGGAGGTACTCATTGAAGTAGCCATCTCCTTAGCATTTTCCATGCCAAACTTCTTGATCAACTTATTGAAGTACTTGGTTTGGCTAACAAAGATTCCATTTTCAGTTTCCTTTATTTACAGTCCAAGGAAAAAGTTCAGCTCACCCATCATTGATATTTCAAACTCACTCTGCATAAGACTTGCAAACTCATTGCACAAATGCTCATTAGTGGCACCAAAAATTATATCATCCACATATATTTGTACAAGTAAAATGTTGTGTGCCTTTTTCTTAGTGAACAAAGTTGTGTCAACTTTACCTCTTTTAAATCCTTTTTCAATGAGAAAATTACTTAACCCTTCATACCAAGCGCTAGGAGCTTGCTTTAAGCCATATAATGCTTTAGACAGTTTATAAACACGGTTAGGCAATTCATTATTCTCAAAACCATGTGGTTGATCAACATACACTTCCTCTTGTATAAATCCATTTAAGAAAGCACTCTTAACATCCATTTGATACAATTTAAATCCCATTATGCAAGCATAAGCAAGTAGCATTCTTATAGCTTCTAATCTTGTTACTGGTGCATATGTTTCATCATAATCTATGCCTTCTTCTTGGTTATACCCTTTGGCTACCAATCTAGACTTGTTTCTTACAATTATACCATTTTCATCTAGTTTATTCCTAAAAACACATTTTGTACCTATTACTTGACAGTTCTTGGGTTTAGGCACTAGTTTCCAAACTTGGTTTCTTTCAAACTGGTTTAACTCATCTTGCATAGCCATCATCCAATGTTCATCAATTATAGCATCAACTATGTTCTTAGGTTCTACTTGAGACACAAATGCCATATGATTACAAGCATTTCTAAGAGATTGTCTAGTAGTTACCCCCTTTGTAATTTCACCAATGATGTTATCAATTGGATGATTTCTGATAGTCCTTCATTCCTTTGGTAGGTCAGGCTGTTGTTCTGTTGGCTCCTGCTGCAACAATTCATTCTTTAAGCTTTCATCTTCTTCATTATCTTGTTTCTCTTCTAGGAGATTTTTCTCAATTGAATATGCAAGATCATCAATAATAGAATCCTTTCCCAACCTTTTGGGGTTAGACTCATCAAATGTCACATGCACAGATTCCTCAATAGTTTATGTTCTCTTATTATATATTCTAAATGCTTTACTAGATAGAGAGTAACCTAGGAAAATTCCTTCATCAGCCTTTGCATCAAATTTTCCAAGATTATCCTTTCCATTGTTAAGAACAAAGCATTTGCAACCAAAAACATGAAAATGTGCTATATTTGGTTTTCTTCCTTTTTAAAGCTCATAAGGGGTTTTCTTTAAGATTGGTCTTATCAAGACTCTATTTAGCACATAGCAGGCTGTATTGACAAGATCTGCCCAAAAATGTTTTGGCAAGCTAGAGTCGTTCAACATAGTTCTTGCTATCTCCTCTAATGATCTATTCTTTCTTTCCACTACTACATTTTGTTGTGGAGTTCTAGGAGCAGAAAAATTATGTTGAATGCCATGCTCATCACAAAAGTTTTCAAACACTTCATTTTGAAATTCTCCCCCATGATCACTTCTTATAGAAGCAATTTTCATGTCCTTTTCATTGTGCACAATTTTTGCCATTTTCTTAAATGCAGCAAATGAATCACTCTTATGAGATAGAAAATATGTCCATGTGTATCTAGAGTAATCATATACTATTACCAATGCATACAAGTTACCACCATTTTGTGTTTGGTGAAGGCTCTATGTCATGATTCCAATTTTTTCTCTTGACCTTCCACCACACCTACAAAACAGAATTTCATGTTTGTGCTATAGGTACCCAAATCTGTTTGGGTCCTTTTGAGTTAGTTGCAGCAATAGTTCCTTTAGGAACCCATATATACTTAGATTTATTGTATGCTGATTTTATGGATTGACATGTAGAAGTTGTGTGACCTTTTCTAGCACAAAAATTGAATTTAACAAATGGTGTGTTTGATGTCTTAGGTGCAGCAAAAAATTTCTTGAAAGATTTCTCATGTATCTTAGGTTCATAGCCTATTCCAGCCTTATCATAAACACATTTTTGCTGTCCTAATAAAGCATTCAAGTTATCTCTACCATTTGTGAACTTGGCTAAGTCATTTTTCAGTTTTTCAACTTCTTTAGTCAATGTACAACACTTAGAACAATTAGAGCTAGATGCTATCAATACCTTATTCCTAGCTTCTAGTTCTCTTTCTTTCATTTTCAAGCATGCATAATCATCACATTGTTTAGCAATTATTTTTCTAGATGAGACAAGTTGTTTAGCAATCTTAAGATATTCAGCATGTAACTCATCAAATGCATCTTGCAATTCATGAAAAGTAGGTTGTGAATCAGAATTTACCTCACTCTCTGAATCACTGTTATTATTGGCCATCAAGCACAAGTTTGCCTCCTTAGATTCAGATTCTTCAGTGGAATCTACACATTATCATCCCAAGCAATATAGGCCTTTCTTGGATTTCTCCACTTCTTGTCCTTTGAGTCAAACTTTTCTGTTTTGTCCTTCTTTTGCAGTTTTGGACAATCAAGCTTCATGTGGCCAATCTTTCCACATTCATAGCATGTGATGTTGTTGGAAGAGTTGTCACCTTTGCTGAAATTTCTTCTTTGAAAAGTGGATGACTTTCTTTTGAAGTTTTCTTTCTTCTTTAGGAACTTCTTGAATTTTCTAACTAGCATTCCCATCTCTTCTTTAGATTCTGCCTCTTGTACTTAATCATCATCATCATTGTCTTCTACTTCTCTGACTTGTGATTTCAGAGCCAAACCCTTTTTCTTTTTGTCAGTTTTTCATTCTCATTCAGTCTGTTCAAATCCAATTCATGCTCTTGCAGTTTTCCAAACAATGTGGCAATGGTCATTGATGAGAGGTCTCTAGATTCTGAGATTGCAATGACTTTAGGCTGCCATTCCCTGCTCAAGCATCTCATTACTTTGTTAATTTGATCCTCATTTTATATAGCTTTTCCAAGACCAACAAGTTGGTTGACAATGAGAGTGAATCTCTTTTGAATTTCAGTCATAGGTTCTCCTTGCTTCATTCTGAACAGATCATACTCATGTGTGAGGGTGTTCATTCTTGCTCTTTTGACATATGTGGTTCTTTCATGTGTTACTTGCAATGTATCCCACATCTCCTTTGCTGATTTGCAATTTGAAACCCTGAAAAACTCATCACGGCTTAAAGCAGATGTTATAATATTCTTAGCACGTGCATTATATTGAACTATTTTCTTATCATCCTCATTCCATTCAGTTTTAGGCTTATTTCTTGGAGCACCATTAGCATCTATAGTGGAGGGGACAAATGGTCCATTCTCTACTGCATCCCAAATGTCTACACCTGCTGCCTCAAGAAAGATTACCATTCTTTCCTTCCAATAGATATACTCAGGTCCATTGAAGGCAGGAGGGAATGCAAGGGAAGCCCCTTCATTCAAACAGTCATTGGAAGCCAAACTCTTATAGCTGTTAAGCCAAACTTAAGAGTTTAGCTTTGATGCCAATTGTTGTTTTGGCTTCAAAGACTCAAGAGGGGGAGGGGGGTGGATTTAGTTTTCAAAAAATATTCTTCCTTTTCAAAAACTTTACTTTTCAAATCAGAGTTGCCTCAGGATCTTTTACAAAAACAGTGAAGGGCTTTTTACAAATTCTTGAATTGAATAAAGATGACGATAAGATGAATCAAGATCAGAATTGATACAATACAAATCTAGTTCTAAACTTTAACAATCAGGTTTTACAGTATGCACTCAGTCTTTAAGATTCAGGAACATGTTGTCCACAATTAAGACTTAACGTCAACAATCAAGAACAAGTGATATTGGTTCAGTTCAGTGTTTAAAAACATAAACTAATTAATTCATATTTGATCACTTGTAATGCAAGATTCAGTTTTAAGCATAAATCAGTCAAGATCAGATTGTATAAGTTCAGTTTCAATGTTCAAGATTAGGAATTTATCAACTCGGTTTTCATTCCTTAATTACACAAGATTGATTTCAAATGTAGAACTTAAACAACAGATTTGAACAACACAATTTGTATTTCAGATTACACAATGTTCAATTCAGGTTTTGCATATCAAGAACTGAACTTTCAAGAACTATGAATATCAAATATCACAGTTTATATACGCAAGACAGAAATCGAAGAGTTTGAGTTTAGAGATACCATACAACCAGATTTATCCTGGTTCAGTCACCACAACTGTGACCTACATCCAGTCCCCACTCCACCTGTGGGTTTTCACACACTAACACAACAAGCTTTAGCCAGGTAGTTTGAAAAACCTTTACACCACAGAGCACTCCTTCACCTCGAGATACCACACTCTTGTGAAGAGCCTGAATGTTCTTCCATAGGGATACCTCACCCTAATCACACAGAGAGACTCCCTCTCTCTTTACAATCAAATAGAACGAAAAGATTGATTCCTAAACTCTCAATAGTTAGATATACAAATTGAAGTTCTTATGAGAATTGAAACACTCTTTTTCACAATGAAGCTCAAGCAAGAAGATGAATGATTTTGACAATTGATCTCTCAAATTGATTTCGTGTAATTCTGACATGTTTCTATCTGATCTCATCTGTTAAAGTGTTCCTTTGATCCCACTTTATATAGAAAACAAGTTATAGCCGTTGGGATCAATCAAAACAGATTTGGGTCTGATAATAGAATCTGTTTTCTTGATTCTGATTCTTGAACAGGGGTTAAGTACAGGGTTGTATTAATCAATTTCATATTGATAGTTCTGATAGTTTCTCAAAATCTTGAACTTGGTTAATCCATTAGTACACCCATTCAGTACACCTATGTATTGAATCAAGAATCTTAAATTCATTTGTCAGTTACAGTAGCAGACATACATCCATTGATTACATGGTTGTACCTGACAAATAATTTTCTTATTTCCAAAAATCATTTTCATTAAGAAACTTATTCCTTTTAATGCAGGTTATGAAAATTGATTTTCTTCATGCATCTTTTTAGTTGATCTATCTTGTGACTAAGAGATTTCTTTCTCTTACAAATCATCTAAGACTTAAATCTAAAATTCTCCTTGAAGCTTGGTCTTGATGATCCTTTGATCTTTGACTTTGCTCTTTTGATTTCTTCATGCAGCTCCTTGATTCCTTCAAGTTCTTCCTTGAATATTTTCCTTGAATTTGCTTAATGAACTTGTTGATCACTGCTTGATACCTGTCTTTGCAATTTGACACTAAAACACTTGCACACACATTAAATTGTATTTGTCATATATCAAAATCTCTAAGTCATTGAGTCTTACACTCTATTGACATCCAAGGAAAATAGTAACATGTATCCTTGAGCTCCCACTCTCAAAGAAGCTCTTACTTGGTTAGCAGACAAAAATCCAGAAATCTCATCCTTAGGAGAAATTAAGGCTTTATTTGCACAGTCTAACAGGATATGGTTAGAACAAAAACAATTCATCCCTAGTATTTCAACTATTTACGAAAGAGGCAAACATATCAAATCAACCAAAATTTTCCTATCCTCTACCAAGATAGCACAATTCAAACAAGCTGTAGTAGTCAAAAAAGGTTTAGCAGTTGGTACAGATATAATCAAGTCAAAAGGTAAGGAAGACACATGTAATCCTAGTAATTTAGCACAGTCATATGCAATGAACGAATGAATCATACCCGAATCAAACAGTACAGTTAAAGGTTTACCTCCTATGACACACTGTCCTTGAATCAGATCTTCATTACGAGAGGCCTCAGTACCGCTCATGGTATAGACTCTTCCTCCTGCCCTAGGCCTTCCAGCTCACATGTTGCTCATAGAAGGTTCCGTCTTGGACTGCCCACAATTCCTAGCGACATGCCCAGGCTTTCCACACTTAAAACAAATTATGTCCTTAATCTTGCAGTATTTTGTAGCATGACCCATGCCATACTTCATGCAATTCTGTGGAAGATTCTTAGATGTTCCAAAACCTCCACTGTTGCCACCAAAAGATCGTTTTTGCGACTGCTGCTGGCCTTGTGGCCTGTTGTATGGCTTCCTCTGAAATCGGTGGTTGTTGTTGTAGTTTCCCTCTTGAACTTAGACACTCCAAAACCTTGATGTCTGGTATCACGACTAGCCTTCAAGTTTTCTATCTGTTTACACTTGTCCATCAGCTTCGGAAATATAGATATTTCAAGTGTAACTACTGCTTCCTTCAACTCATACCACAAACCTCCTTTAAACCCGCGACACTTCCACTCTTCATGTGGAATGTCACACGAATAACTGAAAACTTCACCAAGCTTTGTAATCTGGTGCCGTATTCAGCCCACGGTCGCTTGCCTTGCTTCAGCTGCAAAAATTCCATTTCTTTGGTGTCTCTTGCACTTGTTGGGGAATACTTCTCTAGAAACTTCCTCTGAGTATGTAGGTGTATTGAAAGATCACCGTGCCACAGAGGAGCTACCAACTGGGGCTATATGAGTATTTCATACCCCCGACATCCCCGAGCATCAACCAAATCGTCACTACGGAATTCACACCCGTATTAAAGTGTCAGCTTAATCTCCTAGGCACAACGACCTTACAGAACATAGTCTCACTATGTGTTTGGGAAAAATTGCCCAGAATGCGTTCTTCTTGTCTATCCACTAGATGACCTCTTGATTCCACCGGAATCATTTCGACGTGCTTTTTCAGATGTTAGATATTCTCAGGTCGAATCACCGGCCCTTAACATTAAGCTAAAGTTCTCAAGCAACCATTCATCTTTGTGCAAAATTATCTTAAAGCACTTGATTACAAATACTAACGCATTATGAAATTGGATAGCAAGTCCAATTACTTACTACTCTGCAGTTTTCTAGTTGAGCCTTTTTCTTGGCTTCCAAGGGAAACAAATGACTCTTAGTCCATTAAATCCTATGGAGGTGTGGACAATGAATTATCCATACTTTATGACTTAAGGTCTTGTTCCACCCCACGTCATAAGTTATTAAGTTCGAGTCTTCACTAAGTCATTCATGACTTAGGTTTTTGCATTTTACCGTAAATGCTCGTCCTCGCGGACTAAAATATTTTTTGTATTAAAACCAAAATCTTTTGTTAAAACCAATCATTTTGAAATCAAATTCCACCGAAAGTACATAAGTACTAAATTCTTCAAAAATAGTTTCGTGAAAAACGTCAAAATTCTTTAAACACGGTTTTACCGCTTTTTACTGTAATTCAACTTAAACTCTATATTTTCAAAGATATGATAATTTTTCTCAAATCCTTCACTTTATTAGGTTAAAATACTTGTATTAAAGTATTAAAATGATAATTTTGAGTTTCAATTCACTGTTGTACAAAAGTTGTAAAACTTGACCGAAATTTTCTAAATACTAAAATCGTGTAATTCCTTTTTCAACGATTTTTAAAACTAATGTTCCAAAACTTATTTTGGAGTATTAGGACATTTAAATAGACTTCAAAAATAGTTTCAAACTATCAAAAATAGTTTTGGTCGAAAATAGAACCTTTGTTCATTTTACGTGCCCGATTTCGTGAAAATTCTGTTTTTAAGTCCGCTAAAGCATAATTTTTATTCCCATAGGTCTGAAACTCAAATTAGACCCAATTTAAAACCTTTGAAACATGTCAAGGCAATTCATACTACATTAAAAACAGTTTTACAAATAAATTTATTTTCTTCTTTGTTTTGTTACTTTTTAACACCTTAACGTTCATAGAATTTCATAGTTTTAAGAAACAATGTTGTCATGATCTTTTTCAAGTATTGGCAGAAACCAATTCAAAAGCAATTGTGAAGATTCTTACTTCACCAAACCATCCATAACCACATAAACATATTCATGTATCAAAGTACTAAATCATGGCATGAGTTTCTTTAACACATTAAGCATAACTCCTACCAATGATCAATTAAGCCAACTATAATTTTTTTTAAACAAGCATGCATCAACTAAGCATATAATCCATAAATTTCCATCACACAACATACACCACATAATTATTACACAAAATCCTCTTAGAGGCTAACATGGACATAAGAACTTAACCCCACACTTAGGGTTTCAAACCAACACAAAAACATTTTAAACCACATACATATCTACTTTAAGGTAGGATGGTGGTAATCTCCCACATACCTTTATTGATTACTTGGAAAATCAAGCAAAAAGATGGTGTTGTTCACCTAAGGCCTCGCGGTTTTGAACTCAAAACCTAGCCAAGAACAATCAACTTGAAAACAAGTTAAAACAACAAAATTAGCTAGAATGTCATGACCCATTAGACTAGGGTTCACGGCCAAGAGAAAAAAATGGTAGCTAGGGTTTTTTTTTCAAGCTCTTGGATCCATGATCCTAGTGTCTTAGATAGAAGATAAAAATTGTCATAACTCACAAATTTCATTTATATAATTTTCCATGATTTAAACCATGAAATCTCATGAAAATGGAACTTGAACAAAACATGGAAATTAGAAGGAAACTTGTGAAAAGAAGAGGAGTTATGATCATGGATCATGAAGTTATACCTCTAGAAGATGAAGAAATGAACAAGAACTTGGAGTTCCAATGAAAATTTTAGTGAAGAACTTAGGGTTTTGGATGAACAAAGATGATGAAGTGTGAAAAAAGAAAGGAGTTGTGAGTGAAATGGGGCTGCCGAAATTGAGTAAGTGAGGAGGTGATAGGATTAAGTTAAGGACACATAAGGAATTGTATAAAGACTTAGGAGTAAAATGGTCTTTTCACATACAAAATATCTAGATATTGTGTTTCAAGTAATCATGACTATGGTGAGCCACCACATGACTCACCACATGGAGAGTCATCCATGTGCTCCTATCCTCCCGGCCCTCCTGCCTACCTCTGAAGTTCCATATCTGGCTCCAACTTTTTACCTGATTAGGGTTTTCGTCCGTTTTTCGCCAAAATCGTCAGGATAAATACAATATTTTATTTTTGTGCGAAAATTTTAGAAATAGACTATATCAACGAAATTGTGATAAAATCTTGAATTTCTTAGTTTCAGGTCAAATTAAGGTTTCTGCCGATATAAAACTATACTGTCAGTAAAAATGCAGACCGGTTTCCGTCTAAGTTTTAAACCCTAAATTGAATCCTAACTTCCTACAATATAGTAGGTTCTAGATATAATTTTTTTTTCAAAATTCATTTTCTTGAATACCGGTTAAAACATAAACAAATACATAATTACCGATATAGCAAGACAGAGAAAACATAAGGTAAAAGACAGGATGTTACAAAAAATATTATAAAAATTGATACAAAGAGTACTCAAATCAATGTTTTTAGAACCGAACTGAAGATAGAACTGATAAGACTTTCGGATCATGGTTCAACCGATTGAACCAATGTTAATTAAATTGGATGATTATAAATAATAAGTTAATTATACAATAAATATGTATGATATATGTATATAAAAAATTGTAAAAAAAAACTACACATAATTCAATTAGATACTTAGTCTCTCATATTTTAAATACTACATATAAACTCACTTTTCTTTTTGACATCACAAATAAACTCACTTAAATACTATAAAATTATGCATCTTATAAAGATATTCTTTTTACTCCATTTTTCAATGTTTTACTTATGTAGCTATTAGATTAGAAGTTAAAAGGGTGGGGGAAGGGATTTACGTCAGCTGGTTTTACAGGTTTTACACTTTTATTAGGCCAACCTTTTTATCTGGTTTTACTCCCCCTCTCTCTTCATTCCCTCACTCAGTACTCAGTAGGACTTCCACCATTGTGCGTCTCTCTCTCTCTCTCTTGCCCCCTTCCATTACTCTTCCCCCTCCTTCTCCTTCCAAGGTTTGGCAGCATGCATGGATCTGTAGAATCAAGGTAAAAACGAAGCAATTACTAGGTCTGAGTAGATGCAACACTATAGAAATTTATTATATTCAAAATTAAAATTGTCATAGAGTACAAGTTTTTCCTGAAAGTATTTCATGATTCCCAACTGAAAACTAAACCACATAAAGGGTCTCAAGACTACGTCTACCGACTTTCTGAAAACACACACCCCAAGAAAATTCTAAGCTGGTCACTCTAGACAACATCCACTGGAAAGACCTCTATGGTCCTTACCACTATCACCGACCTCTTCAAGGATCGGGACTAAACTCCTCGAGCGAACTGGAACTCCTCTGCACCATCTGTTCTCATGTACCAAGGTACAACAGTAAAACCAGAAAACAGATATATCGCAAGGGTGAGATACCAATATATGAGTTTTGATAAGATAACCACATGCGCGACAACAAAACAGCATATACATATGTATTCACAACATAAAAAATTCTCAACATAAACACAATAGTTGATCAATGGGTTTCATACCCGACAGTCATAGTCATTTATAAAAAAATGTATGACACTTCAATATACCACGTCTAAATTTAATACCTAATCTCCGGAGATCCCAACTTCTTTTCGTTTGAGCAAATCAGGTTCAATTGCCAAATAAAGGCACAACATTCAGTGTTCCATGTTACATTGTCGGATAATCCACCTCAACCTCATGTGACCATTGCTCAAACAACTATTGCAACTGTTCACACGACTTCTCTGTGACAACCACTCAAACAGCTATTGTAGTTGTACACAGATACATAACCACTCAAACAGTTGTTGCAGTTATATGCACAAATATTATCTGACCTTGTATGATAGCCACTCAAACAGCTATTGCAACTAATCATACGACCCCTTGTGACAACTATCCAACCATTGCTGTAGTCGTCCACATGGAAACTCAGGCACGTCTGCCAAATAATGCATGTAAAACATTTGTTTTCGTTTTGTTTTTGTTTTTCGTTCATCTTTCCTTGTCGAAGCTCAAAGGTTCACGACCTTTCTTAATTTTAATATTAAGTCTTTACAACATTAAACAAACACACGACACACAGTCCAAGTGTTTTGAACTCAACACAGGACACATAATCTGAGTGCTCAATTCCAAAGCCCTAAACGGATGCCTCCGTCTTAGGCTCGCAGATATGGGATACACGGTCACCATATCAATTATAGGACACACAGTCCACAAAACTTTTACAGGACACACCAGTCCACTAACACGGATCCATGATCCACGTGTTAACAGAACACCAGAATTCCGACGTCTCGGTTACTAGGTTCACTTTTCCTCTTTAAAACATTTCGCTCAGTGAAACAACAAATACAAAACCAAACTTCCGAAAACTTATCCAAGTTTAATGGGATTATTTTCACTAAATAAAACTCCTTTACAGAAATTCTTTTCCTTTAAAATCGTTTATAAAACATTAAATCACAGATAAATTCATTTTTCTCCCAATTATTTCATTCTTGAAAATCATTCTCATAAAAACATCAACTCTTTAAAAGGCCTTTCTAAATAGATTCATCATAAAAAAAAATAAAACCTTTTTCTAAAAAATTTTGCATTAAAAATCCTTTTATAACTCAAAATGACTTTTCTATTGTAAATAATTATTCTGACGTCAATATTACATTATTTTAGTAACTTAATTACTTTAGATAACATTTTACATTATTGTTGAATTTATTTTGGAAAAACTAACGCCTATGAAATTTTTTCATAGTTCCGCCCTTACTGTCACTCATTGACTCATCTTTCACCGAAAATATTATTAAAATAATATTTTTCCACTTTTATTCAACTTTCCACAATTTAATCACTTTGATTAAATATATAAGCTTATCAAGCTTTTATCCTTGAATTAAATTGAACACTGACCACTGTCAGGTTTCTCAGTCCATCACTCAACTGCAGATAAATTCAATACAACACAGTATAGCATACATCACAATTATTGCATGCATCACAGTTATAACTTTTAAATAAAACAATAACCACACAATTAAATAAATCACATCAAAACATATAACTAATTAAACAATAAATAATTTTAAAACCACAGAACACCACAGAAGATAAATTACATACAACACTAAGATAACATATGGCTATCTCAAACTCCTCAGGTAAACTCCCCTTACCTCTTGAAGGTTTCAAGTTCTGTTTCTCAAAGTGTTTTCTGATTCAATTCTGGTTTCCTTGGCACGGCTCAGAACAATCAAGCACAGTTTGATCCTTCACAACAAACTACAAACAAAATTAACTAAATCAAACAAAACTCATCTAGTTCATATGAACTAGGGTTGAAGCTTTCACTAATTAATTAGGCTAGGGATGTTAAAATTTTACAAACTCTTGGATTAATGATCCTTAAGCATGATAAAGACATAATCAGTGATCATTTGACTAAGATTTGAATCAAAACTCATCCAACCAACAAGGTTAGGGTTTCGTCCCTCATGAGTAAAAATAGGCTAGAGTTTGGTTTGATTTCTAATCACTTGGATTCAAGAACCATAAGTAGTATAGAGATGAAATCAAGTATCACATGATAAAATTTGAATCAAAATCCATTTACACCAAAACCTAAGGTTTCGGCCATCAATGGAGAAGTAAGGAGGAAATTTCTTTTGTATTCATGCTTCTAGATGATCAATATATGCATCATGATGAGTTCATAGCAATTGATCTCTTGTCAAATGGATTTTTCTACAATTTTCTAGAGATTTTTGAAGTTCTAGATCTAAGAATTTCAACATGATGTTTCTTGGAAAAAATGAATGAAATGATTAAAGAGGAAGGCAACATGAACATGATAGATGAGGGTTTACATCTTGTGTATGAAGAACAAGTGAAGAGAATGATCCAAGCTTCAAGAACAATCAATGGAGTTTATGTGTGTTCTTGAAAAAATAGGTGAAAATGATGAAGTGAATGAGGGAAATGAGAGAAAAATGTCTAAGTGTGGAATGGGGTGTAACAGCCTGATTTTTAATTACGCTGTTTAACCGGTTAAAATATAATTAATTATATTTTAATCTGAGAGTTAGAAAGTGATTTTAAATAAGTTAAAATAATATTCATAGTCTCTCTTATGGTAGAAGGTTACGGTGAAATTTTGGGTTGAAAATTTCGGACGGGCGTGCATTTTTAGCGACAGTATAATTTTATACTGACAGAAAACCCTAATTTGACCCGAGAAATGAAATTTGTAGATTTTTTATATTTTGTCCGTGAGGAAGTCTACTTTCCAAATTTCTGATCAGAAATAAAATATTATGTTTATTCGGACGAATTTTGGTAAAAGTTCGGACAGAAAACAGTCGGTGTTTTCATAGGCGAAGAAGATTTTAATGATCAGAAAACCTATTTTTGACTCGTGAACGAAATGGTTTATATTTAAATCATATTTCCAACGAGTTTGATTAGTTTGAAAATTTTCAGTTGAAAACGAAATATTACGCTTTTATACGGGCGTAAAACCCTAATCGGGAAACCCACAGAGTCGAGAAGGGAAGTGCAGAGACCCGTCAAGAGATCGGGACAACGAGTCATACATGATGACTCATGGAGGATGAGTCACCAAGCATTTATGAGCATTAAATGCAAGTAATCATGACATTTAGGAATAAAGACCAAAATACCCCCAAGCTTTCGCAGGTATTAACAAGACACATCTACGCACTCTTAACCACTCATTTTACGTGGTTTAAAACCTCCCACATGTCTCCAATTTCGTGCATCCACCTCCAATAAATATTACCTATTTCATTTTGCTTTCGTTTCATTATTTTCCTCTCAAAAACTGAAATCGGGTAAACGAGCTGTGAAATTGCGTACGGAATTTCCGGGAACCGCTAATGGATAAGATCGGTGACTCATTGGTGAGTCACTTTGTGTGGCCCAAAATCAGCCACACCTCCATCAAATGTGAGCCACACATTTAATAACCATAGTTAAGCAAAGTAACCCTAGTTAAGTTAATTATTAACTATGGTTAAACTTATATTAATTAAATAATCACAAAACCCATTAAATCAATTCCTTATAACCAAACAAAGCCTAAATCTAGCCTATAAATACTCTTCAAAACCGTGGCCTCCCTCACCATTTCACTCATCTTCTTCATTCTCTTCATCTTCCTCACCAACTAAGTTACAAAACCCTAAGAACACCGAATTTCCACCAAACATATGATCCTCTTCCTTTATGAAACTCTGAAAACACTCAACATAAAAGTTGTTCCTATTTCTCTCTTCTTTCCAACAAGCTAAAAATCATCAAAAACGGATAAGTGTATTGGGAGATAGGATCAAAATACCGAAACTGCCCAGAATTCTCAGCAACCCACGAAACAGCAGAAAGAAGTCCCTTTTCACCCATGTTATGATCAGAACCAAATGAAACCTTCAA
Organism: Sophora flavescens; assembly: GCA_030762895.1. Lineage (NCBI taxonomy): Eukaryota > Viridiplantae > Streptophyta > Magnoliopsida > Fabales > Fabaceae > Sophora > Sophora flavescens. The sequence continues at coordinate 123,719,577 of CM061068.1, forward strand.
CACAAAATTTGTTTCTTTTCTTCTTATCTTTCTATCAAGCCAAAGTTAGTAATTTTTGGATGAGTATATTGTGAGATACACTCACAATACCATCACACCCTCAAGCTGTCCAGATTTCAGCTTAGTGAAGGTTGATCATTTTCTTCATTTCTTCAATCTTCAAGAGGTAAAATCTCATCTCCTTGATCATATAAGCTTTCATATTCATGTATTTCTCATGTTTATGCCATGAATCATATTTTTCCATTCCTAGATCTAGAACTTCAAATAATTTTAGAAAATTGTAGAAAAATCATAAAAATGTGAAACCAATTTCTATGATCTAGTTATGATCCCTCCTTTAATTATCCAAGAGCATGTGATCAAAATCATTTTCCTTCCCTATTAACCATTAATGGCCGAACCTAGGTAGGAAAATGGGTTTGGTGTTTTGTTGTTTGTTTTGAATGTTAGTAGTTGACTTAAGTTCTATAATACATGTATAGCTTAAATCCAAGAGCTTAGGTCCAACAAAAATCTCTAGCTTAATTTCCTAATATGGGCCGAAACCCTAACCCTAAAGGTTAGAGGATTTTGTTTCAAATTTTAGTCTTGTAATAAGTAATCTATGTTAGTTAAGACTCTAGTAACTAGGATCCAAAAGATGGCATTGAGAAGATAATCCTAAACCTATTTTCTAAGTCTTGACCGAACCTAGCCCTAAAGTGTCATAGATGGTTGTTAGTTGCTTAATTATAGTTATGTTGTTTGAATGAAGGTGGTTATGTTAACTTGTGGCGGGATAACGAGGATCGTTGTGTACGTGTTTCCGGTGCTAACTCAGGTGGGAGAAAGAACCATTCCATCGTCGGAACCGATAAGTAGTATATAATTTATAATAATGGTGTAGGGCGACCTAAACCCTACTAGTGGTCGAGTAATCGAAAATACCAAAATCGTATTGGAAACTTTTCCGTAAAACTAATGACGATTTGGGGATTGTAGGTTTATCGACATTAAGGTTGATTTTATGATGTTGAGGATGTGTGGCTTTATTACTTATTTGAGTTGATTGTGATATGTTGGTTGTGATAATTTGCTATATGTGATATTTTATGATATTTGAATATTTTGTTGATATTGTGTTATGCATGATCTGCCTGGTTTGATAAATTGCTTAGTTGATTTTAAGGAAAGATATATATTGCTCGGAGGTATTTTGTTTGGGTGAGAGTTTTGAATATGAATTAGACGTGCCTCGCTATTATTTTATAAAAGTGATGTGATATAGAATGTCAGTGGAGGTTATGAGGAAAAGCTTGAGGTACTAGGTTGTTATTGATAAAAGTCAGTGAGAATCATGTGTTGCATTGTTGTTCATAACCGTGTATTTGAGATACACGAGGTCCGAAGTTCTCGTGGACCGTTCCAAATTAGAATTTAAGTTGTGCAACTATAGTGTCATTGCTTTGCATGAGCACCCTTGACTGAGTTGAGAGAGAGAACCAGGGTGTGCACCGACGGTACAGTGCAGCTATAGTGTCATTGCTTTGCATGAGCATTCTCACCATGGATGTACACCATGGGTGTGAATGTGCACCGGCGTGGGGAACGTGTCACTTGGACGATCGAGTGACATTCCTACCGAGGGATGTGTGACGGGGATTAGCGATGCACGTCAGAATAAAAGTTTAGTTGCATGAGTTGGAGGGTAGAGGATGATATAGCGAATTGACGATGATTGTTGATTTTGAGTGATGCGTGTCTGTGACTATTATTGTATTATATGCTATGAATATTTTCCACTTATGATGATAGAACTGTTTCTTATCTCCCTATTTCTATATTTTTGGTGTATGTTTACCCGTTACGTTAGAAGACCAGATGGATGACTATGTTACTGAGGAGGTGGATGGAACCCCATACGAGACGGATAATGTTGAAGAGTTGAACGATGTTCCGGATGAAGTTGACACTAAAGAACAACCTACTGATCCTAATAATATAGCGTAGTAAGTTTAGGGCCAGTGAGTCATATAAAACGTTTTTATTTTCCGTTAGTTGTAAGCAGTTTGTTTAAATAAGTACCTGTGTGGGATCCTACTGAGAGGATACCCTAAATCGTGTTTTGTAAAATAAAGAATAATTATGTGTGTATTTATGTAATATAGTTTTGGTATGTTTTGTATCTGCATAAGTTATATGATTATTAATTAAGTTTTAATTTTTACGTATTTTCAACAGTAAGCGCGTGATTAAGTAAATAAATATTAAGGTTTTTAATGTAATAATACGATGGGGCACATCGGGGTGTCTCATGAGGTTTGGCGGCCACGAAATTGAGCGAGGGGGTTTATTTGGTCCAAAATTCACTTAAGAACGAAAGAGTAAAATCACTTAGGGACCAACTTGTAATTCCATAAAGTCTAAGGACATTTTGGACATTTCACACCCAAAGTAATCATGACAATTGAATGGACATGATTTGAAGGAGATGTGACTGAGTTTTGGACCACAAAATAGGAAGAAGAATTCAATTTGTACATGACTTGCCTTAACCATGGTTAACATTTAACTAAGATAGGTTAGGTTAAGAGTATTTTGGTCACTTCACTTAAAAGACATGATTACTTGCATTCAACGCTTCATAAATGCTTGGTGAGTCTTGATGGTGACTCACTCCATGACTCAGCTCCTCCAGTGTCCAGTTCTATCTCTGCAGTTCCGTTTCCGACTCCGTCGGTTTCCCGATTAGGGTTTTACGCCCGAATAAAACATAATATTTCATTTCCGATCAAAAATTTTCAAAATAACCAATATCATTGAAAACGGAATATAAAATCTTATCCTTTCGTTCACGAGTCAAAATTAGGTTTTCTGATCAGTAAAATCTTACTGTCGGTGAAAACGCAGACCAGGTTTCGTCTGAATTTTCAACCCGAAATTTAACCTTAGCTCTCTACGATAAAGTAGAGTATAAATATGACTTTGGTTTATCCAAAATCATTTTCTATTTCTCAGATAAAAATATAAAAGATATATATATATATATATATATATATATATATATATATATATATATATATATATATATATATATATATATATATACTGTTATTGAAGAACAGTAAAAATCGGGGTGTTACAGATATTTTAGTAATTTCCCCTTAGTGGGTACCCGCGGGTGCAGATACTACAATATCCGTCCTCGCCCCATTAATAAGCGGGTAGATAAAATATCCATTTTATTTATCCACGGAAACCTATTAAGGTATCCATTTTATATGCATCGTGGATATTGTCCACGGATATCTGCGGGTACGAGTAAAATTTACATCCCTATTCAGGGTTCTAAGCAGTCGACAGAGGATTAGTCTCATAGCTGGTCGAAAGGGTCGAAGTTTGTGGAGATACCCGTGATGCCACTAGAAAGCCAGATGTCCTAATTACGGTGGTTCATAAAAAAAAATGAAAAAAGTAAGAAGAGCTCACACTTAAGAATTAGAGACTAAAATGAATCTTTTTAAAACTAGATGACCAAGTCAAATCTAAAAAAATAAGATAAAGAAAAAATAAATATAATTTAGCCCAAAAAAATTTACTTTCAATTTTCAGTATTTCTTTACTAGTATACCAAGATTCTGTGTAAATTTTTACTACTTAAGATTGATATTTAATAATAAGATTTTAATTGGACTATTAGTGTAAAACTAAAAACTTTGTCCACCGACAATTTATCACAAATCATGGTTGAATGACTTTTAAGACAGTTAGAATAAGAGTCGATTTTTTTTAATGATATGACAGTTTATGATTCGTTGACAATATAAAAGTTCTTTATACTAGCAGTGCATATCAATTAAAAATCCTTTAATAAAAGAACAAAAATTATATTTTAATTGTATTAACCAACTTCAGTACCAGGGATGACAATCTAAATCCTACCCACTGGGTACCCTTAAAAAATATCTATGGTGGGTAGGGCAATTACACGCTTTATAGGTTTGGGACTGGGTGGGTGGGGGTGTGTGTGGGTGTGTGCGGGTGTGTGGGTGTGGGTGTGTGTCTCTGAAAATATTCCTTATTTTCAATGGTTTGAAAGACACTGTTTTAAAAAAAATAGAATTAAAAACACTTAATTCAGCAAAACGAATTTGGAAAACAACTAAAGGAAAAGAAGTTGTTTCAATAATTCCTCCTTTAGAAGAAATAAGCTTTCCAAATATAGATAAGGCTTCATCTTTTAAAATGATGACTATAGATAAAACTACAGAACTTGCTCATCCTAATAGGAATGATATAAAAAATATTTAACACCAATTGAATTATACAAATCAGGTACTCCATCAAGTAGCAATAACTTTAGATAATTCGGAAGATAAACCTCTATCAACCCAAGTAAATAAATTTGAAAGACCAATTATAACTCCGTATAAGTTTTTCGATTCGAAATAAAAGAAATAAAACTTAAAAACGAGAATCCGAAGAAGTTTTAGAAGAAATAAATAAAAAACTTTCTGCTTTAAAACTCTCTACATCTCAATCTTCTCCATCAAAAACAATAAAGGTAATTACTTTGGAAGAAATTAATGAATTGGAAAAATCAATTTAAAGGTCCTACAGACCAAATAAATAAAATTAGAGGAGCTAGTACCTCTAAAAATAGAAATTATCCTACTACAAAAAATTGGTATCCTCGACCATCATTGGTGGATATCCAATATGAAGAAAAAGAATTAGAAACTGCTGCAAGTTATTCTGGAGATGCCATTTATGATTGGAATATAGGTGGCTTTCCAGATTATCAAATATTTAGAGTTCTTGAAGAAATGACCATGGCAGTTACAACCTTTAGAGCTAAAACCAATACATCTATTTCTACTGTTAAAATATTAACTGCAGGATTTACTGAAAGTTTAAAAGGATGGTGGGATAATGATCTAAGAGAACACAAGACAATTGATTTACACTTCAGGAAAAACTGAAATAGTAAATGGTGAACCAGTATCGTTGAAAATCAAGTAGAAACTTAATACTTTCTATATCTCAAGCATTTATAGGAGATAATATAATTTTTGAAGATAGGTCATTATAAATCCTTAATAATCTGTATTGCCCAACATTAGGAGAATTTCGTTGGTATAAAGATAATTTTCTAACAAAAGTTTATACTCGACCTGATTGTAGGCAAGCCTATTGAAAAGATAAATTTATTTCAGGATTGCCTAAAGATTTTTCTCAAAAGGCTAGAACAAATCTTAATTTAGACTATCCTGAAACTCCTTTAAAACAATTATCACATGGACGAATAATTTCAATCATTAATAAAACAGGCCTACAATTTTGTATTGATTTAAAATTACATAGAAAAGCTAAATTTGAACAAAAAACTACTAGAAAAGAATTAGGTAATTTTTGTGAACAATTTGGATATGAAAAGTTAACCCCTCCTTCTAAGCAAAAAAGAAATAAACCTCAAAAAATAATTAAACTATATAAAAAGAAATATAAAGATTATAAGCCCTCTAAATATAAAACTTATAAATCTAAACCTTATAGAAAAAAAAAATCAATTTGATACAAATATAATTTGCTACAAGTGTGGTCGAGCTGGTCATATGGCACGAGATTCTAAGGTAAAGTAAAGAATTAAAGATGGATGAAGCCATGAAAGAACAAATTTCAAAAATAATTTTTTATGATTCATCAGACACCCCATCTGAAGAAGAAGAAGTAATTTATCAGAATCAAATTAAAAATATCTTCTGATTCTGAGCATAAAAGTTGTGGTTGTCCTACTGGAGATTGTAACTGTAGATTTACAATCAATGTAATTAAAAAGGAAGCCAGTATACTTTTAGATATAGTTGAAAAAATTGATAATCCTCATTTAAGAATTGAAGTTTTAGAAAAATATAAAACTTTAATGGAGCAACCAACTTCCTCAAATATCTCTACATTAGAAGGATACAACTTGAGAAATATTTTAAAATCTACACCAGTAATAGACGAACCAATTACTTTACCTACTTTACATAAAGAGGTAAAAACCCTAAGTAGCTACATTGCAATATGATTTACATATTTTTCAAAAAAAATCTTTTAAAAACCCCTGGAAAGATAACTATAACAGCAAATAAATCATCATCATCATCTTCTGACGATGAAAATGAAACTCATAACACTCAACAACCTTTACCTGACTCACCTAATAAGATTGAAGATTTTGTTTTCAGATTAAAAACTCAACAACAAAAATGGCATATCAAAGTTAATTTAAAAATAGGAAAATCCTTTCACAAAGAATTTATTGCTCTAGTTGATTCAGGAGCAGATTTGAATTGCATTCAAGAAAGTTTAATTCCCACTCAGTATTATGATAAAACTGTTCAAAGATTGTTTGCTGCTAATAACCAAAAATTAAATATTAATTATAAACTATCAAATGGAGAAATTCGTAATAAAGGAGTCTATTTTTCAGACACTTTTATTTCAGTAAAAGATATTTATGAGCAAATAATATTAGGAACATCTTTTTTAACTCAACTATATCCTACACCATAAATGAAAAAGGTCTACTGACAAATAAAAATAATCAAGAAATTTTATTGGAATTTATGACCCCAATAAAAGATAAAGAAATTCATAACATAAATGAACATAATTTTTTTGATTTAATTCTTCGAAAAGAAGATCAGATAAACTATCTACAAAAAGAAATTCTATATAATAAAATAGAAAAACAATTAAATGATCCTTTAATGAAAATAAAAATAGAAAACTATAAAAAAGAATTTGAGAAAGAGGTTTGTTCAGATGTTCCCAATGTTTTTTGGCAAAGAAAAACACATACAGTAACCTTACCTTACAAAGAAGGTTTTCATGAAAGTAAAATCCCTATTAAAGCTCGCCCTATTCAAATGAATAAAGAAGCTCTTGAATATTGTAAGAAAGAAATTCAAGGATTTTTAGATGAAGGTTTAATTAGGCCTAGCAAGTCTCCTTAGAGTTGTGCAGCCTTCTATGTTCAAAATCAATCAGAAATAGACCGAGGAGAACATCGAATGATAATAAATTACAAACCTTTAAATAAAGTTTTAAAATGGATCAGATATCCTATTCCAAATAAAAGAGATTTGATAAAAAGATTATATGATGGTATAGTCTTTTCAAAATTTGATATAAAATCAGGTTTTTACAAAATAAAACTAGAAGAAGCAAATAAGTATAAAACAGCTTTTACAGTTTCTTTTGGGCATTATGAATGGAATGTAATGCCCATGGAATTGAAAAATGCTCCCTCGGAATTTCAACACATTATGAATGACATATTAAATCCACATTATGAATTTGCTATCGTTTACGTTGATGATGTGTTAGTTTTCTCTAAGTCGATAGATCAACATTTTAAACATTTAAACATTTTTAAAGAAAAAATAAAAAGAAATGGCATGACAGTTTCTGCAAAGAAAATAAAATTATTTCAAGTAAAAATTAGATTTTTAGGTCATGAAGTTTATCAAGATACCATTACTCCAATTAGTAGAAGTATTGCTTTTGAAGATAAATTTCCTAATGAATTAAAAGATAAAAAACAATTACAAAGATTTTTAGGTTGTTTAAATTATGTGTTAGATTTTATTTCAAACCTAAGAGTCAAGTGTAAACCATTGTTTAGCCGTCTTAGGAAAACATCAAATCCTAAGCCTTGGACAATAGAGTTGAGTCACCTTGTTCAAGAAATCAAAGGTATGGTCAAAACCCTTCCTTGTCTTGGAATTCCACATCCAAATGCAAAACTGATAGTTCAAATCCACGGATCTCCACTCTTCTGAAGTTCGGAGCCAAGAGACTTCTATAAATAAACTTCAAGCTTCTTTGTTCAAGACAGAACGGATCGTAGAGCGTAATTACTCATTGTAATCTCTAAGAATTCCAAGTTTTCTCTTGTACTTTAAAGCTTTTCATTTTCAAATACTCTTTTCTCAACTGTTGTACTTTTGGAACGCTTCCTCTTGATAAAGCTTCTAGTTGTACTTCAGTGGAATTTCAGTAAGTGATAAATTAATCACCATTTCAAGTACTTATATTTTACTACTTCTATTTTATCCTTATATTTCTAATACTCTTTTGAGATGATCCGCAATGGTCATTCTGGTAATGTGTGCAATTTTGCACAGGTTAAGGATTTTAAAAGAGTAAATTTATATAGGAAGTTGTGTATTTTATATTCAAAACTGAAATGCTTAGTTTTTCAATAAATAGTTACTGCTTTTGAGTTTCTTAACCTGTGCAAAGTTACACATGATAGAAAAACCCATATATATATATATATATATATATATATATATTAGTAAAGATAATTATAATTATATATAAAATTTTAAGAATAGAATTAATATAAAAATATACCTAGGATAGTTCATTTAGGGATCATAACACCGGCTCAAGACTTACAATTTTATGAACTTATTGTTTTGGATGTTTATTATAATATTTATCGGTTCTAGATGTTTTAGATGTTTTATTTAGTTAAATACTTTGGTTTATAATGTTTTATGAGTAGATTTGAAAGATCTTTGGATGGTTTTTAATTAAGTTATAATGTTCTTTATGTTAATTATTGTTTTTTCTTAGTTAAAATGCGGGTAACAGGTACGGGTATGGGTACTTAGGTACCCACCGTGTACGGGTACGAGCACTGAAGTTGTTACTCACGCGGTTACGGATCCGGGTACTAGTATTTTTTAAAAAAATGGGTATGAGGACGAATATTGTAGTACCCTACACATATCCTACCCATTGCCATTCATAAACGTTACGTTGGTCCTTGTGAAACTAGGCTCGGATCCCTAAAGCAATGTCTCGAGTTTGAGTCTTATGGATGGAAAAAACGTGTTTGAAAGGGGAGACCCCAAAGATCCGCATAGAGTATCATCGATGAAGCTGGTGAATACCTAACACTTATACTAAAAAAAGGTAAAATATATAGATTGACTCTATACTTTTTTTTTAACTTTTCAAATCGGTCTGGTAAGTATTTTTATTTTCAAATTGGTCTTATACATTACTTTCTATTTTTATACTAGTCATTTCTATTAATTTCGATCTTATGAAATCAGAACAAAAATCATGTATCAAACTAACGTTATAATCACATCATGTCAAAATTAACGATATTAGGTTGAAATCGAAGGAATCCGTATGACCAAGTTGAAAAGAAAAATAAAAGACTAAACCCCCAATTTGGTCCCTGAGAAAAACACTCGGGTCTGAAATAGTCCCTAACAAAAAAAAACTATCCAGTTGGTCCTTAAGAATGTGTTTACCGGGACAGATTAGTCCTTCTGTCACAAATTAGTCCCTAACAATTTTTAAGTGATATCAGTAAAGTCCCTAAGAAACATGACCGTGAGCCAAATTAGTCCCTATTAACATGCACTACACATGATAGAAACACTACAAAATATGACAGAAGGACTAATCTGTCCCGGTAAACACATTCTTAAGGACCAACTGGATAGTATTTTTTGGTTAGGGACTATTTCAGATCCGAGTATTTTTCTCAGGGACCAAATTGGGGATTTAGTCCAAATAAAAACTTTAGATGACCAACTTGAAAAGTAGTAAGATCGTACGGGACTAATCTATTTATTTTCCCAAAAGAAAAAAAGAAAAAAAAAAACCTTATTATTGTTCTCCAGTTGAAAGTGTCGCGTACTGGAGCCGTTGTTAGCCTGTGTATAATACACTAAGATACTGGTCTTCGGAGCCCAATTACTCAACGGCTGCGACATCTCACACCTCTACTTTTCTTCTCGAATTTCGGATTATTATCTTCACATAATTGTGTTACTCGCTTCATTTCTCGGTAAATCTCATTTCATTTCTTAACGATCTATTAACCTGTTTTCACATCTCGCTTCACAAGCTTGTTTATGAAAAAAATTAATTTTTGTGGGCATTTGAAATTGCACTTTGATTTCTGATTGAGATAATAAAACATGAATAGATGGAAATTTTGAGGTGCGGTTTTATTCTCATTTCTCACGATAATAAAGTGTTGTCACCTGTAAAATGATTGTTGATTTCTGGGGAAGTTTTAAACTTTTAGTATGTACTTCTACTGGTCTGAATTGATTTATGGGTTGCAAGTTTTGTGTTTGGTTAAATGCCCAAATGAATTTTGTAAGATAGTGCTTTCTCGGTTGTTTATTTATTACGGTCTGTTTAGCTGGGACTCTGCTAAAAGTGCTTGGCTTCATTAAATACGTGCCTAGCTGCTAGATAGTGTTCTTTCATTGATGGGTCTCTTGATGGTGGAATAGGCGTGTAATGATCTTGGCGACCATTTCTTGTTTAGTGAGATTGCTTGCATATTGGAGACTCTTTCTAAGTAATGTTCTTAATATTGTGACAACAAATTTTGGGCTAGACTAATTTTCTTAAGTTACTACGATTTTGTGATCGTAATAATTTGGTTCCCTTCTTGTTTACTTCTTTATACTTTGTGTGACTTGTTGAAGGCACTACACGGGGATGTTGGATTGCCTCATTATTGTACAGTTAATGGTCTTGTAGTTGCTATGGTTTGGGTAAAGTGTAGCATGTTCTTCCATGGTTGTTTACATTGATATTAACTTTATTATCATATTTTATTGCAGCTAAATTTATCATATATTATAAAAAAAATGTATATTGATTTAGTTCTTGAAGCATAAACATATAAATAAATGTATATAAAATCCCAGTTCTCTTGGCGACCTTACATTTTAGACAACAGTTTGTGACCTAAACCTTTATATGCCAAATTTTTAAGTGCAATGGTATTTAACTTTGTCCAAATGTTTACATACTTAAGAACTGGGAATATGCACAATGGTTTACTGAAATCTATTTGGTAATTTGTTTGAGGATATTCAGCTTTAAACAATGTCTAAGTTTACATTTAAGCTATTTTTTATTTATCTATTAGCTTCCAGAAAATAGTTGCGCAAAGTTTCTTGCATTCTAGTGCATACTGGAATGCAGTGGTTCCCCGTGCAGTATAAACTTCACCCCTTTCTTTCAAGCTCCTGTTGCGCTCTTGCTAAATTTAGAATGTTTTATTGTTGGTGGTCCTGATAAAATTTGCATGCTTCTGACTGTTCTTATACTGACTGTGGGAGTCTCTTAAGGTTGCTACTATGTTTTCATGGTTTTTCTGATTTTGTCTCTGTTAATCTGTTGACATCTTCCGTGTTCTTGAGCTTTGTAAATTACTCATGCTTTTATCTTTCTCTGGCTGCTTCTGTTGCTCTGGTATGAGGTTTATCATTATCAAGTTATGGAGTCAGTTTCCATCCTTAATTCTTCCATTTCCTTCTTACTTGTGCACTTCATTATCTTGCAATTTTCATAAATCTGTTTCCATAAGACAAAAGCTTTAGGGAAAATAAGGCTATCTGCTTGTAATTATGAGGTTTGTGTTTTCTTTTGGTGATAATTTAGCCAATGTTTGATTTCATACTGCAGCAGCTGCATGAAATATTAATAATTAATTCTTTGAAGAGTTTTCAACTGAATCAACATTCAAATGAGTTTTATTTCTGTCATATTTGAGGTGGATTCCTTTTTGCAGGTAATTCCTTAACAAATGGTCGTTGATGATTTGTCAAAATGAATAAGTTTTTAGAGTTTGGGAGGAAAGCCCTATTTTATGTCCGGGTGCTTTCCGGATATGAAGAGCGAAGAATACGATCTTTTAGGCTGCAGCTTGAGAGACAACTCCAACAGGTCTAACATCTTCTGAACAGTTATATCCTTGTGTTAGTTTCTGTTCTATTTTAGAAACCACATAAGAGATAAGAGACGTGAATGTTGAGTTGGGACTTGGAATTTCATATGAAGCTGGGACTCTTTGCAAAGAAGCAGTCTCATTTAAAAAATAAAGTAAGACCGACCTAATTTTAGAGAGAAGGGAATAACTGTACCCTAGTTGTTCTTAGAAAACAGCAGGAAATCCACATTCAGCCAATTTAAGATGCAATAGTTTTTAATGGAGCAAGGTGATAGGAATTGGATCAGATTATAGAAGAAATGGTGTTTATTGATTGAAAAGGATCTATTACAGTCTAGGTAGTTGAGAGATCGGGTGCCCTCCCACTCTAATTTCCTTAACCAAAGATACCATCCTTAACCCCTCCTTTCTATTATTTATAGCCTCTCTCACTCCTAAAGTTCGGTTAACGACCCATCTTCCTCGGCCACCATGCTTGACGAAGCCCAGAGGCTCTTTAGTTGCACAAATACAACCATCTAGACCTCCATCTTCGCCATTGACGTCACCTTGTCTACGATACCAGTTCCGCTCTTTGTCTGGGGAAGTCGGGTCTTCATGTCGGTGAGCCTGAGTTTCACCGTTGTCGATGACCCATCATCCTCTACCGAAGAACTCGTATTTGATGGCTTCGGTGGTGGTGGGGGTGGCAGTGGGTCGTCCAGCTTACCCGAGACCCACCCCTCTAAGGTGGTCGTTCTTGACGGCCTTATCCTTATTCTGACATCAATACCCACACCATGCCCCTCGGCGCGTGGCACCTATAAAAATTATCAGCTCTGCTTTGCTTCGTTGTCTTGTTTCCACCATCACGCTACTCATGGGTGCATTTTTTGCTTCTCTCTCTGCTTTTGCCATCTCTACCTCTTCCTTCCTCTTCACCATCTCTTCCTAAAATTATTTGCTGAGTTCTTGGACCCATTGCTCCTCCTTAGTTTCTCTTAGCTCCTTCTGTATGAAATTTCTCCCATTCTCTAAAACTAAGGATTCTGATTTTGCCTCTGAAGCTTAAGATTTCCCCTCGTAGTCTCTTTTTCTCCCTCTGTTTCTTCTTTTGTAGTTGATCTTGATTCTTTTTTTGCTCCCTGCAACAACTTTGACTTTCTCTGCCGCCATGGTTCTTGATCCCTAGAATTCCATCTTCCTTTCCGTTTTCTTGCTCCTCATATCCTGAATCCCAAGCACTGGTTGGAATCACATGAGCACAACCTTCTCATGGTGAAGAATTTAGCATTCTGGTTGATTTTCTTCCCTAGTAAAACCACTAATGGAGAGCTTTTCCATCCAATGACATCCAAACCCATGATAGATTCTCCTCCTCACGTACTCTAATGGCCTCAAGATACTGATCTAAATTAATCAGCCACCAATAGCCATTGCCGCTCCCATCAAATTTTGGCATCATTTTCACAAAACACTTTCCCACAACTCCAAGATCGGAGCTCTTATACCAGTTGATAGGAACTAGATCAGATTATAAAAGAAATGGTGTTTATTGATTGAAAAAGAACTATTACAGTCCAAGCATTCGAGAGACCTGGTGCTCTCCCAAGAAATTTCCTTACGAAACGAAACCAAAGATACCCTCCCTAGCCCTTCCTTTCTGCTATTTATAGACTCTCATTTCACACCCCTAACTAATTGACTTACTAACTAACTCACTAGTTAACTAACTAACTAAGAGATTACCTATCACAAGGGTGATGGATTTACTACTTCTAAAAAAAATTAGAATAACATTGTTTATGTTGAATAGGGGTTATTAGTTACAGTCATTACAAATACGAGGCACAATATTGTATTTGTAATTGTAGGCAATAAAGCACTACCATGTTGATCCATAGTCTGAATAAGTAGTAATATTAAGAAGGGCCTGCTTACTTTGAGCTGATTTTATATTCTTATGGAATAGTTACTTTGAGCTGATTTTATATTCTTATGGAATAGTTAAAATAAGATAGTTAAGAAGCATTCTTTGAGCAGATTTTTTAATCGTGTAGAACTATGAAGCACGGACATCTCTTCAAAGTGCCATGTCACGTGTCGGACACTGACACTTCTCGGACACGCATTAGACACGTGTCAGACACCCCTCTATGGTGTCACAATTAATTATTACTTTTTGCTTGGACACCTCTCGGACACGGCTTGGGCACTTCTCGGACTCTCTTATCCAAGGTTTTAAATTGCGGACCGCATCACGTGATGCGGCCACAACATCTCGGTTGCGGCGGCCACCGAAACCGCATCGGACCGTGATTGCGGACTGCATTGGCCGCAATATGGCCGCATCGGACCGCAACGTAACCGTGACTGCAACCGCAATTTAAAACCTTGCTCCTATCATAAATATTTTTTAAAAAAAAGTCAACTTAGCATTTTGAGATTATGGGTCACCAACCCTGAATATTTTTTAGACAAATATTTTCTAAGCAAAATGATGCTTAGCATTTTTTGTGGGCTTTTATTATCATAGGACCTAACTAGTTGTTTTATGAAACATGATTCATCTTCTTATCTTAGGATTATTTTTGTAAGGATTGCATTCTGAAATGACCTCTCTTAGTCTTAGTATTCTTTTTGTGAGGGTCATTATCATATGAAAATTGTAAAGCTTAACGCGCGCGTGTATAAGCGGTGTCCTGGTGTCTTATGTTTTGGACATAGGCTGAGTCGCGGTGTCGGTGTCGTGTCGTGTCGCGGTGTCCATGTCAGAGTCTGCACTTCATAGGTGTAGAATAGTTAAAACAAGATACTTAACATATTACTTTATAATATTTTCTTCTTCCTTGTTGCTATGCTCATTCACATGAAGGAAATATGAATTTAATCTTCATTTTTCATTGTGTCCAATCACCAATGTGAAGGCAGATACGGAATTTTCTGCTGGCCCTCAAAGTCTTTGTAATATTTGGTTATCTCGTTTACTCCCTTTCTGATATATGATATTCTCCATGAAAAGGCACAAGAAAGGAAGGCAGCCATAAACAAAGTACCTGAGCAGATTATTTTATCCGAGGTTCGTCGTATGGTTGAAGAGATGCAAGCTTTGAACAAGAAGCTGGAAGAAACAGTAAGTTGTATCTTTGTGTAAAATATAAAATTTTGGAAATACATGTATTTCTTTGGGAATTTTCTTTGAAGTCTTCAAGCCTTTCCCTTCAAATATGAAGGCACCATCCCATGTTAACAAGAGGTTCTATTTTTTCCCCTTAAGAAATACTGCATGCATTGGAGAACTTAAAAGTGTGCTTTTACCTTTTAGTTGTCCAATATACTTACTTTTGCCATTACTGAAATTGGATCATTCATATTCTGTCATGATTGTTTTAATCCTGATGTTTGTCTATTATATGGAAGTTGTTAAATATTATTTGGTTCGTTTCCTTAACGTGTCCTCCGTGATTTTTTCATTTGTGGCCTAAAAATTTGTTGCATGACAAGATTCAACTTTCATGCAGGAGGCAGCCGTTGAAGAATATTTCAAGCCTCTCGACAACGAAGCTGAGATTTTAATGAAAATGCAACTTGAAAGGGAAGAGAAAACTTCGGAGATGATGATGAATGCACTGCAGGAACAAGCTTTGCTGCAAACTGCTAAAGCAGAACAAAATTCAAGTATGAATCATGTGGAAAACTCTGAAACCAATCAGAATGAAGACGAGATGATGATGAGAATGGGTTTAGCTGGGGAAGAGAAAACTTTGAAGGAGATGATGAAAGCAATGCAGCAGCAAGTTTTGCTTGAGAAAGATGATGCAGAAAATATTGAAAGTGTCAATCCGATGCCCACATCCACAACCACCCCAAAAGTAAGCTGAGATTAGATAATTTTGAAACATTGGTGAAAAATGATTTTGAGATTTGAAATGCGTTTCCCTTGGCTGTTGAAATGTATCCATCCTTGGTGATTGTCACAGACCAAGGCAGGACTAGGGCAGATTTTTATTTACATGTATAACTTATTTTATTTTATTCAATAAAAGTTACGTCTTGAGATATGTCAAATTGTATTGCTTGTTTATAAGGTATGGTTGAATAATAATAGACTTTCCTAGTTGTTTTTAGTACTATAATGGGTTTTACTTATTATCATATTATTACGACAATCTCTCATGTTGTCTTGTTAATTTTTTTCTCTCTTGCAATATGTTTGGGACCAAAGTTTTTTTTTTTTTTTTAACAAAAGAAAAGTTAAGTAATTTCATTAATAATGGAGAACACAATACATCCAGTAACATCATCACGAATTTGGAGAATAGTAATATATGTAGTCACCCCTAAGCAACTATATGGACTTTCTTCCTATCAAACTCTACCAATGTTAACATAAGATGATAAAAGACTCCTACAAAATTAAATGGTATTAAAAATGTAATAAAGAGAGAAAAACATAATTAAAGATAAGACCAAATGTAAGATAAACCACCTTAATGGATTGGTCAGGGCGCAGAATGGCGCCCTGGGCTGGTCAAGGTCCTCGAGAGTGACTGACAAGGGGTTAAAGTTGTGTATACTAAATTGGTATTAAAGGTTTTCTTTGTGGGTTCTAACTTAAGTGATATAGTTTGAGGACGAGTTCTAGCGTAAACAAGTTGCGAATGTTGCGAACGGGGAGCAAGCTGTTATGACCGTTTGTTGTGGGTTATCGGGTGAGTTTGTAGTTTGTGGTATTGCTAATTAGTCCCTACGATTAGTAGGCTTTAGTAGGTGGGGTCCTCTGCTATTTGACTTTTTATGAGGACATCAGGACGGAGATTCAATGCTGGAGTAATGGATAAACCCCGACGGTGTTTGATTCGTATCGCACCTTAGACCTTGGTGGCGTGAAGTTCGAAAGTTGCTGCATTCATAAGTCGCTTTAGTTGGGTGAAATCGGGCATATTTCTGTGGTTGGATTGTCAGATAGCGATTCATGAAGAAGAAGATGGTGAATGTTACGCTTCTTAATCATTTTGAAAATAAATAGCACTGGTTATTTGTTTATACTGTATAAGTTCATAAAAATAGCACTGGATATTGTCGGCGGTTTCATTTGGTGTGTTGGTTTGCATAACTCGTGCGACTGAAAGCGAAGGGATGGTGCGGCGGAAGGTGGTGGCGGCGACAAACGGTGTGTGAATAACAAACAGTCAGTTGGGCTAAGCAGTTTGCTAGTAGTATTGGGCCCCGATTATAATATGTTATGGGCCGCTGGTATGATTGTTGTATTACACCTGGGCGTGGCCCAATATGAGCTAGTCACAGTGGTTATTACTTGGTTGGCCCGACATGCTTTGCATTCCATCCGGCCCATCAACCAAATGATGTATTGTAGGGGGGAAAAAACTCAAATGAGTTATAAATTTGTGATTTGTTTTTGAGAAATTTTCTTAAGTGGCACATGAATTCTAATATGGTGTAAAAAGTAACTGTAGTCGCTGATCACGATAAACGTTCATTTTTCGTATCAAAATATATTGTTTGTTGTGTAACGGGTCGGTTTGGTTATGACATTAATTTTTTAAAAAAACGATTGCACAAAAATGAGTGTTAGGAAAACAAATAAGGAACACATTTCACGGGTGCTGTTTGAACCGGATTATAGTATTGTTGTAATTTGATAATTTTATTTATAATATATATATATAATTAAATTGTAATGAATATTTCTTACTTGCCCAATAATAATATATAAATAATTGGATGTGTAAACCGTTTATGTGTAGAATTGGTTAACTCGTGTAAACAGTTCGATCTAAGTTATACCAGCCTTGGCCCATGCATGTCATTGAAAGGCCAGATGGTGTTGCTCGGGCATAGTTCCCCACTAAAGGCAGCAACCCTTGTGACGTAGGTGAAGTCCTACTACTCCGCCATGCAAGTGTCACTGGTCCTATTGGTGTAAGTTCTATCATTACTGGTCCATCTGGGTCATTGAAAGCCTAGTTGGTTTTGCTCGGGGATAGTTTCCCACTAAAGCCAGCAACCCCAGTGAAGCATATCAAGTCATCCTACTCCGATGTAAGTTGTACCAATGTTGGCCCATCTAGGTCATTGAAAGCCTAGTTGGTTTTGCTCGGGCATAGCTCCCCACTAGAGTCCTCGATCTCCGGCGACCTAGTGTCATGGGTCACGGGTCCTATCCGGTGTAAGTTCTATCAGTCTTGGCCCAGTCGGGTCATTGAAAGCCCAGTTGGTGTTGCTCGGTCAAAGTTTCTCACTTAAGCCAGCAACCCATGTCAAGCAGGTGAAGTCCTCCTACTCCGGTGTAAGTTGTATAAGTCTTGGCCCATCTGGGTCATTGAAAGCCCTGTTGGTGTTGCTCGAGCAAAGTTCCCCACTAAAGTCCTCGATCTTCAGTAACCTAGTGTCATAGGTCACGGGTCCTATTCGGTGTAAGTTCTATCAGTCTTGGCCCATTTGGGTCATTGAAAGCCCAGTTGGTGTTGCTCGGGCATAGTTCCACTCTCAAGCCAGCAACCCTTGTGAACAGGTGAAGTCCTACTACTCTGGTAACCTACTGTCATGGGTCCTATCAGGTGTAAGTTGTAGAAGTCTTGGCCCATCTTGGTAATTGAAAGCCAAGTTGGTGTTGCTCGGGCAAAGTTCCCCACTAAAGTCCTCGATCTCCGGCAACCTAGTGTCATGGGTCACGGGTCCTATCCGGTGTAAGTTCTATCAGTCTTGGCCTATCCGGGTCATTAAAATCCTAGTTGGTGTTGCTCGGGCATAGTTCCCCACTCAAGCCAGCAACCCATGTCAAGCAGGTGAAGTCCTCCTATTCTGGTGTAAGTTGTATAAGTCTTGGCCCATCCGAGTCATTGAAGGCCATGTTGGTGTTGCTCGGGCAAAGTTCCCCACTAAAGTACTCGATCTCCGGCAACATAGTGTCATGGGTCACGGATCCTATCCGGTGTAAGTTCTATCAGTCTTGGCCCATTTGGGTCATTGAAAGCCCAATTGGTGTTGCTCGGGCATAGTTCCCCACTCAAGCTAGCAACCCTTGTGAACAGGTGAAGTCCTCATACTCTGGAAAACCTAGTGTCACGGCTCCTATCAGGTGTAAGTTGTAGAAGTCTTGGCCCATCTGGGTCATTGAAAGCTCAGTTGGTGTTGCTCGGGCATAGTTCCCCACTCAAGCTAGCAACCCTTGTGAACAGGGGAAGTCCTACTACTCCGGTATGCAAGTGTTACTGGTCCTATTGGTGTAAGTTCTATCATTACTGGCCCATCTTGATCATTGGAAGCCCAGTTGGTTTCGCTCGGGCATAGTTTCCCAATTAAACCAGTAACCCTTGTGAAGCAGGTGAAGTCCGACTACTCTAGCAACCTAGTGTCACACATCAACCCTTGCTAACAGGTGAAGTCCTACTACTCTGGCAACCTAGTGTCACGGGTCCTATCCGATGTAAGTTGTAGCAGTCTTGGCCCATCTGGGTCATCGATAGTTTTTTATTTGTAATCATTTTCAATTTTGAAAACTATATTACTACACATATATATCCTGTAATAAATTTACATATAAGTAATAAATATTTTTAAATAATGTATACAGTAACATTATTTTTCTAGAATTTTAAATATTTATTTTTTGTTTTTACTTCAAGTATTTATAAATTAATGCTTTATAAAATGAATAATTTTTTTATGTTGGATTAGCTTTATGAAACTAATTTACACAATATTTTAATAATTTAATAATGACTACAGTCTCACAATCATCTCCCCTCAACTCAGGCGCTAAATAAGAGTACGTGTGGTGTCATGAAGCATTTAATGTGATTTAACCACACCTCAAATATAAAGTTGTCTGTAAAACACTTCAACTATATTCCCTGAATCACCAACTACCCTTGCAAGAGTTGAACATACGCAATGGAGCACTTCCAAGAGCAAGTTCATCTGGGCATGGATGGTGGAACTCATACTCAAACTCCTGCCACACTCGGGTAACCTGTGTTGCTATCCTTTTATATTAAAAATAAATAAATAATATATGTGAATATAGATATCTATTATGATGATAAAATTTTGTAGTGTGCATACAACTGATGTCGTGGTTGGTAACATCTGATGTATGTGTAGATGCATCTACCGAGATGCTGAACAATGAAGATTTGAACATGGGTCAGCAAGGGCCCAAAAAAAACGTGAGCTTTGTTGTTGGAACTTAAAAGTTTATGTTTACTCCAATATTTTGATGGGCGTCTTTACCACTATCAGGTTCAAACGGGCCAGGCAAGCCCACACAAACATCATGATCCTTCCAAGAAGGTGGACGAGATAACACTGAAGCATTTAATGGAAGCCATCGAGGTGATGTTTGTTAGGCCATATTCTGCCATAATACAACCACGTAACATCATAAACATACGGGAAAACAACATGGCTGGAAGTGATGCATATTTTGTTTGGTGCAATTATGTATTTTTCATACACTTGTCTAAGGTTCTGGCATTGCATGAGGTTGGTCATTATCCTAATCTGAACTTTTTTTTTAACAAAAAAAAAAAACTTGCTATCAATGCCATCAGGGACTCAGTACCCGCGTGGATAACATGGACATGCAAAATACTACTTTATCGCCGCGGCAGGGAAGTGAAGGTAACAAACCAAATCATACAATTTCTTCGGCAATATGGATTTAATATGTTTTATTAAATATTGGCACATGTCAAGAAGCTGAGGCTAAGTTGCCAAGAAGGTTGTCTTTCACTCCTTCTCCCCTAGGCAGAGCGGCCAAAAAACTTGTTAGTTGTATCAAGGTTTTAAATTGCGGTCGCGTCGCGGATAATTGCGGGAAAATACGGTCAATGCGGCTGTTATTGCGATCGCGATGCGGTTTTGTGGATCGCCAAAAACAACACGTCACGGCCCAGATCTCGGTTTCGGACCCAGATTTGAAACCTTGGTTGTATCTCAAAATCATTTACAAGTAATCAAGCTTTCAAAAGTTAGTTAGAGTCAGTTATTTCGGTTGCAACCTAACTAATGCAGCAGGTCTTTTGGAAGGAACGTGCAGGGTTTGTAGCTGATGTCTATATATACTTGCATAGGTGAATAGGCTATGAAGAACTCATTGTATAGCTGAGATAAAATTCTATTGTTGTAATTCTCTTTGTACTCTAGGTGTGAGGAAAAGAAAGATCAAGATAGTGTTAGAATAGTAGAAAAAATAGGCTTAGGTTCTTTCTTTGTATCTTTGTCAGGGTTTAGCAAGGAGCAAAGGGAATCTATATCTTGTTCATAGCTTGATCTTGTACTCATCTTAATCATAGTGGAATATGCTTTGCTCTCTCCCCATGGATGTAAGCCCCACCGGCTGAACCACGTTAATTATTGATGTTAATTTCTTCTCCCTTAATCTTGTTTTACATTCAGTTTGTGTTTTGTATTAGTGCATTGTTCTTGCCAGTTTTGCTCTGCTTGTGTTTGTTCAATTGTTTCAGTTAAATACCAACAAAACAAAAGGGTGATGAAAAAGGGAAAACAAAAAATGTCCCCTTTTATGAAGGACACAAACACCATTTGCAGCAAAAAAACATCACCTCTAACTACGGTGTCAAAGGGGAAGAATACCAATAAGGGCAACTGACAGGTTGTCCCCAAGGTATAATATATTTGTATTAGTAAAAAGTCAATATAAGACACTTAAACATGCATATATTTGTAGCCATAATGTATAAATTACCCACGTCAGATAACACAAGACCTTAGTTTAATGGCAGGAGGTGAAATGCACATTCAAACCAACACCCCAGATGAAATTCGACACAACTAAGGTCAACATCTGTGTATATATCTTCCAAGCGACCCTGGATCCAAGGTATACCACAGTAATTTAAATACTTATGACTGAGTCAATATTTGGCATTAAACATGATTAACAGGCTATATAATGTAATTGTTTGTATATAATGAAGTGGTTTTCAGGGTGGGGAACAATGTGGATACTCGTGGGGACTTTGACTGCCTATGCCCAGGGGAAAAAATCAACAAGGAGGTAATAACCATATTCAGCATTCAATAGTAGTGTATGAAGATTGAAAAAAAGGTAACACCTTATGCATGGCATGCCCCTTGACATACATTTTTTATACTTGCCTGTTGCAGATTGTGCTTTTGATGGCCATCAAAGTGACCTGTGCACAATCAAACATTGCCAACCCATCTGTGTGGTGTCTTCCACCTACCTTTGTGTTATAACACAATAAGATTACATCTCCAACCCCAACCTGTGCATTAGAATGATTGTTTATAAATAACAGGACACTAAACTTGTATGATTCATTGTGTGTATAACTAGGATGATGTCTCGCGAGGCAACACCACTGATGAGCTGATCAAGGTTTATGCAGAAGATTGGATGGGTCAATTTGAGCATATTAGGCTGGTTAGTTACTTATGCACTTCAGGAAAGTTAAGGGCCTGTTTAGTTTGTTTCCAGTTTCCTATTTTCATTTCCTGTTTTCAGAAATAATTACAAAACTGTTATCTTGTTTTCATTCTGTTTCTTGTTTCACAGGATGATAAGAAAATTTATCACCTTGACTCCAATTGTCCTGATATTGTCCTGGATAGCCGCAGGTGCAACATACGTAGAATGGTAAGCAATGAACACATTCACTTACCTTACTTTCGTTTAATGCATATTATACTTTTATTTTGGGCGTTTTGGTTACTTTATTCTTCTTTTTATATAGTCAGCTGCATTGAATCGAGTAGTACCTATAGTATATGACGGTAAACTAAGTGATCCTAAAGAGTATGAATTTGAAGATTGGCTAATCGTGGACGCAAGGGGGATCCCAAATTGTGGAAGAAGGTAACATTCTGGCAATCTAAAATCTACATGTTGGATTAATCTCTATCTATATGAAGCTTCTAAAGTAATGTTTGTCGTGGAACCTTTTTCGGCCATAATTCTGGACTATGGGTGCAGGAATGGATGCAAATGCAACACAACTTCACAAGCAATCTTATTGGAGTTGTAAGTCATTCCCAATGTCTATATGCACACTAGAAC
The DNA here is from genome assembly GCA_030762895.1 of Sophora flavescens. NCBI lineage: Eukaryota > Viridiplantae > Streptophyta > Magnoliopsida > Fabales > Fabaceae > Sophora > Sophora flavescens. The sequence goes on from CM061068.1 coordinate 123,742,382, forward strand.
ATATATTGGTACATTCATTAGGGAATTTATGTCTAACCTGGATGCTAATATGTACTATTTATTTCAGATGGATGAAAAAGTGGTTTGCATGGAAGTGGCCATGTGATTACTGCTTGGAGACCACAACGGAGTGCAAGGATGTTCTGTTAGACAAATCAGCCAAGTATTGGCTGAAAGTTGCCTCTTCTCCAACCCTCAAATAAATTGCAAGGCTGATTGGAAAATTTAGACTACTAAAAGGATGATAGGAACCATTTTGGGGATTTTATGTTGGGCTTTGTAATGCATTGCCAGCCACCAATTTATGCAAATTATGTTTGTAAATCTCGAATGGTGGCTATTGTGAAATATTTTTGCTATTTTTTGTGGGATGTAGTGTGTTGATGAGTGTGATTTCACCTCATATCTCCATGACATTTTGCATGCATTTTCATATAGCTTAGGCTTATTTTATTTGATTATTAATTAATTTTGCCTTTGAACGAGTAAGGTGGTTTTGTGGTGCTTGTGTGCAGGAAAAGAAGATTAAAATGCTTAGGATCAGTCGCGTTGGAGCTGGCACGAAGATGGGATCTTGGAAAACAAGAAAAAGGGGGCAAACAGAGCTTATCACGGCCATGATCAGGTGAAGCTAAAACGGAAGAATGGACAAGTCAGAGTCTGTCACGGTCAGGCCGTGATGCCCATCACGATCGTGACATGCATACTGAGCCAGACCCCCACAAGTCAGAACCTGTCACGGCCAGGTCGTGATGGTGGTCACGGCCGTGATAGACCACTCAGAGAACCAACTTTCAAGGCAGAAGCGGTCATGACCTGGCCGTGATGGCCATCACGGCCGTGACGCGCCATTTATGGATCTTCAACAACTAATTTAATCTGATTTTTGTATTGGTTTGGGATTCAAATTGCCCAATCTTATAAATAGGACCTAGGAGCTCGAATCTGGGCACTTGGTGTGGGTTGATTACCTTAGAATAATTCATAAATTCTCTTCTCCGTCTCCTTCTCTTCTCTTAGTTTTTATTTTCATGTTATTTGTAATCAAGCTTGTCATCACCATGGCAATGCTTGAGTAGTAGTTTAGTTTCTAGGGATTTGGGCTATGCTCAAGATTTGTTTATGGCAATGAATTGATGTTTTATCTTTGTTAATTGCGATTTTGCTTTAGATCTGATTTCTAGTGTTTCAATAACTCGTAAATCTGGTGCGCACTTATTTACGTGTCGTAGATATTCTAAGGAGGAACCTAGTGGTGAACTTAGGTGTCGGATCTATAGAACCAGGCTTAGGACTAAAATCACGAGAGTTATAAGCCATCCTTCGAAGATTAACGAATTGTCACGAAACGTAAAGAGTCCAATCTAAATTCGACTACCACGAGAGTAGGGGTTGGTTTAATTGGGCACGGTTTTTGTAACCCGAGAGGGAGCTTAAACTAATTGAGGATAAATTCGCCTTCAAGGCAATTTCGATAATTAACAAAGGGTAATCAATTTAGTAACATAAACAATCTTGTAGGTAACCCAAATTCCTAGGAATCCATTTAGATCTGAAAAACCATAAACTGATTTACTTTCTGTTTTACTTGATTCTGATTTTGAGTTATCTCTTACTTCAAATATCAAAACCTTTTTCAAAATATTTTTATAGTCCAGTTTTATCGATTTAGTAATAAGTTGCGATTTGAGATTACGGTCTCTGTGGGATCGATATCTTTTTATTACTTGGCAACGAATCCGGTACACTTGTCGGATCGCACGTGCATTCGCACGACATCAAGTTTTTGGCGTCGTTGCCAAGGACTGTGTTTTCTTGAATTTCAATTTAATTTTTAAATTGATTTTTCTGGACATTTTTTTTATATTAATTTATTACTTATTTCTCTTTTTTTTTTTTTTAGAGTATCTATCTCTCTACCATAGGTATTTTTCTCTTTTATGCAAAGATCCCTAAGTCTTGGAAACCTTATTGAAGCCGATCCCGAGATCGAAAGGACCTTTCATAGACGTAGGAGACTACAAAGAGAGAGAGAGAGAAGTTGGTTCCCATTCCACTCATGGTTAATCTATCAGATACGAAGCCCCTAAAGGACTATGCAGCCCCAAATGCTAGGAATCTGCGAACTGGGATTGTAAGGCCGGAAATTGAGGCGGAGAACTACACTATACCGCCTCACTTAATTAGCATGATAAGGCAACATCAGTTTGAAGGATTACCCTCGGAGGACCCGACGGATCATGTGGAGACATACTTGGAATTCACTGATGCGATACGGATTCAAGGTGCCCCGATCGATGCTATACGCCTGAGGTTATTCCCCTCCTCTCTGACTGGAAAAGCGAAAGCTTGGTTGAAGCAAGTGCCCGCTAACACGTTGACAACTTGGGACCAACTAGAGCAAGCATTCTTGGAGAAATTCTTCCCTCCATCCAAGACTGCTTACCTAAGGACTCAGATCACCGGTTTCTTCCAAAAAGACGGAGAATGCTTATCCGAAGCTTGGGATCGCTACAAGGGATTGCTGGAGTCTTGCCCACATCATGGACTGGAAAAGTGATTGCTAGTGCATACCTTCTACAACGGATTGGATTATTCATCAAAGGTGTCACTCGACTCCGCAGCTGGTGGAGCCTTCATGAACAGACCCCTGACTGAAGCATTCAACATCATTGAGAACGTGTCCACCAACTACCACCAATGGGGTTCAGAAAGAGGTAATAACCCGAAAAAGATTTCGGGGGGTAAGTTCGAAATGAATAGCACTGATCTCATCATGTCTAAAATTGACTCACTTAATAAACGCTTTGATCAGCTTGAAAGGGGTAACGTGAGTTCTATAGGTGTTACTAACATTGTTTGTGAGATTTGTGGAATGCAGGGACATGACATAATGGAGTGCCCACGTGGTATTGCTCATGGATCCGGCACTTCGGGGGAACAAGTGAACTCTTGTCACAACTTCTACGACACGAACCCGAAGCTGCCCAACTATGTTCCCCCGAATTCTTACAACCAGGGAAGGAAGAACAACCCTTACCTCTCTTACGGGAACTACGGCAACACGCTGAACCACGAGTTCCAAGAAGGCCAAGGTAATAGGAAACCCGCACCGGGGTATCCTCAGGTACATAAGTCTAAACTCGAGTCTTTATTGGAAGGTTTTGTTGAAACCCAAACAAAACAAAATGAAGAGTTTAGACAACAAGGTAGGGCAGTAAACGAGGCAATAAAAGAGCTAGAATCTAAGGTAGATAACTTAGCCATCCATAACAAGATGCTAGAAACTCAGATTACCCAACAAGCCAACACACACTCTAGACCTAAGGGTACATTCCCGGGGCAACCCGAAGCAAATCCCAATGAACATTGTAATGCCATATACTTGAGGGATGATAAGCTTAGGGTGGTTGAAAAGGACGTGGAACCAGAGGAGGACATGAGCGAAGAGCAAGAGACAGAGCCAAAATACGTCCCTCCACCACCTTACCAACCCCCAACACCTTTCCCACAAAGGTTGGTCAAGAGAAAGCAAGCAGAAATAGAAACTAAAAGCTTAATTGAGGAACACAATGTCAAGATAAAAACTAATATGCCCCCTGAACTGAAAGACCCAGGTAGTTTCTCTATCGCTTGCTCAATTGAAGAAGTGCAAATAGACTAAGCCTTATGTGACTTAGGGGCTAGTGCGAGCTTGATGCCGCTCACTATCTTGGAGAGGCTGGGAACCAAAGAATTGAGTCCATCCGAATTCTCTTTACAATTTGCGGATGGCTCAACTAAAACTCCTCTAGGCATACTAGAGAATGTTCCCGTAAAGGTGGGGGAAATTTTCATTCCCACCGACTTCATGGTGTTGGATATGAACGGGAATTCTGAATTCCCGATCATTCTTGGAAGGCCATTCTTGGCCACCGCTGGAGCGACAATAGATGTAAAGAATGGCAAACTCTCTCTGAATGTAGAGGATGGTAGGGTAGATTTTTATTTGACTAACTCATATAACAACCCTCCTTTTGAGAGTCATGTGTGCAGGATCGACATAACGTCTCCAGTGGTAAAGGAAGAGCTCAACATGGAAGCAACTCTGAAGATTTGCATGGCAAATGATGCACCCAGTAGTTATGAAGTTGGAGTTGCTCATCATGTGGAAACAAAACTTCCGTCGGGAGGGAGTAGGGCCGTGAAGCTCAGAGTGAAAAGAGCAAAGCGGAAGCGCAATTGGCCATATGAGCAAATTCGGCTCTTTGAAGGGCTCCCATGGAAGAGAAGTGTTCTTGCACTTCTAGGCCCAGCCGACCCCTGTTGATTGAAAGAAGTATGGTCAGGCTTAAGACCGTAAATAAGCGCTTCTTGGGAGGCAACCCAAGTTTTATTTCCCTTTTTTATTTGTTTTTGAATTCAAATCTTGAATAATTTGAGAAGATCAAGAGGAAAAAGATCATAAATTAATAGATTTGTCAGGTGTTTTCAGGTCAAGAAGTGATGGAGAGTGAAGAGAGGATGGAAAAGTAAAGTCAGCAACCATCACGGCCGTGATGAACCAACAGCTAAAAGTCAGAACCCATCACGGGCGTGACAGATAAGCCCCAGAAGATCAGAGTCCATCACGGCCAGGCCGTGATGCACATCACGGCCGTGATGTGAAGACCAAGAGGGCCAGAAAGGATCACGGGTAGGCCGTGATATAGGTCACGGCCATGACAAGTGGCTAGAGCAGGACAGAAGCCATCACGGGGAGGCCGTGATACAAATCACGGCCGTGACCAAGGGTTTTCTAATAAACAAAACGCATCACGGCCGTGACGCGAGTTTTCCCTGTTTTAAAAGCCTATATCGCAGCCTCCTCTGCCACAAACCCTATTCCTCTTCTTATTCTTCCTCCTCTCACACCCACCTCCATAGCCACCAAGCACCCACCTCTCCTCCTTACCCTCAAATTGCAGTCATCTCGTACTTCTCCCCTATTCACCACCACCACCCTCCTCACCATCCTTCTCTTCTTCTTCTTCCTCTCACACCCACCTCCATAACCAAAAGCTCGAAAATCACCTCCCCACTACACCCACACCCAACCAACCATACTCCCTCACTCTCTGGCCCTAACCCAAACAGCCCCATAGGGCAAATCCTCCAATTTTGGGGAGATTCAAAATTCCCAAAATTTGAAACCCTAACCAGCAGAACAATGAAAGGGATTATGATTTTGGGACTCTCTGGTCATGGCAACCAAACGGCAAAGGGCAGCAGAGGCCTCACACACTCGCAGCAGAGGAAACAGAAACCTAGGTAATTACTCTGACTCTCACTCCTCTAACTCTAATACTAATGGATATGGGTATGGGATAATTTTTAAGGATATTGCTCAGCAAGATAGGTTTAATGCTTTAAAAAATAGGAAGATAGTCCAGATCAAATATCTTGATGATGCTTAGATACCCTAGGCTTGACTGTGGACATCAATTGGATGTTGCAAAACATAGGGTGGAGCGAGTTCGCTCGCACTAGATACCCTGCATATGCTGGCCCTACTCTGGAGTTCCTAAGCTCCCTGAATGCGGAAATTCTCCAAGGGCCGCATTGCCAAGAAGGACGGATCACATTCCGGCTCTTCAACCAGGACTTCACACTAACCCTAGCTGAATTTAATGAGATTTTTGGATTACTAGTAGGGGGTGACCGAAGATTCCCCTTAGGGTTTAGTGCGCATAGTTTCTGGTCAGTAATAGACTTTGAGGGCAGAAGTTTTGACTCTCGGACATCAAAGTCCACAGCCTTTGCTAACCCTAGCATCAGGTATATGCATAGGGTCATAGCCAATACCCTGTTTGGCCGTGGAGAGAGTGACGGATCCGTCCGCCAGGACGAGGTCTTTATACTATGGGCCATGCTCCACCATGAGAGCAACGTGGACACAGGGTCATTCTTGGCTAGGCACCTCTTAAAGGTGGCCAAGAGTTCCAGTGGCGCTATTGTCATTGGTGGCCTCATCACCACCATATGCCACCATTTCAACTTTGATCTGGATGGTTTTGAGGCCGCCCCTGGACGGACTCGTATCTCCTTGCAGGCTTGTGAGGCTATGGGGATGATCGTCCAGGAGGATGACATATACTTCCTAAAACACCCCAGGCTCAGGCACCCAATTCCTCCCCCTAACCCCACACTGTTAGATGTATCAAACTCGGCAAATTGGAAAGTGCCGGTGGGAGAGGAGCCTCAGCCTATCAGAGTAGAAAGGCCGTTACGCCCGCCACCGCAGGCTAGGCTGTCTGGGCACCCTTCTTCTTCCTCTGCAGGTTCGTCATCCGATGACCCCTATGCGCGGTTCGCATCCACTTTTGACACCATCCTAGCGAACCAGGAGCGAATTATGGAGGAGCAGCGCGAGCAGAGAGCTATGCTCTAGCAGCTCTACGACTGGCATCTGAGCCAGCACCCACCACCTCAGTGAGTTACTCTGTTCCTTTTCCTTTTCCTTTTTATTTTTATTTTTATTTTATTTTATCCTCCCTACAGCTTAATTATTTACATTGGGAACAATATAAGTTTTTAAGCTTGGGGTAGGGGTATCAATTTTGCATTCTTGCATGTTGCATTCATTTAGGATTAGTTTTGCATAAATCACATGATTAAACTGCCCCCTGCTTAGGATATGCCCCCAATAGTGAACAACTTTGTGCCAATTGAATTAGTCAGCCAATTGAATTATGACAGTGGATTTTTTAACCCAATTTTTGATTTCTTGTGATAGGCTAAAAATGAAAAATGCTTGAGACGATCTTTTGAAAGTTAATAATTAGCAAATGGTTCCTTAGATTTAGGGTTCTCATCGATTCTAAACCACTAAATGAGAGATTTTGAGCCAAAAAAAGGGGTACTCACTAAATCTACCCCATTCCTTGTGATCGAGTGACTTATTCCTCTTGGATTGTGCCCTCTAGAACTTGACTTGAAACCGTTTCGAAACTTAAAAATTTTTTAAAACACATTTGAAAATGATTGAGGCACTAGGTATTTTTCTGGCCTCCCGAGCTTTGACTGATAAATCCCCCCCTAGTCACCCAATTTTGAGCCTAAATAAATATTTTTCTTGGTACCATTGATCTATTTTAATGAACAATGCTTAGTATGGCACCTCTTAAAGTGTTACAAAGGGAAAAAAGGGTAATTTGAAGAATAAATTGTGGGATTAATAGTTGGAAAATTTTCTCTAAAGTTAAAAAATCTCCCCTTCTCCAAACAAATAATATATATATATATATATATATATATATATATATATATATATATAATTGGAGAAGGGGATGAGAAAAATAAAGTGAGAAATAAGAAGCAAAAAGATGAGAAAAAGAATGGTGGAAAACTGAAGCCCAAAAAGGAATTTTAGGAGGTGTCACGCTTTGCACTGCTTGATTTTGCTTAGCCTTCTAGAATGTTCCTTTTCTTGATTTCCCCACCTAACGATAAATCCCATGGCCACGTTACAACCAAAATAAAAGACCTCTTGATTCTTATGTGCTTTCATTAATAAAGTAGAGATTTGGTTAACAGTCAAGCTTATGGTAGGGCACATTCCTTGAGGAAATTGAGCGAATTGTCACATACCCTCAAACACATGAGTGAGGTGAGAAGAGTACCCGAATTGGTGAGAGATATGAGTCTGGGGAACCTAAGCTCCTAATTGGACTTAAAATCGATTGTCTCATGGTTTCTTATTGAATATGCCTATTGCTTGAATTCATTACTCGGGTTCTAGATTCACTGTCCATGCTTCGATTGGTTAACTTTTCTGGCCTTAGTTATTGCTTGAGGACAAGCAAAATCTTAAGCTTGGGGTAGTTTGATGAGTGTGATTTCACCTCATATCTCCATGACATTTTGCATGCATTTTCATATAGCTTAGGCTTATTTTATTTGATTATTAGTTAATTTTGCCTTGGAACGAGTAAGGTGGTTTTGTGGTGCTTGTGTGCAGGAAAAGAAGATTAAAATGCTCAGGATCAGTCGCGTTGGAGCTAGCACGAAGATGGGAGCTTGGAAAACAAGAAAAAGAGGGCAAACAGAGATGATCACGGCTAGGCCGTGATGCCCATCACGGCCATGATCAGGTGAAGTTGAAAAGGAAGACTGGACAAGTCAGAGTCAATCACGGCCAGGCCGTGATGCCCATCACGGCCAGGCCGTGATGCCCATCACGGCCGTGACATGCATACTGAGCCAGACCCCCACAAGTCAGAACCTGTCACGGTCAGGCCGTGATGGTGGTCACGGCCGTGACAGACCACTAAGAGAACCAACTTTCTAGGGATTGGGGCTATGCCCAAGGTTTGTTTATGGCAATGAATTGATGTTTTATCTTTGTTAATTGCGATTTTGCTTTAGATCTAATTTCTAGTGTTTTAATTACTCGTAAATCTGGTGCGCACTTATTTACGTGTCGTAGATATTCTAAGGAGGAACCTAGTGGTGAACTTAGGTGTCGGATCTATAGAACCAGGCTTAGGACTGAAATCACGAGAGTTAGAAACCGTCCTTCGAGGATTAACGAATTGTCACGAAACGTAAAGTGTCCAATCTAAATTCGACTACCACGAGAGTAGGGGTTGGTTTAATTGGGCACGGTTTTTGTAACCCGAGAGGGAGCTTAAACTAATTGAGGATAAATTCGCCTTCAAGTCAATTTCAATAATTAACAAAGGGTAATAAATTCAGTAACATAAACAATCTTGTAGGTAACCCAATAACCAATAACCCAATAACTAAACCGCACAACAACCAATAACATCGATGCAAGATCGCATCTCTGTTACCATCATATGCATCTGTCAAGTTGATAGACAACCCTATTAGCAATCATAATTGAACACTAAATTGATCTACATAAAAGGGTGTCTTCAGTGAAGACATAAACAGCTTGCCACCTAAGCCAAATATGGCACAAACTATCAATTTACCTACAAATAACGAGAAGTTCATAAAGTGGTGGATCATACTTACAACAATGTGGTATAGCCTCCCAAAAATTGATCACATAGCATGCAAGTTAGCTGCATCAAGTGCAGCATTATCTAAATGAACAACAGTATTTGTCTATGACTGCAAATTCCATTAAATCAGCAAATCAATACCTTTATAAATTTGCATTATATTAAACCAATTACAACAAATAAAAATAAACCATATCAGAATCGGTTTCTTGTTAGAAACAATAAAAAAAAACTCCACTACCTGAGTATTGTAGGAGTCAGTTGTTGCTCCAACACTCACAGAAGGAGCATCAGGTACACCACTTTCGTTACCACTTTGTCTATCGGTAGGGCAAGAGCGTATGTTGTGTCCTATCGCACCATAGTTACCACAACACTGCATCTGCCTCTGCCTGCCAGCTGCATTAGAGGTACTTGCTTCACAACCTTTAGTTCTCACTACAAGAGGATCTTGCAAACTCTCAACCTGTGTATGGGAGTCTGTAGTTGCCTATTCTGCAGCAGGGCCATACTTCAACTTGAGTGTTGTCACCTCACTTATAAGGTAAGCAACCAGTTTATTATAGTCATCAACATCATGGTGTGCCAGATCAGACAACTCTTTTGAAAGATGAACAAGGGCAGCATACCTAGCAATAGATTATAAATTGCAATAACCTGAAGCATCTTCATTTGTTTCGTGTATACCATCCTTCGCAGATTTAGTCAACCTATCTAAGATGACACACTTTGGCAACTCAGTAAAGTCCAGAAACACTAACACAACGACAATGTGGTCACAAGGCAAACCAATAGATTCCATCCTTAGACACGAACACCTAAAGTCAGCAGTGGATGGGCAGTATGACACACGCCAAACAGCTCTGTGGGCACGATACTTGGCCACTGAATAAATAGAATACATAACCATCTCTTGACACTCATTTACTCTAATCAGGGCAGCTTTGGTGAGAACAGGTCTGAAGAGATAGAAAATCTCTTTGGTGAAATGTCTAGAAGCAGACCGCTCTAGGGACCGAAGAGTCGTCTGTAATATTGCCTGACCATACTTAGACTTAAAGTCAGCTTCCACTTCCCGGAATCGAAAATACGTTATGCATCTATGAAACTGTTGTACAAACTCAGTCAAACTAATCCTAGAATGAACAAATTTTCCAATATGGCTATGCAATGCCTCACATCTTGATGTTGTCCGTATACCCGCAAAAAAGTTACCTTGTATATGAGTTGTGCTCCACATTTTTATTTTTTGATAGAGATCCCATATCCAACTGTTGTCTTCCAAAGAAAACTTTGCAACCATCTCTGCCCAAAGCGTTTCAAATTTTGGCACTTCATAGTCACCAAGCATGCATTTCTTCAAATATGGCATGAACTCTGGAACACCTACATTGGTCATTGCGTTACAAAGCAAATGCCAGACACATAACTTGTGATGCACCTATGGAAATACTCTGATAATTGCATTCTTCATCGCAACGTCCCCATCAGTTATAACAGAAACCGATGCCTTTCGATGCATTGCATTCAAGAATTCCTCCAATAACCAAACATAGGTGTCCTCGGTCTCGTTGGATACAAGAGCAATTGCAAACACAATTGTTTGGTTGTGGTGATTCACACCAGAAAAAACTACAAACGGACACATGTACTTGTTCTTCTTGTAGGTAGCATTAAATGCTAGCACATCACCGGAAACTTGATAATTCTTCCTGCTATCCCCATCACACCAAAATAGATGTTTCAACCTACCATCTTCACCTACTATGTGTCGAATATATATCTCTGTGCCTTTAACAGCTAGCTCTCTAAGATACTTCAATGCACCACTCGCATCCATCGACATTTGTCTTCTTTGTTTACCAACTTGGTTATATATATATATATATATATATATATATCCTTTTTTACAAACCCAACCTTATGGTACCCACCGGAGGTGTTGGCAAATGCACTGTACATGTGTGGTGGGCGTATTCCACCTTTTTGAAGTTCTCTATCTGCATTATGTCAGCTGTAGTCATCTTCCTGTGTGGCAATGCACAATATTTCTCCTCCAATAGCCCGTCAGTTAAGTAAAGACACATACCACCGCTGTGTGTCGATATCAATATGCATCCGAAATTTTGCCAAACAACCACACCTTGTTAAATGTTTTTATACGCACCTTCTTGATTTTGATGTCAACCATCTACCTTCTCTAAATCCTTGTCTTGAGCAAAAAAATGTTTGCTTCACAATCACCCCATTGTTATTTCTAACTACCTGTCCTTTACGTACGGAGAAGCCATTTATTCTACCATACCAACAGTAAAACTGGTATGCAACCTCCAAATCCACAAAGTCATACCTACGCACATCATCCATCATGATGTTTTTCATGTCAATGTTTAGGATGTCCATCATGCCATTTATGGTTATAGGATCTTCCAACCCAATATCTTCACTATCAACAATTAAGACCTAAACTCTGACATGCCACATTTGGGTCATCTTCCTCAAGTTCTGGCTCAAAGTCTGCCTCTGCATCTTCTCCATCCTCATCCTCATGAGATCCCTCTTCCTCATCCTCATGAGATCTCTCATCCACTCCTTCACACCTACTATGGTAATTGTCACCCTCATTGATTGTTACATCAGGTAAGCCCTGTACACAACAATCAACAATTAAAGCTTCAATCCCTATTTGTACAAATAAGCACAATCAACAATTAAATAAGTTTACATATTTGGGAATTTTTGTTGATTTTTCATAATTACACTCACGGGTTCAACTTCTTCATTATTGACAAACCCAGTAGCAACATCTCCAGTGAAATTCATGCTTGTTAACCGTCCCGCACACCATGGATAAGGGTTATGAGACACCCTATTGAGTCTCGTTGTGCCATTAATTAATTATTTAAACTTACTCGCGTTCTTAGCGTTAAACGTAACCCGAAAATATTAAAATCTTAAATATAACACATCCAACTTCTGAAAGTTAACACACCACACCATAATCATATTACACATACACATATATGTCTATCCATCGTAATACAAAACACTGTTTAGGGTATCCTATCAGTAGGATCACTTACAGGTACATACTTATACAAACTGTTATAATCAGTGGAAAATAAAATGTCTCACAAGACGCACTGACCATACTCCCTAAACTCTATCACTCAAATCCACAGCTCGTCCTCCAGCATCCGGTTCATACGGAGTTCCATTTAGATCCTCGGTAGCTGGCTCCTCCATAGAGTCTTCTCATCAAATCACATAACCAAAACAAATACAATACAACAAAATAGGAGATAAGAAACAGTTCTATCATCATAAGCGAAAAAGGAATCATTGTATACAATACAATAATAGTCACAGACACTCATCACATATAAACAACAATCATCCTTAAATTACTATATCATCCTCTACCCTTAATCTCATGCAACTAAACATTTATGCTGACATGGCCACCACCAATCCTGTCACACATCCCTCGTTAGGGATGTTAGTCAGTCATCCAATCGACGCATCCCCAAATACCGGTGCAGACTCTCGTTCAATCTCAGTGGTGTTCATGAATATCAATGACACCATAGCTGCACATTTTATCCGGTGCACACCTTCATTCTCTCTCGAAGGTGCTCATGCATAGCAATGACACTATAGTTGCTCAGCCTAAATCTAAGTTGGGACGGTCCAGCAAGAACTTCAGACCTCATGTGTTCCAACCACACGGTTGTGAACAACAATGCATATATATATGAATCTCACTGACTCGCATCGGTTACAACCTAGTGCCTCAACTTTCCATCATAATCTCAACATACATTCCATGTCACATCTCATCTATTAAATACTTTAATTAGGCTAGGCGCCTCTAAGTAACATTCATTCTCTCACCCACACGAATATCTCCCGAACAACATATATCATTTCCTAGATGCTAACTAATTATAAAATAACAGATATTGTACGTCATCAAACCAAACAGATCATACATAGTAAAAACAATAATAAAATATCCAAGTAACACAAAACGGCACATAAAGTAGATTACCACAACCAGCGCATCACAAACAATTCAATAGTAATAAAAATAGACATCCTCAAATATTCTTAAATTATCCTAACGGCGATAAACCTACAATCCCCAAATCATCATTGGTACGGCGGGATAGTCGTCAATGTGATTTTGGTCTTGTCGATTACTCGACCACTATACCATTTTTATAATATATATACTACTTATCCATTCCAACGACATGATGATTCTTTCTCCCACCCGAGCTTAACACCGGAATCATGAAATTGAATCTCCTCGTTACCACACCACAAGCTACCGATTTAACCTTCAACCAAATCAACATAAAAATATATTAATCAAACAAAATCCAACTATGACAACATTAGGTTAGGTTCGGCCAAGACACCAAAATAGGGCTAGGGTTATTTTCTCAATTCCATCTTTTGGATCCTAGTTACTAGAGTCTTAACTAGCATAGATCAATTGTTACAAGTCAAAAATTTGAAATAAAACTCATCTAACCAATTGGTTAGGGTTTCGGTCAAAGGGAGTAAAATTAGCTAGAAATTTCTTTTGCTCACATACTCTTGGATCTAGAATATAGAAACCTTAGATAGCTTATAACCATCATCATCTAAGTAAAAATTTGAAGATAACTCATCTAGCCTACATATAGCTAGATTCGGCCAAGCTAGGAAATTAGGGTTAAAAATTTATTTTGACTTCAAGCATCTAGATCCAACAACTAGAGGTATTAGAGAGGTAAGATCAAGTGTCATAACACTTAAAACATTTTTCTATGATTTTTCACGAATTTTTGAAAAACTAGATCTAGAACTTGAGATTTGAGAAATACTTGATGAAAATGGAAATTAGTTGAGGATTAAGAGATCCAAGATGATGAGGAAGAGGATCCTCACCTTGGAATGAAGGAAAAATGGAAGAGAAATTATCAACTTCCAATCTTTGCCAAGAACAACAATGAAAGTTTTGGTGTTTTTGTGAGCAAAATAGCTTAGAATGAAGATGATTTGCATAAAATGAAATGGCTAAGTGTTAAGTAGGGGTTTGGGCTGTGTGGGTTCAGACCTCATGTGTTCCAACCACACGATTGTGAACAATAATGCATATATATATGAATCTCACTGACTCGCATCGGTTACAACCTAGTGCCTCAACTTTCCATCATAATCTCAACACACATTCCATGTCACATATCATCTATTAAATACTTTAATTAGGCTAGGCGCCTCTAAGTCACATTCATTCTCTCACCCACACGAATATCTCCCGAACAACATATATCATTTCCTAGATGCTAACTAATTATAAAATAACAGATATTGTACGTCATAAAACAAAACAGATCATACATAGTAAAAACAATAATAAAATATCCAGGTAACACAAAACGGCACATAAAGTAGATTACCACAACCAGCGCATCACAAACAATTCAATAGTAATAAAAATAGACATCCTCAAATATTCTTAAATTATCCAAACGGCGATAAACCTACAATCCCCAAATAATCATTGGTACTGCGGGATAGTCGTCAATGTGATTTTGGTCTTGTCGATTACTCGACCACTAGTAGGGTTTAGGTCACCCTACACCATTATTATAATATATATACTACTTATCCATTCCAACGATAGGATGATTTTTTCTCCCACCCGAGCTTAACACCGGAATCGTGAAATTGAATCTCCTCATTACCACACCACAAGCTACCGATTTAACCTTCAACCAAATCAACATAAAAATATATTAATCAAACAAAATCCAACTATGACAACATTAGGTTAGGTTCAGCCAAGACACCAAAATAGGGCTAGGGTTATTTTCTCAATTCCATCTTTTGGATCCTAGTTACTAGAGTCTTAACTAGCATAGATCAATTGTTACAAGTCAAAAATTTGAAATCAAACTCATCTAACCAATTGGTTAGGGTTTCGGTCAAAGGGAATAAAATTAGCTAGAAATTTCTTTTGCTCACATACTCTTGGATCTAGAATATAGAAACCTTAGATAGCTTATAACCATCATCATCTAAGTAAAAATTTGAAGATAACTCATCTAGCCTACATATAGCTAGATTCGGCCAAGCTAGGAAATTAGGGTTAAAAATTTATTTTGACTTCAAGCATCTAGATCCAACAACTAGAGGTATTAGAGAGGTAAGATCAAGTGTCATAACACTTAAAACATTTTTCTAAGATTTTTCACGAATTTTTGAAAAACTAGATCTAGAACTTGAGATTTGAAAAATACTTGATGAAAATGGAAATTAGTTGAGGATTAAGAGATCCAAGATGATGAGGAAGAGGATCCTCACCTTGGAATGAAGGAAAAATGGAAGAGAAATTATCAACTTCCAATCTTTGCCAAGAACAACAATGAAAGTTTTGGTGTTTTTGTGAGCAAAATAGCTTAGAATGAAGATGATTTGCACAAAATTAAATGGCTAAGTGTTAAGGAGGGGTTTGGGCTGTGTGGGTTTAGAGGTAGAATGGTCTAAAATAATTTGGGACAAACTTGAAATTTCATGGAAAGTTCAAGGGCATTTTGGACTTTTCACCTAAACAAATATATAGATATTTTTAAATGTCATCATCACTTTGATGAGACATGATGTGTCACTTATCACTTGTCCCATCAGTCACTTCCATCACCTAAGCTCCGTATCCAACTCCGTTGTTTACCCGACTTAGGTTTTACACACGTTTTCTTTGAAGATTTCACCCGAATAAAATAAAATATTTTATTTTTAAGCGAAAATTTTCAAAAAAAACCAATATCGTTGAAAATACGATATAAACCTAAACCGTTTTGGACACGAGTCGAAATTAGGTTTTCTGATCAGTAAAATTTTACTGTCAGTGAAAACGCAGATCGAGTTCCGTCTGAATTTTAACCCAAAATTTTACCATAACCCTCTACCATAAGGTAGAGTATGAATATGATTTTGTTTTATCCAAAATAATTTTCTTGGTCTTAGATAAAAATATAAATAATCATATTGCAACCGATAATACATCGCATATAAAAAAAGCAGGGTGTTACAGGTTACTTCCATGATACTTGAAGACAAAAAATACAACATACATGTTTTGTTCTTCCTGCAAAACAGAAATCGGGTCCTCACTACTTCACCTAACTTTGTTACAGCAATCGACCAACTAACCTGCTTAGAAAAAATTGCATAAAATAGCAACCCTAAATCTACAACAAAGAAGCAGAAAGGGAATTTTAGGACACGTGCAATCCCTGTTTCTTATCAATTTCTAGAAGACTGTTTCGAAATGAGGACAGATCGAGTCCTCACCACCAAATTTGACACTAACATATCGACTAATCCTGCCATTTGGGGCCATTGTTACAACTAATATAACAAAAAACACAAAAAAATACCTGGAATTGATTTTAGCTTTCCACAGAGTCGCAACCTTCATATTTGCCTACTACGAATCATCAACACTCTTCGCCATCATCGACACAACTAGACCAAGAGGTTATCTCAAAAAATCGTAATTGAAGATGGTGGATCGAACTTTGGGACGGAGACACCGATGAGTTTCAAGCAACTGATGGAGGTACACCACCAACCACTTCAACCCGAAATTATTGAGGGCCTCGGATGCATTATCTATTTTGTCGTTATTCAAATTTTTCAAAAAGGTCCCTATGTGAAGTCTCTTTTGTCATTATTCGGATTTTGTAATTAGCCCCCAATTGACACAATTAACCGAAACATAAGTTGCATACCTGCTACAGCCGGTCTTGGGAATGTTGCTCACGGTGAGCATGTAATAATTCTACTTGCTCACCCTAGAATTCACCATAGTTTGAGTCCCTTGGATGAGTTTTTTGTTTTTCAATTGCCTAGTCACTAGTTTGTTACAAGTTTTTCTATTTTTCAAAAAGTTGAGTAAACATAATTCAACATCGCTTCTCGTGTTTACTTCGATTATATTAGTTATTATCAGAGCTCTGCCCATGGGTTGAGTACCTAACAATTTAGAGAAGATCCTTGAACAAAAATGACAGGAGAAGCAAGTACTAGTTCAGGCAACTACATCACTGAATGAGTGTCAGACACCAAAGCAATTATAAGCCAGACACCAAACCAGAAATGCATTTCAAAAAATAGACCATGTACCAAACCAAGCATCATTTATGCACCAATTATACACCTAGTATGCACCAGAAATAGGGACAAATAAGTACCTGCCAAATTTTTTAAACGCGACAAGTCAGTTCCAAAGAATAAATTTAGTGTCCCAAAGAGGTCCCTAAGAATTTAATCGTGGCCCAAACCAAACCATGCACGCACCGCTATGCATTAGATAGCCATGATCCCCAAACCCGAACCAGTATGCACCATATAAATGATTGCTAGCTACAGTATGATACATGCAATATGACTAACATAGAATGACTCATGAAAAATGACAAGCACTAGATAACTCATACACCACTATGCACTAGAAACATGGTTCATGAAGAATGTCAAACTACGCATTAAACCATGTTTAATATATTACATGCAGAGACCTACTAAGCACCAGACCATATAATAAACACAAAGATACTCCAGATACTACACACACAAAGACACTAAGTACTAAATCAATTCCAGTGAAACCAGAAAAAAAATACTACACCACTACCACACATGCATCAATGCAACTCCATTTGTGTACAATGTATATATGCACCAAAATTCCAAAAACCATATTCATTAAAGCAAAAAAAAAAAAAAAAAGAATGCACAAAAGCCAAAACAAAAAGGCAATGCCAAACATATGTAGAGTTCACAAAGAAAAATGCAAACTAAAAAAGGTTCCCACAACGTCCTCACATACCCAGCAGGTGCAATCTCCAACTCCCCACCCCCACATGCCATTGAAAATGCAAAAAAGAAAAAAAGAAAAAGACTAAACAAAAATAGACAAATGCACCAAACAATATGCCAAACACTAGATTTGCACACAACACAAGACGAACAAGACAAATGGAAAAGGGCAAAACAAAAGTACAAAGATGAAGATAAAAAAAATGTCTTTTGTGAGGGACCATTTTGAGTCTTTAGTAAAAAGATTTGTTCCTCCAAAAAGAAATTATCAGCATCAACCACCAAGGTTCTTCAACGGAATTAGTTTTTTTTTTTTTTGTTTATCATGATATTGATGGGAAGTATCCACTGGCTTTGCTGATGACTAATCTCCCGTCGAGAAACCTGGTTGGTTACCTTTAGTGGGGTTTCCCCTCCCAACAACAATTTTTATATTCACAATATTCAAACTTGAGACCTTGCTTGAGGGATCCGACCACAGTTCCACTTGGACCAACGTAATGTTGGTGGAGTTAAGGATTTTAAATAGTGATGGAGTAAGAAGGACTTGAGAGACATCGTTTTTGGACAGTTAGGAATTTAAGCATTAAATTGATTTCCAAGTTTTTAGATTTTTTTTAAACAATTCCTACACAGGACTCGTTAGCAGGTTAATGGGGTTAACAGACATTGGTGGTTGGAGAGTAACGGAAGGAGTAACGTGTTCCTGTTTTATCATTTTTCAGGGACTAAACGATTAATTTTTTTTAAGGGATTAAAAGTATATCCTCATTTTTGTGAGGACCAATCTGGACCTTTAATAAATAAAAAACACACGACACACCGAATAACATGTATTGCATGCATTAATATGTGTTCGTTTTCTTTTCCATTTTATTATGGGTCTTTTTTTCCTCTTTCAAAGTTTTGTTCCCGCCCGTATTGGATCAAGCCCAAGTTGTTCTAGATCGAGGACAGATCGACTTCCATGAGTCACTAAAGCCGGTCTAGTGTGACCAAGGTAGAGGTTGATCACTCTCATTGGACTAAGGCTTACACCCGCTAAGGCTTCTGGGCGCAATTTGCCTATGGTTCCAAAGTGTCAAGACCAAACACCCTGAGCAAACAATCATGGGTCATGAAGGTCGAGAACCGACCTCCTTTTGGTCGAGTACCTAGGTCATACCCGACCCCTCCAAGCCAAGATCGAGTGCCTCAAATCTATGCCTTATGAATGAGTCGGACGACCGAGATCTTCTAATTGAAGACCATGATGGACTCACACATCATGGACCTTCGTATAAGGCTATACAAACACCCTTGAAGGTATGATAGAGACGAGTCAAGATTATTACCCTAAACACTTGTATTAACACCACCATAAAAAAATAAAAAATAAAACCGCATCTAGACATGATAGGAACAAGTTCATTAAAATGGAGAAAATTTACTAAAAAGTTTACTAGATTAACATGTTACATAAGAAAAAGTAACATAAAGAATTGTCATATAATTAATTAAGGCTTTATCATGATTGTCAAAACCGGACCGGACCGGCCGGTTCAACCACGAACTGGTTCGGAACATGCTAAGAACCGCTTGTCCAGAAAATTGACAGTGGACCGGTGGAACCGAGTCAAACCGACGGGTCACCAGTTGAAACTTGTAACACCCCAGCTTTTACGTATTTGTTTATATTATTTTATTTGGAGTGATTAATTATATGAATGTTTATTTTTGTTTATTTTTATGATGTTTAATTTGAGTTATTTCATTTACTCTTTTAAAATTATTTTAATGAGTGTTGTATTGGCCGAGAATGTAAGACCGAGCTTACCCCCGCGAATGGGCCTTAGCCCAAACTCCTCCAAAGCCGAGGACATGTCAGCACGCCTGACACCAGGGGATAACTACTCGGCCCCGATCCATATCAGACCACTCGCGAAGATACCTCGGCCCCAAGCTATCCAGCCGCAGCTAACTGGGCCGAATATCTCGCTAGTCATAATGATTCTGCGCGTAATCAGGATCCTGATATCTCTCCGCATAATCAGGACCTGATCCAAATATTTCTCCGCTTATCTCGGAGCTCGATCCTGAACAATCTCTATAAATAGGGGGCTTACCCCCTCATTCAGAACTACGTTTGCTTTGATTCCCATTTGGATACGTAGGAGCAGAATCCACATTCTGTCAAGCACAATCCAAAAACACCCCACTAAACCTCGTTCGGCCGAGTATCTCTCATCCGAGGTATTTGGACGGAACATTTGGCGCCGTCTGTGGGAATCGAAGCAAATATTTTCCCATACCACAAAAAATGGTGAGGACAAGGAGCGGAAACTGCAGGAGGGAGGAACCAGGGAATGCCAATAACGGGGAGAACGGAGAGCGATCCATAGGCCCGGCAGCAATGGCCGACAATCCCATGGTTCAGGAGCTTCTCGCGCAAATCGCAGCGCTGAGAAGGGAGAACGAAGAAATCCGCCGGCAGAACAGCCGTCGCGACAGAGAGCAGAGCAGGGAAAGGTCTCCGTCTCTTCTCCCCATGAGAGAGCGCCACGACCACCCGAGAATGAGGGGTCCATAAACTTGTACGAGAGAAGGAGGCCCACAACTCCGGGCTTCCCATCGTACTCAACCGAGCGAGGAGGAGGAGGGATTCCTCAGCGAGCCCCGCAATTTTCACCCGGACAAACAGACTTAATGACAGTGGTCGCATGCGGAAGCCGAGGCATCCCTTCACGAACGATATCATGGGGGTCCCCTTGCCGGCCCAACTACAAGCCCATCAACATTGACAAATATGATGGCACCTCAGACCCCGAGCGCCACTTGGACGCCTTCACCACGCAGATGTACCTCTTTACCGATGACGACGCTGTCATGTGTAAAGTCTTCCCAACCACTATGAAGGAGGCAGCGCTGACCTGGTACACCCAGCTACCCCCAGCATCGGTAGACTCTTTTGATACATTCGTGGCTAAGTTCAGCGCTCAGTTTGCCACGAGCCGAGCCCACCAAAAAACCTCGGCCTCGCTGGTAAACTTCAGGCAAGAAAAGAATGAGTCCCTGCGCAACTTCATGGCCAAATTCAGCAAGGAGGCGGTACTCATCCCCAATCTCAGTGCCGATGTTGCACTACACACCATCTTGATCGGGTTAAGGCCTGGCCCTTTTGCTAGGCACTTGGCTCGGAAACCACCAGCCAATATGGACGAATTGAGAAGAAAAGCTGCGGGGTTCATCAATATGGAGGAGGTTGAGGAATCTAAGAAAAGGGAGAGGACCGATGATGCTGACAGGCGAGAAGGGAAAGAGAAGAGGAGGGCAGGGGGCGATAAACCGAAATTTAAAGGCCCGTCTGAGCATTTCCAGAGGGGACCGAAGTATGAGCATTATACTCCCCTCAACACAAACCGGGCTCGGGTGTTCGATGAAGCATACAATGCGGAACTTTTGCAGCTCCCAAATCGTGGCCACACCCCCCCAAAACGCAGATCGACAGAAGCATTGTCGGTATCACCGCAATTATGGCCATACCACCGAGGAGGGTCCTACGGGATAAAATTGAAGAGCTGGTTCAGGCTGGCCATCTCAACAACTTTGTTCGGAGAAACCACAACAACGGTGAGAGGCGTGGCAGAAACAGAAGGAGAGAGGGTGACCAAAGCCCGAGGAGGGGTGGCAGTCAACGAAATAATGAAAGAGTAGAAACCAGAGAGGGTCAGAATGAAAGACGAGAAGAGGATAATGTGATTTGGGGCGTGATAAACACCATTTCAGGAGGATTTGCAGGGGGAGGCACAACAAGTTCTGCTCGGAGAAGACACCTGCGGGCCATCCGAGCCGTCAACTCAGTATCCGACAAGCCTCCCAGAAGTTCTCCACCTATTATCTTTTCCGATGAAGATTTTGTGGGAGTAGATCCCAACCAAGATGACCCCATGGTGATCACTGTACAGTTGGCCAACTTCTCGGTCAAAAGAACCCTTGTCGACCAGGGGAGCTCTGCAGATATATTGTATTACTCAACGTTTCAGAAGCTCGGGATCCCAGAGAAATCAATTCAACCGTACGACAGTAAGCTCGTCGGCTTTGTAGGGGAACAAGTTGATACTCGGGGATATATTGACCTCCTGACTACTTTTGGTGATGGCAGAGCATCTAAAACTATCATGGTCAGGTATGTGTTAGTCAATGCTGTTACATCATATAATATCCTGATCGGAAGACCGTCTTTGAATGAGCTAGGGGCTGTGGTCTCTACTCCCCACCTCACGATGAAATTCCCTTCCAACTCGGGGGACATAGTTGCTGTCCGAGCAGATCAGAAGATGGCCAGACAGTGCTATGCTGATAGCTTGCGTGTGAGCAAACTTAAACCCACACCCGCAGAAACCCTAGACAGGGGGAAAGACAAGGCGGTAAATTCCGTTAACTCCGTCGAACTGGATCCGAGGATGGACATGCCGGAACAACGTCCACAACCTATCGAGGAGTTAGAAAAGTTCCAGCTCGGTTCGCAGCCTGAACAGTGCACTAAACTCGACGGTCACCTTGAGCCGAATTTGAAAGAAGAAATAAAGCAAGTGCTACGCAGCAATGCCGATTTGTTCGCCTGGACCACATCTGATATGCCGGGAATTGATCCCGATTTCCTATGCCATAAACTGGCAATTTGTCCCGAGGCAAAACCAGTGGCCCAGAGGAAGAGGAGACTAGGCGAAGAAAGGAGAAAAGTTGTTGAAGAGGAAACAACGAAGTTGGTCAAGGCCAACTTTATCCGAGAAGTAGAGTATACTACCTGGCTGGCCAATGTCGTTCTGGTCAAAAAAGCGAACGGCAAGTGGCGCATGTGCACCGATTACACAGATCTGAATAGAGCTTGCCCGAAAGACTCCTATCCTTTGCCGAGTATTGACATACTGGTAGACGGAGCCTCCGGATATAGAATTCTGAGATTCTTGGATGCATACTCCGGGTACAATCAGATTCGAATGTACCCCCCAGATGAGGAAAAAACAGCTTTCATTACTGAGGGGTCGAATTACTGTTACCGGGTGATGCCGTTTGGGCTGAAGAATGCTGGAGCTACATACCAAAGGCTCATGGACCGGGTGTTTGAAAAACAAATCGGTAAAACTATGGAAGTTTATGTGGATGACATGGTGGTGAAATCCGATGACCCCAACCACCATCCAAGAGACCTGGAGGAAATTTTCCAGCAGCTGAGAAAGTACAACATGAGATTGAATCCGGAGAAGTGCGTTTTCGGTGTCCAGGGTGGAAAATTTCTCGGCTTCATGCTAACGCACCGGGGAATCGAAGCCAATCCTGATAAATGTCGGGCTGTGATTGAGATGAGAAGCCCACAGAATGTTAAAGAAGTGCAAAGACTTGCAGGACGGCTCGCATCATTATCTCGGTTCCTGCCCAAATCTACAGAGAAAGCTCGGCCTTTCTTCAGACTACTAAAGAAACCCCAAACTTTCACATGGACCGAGGACTGCGAGAAGGCCTTCGCTGACTTCAAGGCCTTTTTGTCATCACCGCCGATATTAACTCGACCCATCCCGGGGAAAGAGTTATACTTATATCTGTCAGCCTCCGAGAATGCCATCAGCGCAGTCATTGTATAGGAGATAGAGAAAACTCAAATGCCAGTGTACTTCATCAGTAGGGTACTTCATGATGCCGAAACTCGGTATCAAGTCATTGAGAAGCTGGTTTTGGCCTTGGTAACCGCAGCTCGGCGATTGCGCCCATACTTCCAGAGTCACCAGGTGATTGTTAAGACTGATCACCCGATTAAACAGATACTCAAAAAACCCGAGTTGGCAGGACGTATGATTGCTTGGTCAGTAGAATTGTCCGAGTTTGGCTTGAAATACGAGTTGAGAGGACCTCTGAAGGCTCAATGTCTCTCCGACTTCATAGCCGAGCTCCACCCGCAGCCAGTAACCGAGGATATATGGTGGAACTTGTACGTGGATGGATCCTCGAATGTCAGGGGCAGTGGAGCTGGGGTGATCCTGGAAGGACCGGGAGACCTGATCCTGGAACAATCACCAAGTTCAATTCAAAACCTCGAACAATCAGGCCGAGTATGAAGCTTTGATAGCAGGATTAATGCTGGCAAATGAAATGGGAGCAAAGGCCGTTAGGTGCCGGAGTGATTCACAACTAGTCACTGGACAAATATCCGGAGGGTACCAAACGAAGGAACCTCAGCTCACCAGGTACTTGTGTAAGGTCAACCAATTAATCTCCGGCTTTGAAAAGTTCGCTATTGAGCATATTCCCCGAGAAGAAAACACTCGGGCTGATTTGCTGTCCAAGCTAGCCAGTACAAAGAAGCCGGGTCACCATAGGACGGTTATTCAAGAAACCCTCAATGAACCGAGCATTGGGACAGAAGAGGTGATGGCCAGCGAATTGGTGGATCGGGAGTGGATGACGCCCATATGGGAGTATTTATCCTCAGAAACTCTGCCCTCGGATCAGGCCGAAGCCAGGAAAGTCAGGCTCAGGGCAAGTCACTTCACTATAATCTCCGGAGAGTTGTATAAGCGAGGATTCTCAGCACCGTTGCTAAAATGTCTGACGAAGGCACAATCCAAGTACGTCATGGAAGAAGTTCACCGAGGAATCTGTGGCTTTCACTGCGGGGGCAGATCAATGGCCTCCAAGGTAGTCCGAGCAGGGTACTATTGGCCTACCATCCGAGCTGATTGCATGGAGTGGACGAAGCAGTGTGATGAGTGCCAAAGATTTTCCAATGTAAATCATACCCCCCCTGAAGGACTTCACACATTAAACTCGCCTTGGCCGTTTGCTATGTGGGGAATGGATATACTGGGGCCTTTCCCTGTAGCCAAAGGTCAAGTCAAATTCCTGCTGGTAGCGGTGGACTACTTCACAAAATGGATTGAAGCAGAGCCTTTGGCAAAGATTACCGCCGAGAAAGTGCAGAAATTTGTATGGAAAAGCCTCATCTGTAGGCATGGAATTCCCTTCGCGATCGTCCACGCATAACGAAGACAATTTGTAGATAAGACATTACGGGAATTCTATAACAACCTCGGTATTAAACACCAAGTTACATCGGTTGAGCACCCCCAAACTAATGGGCAGGCCGAGGCAGCTAACAAGGTCATCCTCGGAGAACTAAAGAAGAGGGTGGGAAGATCCAAGGGAGCTTGGGAAGAAGAGTTGCCGAGTATCCTCTGGGCCTACCACTGTGATGAGTGTGATTCCACCTCATCTTTGTCCATCATTTTGCATGCATTTTCATGTAGTTTAGGCATATTTTTATTAGATTTTAGGTTAATTTTCCTTTGGAACGGGTAAGGCGGTTTTCGTGTGTTGTTTTGCAGATATCAAGGGTAAATTGCTCAAGATCAACCATGATGAAGTTTGGATGAAGATGGAGCTTTAAAACTGAAGAAAATGAGCCAAACAGAGCCCATCACGGCCTAGCCGTGATGCTCATCACGGCCATGATCGAGCAAAACTGAAAAAGAAGAAAGGCTGAAGTCAGAGTCTGTCACGGCCTAGCCGTGATAACCATCACGGCCGTGACCCAAAACCACCACAAGTCAGAGCACATCACGGCATAGCCGTGATATTCTCCACGGGCCATGAAGCTGAGGACTCGCGTCGCGAGAATTTGAATTTTGCAAAGCAGCCAGAGGCAGAGACCATCACGGCCGTGACGCGCTTTACTTGGACCTGAAGAAACCGAAATATATCAGATTTTGAGTTGGTTTGGGACTCTAACTTCCCCATTTCTATAAATATGGACCAAGGCATCAGATCTGAGAAAATCATCAACACATTAGGGGCTACTACTCTAGGCTTAGATCTCTCTTCTCCTCTTCTCTTCTCTGATTTTTGTATTTTCATGCTATTTGTAATCATGCTTGTCATCTCCATGGCAAGGCGTGAGTAGTAGCATAGTTTCTAGGGACTAGGGCTCTTCCCGAGGTTTGTAAATAATGTTAATTTGATGTAAAATCTTTGTTAATTACGAATTGTTTTAGATCTGATTTCTAGTGTGTTTATCACTCATAAATTTCGGCAACCGTTTATTTACGTGACATAGACGTTCTAAGGAGGAACCTAGCGGTGAACTTAGGATTTCTAGGGTGTTTTACTCGTAAAGCCCGGCAGCCACTGGTTTGTGAGATGTGAATGATCCAAGGAGGAACCTAGCGGTGAACTTAGGTTGTTTGCATGACCGAGACATTTCAAGGAGGAACCTAGCGGTGAACTTGGGTGTCGGACCTATAGAAGTCAGACTTGGGACTGAAATCACGAGAGTTAGAAGCCGTCCCTCGAGGAGCAACGAGTTGTCAAGGAACGCAAAGGGTCCAATCTGGGATCGACTACCACGAGAGTAGGGGTCGGGTCAATTGGGCACGGCTTTTGTAACCCGAGAGGGAGCTTAAGCTATCAGAGGATAAACTCGCCTTCAAGGCAATTTCGGTAATCAACAAAGGTAAATCTGTTAGCAACATAAACAGCCTCAAAGGTAACCCAAATCCCTAGGAATCCATTTAAATCGAAAACCCCAAAAACATTTGTTTTCTGTTTGTCATTCAATTTCGAATTCAAAAACCAATTTCAAAACCCTCTCTAAAAAGTCCAGAATATAATCGATTCGAAAACCGATTGCGATTCGAGAACACAGTCTCTGTGGGATCAATATCTTTTATTACTTGACGGCAGTCCGGTACACTTGCCGGATACGCACCATCGCGTCGCGCGCGACGACGACATCAAGTTTTTGGCGTCGTTGCCGGGGACTGTGCCATTTCGAATTTCAATTCAAATTTTGAATTGATTTTTCTGGACCTTTTCTTTTTGTTTGATTTTTATTTCTGAAATATAAAAAAAAAAAAAATTCAAAAAAAAAAAAAAAATTTCTTTTCCTTATATTGTATCCATCTCTCTTGTGTTATATGCAAAGATCTCTAAGTCTTGGGAGCCTTAGTGAGATTGATCCGGAGATCGAGAGGACCTTCCACAGACGTAGAAGACTACAAAGAGAGGGAGAAAGGTTGAGTCCCGTTCCACTCATGGCGAATCAACCGGATACAAAACCTTTGAAGGATTACGCAGCCCCAAATGCGAGAGGCTTGCGAACTGGGATTGCAAGGCCAGAGATTGAGGCGGAAAACTATACCATACCGCCCATGCTAATCAACATGATCAGGCAACATCAATTCGGAGGATTGCCTTCGGAGGACCCGACCGATCATATAGAAACATTCTTAGAGTTCACCGATGCAATCAGGATTAATGGAGCCTCAGTCGATGTTGTACGTTTGAGACTGTTCCCCTCATCTCTCACTGGAAAGGCGAAGGCCTGGCTTAAGCAAATTCCCGCTGACACCTTGACCACTTGGGACCAATTGGAGCAGGCGTTCTTGGAGAAATTCTTCCCTCCATCCAAGACGGCCTACATAAGAACCCAGATCACCGGCTTCTTCCAAAAAGACGGAGAATCATTATCGGAAGCTTGGGATCGTTACAAGGGACTGCTGGAGTCGTGCCCACATCACGGACTCGAGAGGTGGTTAATAGTGCACACCTTCTATAACGGATTAGACTACTCTTCGAAGGTGTCACTAGATTCTGCAGCCGGTGGAGCGTTTATGAATAGGCCTCTCACTGAGGCATTCAACATCATCGAGAATGTCGGCACCAACTACCACCAATGGGGATCCGAAAGAGGTAATAACCCGAACAAGATTTCGGGGGGTAAGTTTGAGGTAAATAGCACAGATCTTATTATGTCAAAGATAGACTCACTTAATAAACGTTTTGATCGGCTTGAAAGAGCTAATGTGAGTGCATTAGGTGCTACTAACCTTGTTTGTGAGATTTGTGGAATGCAGGGACATGACATGATGGGATGCCCACATGGATCCGGCGCTTCGGGTGAGCAAGTGAACTCTTGTAACAACTACTATGATACGAACCCGAAGCTGCCCACCTATGCTCCCCCAAATCCCTACAACCAAAGAAGCAACAACCCTTACCTCTCTTACGGCAACTACAAGCAACACGCTCAACCATGAGTTCCAAGAGGGTCAAGGTAATAAGAGAGCAGCAGACCGGGTATCCTCGTGTACAAAGATCTAAACTCGAGACTTTATTTGAAAGTTTTGTCGAAACTCGAGACAAAACAAAATGAGGAGTTTAGACAACAAGGAAGAGGCGAGTGAGTGAGGCAATAAAGGATCAAGCATCTAAGGTAGACAACTTAGCAACTCATAACAAGATGCTAGAAAACCAGATTGCCCAACAAGCCAAGACGTACTCGAGACCTAAGGGTGCATTCCGGGCAACCCAAGCAAATCCCAATGAGCATTGCAATGTCATACACTTGAGGGATGATAAGCTTGGGGTGGGGGGTAGCTGAAATGGACGTGGAACAGGAGGAGGACACGAACGAAAAAGAAGAGCCAGAACCGAAATATGTCCCTCCACCACCGTACCAACCCCCGATACCTTTCCCACAAAGGTTGGTTAGGAAAAAGCAAGTGGATGTAGAGACTAAAATGCCTACTAAACTGAAAGACCCAGGTAGTTTCTCCATCGCTTGCTCGATTGAACAAGTGCAAATTGACCAAGCCTTATGTGACCTAGGGGCTAGCACGAGCTTGATGTCCCTCACTATCATGGAAAGGTTGGGAAGCAAAGAGTTGAGACCATTCAAATTCCCCTTACAAATTGCGGATGGCTCAACTAGGACTCCTCTAGGCAAACTAGAGAATGTTCCTGTAAAGGTAGGGAAAATTCTCATCCCTACCGACTTCCTGGTATTGGACATGAAAGGGAATTCCAAATTCCCCATCATTTTAGGAAGGCCATTCTTGGCAACCGCTGGAGCATTAATAGATGTAAGGAATGGCAAACTCTCTCTAAATGTAGAGGAAGGTAGGGTAAATTTTCAGTTGATTAACTCTTGTAACAACCCTCCTTTTGAGAGTCATGTGTGCAGAATTGATGTAACGACTCCAGCGGTAGAGAAAGAACTTAGCATGGAAGCAACCCCAAAGATATGCATGGTTGGAGATGCACCCAGTGGTGAAGTTGGAATTGCTGTCCATGCAGAAACAATACTTCCGCCGGGAGGAAGGAAGGCTAGGAAGCTCCGAGAGAAAAGAGCAAAGCGGAAGCGTTACTGGCCGTATGAGCAGAAACGACTATTTGAAGGAGCTCCATGGAAAAGAAGTGTTCCTGCACTTCTACGCCCAGCCGACCCCGGTTGACTTGAGGAAGTATGGTCAAGCTTAAGACCATAAATAAGCGCTTCTTGGGAGGCAACCCAAGTTTTCTTTCCCTTTTTCCTTTTGTTTTTGATTTAACCTCTTGAATAATTTGAGAAGATCAAGAGGCAAAAATATCATTAATAAGTTTGTCTAGTGTTTTCAGGTTGAGAAAGAGAAGAAGAGCATAAAAAAATAAAGTCAGAGGCCATCACGCCCTGGCCGTGACAGTGGTCACGGCCGTGATGAATTAAGCAAGAGCACAGAAAGGATCACGGCCTAGCCGTGACAACCATCACGGGCGTGATGAGTAGGATGCCAAAGCCAGAGAGCATCACGGCCTAGCCGTGATGTAGACCACGGCCGTGACAGGGCAACTCCTGAGGACAGAATTGATCACGGCCTAGCCGTGATGAGCCTCACGGCCGTGATAAAATTTCTACCCAAGTTTTGACTGGAATGTGAAGCCAACACCCGCTACCGACTCGGTAAGTTGTTCCAATTTTTCTCTTCTCTCCGACTTGATTATTTACATTGGAGACAATGTAAGTAATCAAGCTTGGGGTGGGGGTATTTTTGCATTATTTTTGCATTTGCATTATTGCATTCATATTGCATTCTCATAGGCATAGATTGGTATGATCACATTCTCTCAATTGCCCCTCACTTAGAACATGCATCCGATTGTAAAAACTTGGAGCCAAATGAATTGAGATAGTGAATTTTGAACCAAATTTTTCATTATTCTTGTGATATGGCTAAAAATAAAAATTCTTGAGATAATCATTTGATAGTTGATAATTAGCATGTGGTTCCTTAAACTTGTGTACCTCACTCACTGATTTTTGAACTACTAAATGTAAGATTTTGAGCCAAAAGGGGTATTCACTAAATCTACCCCATTTCTTGTGAAAGAGTGATTTAATTCCTCATGGACTGTATTTTCTAGAACTTGACTTGAAACCATTTCAAAACTTAAAAATTTCTGAAAACATTTTTGGAAATGATTGAGGCACTAGGTATTTTTCCGGCCTCCCGAGCTTTGATTGATAAATGCTACCCCTTAGTTGCCCAATTTTGAGCCTAAAGAAAAAAATACTTTTCTTGGTACCTTGAATTGCTTGGATAAATAATGCTTGGTATGGCACCTTTTAAAGTATTACAAAAAGGGCAAAATGGTAGTTGGAAAAAGTATGGGATGAAAAAGCTAGAAAGTAATTTCTCTTGAGCTATAAATCTCTCCTTCTCCAAACAAATAAAAATGAAATAAACAAAGAAAAAAAAATGGAGAAGGGGATGACAAAGAAAGTGAGAAATGAAAAAAAAAAAATTAAATGAAGGAAGAAAGGTGGAAAAGTAAACCAAAGCCCAAAAAGGGGTATTTTAGAAGGTGTCATGCTTTGTAATGTTTGATAATCTGTCTAGCCTTCTTGAAATTCCGTTTCCTTGATTTTCCCACCTTACAATAAATCCCATGGCCACATTACAACCAAAGGAAAAGACCTCTTGATTCTTAAGTGTTTTCATTAATAAAGTGGAGATTTGGTTAATGGTCAAGCCTATGGTAAAATACTTTCCTTGAGGAAATGGAGTGAATTGTCATAAACCCTAAAACACTTGAGTGAGGTGAGATGAGTGCCCAAATCAGTGAGGACATGAACTTGAAAAAAAAAAAAAACCTAAGCTTCTAATTGGACTAGAAATTGATTATCTCTTGAGTGCTTATTGAATATGCCTATTACTTGGATTAGCTTCTAGGGTTCTTGGTTCACTATCCATGCTTTGAATGATTTATATCTTATGGCCTGAGTAATTGCTTGAGGACAAGCAAAGTTTTAAGCTTGGGGTGATTTGATGAGTGTGATTCCACCTCATCTTTGTCCATCATTTTGCATGCATTTTCATGTAGTTTAGGCATATTTTTATTAGATTTTAGGTTAATTTTCCTTTGGAACGGGTAAGGCGGTTTTCGTGTGTTGTTTTGCAGATATCAAGGGTAAATTGCTCAAGATCAACCATGATGAAGTTTGGATGAAGATGGAGCTTTAAAACTGAAGAAAATGAGCCAAACAGAGCCCATCACGGCCTAGCCGTGATGCTCATCACGGCCATGATCGAGCAAAACTGAAAAAGAAGAAAGGCTGAAGTCAGAGTCTGTCACGGCCTAGCCGTGATAACCATCACGGCCGTGACCCAAAACCACCACAAGTCAGAGCACATCACGGCATAGCCGTGATATTCTTCACGGGCCATGAAGCTGAGGACTCGCGTCGCGAGTCATATCTCGCGTCGCGAGAATTTGAATTTTGCAAAGCAGCCAGAGGCAGAGACTGTCACGGCCTGGCCGTGATGGCCATCACGGCCGTGACGCGCTTTACTTGGACCTGAAGAAACCGAAATAGATCAGATTTTGAGTTGGTTTGGGACTCTAACTTCCCCATTTCTATAAATATGGACCAAGGCATCAGATCTGAGAAAATCATCAACACATTAGGGGCTACTACTCTAGGCTTAGATCTCTCTTCTCCTCTTCTCTTCTCTGATTTTTGTATTTTCATGCTATTTGTAATCATGCTTGTCATCTCCATGGCAAGGCGTGAGTAGTAGCATAGTTTCTAGGGACTAGGGCTCTGCCCGAGGTTTGTAAATAATGTTAATTTGATGTAAAATCTTTGTTAATTACGAATTGTTTTAGATCTGATTTCTAGTGTGTTTATCACTCATAAATTTTGGCAACCGTTTATTTACGTGACATAGACGTTCTAAGGAGGAACCTAGCGGTGAACTTAGGATTTCTAGGGTGTTTTACTCGTAAAGCCCGGCAGCCACTGGTTTGTGAGATGTGAATGATCCAAGGAGGAACCTAGCGGTGAACTTAGGTTGTTTGCATGACCGAGACATTTCAAGGAGGAACCTAGCGGTGAACTTGGGTGTCGGACCTATAGAAGTCAGACTTGGGACTGAAATCACGAGAGTTAGAAGCCGTCCCTCGAGGAGCAACGAGTTGTCAAGGAACGCAAAGGGTCCAATCTGGGATCGACTACCACGAGAGTAGGGGTCGGGTCAATTGGGCACGGCTTTTGTAACCCGAGAGGGAGCTTAAGCTATCAGAGGATAAACTCGCCTTCAAGGCAATTTCGGTAATCAACAAAGGTAAATCTGTTAGCAACATAAACAGCCTCAAAGGTAACCCAAATCTCTAGGAATCCATTTAAATCGAAAACCCCAAAAACATTTGTTTTCTGTTTGTCATTCAATTTCGAATTCAAAAACCAATTTCAAAACCCTCTCTAAAAAGTCCAGAATATAATCGATTCGAAAACCGATTGCGATTCGAGAACACAGTCTCTGTGGGATCGATATCTTTTATTACTTGACGGCAGTCCGGTACACTTGCCGGATACGCACCATCGCGTCGCGCGTCCGCGCGCGACGACGACATCACACTGCACGCCTCAATCTACCACTCAAGAAACACCCTTCAGGCTGACGTATGGAACAGACGCCATGATCCCAGTGGAAGTTGGTGAACCGTCCTTCCGACGTATACAACACGAGCCGAACGATAATGAGAGCAATTTGAGGGTTGAACTTGACTTGGTAGAGGAACTCAGGGAGGAGGCCAAAATCAGAGAAGAAGCCTGCAAACAAAGAGCAACTAGAAGATATAATTCAAGAGTGAAGCCGAGGAATTTTCTGCGTGGAGACTTAGTACTGAGAATAAAAGGAGAAGCAAGGAAGGATCGCACGGAAGGTAAGTTGGCAGCAAACTGGGGAGGGCCATTCCGAGTAGTAGAAAACCTGGGGAACGGGGCATATAGGTTAGAAGAATTGTCAGGGAAGCCTGTCCCGAGGACTTGGAATGCTTCTCATTTAAAGTTTTATTACAGTTGATGTATATAGTCGAGTGCTGTACTCTTTTTCCTACCTCGGTATTTTGTCCCAAAAAGGGTTTTGATCGGGGAGGTTTTAACGAGGCACACCGCAGACTCCATCCAATAAAAGAATTTATTATGAATGTTGTTTTATGTTCCCTTATTTTGTCTAAGTATTTATTCTGCAGGCATCTTATTTTGAAGGCCGAGTACGAGCCAATGGCCGAGTTCGAGCCAGTCAAATTTTAAAAGGCCAGGTTGGAGCCGGGTGGCCGAGTCCGAGCCAATGGCCGAGTTCGAGCCATACAAATTTCTAAGGCCAAGTTTGAGCCTGGTGGCCGAGTACGAGCCAATGGCCGAGTTCGAGCCAGTCAAATTTCTAAGGCCAAGTTTGAGCCTGAAGGCCGGGTACGAGCCAATCGCCGAGTTCGAGCCAGTCAAATTTCTAAGGCCAAGTTTGAGCCTGGTGGCCGAGTTCGAGCCATTCAAATTTTTAAAGGCCAAGTTTGAGCCTCAAATTTCTAAGGCCAAGTTTGAGCCTGGTGGCCGAGTACGAGCCAATGGCCGAGTTCGAGCCAGTCAAATTTCTAAGGCCAAGTTTTAGCCTGGTGGCCGAGTACGAGCCAATGGCCGAGTTCGAGCCAGTCAAATTTTTAAAGGTCAAGTCTGAGCCTGGTGGCCGAGTACGAGCCAATGGCTGAGTTCGAGCCATTCAAATTTTTAAAAGGCCAAGTTTGAGCCTCAAATTTTTAAAGGCGATCCTATTAGCCAAGTCCGAGCTATCAAGTTATTAATGCAGAATTCGAGCCACGAGATTATTGAAGTCAGATACGAGTATCAATCAAGAAAGGGCAAGGTTCGAATTTAAAAGGCCGAGTACGAGCCATTATTTTATTAAGGAAACCGAGTACAATGCGTAAAGCAAAAATAAAGTCGAGTTTGACTCTTGAAAAGTACATTCAGGGGACCGAGCACAACGCTGAAATTGAAAGCTGAAATTGAAAATAAGGGCCGCTCGACGGGACAGTAGTCCCCCTAATTAGAACAGGGGCAAGTCCAGACGGCCCCCAATCCCCCTAATCAAGCGCCACCACGCTCTCTTAAGGGAGGCTGTAGTCACTTCCCCCTGAGAAAGCTGGATGATGAGGTACTCGGCCAGCTCCGGGAGTCGACGTTCTCTACCCCTTTCTCCACTCCCGAAGATTACAGTTCTCCCAGTTAACATCCTTCTTGAAGGATCGAATCATAAAAGGAATTCTGGATCCCATCTCCCACTTACATCCTTTTTGGCGGATGTGAAACCCAAAAAAGGATGTTAACTGGGAGAGGGGAGCACAAACCCCTAACACTAGCATAGAACTACTCGGGTGGAAGAGAAGTAAGAAACGAATTTGGCTGGAGGAAAAGGATGAGGAATGAACAAGTAAGGCAGCGGAATAGCCCTATTTATAAGCAAGGAAAGAAGTAGTATGCATGAGAAAGGGTTTGTTGGAAAAACAAATCTCGAAACTAAGCAAAAGGCAGTGATTGCATGAACCCATTGCGGTTTCCAAAGCATTTAATGCGTGACTGCATACGTAAAGTGTAAAACACGTGTTTCACGTGTAACAACCACCGTCCATTTTTGATATGGACGGTAGAGTACCTCGGCCTTAGCCGAAGATTTGGTTAACAAGCCGAACACAACGACAGAAAGTCAGCGGAATGATAACAATTTTCGTTAAGTAATATGAAGTTACAAGGGCATGAGCCCATTACAAAAGCTGAACAAAAAACTAAAAACTACAACAGTTACTCCCCCCTATGACTCTCCTCGGCCTCAATGTGACCCTCGGGAGAATCCCCCACCACTTCTACCTCTTCCTCCTCTTCAGGAATGATGGGAACAAGTTCCCCATTCACCACCTCCATGTTTACATCGGCCCCCGAAAGATCAATGCCAGGGGCTAGAACCTCAGCTTGGGCAATGGCCTTGTCAAAACCTTTTCGGTGCTCGATGATAATGCAGCTGGTGGCCTCCTTCACATCCTCCTCGAGCCCCATCCTGGCTTTGGTCTCGGCCTCCAAGGCAGCCTTAAGTTTCTCAATCTCAGCCTGAGCCTCTTTAAGCTTTTCCTCAGCACGAGCCTTGTCTTCTTCAACCCGAGATTTGCTTTCCTCAGCCAATTTTGCTCGAGAATCCAGCTCGGAGTTTCGGGTGTTAATCTCGGCAAGACTGGCAGTCAGACGTTCGTTGCCACGGGCCAGCTCCTCACGCTCGGAAGAAATACGGGTGAGATCCCCCCTCAACCTCTCAATAGCAGCAAATTCGGATTCCAACTGTTGGGACTTCCTCTCGGTCTCTGTTACTTCTCGGCTACAGAAACGAGCCAGAGCGGCAGCCCGAAGGCAGTAAACCGAGAGAGCCTCCATGCTAGATCGGGGCCCCTGCTGCTTGATAAGCCGAAGA
Organism: Sophora flavescens; assembly: GCA_030762895.1. Taxonomy (NCBI): domain Eukaryota; kingdom Viridiplantae; phylum Streptophyta; class Magnoliopsida; order Fabales; family Fabaceae; genus Sophora; species Sophora flavescens. The sequence goes on from CM061068.1 coordinate 123,777,834, forward strand.
TCGGCGGCCTTTAAGAAGTTTGAGTCAAAAGAGGGGAAGGGGTTGAAGTCTTCACCCCAGAGAGATGAAGTCCCTGCCTTCAGGGAAGTGTTGTACCATTTCAGCTCGGTGGGGGCAGGAGGTGGTTGTTCTCGCCCCGCGGATTCCGTCCCCTGAGTAGTCGGGTGGGGGGAGCTTGGGCGAGGAAGGGGAGAATCTTCGACGACTACTTCAACCTCTACCCTCTTCCTCTTTTGAGGGGCGGATGATGAAGCCCCCTTCGCAGAAGTCTTAGTGGGAGGAGGTCTTTTCTGCTTCTTCTCGGTGGAAGAGGGACCCTGACCCTCTTTAGCAGCAGCCTTTACAAGCTTTGAGAAGTCAAATTTCCCCATAATGACTGCCAAAAAGAAAAAGTGGTTAGTTCAGCAACGAAGACAGAAAAATATTTCAGAACTAAAAAGCCGAGTACTTACTCTTCAGGTCAGTTCTCGGGGTTGATGAGAAGGGTAGTCTCAGGAGGCGTCCACAATGGAGGGGCCGAGGAAGTGTTTCTAGTATATCTATGTCCCGTCTATCCTCGGCCGGGAGGGATTGGTATTCAAAGCCGACAAATTTTGTAGGGGAGGATTGCCAATATAGGGGAAACTTGGCACTGTTGTCATTATCAAAGAAGTGTGAAGAATGAGGGCCCGAGGGGCGAACTCGGAAGAAGCCAACTTTGAAATCTTTGTACGATGATTTGTACAAACTGAGCAGTCCCCTCCGGTTCAGCCCGTTAAGGGAAATCCATCCCATTTTATCACCAAACCTTGTTTGGTAGAAATACAAAAAATTTGGGGTGGTGGGCTCCATCCCTATGTATTTGCATAGAATCTGAAAAGCTTTCATAAAAGCCCAACTATTGGGGTGAAGTTGAGTAGGAGCGACGTTCATAGTCCTCAGAACATCGCACTCAAACTCGGAAAAGGGAAGAGATACGTGCAGCTTATCGAATAATGTTTTGTACATATATGTGAAGGGGGGCTCGGGGGGCGAGCCCTCATGAAGAACACACTCGGTGCCGGCAGAGGGAGCAAATGAACTCGGATTCGTCCCCTGACGCCGAGATATTAACTTGGGACCGAAGTAGGTCAATTGATTCTAGGGTTTGGAAATCAGAGAAAAAGGTCCCAACCTCACCTTTAACCCAGGTGTACCCAGGAAGAGTGATGTCAGGAATAGGGTCTTTTGGAACCCTCTGGCGTTGCTTACGAGCAGCGGGTTTGGACACCGGAGGAGAAGGAGAACCAGACCTGGAGGACCCAGACTCAGAAGACCCAGACCCGGAAGAAGACGACCCGGAAGACGACGACCCCACCGGACCAACGTTCGGCCCTTGGGGAGAAATAGGAGAGGCGGAAGGGGAGCCCTCAATGGGGGAAACCTCCCATTCCACCAGAGGAGAGGTGCTTGATTCGGTGGAATCAGATGAACTCATGACCAGAATTCAAAGATAAACTGTAAAAGGAGGAAGGAGGCTGGGCGTACCTGGAAAACGATGAGCAGAAGAGGGAAGGCGGAAACTTGGAAGACGAAGGCAAAAGGTGAAGGAGGATAAACAGGGTAGAAGGGAGTGGAAGCCGCAAAAGGTATTTATAGCCTGCGACTGGCGGCCCATGGCCTATCAAGCCCAAAAGGGCGCGACTTTTGATTTTCCCCCCATTAAATGGGCGCGGAACTCTAGGGTTTCCTACCCGAAGCGTGTCGCAGAAGTATTAGGAGAATGGTCGCTTTCTCTGACAGAGAGAGAAGACTTGATTGAAATGACAGCTGGGAATGTGGATACCTGCATAGCCGAAGAATAAGCTCGATTTCGTACTTATCAGCTCTTTTGCTTATTTAAGCTCGGAGCTCGGGGGGCTTGTGTATTGGCCGAGAATGTAAGACCGAGAACTCGTCTATACACCGGACCGACCGAGCTTACCCCCGCGAAAGGGCCTTAGCCCAAACTCCTCCAAAGCCGAGGACATGTCAGCACGCCTGACACCAGGGGATAACTACTCGGCCCCGATCCATATCAGACCACTCGCGAAGATACCTCGGCCCCAAGCTATCCAGCCGCAGCTAACTGGGCCGAATATCTCGCTAGTCATAATGATTCTGCGCGTAATCAGGATCCTGATATCTCTCCGCATAATAAGGACCTGATCCAAATATTTCTCCGCTTATCTCGGAGCTCGATCCTGAACAATCTCTATAAATAGGGGGCTTACCCCCTCATTCAGAACTACGTTTGCTTTGATTCCCATTTGGATACGTAGGTGCAGAATCCACATTCTGTCAAGCACAATCCAAAAACACCCCACTAAACCTCGTTCGGCCGAGTATCTCTCATCCGAGGTATTTGGACGGAACAAGTGTGTTAACACTGCCTTATTTCAATGTATGTATGCTTATTAGACAATAATATTATATTATTGTTCATATTAGTATTTGTTTAGAAAAATATTTTAAATGATTTGATTGAAAAAAAAATTATTTTCATATTTTACTCTATTTAATTTAGATTTGAAAATATGTTGGTTTAAAATTAATTTTAGATCATTGATTTCCTTGGTTGATAAATTCAACAGTCAATCTATATCCTATTTCAAACTTTGAAAATCTATATTTTTCCCTCATTACTTTTAGATCCAAAGGTTAAAAACAAATATCTTTTTCTAAATCCAATCTTAACCACTCATTTTGTACCTATCTCTAATTAAAGAAAATGAAAGAAAGAAAAAAATAAGGTTAAAGTAATATTTTGGTCCCTATACGTGACACAAATTCTTGATTTGGTCCCTATAAATAAAAAATTATTAAAATGGTCCCTATACATAAAGAAAATCTCCATTTGATCCTGCCGTACAAAATTTTAGGGACTAATTTGATAATTTTTTATTCGTATAGGGACCAAACATGTAACGTATAGGGACCAAATGAAGACTTTCTATAGAGATCATTTTAATAATTTCTTATGTATAAGAACCAAATCAAGAATTCATGTGAAAGGACCAAAATATCTTTAACCATAAAACTAAAGACTTGACTTCTCTTCCCCTGTCCCCGCCCACCCACACACACATACAACAATTCTTTCATATTTTCTTCTTCCTTCTTCAAGTTACAGACTTCTCCTCCTCCTTTCTCTAAGTTTCAGATTTTCCTCCCCCTTCTCCCTAACACATAGATGCGTCCAGCCACCGTACCGGAGCCTCCGTCACGTCCAGTTGTTGAAGGGCCGACGTTAGTCACGCTGAGGAGATGACAACCGCGCGTTTGGGCCTCTTCCTCCACTGTACCGCAGTCATCTCCGCCACGAGAAGCTTCGTTGTCCGTCATCCATGGTGGTTTCCACCATGGTTGTGTTGTTAAAGCTTCTTTAGCTCCTTCTATGAAGCTTACCTCCATTTGTGGGTCATGGTTGATGTAGGGAAAGGTTTTTATGCCGTCCTCTGTCGCTAGCGCAGCCGTCACCGCTTCTAACAACACCAACTCTGGCGCCGTCTTCTTCCTTGTGGGTGAGTGATTCCTCACCTTATCATGTCAAATTTCTAAAACCCCCAAATCAATCTCTCAAACCTTAACTCTAAGATTTTTAATTTCAGTTCTTAAGTGTGAAATTAATTATGTTTTAGAACAGTTGGGACTGTTAATTGATGAATTCCAAGGCCAATTTTATATTTCTATGATCAAATCTAATTTTCCCTAATTTTACTCAAAAACCCTAACTTTTCATTTTACTTTAATCATGAAATTGGTTCAGTTTTAGTATAATTAGGACTTGTAATTAATGACTTCTAAGTTCAATTTCATGATTCTCTAATCAAATCAAATTTTCCCAAATTTTTGTGAAAAACCCTTTTTACCCAAATTGATTTTTATTGAGAAATCAATTATGTTTTGTTAAATTAAATATATAGTTTCCTTTGTTTGTATGTTTGAGGATGATAATTGATTTTTATATTATTGGATTTTATTGTATGTGCTAGGACGCTCTCCCTATGTTGATGGTTGTGTTTATGCTTGCTTGGGAGAGCAACTTTGGCTTTATGGAGCTGTCGCAGATTTGCCTGTGTGTGTTGTGAAATGTCAAAGGGACCCGGGACGTCATTGAGAAGGAAACAAATTGTTGAAGCATAAAGATAAGGATTTTTTTGTGGTCTACAAATGTAAGGGAAGTTTATTTGAGGAGTGTTTTAGATAGCCACATGCTATTTGTGTATTGTCTGAAAATTATTTGTTGTGGTTTCTGTGGTGTTTTGATTATTTGTTGTGTAATTGTTTATGTGGTTGGTGTGATTCGTAGAGTTGTCTCGTTATAAATGTGATGCAAGCTATAATTGCGAAGTATGCTTTTACTGTGTTGTATGGAATTTTTACTATTGAATGTTTGACTGAGAAACCTGACAGTGGTCAGTGCTCCATGGAAATTAAAGATAAAAGCTTGATAAGCTTGAAGATTAAATCAACATGATTTAATGTTGGAAATTTGAAGAAAAGGTGAAAAATAAGTTCATAAATAAAGTAAATAGTTATTATAAAAAGTTATGTTGCAAAAATAAATCAAATGGTGTCGTTGAAAAAATTTTAAAACATAAAAGTTATTTGAAATAGAAAAGAGTTGAATTGTCAAGTAATTTCAGAAAAAGAATTTTATGGCGAGATTATGAAAAATGGTTTATTTATTTAAAAATGGAAATGAGTTGGAAAATGTTTTTTTTTCCAAAGGTTGATGTTTTCATAAAAGAGATTTCAGGGGTGAATAAGTCTGAGAAAAAATGAATTTATTTGAGATTTAATGTTTTATAAACGATTTTTAATGAAAAAGATTTTCTGTAAAGGAGTTTTACTCAGTGAAAATAATTTTGACAAACTTGGATAAGTTTCAGAAGTTTCGTTTTGTATTCGTGTTTCACCGAATGAAAATGTTGTTAAAGAAGAAAAGTGAACCTAGTAACTGAGACGTTGGGACTCTAGTGTTTTGTTAACACGTGGATCATGGATTCGTCTTAGTGGACTGTGTGTCCTGTAAAAGTTGTTGTGGACTGTGTCTCCTATAATTGATATGGTGAATGTTGTATCCCATATCCGCGAGTCCAACACTGGTGCATCGCTTTAGGGCTTCATGATTGAGCACTCGGACTATGTGTCCTATGTTGAGTTGAACACTCGGACTGTGTGTCCTGTGTTATGTTGAAGTTGAAAAGACTTAATGATAAATTAAGCATGGTCGTGAGCCTTTGAGCCTCGATAAGGAAAGAATGAACAAAAAAGAAAAGTGGCGAGAATAAAATGTTTTTCATACATTATTTGGCAGTCGTGCCTATGTTGACCATTATACCTTAACAGGCAATGTGTCATGTAAATTTGATCATTAAACCTCAATGTACAATGTATCTATATGGACCAATGTTCCATTTATTAAGTTGACCATTATGCTTGGAGTTAGGACAATGTGTCATGTTTATGTTGACCATTTTTCTTTCGTTGACAATGTGTCATGTTTATGTTGACCATTGTGCCTGGAGTTAGGACAATGTGCCATGTAAGAGCCTGATCTGCTCAAAACGAAAAGAAGTTGGGATCTCCATAGATTAAGCAAAAAGTAGATGTTGAACATTGAAGTTTCATGCATTTTTTTCTTAAAATGACGATGATTGTCGGGTATGAAACCCATTGATAAACTACCTGATTATTTCTGAACATTTACGTTGTCATGACTATATATGTATATATGTTGTTTTGTGTGTCGTACATGTGGTTATCTTATCAAAACTCATATATTGATATATCTCCCTTGCACTATATCTGTGTGGTCTTGTGTCGTACCTTAGTACGTGACTACAGATGATGCAGGGAGGTTTCCAGCTTCATTCGGGGATATTAGTCCCAATCCTTGAAGATGTCATATGTCAGTTATAATGGTGAGAATCATGGAGGTCTTCCCCATGAATATCTTTTAGAACGACCAGATTAGGTTTTTGAGACGTTTATTAATGATAGTATGTATGTTTATGGCTCGGAGAGCCTTTATATTTGGATGGAATGTAAATGGCTCGGAGAGCGTTTCTTTTGGATGAAAAATTTAATATTTTTCCTTTTGATCATGTATAGGTTATTTATGTAAATATTTTCAGAAAAATATCATCTTGATGTTTTTTGTATGATTGGAACTTCTGGGATGAAAATATAAATTTGTCAGCAGGCGTTTTTGTTTGGGATGTTGGAATTACAGAGGAGACCCTGTCAAAATTTTTGTAAAATTTCTAGATCTTTATTCAAGTATGTTTCTAAATAAATAGGCTTATCATAAGCATGTACGGCTTAGGTTTTTGGGTTGTTACAAATTTTATATTTTATATACATCACCAAAATCTATACAGTGATAGGTAAAAATGTGGGTTACTATTTTCAACACTAACCACAGGAGAAAAAATATTCTTACAGCAAATTATATTTATTTTAGTTTTATATTTTCCACACCGAGTTAACCATGTGATACCACCCCAAAGGGGTGTTACAAAACCGGTTCTTCGAAAACATCTCGCGTCTTAGCTATATCGGTCTTCTTCATCCTCTCAGTCGGCACCGCTTATTTCACCGTCGTCGTTATGCATCATATGTTTCTCCTCGGCAGGCGGACGTGTAGAGAAAAAGAAAAGGAAAAGAGAAAAAGGGAGGAAAAGTAAATGGGAAATCCGAGTTTGAAATAACATAGGCCAAATGTTTGCGCTCCTTCTTCCATATCTGCTGTCTCCCGCTGATATGCTATCAGCATTGGTGGAGTAAGTGTAAGTGTATGATATGGTTAAATATACTGGCGGAAATAGGAATTTTAAATTTGCATGATTATGATGAAAATTGTGAATGTTAAATTGTTGGATCTATCTTATGCTTGAATTGGCCTTTGAAAGTCGCACTGGGGACGACAATACGTAACGCCCAGCTGCGTGATATTTTGGTTATGAAAATGCACTGGGGACGGTGATACGTAACACTCAGATGCATAAAGATGTGGTAAGTCTACCGGGGGCGACGATACGTAACGCCTAGTAGAGCTAGTGACCTTAAGATAATGTCCATATGTTGGGTACGCCTAGCAGTCATGTATTTGAAGTTGGGACACCGCATTGGGGAAGGCGATACATAATGCCCAGTTGTAGATATGATGGTACCTACTGAGGACAGCGATACCTAACACCCAGTAGAGCATTTGTAAGTGGAAACATTTCAAGCATAAGGTAGGGGAATTCCCTCTGAGAGCATGTTTAGATATGATCACTGTGGTATTTCAATTTAATGAAATTTGTTATGTGTGATGAGTTGTGTTATGAGATTGTTATGGGCATAGTAGAGTAGATACTCATGTGTAAAGTTATTGAAACTGATTTGTGAATAATTTGGTTATGGAACAACTTTTCTGATGGTATGGGAATGGGTATGCATGTAAGGATGTAAATTTTTCTTTGGATGATAGTGTTATTATGTTTTTATACAGTGACAAATATTTCATTTGGTTAGTAAGGTTAATGATAAGTGTGCAATATATGCAAATTTATAAGTCTAAATAGGAATAAGTGTGTAAATAATCTTAGGAATTGTACAGAAAAGTGATAAGAAAATGCACACATTCATATTGAATAGAGTTTTGATCCTTAGATTGCAATTTTTGAGAAAAATACACTTAAAGGCTGTTGAAAAGGTGCAGGAAAAGAGGAAATGAAATTACAGCCCTGAGCTTGGTTCATTAGCGCCCAATGTTAGCAGGAACAGAGGGAACTAAGTTTCTGTTTATAGGCCAGCGCTCAGCTTCAGAATCTAGCGCCCAGCGCTGTTCACGACCAGAAAGTACCGAAGATTTGCTGCTAGCACTCAGCTTCAGATTCTAGCGCTTAGCTCCAGCGCGAAAATCAGAACGCTATAAATACGTGTTTTGATAGATTTGGAAGGTACTTTTGACATTTTAGGGATTATTTTGAGCGGGAAAACATAGGGGAGGTGTGAACTTTGGTTCCAAGGGTGATTCATGGCTTGTGGGGGCAAATCTTGAAGATCCAATGGGTTTTATCTTTGATTCTCACTCTCTTTTCTTTGTTTTTCTGAATTTCATCATGTATCTCTAGATTCTTTAGGTTAGGGAAGATGAATCATAGCTTTGTTCTTGTGTAAACGAATTTCTTCTCATAATTTAAGTTTTAATTCATTCAGTTTGATTGACTTCTTTTATGCTTAATGCTTTTCTTGGATTGATCAACCTTGAATTGATCTTAGATTCAATTTCGCAATTGGAAAATTGGTTATTGAATTGGAATATGAAGTTAATCATCATAATTGTAATGAGCCTAGGAATAGGACTTTATGGTTGTGTGTTTGTATGAATTCTCACGCCTAATGCTTGATTTGAATTGAGAAAACCTCAGGAATTAGGGTTCTTGTCTTGAATCAAAGGGACTTTGTATCAAGGAATTGAACCTAGTCTAATCTAGTGAATTCGAACATCAATTTGGTTAATGTTGCTTGAATTGAGAGTGGATTGAGTTGAACAAGAGGAGAGTCGAGTGAATTCTACCTGTAACCACCGTTAGTCCATTGTGCTTGTCCGTAGATTTACCATTTTTGATTCTCTATTCTGTTTTTGTCATTGTTCATGATAACAATTCATTCATTGATTCATTCATATGCTCAAAGAGTGGTTACTTTGTGAGTTGATACTTGAAACACAATCCTCATTGGGAATGATACTCTACTCTCATTTTATTACTTGTACGATTTGGTACACTTGCCAATTCATCAACAAGTTTTTGGCGCCGTTGTCGGGGATTGTTGATTTCAATATCAACGAAGCAAATGCATTGCTAATTTGGACATTAATTTTTTTATTATTCTCATTTTAGTGATCGGTTTTCATTGTTATAATTTCTTACTTTGGATTCTTTTTTTGTGAGGAAAGTATCCACTATAGACCATCTTTGAAGCTACTCTTCTTACTCAAAGAAAACTTATTGCAAAACAGTTGGATTTGATGTCTAAACAACTTCAATTCATGCAAGTGAAGACAATAAAACCACTGCAACCTGCATGTGATTTTTGTGGTGAACACCATAAACTTGAAAATTGTGAGGCCAAATTCAATGCACAAGAGGAGGTTTATTACATGGAGAACCTCGTGTGGGAACAAGATGCACAACCTCATCAACAATCTAATGAGTTAATGGATAGAGTTTCTATCCTCGAAAATGTTTTAACTCAATTCATTGAAGCTACTTAAACGAATTTTAAGAACACACAAGCTTCGATCAAAAATCTTGAGATTCACGTTGGGACATTATCTGAGCAATTGGTTGGCTTTGTGTAGAAAAAGATAGCGTTGGTAGGAGAGAAAAAGACACATGTTGGGGAAGTGGTTGAGCAAGAAGAAGTGCTTGTAAGAATGGAAAGTGAACATGACTCAAGGGAAGTGGTGAAAGAAAAATAAAAAGAAAGTGTAGTTGTAGTAGTAGCTGAAAAACAGAAAAATAAAAATAGTGACATGGAAGAGAAGCCAAGGGTGAGGCATGAAGAGATTCATATGACTGAGACTCAACCCTTGGTGATTGAAGACAAGAGTCCTATGCGAGATGATTTTTATATGGGGAAACACATATTCCAAATGCCTAATTGTTGGGGCATGGGAACATTTTCTTCCTTATGGCAAATACATGGAACGACTTGTGAAGAAAAAAGAAAGCGGAAGGAGGATATATTCTTCTTGTCCTATAAACCGGCCTAAGAAAAGTGTACACATGTCAAGCTAATGACGTTAAAGAAGCGTTGCTTGGGAGGCAACCCATGAATAAAAAATAGAGTTTTCTTTTCTTTTTGCATGATCATTCAAATTTTTTTTTTCTTCTTGATTGGGTATTGAGATTGTGGTTTCTCTTATTGAATAATAATTACTTTGAATTGTTGTGCAGGTGTATCTCAAGAAAGGGGACCAAAGGAATGGCAATAAATAAAACAACAGAATGGTGCAAATAGTCCTCTGATAGTGAATGGATCTTTATGTAGATTTCTTTGTGAGCATGACACTTTTTCTTGATTGAAATTTCTAGCATCATGCATTTTGTACTAGCTGAGCATATGATTTCGTTCAGACCTTTGATCCTTATGACTTGTTTGTTGACAAGCTTACATTAATATGAATGTGCAATGCTGGATGTATGGATTTCTCTTGCACAGGATCATAAACTGTGAGCTTTTGAGCCCAAACAGATTACTTGTTTCTTCATGTGTACTTATCCACCACGTGCATGTTCTCACTTTTTCTTGTCTTGATGCTTGTCACTATTGCATTGTTTGTGTATATGCATATATGATTGAGGCAATATTTCTTTGTTTAAGCTTAGTACCATAATTGACATCCCATCATGTGCCATTGCTATGACAAATTAAGCCTTAGCCTATTTTTCTTGTCATAGCTCATTATAAGCCTAAATCGAAAAAATAATGTTGTCCCATTATTTTGGCTTAAAGGAATGTTTGGACTTAAGTTTGGGGTTGTTTTCTGCTTAGGGACAAGCAAGCAAATTAAGTTTGGGGTGGGAGTAGGCCACTATAGATGCCTACTGAAAGAGAAAAAGAAAAAAGAAAGAATAAAAAAGAAAAAACAGAAAAAGCCAAAAAGAGAAAAAGAAAGAAAAAAGAAAGTATACAAAAAGTAAAGAAAAAGGCAAAAATAGAAGTGGTAGAAAGAAAAAGGAAAAGAATGAAACAAGATGAAACAAAAGAAGCAAAAATGAAAAAAAAAAGAAAAAGAAAAAAGAAGAGGGTTGTAATAAATAAATAAAAGGGGTAATAGTATAATTTATGTGTTTATGTACTTGCTGCCCAACTGAGCAATTGAAGCCCAAAAGTCAATATTCCTTGAAGCAAAAATAGCTTAGCCTCTATCCTTGATTTTAACCACCCCTACCCTAGCCCCACTACAACCAAATAAAAGACCTCATGATATATGAGGCATTAACATTTGTGATGTGTGTTCTTAGCATCTTGTCAAGTTTAGGATTGGGGAGTGCATAGTGATTGGAATTGAGAGTAAATAACACCCAAGGGAGGATGAGTGAAACAATTGATAGAGAGGTTGCAAGGAATAATCTTGTGCATTCAGTGGAGCTGATTTTGTAGTGTGTTTGATTGTCTTAAAACAGCAAGCATATTATCAATTAGAATTTATGCTTTGATTGTGTGATGCTTGTGCATTTTGTAAAAGTGTTAAGGAGTTGAAGTATTTCATGAGTAATGTGCTACACAAGGGAATTGAACATGAAAATCCATCTCTCGAACCCCTTATCTGAATTTAATTGTTTGCTTGAGGACAAGCTCTGACACCATGCTACCCTGCATGATATAAAGCAATTTAAAGATAAAGATATAAAACAAAACATGCATTTACTGGATAAAATACAACATTTGTCCATGGGTAGAAAGGTCTCACATGAACGAGTTCTCAAAACGTGGAAAATAAAACAAGTTTAAAACAAATAAACCAAAAGATAAACAAAATAACCCAACTCGATGACACAACAGAGCTGGTATAACTGTTCCAGAATGAAATCCTCAGAATATAACTGAACTAACTAAAACATAAGGAAAAGTCCTAACTATGAGTGGTGGCTCCTCAGAGTCACTCTGTAACACTCTTTGTTACATTAGTAACCCAAAGTAAAATCAATAAAAATCCTTTAAAACGTTTAATTAAATTATACATGTCATAAAAAAATTCTTAAATAATTATAGTCTGAAAATACCTCATATTAAATAATATAGTGAGAGAGTATCCAAGTATTAAACATAAATATAAATCCATACGTTCGAATAATAAATAAAAACCAAAAGCCTCAAAACCGGGCGTCTAATTACAATCCGATAAAAATAATACGTAAACCAAAGAACGTCGTCCGCATAATACTCTCAACCATACTACATTACTAACCAACTAGATAATCAAAAAGATGACTCTTCAGATCTCTGGGTCCTCAACAGCGATGCCCTCGGACTCTGAAAACAACACTTATAATGAGATATAAAATCACAGTGAACAACAATATAGTTTATAAAATATTTTCGAAAATAGTATTGTTCTCAGTCGGCGCGGTAACCGGAAAAACAGTCAATGGTATCCGCTAATTTTCCAAAATAATATATAAAAATGATACTTTTAATAACAACAAAATGTCATCAAGTCAAATGCATATAGCATAAGAACAACTCATCTCAATGCATCACATTCCACATACCAAGTAAATTCTAAATCAATCCAAGTGGCTCGAAGACCTTATAATTAAATCGGTCTCTTGTCGACATGCCATAAATCTCACACATCACACGACAATTGCGTCCCATTGCCCACTCCTACTCACGAGGAGTGTTTCGATGTCATCCTCATGTCGGGGACATTTCCATTTCGATACCTCCCATGTGCACATGGTGGTATTTCTCCCTTTTCGACACCCCAAAGTGTGGCGGTGTTACTTTCGATACCCCTTTTTAGGTGGTATTGATCTTTTTCGACATCCCAAATACATGGCGATGTTACTTTCGATACCCCATTACGACGGTATTACTCTTCGATACCCCTATCATAGGTTGTATTGTGGCAAACATCATACAACATATTATAATTCAAATATGGCATGCCTCTTGCATATAACAAAATATTTTCCACGAATTAAACAAATAAATTTCTCCCAACGACAAGCAATCACGAATATCACAATATATCATACATGAATAAGCATCTTACAACATCAATTAATCAACTTATTCCCCTTTTAACAAAAACCCCCAATTTCAGAAATTAGGTTACTGACAATATGCATCAAATCAATTAAAAACTCTCAATTTCATATGGTAATTCATTGTCAACACAAACAATCATATATACCATGGAAAGGGTTCGTAAAAAGTATTGTTATTCACCTCTCGAAGACCTCCCAAAGGCTCTAAAAAATATTTATAACAAAGGATTGTGCTTCACTAAAAATTCTTTTTCCTTTCACTGATGTTTTTGGATCTGTGCTGCTGTGGTTACACTGCCAAAGAAAATAACAGCTCTCAGAATGCTCTCCCTCGCTACACTCCGTGCGGCACACAGTGGAGAACTAATATTCCACAATGGAACCCCTGACATGACTTTAAATTAGTATACATATTTATTATTTATTTATTTTATTTTAAACCCATATAACTTGCATTTGGCAAAAGCCAATAAATCTGTGCTTGGGCTTAACTCAGAGAGCTTTTTACCTTAGTAATGTTTATATATATATATATATATATATATATATATATATATATATATATATATATATATATATATCTGTGTGTATGTATGTATGTATGTATGTATGTATATATTTATTTATTTATTTATCCAGTTTTTCATCATTTTAATTTAAATATATTCTTATATTAACAAATATTTTACAATAAAACTCATACTAGTTTATTCTTTTTATTAAAAATACTGTTTTGAAACCAATTTTAACATATGCCAAAAACCAAACATAATGGTTACCTTACCTTCAATAACAAGCTCTAGGTATTGTCGTACGATGTCCTCCTCCATCTCTCAAGTAGTCTCCTAAGGAGTCAGTCCTTCCCATAACACTTTCCCCAAAGGAACCATCTTTTTCCTCAGAGTCTTAGTGCTCTTTTCCAAATTTTGACTAAGCCTGAGCTAATAGATCAAACTATCTTTCAATTTTACAGACTCACGAGCTATCACATGAGACTCATCAGGCACATATTTTGAGTTGCGACACATGAAAAACATCGTGAAGATTTTCCAATTGTGGCGGAAGAGCCAATTGGTAAGCAACGGACACGACTCTTTTGATAATTTGGAAAGGTCCTATGAAACAAAGAATCAGTTTTCTGAAGGACATTGACCTCCCCATCCCAACCTTAGGAGTGACTCTCAAGAATACGTGTTTCTCTTCCTAAAATTCTAAAGGCTTTCTTTTCTTGTTGGCATAACACTTTTTACTTATTCTATGCAGTGCGCATCGTTCCCTCAATTATTCACCCTAAAAGTGGTCTCTTAGATTAAATATGGTACTAATAAGATCTTCTCACCTACTCCGCACTAACATACAGGGGGACCCTACCTTTCCTAAGCATATCATCATTATATATTATATAGTCATTAACTAGTTCACCAGATAATAAGTATACAATTCATGGCACCTTATTATTTTATTTTTAAAGAAAAACAAAACATTAGTTGACATGCAAAAGTATCACTGTAGATGAGGCAATCCCACCTAGGTACCGTAATCCCTTGCAAATCACTTGCAACACACCAAAAGAAAATATTTATAAAAAAACAAAAGAAACAAAAACAGGGTGGGCAAAACCAAACCCATGCCACAAAAAATTCACCTGAATTTATAATTAGAAAAACTCAACCTATTACGGTTAAATCTCCTAAAATGAAACCGTGTGGTAAGTCCCACAAAAATAACCTCTATTAACCAAAAAAATAATTAAAATGAAGTCAGTAAGAACATCTATATAATAAAATCATGCACTTAAGAATTTCACTACAAAAACAACACGAATTACCGACGGAAGAAACCCGTCGGAAATGAAGAAATCCCGTCGGAAAACTACATTACCGGCGGAATTTCCGACGGACACAGTTCCGTCGGTAATAGGCGTGTATGAAAGCCTTCCCGACAGATCTTGTTCGTCCGTCAGAAATTTTCGACGGCTTTAACTGTGGGAAAACTTGCCACACAGAACCCGTAGTTACCGACGGAACTTCTGTCGGTAACTCTCTGTGGAAGTTACCGACGGAATTTTCTGTCGGAAAATGTAACCAACAGTTACCGACAGAAATATCCGTCGGAAACAAGATTTTTTCTATTTTTTAATTTATTTTTAATTTATTTTGTTTTATATTAATAATTAATTATTTTTATTAAAATTTATATATTCAATATTAAATATTATAATTTATTTGTTAATTATTATTATATTTTATTTTATTTAACTATATTTTATTTATTAATTATTATTATATTTTATTTTTTAATTTATATTTTATTATAATTAATTGTAATTTAATTATTATATTTTATTTTAATTAAATATTATTATATTATCAATTACAAAACAAAATTGAAATTAAAAATAAAATTTAAAAAGCAATTAAATTAAAATTAATTTAAAATAAAAACAAACTCAACATATAATCCATAAATAAAATATTCATCTATCTACAAATCTCTACTACACCTATAACTATCCTAATACCTATCACCATAATATCCGTCATCGTCGTCCTGTCTGGGGGAGTCTGCCGGCGTCATATGACCATCAAGCTGCGGCTCAGTAGACAGACCGTCATCATGCGGCTGCGGTGGTGGATCAATAGTAGCATTAGAGGGCTGGGGCTGGGTGGCATGGAGGACCCCCTGCAGAGCGCTGCGCCTGTCTGGTGGGAGGAAATCGAGCACAACGGTCATGATCGTAGACAATGTCTCCATCTGCTGCATGATGCGCTCGTTCGTCTCCCTCTGTTGCTGCACCTCCTGCCTCAGCCGCTGCACCTCTTTCGTGTCTTGTGAGCCGGATGATGTAGGCTCCCTAATGGTCAAGCTCGGCGTCGACCCCCGACGGATCGACCTGGATAGGGTCGCAGTACCATAAATCCGTCCCTTGTTCTTCCCGCCCGTCACATCCATCCAGGCCCGGGTCTGTAGTCGCTCAACCTCGGCGGGGTCCAACTGAGAAGGATCTGAGGCACCAGAGCAGGAGGCAGCCTCAGATGCTACCTGACTAAACATGACATTGTACTCCGCCTGCGATCAATACATTACAATCAATATGCATTAAACTATATATATATATATATATATATATATATATATATATATATATATATATACATATATATATATATATACATATATATATATATATATATATATATATAACAATTACCAATAGTTTAAATATAAAAAAAAAACATTTTAGCTCATCATTGTCTGCCTCGATCTCTCATCAACAAACTCGCTGGTGTCCGAGCGAATTTGTGTCTGCTCAAAGACCGTATGGACATCAACGGACCGAGCTAGCTCTCTTGCCTGCAACCGACACACCAATAAAATCAATTAGTTATAAAACAAATCTTAAATAAAAATATACAGTTTATAAATAATGTTATTTATATATGCATACCATGTAAATGACATGCTGCATGTGGCTAATAGAACCACCAGTGTGCATGCTCTCACCCTTCTCGGAAGCCCGATTTCTTTTCGTCTGTTCACACTTCAGCTTGTAAGCTGGAGTGTCCCAGTACGCACACAGTTAGGCCCAGATGTTGGGCCCGATGTAATCCGGACATATCTGGCTCTCCCTACGCTTCCGGTCGTCAAAGATAGCACGTATCTATGAGGTATGCTCCGGTAACCAGCGCACAAGCTCCTGTTAACAAAGAAAAAAATATTAATAACATTATACAAAAGAATATATAAAATAAAGAGAAAATTACATGAATTAATAAACAAGAACTTACCCCGAATCGTCTGAAGATACGATCCCGGTCCTCCCGGGGATCACCCCCATGATGGCCAGAAGCGACGATACTGCACCTTCATGGCGAAGGTAATGTGCTTCGATCCCACTTTCGATGGGATGAAGCTAAAAATGTCATAATTTAATTAAATCAACAATATGTCAACCAACAAATATATGCTTATTAAATAGTAATTATTTTTAAACAACATTAAATTAAATTAAACTTACGATCCAGAAACAGGACAGATCCATGGTCGATCCTCAGGTGCGGGAACCCTGGCCCACTCAGGCAAGTCGTCAGCCGCGGCCGATTGCTGCACAGACGATGATGATGGTATGACCGTGTCGTGACCGTATGTGGCCCCAGATGATGAGGATGGAATGGTCGTGTCCAACTGTGACATCATCCCAGGAGTCGGCATAAATGATAATCCTGTTGGGTGTGTGGCCGGCGCAGTCGATGATGATGGTGGTGCTGGTTGTGGGTGTGGTGTGGGTCCAATAGGGGGCGGCGAGTAGCCAGCTAGTGCGCGTCGTGGCGCAAAGCGAGTGGAGGTCCGGACATGGGTGGAGCGTGGGGTAGTGTGGGTCGGGGATAGTGTAGTATGGGTAGGGGATTATGTAGTATAGATCGATGAGGGTATAGAATGGGTGGAGGATGGTGTAGAATGGGTGGGGGAGGCTCATGTAGGTGGCGATAGGGTAGGTGCGGTAGGGATGGGGGTGGGTGCGGAGGGACCTCCAGGAATGCGAGCAAGCACCTGGGACTTCACGGTGTATCATCCCCACATAGCCTTCCCCTTCCCCTTATCACCGCTAGGTGGGGGGGGGGGGGCTGTCCTCCTGATGCTGACATATCTTTTTTTATAGCACAATTACAAATCAGTGTAAAAATAATAAGTAATCGACATTTAACAGTCTAATCCAAGCAACTATTTTTATAGAACAATAGTTGTCAAGTCCTACATTATATTTCATAATCAAATATTTAAAATACAATAAAAATAACATAATAGTAAACTTCCTATTCAGACTCGGTATCGTCATCTGATTGTAAGTCCGACTCTTCTTCTTCTTGCATTGAGTCATCACTTTGGATTTCTTCCTCTGATGATGCATGCATGGATGCCTGATTACCAATGACCACTTCTTCCCCTTCATTTGCAGATCCCAACATGCCAGTAATACGCTCGACCTCAATTTGTTCATTGACATGTGACGATTCATCCGCCTGGAATGACGTCTCATCCTCTGCATCATCGATTTCTATGCGACCCCTAGGCTTGGTAGTGACTGGAAAACACCAACCTCGTTTGTCTGTTCTCATTGCTGGATAAGGGACATAATAAACTTGTTTTGCATTCTAAGCAATTATAAACGGATCAAACTGTTGATATCTTCTATCCATGCGAATGTCCATAGTTCCATACTTGGGATCCACTTTTGTGCCTGTCCTCGATGGATCAAACCAGTTACAATAAAATAAGACTACTTTTTTAGGATAAGTAGTAGTATTGTATCGTAACTTGTATATGTGTTTTATGATCCCATAAAAATCACCGGTACCTTCACCCTGTACGACAACCCTGCTATTAATTGTCTTTTTGCCCACGTTCCATTCATCTGTGTGGAATTTGTACCCATTAACAAAGTATGTATGCCATTATCTAACACAGCTATAGGGCTTATATGCTAAATCTCTCAAGTGTTGATTAGTCACGCTTAGCGGTTGTTGGTACACCTACGAATAGGTAAGTCATATTAAATAATTACTTTTTTCAAGAGGCAAAATTAAGCTTAATATAGTGTTTGCATCGTCATATTACAGTTACATGTTGCTTGAACCATTCAGGAAAATCTGCATGTGTACGAGTAGAACCATCTTATTCACTTAATTGATTAATTTGAAGGAACACACTGACAAATAAAATATGTACTATGTGTTAAAGGAGAAACTATAATAACATGTGATACATTATTTCAAAAATAGGTCGTTAAGACTTACTCATGGTATGGTTTCACCTCTGTACAATTTATCAAGACATGAACATGGGCCGATATACTCCTCGTCAGTTAACCAGTAAGTAAGCTCCTTGCCAGCATGACAGCCAGGAAGGTTAAATACGGATAATATATAAGGATACCCTGCATTATCAGCATCTACCTCGTTCCTAACATGTCTTGGTGCCAACATAAAGTTGTTGAAATAGTGGGAACAGAAATAGGTTGTCTCACGGTGTAAGTAAGACGCACAGATTGATCCTTCCACCCTAGCCTTGTTTTTAACTGATCGTTTAGAGTCACCCATGAATCTAAGTAATAAAAAACATCGTTGACAAGGCATTATTCAATGGTCGCTAATTATTTAAATGTCAAAATATAATAAAATTACCTTTCAAACGGATACATCCACCTATATTGTACTAGCCCACCAAGCCTCGCTTCATATGCAACATGGATAGGGAGATGTTCCATTGAGTCAAAAAATCCTGGGGGAAAACCCTCTCCATCTTGCACAGAATTATTGGAATGTTTTCTTCCATCTTCGTCAGACCATCCGCTCTTAAAGTTGCAGAGCATATATCCTTAAAGAAATGACTGATTTCTGTAAGCGGGTTCGAAACATGCTGGGGCAGCGAGCCGAAAGCAATAGGAAGCAAACACTCCATGAATACACGACAATCATGACTTTTCATCCCATGAAGCCTCCATGTTCTTACATCAGCACATCGTGCCAAATTAGAGGAATAACCATCAGGGGTCCTAAGGTCTTTTAACCACCGACAAATTGGCTTTACTTCATCGACGGTTAGAGTGTAACAAGCTTTTGGTTTGACTATTTTTCCGTTAGGCTGTGGCTTCAGCTCCAAATGCTTTCGTCTACAGTACAGAGCTATGTCCATCCTTGCCTTCTCATTATCCTCCGTCTTGCCAGACACATTCATAACCGTGTTAAAAATGTTGTCAAAGAAATTCTTCTCAATATGCATCACATCAAGGCTATGTCTTCACAGATTATCCTTCCAGTACGGTAGTTCCCAAAAATACTTTGTTTTATCCAGTTATGCCATTCTCCATACCCGGGTAATTTTGAGACACCTGCGTCAGTGACTTTAGGAAGATCTCTAACCCGACCCCATATTTGTTCAGGAGTCAACAAAGGCGGTGAACCTTCCTCTTCTATCTTATTCTTTTTGAATGCTCGGACGTTTCTTCGGAAGGGATAGTCGGGATCTAAGAACCGACGATGAGAATCAAACCAGGAACTTTTGCCACCATATCTAAGAGTAAAATCCTTTCCATGTTCCATGCAATATGGGCACGCCAATTTACCGTGGGTCCCCCAACTAGAGAGCATTCCATATGCAGGAAAATCATTGATAGTCCACATCAGTGATCCCCTCATCATAACTTTCACTTCTTTGAAACATCATAAGTCAACACACCATCCCAAAACTTCTTCAGATCATTGATCAGAGGCAGCAAATATACATCTATCCCAGCCTTCGGATTAGATGGTCCCTATATGAGACAAGTTAGAAACATATATGGTTTTGACATGCACATCTCGGGAGGAAGATTGTACGGTGTAACAATCACTGGCCAACATGAATATGGCGATGCTGACGCCTGAATGTACGGGGTAAAACCATCTGAACACAGCCCAAGTCTCACATTGCAAGGATCTGCTACAAAATCAGGATGAACCCGATCGAAGTGCTTCAAAGCTTCACCATAAGAAGGGTGGCGTATGACGCCCGGATTTCTTCCATTCTCATTACGCCACCTCATTTGTCCTGCAGTTTACGTTGATGCAAACAGTCTCTACAACCTAGGAATTATTGGCAGATAGAACATTGCCTTCGCAGGAACTGGTTTGGATAATCACAATGTTGCTTTGCTTTGGATATAAACTCCTCAACTCCAGCTACAAATGATTGTTTCAGAAGTCATTTCCTAGACTCGTTCCTATCATACACCCAACTACGATTCGAGGGATAATATTCCATCCTTCTGCATTTTCAGATAAATTGAAGTATTTTTAAACATGATACTATAACCCTGAATCGCTCCCTTTCCTTAAAAGGTGTGGCCCTATCCCATTCGAGGAAAAACTTTTTCACCACTGTATTATACTAGTTACTCACCACTTCTCATGTCTTATAGCTGACAAAAAATCGGGAGCATCTCCCATCGGTCTCCAAGAACATGACTTGACCGCGGTGAAATACCACAATCAAGTATGGACCCGGAGAACAAAAGGAAATGCTTCGACTCGAAATTTAATCAACTATTTCACAAATGACAATCAGCGAGTAACTAGTATATCAGTGGAGAAAAAGTTTCTTCCCAAACTGTCCCAATTGGACAATTCAAGATTCAATAAAATGAGTGATACCACGACCACGAGTACACATGCTCAATAATATTGAACCTTGAACAGGAAACTACGATTTTTCTCAATTACATATTAATTATATGTACTCTAAGATAAAATAAAACCTTAAGTAACACAGATAATTTGCATAAAGTTTGATAATAACAACAAACTGTATAACACATAATTAAGCAACCAGCATAAACATATATTTGTCAATAAAAAATCGAATAATCATTTGTCTAACATTTTATTAAATCATTTATTTTTAAATTTAATTTAATTAATACAACATTTTGTTTGAATTAGTTAATTAATTATGTTTGTATACTTGACTTTTTAAATCTCAAATTTAAAAATATATTACTATTATATTAGTTAATTACTTACTTGAAAGTAGTTATTAAGATATTATGTATTTTAATAATTTTTTATTCTTCTCACTTGTTACGTTACTTGACTATATAAAGACGTCCTATGATATCAAGTCTTCAAAATTATTGTTAGTATATTATCTAATCGTAGCTATTTGATCGTCTCACCTTTTTGATTAATATTTATTTAATACATAACTAATATTATCACAAAACTTAATTCAAATAATTATGTTTGATACTTTCCCGCTCACTAACACCCGGACATCGATTCCATTCGCCATTGTAATACTTTGGATATTGGAAACCCTTCTTCGATCATTTAATTTATTGCTTCAAATCAATTAAGTTGACGCACAACGGTCATTATTCCTAAGTTATTTAATTAAATCAAAATCAATTAAATATCAAAATCATTATTCCTAAAATTATTAATCTAGTATTATTGTTATGTAACTATTTAATTATTTACTTTTTTAATTTACATATTTAAATTTATTTTCCTTACATAATATTAATTTTGTTTCGATAATTAGCTATTTTGGTTCCAAAAAAAATTTAATCTCTCGTTTTAATCACATTCGATGACGTCCCAGCTTCATTTGCCCCATGACCAGCTATCATCACAATCCCAGCTCCCCCGTAGCCGATGCGGTTATATATATTTATTAGTGAAGTGAAGTTTGCATGCAGTTATAGATTTTACCAAAGTTATCATTGTGGTTATTTCCACACTAACATCGTACGTGGTTATTTCCATACTAACATTGTAGTTATTTTCAATTTAAAAGTTCTCATCCCTTAAAATTTTATCTTCAATTCGGAACAACAACGACAACAAACACATAAATGAATGGCAACCAAGCATAACACAAAATAAAATTTCTAACACATTTCAATATTTAATTTAAACATGAACGACTTATCAAGGGTAAAAATTGATATCAAGCACACATAAAAATTAAATCAGAAAGAGAATAGCAAATGTCAAATTTAACAACAACAACAGAAGGTTAGATTCATACCTCAATGCTGGTGGTGACAAGGAAGCTGGTGGCTGCCAGAGTAAGCCGGTGGCAATGTCCCTTTGAAACAAATAAAGCAAGAAAAAATAAATTAAAATTTCCACTACAATCAGAAATTTGTAGAACAAAAAAAACATAACAACATGAACAAATTAAATTTACCCCAGTACAAGGAGGGTGGTGGTCGTGGTTCTGGTTCAAGGAGGGGGGTGGTGTGGAGGTTCTGTTACAAGGAAGGAAAGAGTGGTGGTGCTGGTGGTGGGACGCGGTGGTGGCTGTGGCGGCTCGCTTAGGAGAAGATAGAGGTGGTGGTGGAGCACGGTGGTGATGGGCCGGAAGAGAGAAAAAAGGAGAAGGAGAGAGGGGGGAGGAGAAGCAGAGAGAGACGAGAAAGGAGAAGGGAGGCACGGGGAGGCCGGAGGTATGGCAGGGTGGCGCACGGAGTGGTGGTGTCGAGGACCCGGGGGGGGCACCGGAGTTGGCAGGGAGGAGAGGGGCATAGAGTAGAGAGAGAAACGGGGAAAGAAAAGTGAGGGGAAGGGTTTGGCGCTGGTGGTTTAATCTGAATTTACCGACGGATAAAACCGTCGGTAATTCAAAAAATGTATTACCGACGGAAAACTTCATCGGTAATATGGTTATTGCTATTCCGAAATTCAAAAAATGTATTACCGACGGAAAAGTCCGTCGGTAATATGGTTATGCCTATTCCGACGGAAATTCCATCGGTAATTATCGGTGGCCTTTTCTGTCGGTACCATTTGGCGCCATAAAAATACCTTTCCCGCGTTATATACCGACGGAACAGCCCACGGTAACATTACCGACGTACTTTCCGTCGGTAATTGGTTAGACTTTTGGTATTCGTGTTTACCGACGGCTATGTCCGTCGAAAACTATCTCACTACCGACGGAACTGACGTCCGTCGGTAATATGTCGTCGGTAAGCCACCATTTTCTTGTAGTGTTTGTTTTCATCCATCCGCCTATAATTAGAATAACTTTACTTGCATTTCATCATTATAAGCATTCTCACAAATTAAATTTATAGCAAACAATCCACAAAAAAAAAAGTAATGTTTTCTATCATCCATACGTAGATATAATAGTCTCTTACAAACTCTACACTAAATTTCTTATATTATCTACATACCGAGGAATTTTATAAATAAGAAAAATAAAGAAAGAAAAAGCAATAGCAACATCCATATTCTAATTCTTATCTTATCCCAAGATGATAATTTCACAAGAAAAAAAAATAGTTTCACCTATGGTTGATAAGAAGATATAACTTAAAAGAAATGTGATAACAAAATGGAGAATAAGATTTAATAACTTGCAATTAAATTGTACAGACATTATGCAGAAACAACTATAAAAATATACACCACAGTAGTACTAAGAAATCAGTTTCATCTTGATCTTTGAGTAGACACATACAAATAAGAATTAACATTTTTCACCTTTTGATAAAAAAAAGATTGTTAGGATTAGACATGCCATTAGTATATATGGAAAACAAATCCCAGGGTATATTAATCACGATTAATATCTGATCACTTGAGAGGCAATTTGAAATTCCAAGGAAAGTGATTCTAAAAAAAACAACTATATAACAAAATTACAACATAATAATAAAATTTGAGTGTATATATACAACATAATTCTTTTGATCCAAAAGAGATTACAATTTCTGGTCTAAAAAAAAAAACTACATTCGCTTAATCTATTTTCTAAGGTCATTTCTCCTAGGAAAAAGATACAGATCCCTAAGGTTACTTTGTTAAATTGGATATTGTCCACACATAACCTCATATTCCCGTCATTTTTTTTTCACTGAAAGAACTCAAAACTTATTACAAAATCAAACATATTTCTTAACAATAATTAAAGTGGAATTTGACTCATACTATGATTAAACAAAAATTAATTAGGATCCAATAAAATAGTAAAAAAAAATCATTGCACCAGGAAACAGTGTCATGAAATATAAGCAAATTGTGATTCCAATTAAGTATGATTTGAATTTAGCAAAGTGAAAAACATAAATGACTTGACAAAATGAAGTAACACTTCACAGGGAAACAATAAAAAATGGAATATAACAAATCAATTCAAGTGAGTTTTGCGATTCACCCATCCAACAAAAAGAAAAATTAATTCAAGTAGCGTAAACGCAAATGAGATAGGACTGCACAATTTGTACGAAAATAAAACTAAGGAGCCACATATACACCGTAACAAAAGAAACAAAACCACAAATTAAAAGATTCTTTATAAAATTTAAAAAAAATTATCTAATTATTTCATCAAATAACATTAAAACATTTTAAGAATCCCAAATCAATAATCAAGAATCTCAAAACCCTGATTTTTCTTAATAGTCAAATCTACTTATGAAAACCTCAATTTCCACATTTAAAAAGAGAAAATAAAACAAATCAAGAAATCACATCCTTCAATAATTCATTCCATTAAGTTTTTAAGAAAGGGTTTTACTCACATGGTATAAGTATTACTGTCACGTAGTATAAATTTCAACCTTACCAGAAAACTAGAGTATGTACCGATCCTCGAGTTCCCTCAACTAAGCACTTATTAGAAGAAACAACAAATACAATAAGGGTTGACACCGAAGGATCAAATAGACATTGGTTGTGAAGAGGCAACAAAAATAAAAATAGTTCTATTAGAGTGCTTTATGACAACAAGTCTAGATGACAATCAATCCTTATCAAGAATAGAATTTAACCCAGACATGGAAAACAAATAACATCGATGACATAAGGCACATCCTGATGCACAAGAAGATGATTCAAACAAGCACCGGAAGTAATAAGATTATCCCCCATAGTAGTAGAAACACATGAATCAAGGGACAAACGAAAGATAGGAAACTCAAATTTCACACGTGAAGGATATATCAAAGAGTGTGTTGCTCATGAATCAAACAATATAGTAACTTTTTCTCCTATACGAGTTGAAGAAATCGAGTCTCATTCGGATCTAAAATGCCTCGGAATGATGGAGGTTTGTTCTTCTTGAATTCGAAAAGCCTAACATGCTAAGGGTCTTAGGTTGCCACCACTCCATCAGTGACTGGCCTCCGTTCCCCTTCAGTTGACGGAGAGTCTCCGTCTATCCTAGCATAACTCTGGCCATACGACCCAAAGCTCCTACAAGTACAACATTCGTCCCTTGCCTATTAGTCGTCATAAATTTGTTCACTACCAATGAAATACTGGGTTGATCAGGTCCAATATCCCAAAGAATAGAATGCAACATTTATAACTCTAACAAGCATCCTATGCGCCCAAGTTTTGTTTTAGAAAAAGCCCCAGTACCACAGTCCGATTTAGAATCGAACTGCTTTGATACCAAAAATGTAACACCATTTGTTACGTTAGTAACCCAAAGTAAAATCAATAAAAATCCTTTAAAACGTTTAATTAAATTATACATGTCATAAAAAAATTTCTTAAATAATTATAGTATGAAAATACCTCATATTAAATACTATAGAAAGAAAGTATCCAAGTATTAAACATAAATATAAATCCATATGTTCGAATAATAAATACAAACCAAATGCCTCAAAACCGAGCGTTTAATTACAATCCGAGAAAAATAATATGTTAACCAAAGAACGTCGTCCGCATAATACTCTCAACCATACTACATTACTAACCAACTAGATAATAAAAAAGATGACTCTTCATATCTCTGGGTCCTCAACAGCGATGCCCCCAGACTCTGAAAATAACACTTATAATGAGATATAAAATCCCAGTGAACAACAATATAGTTTATAAAATATTTTCGAAAATAGTATTGTTATCAGTCGGTGCAGTAACCGGAAAAACAGTCCAAGGTATCCGTTAATTTTCCAAAATAATATATAAAAAGAATACTTTTAATAACAACAAAATTTCATCAAGTCAAATGTATATAGTATAAGAACAACTCATCTCAATGCATCACATTCCACATACCAAGTAAAATCTAAATTAATCCAAGTGGCTCGAAGGCCTCATAATTAAATCGGTCTCTTGCCGGCATACAATAAATCTCACACATCACATGACAATGGAATCCCATTGCCCACCCCTACTCACGAGGAGTGTTTCGATGTCACCCTCCTGTAGTGGGCCATTTCCATTTCGATACCTCTCGTGTGCACATGGTGGTATTTCTCCTTTTCGACACCCCAACGTGTGGCAGTGCTACTTTCGATACCCCTTTTTAGGTGGTATTGCTCTTTTTCAACATCACAAATATATGGCGATGTTACTTTCGATACCCCATTACGGCGGTATTACTCTTCGATACCCCAATCATAGGTTGTATTGTGACAAACATCATACAACATATTATAATTCAAATATGTCATGTCTCATGCATATAACAAAATATTTTCCAAGAATTAAACATATAAATTTCTCCCAACAACAAGAAATCACGAATATCACAACATATCATATATGAATAAGCATCTTACAACATCAATTAATCAACTTATTCCCCTTTTAACAAAAACCCCCAATTTCAGAAATTAGGTTACTGACAATATGCATCAAATCAATTAAAAACTCCCAATTTCATATGGTAATTCATTTTCAACACAAACAATCATATATACCATGGAAAGGGTTCGTAAAAAGTATTGTTACTCACCTCTCGAAGACCTCCCAAAGGCTCTAAAAAATATTTATGACAAAGGGTTGTGTTTCACTAAAAATTCTTTTTCCTTTCACTGATGTTTTTGGATCTGTGTGCTACTGTGGTTACACAACCAAATAAAATAACAGCTCTAGGAATGCTCTCCCTCGCTACACTCAGTGCGGCGCGTAGTAGAGAACTAATGTTCCATAATGGAACCCCTCACGTGACTTTAAATTAGTATACATATTTAATATTTATTTATTTTATTTTAAACCAATATAACTTGCTTTTGGCAAAAGCCAAAAGCCAATAAATCTTTGTTTGGGCTTAACGCAGAGAGCTCCTTACCCTAGTTATATTTTTATTTTTTTATTTATTTACCCAGTTTTTCATCATTTTAATTTAAATATATTCTTATATTAACAAATCTTTTACAATAAAACTCATACTAGTTTATTCTTTTTATTAAAAATACTGTTTTGATAATTTAGGATGTTACACACTCCTCTCCTGACTGCTCGTCATTCTCTGCAAGGTGCCAATTAGGCCAAACAAACAAACAAAGAATGGGGAGTAAGAATCATGTAAACATATACGGCATGGAGATAGGAAGCAAGGTAAAACATACAGCATAGCATCATCATAACATACATCAACATAGTTATATATATTAACATCCAATCAACATCATATCAACCAAGTATGTTATGCAATGCAATGCAACACTACTCCACTACTCCAATATGCATGTCGATCCACACTAACTCAGGATGAACGACTTCAGAGTTAAATTTCCACATTGAGAATCTACTCAATGCCGGAGAATCTACTCCTTGGATAGCCAACACATCAAACCAACGAATGCCTCGTCACGGGGGTGCATGGTTACCAAACCTTGGGTAACCTACTGTGGATGGCCAGATCGCCATACTCTAGGACGACCTCCCCTATGTTGAACATCCACCAACAACATCATCTCCAATGATGCATACAGCATACAACAAACAATGGACAACCGCCACCTCCTTTGCTTCGACGAAATCAACAGAAAAACTTCAGCGGAATCGACCGCAGTGGAATCTACCGCAACACTTAAACCTTTAGCGGAATCAACCGCAACACCTTAGACCCAACCGTGTCAAGGCCCCCTTAGAGCAAACTCTCGGCTACCAAGGTACAACATCAACAACACCTTAGACCCAAACCGTGGGGTCAAGGTTCCCTTGGGCAAAAAGCACCAGGGTATAACTCATCAATGTGTGGTAACCCAATGGTTACCGACTTAACCGTCTTAATTAATCTTTAATTAAGTGATCTAACCTTCATCATTGATTAACTATCTCAACATCATCGTTGGGGGAGATTGGGGGTTAAAATCCCCTGTTTAATTTCTTAATTTCAGATTCTATCCAGAAAGGTGAGCACGGTCGTGCTTAACCCCAGCACGGGCGTGCTGCCACTTAAGTGGAGCACGGTCGTGCTTCCTTTTGAGTACGGACGTGCTCAGCTGTACGGCCGTGCTGAATGCGCGGCCATTTTCCAGAATTGACACTGGGAGCACAGGCGTGCTCCCTGTTCAGCACGGTCGTGCTCAACGTACGACAGTACTGTTATGGACAGAGTTCAACATCAACTTTAGCCGATTAAATGTA
This sequence comes from Sophora flavescens, assembly GCA_030762895.1. Taxonomy (NCBI): domain Eukaryota; kingdom Viridiplantae; phylum Streptophyta; class Magnoliopsida; order Fabales; family Fabaceae; genus Sophora; species Sophora flavescens. The sequence continues at coordinate 123,806,494 of CM061068.1, forward strand.
GGGATTAATTCTATTAATCCTAAGCCAGTTAACAACATATTCAAGGACTAAACGTCATTATCAACATAGTAACAACACTATCATCACAATCATGGTATCAACCATTCAACCAACAACATTATGCCAATAGCAACCATCAACATATCATCATGTTCATATAACCAACTTAAACATCAAGAACATAGTACGAAAATAGGCATATAAACAACATATTAACAACCAAGATCATGTTATCATAATCAAACAAACCATCATATTAATCAAATACACATACACAACAAACTGGGGTCATGGGAACCCTTTTACCTTACACTACCCCCAATGCCTATGATATACGCTACCGTTCTCCCCATACCTGGATTGAAGGTAGCTCTAACAACGGTCCTAATAGCAAACTGGTCCCAAATCCTCGAACGACTTACATCGGTACTAAGCCTTGGATCAACAGAACACACAAACAATTAGTTCCCAATTTAATATTATGAAAGGAAACCGCAGAAAGAAAAACCTTACCTATATATATCAAGCACAGATGAAGCAAACTCCCTAAAAGGTCTCTAATACTCAAATAATTGACTAATTATGAAGAGAAAGGGAGGAGGAATGGTTATGGCCGCAATAGGGTGGCTGCTGCTACCAGAAATAGGGTTAAAACGTAACCCTCGAATTCTGTGGCAAGAATATATAGGCCACACTTGAGCACGGTCGTGCTTAACTTAACGCCACCGAGACGCGGTCAGCACATTGAGCACGGGCGTGCTCAACTTAAAATCAGAAAAATACTTCTGACTTTAAGCACGGGCGTGCTAGCTAATAAGCACGGACGTGCTCATCTACCAGAAAGGGACTTTTAAGCCAAAAATCCCACTATGCCCTTTGCCAACTATTTTAACTTAACAAAACTAACTTAAACAACCAAACAAGCTTTAAAGAAAAGCACTTACGAAAAAAACAGGGTGTTACACAAGCAAAATCTCTAAGTTTGGGGTTGTGAGAAATGTGCAATATATACAAATTTATAAGTCTAAATAGGAATAAGTGTGTAAATAATCTTAGGAATTGTAGAGAAAAGTGATAAGAAAATGCACACATTCATATTGAATAGAGTTCAATCCTTAGATTGCAATTTTTGAGAAAACTACACTTAAAAGCTGTTGAAAAGGGGCAGGAAAATAGGAAATGAAATTACAGCGCTCAGCCTGGTTCATTAGCGCCCAACGTTAGCAGGAACAGAGGGAACTAAGTTTCTGTTTGCATGCCAGCGCTCAGCTTCAGAATCCAGCGCCCAATGCTATTCACGACCAGAAAGTGCCGAAGATTTGCTGCTAGTGCTTAGCTTCAGATTCTAGTGCTCATCTCTGGCGCAAAAATTAGAACGCTATAAAAACGTGTTTTGACAGATTTGGAAGGGACTTTTGACTTTTTAGGGATTATTTTGAGCGGGAAAACATAGAGGAGGTGTGAACTTTGGTTCCAAGGGTGATTCAAGGCTTATGGGAGTAAATCTTGAAGATCCAATGTGTTTTATCTTTGATTCTCACTCTTTTCTTTATTTTTCTAAATTTCATCATGTATCTCTAGATTCTTTAGGTTAGGGAATATGAACCTTAGCTTGGTTCTTGTGTAAACAAATTTCTTCTCTTAATTCAAGTTTTAATTCATTCATTTTGATTGATCTCTTCTAGGCTTAATGCTTTTCTTGGATTGATCAACCTTGAATTGATCTTAGATTCAATTTCGTAATTGGAAAATTAATTGGTTATTGAATTGGAATATGAAGTTAATCATCATAATTGTAATGAGCCTAGGAATAGGACTTTATGATTGTGTGTTTGTATGAATTCTCATGCCTAATGCTTGATTTGAATTGAGAAGAACTAAGGAAATGTTGGGTGGGTTCCCTCCTAAATGGGACCCACTAGATAAAAAGTAAAAACAAAGAAAAGAAAAAAAAAAAGAATGGTTAATAATGGGCTCAAGCCCATGTGGCATGTAAAAAGGGATTTATCCCTAACTTGCAATGTAACAGTGGTTACACGAGAGATACACACAGAGAGTCGTGAGTCACGCAAAGAGAAGAAGAAAGAGGGTTTAGGTGGTGGAAGGTGGTACAACAAACTTGCTCCGTTTTTACTGAAATTTCAGTATGTTATTCTTACCAATGAGCTCGTTAGTTTAATATATTTTATTTTGTGTTTTGCCTTCTCTTTGAGCTGAGTTGTTATACCCATTGTTGTGGGGTTTCTCTCTTGTTGCTTGCTTGTATCCACCTTTTGGGTGATGTATTGTTGATTTGGTGTTCCCTAATATTTCTAGGAAGACTTGGTGTACCCATTATTATTTATAGTGGAAGTTTTTGCTGGACTTGGTCCCGTGGTTTTTATCCCTACACTGGGGAGTTTTCCACGTTAAAAATTATGGTGTCATTGCTATTTATTTTTCTGCCATTGATATTATCCTGTGGAAGAATATTTTTGTTGTGCCTATTTATTTGCACAGGTGAAGGGAAAAAATATTTGCTTCATTAGAGATTGTTATCTCTGGCTTTTTCCCAACAAAGTGGTATCCAGAGCTTAGGTTGTTATGTACTGTGCATTTAAATGGAGGAAAATCAAGGGCCAAATATGATTAAGCTGAACCCTACAAATTATATACTTTGGAAGACCCTCATAGAAGATATGTTATACAGCAAAGACTTGTATGATCCCATTGAGGGGGACACTGCCCGACCCAAGGATAAAAATGAAAGTGATTGGAAGAAGATGAATAGAAAGGCAGTTGCTTTGATTAGGCAGTGGCTGGATTTGAGTGTATATCCTCATGTAGACACAGAAACAGATGCCCAAAAAATGTGGAAGAAGTTGACCGAGCTGTATGAGCGAAAGAATGTGCAAAATAAAGCATTTCTGATCCGGAAGCTGGTGAATATGAAATATAAAGAAGGGGATTTAATGGCAGAGCATATGAGTATTTTTCAGAATAGTGTGAATCAGTTGACAGCAGCAGATATTAAATTAGATGATGAGTTGCAAGCCTTGTTGTTGCTTAGTTCCTTGCCTGACACTTGGGAAGTTCTGGTTGACATTGACTAACTCAGCTCCTAATGGGAAGTTGACAACGTCAATGGTAAAAGAGAGCATGTTGAATGAAGAATCTAGAAGAAAGGAGCGTGGTTTGAATGGTACCTCCACTCAGTCAGAAACACTAGTTGCAGAGTCACGGGGTAGAAGTCAAACCAGACATTTCCATAAGCATGAAAAATCTGACAGTTGTAGCAAGTCAAGAAGCAAGTCCAGGACTAGAAAAGAAGTGAAATGTTATCATTGTGGCAAGGTGGGACACATCAAAAGACAATGCAGGTTCCTAAAGAGAGAGAAGTCAAGAGAAAGAGATGAATACAAAGAGAAGAAAAATGATAAAGACACAACTGCAGTTGCATCTGATAGTGATAATTACATTGTCTGTGATGATAATTCTATAAATCTAGCATGCCATGATTCTAGTTGGATTGTTGATTCTGGAGCCTCATACCATGTCACTCCTAGGAGTGATTTCTTCTCATCTTATACTGCTGGTGATTTTGGCACAGTTAAAATGGGAAATGAAGGGGTATGTAAAATTGTTGGTATGGGAGATGTTTGGATTGAAACCAGCATTGGGTGCAAGCTGCAATTGAAGAATGTCAGACATGTTCCAGATATCCGTCTCAACTTGATTTCTGTTAAAGCCTTGGACATTGAGGGTTATCATACTTACTTTGGTGGTGGCATATACAAGCTCACCAAAGGGTCACTAGTGGTGGCAAAGGAAGAAAGCTTCACTACTCTCTACAGGATGCCTGGAAAGTTAAACAAGGAGGAAGTGAATGCAGTTGAAGATGCTTCTTCTAATTTGTGGCATATGCGCCTTGGTCACTTGAGTGAGAAAGGACTCAACATCCTTGCCAGGAAAAATTCTCTTCCTATGAAAGGTACACCTTTAAATACTTGTTCTCATTGTTTTGTTGGAAAACAACATAGAATTTCATTTCGTAGTTCTGGTCCTCATAGGAGGCCAAATGTTCTTAATTTAGTTCATACTGATGTTTGCACTATGGATTGTAAGTCTCTTGGTGGTGCTTCATACTTTGTTACTTTTATTGATGATCACTCTAGAAAAGTGTGGGCTTTTGCTTTGAAATCTAAAGACCAGGTACTTGGTGTCTTCAAGCACTTTCATGCAAGTGTTGAAAGAGAAAAAGGAAGCAAGTTGAAATGTGTCCGAGCAGATAATGGTGGTGAATACAGGGGTCCGTTTGAAGAATATTGCAAAGAACATGGAATCAGGCTTGAGAAGACAGTTCCAAAGACGCCTCAACATAATGAAGTTGCAGAGAGAATGAACTGTACCATTAATGACAGAATCAGGTGTATGCTCTCTCATGCAAAATTACCCAAATCCTTTTGGGGTGAAGCAATGAGAACTGTAGTGGATTTGATCAACCTTTCTCCTTCTGTGCCACTAGATGGTGATGTTCCAAACAGAGTATGGACAGGAAAAGATGTCTCTTATAGTCATTTGAGAGTGTTTGGCCGCAGGACTTTTGTTCACATTCCAAGAGATGAGAGGTCCAAGCTCGATGGAAAATCCAAACAATGTGTCTTCTTGGGTTATGGTCATGAAGAGTTTGGTTATAGACTCTGGGATCCAGCTGACAGAAAAATTATCAGAAGTCGGGATGTGATATTTCTTGAAGACCAAACCATTGAAGATTTTGAGAAAGCTTAAAAACAGAAACCGGTTGCCAGAAGTTATATTGATGTTGTGCCTAAACCCCCTACTGGAACTTTTGTTGAAGGGGGAGATATACAGGTAGATTATGGGAATGCAAATGACGACCCTACACCTCACCATGATGAACCAGTTGAAGAGGTTCCATTTGAGCCACCAGTTGAGCCTCAGTTGAGAAGATCACCAGAGAGCGTCATGCTTCCCAAAGATACACTCCACATGAGTATGTGATGATCACTGATGGTGGAGAGCCAGAAAGTTATGAAGAGGCTATTATAAATGTGCACAAGGAAGAGTGGTTGACGGCCATGCAAGAAGAAATGAATTCCTTGCATGAGAATCACACATTTCAATTGGTGAAGTTGCTTAAGGGTAGGAAAGCACTCAAAAACAAGTGGGTGTTCAAGCTGAAATCAGAAGAGAATAGCTCCCAACCAAGGTACAAAGCAAGATTGGTTGTGAAAGGCTTCAATCAGAGGAAAGGTATTGACTTTGAAGAAATTTTCTCACCTCTGGTAAAGATGTCCTCTATTCGAGTTGTGCTTGGATTAGCAGCTAGCTTGAACCTAGAGGTTGAACAACTTGATGTGAAAACAACATTCCTTCATGGTGATTTGTAGGAGGAAATTTATATGGAGCAACCTGAAGGCTTCAAAGTCAAAGGAAAATAGCAGCTTGTGTGCAAGTTGAAGAAAAGTTTGTATGGACTCAAGCAAGCACCAAGGCAATGGTACAAGAAATTTGATTCTTTCATGGAGAAACATGGTTATAGTAAAACCACTTCAGATCATTGTGTGTTTGTGAAGAAATTCCTTGATGATGATTTTATTATCCTCTTGCTATATGTGGATGACATGTTGATTGTTGGTCATGACACAAAGAAGATTGATTGTCTGAAGAAAGATTCGAGCAAGGCCTTTGCTATGAAGGATTTGGGTCCTGTAAAGCAAATCCTTGGCATGAGAATTACTCGTGATAGGAAGAATGGTAAATTGTGGTTGTCTCAACATAAGTATATTGAGAAGGTATTAGAGAGGTTTAACATGAGCAATTCCAAACCTGTTAGTACTCCACTTGCAAGTCATTTCAAGTTGAGCTCTCAACAATGCCCTACAAGTGAGAAAGACAAAGAAGAGATGAAGAAGGTTCCTTATGCATCCGCGGTTGGTAGTTTGATGTATGCTATGGTATGCACAAGGCCGGATATTGCCCATGTTGTTGGAGTTGTTAGTCGTTTTCTCTCTAATCCTGGTAGAGACCACTGGCAAGCAGTGAAGTGGATTTTCAGGTATCTCGGAGGCACTTCTAGAATATGTTTATGCTTTGGGGGTGGTCAACCTGTGTTAGACGGCTACACAGATTCAGATATGGCCGGTGATGTTGATTCTAGAAAATCTACTTCTGGATATTTGATGACTTTTGCAGGGGGGCGGTGTCTTGGCAATCAAGATTACAAAAATGTGTTGCTTTGTCTACCACTGAGGCTGAGTATATTGCCATTACTGAAGCTTCTAAAGAACTTTTGTGGATGTAGAAATTCCTACAAGAGTTGGGCCTCAAGCAAGAGAAGTTTGTGTTATTTTGTGACAGTCAGAGTGCTATCCATCTCAGCAAGAATCCAACTTTTCATTCCAGGTCAAAGCACATTGAGGTGCGGTATCATTGGATACAAGATGCGCTAGAGATGAAGATATTTTCACTTGAAAAGATCCATACTGATGAAAATGGTTCAGATATGATGACAAAGACCTTGCCTGTGACAAAGTTGATTTGTTGCAGAAAGATAGCAGGCATGGTTGAGCAGTATCTTCCCACTTAGTCGGGAAGGGGGAGATTTGTTGGGTGGGTTCCCTCCTAAATGGGACCCACTAAATAAAAAGTAAAAACAAAGAAAAGAAAAAAAAAAGAATGGTTAATAATGGGCCCAAGCCCATGTGGCATGTAAAAAGGGATTTATCCCTAACTTGAAATGTAACAGTGGTTACACGAGAGATACACACAGAGAGCCGTGAGTCACGCAAAGAGAAGAAGAAATAAGGTTTAGGTGGTGGAAGGTGGTACAACAAACTTGCTCCGTTTTTGCTGAAATTTCAGTATGTTATTCCTACCAATGAGCTCGTTAGTTTGATATATTTTATTTGTTGTTTTGTCTTCTCTTTGAGCTGAGTTGTTATACCCATTGTTGTGGTGTTTCTCTCTTGTTGCTTGCTTGTATCCACCTTTTGGGTGATGTATTGTTGATTTGGTGTTCCCTAATATTTCTAGGAAGACTTGGTGTACCCATTATTATTTATAGTGGAAGTTTTTGCTGGACTTGGTCCCGTGGTTTCTATCCCTACACTGGGGAGTTTTCCACGTTAAAAATTGTGGTGTCATTGCTATTTCTTTTTCTGTCATTGATATTATCATGTGGAAGAATATTTTTGTTATGCCTATTTATTTGCACAGGTGAAGGGAAAAAATATTTGCTTCATTAGAGATTGTTATCTCTGGTTTTTTCCCAACAGGAAATAGGGTTCTTGACTTGAATCAAAGGGACTTTGTATCAAGGAATTGAACCTAGTCTAATCTAGTGAATTCGAATATCAATTTGGTTAATGTTGCTTGAATAGAGAGTGGATTGAGTTGAACAAGAGGAGAGCCGAGTGAATTCGACCCCTAACCACCGTTAGTCCGCTGTGCTTGTCCTTAGATTTACCATTTTTGATTCTCTATTCTGTTTTTGTCATTGTTCATGATAATAATTCATTAATTGATTCATTCATAAGCTCAAATAGTGATTACTTTGTGAGTTGATACTTGAAACACAATCCTCGTTGGGAACGATACTCTACTTTCACTTTATTACTTGTATGATTTGGTACACTTGCCAATTCATCAACTGTTAACACACTATTGTATTTTGTTGTGTATTTTTTTTAAATGTTAATTGAATCAATCTGGTCGTGTAGTCTCGGATCAATCGCAATTTGCTAGTGATATTATTTCTGGTTCATGCAACTATGGTAATTATTTTTGCTTAAGTCAAGTCTCTAGGGTCATTTTTGTTTATTTAATTTTCTACCTGGTCGTAAGAAAAAAATTGTGGGTATAAAAAAAATTTGAGATAGAGACGGAACAATTATTATATGTACCATTTGTGGTGGATATAACGGTGATATGTACCATTTATGGTGGATAAAATGGTGAGTAGTACTGGATTTCTTTTACTTCAGATGAAATTTTCTTCTTATATGTCATGAGTGACTCACTAGAATCATTCAAATATATGCTACTTGCACTACAACAGATTAGACTTTAGATAGCGTTTCCGTATGTCTTTTAATAGCGTTTGTAACCGCTATCTATTCTACCGCTATTAAAACTCGTTAGCAAAGATAGCATTTAGGAACTGCTATTAATAGGTGACTTTAGATAGCGTTTGTACACGGAAACGCTATCTAAAGTCAGACTTTAGATAGCGTTTCCTTATACAAACGCTATCTAAAGTCAGACTTTAGATAGCGTTTGTACACGGAAACGCTATCTAAAGTCTGACTTTAGATAGCGTTTCCTTATACAAACGCTATCTAAAGTCGACTTTAGATAGCGTTTGTACAAGGAAACGCTATCTAAAGCCCCTTTTTTTTAATTTTATTTCTTAACTTTTACATCCATTATTCCCTGCATATTTACAAAAAAACCACAATTGTTGCAGTCAACACAATTGTTCAAAATGTGTTCAAAATATAAGTGTTCAATGCAGCACTGCATGTGTTTGTGCAGCAAACCAGTAACTATACAATCAAAGTGCAACACTCTATACAGCAACTATATATATATATATAACCAGATATAAGTACACCACTCTGTTTCTAAAGTATTCAAATTCACACGAGTAAGACAAAATCAAAGTGCAGCAACTATACCAGATCTCAATCCTTAAGAAACCAAAATCAGAAAACCAACATACATCTACAATTAATCTACATTTACAGCTTCTGTTTGTTTTTCATGAGACCAAGACAACACCAAAGTAATGTGTCGAAATGTGATCCAAAGACTCTGTAGCATACATACTGCATTTCCACCACAAAGACTAACCTGTTACATTGGGATACAGCAGACTAATTAGGTAAATACTACTGTAGCAAGAAACAGAATTCAAATCAAGCATTAACAAAGTGTAACAAAAATAATAAGTTTGAACTTATTTTCTCCAGCAAATGACACATCAACTCGAAGGCATGTACCAAGGAAAAACAAATACATAGATAGTTTGGGGTTGATAAATATAAAGCATTATTCACATACCAATGAGTATTGTTGCAACTACTGTGATCAATTTGACATAATCAAACGAACTTTTCAACAATATAGCGACACCACTCTTCCTTGACTTCAGATAGCTGAGCAGTGGAGTATGTGGAGCATTTGAAGTCAGGGAAGTACTGCGACATAAAAATTAAATAAATTAAGTTACAATTGCTAAAACATTTGAACAGTCACAGTTAAAAGCTAAGTAAACAACATACCGCCATTGGTATTTTAACTTGGTTCTGCAAGATAGTCTCCTTCATGAAACGCATGACATAGTACCCACAATCTGTACTGTTGGGTTGTCTTGGGCACTATAAAAAATAAAATAGTAAATCAATATAGTTTTTTTTTATCTAATTGCGCATTAAGTTTTTGCAAATATACCGTATCGAATCCATTTAATGTTGGTTGCCTTTAAACGCGGCACCTTAGCTCCGATATTTGCGCGATAAACTTGCAAACCACTAATCACAAAATCAAACAGACTTCATTAAGAAACATATTTTCAATCATCACAAACACACGCATGCTCACGTATCGAACAGAATCATAGAAAATCAGAAATATAAAAACATGCTTACGTATCGAACGGATTCTTTAATTCAGGCGATCCCTAGGATCAACATACAAGGGATCCAGATAGTAAATAATCTCTTCAACAATATTTATCGCGACAAACATCCAATGATTCCTACAAAAATGTTGAGATAACAAATCCTAAGCACCTCAACTTTTATGTAATTCATTATTGTGAATTAAGTCCTATAGGATAAGCGACTCACCCAACATTGCACGGCGCTAAAAACAAGGGCTGATATTCTCTTTCTTTAGTTGCAAACCGGTCAGCTAGATACGTTGTCTGTGAATCCCTCCCGAAGTAGCCGTATGTATTTGTTTGGTGTGGGGACAAGAACAGAAACCTCCTCGTTATTTCCTTTGGAAGCAACAATTCTTCATACAAATACCTTCAATTAAAATATAAAAATGGATTACACCAATGACATACATCAATATTTAAATGGAAAGACTAAAAAAATATTGTACACTTTAAACCTGATTTATTACCTGATATATGCGGAAATAACGGAGGCAGATACCCATTCATGATTTACAACTTCTCTGATATTTTCAGTATTGAGCATCTCAATGAAATGGAGACCAAAAATATTTTCTTCCATCTCTATGTACAATTGGTCAGCATTTTTCATATTCTTTCGTTCATGTATTTTAAGGAAATTCAAATATTCCAGAGAAGTTGTAGTTGAACCAGCTGTAGGTGGGTTGGCATCAGAGTTGCCTCCTTTATTTTCTGGGGTTGTAATTGACTCCTTTGTATAACCAGACACTCTGCCCTTGCCTTTAGCTTTTGCGGGTGCCTGGAAATTTTGCATTTCAATATGCCAGTTAGTGATCAACTAATGTAATGCATATATGCCGTATATGAAAAGGTGGAAAAATGCAATTACATACCATATTAATTACAACCACGAGATCAATTGGCCATGCCACATAAGTACCTATTGCATCTCCTCTTGTCATCACATCCGCATCAACGATAGGAAACGGCAATGGCGCATCCCCCTCGGTTGCAACATCAACTCCAACTTTCACATGGTTAAGGGGCACTGGTCCAGGTGTGCGTGTAACACCCGGCTCATTGTATACTTTACCCATAGCAACCATACGATAGTTTGGGGTCGATAAATATAGCCGACATGAGTTGACGCCCTAATCCAATGATAGATGAATAAGCTGTGAATTAAGGCATCCAATTGAATGTATTTAAGCTGTGAATGCAATACTAGTAAACAAAAAGGCATGCATTACCTCCGGAAGCCTCTTTGTGAGATGGTAGAGTGCAACTATCTTTGACGCTTGCTTGGGCTGTGAAATTAGCTTCGCCTCTCCTCATCATCCTTTTGTTTCAGCTTTTCTTCCAAAATGTTCAATCTATCAGAGAGTTGAGACACCAATGTCTCCCACTTTTTCGTTTCCGAGTTATTTCTTGCACGACCTTCGGGTGGGAAGTAATCTTTTTGTGAGACGCCGAAACCCACACCCCTAACACGCCCAGGGTTCTCTGGCACACCTATGGCTTTGGTAAGAATATCCTGGCGACCAAAGTCTTCTATCTCTCCCTCTACCGCAGACTGTGACAGTTCCTCCTGACACATAGTTATTGGTGAAATGCAAATGTTAAAATTATTATATATTATCATACGAAAATAACAATTGATAATGTAAACGTTAGTCTACTAACACATTTATTCCACACGGTCTGCGTATTTTTGTTGTCAATTACACCCGCCTTGTTCTCGCGGGCTTTCCTCCACACAATATGGCTTTTAATTTTCTTAACTTCTGGCCCCGCCTCCTGTATCTGTATATTGAGATAATATAAATTAACCAAACAGTTTAAAAGTCATATTTACCACAAATGCAGTTAAATATATATATATATATACATACCAATTCATCCTCAATGTCAGCATACCCCTTACGTGATGCTTTGAAAGGGCATGCAGGATCTAACGCCCTGTTGCGATTTTCATTGCTTAATTTCTATTTGAAACTGAAGTATCATTTTCAGTCAACTCTGCATAAATGTGATCTCTTAGCCACGTTATAAAACAACGATTGTGTTCTCTAGTTAGCCAATTTTGATTCTTATTTGGATACAAACTCTTAAGCATGTCCTTGTGTTTTTCAACATATGGCTCAACCTCATCGGCATTGTGCAGAACATATAAGTGTGCTTGCTCCCATTCTGTCCTTGTTATAGTCACTATTTCATTTCCAGTAATTCCTTGCCCCATCATTCTCCATGTGTGACGAGACTTTGGCAGCCCTATAGATTCAGCATTGGATAGGTATTCGGTACAGAATTCAACAGCTTCTTCGACAATATACCGTTCAACAATACAACCTTCTGGTCGTGATCGGTTTTTCACATACCCTTTTAATATCTTCATATAACGCTCAATCGGGTACATCCATCTCATATAAGCTGGCCCACACAGTTGTGTCTCTCTAACAAGGTGAATGGTTAGATGAACCATTATGTCAAAGAATGAAGGTGGAAAGTACATCTCAAGCTCGCATAAAGTCACAACAATTTCTCTTTGCAATGATGGCAACTTCCCCGTGGTCAATCACTTTGCTGCAAATTGCCTTGAAGAAGAAACAGAGTTTAGTTAAGGCCCCCCGCACTTTGTTAGGTAAAATAGACCGTATACCAATGGGTATCAACTGCTCCATGAGAACATGACAATCGTGGGACTTTAGACCTTTTAACTTGAGATCTTTCATCGATACGAGGTTCCTAATGTTTGAAGAGTACCCTTCCGAACCTTAACTCCTTCAAGAAACTTACAAAAAACAGTTTTTTCTTTTCTAGATAGAGTGTAAGCAGCCGGAGGAAGATATGTACTTTTACCCTTCTTCGTCGGTCCCAATTCTCTTCTTATTCCCATACTAACCAAGTCCAACCTTGCATTGATGCCATCTTTAGTCTTCCCTGGCACATTGAGTAACGTACCAATGACACTATCACAGATATTTTTTTCAACGTGCATCACATCGAGGAAATGTCTTACATATAATGATTTCCAATATGGCAACTCAAAGAAAATCGACCTTTTCTTCCACCCTCTTGTGACAATATCTCTCGAAAAGGTTTACCAATTGGATATTCAAATCCTTTACCTTTTCAAAAAGTTGATCACCCGTCAAAGGTGAAGGCGCTCTACCTTCTTCCGAGTTCCCATTGAACGCCTTTCTCCACCACCGTAATGATGACTTGGATGCAAAAATCTACGATGCCCAAGAAAGACATTCTTCTTACAATGTTCTAACCGCATCCAATCTGTACCCTCTTCACATATAGGGCATGCACACTGACCCTTGATGCTATATCCGACAGATTCCGTAGGCTGGAAAATCATTAATTGTCCCAAACAACATAGCTCTCAAATTGAAACTTTCTTCCTTATACCCATCATACACCTCCACACCTGTCTCCCACAGTTGTTTCAAGTCTTCAATCAAAGGAGTCAAATAGACGTCTATATCATTTCCTGGTTGTTTGGGCCATAAATTAACATAGATAACATCATAAATTTGCGCTTCATGCATAGCCATGGGGATAGGTTGTAAATCACCAAAATCACAGGCCATGTCTTGTGAGAGCTACTTTGAACACCATGCGGGTTAAATCCGTCAAGAGCCAATGCAAGTCGTAGGTTTCTTGAATCTTGCCCAAAATAAGGATAATCATGATCAAATTTCTTCCATTGCGGAGAATCTGCCGGGTGCCGCAGACTTGCCATCTTTGATCCTTTCATCCTCATGCCATGTCAAGTGCTTTGAATCTTCGAACTACGGTACATGCGCCTAAATCTGGGTATTATGGGAAAATACCACACAACCTTCTCTCGGATCTGATTCTTTCTTCTTATATCGTGAGGCATTACATTTAGGACACATCCGTAACGATGCATATTCATTCCGAAATAAAATGCAATCGTTAGGACAAGCATGTATCCTCTCGTAGCTCATGCCAATAGAGCGTAACATTTGTTTAGCCTCGTATGTCCGACTAGGAAGCACATTATCATCCGGCAACATGTCTTTCAATAGTGTGAGTAAGTCCGTAAAGCTCTTATCAGTCCATCCGTTGCCCGATTTCAAGTTATACAACTTTAACATCGCCGACAATCTTGTGAATTTAGTACATCCATCATACAATGGTTGCTCGCATCACTTACCAACCTCCCAAACATTTGTGGACAATCCCGAAGATCCTCTTCAACAAACATTTGCAATGTCTTCAAAACGATCGCCCTCATAAGTATTTCTGTCGGTATCGTATGATGAATATCTCACACGATTCCTCATTTCACTAGACTCAGCTCTTGTCTCACCATGTTTTGTCCAACATGTATAACTTTGATCGATTCCATTACACACTAAATGTTCTTCCAAATCATTTGCACTAACTCGCCTTGCATAACAACAATCTAAACAAGGACATATGATTGTATTAGGGTTTTTCGCATGCCGAATTGCAAAACTAATGAACTCTTTCACCCCATCCTCATACTCCTTCGTTAAACGATTGGCAGACATCCATTTCCGATCCATGCTGAAAAAGAAGAAAGGCTGAAGTCAGAGTCTGTCACGGCCTGGCCGTGATATCCATCACGGCCGTGACCCAAAACCACCACAAGTCAGAGCACATCACGGCCCAGCCGTGAAATTCTTCACGGCCATAACAGAGACCGTCACGGCCTGGCCGTGATATCCATCACGGCCGTGACCCAAAACCACCACAAGTCAGAGCACATCACGGCCCAGCCGTGAAATTCTTCACGGCCATAACAGAGACCGTCACGGCCTGGCCGTGATGGATATCACGGCCGTGACGCGCATTACTTGGACCTGAAGAAATCGAAATAGATCAGATTTTGAGTTGGTTTGGGACTCTAACTTCCCAATTTCTATAAATAAGGATCAAGGCATCAGATCAGGGGATACACAATACACATTGGATGAGATCCATAACAACTAGGACTTAGGCATAGGTTATTATGCACACTATAATAACTATATATTATATTATATATACCTCAATACACACTCATTCACTACTTGCTTCTATTTCCTCATGGAGCTTGAGAGACCTATATGCCTCTTCTTGGTTCTCATTAGTCTCTTCTCAAGCTCCCAAGCCTACAAATTCTATGTTGGTGGAAAAGATGGATGGGTGTTGAACCCTTCTGTGGATTATAATCAATGGTCAGGAAGGAGCAGGTTCCAAGTTAGTGACTCTCTAGGTAAGCAAAGATCAATTACTTTTTTTTTCTTCCCTTTGTTGTGCATGATTTTTCGATCATTGGGTTTAAGTTCAAGTAATTGTGGGTTTCAAATTGTTTATAGTTTTCAAGTACAAGAAGGGCTCAGATTCAGTGTTGGAAGTGAACAAAGATGATTATGACAAATGCAACAAGAACAACCCCATCAAGAAGTTTGATGATGGTGATACTGAGTTCCAGTTTGATAGATCAGGTCCTTACTACTTCATCAGTGGCAAAGATGATAATTGTGAAAAGGGTCGAACCGATTGTTGTGGTCATGGTGTGAGAAAAACCAGTATCATAATCCACCTCCTTATGTTCCAACACCTCCAAACACTCCTTCACCTGTATATAATCCTCCACCAAAAGCTCCATCACCAATTAATCAACCACCCTATGTTCCAAAACCTCCACAAACTCCTTCCCCCAGTGTATCATCCTCCAAAAGCTCCTTCTCCTATTTATAGTCCTCCCAATGTTCCAAATCCAACACCTCCACAAACTCCTTCCCCGTATATCATCCCCCCAATGTTCCTACTCCACCAAAAGCTCCTTCTCCTGTTCACCATCCTCCTTATGTTCCAATACCACCCAAAACTCCTTCTCCTCCCTATGTTCCAGCACCTCCAAAAGCTCCTTCACCTGTTTATACTCCTCCCAATGTTCCAACTCCACCAAAATCTCCTTCACCTGTGAATCATCCACCTTATGTCCCAAAACCTCCTCAAACTCCTTCACCTACTTATAGTCCTCAACCACCTTATGTTCCAGAACCTCCTCAAACTCCTTCACCTACTTATAGTCCTCCCCATGTTCCAACTCCACCTAAAGCGCCATCACCCTATGTTCCAACACCTCCACAAACTCCCCATGTTCCAACTCCTCCAAAATCTTCATCTCCAGTTTATAGTCCTCCAAATCCTCCAGAGGTTCCTTCTCCTGTTTATACTCCTCCCAATGTTCCAACTCCACCAAAAACTCCTTCACCTGTGAATCATCCACCTTATGTCCCAAAACCTCCTCAAACTCCTTCAATGATTCCTTTATAATATATAGTTATTATAGTGTCCTTAGATTGATCACAAGCTAATCACATAGAGTGGTGAATACTGATCCAAAAGCAACAAAATAAAAACAATGCACCAATGAAATCCCTTTTATCCCTCAAAACAAAATAATGACCATTCTTGACACAAGCACATTTAATCGAAAAATTGTCCAATGAAACAATAACCAAAATTCACATTCAAAATTTGTGTTCAAATATCACGATCGATATTAGAAAGAGTGTTACCCGAACCCAACAAGAAAGCCAAGAGAAGTGTCCCGATTGACTTGATGACTCGGCGCAAGTCAGCCCCGAAGAGGAGCAAAGGAACAACGAGAGGGAGGAGAAGCGCAAAACGACATTGTGAAAGTGTGAACTATGAAACTAATAGATTTTATATGAAGGAGCAGAAACGCAAAACAACATTACATCTCGTTATCTTCCACTCCACGGAACACTATGAAAGTGTGAAACTAAAACTACAATGGTATGATTTAAGTTCTTTCTCTTTCGGAGTAGCAATGGTGTGGCGAGCAATGGCGAAGGTGAGGGAAGAAAAAAGAGATGGCATGCAGAGGGAAGGAAACAGTAGAATGAAAATGAGGAAGAAACAGAGAGGGAAGGCCGAGCGCGCGTCTAATTGTACTGGGAAGACCTAAGATAGCGTTTCCTGAAGGAAACGCTATCTTAGGTATAACCTAAGATAGCGTTTCCGTGTGGAACCGCTATCTTTTCCTAAGTGACACTTTTAATAGCGGTTCCACACGGAAACGCTATCTTAGGTGATACCTAAGATAGCGTTTCCCTTAGGGAAACGCTATTAAAAGTCCCCCATCACTTTTAATAGCATTTCCACACGGAAATGCTATTAAAGGTGCGTTATTAAAAGTCTATTATGTTGTAGTGTTGAAAGGAACTAAAATTTACTCAGGAATGTTCTCAGGTAATAAAAATTGTTTGGCCTAATGGCCTGCCATGAAAGAGGCCGGTCCTTTATCTTGGCTTCTTCATATAGGTTAACAAGAAATTGACAGGTTATGGAGACTATTCCATTCATGTCTTAATAGAGCATTAAGGATGGTGCAACCCTCAGAAAAATTAGTACATAAGTTGTTGGACTCAATATGATGCATATACTTATTTTAATTTTATCACGAGACATCATAAGCAAGACTTGCTCTTTAAATCAATTTCCTTGGTTATTGACTATTATGACCTGAACCAAAGCTGTAGTACAGTATTGTAGGAAAGGATTTCATTTTATTGGAATGGAGGTGAAAGGATGATCTATCATAGGCAATTGATGTCACCACAAAAGTCTTTTTGCCTTGTTAAATGATAAAAAAAAAAAGGATTTCTTAATATAATTGACAATGCATTTGGTGGTGTAGCTAGTATCTATTATTCATGCGCTTTGATTTGAATGGCCATCCCATGGAAGCTTGTGATTGGCTTAATTTTTATAGAATTTGTCTTATACTTTGATTTTAGCACCTATATTCTGTATAAATTTGTGGTTACTGGCCAAGGCTAACTGGGTAAGTTGAATACTTTTTTTTTTTTAGTTTAAAACCACTGTATTTCAATGTTGTCAACGAAGGACTCAAGTTAAATAGTTTGAGCACAATGGAGAGTACCAATGGATGAAAATTCTGATCCCTCAAAATTCCTCATACAACATGATGAGTTTGGGCCCTGACTTGTATAAGCTTGAATCATTGGTAGCAAGCTATATTACCTTGGTTGTTGGTGGTTTGCCGGAGATGATTATGCACCATAAGGTTGTGGCCCTTGTGGATTGCATTCTGTTTAAATTGTTTATTTTGTTGCTTAATGAGCTAAGAATTAACTTGCATATGAATTTAGCCTCCAATTAAGTACAACGTGAACTTCATAGAAAGTGTAAATGAATAGCTGGTAATGCAAAAGTGAGCAGACTGTGTCATGATAACTTTATGGGCAAGTACTGTGGTGCTTGTACTTGAAAAGGTTCTAAACCCTCGATGTCTTCTAATGAGTGGTTGTTTACGTGCACCTTGTTTAAAGTGCATTCTACGTTAAGAGGGTGTTTGGAAAAGATTTTTTTTTGGAGTTTCAGCTGTTTTGTTGAAAAAAGCTTTTTTACTAGAAAATTATTATGTTTGGTTGACAAGCTTAAAGTTACAAAAAGCTTTTATTTTGTTAAAATAGCTTTTTTGAACCATCAAGGAAAGTGGATTGTTTTAGAAAAAGCTTTTATGTTGGCTGACTTGCCAAATGTATTTCCCGTATAACCCCCGTCATCTGCGTCTTTGTACCATAGCACTTCATCCGTGTCTCTCTACCATAGCACCTGCAGTGTGATATGTGATATTACAATCTTTTACACTAACTACTTCCTGCAAATAACTATTTAAAATTTTTTTTAGGCATATTTAAATATTATATTGAAATAACTATTTTATACATACCCGCCCTTGCCACCCTTGTAGTCTGGACTATGCATATATTGAAATAATAAATTTTTTTATTTAACTAAAATATATATTATTTTTATTTAACTACTGTGAAAAATAATATATTTTCACATGTTTTTATAATTATTAAAAAATATTTGAAATTTTATTCAATTTTGTAAATAAAAAAATTGATTTCAAGGTATCAAAAGAAAATTATAATGTTATAAAAATATCAAATATTATTCACTTTTCTACCAAATATCATAAACAAATAATTTCATACCCTTTTTTATAATTTATTATGTAAAAGTGATTTTTATTGCAACACCCAAACGAAATAACTTATCTTAAATTCGCTTTTCAGCAAACATACCCAAACAAAAACAGATTCTGATTATAATCGATTATCTCAATAATGGATTATTTGAAAACAGATTATCAACATAATCTTTGATTTCCAGTTTTCTCAAACACACTCTTAAAGACGAGTTAAATCACATGCATGAAACTCATGCTTTTACCTTCCTTGTATTACTTTAAATTGCAATACAAATTTATTGACCATGATTACATGAATGCTTGCATCACAGTGAACATAGCCACACATTTTGCACCTCCCATTATTCTTATCTTTAGGAATGTCCATGACCGCAGTCTCCTCATAGCTACGGCAAAAACAAGCGAATTAGATTGTTATTATGTCAATGCCTCTTAGCCTGGACATACTAGGCAATGGCCATCAAACTTAAGACATTAACTTTTCTCAGTCTCAACTATGGCAAGAGCATAATTGTTTCCTTCCTTCCTGGATTACCAATCTCAAACCATAACTTCACTAGATTAGAGATTGCTTCAATAACTAGCTTGCCACTAAAATTGGATTTTATCTATAACACCTTACGGTCTAAATTGTGTAACTTTTCATATACTCATCCAATTTGAGTAAAACAATATGTTTTTTTAAAGGTAACATCTTAAGCTCCATTTGGTTAAAATTTTAAATTTTTGACTCACTGATTTAAAGCCAGTTTTAATTCGATGTAAGCCCAAGTTCTGTAGTATGCTGAACTGAACCGTCTGCAATGCGGATTGTATAGCTCTCATCGTAGGTGTCCAAAGCGCATAAACTTAGACTCCTTTGGAAGCTAACATTCTAACCTAAGCATGGGAAAATTTTCAGAATTTTTGGATTAATGGATTAATACAGTTTCAAGCCCAAGGTTGAATCATTATATGCTGAACCCAATTCTGAACAAGCACTGAATCAGATTTCATATCTCTTGATCTAGGTGTCTAAATTTAGTGATACCCATCTTGTTTGAAAGTTAATATTCCACTCTAAGATTGGTTAAAATTTTAGAATATTTGGGCTACAAATTTAATATTAGTTCTGTTTTAAATTCAGACTTGGTGTTGGAAAAAAAAAAACTATGTTATGAGTAGACCAAAAATTTGATTGCATATATTTTAGCATAGATATCCAAACTACTTGGAACTTGTTTGATTTTGAAGATAGTATACTAAATTTGCCCCTATTCTAATATTATAATTTATAGCCATCATATCCACCCTCAGCTCCCATTTAAATTTAAGGCAGATAATTAATGCAACAATGTAATTATGTTGTATTGATCTTTGAGAAAGATCATGAACTAGTTAAGTATGGTACGGTGCTATGTGTTTCAATGAATTTTGGAGGCTTTATATACTTGTGCTTATCTTTTGGGACTATTTTTTACAATTTTAATCCTTAGTATTGTTACAATGAGTGATGCTAAAATGTTGAAAATGAGTTTGGATTTGATTAGATAGATAGAATTATGCTTTGA
The DNA here is from genome assembly GCA_030762895.1 of Sophora flavescens. Lineage (NCBI taxonomy): Eukaryota > Viridiplantae > Streptophyta > Magnoliopsida > Fabales > Fabaceae > Sophora > Sophora flavescens. The sequence continues at coordinate 123,826,733 of CM061068.1, forward strand.
CTTATGAGATCTGTTGGCTAGGACTTGGAATTTTTTATTTTTGCCTTTACAGAAAGGTAAAGCTAGGTAAAAAAAAATTACCTCAAAATAGTTAATGGTATCAAATTGAGTATCATAATCTTAATTGAGTGAAACCTATACCTTGTTGGTTTTAAAATAATTAAAGCCCCAATTTTGCTTCATCATGAGATATATATATATATATATAGATATATAAAATACAAGTATTAGATTCTTAGTCTAACATTTGGAGGAAGAAACCTCACATGGTAAAAAAAAAAAGAGGCAGCAAGCGTTGTGATCCGAAGGAAAAGAAGGAATTCTTTGATATTTTTACAATTATAAATTCAATTCTAATGTATCTCATCCTTGCTAAAATCAACGTTACAATTATGCCTTTAAGTTTGCCGTTAGGGCATTACCCAACAATTGATTATTGTGGGAGTATTAGTTGTCATAGTTGTATATTATTTATGTCAAAAAAGTTTATAGTCAGTTATTGTATAAAAGGAACATAGTAAAAGCTTGGATTGTTACATTTGAACAATGTTAATCACAATGTATTTGTCATGGTTTCATGATGTTTCCCATATTGTGGGTGAACATTAGAGTTTATTGGGTGGCTTTGAATGTAAATATTAGTTTTGATTTAATTAAATGGCATAGAATTTTGTACTTTACAAAAAGAGATGCTAGAGTTCCTTTTAATTTGATGCATATAATGTGTATGCAACTTATATGCGAAATTTAAATTCACTTGAGTTGAAATGAAATACCATGATTTAATCTTCCATAAATATTAATGCTCAAGTCATAGATATCGTTGTCCTATGTATATCAAGATGAAGGGGAACTCCATCCCTCTAGCAAAAAATCAAATTTTTTTTGGGATAGGTGAGCTGGATGGCAGGATAAAGGCTATCAAACAAATATGTTCTAGTGATGTTTTCAAAGTGTTATGGAGTACTTTGGGTTGTTTGAAAACTGAAAATTTGCATGTACATCTATAATTTTGTCCACCTCGTGCATGCCTCGGATTTAAAGATTTACTTGTTGGACGTTGGTTAAATTTTGAGAATTCGAAACGAATTTTTTTTAAGGGGTAGATTGTGAAACCCGTCCCTAAAGTGTAGGGTAATAGGAATTTGACCTCTTTTACCTAAGATAAAATTGAATAATAAAATAAAAAGGGAACAAACATTAATTATAAATCCAAGGACTAATTAGAAATTTTATGGAGAGGAAGGAGCAAATATACAATAATCAAGGGATCTAACTATAATAAACAAATAGTGAGTTAAAAATAAAATTGGGAGTTACTGATCTCCCTCTTTATTCTCCATCATGAAGTCAGAGAAAGAAGAAAAGAGAAGTGGGTGGAGAGGAGAAATGGTAAGTTCTCTCTTCCTCTTCCTCTTCCTCTTCCTCTTCTTCCCTCTTGAAAATTCATGAGTTTCATGCTCTTCATCTCTATCATAGTGTAGAAGAAGAAGAAAGAGCTACAAGAGGAACTTGAAGAACTCTCTTCCATCTCAAGAGCTTAGGTTTTGAAGAACCTTAGAGGTAAGGGTCTAAAATTCCTAATCTTTAAATTTCTTGTTTTGAATTTAACATTGTATCTTTAATTATTTTTGGGTACACGAACTTGGGAAGAGTTTGATGCAAACTATTTGAAAATGATTATCATTGGAATCCCGTGTCAAATCTGTTTCATGGTGTAAATTTGGCTGAACATAGTGTATGTATGATACTCCAAATTGGGATGAAAAGTGTACCTATGATATATAAATGTAATTAAGGATGAAAATTTAGTATAAATTTTGAGCACGCTTATATTTGACATCACGCATTCTATTGCTTCGATTTTTTTATGATGGAACTATAAAAATGATGATATTAATGGTATTGAGTGGTTGAAGAAAGTATTGCTTTTCTTGTAGCTAGTGGAATTGTTGTTGTTATAAGTAATACAATAGAATATGATAAGTTTCTCATTGTAGTCAAGTGGTTGAATTGAAAACTATGGTTGATGCATTCATGGAAATATATTAGATATGGGATTGATGGCAGTTGAGTTATTCATAATTCTGTAAGTAATGTACGACATGGTGACGGGACCCATTATGATTGAGGTCCTTGTGCATATCCTAATTGAATCGAGTAATCTTCTTCTATATTCACATTTTATGTTCTCTTATGTTATGTTTTTAGTTCATACCCTTACTGAGTTTGTGTAACTCACTCCCTTAGTGTCTTAGGTGTAGGCCCGATGTCTTGAGTGGGGTTTCTAGTGCCATGCCTCGACCACGCAAAATGTCTGAATTTTCCTTTTTGGACAAACTTGATCTTGTAAAATTCCTTTATTTATACTTGGACCTATTACCTTCTTATGAAGTTGATCTACAAGGGTTGTCTTTTGAATATTGTTGTAATCTTTCTTTATGAAGAACTATAGGAAGTGATTATCAGGGTTCTTTATTGATGTTGGGAAAGATATGATTGTTTTGTTGTGTGAGACTTTTAGGCTTCGGAGATGAGACTTTGTCCCTCCCTCTGGCGGGTCACATCTTCGATTTTGGGTTGTAACAGTAGACTCTTGAATAAATATTGAGTTTTAGTGTATTATTGATATATTGAGTTTTAATGTTACCAAGTTAATGAATATTAAAAGAAGTTAATGAATATTTTTGTTTTTTTTTTTGTTTTTTTGGTAATGGAAGATAACAAAGAAGAAAAAAAGAGGCAAAATCAAAAAAACTACACTCTTAAGAATTATATGCCAGTCATGTCCGCAAGGAGGTAGTTGCTAAGACCCTGCGGGGGAGATGAAAAAACCTTCCAAGCCTCTTCTTGATTATCACCCAGCTTAGCCATAAAATCAGCATAATGGTTACCTTCTTTAAGAGTATTCTCCACTCGAATAGGCCATTGGCGATGAAGGAGACTCTTAATATCCACTAGAAGAGACGCATATCTGTGCATGGGAGGGATATGATTTGTTATAAAAAAAATATCAGTCATAGCATCGGTGTAAAGGATAATCTGATGAATCCCTAAGCTCCAAGCGTATTGCAGCCCATGGTACATAGCCGATATCTCTGCATGCAAGATCTCGGATACACCAATTGAGTCTGCATATCCTAGAACCCATGCACCATCATGATTACGAATAACACCACCAAACCCAGTCCTACCCGTATTACCAAAACAACTACCATCAACATTCATGATATAACCAGAAGCTTCTGTATAATTCCACTTCACCCAAGTTTTCGGATGGCGCTCAGAAGTATGACTAGGAAAGCAAGCTTGAATGACACTAGCAAGGGCATGTATTTCCGAAATAAGCTTATAGTGTAGAATAATGTCCTTGCTTAGGAAAAGAGGAGCTCGGGTGCCAGTAGAGTTATCCTTGAGCCACACTTGCATATCCATCTGAAGAATAAACTCAGAATTCCAGAAACCCAGCACCATCCATAGTCTCTTTGAGTGAGGGCAGTCATGGACACTATAGAAGAAAGTCTCAACAGCGCCTGTACATCTCTAACAAAAATTAGTTTCATACATGCCTCTATGATGAAGAGTATCCAGAGTTAAAGTAGCATAGTGATAGGCCAACCAAACCAGAAATTCAATTTTTTCTGGAACCCCTAACTTCCAAATCCAACTCCAAGAGAATTCGGACTGCCCTTCCTCACACTTCCTCAAGATCCAATCCGCACCAGACTTGGCTGTATATTCTCCATTAACACTTTCTTCCCATATCATTGAGTCGCAAACTTGGGGATTAAATGAATGTTTGTTTTAGCAAGCACATATTTTACATTAGCAGGGAGCATGGTTGCTAAAGTATGAATCTGACAACTGCCATTCAAGAAAACATCACAAATTTTGAGGTATGTGTCCTAGATATCAACAAAACTGACATGCTCACAAAGAGGACCCAGTGACGTCCAGGGGGAGTACCAAAAAGATGAAGTACCATCACCCACCCTAAGAGTATAACCATATCTAAGAGTATCCTTAGCCTTCATAAGAGAATTCCACACGTAAGACCCTGGCATCTTCCCACCATCCGGTAGCAAGTACTGTTAACATATTTACTACAAAGAAGTTGGAACCAAAGTTTTTCTAGCTTGTGTTGGATGTCCCAAACTAACTTTCCCAATAAGGAGACATTAGCTTCCCTAACTGATCTAATACCCAAGCCTCCCAATTTTTTAGGCCTCATAATCTTCTGCCAGTTCACAAGATTGATTCCCTTGTTAGATGTACCCTTCCAGATAAAGTCCCTAGTAATCCTATCAATCATATTGCAAGTGGTTTGAGGAAGCCAATACACCTACATGTAGTATAAAGAAAGTGACGATAGAACTGAACTAGCAAGAGTCAATCTCCCAGCTTTATTTAAAAATCTATGTTCCCGTGATGTGAGCCGAGACTGCATTTTCTCAATAATAGTGTCAAAATCCTTCTTCTTAACTCGACCTTTAAAAATAGGGAACCCCAAATATTTGCCAATAGTGGTGTTGCAGTGCATTCCAAAAATCATAGTAAATTTATCCACTTGTTCTAGGCACACATGTGGAATAGAAAGTTCTAGATTTCATTAGATTAACTTCCGAAACCTTGCTAAATTTCTCGAACATGTTGGCAATAAATCTTGCTTGAGAAATTTTAGCTTTTGTAAAGAGGAGAACATCATCTGCAAGGAATAAATGAGATATACTTTAGATATCTTGATAGGGAGCCACTTTTTTATCATTAACAGCTTCCAAAATGGCTAAGGATAATTTCTCCATACAAAGAACAAACAAATACGGGGATAATGGGTCACCTTGTCTGAGATCTCTAGTAGGAGAAAAATTAGGAAGTCTTCTACCATTCCACAGAATGGAGAGAGAGGAGGACATAACACAGTGCATAATTAACTTGACCGTAATGTGAGGAAAGCCAAATTCAATCAAACAACCTTTTAAGAAGTTCCAATCCACATTATCATAGGCCTTCTCTAGATCAATTTTATAAGCCACATCACCATTCTTTTTCTTAGAATTGTGCATACCATGAATAATTTCTTGGAAAATGATAGCATTATCAGAAGTCCCCTTGCCAGGCAAAAAACTACTACGGAAAGGCCCAATAATATCATTAAGGAGCAGACAGATTCTATTAACAAGCACCTTTGTAATAATTTTGTATACAGTATTACAAAGGTTGATAGGATGGAAATCTTTAAAATTACCTGGATTATCAACCTTCAGAATAAGAGCAATTAAAGTATCAATAATCGAAAGGTTGAAATAACCAGTGGCAAAAGCTTGGCTCACTAATATCCAGATATCATCACCCACAATGTGCAAGTATTGCTTAAAGAAAATGGGTTGAAAACCATCGAGACCGAGGGCCTTATACGGCTTCATCATGTTGAGGGTGAAATAACAAGTTAAGACAAGAAGGTGGGTTTACCAACATTTTAGAAAAATTTGAAAATATTTTCGCAGGCATATCAAGCAAAAACTAAAGTAGAGAAAATTAGACGGGTGACTCGTCTCATTTCAAATCAGCACACGCACGCAAACAGTGAAGGATTAAAAGAGATTTGATATTCACAATCTTAACTCCCCAAGTTAAAAGGCTAGGACAAATAAACTCTTAAATAAATTAAGGAGATTAGGGAAAAGGAATATCACTCAAGAAGTTTATACTGGTTCACCCCAAAATCAATAGGGCTACGTCCAATCCTTTGGCAGCACCAAGTATTTCCACTATAACTGATCATATTACAATATAAATATTCTTTTCATACCTAGCCTTATCAGGCTCACTCTCAAACAAGTATTCTTTTCTCAACTAGCCTCTTCAGACTCAACAACAAAGAGTAAAAAGGTTTTGTGTATTTAATACATCTTCGCAAGACTTTCCAGTAACATTCAGAGAGTGGAATAAATATGAGAATGAAAGACTGTGAGTTAATATCAAATGTTTGAAGAGATAATCAATGAAGGAATGAAGAGTAAATGAGCAGAGTAAATGCTTCTTGAATATGCGTAGAATCTCTCTTGACTTCATCTTCATGGTTTGCTCTATTTAAGGGACTTCAATCAATTAATCCGTTAGACACAACTTCATAAAGTGAGTATCTTTAACTTGAACTTCTGGGATGCCATTAATTCCAAAGAGTCATTCAGGGTATTCATTAATGCTTAAGGACATTGAGCTTTGATATGTGCGACCAAGAGTACACTTTGTTATGAGTAGTTGTTGTTTCAGAGGTGTAGAGCAGAGCTTTTGTACTTGCAGCAGAGGACTTTCCCATTTCAGTGCTACACTCAGCTCACCTTTTGAAAAGTACTTCTGTTTTGTACTTGGAATAACTAAAAGCTATCTTGGTGTAGCGTGTTTATTCATTAAGACCTTGAAAGAATAATTTCTTTATTCTGTGCGTTTGGTGGTTTTGTCCAGAGGTCTTCGAGGTCCTTAAAGAAAGCATCTTGATCAAAGAAACTTGACTTGGACTTTCTTCTGACAGCTGGTCAGTAGACGGGTGTAGTAGAGTTCAATTTTTAGACAAGTGTACCGATCCAGATTTTAGACGAGAGCGCGAGTCTATTTCAGACGAGTGATCTACCGAGGGTTCTTTAGACTTTGTTCTTTTCCACATCATCTTCTAGAGTTGATCTTTGACTAAGAGTTGACTTGGTCTCTGACTGAGCTGTCTTTTTACAGACGGGTGTTTTTTCAGACAAGTCTAAAAAAATACATCTTTGTAGAACTTTAGACGAGTCAGTTTTAGACGTGTGACCTTGAAGGCCAATTTTCTGCACACTTAAACAGTCTTATAAGTAATTTCACATGGTTCAATATAACCATACTTAATATATTTGGAATCATAAAAAATTAGAGAATTTACACATCAAATGTGTTCCAGACTTATGAGGTCTCAACAGAGGGCCTTGGAGACTTCATCTTTAGACACAAGTTCCATCAGCCTATTGCACTCCGCATCCTTCAAGCAAGGAATTATGTTCACTATAAAGTGAGCTTGGTTTGCAAGGGATAGAGAGCAGAATAAAGATTGAAAATACTTCTGAGCCTCTTCTTGCTGGATTGCATCATCTGACACTCAGATACCATTCGGGAGGTTTAAACCATGAATTTTATTTCTTTTATGCCTAATGATAGTTTTAGCGTGAAAGAAAGAATTATTTTTATCCCAACTTTACCCATTTTTCTATGGACTTTTGGTACCTTAAGAGTTCCTCCTGGAAAAGAATTTGATTGTATTCATGTTGGATAGGACTAGCATGGACACCAGTGCAGTTCCACAAGCCACCACCTGAAATGATATTGAAAGTAATGGCATAATTAACTACAAATATCCAAAATGGAAATTAGGAAATTATTACCACTTTGTACAAGAACATAGAGTCCTCTAGCATGGCCTACAACATCAACAATAGCCATAGGAGTGTTGTAACACCCGGGTGCCGACGAGGGCGGGGACAATGAGCGGCTCCTGGCAGGCTTCTAGGCGGAGGGACACATGAATGAACCGATAACACACCCGAAAGAGAGGGATCCTGAGACTGTGTAGGTATGGGACTATACAGTTGAAGAAGGCTTATATGAATTGATTGGTACTACCTATACTAACAAGATGCATCTTCTTTTCGGTAGCCCATTACTTAAGAACTCCACAGTTAAGCGAGCTTGACTTGGAGCAATTCTGGGATGGGTGACCTCCTGGGAAGTTTTCCCGGGAAGCGTGTGAGTGAGGATAAAGCACGCTGAAAAGACTCATGTTGGTTTGTGGGGACATTTGTCAATCCATAAAGCAGCCAGTGATGTTACAAATGGTATCAGAGCGGCACCTCTCCTAGTACGGTGTGGTTCGGGGACGAACCAAGCGGAAGCTGGTGGGCATGTAACACCCGGGTGCCGACGAGGGTAGGGAGTGGTCGCCGGTGCAAGAAGGCACGGACAAGGAGCGGCTCCTAGCAGACTTCTAGGCGGAGGGACACATGAATGAACCGATAACACACCCGAAAGAGAGGGATCCTGAGACTGTGTAGGTATGGGACTATACAGTTGAGGAAGTCTTATATGAATTGATTGTTACTACCTATACTAACAAGATGCATCTTCTTTTCGGTAGCCCATTACTTAAGAACTCCACAGTTAAGCGAGCTTGACTTGGAGCAATTCTGGGATGGGTGATCTCCTGGGAAGTTTTCCCGGGAAGCGTGTGAGTGAGGACAAAGCACGCTGAAAAGACCCGTATTGGTTTGTGGGGACAGTTGTCAATCCATAAAGCAGCCAGGGATGTTACAAGTGTAATCAACTTGCTGCCATAAGAACTTAGTACGGTCGAATGGAATGTGAGTTTCCTTAATTATAATGAACGTTGGATTCACTTTTCTAATGATAGCCTTAATGTGCCTTTTGGCTGTACTATTGTTGGCTCCCCTAATATTCCAGGAGAAAATAGAAACATCATTAAATTGCAACATCATAAACAACAGTTGAGAAAGAAAAGGGAAAAAATAAACACAAAATAGCTTGACAAACGCTATTGTTGTGGGTTTCCTTGCATCTCAACTTCTTGACCATGTTGTTTCTGGCACAAACTCCTCCAATTCAAGTCTAAAGACTCCTTAATGCATTAGAGGTTGGGACGTATTAGGGGCTCCTCTATAAATCTAAAGTAATTTGGCCCAACCTGCTCAATGTTCATGGCTGTTTTAACATCTGGGTCAAGACTCTTCTGCTTTATGTCATTTGCGTTATCATTTGTAGGTTGGATCACGTAAGGCACAAACTTGTATTGCATGGCCTCGTTTGTCGCACCTGAGGTATGCATGGGGGATTTCCTTTTAGACGCAATTTTGAGGTTCGCCTCCGGAAAAGGGCTATCTCCCCATGATATCAAAACCTCCACCCTGAATCTTCCATAATGCGGCCTGCTTGGTCTTCATTATATTGTATCCAAGGGTTTTGCTAAGAAGCTTGATAACCAGCACATCCTTCCATGGGATACTCCATTCCTCAATGATCTTCTTATTAACGTAAAACATTGGCAATAAACAGTTCCCATTTATGAGTTCCTTCTGGACCACCTTAGTTGCAATAAGGTCAACTTTCTCCCTAGGTGCACACACCTTGTTACCCGGGACTTTGGCTCTAAATGAGACTGGCAAACCATGTTCTTTCATAAGTGATTCACCACCACGATCCGGTGGTTCTTTTGGCGGCTCAATAGGCGCCGGAGTGGAGCTTGTAGGTGTGATCTCAAAATCCATGAACACCGAGAAGGAAAAACCCTAGCAGAGCACAAAAGTTTTAAATCTACAAGCTCAACAAGTTTTTATAAAAATGTTTTGTTTTGTTTGTGTTCAATAATGTTTTATGTATTATTTTAAAATTAAAAATATTATTTAATTAGTACTCATTAAAGCACGGTTCAACTACGATTGGACCCTTGAATCCGGAAACAGTCTTAAAAACATTGATATTTATTAAACTCATGAATTAATAGTACACCCATTTTTCAATTTTACCACGGTATAGCTCGGCGTAAAGTGAGGACCCAATCCTATATCGGTGGTTTTTTCGGTGTTCTCAAACTTAAAAATCCACTGCTGTCTTTTTGAAATTGATCCTTAAATATATGTATGCTTGATAATTATCCCGTAAATTAATGTACTTACCCTCAACCTGGAGTTTCGCCTGATCCCGAATTGAAAATTCACTTAATCACAAAATTTGACTATTGTTAAATGCGTTGAACTTTTTTTTTTTTTTTTTGAATATCATGCGTTGAACATTTTAAATCAATAAAACAATTACTTCCACATGAAAGTGTCAATAATTAGCACCTGGTTTAAATCGAAATGAACACAAGAATTACAACATAACATCTTCGGTAAAGGCAAGACAACATAACATTCAATTTATTCTATCCTGCTGGAAGGTAACTCCATGCAATGAGACTTTCACGCTTATTAATGCAAAATTAGCAAAAAATTAGGATTCGGTTGATGCAAAGTAATTGGGATTTAGGGTTCAGGATGATATGCAAATTTTGTGGCTTACAGATTTTGAAAATTTAACATTCTTTTAATTGGAAAGTAGAATCCTATAAATGTTAATGCTGAAAGAACATAAGAGATTTTAATTTTGTCCATAAAATTAAAATAAGAGATTTTAATTTGATTTTAAATTGAATAAAGGAGTCTATTGTTATGTTTCTTTTTAAAAAAAAAAAAAAACCCGGAGCACTATTCAACAAATAAAATTGTTGAGCCCCATGCAATAACATATAATGTAAACACATTAAATTATAATATTATAATACGCATGTCTAGGGCCTATTTGGTTTGTTTCTAATGTTACAAAATGATAATTTTATAATTATTTTTGTTGTAATTATCATTGAAACAAGAAAATAAAAACAAGAAATTGAAAATAAACCAAACAGACTGTGATTGACCAATTTTGAAAAGGCAAGTGGGGTGACAAGAAAAATGGTCTATTATATTTTTGTTGTCTCCCGGAATATCCCCACACTATATATGTTAGAGATTAATCACCCTCGAGATCTTGTCTGACGTCTAAGCGGAATCCCTCACAATAATAATTTTTCTATACATATGAATACAGCCCAGAATCACTTACCTTAATAACTCAGGACCACATCCACATGGACCAACATTGATATTATATCAATATATATCATCATCTTAAAACACCATCATGTAAAGAATATACTAATAACCAGTAACCAGTAATCATGCGCGCTTTATATTTGTGACCTTGATCATGCTCTAATATAAAAAATCCAAAGACCACACAATCATTACTGCATAAAGAAACTGAAAATAATAATTACATTCATAAGCTGTCCTCTATACTCTATAGGCATGATACCTCAAGCTACAAGAAAAGGATGGAATGGACAGTTCATATCCCATAATTTGTGCCATACCCCACGAAGTCAGAAACACCACAACGTGGGATAAATGACTCCCTGGCGTAGGCTTCAAAACTGCATTGACCGCATATTCAGCTAAGTAGACTATGATAAGGTTTATTTATTTACATACTAAAACATACAACACGAAAAACAAACTACTGGTGAAATTACAAGTAACATTACCAAAGTTGAAATTTACAAGTTCCCAAGGGTATAGGCTGTCAAGACACAGCACAAACCTCACAACACTTGAACATGTTACCGTACATTAATTACTTAGCTGCTTTCACTTGTCTCCCAAGATGCACTTTGACAGCGTCTTTTCCTCAAGCTCACCTGAAAAAGAAGGGGCACAATCAGCATTGGTCATTAACCAATATAACAATGACCAACAATTATGACTCTATCAGTCAATAAGCACGAGAAATGTTAGGAACACACTCTAACACTTTCTTTCTAACACACTCTCTCCTATTGGTTGGAATTCATCTAGGTCCTACAAAATTCAAGTGGGATCCACATGAATTAGTTGGACCCAATTGAATTTTAACTAATTGTAGAGTGTTAGAAATAGAGTGCTAGAAAGTGTGTTGGTAGCCTCCTCCAATGAGCAAATAAGGAATACACCAGGAATTTCAGTATACAAAGTTGTTAAATTAACACCAGCCAATATCTGTTTGTGTAAGAAATGTTCAGATACAAGAAAATATCATTTCAATTTTCAAACAAAATTATCGCAATGGGGAGCACCACAGCTTTTGAGTTGGACCTCGAAGGCTATGATTTTGAGTTTTGACATTTTCCATGGTTGAGGAGAGAACTGGAAGCATTATACTTGGACAGAATTACAGATACACTCGATGACAAACAGAAATTTAAGAAAGCTGTTCAGACAAAAAGCTATGCAATGGGGATGAGCAACATAGGCGCCCATTCTGAAAAGAAATTGAAATCAGTAACTTTCTACGCTGACTGATTCTTTATAAAAAAAGTAAAACAAAAGTTCTTTTGATTACCATAGTTCCGTATGGTTAGATCAAATTGTTAAACTCCTCATACTTATGTCAAATCTACTCCAATCAAATCCTTCATCATCAAATATGAAAATATGCGCTTTTGAAAGCTCCGCAACCAAGATAAGATCTACCTCAACCATAACGATAAACCACTACCTTGACTATATCCATATACTTTATTTTTAATTATGTCTTTTTCTTAGACAAGCACATGTTTGCCATTTGTCTCGTATAACATAAGCATAAGAAACAATTATATACTAGAGAGAAGGTACAAATACAATCACCTCATAAAATTTGGTCAACGACAACAAATGGCCATGACTAAAGAATTGTTGCACATACATTATTCTAAAGACTAACTTGTTTTCGTAAAAATTTGTGGGTGTATATAACAAGTTTTAAATTATACCTTGGCAGATGAAGGAGGGAAGGAAGCCCCACGCACAGGGTTTCTTAACTGTTTAATCTGTAGAAGAAGGTTTGCTATCTCCTCCAGAAGCTTCAACCGACCCTTTTCGCTTTCTCCATTCTCTGCAAAGGAAGTCAATTTTTCTTTTTCATGTTTTACCATCCTCAGCCTTTCCCCAAGTATTTCAATTTCTTTGTCAATCTTTGACTTCTCATTATGGACAGCGTATGCAGAATCGCCTCCTGAGTCAAAAGGCGAAGTTTTGCATCTTGAGCAAGGGAACATGGACAACTGACAAGTTGTGCTTTCAACACTAGTATCACTTTCTGTCTTGCTTGTCTTCGGACAATTACTCACTACATTATTACTCTGTACCATTAGACCTCCAAATTCAAAATAACTATTTCTGGGTTCATTTGAAACGGTGCTAAATGAAGAGTTACTTATATTTTCATTTTCCACTTCCCTAAGTTCTATGTTGTCATCTATGACATGGACATCAAGAACATCAGGTTCAGTGTCATAACAGGAGCTATGCAGATTGATATGTGCTTGATCCTTGTGTTTGGTGTTTTTCTCCAGATCTTCTCCAACTTCGGTGTTGATACAAGTCTGAGAAACCATATAACTTGAAGAAATATTTGACATTTCATCTTTCTCAACAACTGACATGATGGTGCTTTCGGTTTGCAGTGGATCTTCATGTGTTTCAACTGGAATAGGTCTTTGTTCCCATTCATCAAGCAGCACCTTTGGCTTGCCATTTGAGTGGCCACTTCCTCTCATATCCAACTGCCTATATGCCTCAAGTTCCTTTACCAGAAAATGATTCTCCTTTTCCCTTCTTAAAAGGATATCTTGCAGAATATTCATCTCTTCTTCATCATAATTAATTCTTTCATCTATCATCCTCTGGTATTGCCTCATTTCCATCTCAATTGATGCCTTCTCCTCCTGCAGACGGGATATCATAGCAATGGCTTCATCAGCAGCAGTAGCAGCTGCAGCTCTCTCCTTCTCTAGCTCTAGGTAGAGAGCAGCATAGGCAGATTTCTCTTCTTCAAGTGCGTTTTCCAACATCTTGATACAGTTCTCTTCATTTCCAACAATCTGGACATTGTATTGCACATTACCCATGTAGTTTTCCAACGACGATGAATATTTGTCTTGTCCTGGACTATCAACCATTGATCCATTAAATTCATAGCTGTGACATGTCTGTTCTTCCAAATGATGGCCAGTTTGGGTATCTTCAATGTCTAAATAATGGGATGGCAAAACACAGAAAGTTAAAAGCCAATATCCAGCATGCATAAAATAATAAAAATATAAATGTTCAATTCAATAAGAATATAAGATTCAACTACAAAATTTGGTAGGTTTGCAAGAATCATTAATATGCTAACATATGGGAGCCGGGTATTGCATATAATAGAAGACTGCAAAATGCAAATTTCACATTAACAATATGTAACTTCAATTGAAAACGTTCAATGAACATAATTATGCAGATAATTTCTCACTTACCAAGTACATTAACTTCTTTCTCTGAAGCACGATTTATGCTTTTATTCGTTTGATCTCTGACTATACTGCCATCACAAGGCAAGCAGAAAGTGGGGGCAACATCAGACTGCAGATTATCAGAAGGAACAACTGAAGAGAATTTTCCACTATCATAATTACCCCTCCTCCTGCGCCGAATTCCAGACCTTCTTTTCAGATTCACAATCCTCTTTCCCTTAGCATCATAACCATTTTCCTTATCAACTAAGGAAAGGAAACGCGGTCCTAAAAATGAACTACAAGATGCCTCATCTTCCAACTCAACAAGCCTACTATCATATGTCTTCTCTTCAACTACATTGCACGAATGACCCTTCATCCGAACAAGATCAAATGGAAACCTTTTCGCGGCCATCACTAGAATGGAGCATATCTTCCTTGAAGGCCACTCAAACAGTATTTTGTGCACACAGAAATTGCTATTCCTATACCCAAAACTCCCCTTGCAAGGACACGGCAAATATAGTCCAAAAAACCTGAAGAATTTTGAGGCAAAGAAAGCAATAGCTGATCCACATAGCAAGAAATAAGCTAGGATAAGGTCAATAAAGGCTCCAATAAGACCTCCTAGCGTCCAAGAATGAATTTCCTGCAAAGCCATCTTCCCCTGGAGAGCTCAAAAACCCACTAAGCTCTCAAGAAGCAATTGACCATCACAAGTGCCAAAAGAACTTAACATATGAAGTATGAAGACCCACTAAGCAAAATCCAATACCCAAATATCAAAATCTCAAATAAAAAGTACCCGAAAAGCGAAAAAGCCATTTTCACAAAGGATTCATATCAAAGCAGTTGGTAGAACAACTTGAAGAAAAAAAACAAAAATACAATAGAAGCTTACGAAGATCATGCTTTGAAGAAATTACCAATTCAAAATTACAAACCAACCCTTTTTCTTGCTCCAAATTTTGAAGAAGATTACAGAAACTTAGCTCACAAGGAAGAAAAGGGATAAAAACCTGGATTTGAGAGAAGGTTGGTAGTTGAAAGTTGAGGCTGAGAATTAACAAAAAGGGGTGCAGGGATGAGAAGGAAAACCCATAAAGGATTCAACAAGAATAGTTTTGATTTTGTGATGAACTGAAAGATTGGCATGTGAAGTTAATGGTTGTAGAATTGTTTATTGCACCCACCAAAGTTCCAACCGATTTCTCCATTGTGTTGTTTGTGACAACACGAGGATTGTGACCTTAGCTGTTTTCTTTGCAAACAAGGTAAAGTTAGCAGCAGTCACTTACTCGTGAGATACAAACGACGTCGTTGGATATCTCCACGTTGAGGATATAGGGGAAATTGTATTGATATTTAATTTAAAAGCAAAAATACATTTTTAAGTATCTTTTGAGTAAAATTTATTTTCGTTCTTTATCTTTAAATGATTCATTTTAGTCTTTTATGTTTCAAAAGTGATCCAAAATGGTATTTTTCGTAAGCTCCGTTTCTTACTCCGTTAATTATAGCCTACGTGAAATGATCATTTTGGGTCACTTTTGAAACATAAAGGATTTAAATGAATCTTTTTAACGGTCAAGTCACCAGTTTCTAACGGAGTTTAGATGAGAGATGATGGAAATGATCATTTTTGATCACTTTTGAAACATAAAAGACTAAAATGATTTTTTTTTTTAAAGATCAAAATAAATTTTACTCAAAAAATAAAGGATAAAAAAGTATTTTAGCCTAATGTAAATGAGATTTGATTTTATTACACTTAATATTTCTCTTATTTCGAAACTTGTACTAATTTTTATTGATATTTATGATATTATTATACTTAAGTACTTCATTCTTATTCCCGTCAAAAAAAGGGAAAAAAAAAAGTACTTAACTCTTCTAACTTCTAAGTACTAACATTAATTAATTATTAACATAATACTTCCGCTGATGAACCACCGCTCATGAAAAATTATTAATTACATCATGGTGCGAAAGCCCATTTTGTCCTTGTTATAGGAAGCCAACCCGAGCACGGTGGTAGATATAGAATAACCAATGTTTACAAAATCGGATCGACCATTGAATCGGTGAAGGCAGCGATTTGAGGTTCAATGGTTCAATCATGGTTAAATCGATTATAATTAAATAATATTATTTTAATTTTTAATATAATATTTGTAACAATATATAACAAAAAAACAACATAACAAGTTAACAACTAAAATTATTAAGCACAATTTTTTTATTTTGAAATTAAACTAAATAAATATAAAGATATATGTTAAAATCATCTTCATAGGGAAAACCAACCCAAAGTCTACAACCAGCCCACATATGTTAGAAAACAAAAGAATTGGGTTTTGGCTAGGATGATCCAAATCTTTTTATACTATTTTTTTTTAAGGAAACCGGTTCAGGCCGGTTCACTACCGGTTATGACCGGTTTTATCGATTTTGAATCGGTTTTCCGATTTTTTAACCGGTTCACCACAGGGCGGTTTTGCTAGCTGACCGGATCGGTCAAGGTCCCGGTTCTCGGTTGGACCGGTCGGACCGGCCGGTCCGGTCCGGTTTTCAAAACCTTGATGATTTTTTTTTTATTCTATTGGTGCTTATTGAAATTGAGAATAACTAATGATGAATATATGGTTGCTACAGTGCAAGTAGATGGGAAAATACGATTGAAGGTGATAATTGAGTTTTATTAAGTAAATCATAAAGGAGGCAAGTGTAATTTTAAAATAAAAGAGGCATTGAGCATAATTAAGGCGAACTTGAAAGATTAATGTAATTATTACGTTAAATTGATCTTTAATAGAATATATTTAATAATGGTTTCGGGTTGAGATGCAATAAAAAAAATGTGCAAATATTATTAATAACAGTTTCTAAGGGTCGTCTAAGGTGTATCACCCACATAACAACACGTGGACATGTTGATTTGCCAGCTGGATTAGTGTAAATTAGTTTGACTTTTCAACTTGGTTTGTAGTCAAACATGTATTTAAGTAGTATTTTGCCATTAAAAAAAGGTGAAGCAAATACTGATTAATTATTGGAGATAAAATTTAAATTAAAATATAAAGATAAATTTAATGAAAATAAAGATAAATCTGGTGCATTTTTACTATGACTGTTCCCACCAACTTGCCGGCGCCGCCACCATTCTCTGGCGATCGTCGCTGTCACCTCCACCTCACCCCACCCCCACCCCCACACCACCATCAACATTGCTTTCACAACCATAGATACAAAATCCAAACAAAAACACAGCTGCGAGATTTGAAAATTGAAACCCAGATTTTGGCAATCCCTCCCCTCAAAATCGCTAAAGTTGGTGCAACCAAACCGTTAATTTCCCTAATCTCATCATAAGACCTTCAGGTTCAAGAATATAGAGTCACCGCGATTTTGAATCTCTCCTTATAACAAAACCCTCATAGCTTCTTCAGGAGCGATTAAGCCTTTGGTTAAATTCCTGAAAAACGGAACCTCAATTGCGAAAGAGAACGCGACGTGTGCGCTACTTCGTCTCTCGCAGGTGGAAAAGAACAAGGGTATAATCGAAAGATCGGGTGCTATTCTGCTTTTAGTGAACCTTCTAGAAAACAGTACATTTCATGGGAGGAAGGATGCATCGACGGCATTGTACTCGTTGTGTTCGGTTAAGGGGAATAAGGTGAGGGCGGTGAAGGCTGGGATCATGAAGGTGTTGGTGGAGCTGATGGCGGCTTTTGAATTGAACATGGTGGATAAGGCTGCTTACGTGGCGAGCGTGCTGGTGTCGGAGGCGAGGGTGACACTGGTGGAGGAAGATGGCATTAGTCAGGTAGAGAGGGAGGGGAAGGGCATCATAGGCTTTAGGGTTGGCGGTGATGGTGGAGAATGGCCTCTTCTGACGGTGGGAGGGATGGCACGGTGCCGTCATGGTGAGGACAACGATGAAGCTCCAATTTTTTTTGCCCCAATTTTGTAATCTCATTATTATTGCTTGTATTTTGTAAAATACAAATACGTAAATACTTCATCATATACAAACAAAGTTTGACGGGTGGAAACATAAAAATTGAGTTGAAATTTCAACTTAACCTATGTGGCAAAACAATTGGTTCACATACAGCCATGTGGGTGGTACACCATATAGTTTTCACCCACTTTCTAAAGCAAACACTATTATATGATATACATTTAATAGTGTCTGCCCAGGAAAATATTATCTTTACCTCATATGTTTCTGGAAAAAAAATGCACTCCATCTCTTATAACGCTTTCTCGAAGAAGTATTATTAATATATATATATATATATATATATATATATATATATATATATATATCCATTTAATAACTTTTTATCAAACAAGTGTTCTTAGACGAATAACTACAATAATACTTGCTCGAGGAAATGTTATCTTTCCTTTGTATTAAAATAAAATTGTGTATGTGACCAACTCAGTACACGTTAGTTAAAATAGTTAATGAACAACAAGAAATGAAGTCAAATAAACAATAATATCCGTACAAGAAACAATTTTTAATGGTGAAATTTGAATTTCCCTTTTTCTGACAAGTGGTTAACAAAAGAATGTTTAATCAGGTGATTATGGACTCTCTTGTTTCTATGGTAACCTTGTGTAAGGATTGTCAAAAAGGAGGTTTCGACGATAGTCAAACAAAAATTAAAAGTGTGTGGAAAGGTGAAAGCTCGAGAAAGGTCAACTTCGATTGAAACATAAACGAAAAACGTAAAAGGCACAGGAAATGTAAATTTGCATGAACATAATGTAGGCGATGATTCTCCAAATGCATTTTTGAAGCTACTCACGCTGAAGTTTTGATGAAGGACATTCAATCACAATTCCAACCTTGAAGATTTATGAAGAATAGTTTAGGTTTTTGATGTAAGGTCTATAATTGTTTCTTTAATTAGTTGGCTCAAGTAAAAAGTGCTTTTAATATTATTTTAAATTTGCATAAATGTTTTGAAAATAATAAGAAATTATATGTAATCAATTGGGTTAGTTTCCAAGTGCTTTGTACCAAAAAAATGTTTTGAAATAAAAGTAACATATTAATTTCAAAAGTAATAGATTACTTTTTCACTAAATCACATTTTAGTCAAAGTAAACACTCAACTACTTAAGGATTTTAGACTATCTTGAGGTTCTGGAAATAACTAATTGATTATTATGAAAAGTAACTAATTACTTTAAGACTGTTACAAAAAAGAAATCGATTACTATGAAAAGTAATTGATTACTTTCAGGAAAACTCATAATTATTTTTGAACCTATTAACCCTAATCGTTCTTTATATAAAGGGAACTTCTATAAATATTATGCAACAAAACTACACACAATAACATGGCTGTTGTGCTGTGAATTCTATCCTTAGCCTCTCTTCTTCATTCAATTTGTGATCATTAGAGCTTCCTTGCTAATTGCTATTCATTGAGGATTATGCACTTTTGAATGCTACATTTTTACCTTTTAATTTATTGTTTCTATTGTATTACTTGATTACTTGTTGACGAGGGATCCCAATTGTATATCTAGAGTGAGGAATCCCTAGGGGTAGTATTCTTTGGGTGAGGTATCTTAAAGAATAGGAAAAATGTGTGATATCCTTCTTCTTTTTTTGAAAAGTTGTATGCTTGTAAATTTTGGTTAAACATAGAGGAGGATCCAAGTTTAGCTTGGGGATTGGATGAAGATCATTGTAGTTGTGATCGGACAGAGATAAAATCGATTACATTAATTTTCTCTACCTTATCTCTTTAATTTCCAAGCATTGTTTAAATTGTTTGATTTTGAGCTGGTTTGTATTGATATTGCTATTCTTTGTATGCACATGTAATATTCTAAATTTATTATTATATTAGTTTTCTTCTTGATCGAGTTAGTTGCTTCAAGTATTAAATTTTCTCCATATTGTATAACTTTCTTCAAAAAAAACTTTTCCTTTTTAACACTTCGAAAAGGAAGTGGAATTTTTTGAAGAAAACTATGTACTCAATTCGCCCCCTCTTGAATTTGATCATTTGAACCAAAAATTAGTATCTAGAGCAAATTCTCGAGCAAGCCTTAACAGCTTTCAAGAATAGTTCAAAATGGGCTCAAACTCTAGCAGAAAAAATGAGTACTGTTGAGACCTTAAGTGACTGATAAACTTGGTTTTCCTTAGTTTAGATGATTTCAAGTATTTAAAGTATGATTACATTGAACCATTTGAAGTCATATGATATAATTGCTCAAATGTGCAGAATTGAATATATAAGAACAGATGTTATCTTATATGCTAAACTCATAAATATGCTTCACTCATTTGATCGTAAGTTCATGATGACACTATAGCATCGAACCTTGATGATTGTCTGGGAAAAAAAAAAATCAACATATCTGCATTCTTATATCATTAGTATTGCCTCAAGTGTCTAATGAGTTGATATGTATATGCGCCTTCAAAAGACTTGTCTTAATAAAAAATAAAAAAAAAAAACTCATGCTGATACTCGAATAACAAAAGAAGAAAGTTTCTATCTGAAGATTCAAAGAATAAGCATGCCACCTTAATGCTACAATAAAGATTGTTGTATCACCTTTTTAACTTAAAACCAAAAGTACTTTTTAGAACTGAACTCGAGTACTGTTGCATGACAAAGGTAAAAAACCTTGATCAAGTACAAAAGTATTTTTGCTGCTATCTCTAATATTTTCAACTCTTCAGGAAAGTGAGAAGCATTCTGCCTTGTCAAAGGTCAATGTTCCACGAGCACTTAATATCTATCTAGAACGACTCTTTGTCATTAATGGCGAGTTAATTAATTAGAACTAAAGAATTCACTCCTAAAGAATGTCTCTAATAGGTTGATTTGAATGAAGACTATGTGTGTGTTTGGATAAACTTTTGACAAACGTGATTTTGAGAAGAAATGATTTTGTAGAATTGATTTTGGTTAAAAGTGAGTTGACAGTGAAGTGATTTATGTTTGGATGACTTCATGGAAAAAGTGATTTTTATCAATTTTTGTTGTTTGGATAGTTTGGATCAAAATTGCTTTTGGGTGTGTAATTACCAAAATGAGTTTTAACTATATTTCATTGTCATTTTATTTTATATATATATATATACCAACAAGTAGGATAAATATATTAAGATGATTATTTTCTTTTATGTTACATTATGAAACTAAAAATAATTATACACATGTTATTTATCTTTTGAAGTAAAATGTATATGGTAGTAAAAACTTCAAATTTGATGAAATGGACAATAAAAGTACTAAATTAGCATAGCTATTAAATTTAAAGTATCTAAAAATAGTTCAAGTAAGGAATATAATTTATAGTTTGATATAACACTGAAACATAACTACGATACTAATTATTTTGTTTGAACTCTATAATTTGATCTCGAATCGAGTCTCAAACATGATCCATCTTTGTTGAAGAAGCTATGTTTAAAACTGGGAATGGATCCAAGTTAATTGTGTTATGATCATCATCATCATCAATGTCAAGGATTATATTCTCATCTTCATAACGACTAAAATCAAAATCCATTTCAGCATTCCTTCTCATGAAATTGTGTATAGCCATTGGTGCAATGACTATTTGAACTTGTGTCTCAATTTTGAACTTATAGGCATGTGACGCAGAATTGCAAACCTGTTCTTCCATACACCAAAACTTCTTTCTATTGTGCACCTTAAACTTGAGTGATAAAAATTAAACATTTCATTACGATTCGCAAATCCAGATGAACGCCTAAATTCAGGTAGGTGATAACGTTCGCATCTATAAGGACCAAGGTACCCATTTGGTGTTGGATAGCCAGCATCCACCAAATAATATTTACATAATAAAGAATAAAATTAATAAAATATAAAAAAGAGTTTTAAGTAAAAGAGAAAATCATTTGTAGCTATACTAAAAAAAAACATACCTGGAGGAGGATGTGGAAAATTGAGACTCGCATTGGTAAGAGCATGGTAAAAAATACGAGCATCATGGGCAGTACCTTCCCATCCAGCCAAAACAAAAGTGAAACACATGTTCCAATCACAGACAGCCATTATATTTTGTGTTGGATATCCCTTTCTTCCAATAAACCTTGATTGGTCGCTGGCACCAACCACACATGGCACATGTGTACCATCAATTGCTCCAATGGCATTCTTAAAAAATGGCCAATATCGCTGATCATTTTTTATTTTTGCATGACTATCACGATACATAGGATCTTGTGGTTTAATATATTTGCAAGACAACTTAAGACAAGTAAATAATACTCGATGGAAGTGTCTACTTAAGGTCTCTCCAGAGTGCTGAAACCTTTCTTGAATCATTCTATTACCTACCTCATGGCCAACTATATTTAAAAACATTGCAACCATTTCTTCAACCCCCATGCGTTTACTGGGCTTTAAACCATGCTCAACTAATTCAGTGCAAAGTTTATGGAAAATATGTTTTTCCATTCGGAACATCTCATAGCAAAGAATGGGATGCCCTTGCAATACTTCTTGCACCCATGTATGACCCGTTAGATCACTAGTTCTACGAGGCTTTTTACATAAATGCTTTATTGCATACTCACCTATTAGTGCAGCCACATAAGAAGCTTCTTCAAAAAAAAATATCGTCTTCATCTGTAAGTTGATCCAAATGTCCATTCCAGTCATTCATTTTATCTTTTTACAAGTTGCTCAATTTTTGGTTTCTGCAATGAAAGTAAGGTTGAATGAATAGTGGATAAAAATTGACACGGACAAGAAGTGATTAAAAAGAAGAGAGGCAAGCTTAACTCCAGTGAAGGAACACAATTGATTTAAATGTCAAATTTGGCCAATGGCTTTCTACATAAATGTGCAGCTTGGTACATCAAATTGGTTAGATCAAGTAAAGCAAAGAAAGAATTGTACTGCAATGCATATTAAACAGCAGAGCTACCCCTGGATATTTTTCAGGTTCTTAAAGAAAAATTGTACTGCAAGGATTCACACAAATCACGCTGCTGTTTAATATGCATGATGTAATCCTAAGATCACACTGATTCACACAGATCACACATATCACACTGCTGTTTAATTAAAATAGAGAGAAGTGATTCACACAGATCACACTGCAGCAAAAACAATGCAGTAGCATCCATTCCCTTTCACCAGAATATGGATGCAGTAGCATACATATGGATGCAGTAGCATCCATTCCCTTTCACCAGAATATGGATGCTGCAGCAAAAACCATTCACAGTGCAGAAAAAAAACAAGACTAAAAACAATGCAGTAAAATCATTCACAGTGCACCAAAAGTTTCAACAAGATTGAGGTTAAATTCAAAGCATGCATAATCATTAAAGCACTCATAGATAATAGGGTTCATACATAATCTTGAAAACACACAAAGTTAAATTCCTAATTCCTAATACATAATATTCGAAAGACACACCTAGATGAGACATGATACATAATCCTAATACATAATCCAAAGAGACATGATACATAATCCTAACACATAATATTCATTGCATAGTCATAAATGGCAAAGGATTATATGATGCATGCCTAAGCCAATGCAACTTTCTCTATTTTGGACCTCGAAAGGCAACACACATCTCCCTCGCTAGCTTAAACATCATCAATTGACAGCATCTTGTATGCCAATTCGGATCATCAGTAATTTCATCCATATTCTGAATCTCAGCCATCACTTCACCAATAGATGAACTGGCCATAGCATCATTGCGTGACTTACATGTCGCCGCGATCACATTAACAACTTCTGTTATCTTTGAGGAAGCGGTTGCCTTTTGCTTACTTTTCTTTTCAGAACCACCAACACTCTTTATCTTCTCTCCACTCTTTTGGCCAAGACTGACTTGTGAAGCATTAATATTGAAATTTTCAAACTCAGTCGTTGCTCCAACACTCGCATCTTCACTATCACCCGACCCTTCTTGCATATCTAGGCCCACACCCTCTAGGCATGGACGGTATCCATCATTATCATCATCACCATCGGGCCCATTAGGCAACATCCCAGATGATGGTACCCAAGCAAATTCTCCATTAGCCACTACGTCCTTAAAAAGTGTGGTTAGTTGGGGAGCAAATTGAAGTCCCTTGTTCCTAAATTTTCCATAAAGAGGGTTTTCCTGCGTGTTCATAACTCATCATCATAATATAAACACACTAAATATAAATCTAAGACTTATAAAACAAAACATTTATTTATCACATACCAATTCTTTGTTCTCCCACCACTCATCTGATGAAACAACGGTATTCTTCACATTATCCCACCCTAGTCCAGTTTCTTTCCCAAATAATTTATACCATACTCGCCATTCTTTTCTCAAGCTATCATATATGTTCTTCAATTTCACCCTATTATACTTCCTTCCAGTTGAGCCATTAAATTGTGAAACAATAACTTTCCACCCTTTCTTGGTAAAGCTAGTACCAACGCGTTCACCCTTGGAAACTTGATCCAAGCATGCTTGGATGAAGTATTCAGTCGCTTTTGGATCCCAAACAGCTTTTGCTTTCTGTGCTTCATCGTTAGAAACAAGGGGATCCACAACAATTTTCCTCTTAAGAATAGCCATAGTTCTCTATACATGAAGTAGGATAGAAAATAAAAAACTATGCATAAAACAAAGTCTATATAAGTGTAATTTTTCAAACTTCCATTTTAAATAGTGCAATAGGCACTCAATCAAAAAATCATATATCTCTATAAGTCAACACTCAAACAGAACAAAGAATGGAGAAGGCAGCTTCTAATATAAGAATGGAGAAGGCAGCTGAGGTGAGGTGTCTGCATAATTTGCTGCAGCATCCATATTCTGCACAATTTGCTGCAGCATCCATATTCTGCATAATTTTCTGCACCTCACCCGAATGGATAGCACCTCATAATGGATAGACCAAATTATGTATCAGTCACCATATACACCAGAGTTACTAAGGCAAGGGCCGGTACCACAAGAATATGCATGCTGCAGCAAATATAAACTTAACAAGACAGCAGAAACAGAACTGCAATACACCACCTGCAGAAAAAGCTCAAGTAACAGAATGCATACCACCAACTTGGACAGACAAACTTCTTGAACAGAATAATCAACCAGAAAACAGATTTAACTAACACACAGGGCAGTAGATCTAACATAGCAGTAGATTTAACATACATAAGAGTAGATTTAACATACAGACCAATATATTTAACTTAACATAGCAGTACCCTAACATAACATCCTAGTACATATCCTAGACTAAATAAACCCTCTACTAACTTAGCAGTACACATCATTCAAAGTGAAAATTGATCCAAGAATGCTAAGATGAAGTTTAAGTCCCTAACACTGAAGTTCTGTTCAAAGTGAAAATTGAGCCCCAAAATGGTGCATGCACAATCTTTCTTTTAACAACTACTCTGCGTGTGTGTGTATATAGTTATAACCTTCTGCCATAGAGTATATTAAAAACTAAATCACACATAACAAAAGGGGTAAGAGCATAATAGCATACCAGAAACAGATCTAATACTCACAAATTTGTTTAGTTTTTACAGAACTATATCACAACCAACAATCCAATACCAAATGACAAATAGCAAAACAGAGCTAACACTTACAAATTTGTAACACAGTCTACAGTCCAGATTGCAAATAAAGATTGATCATTGAAAAATCAAACAAATATAAATCAGTATAACAGGGGTGGCAAAGTAAAAGACAACGCAAATGTAGAGGGGAAAAAGAATATGCAAGGTAGGCAACTTCATACCACTACCTCTGGAAGAATACACTATTTAGATGAAGATCCAACAACAGAATAGAGTCACTGAAATGTTCTGAAGCAAATGTGAAGGAGGAGAGTCCTGTATATATAATTGAAAGAAAATGACAATAAACAATAAATATTGGTAGGTAAATATGGTTGAAATGAATAAATTTACAATAAATTGTAACAACCAAAAGTAATAGCCTGATACCTTTTCATCGGAGCATACAAGCTTTCAGGAGGTGTAGAAGACAGAGTTTCCTTCTTAGAGAAATGAGCACAACGAATCTATGGATAAAAATCTGAGAATAATCACCATAAGGTAAAGAATTGAAGGAATGAATGAATTGACGAAAGGAGCACAATGAATGCAAGGAAAAATTGAAGAATTGTTGGTGAGCACCATAAATACATACCATACGACAATGAAGCACCATAAATGGCAGATGCAGGTGCATGCAGCTAAACGAAGGGCAAAAGGAAGGGCAATAGGAGAATATCCATCCAAAATCGAGTTCCTAAGACTCACCTTTGATTCAAAATCGCGTTCCCTAGACTCAACCTAGGATGAGCAGCTTCAAACACTCGCGCTTTGGGGGATGAGAAATCGCGTCCTTCGTTGTTGCCAAACATACGGATCTTGAACAAGGAATCGCGACCGAACCCTAGATGTGCGTTTGAGGGTAGGGGGACGCCGAACCAAACACGCACTATATATAGAGAAGACCATGAAGAAGAAAGGAGAATAATCAAACATAATCAAGATATGCAATTACTCTGGTCATTACTTCTTCATTATTTCTTTCTTTATTGCTTCAATCGTTGGTATTAAATAAAGAGTTATCAAGCAGTATTTCCTAGTACTAATATTAAATTCACTCCAGAGAGTGCTTATCATAAAGACACTCATTTATTACTTGGTTTTTAGAGCCTGAAGATGCTAGGTGAGAAAATAATAATTGGTGAAATTTCTTGAGCCTGAAGAGGCTAGGTGCGCAAAGAATATGCATCTTATAACTTGATCAGTTATAGTGAAGATCTTGATTCAGTCAAGGACTAGACATAGCCCTAAGTTGAAAAGGGTGAACCAGGATAAATCTCTATGTGATCTTCTCACCCTTACTTTTCAACCTCTTTATGTTTAAATTAACTTGTTTTTAACAAGGGGTTAAACTGTGATTTCTTAAATTACTCTTTGTGTGTTTAAGTTCCTTTCTTTTAAACATCTCTTTGTCAGGCTGTCACATTGATCAAACAAGTCACCCGTTTGATTAGCTTTTAAGAGTATCTTATCGTCATTGTTTTATGAAAAGACCTTTTGTAGTTTGAAAAAAAATTAAGTGAACACAATTCAATTTCCTTCTCGTGTTTACATTTGTTTATTTCAAGTACATTCCAACCACAAAGCCTCCTAATTTTGACGGTGATGGCTATGCCTATTGAAAGGCTAGGATAAAGATTTTTATTGAAGTCATAGATTTAGATATATGAGATGTAGTAGTAAATGATCCGTTTACTCCTAAGCAAATAGTAGATGGTGAGGAAAAGGAAAAACCTAGAAGTCTATGGACAGGCGAAGAAAAATGAAATATCCAATTAGACTTGAAGGCTAAAAACATCATTGCTACTAGCTTAACAATTGATGAGTTTTTTTAAAGTTTCAAATTGTAAAATTGCTAAAGAGGTGTGAGATACTTTACAAGTAACCCGTCAATGTACAAGTCAAGTTAAAAGGACAAGAATAAACACTCTAACTGATGAGTACAGACTCTTTATGATGAAGCAAGGTGAAACAATCAAAGAAATGTAAAAGTTTTTCACCCATTGACTTGGGTAAAGTTTTTTCAAATGAAGATCTTGTTAATAAAGTTTTAAAATGTCTTGGTAGGTCTTGGCAACCAAAGGCGACAATCATTGTGGAATCAAGGCTTTGGAAACTATGTTTTGCAAGCTTCCAGAGCATGGTTTGAAGCTTTCAAGGCTAAATGAGAATGAAGAAGATAATAAAAAGAAGAAAGGAATTGCCCTAGTAACCTCTTCAAGGAAAGATAGAGATGATGAAAGTGATAGCTCCAATAACAAAGATCTTCAATAAGAACACATGAATATGCTAGTTAGAATGTTTTGAAAATTTCTCAAGAAAAAGGAAAGTTAAAAGAAGTTAAATAACGGTAAGAAATCAACAAAGAAGGAGGTAGAATCTTCAACTCCAACATGCTATGAATGTGGCAATCTGGAACATATTAATTTTGAATGCCCTAACCTTCAAAAGAAGAATGACAAAGTTGATAAAAAGATGAGGAAGGAATAGGAAAGAAGAAGTGCTTACATTGCTTGGGAGGATAATGACTTGAGTTCATCAAACAATGATGATCAAGAGAATAAAGGAGCCAACCAATGCTTCATGGAAAGCATCAAGATGAAGATGAGGTAAGTGATGATGAACTTGCTAATTCTTTCAATTACGATGAATTATATCAAGCATTTGTAGAATTGTATGAAGAATCTATAGTCTTGGCTAAAAAAGTAACAAAACAAAAATCCATCATCCCTCGTTCTGAAAACGAAAAATTGAAATGGAACGAAGAGATTGATGTTTTAAAATTGGAGAGTGAGACTATGTATGTGATTTAAGCATGTTCCTCGAATTACCAGGAAAAATGTTCTACTTGTGAAAATTGCAAGGAGCTAGAAAAGGAAAATATTGATAAACCGTCATTTTGTCTGCTTATTTGTGGAAATTTAGGGTGCATTTTGTTGTCTATTTGAGTATTTAATGTTGGATTTTAACCTATTTTCTCTTGTTTATTGTAGGATTGACTAGTTTTGATGTTTAATTTGAAACTTGATAAATTTATTAATTTTTAAGCTAAAACGTACTTTTCCTCCCCGTGTTTTCTAATTTGGCTAAATTCGATCTCTTGTTTTTTTTTAAAGCATTTTAGTTCTCATTTTTTTCAGCATACAACATTCGTCCCCGTCGTTTGAAGATCAATGGAATCTACCTACGTGACAATTGTTCTGCCGGATGCCACGTCCAACCAGGAATGTTTATAATTAAATACTATTAAAATAATAATATTATTTAAATAATAAATTAGTAATATTATTTATATTTAAATAATAATTTAATTTATAAAATATTTAAATTTGTAGGATTTGCGTTTTGTTTAGGTTGAGCAGACCGAGAGGAGGAATCCCACCTTCTCTTACAAGCAAGCCTCTGTTTCTGATGCTATCAGCACAGAGTTGCACAAGTATCAAGACAACAAACTACTTTCTTGAAAAATAAATAAATTAGAAGGACAATCTTCAAAAAAATGAAAAACCATTTTTAGAATGAATATGTCCTTAACTAAAATTCAAGCAAGGAGTCTTTTCCGTTTGTAAAAAAAGGCCTAAGCCTGCTTAGCAACCCCGGCCTTTTCCATCCCTGTCCAGAGGCAGAAAGCCCAAATTCTAATAATAAAAAATAAAATAAAAATCCCAAGTTTGGTCCATCAGCCACTGACCAGTGACCACTAGCACAGGCTGGCGCACTTACAGCGACTGAGCGGCTGAGCCCACTATGTTAATATGCTGTCACTGTCGTCACCGCACCAACCACCACCATCACCCCACCAACCACCGCCACCAAATCTCAATCCAACCCTAAATCCCATAAAACCAACAGAATAACAATCTCAAACAAAAACAACACACCACTTCCCCGAACAACCCATCACTAATAATGGCCACCCCTTCCTCACCAAAGACCATTTCCACAAACGACGCCGCTTCACCCAGCAAGAAACCCCAACCTATCCCTTGGACCCACCAGGAAACGGTGAACCTCATCAGGGCTTACAAGGAGAAGTGGTACTCCCTCAAACGGGGCCCGCTCCGATCCAGTCAGTGGGAAGAGGTGGCCGTCGTCGTCGCCGCCCGATGCGGCTACGACTTCAACCACCCTTCCAAGTCCGCCGTCCAGTGCCGCCACAAGATGGAGAAGCTCCGCCAGCGTCACCGCGCCGAGAAGCACCGCCTCGTCGACGGAACCGCCGCGCGCGCCTGGCAGTATTTTGGGCTCATGGACGAGCTGGAACGCGGCCCGCTTCCTATTTCGGCCCAACCCCTGGTTGCTCTCGCGCATACCGTCGATGATGATGATTATAATAATAAGGAAGATGACGATGAAGATGATCATGACCATGACCATGATGATGATCATGATGAGAGGAAGAACTATATAAAGTCGAGGAGTATCAATTATATTCTTAGCCAGAGACCTAGATCAAACAAAATTGGAGGGTTTTTGAGGGAGCATGTTTCAAAAGGGTTGTGGAGGGTGGATGATCATGATCATGATGAGGATGACGAGGAAGAGGAAGAGGAGGAGGAAGATGATGAAAGAGTGGTGGTAAGTGAGATGGAGTTGGTTTCGGGTTTGACAGTAGAGATAAAAGCCTTTGCTAAGAGGTTTAATGCATTGGAGAATTGGAAGATGGAGATGATGAAGGAAACTGAGAGGTGCAGGTTGGAAATGGAGAACAAGCGGATTGAGATGATCGTCGAATCGCGGCGGAGAACTGTTGATTCGATTGGGAGGGCATTCGGGTCTTCCAAGAGGATGAAGATTAATCAAGAAATTTGAAGGTTTTCATCTTTCTTTTTTCCCCCTTGCTGTGAAATTTTGTCCTTTCCACTGTCACCCTGTAATAGGTTTATTTACTTAGCCTTTTTAAACAGAGGCTAGGTTGAAACTCACTTGGCAATAATTGAATTATTCTCCAATCCATTGTTTTTTTTTCCTTCCACTATAAGCATTTAATTTGTTTTGCAAGGCTCCTAAGAAGTATTGTATACAGTTACACAGTGGATTTGCTTCCAGAATTTGAAATACAATGATCAAAATTAGTTGTATTATTGTATACCATGCTTGAGTTAATTATTCTATTTCTTGTTGCATTGGAAGTCTTTACCATTATTTACCCAAATCTCCACTGAATTAGTGAATTCAACCACCTGAGTGTAAGTTAATTTTTTGACATTAGTTTGTTAAAATAGTATCTTTGCATCATTAGTCTTTTTTTTCCCCCTTTTGTATATTGTTAGTTGAGCTCTATGAAAAAGTCATTTACTGCAATAGCTGTTTATTGTTGCTGACTGCAAAATCATAATGCATGGATTTTCTTTTAACTGCACATTGACCGACTTTAACTTGTATGCATGCTGCATTTTCTTAATTTTTATATTTTAACAATGTTAGGGAGAAAATCTCTTACCATGAATCAAAGACTAGACACAAAAATTACCAGCAAATTATCATAATGCATGGATTTTCTTTTAACTGCACATTGACCGACTTTAACTTGTATGCATGCTGCATTTTCTTAATTTTTATATTTTAAGTAACAATGTTAGGGAGAAAATCTCTTACCATGAATCAAAGACTAGACACAAAAATTACCAGCAAATTATCACTTTTAAGGGAGAGTCATGTTAAACTAATGCTTTTATCTCCTATATCGTTATTGCAAATCGTCATTTCTATAACATAGTACAATAAATTCTAGGAACCTATGATAAAGTTTTGGATTTTCAAGGTAAATATGTCTGCCAAGAACCAATTCAATTCATCCAAAAAACTTAAGCTGCTAGGTACTCAAGTATTTGCACCGAAATGATTTATATCTCTTAACAATATATTTCACTGGAATTAGAGGTTATTAGTAGTTGATCTTATGTTATTTTTTGATGTATCTTGTTCTTATGCTAAAGATAAAAACGCAATTCTAGAGCCAACGAGCGTGGAGCTCAACTGGCTTTTACCCCATTTCTAAAACTGGGGTGTGATAATGCTGTCAGTGGTTTGATCCTCTATTAGGCCACATATCCCCTCCTCTACTGTGGCTGCTGCTTGCTTCTCCCAATGTTCCTCTCCAAAAAAAGTTATTCTGCGTTTGTCTTTATATAACAGTTATAAGATGAATGATGAAAATCCCTAATTAAGATTTTTCCAACCTGACAAATAGTTCATGCTGGTTATTATTGCAGTTCCAAGACAACTAGAGACATGACAAATTGGCATTGTGCCTATGTTTTTTAGTGCCTTCCAAAGCTAATTGTAATATGGTACCTGTTAAGCATAAAGAATGATGACCTGGATGTTGACACAGCTGAAGCTGCTGATTTGGATGCTATTGTGGGATTTCTGCTATTGTAGCTTGAAGAGTAACCTCCTCTGCCTCTCCCTTGAGTCTTTCTATATTCAGTACTATTAGCCAATACTTTAGTATCATCAGCACCAGATTATTGCCTCTCATGTTGAATAACCATAGAGAAAATTCTATTGAGATTTGGTAAGGGATCCATGAGTAGTATTTGTGATTTTACCATAGAAAATTTTTCATTCAAACCGGTTAAAAATCTGATGGTGCGGTTTAAATTGTGATAATGCTGAGCACTTCTCATACCTGTTAGGCAAGTACATTTCACATGACATCCACATACTGGCTTTGGCATATTGCTTTCCAATTCTTCCCATAGAACCTTCAGTTCTGTATCAAACTCTGCCACAGTCGGTGAGCCTTGCTTGAAACCGTAAATTTCAGATTGCAAATCTGAGATTCTTATCAAATCTCCTTGAGAGAACCTTTCTTTTAACTCATTCCATTCTCCAAGAAAACTATGCTCTGTCCAATTGGTTCAGCAACCGAATTGACAATCCAAGACTGAATAAGCATGTTGCAACTGCTCCATGCCTTGAAACTAGGATCAAAAGAGTCAGGAACTTCAATAGTACCATCCACAAATTCAAACTTATTCTTACCTCCCAATGCTCTCCTCATGGACCGAGCCCAAGAGTGATAAGTTTGCGCCACTGCTACTGAGAGTGAGAACCGGTGTGACTGCCATGAAGATGGGCCATCACCTGGATGCACATAGTATGGACTTGATGAGTTCTGTGTTGGATCTTTTGGAGGCTGATTGTTGTTTATAGTACCTGAACCAGAAGAAGCATTTGTGTGGCTATTTCGAGCCATGGAATATGATAGCAGCGGTAACAGTTTAAAATGCTCTGATACCATCTTTGAAAGAAATCATATAGGGAGAGAAAAGATAGAAATGCTAAACTGAGTTTTCGTGCTTTCATTTCTTAATGACAATTGTACATGGATGAGATATTTATACATAGCCTAGATGAGCCAAGTTCAGCAACTGATTCGGTTGAGCAGTTACCCTTAGCCAGCTGTATTCTAACTGACTTAGGGAAGGGATACAGTGTTGCACACTGTATTACCTTACAGTATTCTGTCATACCCCCCGCAAGCTCAAGGTGGCTGATCTATAGAAGAGGAATCAAGCACCTTGAGCTTGTCCCTTAGTTACAAAAACCTGGTTGGGGACAAAGCCTTAGTTAATAGGTCTGCATATTGCTCCTCGGATGGAATGTGCAGCACTTGCAGTTGCTTGCTAATGACCCTTTCCCGGAAAATAAATAAATCAAGCTCCATGTGTTTAGTCCTAGTGTGGAGAATAGGATTGTGCGACAGAGCAACCGTGCTCATGTTATCACAGTAAAGGATTGGTGGAGGCAGTTGCACATGTAGTTCTTGAAGGAGACTTTGGAGGCATATAATTTCTGCATTTGTAGCCGCAAGGCTTCTGTATTCGGCTTCGGTATTCGAACGAGCTACCACGGTTTGTTTCTTGGCCCACCAAGAGACCAAATTGGGTCCCAAAAAGATGCAAGACCCTGACGTGTTGCGCCTGTCATCAGGGTCTGAGGCCTAGTCAGCATCAGAAAAACCAGCCAGCACAAGAGGAAAGGTTGCAGATGGTGGCTGAAGGTGTAAACCGTGTGTTAGAGTGCCTTTGAGGTATCTTAGAATGCGTTTGACTGTTGTCCAGTGGGATTCCAGTGGTTGTGCCATAAACTGACACACTTTGTTGACTGAATATGAGATCTCAGGCCTTGTGATGGTGGCATACTGCAGTGCACCCACAATGGACCTATAGAGAGAGGGGTCCGAGAAGTAATCAGCACCAGACTTGGACAGTTTGCTGCCACCTAAGGGTGTTTGCGGATTGGATTGAATAAGCTAAAAAGTCATCCGATCCAATGATGAAAATAACATGCGGTTTGGATTGGATCGGTTTACTTCCTTAAAAAAATCCGATCCGATCCGATCCAATCAAATGCGGTTTGGATTGGATTGGATAATTCGGTTTTTGTCATACTTTATTTTTTTTTTTCCTTATGTCAAGTGTCCTTTCTACTTATTTAATAGTGGACAAAAGATAATTTTCATTATAATTTGGAAGTTTGAGAAAAAATAATTATTGATATTTTTAACACGTTCTTTTATGTTAATTCTTTATATCTACTCTCTATTATCATATTTTCCCCTTGAATCGACTACAAATAAATTGTAGCTAATTATTTTTCAAATTTACTTAAATGATTTCTTATTTTTCCTGTTTACTCAATCAAGTATATATATATTATGCATCAAATCTTTTAGCAAAATATAATTTCAAGACATTAATATTTATTCTAAATGGTCTCATATATGTCATTCCAACAAAAATATTAAAGAGAATGAGGAACATAAAAGTATGAAAAACAATGTTTAAGTATGAGTAATATTATAATTTCAAAAATAATAGTATATGTATATAATAGATCGGTTTGGATTGGATTGGATTTCACTAGAGGATCCAAAATCCGATCCAATCCAATTAAAAAAAAAGTGGTTATTTCGGTTTTCGGTTCGGTTTTTACGGTTTAAATCGGTTTGGATCAGTTGATGAACACCCCTACTACCACCAACCATTGGTGAAGAAATGGCTTTAGCTTCATCCATTTTAGCATGAGATTGAAGGTCATTGAGGTATTTGGTCTGAGTTAGAAGCAGAGAGTCCTTTGAAGTTCTTTTAACTTGGATGCCTAGGAAATAATCCAGTTCACCTAACTGTTTGAGAGCAAAGTTGGAGTGCAACTTATTGATGAGCTGTTGTATTAGGGAAGAGGAAGTGCCCGTGATGATAATATCATCGACATAAACAAGCATGTAAATCACATGAGATTGATGAGTGTAGGTGAACAAGGAGGGGTCACACTTGCTGCCAATAAACCCAAGTGTCAAGTGAGCCCCTTTGAGCTTGTCAAACCATGCCCTTGGGGCTTGTTTGAGGCCATAGAGTGCCTTATGTAACCTGCAGACCAGATTTGAATCATTGGAAGCAAACCCCGAAGGTTGCTCCATGTAGACCTCTTCTTCTAGATCACCATTGAGAAAAGCGTTATTTACATCCAATTTTTGAAGTGGCCAGCCATTTGATAGTGCAATGGTTAGGATAACCCGAATGGTAGTGGGTTTAACAACTGGGCTGAAGGTTTCTGTATAGTCAAACCCGGGTTGTTGGTGGAATCCCTTTGCTACAAGCCGAGCCTTGTACTTGTTGATGGAACCATCGGGGTTTTCCTTTACATGGAAAACCCATTTGCAACCAATAGCTTGCCTTTGAGGTGGTAATGGAACCAAGGACCAAGTAGAGTTCTTCATAAGGGCATCATATTCAGCCTTCATGGCTGAGTGCCAATTTGGATCAGCAAGAGCATGTTTTACATTTTTAGGTTCTGTATGGGCTAGAAGTACAGTAGGGTTGAGTCTTGGTTTTACAATGCCATTCTTGGATCTAGTAGTCATGGGATGAGTGTTTATGGGTCCATTAGCTGAAGATGAAGTAGGAAAGGGAAATATAGTGCTAGGGATGGTTGGAGAGGGAGCAAGTGTGTTAGAATTTGAAGTAGTAGATGGTTGATGTGCTGGAGTTGGGGGTAGGGATGGGTTGGGAGGAGAGTGTGCAGGCAGAACATGGTGTGGAGAGTTATTTGGTGATGGTGATGGATTGTTTTGTGATGGTGGAGAGTTATTGGGTGATGGTGAGTCAGTGGGTGAAGTGTGAGGATAAGGAATGAGAGGAATAGGTGAGAGGGAATGAGGAGACGTAGTTGGGGCAGGTTCTTTGTTTCCAAACAACTCTTGATATGGAAATCTCAGTTCATTGAAGATTACATCTTTGAAGATGAAAGTTCTTCTAGTGGGTGAGAGGCACACATACCCTTTGTGAGAAGTAGAGTAACCTAAGAGGACACACTCATGGGATCTAAACTCAAGTTGGTGGCGATTGTAAGGACGAATGAGGGGGAAACAAGCACAACCAAAAGTTTTCAGAAAGTTATAATCAGGAATTTGACCAAGAAGCCTAGTGTGTGGCACTTCCTTATGGAGGGAGGCTGTAGGTAATCTATTTATTAGATACACAGCGGTGAGAAAGGCATGATCCCAGAATTTAAATGGAAGAGAAGAGTGAGCCAAGAAATTTAGACCTAGTTCGACAATGTGCCGATGCTTGCGTTCCACAACACCATTTTGGTGATGTGTGTGAGGGCAAATGACCAGGTGATTAATCCCACATTCTTGGAGAACTTTTGAAAAAGAACGAAATTCGCCACCCCAATCAGTTTGGAGGGCATTTTTGTGTTAAACTGAAGTTCAACCATTGTTTTGAAGTTAAGGAAAGTTGGTAAAGCCTCAGATTTCTTTTTAAGAAGAAAAAGCCAAGTAAATCTTGTGTTGGCATCAATGAATGAAATGTAATATTGATAACCAGTGGAGGAAACAAAAGGGGCAGGTCCCCACAAATCACTGTAAACAAGATCAAAAGGACTACTGTAAATTGAAGTAGATTGAGTAGAAGGTAGGCGGCGAGCCTTCCCAAGACAGCAAGATGAACAAAATTCAAACATTTTATTACTAATAGGAAGATTACGACTTTGCAATACATGTTTAAGTGTGTCTTTGTTTGGATGGCCTAGTCTTAGGTGCCATGTGGTGAGTGATACATGTGTCACTGTATTGACTGAAGGAAAGAAAGAAGCATTACAAGAAGAATCATTGCTAGACCTAGAGTGACTAGAAGCAAGACTTTCCTGAGGGAGAAGGTGAAGATCCGTGAACTGGTAGAGTCCATCAGCTCCAACCTCTCCGCGAAGCAAGACTTCACTGGTAACCTGGGATTTCACAAGACATTTGTCAGAATGGAATTCAAAGAAGACACAATTGTCCTTAGCAAACTTGCTTACACTGACCAAGTTCTTAGTGATATTGAGAACATGTAAGAGATTTTTGAAAACTAATTTAACATTAGAATTGACAGGATAATTAAAGAAAGTAGAACCAGAGGAAGAGATTGATAAACCTTGACCATTGCCCACTAGAATCTGATCTGAACCTTCATAGGTCATAGGCTACTGAATGTTTTGGAAATTTTGGGTAACATGGTGGGAGGCACCCGAATCAGGGTTCCACTGGTTTGAGAAATTGTTGTTGTGTGAGGTGGTCAACAGGGCTTGGAGTGAGGCTGCAGGTTGGGGAAAGGATGGTTGATGCTGCCATGGTGGTGGGTTAGGCTGATAAGGTTGATAGTTTGGGTTAGAGTTTTGGTTCAGGTTGGGGTTGGGTTGATACTGCTGGTCGAACCTGTGCCAGCAAGCAAAGGCATCGTGGCCATACTTACGGTAAACTTGGCATTGCACTAAGCTCCGTCCACAGCGGCCTTTGCCGCTGCGGCCACCGCGACCCCTTCCACGGCCATTCCGGCCACCACGAAAGTACTGTGACGGCGAGGCGGAGTGAAGTTGTTGGTTCTGGGCTACGTTTGCTTGTGGTGCTGGATCGGAGGGAGAGGAAGCGGCCGAAGATGTCACTGACGCAACATTAACTGTGGCATTTACTCGAGCAGCTTGTTTGTATCGATCTAGTCTCACTTCTTGGGCTAAGAGGAGAGCCTCCAAATCGTCCAGATCCGACGCAGCGTACCTAGTGCTTACCAGATTTATCAACGAATCATACTCTTCTGGTAGTCCTTCTAAGATGACATCTAGCTGTTCTTGATCAGATACAGGATCATCGATGGAGTAAAGTGCATCCACTAAGGCCTTCACGCGCAAGATGAACTCAGAGATGCTACGATCATCTTTCTTGGTGTTTCGCAACTCTGTGCGAAGCATGTGAGCTCGTGCTCGAGTCTTGGATTGGAAGTGGTTATGCAACTTCTCCCAAAGTTGCCAAGAATGGACACAACCGATCAAGCGGGTGAGGATTGGCACCGTCACCGACGACTGGATCCAAGACAGAAGCAGCGAATCTTGGAGTGAGGCCGCAGGTTGGGGAAAGGATGGTTGTTGCTGCCATGGTGGTGGGTTGGGCTGATAAGGTTGATAGTTTGGGTTAGAGGTTTGGTTCAGGTTGGGGTTAGGTTGATACTGCCGGTCGAACCTGTGCCAGCAAGCAAAGGCATCGTGGCCGTACTTACGGCAAACTTGGCATTGTACTGAGCTTTGACCACCACGGCCTCTGCCGCCACGGCCACCGCTACCCCTTCCACGGTCATTCCGGCCACCCCGAAAGTACTGTGACGGCGAGGCGGAGTAAAGTTGTTGGTTCTGGGCTACGTTTGCTTGTGGTGTCGGATCGGAGGGAGAGGAAGCGGCCGAAGATGCCACTGACGCAACATTAACTGTGGCATTTACTCGAGCAGCTTGTTTGTATCAATCTAGTCTCACTTCTTGGGCTAATAGGAGAGCCTCCAAATCGTCCAGATCCGACGCATTGTACCTAGTGCTTACCAGATTTATCAACGAATCATACTCTTCTGGTAGTCCTTCTAAGATGTCATCTAGCTGTTCTTGATCAGATACAGGATCACTGATGGAGTAAAGTGCATCCACTAAGGCCTTCACGCGCAAGATGAACTCAGAGATGCTACGATCATCTTTCTTGGTGTTTCGCAGCTCTGCGAAGCATGCGAGCTCGTGCTCGAGTCTTGGATTGGAAGTGGTTATGCAACTTCTCCCAAAGTTGCCAAGAATGGGCACAACCGATCAAGCGGGTGAGGATTGGCACTGTCACCGACGACTGGAGCCAAGACAGAAGCAGTGAATCTTGGAGCTCCCAAACCGTGTAATCGGGATTCACGATTCCGGCGAGACGATCCACTTTGGAGAGGTATCAGATCGGGATCTGAGGTGAAACAAAGAAGCGATGCAACTGATGACCCTTGATAATAGGCTCGATCTGTTGTTTCCACAACAGAAAATTGTCTTAGGTGAGCTTCTCTGAGATTGTCATGGTGAACGCAGGTGGAGGAATAGAGGAAACCAGCGCCGGCGGCGGAGGTGGCGGGGGAGGAAGGGAGAGGAGGAATCGGAAGCCATTTATGTGCTTCACCTAGCTCCGTGATACCATGAAAGAAATCATACAGGGAGAGAAAAGATAGAAATGCTAAACTGAGTTTTCATGCTTTCATTTCTTAATGACAATTGTACATGGATGAGATATTAATACATAGCCTAGATGAGCTAAGTTCAGTAACTGATTCGGTTGAGCAGTTACCCTTAGCTAGCTGTATTCTAACTGACTTAGGGAAGGGATACAGTGCTGCGCACTGTATTACCTTACAGTATTCTATCAATCTTAAACTTTAAACAAACACATGGTGGGTATGAATAAAACCAGAATGCAGAGAAAAGTAGTGGAACAACAATGGATCGAATGAAATTCTCCTTTCATTGATGAAGACTGAAATACAAGTGGTAGTCTATTTATATAAAGAAAAACAGGTGCACCTAATACTAAGCTAAGCCTCATTACATGGAATGAAAACTACTACACCATAACAAACTAGGTGACTCAACGTAACAGAGACACTGACTCCAAAATGTGGCCTCATCACTCTCTGCTTGTGACTCTAATTCGTGTCAATCATTGGATGAGCTAACAGAATTGTAGGGAATATTCTCTAAATAAGTGGCACACTTCAAGCTTGCATCCAAGTCAGCAATAGCATCCAAATCAGCAGCTTCAGCTGTGTCAACATCCAGGTCATCATTCTTTATGCTTAACAAAGGGCTACAATCAAGTGGAGGGTTTGGACTTCTTTGACACTTTTAGTCCAGTGGCAAAGTTAACAACAGTCAGAGTGTTACTTGCTGTAGCATCTATGTAGAATTGGTATTTGCATCAACTTGATGTGAATAATGCTTTTCTACATGGAGACCTTAATGAAGTTGTATACATGGAAGTCCCTAAAGGAGTAGTATGCAGCAAAGGCAATCAAGTGTGCAAGTTAATGAAGTCTTTATATGGACTTAAGCAAGCAAGTAGGAAATGGTATGAGAAGCTAACTTCCTTGCTTATCACTCACGGGTATAATCAATCAAGCTCAGATTACTCATTATTCACTCACAGCAAAGAAGATGGATTCAGTGCCCTCTTGATATATGTTGATGGTGTGATACTTGCAGGCAACTCTTTGAGGGAATTTAATCGAATCAAGACTATTCTTAATGATGCCTTCAAGATGAAAGATCTAGGCACACTAAAATATTTTCTTGGCTTGGAAGTGGCTCAATCTAAAAATGGTATTTCTATTTTCCGAAGGAAGTATTGTCTGGATTTACTAAGTGAGACAGGATTGCTTGGTTCTAAACCAGCAAAAACTCCTTTAGACCCCTCTGTCAAGTTGCATCAAGATTCAGCTGAACCATATGCAGATGTGAGTTCTTATAGAAGGCTGATTCGGAGACTACTCCATTAGACTCACACTTGACCAGACATTGCTTTTGCAACTCAGCAATTGAGTCAGTTTCTTAGTTCCCCCACCATGACACATCACATTTCAGCTTGTAGAGTAATTAGATACCTAAAGGGTTGCCCTGGATGTGGTTTGTTTTTTCCAAGAGATTCAACCCTTCAATTGTTTGGCTTCTCAGATGCTGACTCAGCTGGTTGCTTGGATTCTAGAAAGTCTATCACTGGATCTTGCTTTTTCTTAGGCTCTTCCTTAATCTCTTGAAAGGCTAAGAAACAACAGATAGTGTCTAGATCATCATGAGAGGCAGAATATCGTGCATTGTCAACAGCATCCTGTGAATTACAATGGCTACTTTATTTACTTGATGACTTGAAGGTAAAATGACATAAACTTCCAGTGATTTATTGTGATAACCAGAGTGGAATGCATATTGCAGCCAATCCGGTTTTTCACGAACACACCAAGCATCTTGAAATTGATTGTTACTTTGTTAGGGAAAAGGTGAAAGATGGAACTCTGAAATTACTGCCTGTTACCTCAAAAGCCCATTTAGTCGATTTGTTTACCAAGGCATTACCTCCTACAGCCTTCATTCCTTTTATTTCTAAGCTGGCATGATGGATTCATACCATGCACCATCATAAAGAATGATTACCTGGATGTTGACACAACTGAAGCTATTGATTTGGATGCTATTGCTAACTTGGATGCAAGCTTGAAGTGTGCCACTATTTGGAGAATATTCCCTACAATTTTGTTAGCTCCTCCAATGATTGACACGGATTAGAGTCACAAGCAGAGAGTGATGAGGCCACATTTTGGAGTAAGTGTTTCTGTAACGTTGAGTCACCTAGTTTGTTATTGTGTAGTAGTTTTAATTCCATGTAATGAGGCTTAGCTTAGCATTAGGTGCACCTGTTTTTCTTTATATAAATAAACTACCACTTGTATTTCAGTCTTCATCAATGAAAGGAGAATTTCATTCCATCAATTGTTGTTTCACTACTTTTCTCCGCAGTCTGGTTTTATTCATACCCCACCATGTTTGTTTAAAGTTTAAGAAACTATGATCAAACTTTCTAGATGCCCAAGAAATCTCCTTGACATTCTCACTATAATTAGATCGTGATAATTCTACTGATCTGCTTCTGTTAAGGAAGTTTTCTCTTTCTTTCTGCTTTTTCTTCTTGTTTTATTTTTCTTTTGGATAAACTCGAGGAAGATTTTCTGTCAAGCCTTCAGGTCATTTCCTCTTGTAGGTTATTCCATGATATGCAGTAGCCCATCTAAACACTAACCCCATTTTATGTTGTTCTTCATTTCAATTATTTCTTTCTGTAGTGGCTTTGTAACTGCAATCGAGTGGAAAGGTGGCTCTTATTCTTTAGCATAGATTTAATAGAGTTCATTAGTTTAAATATTACTATTACATCCTTCCTCTTCAAGTGAGTAAGACTCCACAATTCTCTATTCACTTTCAACGATCACATTACAATGCTATTATTCCACTATTTATACAATTCGCACTTACTAAAAATGTGTTTAACATGCTCCGATTAAGATTTGGAGCATGGATGCTCCATGCAAGAAACTGGAGATAACAGCTTGCTTCCAGTTTCTTTTTTCTTTTTTTAATTTTAAATGCAGAAGTAATTTTTGCTTCATTAGACAACTCCGCAACCACAAGCTATTTGACAAAAGCTCCTTCTGGCTTTTTGGTACTCGGTTGAGATGATTAAAACATAAGGATTTGTTTGCTTTGTTTCCAGTTTGCTATTTTCATTTCTTGTTTTCAGAAATAATTATAAAACTACCACTTTTGTTTTCATTCTGTTTTCAAATATTTGTACAGAAAACACTGAAAACAATTTTTTTTTGTTTTCACTGTTTCCTGGCAAATCTTTGGAAATCGGAGACATAATGAAAACAAGGTGACAGATTTGTAATTATTTTTGAAAATAGAAAACTGGACACAAAAGAAACGAGCTCTAAATTTTCTAAATGGTCTTGGATTGTGCTTGTTTAGATGAAGAGAGAGAGATTGGTGAGAACAGAGGAAAAGAGGTGTGAATGAAGAGATGCTCCACATAAGATGAACAGCCAATAACTATTAAAAACCTACAGCTCCAGAAAACTAGTTGTAACAAAATTCTGTTAGCTGGGTTTCGATCAATTCCATTTAAGTTATAGTATCTTGGCAGCAAATATTTAACTGAGATAGTGTTTTTTTAGGTGATGGTGCACGAGTTCCTACTGGTGTGGCCTAGGTGTTTTAGTTATGGTGCTTTAATTGCCTTTGTTCTGTGGCAAGTTTTATGTAGGTAGGTCAGTGTAATAAGCATACAATTGCAGTGCTTTATCTCAATTTGTATTTTACTTTTGTCCTTTCTGGTTTGTTTTGTAAGGGTGCAGTACCCCTTGTACTTCATATTAATTCAATTCTTTGCTGATAAAAAAAAAGTTATTCCTATATAATAGTAAAATTTTAGCACTCAAAACTAAGGAAAGGCATTGTTCAATTCGGGTAATAAATATCTAACAACTTTACCATTGGAATATGCATTCTTAGGAATATTAACTTGCCTGTACCTTCCCAATTGAGTTCTTGCTGCCATAGTACTTTCTCAGCAAGAGCACCAATATTACACCCTCCCTCTGAGTCTGGGAGCTAGACTCCACGATTCTCTAATAATGACATTACGATGCTATTATATACTGTTTATACGATTCGAACTTTCTAACAATGTACCTATACTAACCTTGTTACTATTCAATATTTGTCAATTACTTGTATGATTTTTGCATGTAGCATCATTAGCACGTCAGAGAATCATTTTGATTATGATTAAGTTGAAAGAAGCTTGAAGCCTAAATGTTTCTCGAGTATGCTTTAGCAGATCTAGTTAAAAGATGCTGTAACCGGTTTGGCCAATTTTCAACAATTTCATGTTTTCAAGTTTTTTTCTTGTAAGCTTATTGATTTTTATTATTAGATGTTCGGGCGTTTCTTTCATTGTAGAAAACTTGTCTTTTGGTCAAGTTTCACGGCAAACCAAGGTTTACAAAACCGGACCGGCCATCGAACCGGTGAAGGCAGCGGTTCGAGGTTCAATGGTCCAATCGAGGTTGAA
This sequence comes from Sophora flavescens, assembly GCA_030762895.1. Lineage (NCBI taxonomy): Eukaryota > Viridiplantae > Streptophyta > Magnoliopsida > Fabales > Fabaceae > Sophora > Sophora flavescens. The sequence continues at coordinate 123,870,202 of CM061068.1, forward strand.
TCGTGGTTGAACCGGTTATAATTAAATATTATTATTTTAATTTTTAATATAATATTTGTAACAATATTAAACAAAAAAACAACATAACAACTAAAATTATTAAGCACAATTTTTATTATTTTGAAATTAAACTAAATAAATATAAAGATATATGTTAAAATCATCTTCATAGGGAAAACCAACCCAAAATCTACAACCAGCCCACATATGTTAGAAAACAAAAGAATTGGGTTTTGGCTAGGATGATCCAAATCCTTTTATACTAATTTTTTTTTAAGGAAATCGGTTCAGGCCGGTTCAGGTCGGTTCAGACCGGTTCACTACCGGTTATGACCGGTTTTACCGGTTTTGAACCGGTTTTCCGGTTTTTGCACCGGTTCAATGCAGGACCGGTTTTCCCTACTGACCGGACCGGTCCGGTCCGATTTTCAAAACCTTGCTGCAAACAGTAGGGGTAAAAGCAAAGCATTGAAATGGATTTCACTTGATGAACACTAGAAAGAAAAATTAACAATGACATGTAAAATCGTGTATATGTATTGATGTCAATGGAAAAACATAAACAGCGACTTGTTAGTTTGATTCCATATGCATAGGTAAACATCCTTATCCCCTTTTCATTGAACCATCTATAAACTTTTATATGTCCTTGATACATTTTTATCAACAATCATTTTCATCACCAGTCTGTATGGTCAATATAATATAACTGTAAGCTGATAAATTCTGAAATAACCGATTTGAGAATTTTCATTCATAACCCTTCTCCATCACGGCCGAACATCTTCCCCAACTTCTGTAATGTCACAGGCTTCCCAGTATGTACACCTGCAACTGCTCAATGAAACAGAATAGGAGCATGCTATAGCAGCTCTCTTTGGGAATTACATCTCATCAATGCTGTAGCCGAACCAAATAGATTGAGGCACCTTCCAGGTACCCTCCAAATTATAAGGCATGGGCTGCTCCCTTGTTTTATTTGCTGTCAAATCATACTGAACTACTGCATCATATGCATCCGGATGCACAGCTAGAAAATAACTAATCACATTCAATAACAACCTGTCCCTAGTTTCATCTGTGAGATTTATGTAAGAACTCTTATGAAACCAAGCTCAAAGTGGGTTACTAAATTCATCACTTATATGATTCAATACAAGGGGGTAGGGTAGCTCAAGTGGATAAGACTTTATTTAGTGCATTTCTCTTTCTACTGATGGCGCCAATGTTCACTTGGAAGTTGGACCTTCATATTCAACTGGTCTCATGTAGCTTGAGGTCTTGTTCTTTATTACAAGGTTGGTCGACCTTGATGCTCTTCTTGGTTGATCGGTCTGGTTGTTGCATGATGGAACCGATGGGTGCATGAGGAAGGGGTGTAGTACCTGCAACGACACTTTGATACTTAAGTTAGTCAAGGGGATGCAAGTATCTAAGGTGTGAAAGTGTAGGAAGTGAATGGAAAAGTTAATGGGGAGAGGGTGATAATGGGTTTGGTGGGGAGTGACTTATGGTTGCACATCAGTCATTGCTCGGATCCGGATTCACTGCAGTAGCAAATTCATGTATTTGCCGTAGTTGTGCAGTTTATAATCATTGGATTTGCGTTTTTTACACTCCCAACCCTTGATTTGTTTTGTCCAAAAAATGGCAAAAAAATACAAGTAGAGAGAGATAGAGATAGACTAATGCAGGAAATCCACATCCATCGTTGCCCCTCCACTAGCGTGTAACAGGGGATTGAACACTCTTCCATATCACTTCGGCTATTCCCTAAAATAATTTGTGTTAGAGGTTGAGTCTGGGTATGGTGGCAACCTACCTATTTGGGTATGGTGGCAACCTTGTTAAACTGCGTGTGGCTTGGTGTTGGGTTGCCAAGTGGTCCAGTTGGTATTGGGTCGTTGCTTGACCTAGTGTCTTTCCGTATTGGAAATCCCTAGGCGCGTGGTTGGCCTACTTGGCCTTGGATGCTCCATCGTGGCCCAGAACAGGTTCCAAACCAGATAAGTAAAAATTCTTAAAATTTTACTCATAATAGTCCTAATCCATAAATTTCTAGTAGTGACACCTGATTTGACACGTAATAGTTACGAGCCTTCATGTCGTGGCTAGGCAGCCATAGCTATAGATGACTTTGCATGGTGTTGGTGTAAGGTCTAGTATTGTAGTGGTATTGAGGAGTAAGAGCTTGGGCATTAGATGAGAGTGGGTTTTGAAAATCAAATGAAATTGGGAAATTTATCTTAAAATGCAAATGTATACAACTCTTTTCCAATGAGAACAAGATATGTATAACAAATGTTACATGTTATAATTTCATTAATTAGCTATTACAACATGTCTTATTATTATTGGAAAATATCACCATAAACACTTTGATAACAACACCTAAGTTTTGTCGATGATAGGATGATTCCCTCCCCCACCCTCAACTTATTGATTGTATTACGTTTTTTATATTATTGTTTTTGTATTGATTATTGTATTACATTTGAATTAGTTTATTTCATTTAAATTATATTATTTGGTTTAGGATATTTCTATTTATATAATTTATTTAATATTATATAATTTTATCTTAATTTTTATATTTAGAAAAAATAAGTAAATGTTAAAGTGGCACCCTGTCCATTTTAGCGACCGAATATTTTCGATCGCTAAATAGCAAATTGTAAAATAGTGAGCTGAATATAGTTGATTAGATCCATCGCTAATCTGGTCCTCAAAGCAGGTAATGGGAACTATTATATCAACCATTTTTTTACTACTTTGTGATCGTATTTTTTCACCACAATTAGCGAGCTAATTTCTAAACACTCGTTAAATCTATTAGCGATCACAATTTTGACAATTATCAATGATTCGTCGCTAAATCAATCGCTAACACAATCAGCAACCAAATTTATAATGTTAGCAACCGATTACTTCTATCGCTAAATGCATGTTTTTTTTTAAGTGTGGATTGGTCAATTGAGTTAGTTGGATGCTTAAGCCTACCCAAACCCATGTACAACCTGTTATCAAACATTCTAGCTTTATATGTATTAATATTAGGGCTGGCAAAATGATCAAAATATCCATGACCCATCCAGTCCATCCATGAGAATATCTATCCAATCAATCCAATTTTTTAAAAAACAAATTAATGGATTAGATTGGGTTGGATAGTTTTTTTGGTGGATGGTTTATAGTCCATACATTTTTTTAAAAAATCCATTGGACCATAAATCAGTGGATCAAATTTTCATCCACTTCGGAGTCATTTTGTTTTTCTTCAAATTAGAACCTCAACCTCACTGATACCAAACGTTTGATCGGTAATGCAGTCAAGAACTAGGTTGCCATGAACACTACTGTTTTTAATAAGTGTTTTCAATTCATCCTTTACTACCGTGATTCTTTGCAATTTCAGTGATTTTTAATTTGTAACTTACATGCTGTGATTTTTCAAAAGCACCGTACGGAATGGTCAAAGCTGGTAAAGGACCTCAAATTGCATGTCCCAAATGGATCGGAATCGGGAACACAGGGCCAGTCAAGAAGTCGATGAGTTGGAACCCCTAATTGGTTACCGATCCACCTTGAATTCGTATCATCCCCTCAAGAATCACGTTCCAATTCATGTTCAATTATTCTTTCTCTCAATCATATCCTCATTCTCTATTGTTGGAGTCCCACAATAGATAGTGATATGGCCTAAAGAGTGCTTATAAGTAAAGGGCAACCCTCACCTTACATGCTAGCTTTTGGGGTTGAGTTAGACCCAAACCCAAATTCTAAGATGGTATCAGAGCCTATCCTAGATCTGTTGGGTCGCCCGTAGATGTCCAATCCTGCAAACTTCACGCTCCAGATGTCCAACCCTGGGCGTGAGGGGGGGGGGGGGGGTGTTGGAGTCCCACATTGGATAGTGATATAGCCTGAAGAGTGCTTATAAATAAAGGGCAACCCTCATCTTACAAGCTAACTTTTGGGGTTGAGTTAGGCCCAAACCCAAATTTTAAGGTCTATCATGGGTCAGTCTGATCGACAGAATGTGCTAGCTGGGAAGATGGGTAGGTTGATATATATATATATATATATATATATATATATATATATATATATATATATATATATATATATATAGATTTAGAGGATTATATCATAGTCATTGGATCAAACTTTAAACGGTCAAGATTAAACCACAAAGTCATGTGACTTTTTTAAGTGGTCATGTGACATTTTTAAATCATGAAATAATGCTTAATCCTAACCATCCATGTATGGTTGTATGGCCTAAATTTATCTCTCTCACTCTCATATAAGAAAAGCCCTCTCACTATGCCCCATATATATATATATACACACACACACACACACTAGTGTAGTTGCCAGTACGAGACGCACGGGCATTCGTTAGATGATTATTTTTATAATAGTTTATTATAAATAATTTCAACATGAACCACATTAAATGTATTATTTTTTGAATATAAAATAATACTATTGTGTGCAACAGTTGGATTGGTATATTCAATAGTTAATGAATAACAGGCTACATGACAAATTTGTATGATAAAAATTTTAGTAGGTTTTATAAAAGCTTGACTTTTCATTACGGATATGAGTTCATGATATGCAATATGTTAATCTTTTATGTTTATGAAAAGAATGCACATTTCCATGATATTATATGTTATTGTATTAAACATTTATATAACAACAACCGTAGAAGATACTTTGATGAAAAGAAAGCAATCATACTTTGATATTGAACACTATTTTAAATATGTATGATCCTGTTATTTAGGGTAAGTTATAATATTTAATTGTTATGTTCAATTTAAGTATCAGATTATTTCTTCTTTTATTAATTTTTTGTTTTCCGTAAGTTTTTATTTTTTGTAAATTTTTATTTTGTTTTCTGTAAGTTTTTATTAATCTGAGACAATGATTTTATTTTTCATAAGAAAGTGACACGTGTCACCCGTTTATTCGTCCACAATAAAATCATGCTACAATTTAAATTTTAGAAAAGGCCCTAGTATGAATAACACAATAATTAAAATAATTAGTTAAATAATTATTTTTTAAAGAAAATGTCAGATACCATCGGTGACACATGTCGCCCGTTTATTCGTCCACGAAAAATCAAGCTACCATTTGTTTTAAACAAATTATCTAATATTTAACCATTTTATATTTAAATTGTTAAATTCATCAAACACGAAGGTGGAAATTAAAAAAAAAAAGTCAAAAAAAGAAGGCAATATAATAAATAATAATACATTAATTAAAATAATAATCTAAATAATTTTTATTTTAAAAAATCCAGAGGCCAAAAATCTACGTGGGCACGACCCGTGACATTTGGCGTCGACCTTTTCGTCTACAGTAAAAGAATGACACAGTTAAAAATAAGAGAAGGTCTATCAAGCTATCATTTGTTTTAAACAAATTATCTAATATTTAATAATTTTATATTTAAATTGTTAAATTCATCCAACACAAAGGTGTAAACAAAAAAAATTGAAAAAAGAAGGGAATATAATAAATAATAATACAATAAGTAAAATAATAATCTAAATATTTTTTGTTATAAAAAATCCAGAGGCCAAAAATCTATGTGGGCACGGTCCGTGTCATCTGGCACCGACCTTTTCATCCACAGTAAAAAAATGACACAATTGAAAATAAGAGAAGGCCCATGAATGAATTTTACAATAATTAAAACAATTAAATAAGAGAAGGCCCGTCAAACTACCATTTGTTTTAAACAAATTATCTAATATTTAACAATTTCATATTTAAATTGTTAAATTCATCAAACATGAAGGTGAAAATAATAAAAAAATTGAAAAAATAAGGCAATATAATAAATAGTAATACAATAAGTAAAATAATAATCTAAATGTTTTTTATTATAAAAAATCCAGAGGCCAAAAATCTACGTGGGTATGACCCGTGACATTTGGCGGTAGTCTTTTCGTCCACAGTAAAAGAATGACACACTTAAAAATAAGAGAAGGCTCATGAATAGATTTTACAATAATTAAAACAATTAAATAAGAGAAGGCACACGAAGCTATCATTTGTTTTAAACAAATTATCTAATGTTAACAATTTTATATTTAAATTGTTAAATTCATCAAACACGAATGTGGAAATAATAAAAAAAAATGAAAAAAAGAAGGCAAAATAATAAATAATAATATAATAAGTAAAATAAAAATCTAAATATTTTTTATTATAAAAAATCAAGTGGTCCAAAAATCTACGTGACCACGGCCTGTGACAATTGGCACCGACCTTTTCGTCCACAGTAAAAGAATGACACAATTAAAAATAAGGGAAAGTCCATGAATGTAAATATAAAATATTTTTAAAATTAAAATTAAATAAAAAACAGTTTTTTAAAAAAAAGGAAAAAAGCATATAAAAAACTATTTATTTAAAAAAAAATAAAAAATTTTGTAATTTTTTTTAAAAAAAAGAGATTTGTAAAAAAATCTAAAAAAAAGCTTAAATAAAAAATACTTTTTAAACAAATTTAAATAAAGAAATATTTTTTTAAACAAATTTGTTAAATTTTCAAAAAAAAAAAAAAAAAAGAGAATTCGATTTTTTGTTAAGTAAACAAATATTTTTTTAAAAAAAATGTCAAATAAAAAAAAGACAACACGTGTCGTCATTTGAGGATCCAACAGTGTAAAATGGATCCCTAATTAATATATTATAGATAAATATATATATATATATATATATATATTTTATTTTAAAAGTTATAAAACTATTTAATTTAGAAAATATTTTTGTAGATGGATGAGAGATGTTGTTTTAAAATGATCATAAAAATTATTTAATTTTTAAAATAAATTTAATGGATGGATTGGATATCCATCCATTAAAAATTTGTTAATGGATGAATTTGATGATTTTAATTATATGGATCATGGATGTATTGGATTTTTCTTAATGAACGTTTAGGCTCTGTTTGGTAAAAACTATCGGATATTGGATAACGGATAAACTAGCTGATGGCGGATAGTGGATAAGCTAGCTGATAGCGGATAGCAGATTAGCTAGCGGATTGGATTTGAAGTGTTTGGTAAAACTAGCGGTTGGATTAGTTGACAAATGTAAAATAACATAAAATGATATGTTTAAATTTTTTTATATAAATTATATGTATGTGTGTGTGTGTATATATATATATATTATTTATTTAAAAATAATTATCACTTTTAACACTTTTAATTTTAATTTTGAATTTTAATATTAATTTAGTGTTAATTATTTTTAATAAATAAAATGGAATAATAAAAATAAAATTATGTATTGATATGATTTTTATATAAATTTTATTTTTTATAGATAAATTTTTTTTATCTTAAATATAAATCTAAAAAGTGAAATTAATTCTTATTTACATACATGTTAAATGATTAGTATTTTATTTTATTAGCTAAGGATAAGTAGGGAATATAATTAAGATAATATGGATAAATAATGAAGAAAAAATTATAAGCTATACGCTATAAGTTCAAACACTACTTCAAGTAACGTCCGGAAAAAATACTATACGTTGGTGTAAAAATACTATACGTTAATTTTAACAAATTGTTACCAAAGGGGCTACTTTTTCATTTATATGCTAGCAGATTTGACAAACCAAACAGAAACTTAATGAACCATAATGAATTAATGGATTGTTTTTAATCCATCCATTATAATCCAAACAAAAATATATCCAATCCATCCATTTGTCACCCTTAATTAATATGATACCAACCCCAAACATACGCATTAATATATCTAACCTACCTATAATTTGAGAATAAATTTTGTATGGGTACAATGTCTATTTAGGCTAACCAATCAAATACTCGTTAGCAATTAAAATACTAATTTAAAAAGACATGCCCATACTAAATTATTTCAGAATTATCTTAAAATTGTGATTGATTCTGTCTGACCATTGAGTACATACCTCTAGAAGACTCGGTCATAATGTGATTGGGGAAGAATAAATCTATGCTTTTCCTTTAATTAATGTAACTGACACCATACCTGAAAAAACTCTTCATTAATTAAAATGATAATGATCAGCCATGAATAATAACTGACAAAAATATGATACAAAGTCGTCTTATTTTCACTTCTCATATCAATTCATAAATGGAATTTTTTATTAAGTTATGGAATTCAATGGATCTGTGCTATCTCTGTATAAATTTAATATCAAAAGTGCAACAAAAAAAAAACAACAACCTGATTTGACTATAAGATATTGAAGTTCAACAGAACATACAGTACTTTTGACACATTTTGAAGTTTTCAACATTGTCATAATGGCAAGCCTAAATGGAGACAACATCACCATTGAGACAATCATATATAGTCGAACTTTCTGCCACGCATGAGAAAACTTATCAATGTGCATATGGTGTTATTTGTTTGGGTTTTTGTTAAGCACTTGTTAATAATTAAAAATAAAATCTTTCAATAAAAAATAAAGAATTTAATATGTGAGGAGTGAGGACTAAAAATGATATTTTTCACTTAAATTCTTTTATTTTTGAAACATTATATTTTCTATTTAACTTTAGACAAAATGTAATTCATGATAACATATTCATATGCATACACATCCTAACCGTACTATCAGAAGTTAGTTTGCAATTTCAGACTTTCAGATCAACAAAAGAAAACTAAACTGTGGAGATCCCATGTAATTATGTTGTGAAACACAATTTAACATGTTTGATTTTTACTACCTCTCTGTCACAGTTATGATTTTATTTTACTTTTTTTCCTATCGAGATCCGGTTTACCGGAACCTCGTCGTAAACGTCAGATCAAGAGTGAATAATAGAGATTGTTTTAGATTATGGCTTGGCAGAATGTAATATTCCGGTCTTACGTATCCCGATAGGAATCAAAGCCAGACGTAGTTCTCGGTTCAACCCTTGGCCGTGGTGATCTCAATCTCTTAATTTTGTATATGATGAATACTAGGGAGCAATGACTGTTTGATAGTCTCTTGGTCGAACTACTTTCTCTAATATGCTTAAGAGAGAGCCACCGGAGTTCAGTGAAAAAAAGTGAGTTTCTATCATGGGTACTCCTCCTTTTATAATAGGATTCCCCTATCTTTTAGAGATCTGATTTATCTCTTTCTATCTCTTAAATCTCTTTTGAGATGTGATTCCTTAACTTAAGGGATATTATCTCTTTTAACCAGATAAGGTTATTTCAGATAATATCAGGATTTAATTAAGGATAATATCCTATCCCTTAATTAGGTGATCTTTAATTTATTATCTTTAACTTCCGGACTGGGCCGGGTTTCACTCTTCGGCCAGTACACAAGCCCCTCAAGCTTTGAGCTGATTAAGCGTAAAAGCTTTCATGATGTTAGCCGAGATCGGGAACTCGGTTTCATCTTTCTGTCTTTAGGCTCGGCGAGGTGATTGACCGAGCTTCATACTTTATGCATATATATACATCCTCCAACTCCGTGAGAAGCTCGGGTGACCGAGCTTGATGCTTTCGGGGTGACGGACTCTGTATCTCGGCTCATACACAAGTCCCCCCAAGTTTTGAGCCAATGACGTGGAAGCTTTCTCGCGGGAGCCGAGGCTAGCCGAGGTGGAGGTGATTACTTGTTTTGTGCTGACGCCATACTTTCTTGGGTCTCGAGATGGAAAGGAAACGTTACTCTGTGTGACGCGTGGCCTTTGTGGCATTGTTTCCGAGATTTGTGGATTGTGGCGTGCCCCTATTTTCCCGTGATGGCAGTGTGCATTATGACACTTCTGCCACGTGGTTACTTTCCATTAGTTGGCGAATGCGGTCAGACTTGAAGGGACGCTTCCCTGCTATCGTCTGCCAACAACCCTTTTTAATTTGCCGAGAGGGCGTTGCACTTTTTCCTATAAATTTGGGCGAGCCTCTAGCGCGGGATTTCATCTTCTTTAAGCCCTTGACTTTCCTTATTCTCGAGTTCTTTCTGGTTCACTCATTCATACTCCCTTCAAGGTACGTCTTGCTCTTTCAAACTCCTTTAGGTTTACTTTCTGATTGCTCATCCATGGTGGCTTCATTTGAGGTATCCCAGAATAACTCTTCTGGGGTTCAGGCCATGGAGCCTGAAATCCATCTAATTGGAGGTTCTCCTCGTTCTTCCCCATCCTCCTCTCGTGGTGGTGGTGGTGCCAATGGCGCCTCTTCCTCCACTGATGGGAATAGCTCAGTCACTCCTGATGCAGTACCCATTTCTAAACGTCGCGAGCGTACCACTAGAATGCCTAGGGTCCCATACCCAGATATCACCATTCCTGGGTATTTCTGGGTGAGGCCAGATCGATGTGGGGGCTTTTCATTCCAATTTTAGGAATTTCGAATCTCTTTCCTCCCTAAAAAACAAAGTTTCTTCCTTTGAAGGCAGTGTAGAGTGTCTGCCATGTTCTGGGGATGGGCATGTCTTTCTTCATTCTGCTCTGGGGCAGCCTTCCTTCACATATGTATATAAAACCTTATTTGAGCATATTGGAGCCACTCTGCCTTTTACCCAGTTCGAGTGTGATGTGCTGAAGATCATGAATGTTGCCCCAACCCAGCTCCATCCAAACAGTTGGGCCTTTTTAAAGGCTTTCCAAATCCTTTGTGAACAGATAGGAGTGGTGGCTACTGCTCCTATATTCCTTCATTTTTATAAGGTTAGGTTTGGGGACCGGGTTGGCTGGATTTCCCTTAGTGGGGCTGAGTCGAGGGGCATTATTGGGCTTTATAAGAGTTCATATAAATTTTTCAAGTCGGACTTTTTCAAAGTCCGAACTACTGTAGGGAACGAATCTTTATTCTATGACTCAAATGGAGTCTCCAAATTTCCCTTCTACTGGCAACCCCACCCAACTAAGTTCCACAGCTATGACGTCGGCTGCATGACAACCCAAGAAAAAACCGACGTTGAGCTCCTAAAACTCTATCCTCGGCCATTGCCCTGTGGTAGACTTTTATTGCTCCCCAAGTCATCAACTCGGCAAGCCGATTTTGATTGTAAGTAGTTTTTTAATGGGTGTTTTCCTTGCCCAGCCACGTACTTGTATCTGACTAATTTTCCTCTTTTTACAGTGATAATGGGAAAATTCAACTACAAGGCTCTGATGAAGAAATCAGCCCACCAAGCAGCGGGCGGATCATCAATAGCTTCAAACGTCAAAGGAAATAAAAAGAAGGTGGCTGAAACTTCTGCGCCGACCACCCGGCCTCCGAAGAGGACTCGGGAAGACATGATGTCAGAAGTCCCGCTTAGAAGTCCTTCTCCTTTGCTGATGATTGAGGAAACTCCTGCTGCTGCATTGAGGTCGGGTGATGTTCCCAGGGTGACCAATCTTGCGTCGGATACCAAATGGTATAATGGGAACTACAATCCAGGGATTAGCTCGCTCTGGGGGAACGAGTTCGATCCTACAGGTCTGATTGATAGCCAGGTGCTGAAACCTTCTGACGCTCGGCTTTTGCTGGAGCAAGGGCCAGACGAGAGCATGGAGGCTGCCGCTGCCTATACCCTCCGGATCGCCTCTATTACTCGCTTCTGGAGCCAGCAGGTTATTGACAATGTTAAGAAGATGGAGGTGATGAGGGCCGATTTAGCTCGAGCCTCGAGGGTGAGGGACGAGCTCTCTCAGGCCATGGCCACATGTGAGGAGCAAGGCCAGGTTATAGGCCAGCTGAAGGCTCAGAAGGCAGAGTTGGAAAAAGGCAATGCCACCCTTACGGCTGAGCTAGAAACGGAAAGAGATGACCGGCTCAACCTTCAGAATGTTGTGAAAGGGCTTCAAGCCGAGAAGGAAGCCGATCTGGAGCTGCAGAAGTTGATGAAGACCGAGAAGGAGGAGAATCTGAGGCTCTGTGCTGATCTAGCTGAAGCTGAGACTTCAATCATGAGGGAGCATGTTAACGGTTTCTCCCGAGCCATGAAGCAACTTCAGCATTTCAACCCGACTGCCGACTTCTTCTGTGCCGATGTGGACAAGGATTTTAACCGAGATGGAATCCTTGTTCCGTTGGTCGAGCTTGAGGATGAGGACGAGGATGCCGTAACTTACAGGGAGGAGGGCGAGGGTCAAGGGGCCGAGGAGGGACCCGAAGGTAAAGTGGGCCCACCTCGTCAATCTGCTATCATCCCTCCTAATGCCGAGGATGACCTTGATTCCTGAAATTGTATCAGTAGGTTTAGGAAACACATTGTTTTTGTGCAGTCCCCTTTTTATTCTGAACCTTTATGTATTCGGGGCCCTGCCCTTTTTATTTAATGAAATTTCCTGTTTACTTGTGAATCTGTTTGCACTTAGAAAATTTTCTAATGTCTTTATAGGCTTGGCACTTCGACCCTGATCGGTCGATTTTACCTTGGTCAGCCTCTTTAGGATTTATACACCTATATAGGCTCGGCACTTCGACCCTGATCGGTCGATTTTACCTCGGTCAGCCTCTTTAGGATTTATACACCTATATAGGCTCGGCACTTCGACCCTGATCGATCGATTTTAGCTCGGTCAGCCTCTTTAGGATTTTGTCAGTTTTAACGCCGTATTTTTTACATAATAGCTCAACTGAAAATAATTTTATTTATTTATTTTTCCTAGTGTGCCTCGTTAAAACCTTCTCGGCCAAAACCTCATGGGAAAAAGACCGAGATAGGGAAAAGAGTGCATCACCTCTAACCTTAGCCAAAATAAAACTTAAGGTGGGAAGTGTTCCATGTTCTTGGAACCGACTTTCCTGACAATTCTTCTAGCATGTAGGCACCATTTCCTAGATTTTCTACTATCCTGAATGGGCCTGACCAATTTGCCACGAGCTTACCCTCTCTGGGGTCTTTTCTCGCGTCGCTTTGTAGTCTCAGCACCAAGTCACCTTGCACAAATTCCCTTGGGTGCAGCCTTGAGTTGTACTTCCGAGTTGCTTTTTGCTTGCACAGCTCGTCTCTGATTTTTGCCGTATCTCGGACTTTCTCGACCATGTCAAGCTCAACTCGGAGTTCTTCTTCATTTTTGCTTTGATCATGATGATGCCTTCGGAAAGAGAGTTCACCGAGCTCAACTGGAATCATTACATCGGTTCCATAGGTTAGTTTGAACGGTGTTTCTCCCGTCGAAGATTGTGGTGAGCAATGGTAAGCCCACAGGATGCTTGGTAATTGTTCGACCCAAGCCCCTTTTGATTGTCCTAACCTTCTTTTGAGCTCGTTTAGATTAACTTTATTGGCTGGCTCTGCTTGGCCATTTGTTTGTGGATGCTCAACCGAGGCCACTTTGTGCTTAATTCCGAGGTTGGAGTAAAATTCTCCAAGCTCCTTATCGGTGAATTTCTTTCCGTTGTCAGTAACAATTGCATAAGGAAGGCCATGCCTGCATATGATGTTTTTCCATACAAAATTCTGGACCTTTTTGGCAGTTATCGTAGCCAATGGTTCTGCTTCAATCCACTTGGTGAAGTAGTCTACACCTACCAGGAGGAACTTGACTTGACCCTTGGCCATTAGGAAAGGATCGACTATGTCCATCCCCCACATAGTAAAGGGCCATGGCGAGAACATGGAGTGGAGCTCTTCTCCTGGTGCACGAGCTATGCTGGCGAACTTCTGACAGGGCTCACACCTATTGGTCCAAGTAGAACAATCCAGTCTCATGGTTGGCCAGTAAAACCCTGCTCGTAGGACCCGAGCTGCCAGAGATCGGCCACCTGAATGCATTCCACAAATTCCTCGGTGCATCTCATCCATTACGTACTCGGACTGCTCCTTTGTGAGGCACTTCAGTAATGGCTTGGAGAATTCTCTTTTGTACAGCTCACCGTCTAGGACGGTGTAGTGGCAAGATTTTAGACGGATTCGCGTCGCCTCCTTTGGGTCATCAGGTAGTTTGTCCGAGGTTAGATACTCCCAAATTGGAGTCATCAAGCCCCGGTCACAGTGCTCGGTCATTGTCACTTCGACACTTTTTATGCTCGGCTCGAGGAGGTTTTCTTGAATGAAAGTTCTTAGTTGGCCAGCCCTCTTGGTGCTAGCCAATTTGGACAGCAGATCTGCCCTGTAATTTTCTTCCCGAAGTATGTGCTCAATGGAGAAATGCTCAAATTCAGAAATGAGGTTATTAACCTTGCAGAGATATCTGGTTAGTTGGGGGTCCTTTGTCTGATAATTTCCCGAGACTTGTCCTGTCACGAGCTGTGAGTCACTTCGGCATTTTAGTTCCCGGACCCCAATTTCTTTAGCTAACAATAGCCCAGCAATAAGGGCTTCATATTCTGCTTGGTTGTTCGAAGCAGTGAACCCAAACTTTAAAGATTTCTCGAGGATTAGATCATCGGGTCCCTCAAGAATTATTCCAGCCCCGCTTCCTTTCAAGTTAGATGATCCGTCAACATATAGGAGCCAGATGAAGGACTCTGACCCCGGTTTGGAAGAGAGCTCGGCAATAAAGTCAGAGAGGCATTGTGCTTTCATTGGCCCTCTCGGTTCATACCGTAGATCGAATTCTGACAATTCTACTGACCAGGCTATCATTCGTCTGGCTAGGTCAGGTTTCCTGAGTACTTGCTTTATTGGATGATCAGTCTTTACTATGACTTGGTTCGACTGGAAATAGGGCCGTAACCTCCGAGCTGCCATAACTAAGGCGAGGGCCAGTTTTTCAATTACTTGATATCACGTTTCCGCGTCTTTCAGGATCCTACTGACATAGTACACTGACATCTGTTGCTCCTCTTCTTCCTGGATGATCACTGCACTGATTGCACAATCATTTACGGAGAGGTACTGGTACAGATCTTTGTCGAGCTGAGGCCGAGTGAGGATTGGGGGAGATGCTAAGAAGAGTTTTAGATCTTCAAAGGCCTTCTCACATTCTTCAGTCCAAATGAAATTCTTTGGCTTTTTCAAGAGCTGGAAGAAAGGCCTTGCCTTCTCTGCAGACTTCGGGAGAAAGCGGGATAGGGAGGCTAATCGACCGGCTAGCCTCTGAATTTCTTTCACATTCCGAGGACTTCGCATTTCCATGAAGGCTTTGCATTTATCCGGATTAGCTTCGATTCCCCGGTGTGTTAGCATATATCCCAAGAATTTTCCTCCTTGTACACCAAAAGAGCACTTTTCTGGATTTAGCCTCATGTTGTACTTTCGGAGCTGGCCGAAAATTTCTTCGAGGTCGGCAGGGTGCTGGCTCGGATCTTCGAATTTTACCACTATGTCATCAACATATATTTCTAAGTTTTTTCCGATTTGACTGGCGAAAACCTTGTCCATAAGCCTTTGATATGTTGCACCAGCATTTTTTAGGCCGAAGGGCATTACTCGGTAGCAGTAGTTTGCCCCATCAGTCATAAATGTTGTTTTTTCCTCGTCGGGTGGGTACATCCTGATATGGTTATAACCTGAATATGCGTCCAAAAAGGAGAAGACTTTGTAACTTGAGGCCCCATCCACCAGTCTGTCAATGTTGGGCAAGGTATAGGAATCCTTTGGGCATGCCTTGTTGAGGTCGGTATAGTCAGTGCACATTCGCCATTTACCATTGGCCTTTCTGACTAATACCACGTTGGCTAGCCAAGTAGTGTATTTCACCTCTCGGATGAAATTTGCTTTGACCAGTTTGGAAGTCTCCTCGGCCACTGTTCGGCGCCTTTCCTCGCCAAGTTTCCTTTTTCTGAGTTACAGGTTTAGCTTCGGGACATACAGACAGCTTATGGCACATAAAGTTGGGGTCTATGCCCGGCATATCCGATGTCTTCCAGGAAAACAGGTCAGCATTCCTTCTTAGGACCGTGTGAAGCCTCTCTCTGAGTGAGGGGTCCAGTTGACTACCGACGTGGGTGCATTGTTCAGGATGGGCTCCCAACTGGAACCTTTCTAAAGACTCTGTTGGTTCGGTCCTGGACTCGTACATCTCCGTCCTTGGGTCCAGCTCAAACATGCCGACCGAGCTGGCTGAAGTTACTGAGCTGACCGAGCTTACTACCTCTGCTTTACCATCCTCGGTATTCTTTGGGCTGTCCTGGTGGCGGGTAACCTTCAGGCTGTCCACATAGCATTGCCTGGCTAGCTTTTGGTCAGCCCGGACTGCAATTATCTCCCCAGAGTCGGCTGGGAATTTCATTGTCAGGTGTGGGGTAGAGACAATCACTCCGAGTTCATTCAACGTCGGTCTTCCAATAAGGATGTTGTATGATGTGTTGGCATCTACAATGACGTACCTGACTGATACGGATTTGGAGAGTTTTCTTTCTCCAAACGTTGTTAAGAGGTCTTTGTAACCTCGGGTTTTGACTTGCTCCCCGGCGAACCCTACTAGCTTGTCTTCCTGCTCCTTTATCAGCTTTTCTGGAATTCCGAGCTTCTTGAAGGTTGCCAGGTACAGAATATCGGCCGAGCTCCCCTGGTCAATAAGAGTTCGTCTGACCGAAAAGTTGGCCAGCTCGACCGTTATCACCATTGGGTCATCTTGATTTGGATCTACCCCTTGGAAATCATCATCTGTGAAAGTTATGGGGGGTCTTGCTCTTGGAGGCCTTCCAGACACTGTGTTAACAGATCGGAGGGCTTTCACATGACGTCTCAGAGCCGAGCTCGTCGTTCCTCTGCCTGCAAACCCCCCTGAGATAGTATTGATGACCCCCCTGATTCCTCCTTCTGATTCTTCGATAGGGATCCTTTGGTTATTCAATCGGTCTTCGCCCTGATGGTTTCTTCGCAAGTTTGCATCTCGGTCTCGGTTATCATAACCGTGTCTTCATTGTCTTCGACCGGGTCGTCTGCCTCCGTTGTCATCTTGGTGGATGAAACGATCAAGACGGCCTGCTTGTACTAAATCCTCAATCTTTCTCTGGAGTGTTTTGCACTCTTCAGTGGAGTGTCCATAGTTTTGATGCCACATGCATTCTTTGCTTCTGTCAGCATTGTCCGGTGTTTTGGACGGTCCAGGTAAGGTAAGCAACTTGGCGCTACACACCTCCTGAAGGATGGCTGCCCGAGATCGGTTCAACGGGGTATAAGATTGGTACCTGGGATGCCTCTGCGGGAATTCTCTTTCGTTGGTTTTTTGGGTCCTTTATGAGTCAGGCCCCCTGTTTCTGTCTTTGTTCGAGGCTGAGCTCTTGTCCTCGAAACCTCTTTCTCTCCTTTTAAATTCCAACATCTATTCCGAGTTCATGAAACCTATAGCCTTTTCCTGCAACTCTTCAAAATCTCTCGGTGCCTTCCGAGATAGGTACTCGAAGAATGGCCCTGGATTGAGACCGGTCATGATGGTGTGGAGGCAGAGTTCCGAGCTCATGTTGGGAATCAGGATCTGCTTAGCATTGAAGCGAGCCATGTAATCTCTGAGTGATTCATTCCTTTCCTGTTTGAAATTTACCAGTGAGACCGAGTGCCTTTTATGCCTTCGGCTTGCTGCAAATTGTGCGGTGAACTTGGTTATAATCACATCGAAGGAATCAATCGACCGAGGTGGTAGATTTGTTAGCCAGGTCAGAGCTGGGCCTTGCAAAGTGGTTGGAAAAACTTTGCACATGACAGCCTCCGAATCAGTCACCAAGTAAATAGAGGAAATAAAGGACTCCACATGCTCGGTTGGGTCAGTGGTGCCATTGAATTTGTCGATGTTAAGGGGCTTTAAATGGCTAGGCACGATTACCTCATTAATGTCATCAGTGAAGGGCAACCTCGGACGCCGGTCCCATGTCCTTCCTTTCTGGCTAGTCCTTTCTACGTGAGACTTGACTTCTGAAGCCCCCGGGGGAGGTTTAGTTTTGGATGCTCGGTTTAGTTCCCCGAGGAGAGTGCGTCGGAGGATCCTTCTGGCCAGCTTCGGGTGAGGATTGCTCTTCTTCGGAAGGTGTCAGGGACCTCTCTCTTTTTCGCGCTCTAAGGAGCTTCTGATTCTGCGCGCGAATCTCCTCGTTCTCTTTCCGCAGCTGCTTAAGCTGTTCAATAACTTCTCCCAACCGGGGGTTGTCTTCATTGAGGGGGGAGGAAAGATGATCGCCGTGGTTCTGGGCGTTCGAAACCTCATGGTCCTCATGATTCAAGCTGCTCGCCCCTCCTCGCAGACCATTCCGTGTGGTCACCATCAAGCTTTTCTTGTGGAACTCGGGAAAGTTTCACCTCGACCCCACAGTGGGCGCCAAATGTTCCTGCCGAGATCCGGTTTGCCGGAACCTCGTCGTAAACATCAAACCAAGAGTGAATAATAGGGGTTGTTTTAGATTATGGCTTGGCAGAATGTAATATTCCGGTCCTACGTATCCCGATAGGAATCAAAGCCAGACGTAGTTCTCGGTTCAACCCTTGGTCGTGGTGATCTCAATCTCTTAATTTTGTATCTGATGAATACTAGGGAGCAAGGACCGTCTGATAGTCTCTTGGTCGAACTAGTTTCTCTAATACGCTTAAGAGAGAGCCACCGGAGTTCAGTGAAAAAAAGTGAGTTTCTATCATGGGTACCCCTCCTTTTATAATAGGATTCCCCTATCTTTTAGAGATCTGATTTATCTCTTTCTATCTCTTAAATCTCTTTTGAGATGTGATTCCTTAATTTAAGGGATATTATCTCTTTTAACCAGATAAGGTTATTTCAGATAATATCAGGATTTAATTAAGGATAATATCCTATCCCTTAATTAGGTGATCTTTAATTTATTGTCTTTAATTTCCGGACTGGATCGGGTATTCGAGTTTGGTGGCCGGGTTTCACTCTTCGACCAGTACACTTTTGATGCAAAGATTTGTTTCGTTGCTTCAGCAAGTTCTTTTTCTAATCTCAATTTAAATTTTACGTTATAATAATTGATACTTATCCATTCGAGTAAAGTGTTTTATCAACAACAATGAGATATTTATGAATAATTACATAGCTACTTTTTTTGAGAGAGAGAGATCCAACAGTATAATCTGAATGGGAGTTTTAGGCAATGGAAAAACTTGATATCTCTATTGCTGTGGGACAGTCCAAGATCCATGTTCATTTTGTCCAAGATTATACGTGGAAGGAGCTCAAAGGGTAGAAAGAAAAATCTTTTGTCAAGATTAGGCCAAGAAGTAAAAGTCTATTGCACAGTTCATTCCCATTTTATATTACGGGCTACTTTTGACTCCCTAGCTAGTTTCTTTTGTGATTTGAATGGAACCCGCAGTTAATCACTCGTTTGTGAAGGAATAATGAAAAGCACAAAATCATTGGAGGAGGTGGAATCGATTTTGTCATATATAAAACAGGAAGGTAGCTATCACCCAAAAAGGAAGGTGATTAATTTGGGGATTTATTAAAGAATTTTATTATGCCTATTGGATTCTTTGAATGATAGCTTCATTCAAAGACGGTCCTAAAGATTTTGGGTGTTCTGAAATGAGAAAATGACGTCCTTATAATTATTTGATATATGATGATAACCAACAATGCTTTTCAGAAGATGTAAAACAAGTTTTCAGAATCGGCATGACTCAAACGGCTTCAAGCATTTGATGTTCAATTAGAATTGGTACATTCAATACCATTGAAAATGTGTATGAAGATCTCTTAATACCTAAAGTCTATAAATACCTAGAGTCTTTAAAGAAGACATTGCGAACCATTTGAAAATTAATATTCAAGCGATCTCAAGTTGTTTCAAAACTTTCATTTCCTTTATATTGTAGAGTTATTCTTCATTGAGTGTGAAACCCGTAATCTCCTCACAGATAGTTAGTTGACTCAAGTTCTCTAAATAATTTTTATTGCTTTCCTTAGAGGTGAGCATGAAGAGGCTTGTTTAGAAAGAATACTTGGTAAAAACCCGAAGAGGTTGAGAATACTTGTTGTAGCTTGAAGAAATGTGTAGAAGAATGCTTGTAATTGTTATGCGAGTTAGTGGAAAATTCTTCAAGTAGAAAGTATTGGATGTAGCTCTAAGTTTAAAGAGTGAACCAGGTTAAAACATCTCTGGTGATTCTCTCTATCCCTTTCTTTGTTTTTAATTATTTTTTATTAATGCTTGGGGATTAATATTGAAAATTCTTAACATTTTCTTCAACTTCTATTCAAAAGGCTTTTACTTGTGTATAAAACTCTTGTGTTCAACGCATTCCTTCATTGTTTTCTGTTAAACCTGGTTTTTGGAAAATCTTATCAAAAAGTTAATAAACACAATTCAACCCACTCTACTTGTGTTTCACCTATTCACTTCACCGTTGACGGGGGAGCAATTGCTTGAAAAGGTAAATGACCCGAGTATTAATTTCAGTAAACCTTTTATGGGATAGTTTGTTACAAGATGGTGGAAGAAAATGGCGATTTTCTTTGAGTTGCCATATTGGAAGTCATTATATGTTATACATTTCCTTGATGTGATACATGTTGAAGAAACATTATTGAATGTACCAGGAAAGACTAAAGGTGGCATTAATTACCGAAAGGATGGACTCGGTTAATATGGGAAAAAGAAGAGAATTGGGACTAGTAACGAAAGGAACATGTACATATCTACCTCCAGAAAGGCAGAAACTCATACTCTATCTAGAAAAGAGAAATTGCTTTTTCAAGGTTTCTTCATGGCGTTAAAATTTCAAAAGGGTACTCTTCAAACTTTTGGAACCTTGCATCTATGAAAGATCTGAAGCTAAAAGGTCTAAAGTCTCCTGGGTGACATGTTCCCATGGAGGGATTTGCTACCAATCGAGATGCGATTCATTTTGCCTAAAAAAGTGTGATCGTCCATAGCTAAACTATGTTTATTCTTCAAGGCGATTTGTTGCAAAGTGGTGGACCCTATGAAGTTGCCGACATTACAAAGAGGAATTGTTGTGACTTTGTGTGATCTTGAGATATATTCCTCACCTTCGTTCGTTGACATAATGGTTCATCTATTCGCTTACCTGGTTAAAGAGACACAATTGTGTGGGCCTGCTTATAGGAGATGGATGTACTCGTTTGAGTATTACATGAAGATATTGAAAGGGTGTGTGAAAAATCAATCACGACCAGAAAGTTGTAATTGTTGAATGGTATATAGTGGAAGAAGTTACCGGATTTTGTATCTAATATCTATGCAATGTCGATTCCATAGACCTTCCAATGTCTTGTCATAGGAAGAACAATAGGGGTAGGGATAACTGCAATTGAAATAATAACCATGTCAACGATAGAATGGGAGCAAGAGCACTTATATGTTCTACATAATGTCGATGAGGTTGAGCCATGTGTTGAAAGACACAATGACATACTTAAGGGCTTAAACCCAAATAAGTTTGAGAATTGGATAACAAGAGAACACAATTGATGTTTTATAACATGGCCGAAGGATCACAATTTTGAAGAATTTGTTGAAAATTTGGTTTCAGTTCCAAAATATTGAGATGGTAAGCACAAGGTCCATGTGTGCATGCCTTCTCTTACACCGGTCATCTAATTAACGGGTACACGTTCTATACGAAAGAACATGATGATTAGAATACAATGCAAAATAGTGATATGACTTTTGTAGCTGAAGCTATGAATGTGGCTAGTGCCAAAGACAAAAACCCCATATATGTGAATATGTCATACATCAGGGTCATTGAACGCATATTGGAGTTGGACTACATGATATTTTGGTTGCTTGTGTTCCATTGTAAGTGGGTTGACAACAATAAAGTTGTTCAGGTTAATGAGTTGGGGTTCATGCAGGTGGATTTCAACAAGGTGAGGTATAAAGATGACCCTTTTATATTGGTATCTTAAGCTTAACAAGTGTTCTATGTCATCGATCCAGCTGATAAAAAGTGGTTCATTTTTTTTTTGACTAATAAGATAAATGTCAATAAGATTGATGATCAAGATAATGAAGCTACTAATATTTGAGGATGATCCTTTATTTAGGACATCACAATCACTTGAGACTGATCCAAATGGAGATGATGGGTTATAAATGAGGGATGATCATGATGAGGGGATTTGGGTCAATTAATCATCTCATATTTGTAAGAGACAGACAAGCCTCAATCTGACGAGGAAAAGGAAACGGTCTACGTAAACATGTATAGTATTTTCTAATTAATTTATGTTTAGGTTCTTTAATTATTTCACTTGTATATCCTTCTCTTATTGTCCAATGATGCTTCACTTGTCTGTTCTCTAATTTTGTTGCCATTAAAATGACATCTCTCAATGATGATATTGCTCCTAACACCTAGCAAAAGGGGTGCCAACTGGTGTTGGATAACCATTATAAAATTTGAGGCAATACTTACTTTATTTACTTTATCAAGTTCATCCATAAAAGATTATGTATTTCTTTTGCATGATCAGTTCTGTTTCACAAAACTTGGTGTTGCTTGCATATGAAGTATATTAAAGAACCCGTTTAGTTTGATAGTGAATTGCGGAATATATATATATATTATTTCTTGGATATTCTGATGTTGTTTTTTGAATGTCAAATGTTGTTTATTAATATGTTGAATGTTTGCTTTTAAATGTTGAATGCAGATGAATGTAAAGAAAGCACAAAAAATATTGTTTTTTTTCCATATAAAAAAGCGGTGGAGTAGTTAGCACTTGCCAAGCAAGCACTATTGTAGGTCCAACTATGATAGCATTTTCTTAAACATGTACCTACGATAACACTTCTTCTTAGACTTGCAATCTCAGTTATATCTACTATAGTGTTCCTTACGGAACCGCTATTGTAGATACATCTACGATAGAACTTTGAAAGTGCTATCGTTGTTTACATCTTTTAATAGTGTTTAGATATATAGTATTCAAAAACACTATAAAATGTTTAAAAAAACACTATTAAAGATCAAATCTGATGTATTGTATTCACTTGCTACTTTCAAAGATCGCTTTTCCATAGTTTATGTATGAATCAACCTTTTTTTTAAGAACAGTCCCACTTCCTTTCTTTTCCGCCTTTTAGTATCTGGCTAATTAAAAATGATATTAGAATTATGTACAATTTTAAATTTATATGAGAAGTGAAATAACCAAAGTAAACACAAGAAGAAAGGTTGAATTGTGTTTATCAAACCTTTTCAAAAACAAAGAAAATCTTTTCGCACACAAAGAAGGAAGAAAGCTTGTATAAGAGATAGAGAGAGAATATTTGATGGTTGAATGGTTTTAAACAGCAAACACACAAACATAAACTCATTCAAAGATATTTTATATTCACATATTAAACCTTTTTGTTAGAAAACAAGTTAGGTAAACTCTTAAACAAGTAAAGAGATAGAGGGAATATCACGCAATAGATTTACCTTGGTCCACCCCTTAACTGATAGGACTACATCCTGTCCTTGGTAGCACCAAGTTTTCTCTACTATAACTGATCATATTACAGTACAAATATTCTTTGCACACCTAGCCTCTCTAAGCTCACTCTTATACAAGTTTTATTTGCTCACATAGCCTCTTCAGGCTCAACAACTAAGAGAGTAATATAAGTGTTTATAATAAATACAAGCTGCATGCTTTTTTGATGAACACTCAGAGAGTGGAATAAATATCAGAGTATGGAAAAACTGAATATTAACTTCTCAAATGATTGAAGAATAAAGAATTAAAGAATGATGAAATAAATGAGCAGAGTATATGCGCTTGAGTTAATGGTCTGTATCCTTCATCTTCATTGTCTTCTCTATTTATAGCCTTCAATAAATTTAATCCGTTATAGACATTCTTCATAAAGTGATTTCTTTAATTTGAAGATCCGAGTCACCATTAATACCAAAGAGTCATTATGAGTAACATTAAATGTGAGGGACGTTGAGCTTTGACAAAGCAGACCAATATTCACTTCAGTTCTGTAGAGCAGATGTATTAGAGGTGGCAATAACAAGTCGTTTGTACTTTCAGCAGAAAGCATTTCCTTTTCAGTGCAATACTCAAGTTCAGCTTTGTAAAGTACTTTTGCTTGTACTTAAAAAAGTGAAACGTATAGCTGGGTTTGATGAAAGAGTTAGCGTGTAATTTCCTAAAAATCTCGAAGGAATTACTTCTATTTTTCTGGTTTGTTTTGTCTACGAGGTCTTCAATACTTGGAATCTTCAGAGTTAATATTCCTTGACTTGATTTGGTTGACTCTGACTTTCCACTTAGACGCTTAAGCTTAAACGAGTGCGAACTTGATCTTTAGACGAGTGTGGACTTATGAGGCTTCCTTGTATTTTGCCGAGATAGGTCTTCATATGACACGTTGGTTCACTAGACGAATGCTTCATATAAATGATAGACGTATTCTTCTTTGTTAAATGCTGAGTTGTCACCCATTTGATAGCTTCACTTAACGAGTCCTTTAGACGGTTCATTGAACACATGTCAGAAAAACAGAACATTTTTCCTGTTATCACTAGATGGGTGATATTAGACGAGTGAAGTATTTATCATTTGTCTGCACACTTGAATAGATTTATTAGTAATTTCACATGGTCCAATATAATCATACTTAATATATTTCGAATCATCAAAACTTTAAAGAATTATACACTTTAAATGTGTATTAGACATTTGAGGTCCTAACAAGAAGAATATGGTGAAATTTTACTTACATTTTCATAAGTTTGACTTAAATATATTCAACATGTTCCTTATTTCAAAAATAATACTAATCTTCATGGGTAAGACTGCAGGGCCAACCCAACTCAGGTAGAGGCCTAAAGAGACACTAAGGTGAGGCTTATTCAATATAGTTATATAACAAAGCATGTTATATATTTTGCATTCCAAACGCAAAAATCATATCCAGTACAATAAAATTGATTTGATTATTCAGTACAGTCAATAAATTTGGAGCACAAGTGCCATGTTTTTTGGCTTATTCTATGCAATCAAATAAATTATTATTATTATTCAATGAATTAATTATATAACATTAACTATATAAGGTATATGTATTTTTTGGGTGAGGCCTAAAGCCCTTGCTTTAGGAGCCTCACCCTTGGCCTGCCATAAGTAAGAGAGATAAGTTTAATGACACCATAAACTTCAAAGAGGTAATTATGATGACAACATAAACTTTGAAGGGATGTGTATCATGACAACATAAACATCAAGAAGGGTCTGTGTAATTTTTGAAGTAAGAGTAGTGTTATATGGATAGAGTTAAGTCAAACTTCAAGGGCGGAGTTTAATGTGATTTCTAAAGAGAATAAATATTGTAGGCCTAATTTCACTTTTGGTCCTCATACTATTGGTCATGTGTGATTGTGGTCCTTGAAGTTTTTCCTGTGCACATTTGATCCTCCGTCAATTTCCTGTCCAATGTCCGTCAATTTTTTAATGATTAACATAGAGGAACCACTTCTCTTAGTATATAGAACCTCTGGTTGAGCTTCTGTGGTAAATGACCATGTGACAAAATAAAAAAAGGTCCCTAAAAAGAGGGACACAGCTAGCAAATAGTAGAGATGAACCATTGAATCATGTTGAATCAGAGAGGTAGATGATGGAGAACATCAACCAGATGTTCTATGTGCTTAGAGGAGTGATTTCTGCATGTTGACCATTGAAAAAATTGACAGACATTGGACAAAAGGACCGAATTTGCAACATTGAAGAAATAGGGGACCAATTGTGGATAAAAAAAAATTTAGGGATCAAAATCACACATGACCAATAGTAGGAGGACCAAAAGTACAATTAAGCCAACATTGTATTGGTATTGAAACTCAATCGTTAAAATATTGAATTAAATATATGCAAATTTGAAAATAAATAGAAAAAACAACACCAAAAAATTATAATAAATAGAATGTGTAAAAAAGAATATAGAAAAAGTGTGTAAAGACCTAAAACTTGTCCTAGTATACCATGTGTACCGCCCGAGAGTAAATAATAAGGTTTGATCGAGCTTAATCACAGTAAGCGGTAAACCGGCCGAGCTAAATCCGAGTAGGAAGTAGGGAGGACGAGCTTGATCCAGGTATGAAGTAGGGAGGATGAGCTTGATGAGCTTGATCCATGTATGAAGTAGGGAGGACGAGCTTGATCCTGGTATGAAGTTGGGAGGACGAGCTTGATAGGCTTCATCCGAGTATGAAGTATGGAGGACAAGCTTGATAGACTTAATTCGAGTATGAAGTAGGGAGGACGAGCTTGATAAGCTTTATCTAGGTAAGGAGTAGGAAGGACGAGCTTAATAGGCTTAGTACAAGTATGAAGTAGGGATGACGAGCTTGATAAGCTTGATCCAGATATAGAGTAAGGATGACGAGCTTGATAGTGAAACGTAAACTTATCAAGATAAGTAACTGTACATCCCTGGTATGATATGACCTAAAACAACTACGTAATTATCCGAGCTTAGAATTATCCGAGCTTCACTAAATAACCGAGCATGATGAGCCGAGGCTGAGAATGAGAAGGTGAGGCCGAGTTGGAGGAAGGGAGGCCGAGTTGGACTAAGAAGCAATAGGGAATTGCCTAGCATCATTTGAACACGTGAGAAGATAACTAAGGTAGAAGGAAAGAAACAGCAGATATCCGAAAATATTGGGATATGATACTAATCAAGATATAACTAATAAAGATAAGAAGTAATTAACAAGTAAGTAATCAACCAAAATATACGTAACAAGATTTTATCATATCGATAATATTATCAAATAATATCAAATAGAAGATATCAAGATAAATAAACGTTATGAGTTATATTATAAATAAGGGGTCCTAAAAAGAAAAGAGATTCACTTTTACAATATACATAGACTCACTCTTAAGCATTTTGAGGCTTAGAATAGAGAGGTCAAACCTGATCTCGTATTCTAGACTTATAGGACAAAATTAAATAGTGAGTGTTACCTCATTCCGTTGTGGTAATACGGATCACCATGCAATCAGATTAATATGAAAAGCTGTTGCAAATATAACAAATGCACATGTCCCTGACTTTAAGGATCCTGCCCACCGTGCATATAGTCATATCTATCACCATAAATGTTACGCATGGCTCTTAAATACTTTGACTTGGAGCTAAAACTTTTTTCTGTTTTTTTTTTTGTTGGTGAATAAATTTTTTTCTGTTTGCATCTACATGAAAGGAATGGAGCCAGTAGGGAAAGATATAGGCAATAATTTTTTAGATGAGTTTGTCTCTAAAAGACTAAAATAATAAAATAGATATATATTTATTATTAAATCATTTATCAAATTAAAATCTAAAGATATTCTATTAAGTTATATATAAATATACATTATTCTGAAATAAACTTATTTTAGAAGAATTTATTACATGCTATGATATCTCGTCATATCACCATGAGGCCCTACTTCATATGGTGTCGTCCCACACAGCGGGTGGTGGGCAATCATAAATCATCAATCGTAAAATTATTAAGAGGTAGCCCACACCCTCTCTATCCAAGTTTTGAGTGTTTTTTCTCCTTTTTGACCTTTATATGTTTGCTTTCTTTCACGTGGAAAGGTCAAATGCAGGTGCAAAAGGAATTAGCTTTTCTATTTTTGAATAATGATATTTGAACACATAATTTGAATATCTTATACGTAAAACCGTAGAGTTTATGAGTATTATGAGAATGATGAAATATATGATAAGAGAGAAAAAAATAATAAGTAAATAGGAAGTAATACTTTTATACGGTATTTCAGTTTTATGTTCAAATATCATTACTTCTATTCTTTATCCCTTTCACTGAGTTACTTCCACTCGATTTTCCCTCTTGTGAATGCGAAGCTATACAATTTTCAAATCCTTGCCCTCGATGGTCACTTCAATTTTGTTGGGTGGATCAACTTATCACCATCTTATAATTTTAAAGATCAAATTGGGAACTCACTCAAAATTATATCATCCATTTGCTATTATATTTTATAATTTTTTTTTTGGTAAGCCAAAGAATATATTGAATTGGGAGTATAAGAGGTACCTCAACCCAAATACAAATGACATAGGACCAAAAGATATAGGACCAATATAACTAAAATACTAATTCCTAGAAAAATCAGCATTTGTATTACATACGCTTAACTACCACCCAAAAATCAACCAAACAGAAAAGTTTCAACTAACTAAAATAGCCACCCTATTATAAAATACCAACAACTGATCTCCACAGAGAATAGACCTCCAGTGCACAAAGAGAACAAACACTTGCTGAAGCCGCACCACCACAAAGCAACAGTCTTGAGACAACCAACAATAGAAAGTTCCAAACACCAAAAAAAACTGTTGGTAATGGCTACAATCTCAAGAGGGGGAGTGAATTGAGATATTGAAAACTTTTTCAACAATTTAAAGCAAAACAGAGTTTTCTTAAAGAAAATTGGTTATCACTCAATTTTAATTCCCAAGAATCAGGTTATGTAACAAGTAATGATGTTAAGAAGAATTATAAGAAGGAACAACAAGTTTAACACAGATTGCAAATCAAAGATTCAAGTTAACAAACATTCTTAAAACTCATTCACAACACACAAGTGCATATAACAAGTATATGGAGTTTAGAGATGAGAAGAACACGAAAATCGATTTAACCTGGTTTGGCTACCTCCTCTAGCTTGCCTACATCCAGTCCCACATCTCTGTGGTTTTCTCCACTATAACCAGAAATTACAATATCCAATTACAGCATTCACAAGGATAACCTCCTTGCTCAAGAACACACCAAAAAGCACACCTGCTTTTCTATACCCAATGATCCCTTCTATCCTTGTTCAATCCTAAGAGATACCCTCTCTTAATCACAGTAATTCGTAGAAAGAATTGAGTAGAAGAAAGACTCTAAAAGTCTGATTATACAAATTGAAGTTCTAAGAAATATCACATTTTTCTCTCAAATATGAAGCACTTTTGGAAACTTTTGAATCTTTCGTATTTGTGTTTTTTTAGAATGTGTAAGGTGTTGAAAAGTGTTGATATGAAGTCCTTTTATATGTTTTTGAAGATTTTGATCCGTGGGTCTTATCACAAAACTTGTTACAAGTGATTACAAATCAGTTTGAAAAGTTGTAACAGAATAGTCTGTGTACTACAGCTGTGTATTCGAATTTTTCAGACATTTTCAAAGCTTGTACACAGATTAGATATTTTGTACATCTGTGTATTAAACCAAGTTTTCACCTTTTTCAAACGTATACACAGATTAGTTTCTTTTGTATACATGTGTATTTCTTTCGTTGTGCTTTAATACACATGTGTATACCTTGCGTACACAGATGTATAATAGAACATCAACCCAGAATGTTCAATACACAGGTGTATCATTTTTGTACATCTGTGTATTGTCATATTTTTCAAAACAATGCACTGATACACATGTGTACAACGCATGTGTAGGAATTTTAGTTCCAAACCCGAGAGCTCACTTTTGTGTACACAGGTGTACAACACATGTGTACAGCCTTTCAACTTTGAACCTGAGAGCTTACTTTTGTGTACACCTACACATGTGTACAGCCTTTCAACTTTGAACCCGAGAGCATGTAGTCGTGTACACAAGTGTACAACACATGTGTATAGGCAAATTTTCTTTTGTTTTTAAAACCCAACTTTTCTTACACATGTGTATGATGCCTGTGTACAGAAAGGTTCTTTCTAAAATTTGAAATTTAGCTTTACATACACATGTGTACAACACATGTGTACAACAAACTTTATTTCTTTATCCATTAATCACTTTTTGAAAAACCTTTCTTTTGAAAAACTATTTTGTTTATCCTTTGTAAAAATGAGTTTCTTCTTAAATTTAAGTTGTAACACCCTGTATTTCACTGTTTTAAATAACAGTAATACATATAAATATGTTTATAAATTTATTTGAGTTTTAGAAAATTATTTTAATTAAACGGAGTTTACCACTCAATCCTACTTGAATGTAGGAAGCTACGATTAAAAATCAGGTTGGAAAGTCAGGTGAAACCGGCCCGTGAATTCCATTGACAGTATAATTATACTGCTCAAAAGACCAAATTTTAATTTGTGAACGAGATGGAAAATGTTTTTATCGTATTTGCTACGATACTGGAAGTTTTGAAAATTTTGGTAAAAAATTAAAATATTATATTTGTTGCGGGCGTATACGTCGAGATTATCTCTAGGAAAAACCTGCGCCAGATGAAACCCGGAGTCGGCAACGTAGCTGAGATAATGGATTTGACCGACTTGACGAGCTTATCCGAGTTATAATGGCCATAATGGCGCATTTATGACAAAGTGAATTTTTGTTATGAAATGACCATTTTACCCTTGTCTTTTTATGACAATTACAAGCCATGCCATTGGAAAATTTGACCAAATCCAACCCAAAACTCACGGCTCCTTCCTCCATTCAAATCACTTGGACATCACTTTTCCTAAGCCATAAATGACATTTATGTTAAGTGGATAAGTTATAAGGCAAAGTCATTGTCTCATCAATCACCCGAAACTGCCACAAAATTCTGACCAGTTTATACTCTGAATCTCGGAAAACTTTCAACATGAAAGTTGTTCATATTTCTCTCTTCTTTCCAAAGACATAAAGATCATCCAAAACTGACAAGTATGTTGAGAGATATAACCAAATTACTAAAACTGTTCTAAACCCTATCATGTTCATCTTCTTCTCCAATGTTCTCAAATCTTCTTCAAGTTTCTTGATTCTTCTTAACCTATCTTTGACTCACAAAATAAGCCAACTTTGGTCAAGATAAGCTTGCATTAAATGTGGCAAAATCATCATCATGGCACTTTATTGACAATTTGCAAACTAGTCCTTCAACTTTTGGAATCTTTGCAAATTGGTCCTAAGAACTTAATTGCATTTGAATCCTTTAGCAAGACAACTCATCATCATCTAGATCCTTCCTAATATGGCGCCACTACCTCTATAAATACCATACTCTCACTTTTCACTTAGTTTCTTTTGCCATTTGTTTCCAAAACCCTAAAGTTCATAAATCTCTTAGTGCTAAGTTTGTAAAACAAGTTCTTGGATTTCCATTGTCATTGATCTTCAAGAGGTAAATTCAAATCTTCATTCTTAATCATTCCTATGTTCTTTAGCAAGTTTCTTGATTCAAGGCTTATATCATAGTTGTTCCTCACTTTAAAGTTTCTAACCCTAGAACTTTGAAAAGTCATAATAAATTCTAGAAAAATCTAATGATGATGAAACTACTTTCTATCTTCTTGATATCATGCATATTATCTAAATCCAAGAGCATGATGTAATCAAAAATTTCTTTCCTAAAAATCTAGCCTTGACCGAATCTATCACATTAGAGTTGGTAGAGTTTTGTTCATGTGTTGTCATGTATGATCATGTATTATATATGGCATGTATGACTACACACTCTAATCCATGTTAGTCTCTTAAAATGAATATTTTACTCAAAAATCTTTGTGTTGGCCGAAACCCTAGGTGGGTTAGATTTGTTGAGTTTTGTTCAAAGTTTTCCTTAATGATCATGTTAATCAAGCTATTAGTATGTATGCTTAATAAATCCAAGTTGGTTTATTAAACTAAGAACCCTAACCCTATGATCATGTTGAGACTGAATCCTTGTATAAAAGAGTTAGGAAGTTTTGAGTTTCAACTTTAGTTGTTTAGTCATTAATCCATGATTTAGGTTAATCAAGGATCATTAATCTATGACTTAATCATGATTAGGAATTTTAAGGATTTTGAACCCTAAATGTCAGTCCTTGGCCGAAACCCTAACCCTAAAGGTTAGAGGATTTTGTTTGAAATTTTAGTCTTGTAATAAGTAATCTATGTTAGTTAAGACTCTATTAACTAGGATTCAAAAGATGACATTAAGAAGATAACCCTAAACCTATTTTCTAAGTCTTGGCCGAACCTAGCCCTAAAGTGTCATAGATGGTTGTCATTTGATTAATTATAGTCATGTTGTTTGGTTGAAGGTGGTTGTGTTAACTCGTAGCGGGATAACGAGGATCGTCGTGTACGTATTTCCGGTGCTAGCTCAGGTGGGGAAAAGAATCAACCTATCGTCGGAATCGATAAGTAGTAGATTATATGATAATTGTGTAGGGCGACCTAAACCCTACTAGTAGTCGAGTAATCGACAAGACCAAAATCCCATTGGAAACATTTTCTGTCAAACTAATGTGATTCGGGGATTGTAGGTTTATCGACATTAAGTTGATTTTAAGTATTTGAGGATGTTTGAATTATTTACTTTTGACTGTTTGTGATACGCTGGTTGAGGTATTCCATCTGCATGTGACGTATTATTTCGGTGTTTGAATAATTATGATTGTGAGGATGTTTGTTGTCTGTCACGGCCGTGATGGTTGTCATGGTCAGGCCATGACAGGTTCTGTTTTGTAGACTTCTTGCCTTTGTTATGTCGTCACGACCGTGATGGCTATCACGGCCAAGCCGTGACAGAGTCTGACTTTGTTATTTATTTGGTTTGATTATTATGATTTGGTTGTGATAAATTGCTTTATATGATATTGAGATATATGAATATTTTCTGATGTTATGTTATGCATGATCTGCCTGGTTGTTAATATTGTACTTAGCTGAATTTAAGTAAGGATATATGTTGTTCAGGAGATAATTGTTTGGGTGGGAGAATAAAGGTGATTTAGAGGCGCCTAGCCTAATTAAGTGGTTTTATCTATGAGGAAAAAGGTGTTGAGACTTTGATGGAAGGTTGAGACACTAGGTTGTTATTGATGTAATTTAGGGAGATTCATTTATCAAGGTATTGTTAGTCACAGCCGTGTGGGTGGAACACACGAGGTCAGGATATCCTATTTTGGGGATATCGGATATTGTGGGTGAGTGCCCTACGGATGTGGATGCCGAGGTAGACTACCGTAATACTCTTTAGTTCTTGACGAGTTCGAATGTTCTTGGCACTGGACCGTTATGGAAGGATGTTCCTTGACGAGTTCGTATGTTCTTAACCTTTGGACCGTTATGGATTGATATTCCTTGACGAGTTCGTATGTTATTGGCTGACTTTTAGGGTTCAAAATCCTTAAAATTCCTAATCATGATTAAGTCATAGATTAATGATCCTTGATTAACCTAAATCACGGATTAGTGACTAAACAACTAAAGTTGAAACTCAAAACTTCCTAACTCTTTTATACAAGGATTCGGCCTCAACATGATCATAGGGTTAGGGTTCTTAGTTTAATAAACCAACTTGGATTTATTAAGCATACATACTAATAGCTTGATTAACAAGATCATTAAGGAAAACTTTGAACAAAACTCAACAAATCTAACCCACCTAGGATTTCGGCCAACACAAAGATTTTTGAGTAAAATATTCATTTTAAGAGACTAACATGGATTAGAGTGTGTAGTCATACATGCCATATATAATACATGATCATACATGACAACACATGAACAAAACTCTACCAACCCTAATGTGATAGATTCGGCCAAGGCTAGATTTTTAGGAAAGAAATTTTTGATTACATCATGCTCTTGGATTTAGATAATATGCATGATATCAAGAAGATAGAAAGTAGTTTCATCATCATTAGATTT
Source organism: Sophora flavescens (assembly GCA_030762895.1). Classification (NCBI taxonomy): domain Eukaryota; kingdom Viridiplantae; phylum Streptophyta; class Magnoliopsida; order Fabales; family Fabaceae; genus Sophora; species Sophora flavescens. The sequence continues at coordinate 123,903,683 of CM061068.1, forward strand.
TTCTAGAATTTATTATGACTTTTCAAAGTTCTAGGGTTAAAAACTTTAAAGTGATGAACAACTATGATATAAGCCTTGAATCAATAAACTTGCTAAAGAACATAGGCATGATTAAGAATGAAGATTTGAATTTACCTCTTGAAGATCAATTACAAAGGAAATCGAAGAACTTGTTTTATAAACTTAGCACTGAGAGACTTATGAACTTTAGGGTTTTGGAAACAAATGGCAAAAGAAACTAGGTGAAAAGTGAGAGTATGGTATTTATAGAGGTAGTGGCGCCATATTAGGAAGGATCTAGATGATGATGAGTTGTCTTGCTAAAGGATTCAAATGCAATTAAGTTCTAAGGACCAATTTGCAAAGATTCCAAAAGTTGAAGGACTAGTTTGCAAATTGTCAATAAAGTGCCATGATGATGATTTTGCCACATTTAATGCAAGCTTATCTTGACCAAAGTTTACTGATTTTGTGATTCAAATATAGGTTAAGAAGAATCAAGAAACTTGAAGAAGATTTGAGAACATTGGAGAAGAAGATGAACATGATGAGGGTTTAGAACAATTTTAGTAATTTGGGTATATCTCTCAACATACTTGTCCGTTTTGGATGATCTTTATGTCGTTGGAAAGAAGAGATAAATATGAACAACTTTCATGTTTAAAGTTTTTTGATATTCAGAGCATAAACTGGTCAGAATTTCGTGGCAGTTTCGGGTGATTGATGAGATAATGACTTTGCCTTATAACTCATCCACTTAACATAAATGTCATTTATGGCTTAGGAAAAGTGATGTCCAAGTGATTTGAATGGAGGAAGGAGCCGTGAGTTTTCGGTTGGATTTGGTCAAATTTTCCAATGGCATGGCTTGTAATTGTCATAAAAAGACAAGGGTAAAATGGTCATTTCATAGCAAAAATTCACTTTGTCATAAATGTGCCATTATGGCCATTATAACTCGGATAAGCTCGTCAAGTCGGTCAAATCCATTATCTCAGCTACGTTGCCGACTCCGGGTTTTATCTGGCGCAGGTTTTTCCTAGAGATAATCTCAACGTATACGCCCGCAACAAATATAATATTTTAATTTTTTACCAAAATTTTCAAAACTTCCAGTATCGTAGCAAATACGATAAAAACATTTTTCATCTCGTTCACGAATTAAAATTAGGTCTTTTGAGCAGTATAATTATATTGTCAATGGAATTCGCGGGTCGGTTTCACCTGACTTTCCAACCTGATTTTTAATCGTAATTTCCTACATTCAAGTAGGATTGAGTAGTAAACTCCGTTTAATTAAAATAATTTTCTAAAACTCAAATAAATTTATAAACATATTTATATGTATTACTGTTATTTAAAACAGTGAAATACAGGGTGTTACATTACTACCCCTCTTAGAAAAAAATTCCGTCCTCGAAATTTCTTAACTCAACACTAGACATCATCTTGTAATCTTATCTTAATCTAAAGCTCCAACAATATATTTCTCATCGTTGTTTTTCCCTTAGGTGACAGCGGTAACTTCATAACAGAATTCATTCTTATATCATTCTATTTATCCTCGAACTTATCCATCACTGTATCCTATTCATTGTCCTTAACCTTTCCAACTTGATCTAACATCCTTAAAGGACGTAATTAAAACTTAATCCTTCGAGCATATTCTATTATTCCAATTTATATCAAAATCATACATGACGTGTATGAGATCTGTAGCGAGAGGGGATTCAACTCTTCTTATGGTAAACACTTTCCCAGCAGCTTGAGGTCTAACCATCTGCTGACCGATTGCGGAAACTCCTCCCTGGGTTCCACCTCTATAACCTCCAGCTTCCCTATTCCCAACTACCGACTGCGACATACCTTTCTGTCTACAATCACGAGCATAATGACCTGGTTTCCCACAATTGAAACAACCAGATCCCTCCTTACAATTCCTAACATAGTGCGGTCCTCCACATCTGAAACAGACTAAGCCTTGTTGTTGCTGGCTTGTTCCGACCACTTGTGTGGTAGCTACTGGTGTTGGTGCCACTGTCTGCAATTGTCTGGCATATGGTCCTTGTCTCTCTTGAGAACCCCTATCTTCTCTCCGTTGGAGACCTGATCGAATAGGACCTCCACTCCTTTCTTTGCCTCTGCTCAGCCTTGCCTCAGATCTATGCTTTCTATGGCACTGCATCTCTCTACTAGCTCCGGAAAACTCTGGATATCGAGAGATACTATAGCCCTCTGTAGTCCATGTCGGAGTCCTTCGTCAAACCTTCTACATTGCCAATCTTCATCTGGGAATCTCTGATAAAATTCAGAATACTTAATCAGAGGCTCAAGTCGTGATGCATAATCACCAACCGTCATGTTGCCTTGTTTGAGACTCATGAATTCCCTTTCTTTCTCGCGTCGAACTAGACGCGGAAAATACTTCTCAAAGAAGCAATCACTAAACAGCTGCCAATTGATAACTCTGCCTTCGGCATCCAGCAATCTTCGCTTACCTCTCCACCAAGACTCTGCTCCTCCATTTAGCATGAAGGCAGCATACGTCACCTTCCTATCCTCTCTGCAGTGCATGGTATCGAATATCTTCTCGATCTCTTGTATCCACCATTCTGCCTTCTCTGGATCATAGTCTCCTCGGAATTGGGGTGGCTTCCCTTTCAGGAAAGTAGCCATTCCGGCATCTTCAGCTGCTGCAGCTCTCCATTGGTTCTGTTGTTCCCTTTGTTCTTTGTTCATCGCAGCATCTCAAGTTACTTGTGTTTGTAATAACAGAGTAGTAACTATGTTTTTCATGGTATCTTGAGTCTCATATGACTCTCCTCCACTCCCGGTCTAATTATTTTCCACATTGTTATCTCCAACAATTCTTTCAGGAGATCTGTCATCACTGACGATCGGACGTCCTCTTCCACGAGCCATGATTCTGTAAAAGAAATCATTTCCTCTGATCAGTATGACATATAATACCACTTAGACCAGTATATAAATACCATATGCCACACTAATGTTAATTAACGTATCGGATTCGGACACACTACCCATTTTCTAAGCATAGTTGAAATCCGATGTGGACTCAACTAGACACAGCCAGTAACAATATCCTAGACCTCATAGTCCGATTAGAATCGAACTGCTCTGATACCACCAAATGAGACACCCCGTTGTGCCCCATTGTATTATTACATTAAAACCTTAATATTTATTTACTTAATCGCTCGCTTAACGTTGAAAATACGTAAAAATTAAAACTTAATTAACAATTATATAACTTATGCAGATATAAACACACCAAAACTATATAATTACACACATGTTTATTTATTACATTACCAAAACACTGTTTAGGGTATCCTCTCAATAGGATCCCTCACAGGCATAAACTTCACTACAAACATACTTAGCGGAATTATAAATACTACTTAGACACACTGGCCATAATGTCTATACTCTAATCGCCATGAATCACAGCTCGACCTCCAGCATCCGGTTCATACGGAGTTCCATCTAACTCCTCAGCAACTGGTTCCTCCATCGGGTCTTCTCGTACGATCACATCAGAAATAAAATACAACACACAAAGATATAGGGAATAAGAAACAGTTCTATCATCAAAAAGCGGAAAAGATTAATAGTAAATTATACAATAATTGTCACAGACACGCATCACTCAAAATCAACAATCATCCTCAATACACTATATCATCCTCTACCCTCAGCCCATGCATCTAAAACTTTATAATGATGTGGCCATCTTCACTCCTGTCACATTAGTTAGTAGTCCAGAACGGTCCAGTACCAATAACTTTCGAACGCATCAAAGACTAAGCACTTATTAGTCTAAAATGGTCCAGTGCCAATAACATACGAACTCGTCAAGGAATATCATTCCATAACGGTCCAGTGCCAAGAACATTCAAACTCGTCAAGGAGTATCAATCCATAACGGCCCAGTGCCAAGAACATACGAACTCGTCAAGGAACATCCTTCCATAACGGTCCAGTGCCAAGAACATACGAACTCGTCAAGGAACATCCTTCCATAACGGTCCAGTGCCAAGAACATTCGAACTCGTCAAGAACTAAAGAGTATTACGGTAGTCTACCTCGGCATCCACATCCGTAGGGCACTCACCCGCAATATCCGATATTCCCAAAATAGGATATCCTGACCTCGTGTGTTCCACTCACACGGCTGTGACTAACAATACCTCGATAAATGAATCTCCCTAAATTACATCAATAACAACCTAGTGTCTCAACCTTCCATCAAAGTCTCAACACCTTTTTCCATTAAAGTTTCTAACCCTAGAACTTTGAAAAGTCATAATAAATTCTAGAAAAATCTAATGATGATGAAACTACTTTCTATCTTCTTGATATCATGTATATTATCTAAATCCAAGAGCATGATGTAATCAAAAATTTCTTTCCTAAAAATCTAGCCTTGTCCGAATCTATCACATTAGGGTTGGTAGAGTTTTGTTCATGTGTTGTCATGTATGATCATGTATTATATATGGCATGTATGACTACACACTCTAATCCATGTTAGTCTCTTAAAATGAATATTTTACTCAAAAATCTTTGTGTTGGCCGAAACCCTAGGTGGGTTAGATTTGTTGAGTTTTGTTCAAAGTTTTCCTTAAATGATCTTGTTAATCAAGCTATTAGTATGTATGCTTAATAAATCCAAGTTGGTTTATTAAACTAAGAACCCTAACCCTATGATCATGTTGAGGCCGAATCCTTGCATAAAAGAGTTAGGAAGTTTTGAGTTTCAACTTTAGTTGTTTAGTCACTAATCCATGATTTAGGTTAATCAAGGATCATTAATCTATGACTTAATCATGATTAGGAATTTTAAGGATTTTGAACCCTAAAAGTCAGCCCTTGGCCGAAACCCTAACCCTAAAGGTTAGAGGATTTTGTTTGAAATTTTAGTCTTGTAATAAGTAATCTATGTTAGTTAAGACTCTATTAACTAGGATCCAAAAGATGACATTAAGAAGATAACCCTAAACCTATTTTCTAAGTCTTGGCCGAACCTAGCCCTAAAGTGTCATAGATGGTTGTCATTTGATTAATTATAGTCATGTTGTTTGGTTGAAGGTGGTTGTGTTAACTCGTGGCGGGATAACGAGGATCGTCGTGTACGTATTTCTGGTGCTAGCTCAGATGGGGAAAAGAATCAACCTATCGGTGGAATCGATAAGTAGTAGATTATATGATAATTGTGTAGGGCAACCTAAACCCTACTAGTAGTCGAGTAATCGACAAGACCAAAATCCCATTGGAAACCTTTTCTGTAAAACCAATGTGATTCGGGGATTGTAGATTTATCGACATTAAGTTGATTTTAAGTATTTGAGGATGTTTGAATTATTTACTTTTGACTGTTTGTGATACGCTGGTTGAGGTATTCCATCTGCGTGTGACGTATTATTTCGGTGTTTGAATAATTATGATTGTGAGGATGTTTGCTGTCTGTCACGGCCGTGATGGTTGTCATAGCCAGGCCGTGACAGGTTCTGTTTTGTAGACTTCTTGCCTTTGTTGTCTGTCACGACCGTGATGGCTATCACGGCCAGGCCGTGACAGAGTCTGACTTTGTTATTTATTTGGTTTGATTATTATGATTTGGTTGTGATAAATTGCTTTATATGATATTGAGATATATGAATATTTTCTGATGTTATGTTATGCATGATCTGCCTGGTTGTTAATATTGTGCTTAGCTGAATTTCAGTAAGGATATGTGTTGTTCGAGAGATAATTGTTTGGGTGGGAGAATAAAGGTATTTTAGAGGTGCCTAGCCTAATTAAGTGGTTTTATCTATGAGGAAAAAGGTGTTGAGACTTTGATGGAAGGTTGAGACACTAGGTTGTTATTGATGTAATTTAGGGAGATTCATTTATCGAGGTATTGTTAGTCACAGCCGTGTGAGTGGAACACACGAGGTCAGGATATCCTATTTTGGGGATATCGGATATTGCAGGTGAGTGCCCTATGGATGTGGATGCCGAGGTAGACTACCGTAATACTCTTTAGTTCTTGACGAGTTCGAATGTTCTTGGCACTGGACCGTTATGGAAGGATGTTCCTTGACGAGTTCGTATGTTCTTGGCACTGGACCGTTATGGATTGATACTCCTTGACGAGTTCGAATGTTCTTGGCACTGGACCGTTATGGAATGATATTCCTTGACGAGTTCGTATGTTATTGGCACCGGACCATTTTAGACTAATAAGTGCTTAGTCTTTGATGCGTTCGAAAGTTATTGGTACTGGACCGTTCTGGACTACTGACTAATGTGACAGGAGTGAAGATGGCCACATCAGTATAAAGTTTTAGATGCATGGGCTGAGGGTAGAGGATGATATAGTGTATTGAGGATGATTGTTGATTTTGAGTGATGCGTGTTTGTGACAATTACTGTATAATTTACTATTACTCTTTTCCGCTTTTTGATGATAGAACTGTTTCTTATTCCCTATATCTTTGTGTGTTGTATTTTATTTCTGATGTGATCGTACGAGAAGACCCGATGGAGGAACCAGTTGCTGAGGAGTTAGATGGAACTCCGTATGAACCGGATGCTGGAGGTCGAGCTGTGATTCATGGCGATTAGAGTATAGACATTATGGCCACTGTGTCTAAGTAGTATTTATAATTCTGCTAAGTATGTTTGTAGTGAAGTTTATGCCTGTGAGGGATCCTACTGAGAGGATACCCTCAACAGTGTTTTGGTAATGTAATAAATAAACATGTGTGTAATTATATAGTTTTGGTGTGTTTATATCTGCATAAGTTATATAATTATTAATTAAGTTTTAATTTTTACGTATTTTCAACGTTAAGCGAGCGATTAAGTAAATAAATATTAAGGTTTTAATGTAATAATACGATGGGGCACAACGGGGTGTCTCATAAGTGCTTCACCTAAGAAATCAAATGTGCTATTTTTACAATAGCATCTAAAGTATGAGATCTTCATTGCTTGATGCTATGGTCCTTGTCCATTGCTTTGTGCCGTTGGTCTTCTATCCTTTAATCCTTGATTTTCCATTTTCATGAGTGATCTTGCATACAACTTAACACATAATAAGTATATAGTCAAAATCAAAAATCTTATGCAAAATCCACTTTGTTTGTCATACATCAAAACGTAAATGAGGACTTTGTCTTACAAAAACCACAGCAACCTGCATATACATCTTTCAAAAAACCCAGCAACTATGGTCACTGCATAAGACTACAAGGATTGATACAAGCAAGGGGATTAATGCACCAGTCTATGTAAGAGAAATCTCCCTTCTTAGCTATGCTGCTATTCCATGTCCACACCCTCCATTTAATAAGGTCAATAGTCTTGTCAAAATCCACACTGCCCTGCTTGAAAATGATGTCATTTCGAAGCAACCATATTGATCAAATTGTTGAGAACCACAACAATCTCCAGCACTTAGATGTTATCTTCCCCGAGATTAATCCTGAGTGTTGCAACAAAAGTTCCTTGATTGAGCCTGCTAGAACTGTGTCCAATCCAATCCAGTTATACAGGTACATCCACACCCCGTAAGAGAAGTTACAAGCAATGAATAAATGTGAGACAGATTCCTCACTGTTATTGCAAAGGACACACATTTGACTCCCTATTGCATAAATTATTCCTATCTTGGACAAGTTTGTGTAAGTAGGAATTCTGTCCATTAAAGCTCTCCAACAAAAGCCCCAATCTTCAAAGGAATACTCTTGTCCCAAAGGAATTTGTATATGTCGCTATCTGCCAAACCGACATCCGAAGAAAGAAAAGTGTATGCTGATTTTACAATGTAAAAAGGATCAACTTTACCCAACCAACACCAACTGTCTTGAGAATCCACAGATAAGACGCTATTGTTCAGAAGATTTAACATAACCTGCAACAATTCCACCTCCCAAACAAAGAGACCTCTTCTCCAAGCTAATTTCCAAACCCAAATACCATCCCTCCATTCACCCATATCAGCCACAAAACCTTCCTTGTGGGAAGAAATACTGAATAGTCTACCAAACCTACTAGCTAAGGTCCCAGAATCCACCCACCTTTCTTTCCAAAAGGATATACATTGACCATTACCCACCTTCCTTGTTATCCCGGTTGACACCCAACCCTGTTTAGGAGAATCACTCCCTTCCAACCTACCTAAATCTGCCCACTGAGCCGAGACTATCCCCCCACCCTTGGTCGATTCGACCAAGGCATACCCCAATTGGAAGGCTCACCATATTTTACCCTAAGAATCCTTGCCCACAACGGATTATTTTCTGTTAAAAACCTCCATCTCCATTTAACCAAGAGTTCCAAGTTAGAAGTACGAATATTTTTTATTCCCAAATCACCCTGTTCCCTAGATTTACAAACCACATCCCACTTTACCCAACATATTTTCTTACACTCCTCCGAAACCCCCCCCCCCCCCCCCAACCCCACCACCACACACACACACATAAAAAATCCCTTTGGATTTGAATGATTTTGTTAATTACCTTTCTAGGTGCCAAGTAAAAAGAGAGATAATACACAGGAAGAGAAGATAGTACTGTGTTGATCAGAACTACGCGACCTCCAAAGGAAAGATACTTGTTCCTCCAACCAAGTAGGCGTTTTTGATGTGAATTGATCAACGGAGCCCAAGTACTTGACCTCTTGGGATTTGCACCCACCAAGATCCCCAAAAATTTGAACGGCAGAGCACCAAGCTTGCAATTGAGAGACTAGGCTGCAAATCCAGCCAACGCATAATTCACCTTAGTGCTTACTAATCCACTCTTATTAAAATTTATCCTCAAGCCCGAAACCAATTCAAACGACCTTAGAATACATTTTAGAGCCCAAATATTAGGCTTGGACAGCTCCCCAACTAATATTGTGTTGTCGGCATATTGGATGTGGGAGACCACAATCTCATGATCGCCCTCGGAGATCCTGTAATCATTGAAAAAAATTCTTCTCCACTGCATTACGGATCAACCCACTAAGGCCTTCTGCCACAATTAAAAAAAGGAAAGAGGCCATCAGGTCACCTTGTCTGATACATTTGGACACTCTAAACTCCTTTGTTGGGGATCCGTTGACCAAGACCGACACCGATGTTGATTGGAGACACTCTCGAACCCAAGATCTCCACTTCGAATCAAACCCCAATCTCATGAACATATAATCTAAGAAATCCCAGCAAACCGAGTAGTAGGCCTTTTCAAAATCGATCTTGAAAAGCATACATGGATTGCCTTTTTTCTTTGTATAATCCAGGATTTCATTTACCACCACCACCCCGTCCATGATGTTTCTTCCCTTTAAAAACGCAATTTGATTCTCAGATATTACCGTATCCAATACTGAGCTCAATCTCCCTGCAAGAAGCTTTGCCAGAACCTTATATATGCACCCCCACCAAGGAAATGGGCCTATAGTCATCTAGCCCTACCGGATTATCCTTTTTAGGAATGAGAACCACAAACGAAGCGTTACACCCTCTTGCCAATCTTTCATTTCTGTGGAAATCTTTTACCAACCTGCAAAAATCTTCCTTGACCACTTCCCAAAATTTCTTTGTCAAATTAAAATTGTACCCGTCGGGCCTCGAGCTTTTGCCGCCCTCGCATCCCCACACCTTTGACTTGATCTCCTCATAAGAAAAATCAGCCGTGAGCAACGTTACTTGTGAAGCCGAAATTTTCTTGAAGGGGACACCATCTAGAGTCATCCTAACACCACTACTTTAGTTGAATAAGGACCCAAAGTGCTCAAAGATACCCTGTTTAATCGAATTTGGCTCCTCAAACCAACACCCCTGAATGTGGAGGCCATGTATAGTGTTTTCCCTCCTCCTCTTATTAACACACGCATGAAAGAAACTCGAATTCGAATCACCAAGTTGTAGCCACTTTATCCTAGATTTTTGGAATGCTAAGGAATCCTTCAATGTAGATAATTTCCAGAAGGATTCAAAAGCTTCTCTCCTCTTCAAAATGTCTCCCTCCAAAAGGATTTCTTGTTCCCCTTTGTCATCAACCTGTTTTATCTCTGCCACAGCAAGTTGTACATTATCCTCGATATTCCCAAACAAATTCCTGTTCCACAGCTTCATTTCCTGCTTCATTAGTTTCAATTTCTCCTTTGCCACATAACCCCAACCTGTTACTTGAAAGGCATTCCATTTCTCCGTAAAAAAATTCTCAAAGTCCTTATTTTGCAACCAACAATTTAGCACACGGAAGGGCTTCGGACCCCAATCAATATAAGTTGATTTCAGAACCAACGCACAATGATCGGAAACTGTTCTTTCCAAGCCCCACCGAGATAAATCTTGCCAAACTGAAATCCACTCATCGGAGACTAAAAACTGATCTATCCTTCTCATGCAGCTTCCATTCGATCTGTGCCAAGTTACTTCCCACCGATTAAAGGTAAGTCATTTAAACCCATATCATCAATAAACTCATCAAACTCAACCATTTCTGTAGCAGCTGACTGAGACAAAATTCCTCTCCTCTCATTTGCACATCTAACAACGTCGAAGTCCCCAGCAACACACCAGGGATAGCTAAGGTTGTTTGTCCTTACCGCTTTTAACTCCTGCCACAAAACTCTCTTGCCCACTAAATTGCACGGTGAGTAAACATTGAAAATGAAACAAGTACTTGTTGAATCCTTCCATATCCCTTTGATGAAAGAAGTACATTTAAAATTAATGAAAGAGTCCGTGGTTCCTTAAATTGTAACTATTCGTTATCAATTAAGGGTATGTTTGTTACGGATTAAAAAAAATGTGATTTTGACATTCAATAATTTAGAGATTATCTTTTAGAGACTTTAAAGAAAAGCAGAAATTGTTTTGTGTTTGTTTACAATGATAAAAATCATTTTTTTGAAAGTAGTTAGTGCTTTTCTCCAAAAGCTAATAAAAGTAGCTTCTCATTTTAACCATAAAAATAATTTTAAAAAAAAAATCATTTTTATAAAAAGCTTAAACAAACACAATCAAACTCCTTAAAAATGATTTTTTACTTAAAAACGTGATTTTTTAATCAAATAATCAGTAACAAACGCACTCTAAATCTCTTCCACTATACATTCCAAATCAATCAATTTATCAAATATATATATAAAGCAAGTTTTCCCCGGTAATTATATCAATTTCATTAATAAGTCTAGCTTTCGCATCAGAGTGGATACTTCCCCTTTTGATAAATAGAAAATGACATATAATTAGCACTATCACGTCCATTTGGATGATAGATTTAGGATTTTAATTTAAAATTGAATTAGAATTCTATTGCATAAATAACCTTATAAGAAAATAAAATATTTCAGATATAATTTAATAATTGATAGAATGTAAAATTATTGAGCACCTAAAAAAAGAATGTAAAATTATTATTAATAAAATACAATAATACTATTTGTGCACCCCAAACCTGACAACTTGTAACACCTGATTTGTTAGAATAATTGGGTATAACTCCACTCTAAAAGCTAGCTCATAGAGGGAGGGATGCCCAAGTTATTATAAATAGTTCTTAGCTCATATACTCAGTCAATGTGGGACTTAGATACTTAATATATACCCCTCACGTCCAGGACTGGACATAATAATTGGGCCTAACTCCACTCTAAAAGCTAGCTCATAGAGGGAGGGATGCATAAGTTATTATAAATGGTTCTTGTCCCATATACTCAACCAATATGGGACTTTATAAACACTTAATATGGTTAATGGGATTCAAGTTCGTGATTAGTAATGTGCTAGACTTGATTAATGTGTACACATATACCGGTCGTGGATGAATGACCCACTAACCATCAACTGAACTTTATTAACCAAGATTTTTGTACATCTTTAATCTAGTTGTCAGTTAAGAGTTATCAATAAGTACAAGTGTACATATTAACCATGTATAATACACCATTAACTACTTAACCACTATTCGAAACCTTCGTTAACTAGATGTCATAAGTTGTCATGTTTGAGGTGTACAAACAACATTTTTATTTTCAGTAAAGTTTACTTGTGTGATTAAAGTAGCCACTACAGGATTAAAGGCTTTTTTTTAGTGACATTTTGTTGCCAAAACTCTCCCCTCCCATTTCCTCCATTCTCCTCTAACCAAATATTATGTAATGATTTGATAATGCGCTATCAATATTTTAAATTGCTTATTTACAATATTATGTTCTCTTTAATTTTACCCCCTTTAGTGGAATCAAAATGTTTCACTTTTTAATCCAAACATTTTGTTATGTTCTAATTATAAAATACACCAAACATAAACAAAACTCGTATATCCTATTATGTCTCATTCTAAGATGTTTATCAAATGCTAGCTAAAGTGTTCTAACTTTAAGAGAAAATTAGAGAGGTTTATTTAGCCTATGTTTGGTTCCACATTTGAACCCAGCAAAAATGCTTTTTGAATAGTCAAACGTGGTTTTGGACTGATTTGGAGATGTTTGGCTTTGTGTAAGGGAAACACTTTTGCGTTAGTCAATTATAAGGGGAAGCAACTTGTAGCTTAATTTACTCTTGGAGAAACACTTTGAATAACTTTTTTTTTATATATGAAAGTATCCAAATTAAATCACTTTACTTTCAACTCACTTTAATCAAAATCAATTCTGCAAAACCAATTTCATCTAGAATTACGTTTTTGAAACACTCACTAAATCTTGTTATATATAGCAAAGTTTTTGGTACGATCATGAGATATTCCTATACCAACATTATGTATGGAGTCCACAAATTCTGCAGAAAAGTAATTGCATTTTTTTAGTAACATGATATGACTATATGTTTAAGAGTTCAATTTTTATATATTATTAATATAAAAAAATTTATAGGATCAACCAAATATAAGTTATTTTAGATACGAGTTTTAACATAATTATGATATCAAACATTCATGATGATGTGATAAATTTTTTTTTTTGACTAAAAAAATATTCATTCATTTAAATTGGTAAAATACATCGAAAACAACACAAATTCAATATCGCTAAAAACTGAAAACGATGAATCTGCGAACAAACTCACAGCACCCAAGTTAATAGCATAACACAACAAAATGCCTACAAATGTGATAAAATCAAAGTGACAGGAATATTCATACCTCCAGGATGCAGAACGTTGATGCCCAAGTCTTGATTGAATCTATAATGGATCGAAGCTAATCTGCCAATTTGAACCAAACGAACACCGTAACAAGACGGAAACCAAACGACGCCACAACAAGGCGACGAACAAAACATCGCCGAACGCAGATTTACGAAAACATGGAAAAACTATTGTAAAAATAATATATAAAATGATATAAATAAAATAAACATATTGAAATAGAGAAAAAGATAAATTACACCAAAATTGTTTATAGTCTGAAACGTGTGAAATCACAGTCCTTAAGAATTATTTCGCCACAACAACAATAATAATAATAATATGAAATTCCTCCAAGATTTAATCTTCCAGAATACAAAAATTATTCTGGACACCAAAAACAATTAGAATTACATCAACTCTCATATATAGAAAATATATTTTCTACAAATAAAAATAAGAGTTTATGAGAAGAGAATAAACCACTCACCCCGTAATGGTCACCCAATATATATCTAAATCTCTCCATTGTATTCCCGTTGCTGCCTTTATATACCCATAATAAGATGAAGAGAAACATTGGAACTTCAAGAACATAATGAGTAATTAAAAACCCTTAAATTTCAACGTTAATATTAAATTGAAACTGACTATTCAATTGTATTGAGTGAATATATATTCTGCACATGGGAAACATTTTATTGTAAAGGAACAAAGCAATTAAAAACTTTAAAACTAAATAAAATCATTAAAGGTTAATTAAAAAAGTAACCGAAAAATTAAGGTAAATAAATAATGATAAAGGATAGCAATAAAGAGAATTTAAAACCTTTTAAATATTATAAAACAAATTATTTTAAAATATAATAAAATATCCAACAATCCCCACATATTTTAAAATAATTTGTGAAAAGAATTAATTAAAACCAGAGTTGATCACATGGATGTTAATGCATCGAATCAGAAATCTTTTGGACTATGAACCACCTAGTCTGGTAAGACTTATCACACAAGTGAGTCGGTGAAATAAACTTCTATGGACCAAAACACTTCGGCGTATGATAGAGGACTACCAATCACACTAAACCCGCACAATTCTTGCTATTACGATGTTTTACGCCAATCGGCCATGCGCGCGCTTGGTAATTCATGAGTGCTCTAGAGATCATGCCACAATCTCATACAAGCAACCCCACTTGACACTCATATACGTGATTTCATAAAGTGTATGCTGTACTTCATACACCACCCATAAGGGATATGAAATTTCATTAAAAGATTTTAACTTATCTCTCGATAAATACAGTCTAGCACTTCTTACACCATAGAAAGGGATATTGTGCTAGCAGAACTATCCAGTGACTTGTTTTTATCCATATGAACCTTCTTCATGGGATCACCAATCACAAATGTTGGGTTACCATCACCGTTAATTACACATTACACATACGTATGTCTACAAAATATATATTCATTTTTCCATTTGGCAATCACAATATATAACTATCAAGTGACTTGTTTTAACCCACATGAACCTTCTTCATGGGATCTCCAATCACAAAGGTTGGGTTACCATCACCGTTAATTACACATTACACATAAGTATGTCTACAAAATATATATTCATTTTTCCATTTGGCAATCACAATATATAACAACATATGGAGTTAATTTAACTCACATAAAATAATTAGCCAATTTCAGAGTATAAATTTTGACCCCATTGTAGATTTTACAATGAAATTTTGTTTGACTGATCTCCAAATAATTACACCACTAAATGGTGAAACATCATCTTCGAATCTGAAATTCAGTTAGCATCAGTGATGCTGCATCACTGTATTTTCGATACATCGGGAAATCCAGTTTATCACTTACAAAGATGTAGGAGATGATAGAAAACATCTTTATTTGCACAAATATGGTTGGTAGCTTAAAGTCTACCATCCATTTTTTATTTTACATTTGTCATTAGGCTAGCTTGAGAAATGACCACAACATTTATCATCTCCTTAAATCAATTTTGCCCTTAAGTAAGGAGGTTCGTCATTTCTCTTTATACATATGCATTGAAATGCATAATAACATGGTCTTTCCACTTACAAGTCACAACCCCACATGTTAAACATATTGCATCACCATCAATTCCATATCAAAGGGTCTCCTTGGCCACTCACTCCAATGAGCAACACAAAAAATGCATATCCATCCTCTTATAAATTGAAACACACTAAACCAACCACATGTACAATCAACATTTCGCCAAGCATGTGTTCATAATAAGGTGATACGTACACATATCTTTCAAATCAAATAAACAAGTCATATCTCCACTAGTGCACAAAGGGGATTCCACATCGGTTATTTTTGGCTTTCCACATCGGTTTTGAAACTGATGTGGAAACGACCGATGTGGTTTATTGCCACTTTACACATCGGTTTTAAAACCGATGTGTAAAGTATATTTTAAACATCGGTTTAATACTAACCGATGTGTAAAATTAATTTAGCAATTGATAAGCAGTTGTAAATTTAACTTTCTACATCGGTTTTGCAAAAAACCGATGTGTAAAATTGACCTTCTACATCGGTTTTATAAAGAACCGATGTGTAAAGTTAAATTTACACATCGGTTTTAGGTAAAACCGATGTAGAAAGTTAAATATACACATCGATTCTTGAGAACCGATGTGTAAAATCTCTTTTTTTTTAATCGATATTTACATTTCAATCATTTCTGTTTCACTAATGCGAGATCAATAAACAAACCAAAGTACCACTCGATCAAACAAGAAACAACAACAGAACACCAAACCAGTTTTGACACAATCATTCAAAAGCAAAACATACTTCATTCAATTTTCTTATGAATGAAAACAACACTTTATCAAAGCTACATCAAAACACGAGAGAAGAAAAATTGAACCGGACACGAGCACTAATACATATCATCAGTCAAAGGTACGTACACTATAGCTAGTATATGATAAGTTTTTAAACTAACTACATATATACAAACTATGGGTGGTACACTTCAAGAAAGAAAGTTGCCCAACGCCTCTTTATGATGTTGATGTCGAGAACCGGACAATGGAGATGGATTGTTGAATATCCGCAAGTTTAATTGGACAAAAGATTATTACTTTTAAGTAATAAACTAACATAAAACATATAACGAATCTATACTATTACTTCTAATTGTGTCAATTAACATTTACCTCACTCCATCTTTCGGTGATCCCGGAGGAGATAATTTCCAACATCCATTGCATCACATAGTAGCCACATTCCCATGACCCACGTTGTATACGTGACTACGTACAAATGAAACCCAATTAGAATATGAGGAATTAAATAAAATAGAAATCAATTATTGTACCCACTGCATTTGATGCATTTGAACTAATAAATATCTTACGCTGGGAATAATCCATCTGATAGCCCGAGTACGCCTTTCACCACGCTGCATGTGGGATGCATTAATAGACCTATCATGACAAAAACATTAATTAAAGTATATATAATAGATTTCAGATAATTAAAACAACTGCATTACTGATTATAAAGTATTTTAACGCTTACGTTTCGATGACAGGGTATTCATCAACCACTTCTTATGACAGGGTATGGCCCTATCCCATTCGAGAAGAAACTTTTCCAACATTCGGTTAACAGTTAGTCCTTAACTCTCATGCTCATACTCGACAAAATTTCGGCAGCATTTCCCCGCGGTCTCCGACGTACACTACTTGAACGCGATGACATCCACCACGATAAAGTATGCACCCGGAGAACGAAAGGAAATGTATCAATCCGAACTTTCATCAAGTATATAACATTAGAACCAATGAATAACTATTTTAACTGAATTAAGAAAAAGTTTTTTCCCAAACTGTCCAACTTTGGACAATTCAAGATCCAACACAATGAGCGGTACATTAAGCACGTACACGTACGCTCATTAGTATTGCATCTCAAACGGGAAACTAAGGCTTTACTATTTATGTAGCTTGCATGAAGATGGGGCTTGAAAAGTGAAGAAAATTAGCCAAACAGAGCCCTTCACGGCCTAGCCTTGAAAGCCATCACGGCCGTGATCGAGTATAGCTTAAAAGAAAGAATGGAAAAGTCAGAACTGGTCACGGCCATCCCGTGATGCCCATCACGGCCGTGACATGTCACCGTGTACCGGACCCTCACAGAGTAACCGATCACGGCCAGGCCGTGATGGTGGTCACGGCCGTGACGGACCAACAGATGAAGCAACCTCCAAGGCGAGAACCTATCACGGCCTCGGCGTGATGGCCATCACGGCCGTGACTTGCCACCTGAACCAGACCGTCACGAGCAGAACCGATCACGGCCTAGCCGTGATGGTGGTCACGCGCGCGTGCACCAACCAACGTGAAGCATCCTCCAAGGCGGAACCTATCACGGCCTGGCCGTGATGGCCATCACCGGCCGTGACATGCCAAGCGAACCGAGACCCTCACAGCAGAAGCGATCACGGCCTTGCCGTGATGGTGGTCACGGCCGTGACAGAACAACTTGTGAAGCAACCTCCCGGTCGAGAATCCGTCACGCCAAGCCGTGACAGCAAAGACGGCCGTGACGGGTGATACCACCACTGGAAAAATCCAGTCTTGGAGCAACAGAACAACACATGCAAGTATATTATCCAACCATTTCGAGTCAAAGTTCATAACTTTTCTAAAGAAGAAACAAATATATACCCGAGGGACGAGCAAAAATGGCGCTCTTCACGCAAACGAGGGTAGCTCGCGGCTTTGGTTCTCAGTGGTTCTCTTACGAAGCAGAAAATGAAGGCTCATGATCGCAGTGGTCTTCTTTGTCTACGATTGAAAAAGGGAAAAAGGGCGTGAAGAAGGGAGCGAGAGAGAGAAAGAGAAAGAAAGAGAGAGAATGAGAAGAAGGAAATGCAGAGAGAGAGAATGAGAAGAAGGAAATGCAGAGAGAGAATGGGAATGAGAGAGAGAGAGACGCATACCCGAGGGTAGCTCACGGATGTGAGTGCAAAGTGAGAGAGATGGAAAAGCAGTGACAACGCGCGTTAGCAGAGGGAGGGAGTGTTGTGTTTTAGGGTACGTTCAGAAACTGAGAATGAGGCGCAAAACACACGGAGGGAAATAGAAAAATGGGACTATTACACATCGGTTATGAGGAAAACCGATGTGTTAAACATATTATACACATCGGTTATGCAAAAACCGATGTGTAAACATGAAACATTTAAATTCTGATTTTTTTCTTTTAAATTTTATACATCGGTTAATAAAAACCGATGTGTAAAAGTGTAACCTAAATTTCTATTTTTTTTTCTTTATAATTTTATACATCGGTTATTTAAAAACCGATGTGGTTACTCACCATTTTACACATCGGTTCAAAAAGAACCGATGTTGAATGTTAAAAATTCCGAGTTTTAAATTTTTTTATTTTAATTTTACACATCGGTTATATATAACCGATGTGGAAAAGTATTACACATCGGTTAATCTCTAAACCGATGTGTAATACTTTCCTTTGAATTTCAAAAATGCCACCGCCTCGTTTTACACATCGGTTTATACTAAACCGATGTGTAAACTCCGATGTAGAATGCCTTTTTTGCACTAGTGCTCAAATTAAGTACCCTTTCATCCAAGACCAATACCATAATTCAAGTAGCTAGTTTCAAGTTCACATATAAAGGGCACCGTAAATTATCAAATATACAGATTACATATTTAAAAATGTGTGAAATAGTCTTATGGTCTTCTCAGTAAAATAATTCTCAAAATTACTTACACATCAGTTGGCTATTTGAGAAGAACACCATCATTTTTAGTCAATCTTGCATTCACAAATCAAGAGTTGCATCAAATACAGTGTTAGGGTTTCCCTCATTACACCAAATATCAAATTTCTCGGCAATCATTAATTAATCTCTACTATTAAAATATATATAAAATTCATAATTTTTAGCAATGCATTTTATTCCTAATGTAAGTTCACCCTTATTGCCGAGTCACCACCAACTATATAAGGAGTTTCTAAATAATATTCTCAACGTAATATTCTTGTGATAGCAATATATGTTCTATCACCTTCCTTATGATTTTAATACCAAAACCTTCACCATTTCTTATCATATCAAAATTTAACACCCAGATAATAGATTTCTACTATGCTCGTAAAATATAATAAATATATCTTACCAGATAAAGCAACCGAACCACCGCAATCAAAATACTAAAAAAAAAATATACCAATAGTATAACAATAAAACTCCGAAAAGTGTAATAATGGAAACCATGGACATATATTTTTTGTTTCAAATAAACCTTTAGAAAAAGGAACCTTTGAAACCAAAGGCCGGCGCAAGCAAAAATATCCAGTGGAAAAAATATACCGAATCATAGTAGAATCGAATAAGATCCAAATTGTAAGAACGATTAATAAAATAAAAAGAAAAATGCTTTCTAGGCTTCCTTTCACCAGGATGTGTAAGACTTGTGTCCATCCACTAATCAAATTTGACATGAAGCAAAGACAATAAAAATCAAGAACAGATGATAATAGAACTTGGGTGTATCAAATTGTCAAAATGCTCTTCAACACAAAAATAAATTGATAAAGTGCAGTAATTTTTTATAGGAAATAATCCTTAAGATTGTTGTAAAAATAATAAATAAAATGAAATAAATAAAATAAACATATTGAAATAGAGAAAAAGATGAAGTACACCAAACTTGTTTATAGTATGAGACTGTGGAATCACACTGTCCTTAAGGACTATTTCGCCACAACAATAATAATAATGCAAAATTCTTTCAGGATTTAACAGACTCATCAAAAATATCAAAATTATTGGCACCAAAAACAGCAAGAATTACATAACTCTCATGCATAGAAAATAAAAAAAGATATTTTCTACAAATAAAAATAAGAGCTTTTGAGAAGAGAATAAACCACTCATCCCCTATGGTCACCCAATATATATCTACATCTCTCCATTGTATTCCCGTTGCTGCCTTTATATACACATAATAAGAGATGAAGAGAAACATTGGAACTTTAAGGACATAATGAGTAATTAAAAACTCTTAAATTTCAACGTTAATATTATATTGAAACTGACTATTCAATTGTATTGAGTGAATATATATTCAGCACATGGGAAACATTTTATTGTAAAGGAACAAAGCAATTAAAAACTTTAAAACTAAATTAAATCATTAAAGGTTAATTAAAAAAGTAACCGAAAAATTAAGGTAAATAAATAATGATAAATGATAGTAATAAAGAGAATTTAAAACTTTTTAAATATTATAAAACAAATTCTTTTAAAATATAATAAAATATCCAACAAAAACACGAAAGAAAAATCAGATCTACGTGGAAAAACCAATTATTTAGATAAAAGGAGAGAAAAAACAAACTAGAGGAGTGATTCCAAGCCAAAAAATACCCAAAATCACTCCCTTCCGGTGGATGAGGAAGAAGGAAAAGACAAGTAGATGGAAGGTTGAGAGAGACAACGCTAAGTTTTTTGACTATAGTTGTAAACGATATGATAATTTATTATTGATTGATAGAATGAAAAATCTTTACACTTACCGTACTTATTAATAAATGTTATGTTTAATAATGAGAAGATTTTTCTGTACAAATAATAATTAGAAGAATGAAATAAAAACCTTGGTGACAAAGTATAATTTTTATTACTTTTTGGTCCAAAAGGAATGATGAATTTTGGAGTAAGCGGGAACGGATGTATAGTGATATATGACAAAATTGTCAAAAACATGTTAACAACTTTTGTTCCCGATTTCATTGCTGTTCCTTGGAGCACATTTTTGACTTTTCTGCACAAATCCCATTGTTTAAGGAACACAAGCACCCGTCCCTTCTTTTCTGCCTCTTTAACTGCTTAAAGAAACCAAGAATATTAAAAAAGCACCGAACGTGAAAAATAATAGTGCTTCACTAATTTACTTAGAGTGTGTTTGTTATTATTTATTTTGTTAAAAAAATTATTTTTTAACTGAAAATTATTTTTTAAATATTTAGTGTTTTTATCTTTGTTTTTGAAAATAATGAAAAACAGATAAAAATTATTTTTAGGATTAAAATGAAAAATAATTTTTATTAGTTTTTGAAAAAAAATCAATTTTTATAAATAACTATCGTTTAAAAAATAAATTTTTTTATTATAAACAAACATAAGTCTGTTGATACTTTTTTTTAAATCTCTAAAAATAATTACTAAATTATTTTGTATCAAAATTATCTATTTTTTAATCTTAAATAAATAGGAACACAAATTGCTCACTCTTGCGGTCTTTCTTGCACCTAACTAAAAAGATTGTGAAACAATTTGTCATACCGTACCATTAGAAATTAGAAAAATATTTTGTAGTGTTATTATGAGCTCGTTCACGATGAACACTGAACCAACATATATACGTCATATCATTTATTTTTGGTAAGAAAAAATATACTGAATAAAAATACAATAGGTGTTCTAACCTATATACAAGAGAACTAAAGAGCTAATTAAAGAGGAGCAGGACCAGTGTAAATATGATATTTCTAAAGATTATAACAGTACGATTGTTACAGACTCCCAAACCAGGCAAAAAGATACCAAAAAGCCACCCTAGAAAGAACCAAAACATAACCCAGAAACTGGTAAATACAAACCAGGCCAATAAAAACTAAGAACAAAGCATGTTTATTTAATTCTTTTAGATAATTTTTATTAATAATATTGTCACGTCACATTGTTTATCCTAAATGTAAGTTCATTGTAACATAATATCTTTACTAGAATTATATATATATATATATATATATATATATATATATATATATATATATATATATATATATAAAATACTAATTATGCACATATCTTGAAAGTAGAAATCATATTACTATAAGCCAATATTGTGATATGTAAAATAAGATAGGAGAATTCATATATAAATCAAGAATGTGGTTACTTTTTTTTAATAATAGAAAATATATAGTGAGGTGGTGATGTCCCATTCCAAGACAGGGAAAAACCTTCGAGACTCAATAAACACTTATAAAGAAATTTACATTTATCTTCCCCCAAGAAGACTGATCGGAGTTCGAACCTGCAACCTGTCGAGACCCTATCATACTCCACCAACCCTTGGGGTATTTGATATTCTTACTTGTCAATCATATTTTTAATCAATTTATCATAGTTCAAGAAGGAATAAATCTAAATCCTTCTACTCAATTATTTTATAAAATAAAAAATTATAATGAATTGCCCTGCTATAAAGAGTATAATTTGATAATTATTTTTTGGTACAAATATAATTTGATAATTTAAAATGTCATTAGTTTTACTCATAAGATAAAGACAAAATTTAGGTGCTACTTTTGGATATTTGTAATATTAGTTTTCAATAAAATGACAACATATATAATTGTTGTTACACATGTTTTATTTTTATAAATAAGTTATTACACATGTTAAGAGAACAAGATCTAAGGTGATGTTTGGCAAGCAAACAAAAAGGATGAAACGATGCAAAATATTTTGGTATATTTTTTAGGGTTTACCTATTTTAATAAAAATTAAAATTATTTCACTTTTTTTTCTTGTCTACTTGTATTCCACATCAATAAAACATAATAAAATATAAAATATAACTCATATTTTATTCCATTTCATACTGGCATGTCTACCCAACTGAATCAATGTTTGGATGGATGAAGTCGGAAGGTTAGTAATGGAGTAGAGTGAGTGAAAGATATTAGTCCATTGTTTGGGAGTTTCTTAATAAAGAAGTAAAACAGTTTAGGATAATAATCATTTAATCTCACACAAACCATCCAATATTTAGACCCTGCAACTTGGGATGAAATGAATGAAATAATATATATTTACGTTTTCACTCCACTTAATTCCTAACAACTCTATTAGTAACCACCCCCCACTTTATCTCTTTTAAAACTGCCGAAACTTTTGTCCATAAATAAATTAAATAAATTACAAATATGTAATGACGTGTGTGTCTACCATTATTATGAAAGAAAAAAAAAGCAACGTATGACCCACACTACACAGGCCCATTGCTTTGGACAATTGCAATCTATGCATTGAGCACCACCTGTTTAACGAAAATGGCTAAAGAACTCCCCCAACAGCAACATCTTCAACTTGGTCTCTGTCTCTTTCATCACTTTCACTACTACTACTACCTTAAACCCACTACCACTGTACTTTTTCTTTCCCTTCACGTTCTGTTCCGTTTTCCTCACTCACTATGGACCGTACTGACAAGCAACAGCATCAGCATCAGCAGTTGTCCTCGGCCAAGAGTGCGCGCCAAAGATGCAATGAATGGTTTGTGAATTTTCCATGCTTGTTCTTTTCTTTAGTTAATGGTTGTTGGGTTTTGCTTACTTTCCTTCATAAAATTTTTGCCACTTGAAGGGTGAGTTTCTGTTTGTGCATATGTATTCTTAAAAATAAGCTAATTCACTTCATCACTTGGTTGTTCCTGAAGATTGTTGTTACTTTCATTTACTTCCCATGATTCTTCTGTTCTTGTTGCTGGAAGAAATGACCAAAGATCTGTTCCAATATTGTCACTAGAGATCATGTTGTAAAGTATCCCAACCATTGATCTTCTATAGTTCTATGATATAGATCAATGATCTCTCCAGCATTTCTGCTTTGGTCATGGGATGGCTTCTTCTTTGGCATTTGGATGCTAAAACTATTGATCTGGACAACTTGGTTGTGCTGTAATTCCATCTAAATTGTTGTTGTGAAGTGAAACTATTTTCTTTGTTTAATACTAGTTAAAAAAAGTATTTTTATTTCTGATTTCTTTATGTTTTGTATTATGTATCTATGCCAAACGTTTTTATTTTATTTCTACCATTGTAAGTTGATTTTAATTTTCTTTTTCATTTCTTTATTCTCTTTGTAAGGGACATATTGACAAGCTCCTTTTCTAATTATGCTAGACAATGATCATATCAATAAAGCCTGTTTATGAATTTAACCAAAATTTTATCAGTGCCATGCTGCTTTTTTATGGTGTGTTTGGTTTTCTGTTTGGAATGGCTCAAACGTACGTTTGGCCAAAAGCTAAAACCAAACACACTTATAACTTAATTAACTGTGCTATGGGGTAAATGGTATTCCAATTTTAAACTGACTTTTATTCTTGGGGTTGTTCATTTTATTGAATTAATTAATGGAGGTAATATCTTAGTTCCAAAGTGATTGGCATTAATGCCTTTTTAATATTGATTCATTATGAGTGTTTTTATCCTTGTAAGCAAAGGAAAGATCAATTTTTTAACATGCTTATATGTGTATGTGTTCTTCTAATATATAGTCACAAGAAAGAGAATTTACTGTTCAAAATTATTCCCTTACCAACACTTAAAATTAGTCTTGAACTTCACAAGTTCATAATTTCAAAAAGTATATAAAAAAATTTCCTCTTGAATGATTTACTGATTAATCTTTTGTAGGATTTTTCGGGATGTGCCAAGTGATATAACTATAGAAGTAAATGGAGTATCATTTTCATTACACAAGGCAAGTCTCTACCTAGTCTAATTTTAATTTTATTATGATGCTTCATAATTACAAGACAATCACTATGCAGAAGTTTCCCTCCATGATTGTTCTAATTGTTATTACTTTTGTATGAAGTTTCCTCTTGTCTCTCGAAGTGGGAGAATCCGGAGGTTAGTGGCAGAACATAGGGATTCTGATATCTCAAGAGTTGAGCTTCTTAATCTACCAGGAGGGGCAGAGTGCTTTGAGTTGGCTGCTAAATTCTGCTATGGTATTAACTTTGAGATAACATCCACAAATGTTGCTCAGCTATGTTGTGTTTCTGATTACCTTGAAATGACTGAAGATTTCTCAAAGGAAAATCTTGGCTCACGTGCTGAGGAATATCTTGATTGTATTGTTTGCAAGAATCTTGAAATGTGTGTTGAAGTCTTGCAACAATGTGAAAGCCTAATTCCTCTTGCTGATGAGTTAAAAATAGTTAGCCGCTGCATCGATGCAATAGCCTCAAAAACTTGTGCAGAGCAAATAGCTTCAAGTTTCTCAAGATTAGAGTATAGCAGCTCTGGGAGGTTACACATGAGCAGGCAAGCCAAATGTGATGGTGATTGGTGGATAGAAGACATTTCTGTTCTGAGAATTGACATGTATCAAAGAGTCATAACAGCGATGAAATGTCGCGGGGTTCGTCCTGAGAGTATTGGTGCTTCCCTTGTGAGTTATGCACAAAAAGAATTGACAAAGAAATCTAGCTTGTGGAATCCATCTAGCCAGACTAAAGTTGATTCAAGTTCCACTGCACATGAAAAGCTTGTGGTGGAGACCATTGTTAGCCTTTTACCTGTTGAGAAACTTGCCGTTCCAATCAATTTCCTTTTCGGTCTTCTGCGAAGTGCAGTGATGCTCGATTGTACAATTGCTTCCAGACTTGACTTAGAAAGAAGGATTGGATCACAGCTAGATGTTGCCACTCTTGATGATATTCTGATTCCATCTTTCAGGCATTCAGGTGATACCTTATTTGATGTTGACACAGTTCATAGAATTTTGGTTAACTTCTGTCAGCAGGATGATAGTGAAGATGAACTGGATGATGCTTCTGTTTTTGAATCTGATAGCCCTCATTCACCCTCCCAAACTGCATTGGTTAAAGTGGCAAAATTAGTGGATAACTACCTTGCTGAAATTGCCCCTGATGCAAACCTGAAGCTTTCTAAGTTTATGGTCATTGCAGAAACATTACCAGCACATGCACGCACTGTTCATGATGGGTTATATCGAGCAATTGATATTTACTTAAAAGTATGTTTTGCTATCTTCTCGTGATGATATGTGTACAATATTTTGCTAAATGAATCATCATTTTGGTCCCTGAATTTGTAGGGCAGTGACAAGTTGGTCCCTCATGTTAAAAAATAGGTAAAACGTCCCCAAATTGAAAAAGTTCATTACATAGTCTCCCAAATTGAAAAACATCACCAAATTGGACTAACATGATGGACTTTTTTCAACTTGAGGGACATTTTCGTCTATTTCTTAACGTGAGAGACCAACTTGTCACCACTCTATAATTTCAGAGGCCAAAATGGTAATTCACTCAATTTTTTTTTTGGTACTTGCAGTGAACAACTTTTAAGGAAGAAATGGAGTAAACCTGTTAGTGTTGAATTTAATCTTAAAAAAAATCTTGTTTCATCAAAGACATATACTTTCTCGTGATTTCACAGAACAAGTTACAAAATTGTATGGATAAAACAGCTAATTGATTATACAAGATTAACATATCATTCATAAACTTTTCTGGGTTAATCAAATTTTATGTTGTAAATATGATGTATTTTTTATATCTATCCATTTTCAAAATCTTCCACGAGCCTTTAGTTGATTATATAACTTATAAAGTTAGCTCTGATTTTTTTTTATTTATTTTTTTTAAAGCTGATATTTAGTGTAAATGCATTTTCAGGCTCATTCAGGTTTATCAGATTTGGACAAGAAGAAACTATGCAAATTGATTGATTTCCAGAAGCTTTCTCAAGAAGCTGGAGCACATGCTGCACAAAACGAGCGTCTTCCTCTCCAATCAATAGTGCAAGTTCTATATTTCGAACAATTAAGACTTAGAACTTCTCTGTCTTGTTCTTATGGTGATGATGATGGCCCCAAGCCAATGCACCAGTCATGGCGCATAAGCAGTGGTGCATTAAGTGCAGCTATGTCACCAAAGGACAACTATGCTTCATTGAGACGCGAAAACCGCGAGCTAAAACTTGAGTTGGCTAGACTAAGAATGAGACTAAATGATCTAGAGAGGGACCATGTTTGCATGAAAAGGGACATGGCAAAGTCTGGTTCTCGTAAATTTATGAGTTCTTTCTCTAAAAAAATTGGTAAGCTTGGCTTCTTTGGACATAGTTCTTCAAGAGGATCAAGTTCTCCATCCAAGAATTCTCACAGAACAGATTCAAAGGTGATTGAGAGAACCTGTGCTAGCACAGAATAGGTAAATGTGTAACTTTTTGTGTTTTTTTATTTCACTCTACTCATCGGGCAACTGTAAGTTATGCTCATGGTGACACATTCGCTTTCATTTTGTTTATCTTTGTTCCTTTTTTTTACCAACTGTAAGTTATGTTAGCACAACTAGGAGGCTTCTTTTGCTTGCAGGTTCCGTTTTTTAGTGATTGCTGCGTTAGTTTTGTTTGACTATATAATGTATAAAATGTTGGGATCCGGATCCCCTAACTTTTAGGAGGGAAAAATTATGTGACTTTAGTGTATTTGAGAGAGAAAAAAAAAAGGTAAGAGAAAAAACAAGAGATAAGATGAGAGAAAATAAAATAGAAGAGAGATAGAAAGAAAGTCAGGTGACTTTTGACGTAAAATAGTCAGAGGATTGGGATCCAAAATGTTGACAATAACCTGTAGCCAAATATGCCGCAAGCTTTTGTGTCGCATTGATTCTCTGCTAAGATGTACTCTCCCTAATAATAATAATAATAATAATAATAATAATAATAATAATAAGTAGTAGTAGTAACAATCAAAAAGTATATTTTAAGTTTTAAACTTTCTTTTAATTAACTCTTAATGCCATTCGTGATGCATATTAGGCATGTTGTCCAACTACTACGAGGAGCACCACTATTTTTTGCAATTTCTTTTAATCAAATTGTGTATCTTAGGTCTCAAAGAAACAATTCAGTCTCTCATTTGACCACTGAAGCTCAACACAAATCTTTAGCAACCATTGCTGCTGACCTTACATGGCTTCAATATCTCTTTCATGACCTCCACATCAAAACTTCATCCACTCCTTTATTTTTTTGATGATTTTTTTTTGTTGGATATAGATCACCTATCTCATTTTGGTGCATCACATCATGTCCTTATCGATAACAACTTGTGACATATTTCTACCTTTTTTAATATTATATAAAATTTTAACTTACGTGATGAGATATTATTGCCTGGGGACAAAGTGTGGTATATCAAAATAAGACAAGTAATCTTTATCATATTTTGTGATAACAAAAGCGGTATTCACTTGTCTCACTCTCACAAAACCTGAGTTTTATGCTCCAAAAAGTTACTACCGTTGATCTCCAACTTCGATACTTGCTTATAACTCAACAAATTGCATGTGTTCACTAAGGCATTATATTCTTTTACCACTTTTCGCCACAAGCTTGGTGTTCATCTACCAACCTAGAGGGGGGTGTAAAGAATCCAGATTCATCAAATGGAGTTCAAATAAACCGTAAGAAGGCCAATCTTAATGAATGCATTGCATGAAATCAAACCAAAAAATTTCCATAAAGACCCTTGATCTCATTTCTTTGGAGTTGTATGAAATCAATCCAATTAATTGCTATAAAGACTTGATATCATTTCCATATATTGCTTGTTGCCATTGAAGTTGTATCCAGTATCCAGATATATATATATATATATATATATATATATATATATATATATATATATATATATATGTACTTATACACAAACTCATGAACATAAGTGGAAGGAGCACAATGCATTCAGCCATTGAGCACCTCTGGCTTTTGGCCATTTTTATTAATAGAAAGATCACGATATTATTGCATCAAATTTGTCCTCTTTGCCTGTACTTTTGCTGTGGGATTCAATTGTTCCTTCTTTTCACCACGTTATAATTAATAAAGATGTTCATGATTCTGTGTTTCTCGTTACTATACTTTATATTACCAAAACAACATAGATATTCAACGATATCCACGCTTGGACTATGCCGACAAGCGTGCCTATTTTTCTCTTTATATGGTGGACAAAATATAATTACTCTTTATAAAAGTTCAAGGTTCATATGTTTATAGATTACACATGATTCACTTGTAACTTGGGGAATATTATACCTCATTCACTTATAAACTTTGGACTTTTTTTTTGTTACATTGGAAGTGCAAGCAACTGATATATTCTTCAGTTCATTATGTTCAATGTCAAGAATGAATGATGTAATGCCCATTCTGTTAGTGTATCATAAAAGTAGAACCCGCGCATGCAAACTCAGACATGATTATAGTGTCCGAGGCTCTTTATTTTATTTTATTTTTTGTGGGAAAAGAAAAGAGAATTAATGATATTTTATAAGAAAAAGATTATTTTTTGTAGGGTAGCTTTTGACTCTGTTTGGTAAATATTGTTGATAAGCTAAGCTAGCTTATAGTTGACCGGTTAAATTATAGTTGATAAGTTAATTTTTAGCTGATAATTGATCGCTATTTGATAATTAAAAAAATTAGCTGATTGAATTTGAAGTGTTTGATAACATTAGTTGTTGAACTATCTTATAAATATAAAATAATATAAAAGGGCATAAGCTTAATATAGAAGCTTAATATAAATGAAATGACATGTTTATATGATTATTTATATATGTTTATTTTATTTTATGAGGTAGGGGTTGGGTAAAATAGGAATTTCACTAAAATAATAAAAATGAGAGAAAATTTTATACTTTATAAACTAAATAAAATAGCTTATGAACAAAAGTTATAAGCTAATTAGATAAATTTGTTTACCAAACACCTCTACTTTAATCAAACATACTTATAAACTAGTTAAATTAGCTATTAACTTTTTGGATTCGTGAAACAGACTTTTTTCCCTTACAAATGAGTCTAGCCAAGCCAAAAGCTGAATTTCAAGCTTGACTTATAAATAAAAAATTCTACTCAAACTTGATAGATTTATTTAAATAAATCAAATTTAAGTTTGGGTTTAAACTATTTAAAAATATGAAGTTTAAAATTTCCTTGATTAGCTTACTTGTGACTTGATTTTTTTTTTTTCTCATTATGAATTCTCTCATTGAAGTATATATTTTTACAGAAAATGCAATTTAGCATCCCTTCGAGGTGAGAGATTACTAAAGTGGGTACAGCCTCTCCAAGAAAGTCTTTTTCATACAGCCGGTCAACAATTGAAACTCATCTACCATGCTTTAGCAATTCATGCCTTTGATTTTTAATTTCCATGCAGACCTTTAAATTATCACGCATCCTCGCTTCTCCATCTCTAAAGATGTTAAGTACGATGCTCCTTCCTTCAGAGAGAGCGTGAGTTTTGTTTTTAAAAATTGAGAAACAATAGCATTTACTTAAGGAAGCGTTGTTAAATACTCCCTCCGGTCCTTAATATAAGAAACAAGATCCTAAAATACACAAACCAAAGAAATGTATTGAAATGAGCTAATTGTAATTAATATTCATATAAATTTTTAAAATTACCCATTTTAATTAATGAACAAACTTACTTGTATGGAAAGTTGATATATCTCATAAATATAAATCATATTATAAATGAGTATGATATTGAAAATTAGCATTTAATATATGTGAAAACTGATGCACGTTTCTAATATTTTAGACAAAAAAAAGATACTCATTTATTTCTTATATTATACATCTTTAAATAACGCTTATCCAACTACGCGTTGTGCGTTGTTAAAGGTACGTATGATCTAAAATTAATATCCCGAGGTGTAGAATTTTTTTTAGCTGAAATCAGTGTCATTTGTAATGTGGAGTAACATCTAAGGCTACGTATGATTTAAAATTCAGAATTTATGGCAATCGGTGTTGTTACCAATAATTGTTGGAATTCATCCTACACTTGTCAGAAACTTGTTCTGGCAACCGACGTTGGTAAGGCTATGTTTTGGGTCACAAACCTTCAAATTAGTTTATGTGATTATGGTTGGTTTAGGAATTGACTATACCCTCTTTATGGGTTTGATTGGCTGCATGTGCCTAGTCATAAGTATTTATTTAGCATGGATAGCAATGTAAAATATTGATAAAGAAAATGACATAAAAAGTAAATTACGGTAAACAAGAAATAAGCTGATTTATCTAATAATCTGAAGCAAGTAGGTAAATTCTAAGTACTCATAATGGAAATGTTTAGGATCAGGAAAGTAAAAATAGAAGTAAGGAACGAGGGTTAGATAACAACCTAAAAATAGAGGTTTCAGTCACCTTATCTAGTGATCCAAAACTTATCCATATAATTAAGGACGTGCAAGTAACCAAAAGTAGGCAATAAAAAAAAAAATTTCCCTTGTAAAATTTGAATTCTCTAATGTAACCACTACCTAGTTTAAATATAACCGTATGTAGGGTATGGTGTTACAAATTTCATATCATTTTTTTAGTGTCTCTTTTCCTCATTCTCTAACTAAAATCCTTGCTTCAAGATGGTGCTTCGTAGGGAAGAGAGCATTAATCATTAGACTACAAGGCCACTGGCATGCCTTATCTAATTGTTTAACAAAACAGATTCAGGAAGAAAAAATACAAAGAATTTCATGTTTCTTCCTACCATTAAGGTCACAAATTTACTTCAGAAAGTGGAACCTATTAATAACATGCTTTCAAAAGATAAGTTTTTAACTAGTTTATTGAGAATCAATTGAAGTTTCAAAACTTTTAACTTCAGAAAACTGTTCCTGAAGCATGTCAATGACAGAGAAAGAAAATCTGATATTTAAAAGCAGATTACATGACAAGGGAAACAAGCACAATATCATCTTGCATATAGAAATGACATCTTTGCAATCCCTCATAATTGTAATTCAAAAGAATCAAACAGGCAGGGGTTTTACAACATTAACATATTATTGCACATTCCTATATTCAAGTGCTCTTGCAGTTCAAATGATTATGTTGATTTGGTGTAGAAACGAACGCCGACAGCCAAACCCAAGATAAACAGGGGAACTAGAAACTGGAGGACCTTGATGATGAAATCTGGTGTCTTGTCCTGATTATAGTGAGGTTGTTTTGGAGGAGTGTACCTAACATTGGAGGGGATGGTTGATGAATCAATGTCTCCAACGTAGAACTCATCCATCATGGATATGGCACTGGTGCTGTGACCGATATCGTCGAAATCGCTAGTTGCATCTTTCCCTGAAAACATGTGATTTGGCTATCAGAAGGCATTTACAAACATCTCACTTTGGTGAGACCAATAGGTATATGAATAATTAGGTGCATTCAGAAACAATGCTGGATACCTGTGGAAGACAACAGGACCTCATCCCCACCTGGGTGGTCCTCTAAGAACTTTGTCACATTATAAACCTGTTCCAGAAAGCTTTAATAAGGTAAAGGAAGATAGATTTGAGGCCACCACACAACATGATTCCAATATCCAAATCAACTAACAGATCAAAGACCTAACACTCCCAACTTTTACATTTTGAGTTTCATTCATTTGATCACTAACTTACCTCAAATACTTAAAACTACAAAATGGCACAATGGCGTTTTTTTCAACCCCACAGGCAAATGGCTCCGTATTCGCTTGCATAAACTCAACAGATATGATTATGATCTATGAGAACAATGAACAAATACCAACCATTCTTACATCTTATGACTGTATTTCAGTAGAGAAAGACATTAAAATTGGACAAAGACATACAAAAGGACAATATCAAGGGTGAGTAAAAAGAAAAGCACCAATACAGACTTTTGCTTTCTGTATAATAATACCACACCAACACGGGCGAGCGGAAAAGGACAATATTAAAGGGCAGTAAAAATATTAAAGGGCGCGTGGTATTATAGAGTTTTGCTTCCTCTATAATACCAGGCGCGCGCACGCGCGCACACACACATACAAAAGGACAATATTGACGGTGGCTAAAATCAAGTGACCATTACAGAGTTTTGCTTCCTGTATAATACCACACACACACACTTCAGACAAATAAAACCATTAAACCATCAATTAGCGACTGGTGAAGTTCAAGTGAATCAGTGCCTTAAAAGCAATTCATATGCTTCAACAGCAACATAACATAAGAAAAGCACTGTCAAAATTTGCATAGTTTCAAAAAATCCCTTTACATAGGATGGAATTCCTCAATCTAAACAAATGCGTGCCCTTAGATAGATCCAACTTCGAACCAAAGAAACTGAAAAACATACAAAATAAAAAACAAAACAATGTGACAGAATCTGTTATGATTCCATTCAACCCCAAACACTATAATCTCAAAATGAATCAAAGAAAAATTGAAAACCCAACAATTAAAAATAAAACAGAAGAACCCAGCAATGCATTACCTTTCCACGAATGACTAACCAGCAGTCTTTGGAGTTGTTGTGTTGCGAGACCTCAGCCAAAGTGAAGGCCTTGTTGTTGTGCTCCCCACCCATTATTGTTGCAAGAAAATGGAGTGACTTGGAAGAAGGAGTACACAAAAGGGTATCAGAAATTGGGGTCCCTGTGTTAGGAAGGCTTTGAATAATTGAAAATTGGTGGTTGGTTGGTGAATGGTGAGAAATCAATACCAATTCTTGGTTGGGTTGGTGGGTTGGTGAGGAATGAGATAGGTCGAGGGGAAGTTTTATTTTTATTTTTTATTTATTATTATTTTTATTTTTTTTGCACCAACCTCTTAGGGATTTTTTTTTTTGACATCAGGGAATTTTCTGATATTTAGGTACTCTTTTTTGTTTTAAATTTTTTGAAGACAAATATAAGTAGTATATTTAATATATTGAATACCAGTTCTATATTTAGATTTTTTGAATAATGTTCTTAAAATATTCAATAATAAGTCTTTTTTTTAAAAATTCAAATTAGGATAAAAAAGTATGTATCAAAAAAATATTTGAACTTGAAAAATTTTGTACGCTTTAGAAGTGCTTAAATTTCATAAAAAGATAAATTATAAATTATATGTGTCGTTGTGTACCGGTG
Organism: Sophora flavescens; assembly: GCA_030762895.1. Classification (NCBI taxonomy): domain Eukaryota; kingdom Viridiplantae; phylum Streptophyta; class Magnoliopsida; order Fabales; family Fabaceae; genus Sophora; species Sophora flavescens. Next base: position 123,937,666 of record CM061068.1, read on the forward strand.
CAAAACACATGGGTAAATTTTCGATTAAAACCAACTTTAGTTAATTAATGGTTAATAAAAAGAAGACTGTTATAAGTATTTAGATTTTGTGGATGACTATATTAATTTGTTATCTTATAATATCTTTATCATTACTCTGTATTTACTCATTATTTATGGTTGGTGATTTGGTCCATGAATTAGTGGTCTATTATCATTATAAATAGGACCATGGGTTTGTCCTTGTATATACTCAATCAGATTATCAATACAAAGAGTATAACTAGTTCTTGAAGAATTTGCATTTGAGTCCATATTTCTATTATCTTATTCTCCCTATTTTCTTTTCTATTTATAACACGTTATCAGCACGATCAAGTCTCTAACAATGCAATGATTTTTACATAGGTATATTTTCAAGGTAAGAATTCATGCTAAATGGCAGAACATCAAAAACTTCTATTTGACGTATATCAGAGCTTAAATCTCTAAGCAAGAGGACAATTTTCTTTTATTCTTCTCCCTAATCATAGCTTTCATATATGAGTTATTTATTCAAATTATTTTCAAGTGTTTTCACCATGTATCTCGCAAAGCTTGAATTCAACGCTTTTGATAAATTTTGGAAGAATCTATTATTAAAGCATCCCTAAAGTATTGCACAAAGCCAATAGTTTTTCTTGGTAATAGTTATATGAAGATTTGTGGTATAGTTCCTAAAGAACTAAACCTTTGAACCATGATTGAAATTTAAAAGATCATTTGATCTTAGTATAAATTGAAACAAAGGACAGTGATGGAAAAATCATATATGCCTCTTGAGAATGCTCCTGGAGTAGCAAAAATTAGAAATAAAATCAAATGGATTGAACATCATTCCCGAAAGTGAATGCGATGTATTATAATTTTGGTACGACAAGTGTCGTGATTATAATCATTGATATGGTAGATATTACCAATACCGTGATGGTTTAAAATCTTTGTATGAGATTATGAGTGAGATATGAGAAAATATTGAAAATAGTAAAATTATCTTAATGTTTTTAGCATGTATGAACCTCGATCATAGTTGTTGTATGTCAACATTTTGTTGGATGGATTTTTCAATCAAGGTAAAGATTGATTTTTGTCTATCAAATCCTAATGGTGAGTTATGCTCTAGTGGTATTAATTATTTCTCATGATGATTTTGATTGATAACATTTGTAAAGTACGAATATTTGTTTTGGCAAATACAATGGTTATTGATAAAGAATCATTTATTCTTTGAAAAAGATAAAATAATATAATTATTATGAGTTGTCATATTTTCTTTTATGAATATGATTAATGCCCAAATTGTTCTTATGAAAATTATTCTTTCTCATGAAGTTACAAATAATGTGCATTTGGATATATCTATTTTTTGTTAACCTTGTGGAGTTTTATCGATTGAAGAATAGATATTTGCTTCTTAGATTTTTATTGATATTATATCAATAATAAATTATGATATACGAGTGCGATTGAAAATCAAAGTTAACTATATTGCTGTAAACCAGAAGTTTAGTAGTCTAAATAATTTGATTATTTCGCATATGTCAATTACGCAATTGATACTCGTGCTAATATAAACCAGATGTTTGCTATGCACTTGAAAATCAAAGTTAATTATATTGTTGTAAACCAGAAGTTTACTAGTCTAAATAATTTTATTATTTGGCATATGGTCAACCATTGCCCTATCTACTGCTGAAGTAGAATACATTTCTGCTGCTAGTTGCTGCTCTCAATTCTTATGGGTAAAACATCAACTTGAGGATTACTCTATTTATGAACATAACATATCTGTATGGTGTGATAATTCGAGTGCTATATACTTAACTAAAAATCCAATTCAACATTCTAAGGCTAAGCATATTGAAATCAAACATCATTTCATTAGGGATTATGTTCAGAAAGGCATCTTTGATATTAAGTTTGTTAAAACTGAAAACCAATGGGTTGATATTTTCACTAAACCCCTCACAGAAGAAAGGTTTTTATTTATTAGAGATAATCTAAACATACATTGCATTGTTGAATGACATGTCTGAATGTTAAGCTGTCTGTGCTAAATCTGTCATTACTCCTATATACATGTTCTTTCAACTAAGCATTAGTTCAGGGGGAGTAATAATACAATAATTTAAGTGGAATATGTCTAATATGCTTGCTTCATTACTATGATTTTCTTAACATGTTATCTTGCCTTTAACATATCTCATAAATAAAACTTGATAACCCTTTTTGATGTTGACAAAAGGGGGAGAAAGGGAGAAATGAATAGGGAGAAAGGGAGAAATGAATAGGGAGAATGAGAGAAATGAAAATGGGAGAATAGGAGAAATAGAATGGGAGAATGAATATGATATGACCTATTCACTTAAGAAAATTTCAACCTGTCTATATATGCTATTTTCTTTGTTGATATTTTGAGGTTCATTAAATCATCTCAATGTTTGTCATCATCAAAAAGGGGGAGATTGTTAAGTTTCTAAAATGTCTGATATGCATTTCCCTAAGTTTTGATGAAACTAAACATTGGTTAATGATTTAATTAACCTTCATATTGGTTACTAACCTATCTATCGAGTGTGTAGATTAAGAAATAAAATCATTCGTCCAACACTGTAGTGATAAAAACTCACGTCCAACACACAAGTGTTTTAAACAAACGTCCAGCACTGTAGTGTTTGAAGCGCACGTCCAAAACACTAAAAGTATCAGAAGGTCGCATCCACTAAAAGTATCAGAAGGCAGCGTCTACTAAAAACAACAGAAGGCCGCGCCTACTTAAAGTATCAGAATAGCGCGTCCATCAAAGTATCAGAAAAGCCCGTCCAGTGAGGTATCAGAGTTATTCATCTACTAACGTGGCACTTGGAGCGCGTCCATCAAAGTATCAGAAAAGCCCGTCCAGTGAGGTATCAGAGTTATTTGTCTACTAACGTGGCACTTGGAGCGCGTCCATCAAAGTATCATAAAAGCCCGGCCCGGTGAGATATCAGAATTATCCGTCCAATGACGTGGCACTTAGAGCTCGTCCATTAAAGTATCAGAACAACGCGTCCATTAAAGTATAAGAATAGGGCGTCCATTAAAGTATCAGAACAGCGCGTCCATTAAGGTCAAATTGTATCCGTCCAATGACGTGGCAAAAGACTCTCGTTCACCAGAGTAACTAAGACTCTCGTCCACCAGAGTAACAGAGACTCTCGTCCACTAAAGTAACAGAAGCTCTCATCCACTAGAGTAACAGAGACTCTCGTCCACTAAAGTAACAGAGACTCTCGTCCACTAAAGTACGTAACAGAAGCTCTCGTCCACTAGAGTAACAAAGACTCTCGTCCACTAAAGTAACAGAGGCTCTCGTCCACTAGAGTAATAGAAGTGCTCATCCACTAAAGGTGACTAAGCGCTCATCCACTAGTCTTTGGACTTGCTAAGTCCTTAATATGGAGCTCGTCTACTAGACCGAATGAAAACTCAAATGACTAGATAGAAGTGATTATTTTCAAGATGGAAGCACTTATCTTATGAACGCAAATTCTCTAAGGATTATCAGAATCTTAGTTCAAGAATCAGAAAGAGACTTGAAGCCTTCTCTCCTACTCAGTTTCACGATTATCAAGAAAAGTCAGAAGACTACTATCTCAAGCAACCTTGGATAATCTAAAAGAATGCTTCCAACATGCTTTATTCCACAAAAGGGGAGTGTACTCAGCAAAGTACAAAAAGCTCTCTGTCCAACTCTGACATGGGTGTATCTCGATGCATAAAGTCATGATCCTACATGTTAGAGTATAACCAACATTCCTATTGCATTAATGGCTGCTCAGAACGACTCTATTGCATTAATGGCTGCCCAGAACGACTCTATTGCAATTAATGAAGTTCTGCTTGAAGCCAACATCTGAGGAGATGTCTCTAACGGATCCTAAATGCTTGAAGACCATAAATACAGAAGTCATTGAAGATGAAGAACAAGAGAATACACACTGCATTAAAATGCCATTCCTCTGATCATTAATTCTTTTATTCTTTCATTCTGTATTCTTCAAACATTTGAAGTTATTACGCAGAATTTCCTAGACTTCACATTTAAACCACTCTCTGAGTGTTAGTTAAAGATCTGCTTGTGAGAAGTTGTTTTTTTACAAACCGAATCTCTCAAACAAACCTAAGTGAGCCTGAAGAGGCTAGGTGTGAAAACAATACTTGTCTTGAACCTGAAGAGGCTAGGTGTGAAAACAATACTTGTCTTGAGACTGAAGAGGCTAGGTGTGCAAATAATACTTGAGTCTGTAACCTTATCATTTATAGTGGATAAATCTTGGTGCTGCCAAGGACTGGACGTAGCTCTTTGATTTGAAGAGTGAACCAGGATAAATCACCGTGTCAATCTCTCTTCCCTTAAACTCTTTAATTGCTTTAGTTTTCTTGCGTCTGTCAAGTGGTGTGTTTGCAATAGTCACCCGTCCATCCTGTATTCTTCCACTCGTCCAAAGCTAGCTTTCTGTTTGTGAAAAGATTTCAGCTTTGCTTAAATTCTGATAAACACAATTCAACCCCCATTCTCGTGTTTATAGTTGTCTATTTCAGTTGGTATCAGAGCTCAGCCTCTGGGTTGAGCATCTAACAGTGTAGAGGTAAAAGGTCCTGAAGAATAGACATGACGGCTGGAGCTAGTTCAAGTGGAAGTCATCAGACTGAATGAGCTTCCCTAACCAGACCTCCTTACTTCAATGGAGAAAACTACAACTACTGAAAGGATAGATTTCAATGGTTCATTCTATCCACAAACTCTGATCTTTGGGATGTCGTCACAGATGGTCCATTCATTCCCAAGAATGATGATAACACTGACAAACCAAAATCTCAGTGGACTTCTGCAGAGAAATCAAAGTGGGAGCTGAACCACAAAGCCAGATACAACATCATTTGTGCTCTCAATCCGGAGGAGTTTGAGAAGGTATGTGCCTGTGACTCTGCAAAAGAAATATGGGACATCTTAGCTATCACACATGAAGGAACAACAAAAGTCAAAGAGTCAAAGATATACTTGTTAGAAAGTATGAACTGTTCATCATGGAGGAAGGAGAATCTGTTGCTCAGATGATAGGAAGACTTCAAACTATCATCAACAGTTTAAAATCTCTTGGCAAAGTCTATACCAATGTTGAGAAGGTTGGTAAGATTCTGAGAAGTCTACCTAAACAGTGGAGACCTTTGGTCACTGCTATCTCCCAAGCCAAGGATCTCACTACCTTGACTATGGATGAACTTCTTGGAACACTCACTGTTCATGAGCAAGAACTTGGAGATGAAGCTGCACCAAAGAAGGGCAAGTCAATTGCTCTGAAAGCTGATCAAAATTCAGCAAAAGGTTCCAAGGCTCTGAAGGTAGATGAGTCATCCAGTGATGCTGACCTATCAGAACTCGAGGATTCTGAGAGTGATGAATAATTGTCTCTCCTGACCAGGAAGATAAAGCTTCTCCTACAGAAAAAGAAATTCAAGAAGGATAGGCCATTTAGAAGGTTCAACAAGGACAAGAACTTCAAAGAATCCACCTCAACAGACAAAAGTCCAATTGTTTGCTATGAGTGCAAGAAGCCCGGTCACTTCAAGGCTGAATGTCCTCAACTCAAGAAGGCCCCTGTTAAGAAATTCTTCAAGAAGAAGAAGAAAGGAATAATGGCTACTTGGGAGGATCTGGAGTCAACATCTTCTGATGAAGAAACTGAGGAAGAAGCCAATCTCTGTTTGATGGCTAACACTGACTCAGACTCTGACGATGAGGTATATCCTGACTATGAGGAATTACTTGATGCCTATTAGGAGTTGATGGAGAAATCCAACTGCTTATCTAAAGCCTTCAAATCCCTCAAGAGAGAGTATGTAAAGCTCACCAGTGAGCATAAACAAAAATCTCAAGAGTGCGAGAAGCTGGCTAAAGAAAACAGTGGTCAAGACTGAAAAGTCTAATGAAGCTAAGATCTCAAGTGAAACATCACCATCTGAAGAAGTTGAAAAACTTCAACAGAAAGTGGAAGAGCTCACTTCTGATCTTGCCAAATTTGTTAATGGTAGAGATAATCTGACTAAGCTACTTGGTAGTCAGAAGCACACTCTTAACAAAGAAGGTATTGGATATGTCCATCAGACACATCATAAAGTATCAACTAAAGCTTCTAAAGTATTTGTTAAGTCAACTGTAACCAAATCAACACCTATTTGTATCTTCTGTGGAAAAACTGGGCATGTTATGTCTAAGTGTATCCATAAGAAGAGAAGGAAGTCCTCACAGACTCCTAGAACTAACAGAAAAGGACCCAGAAAAATATGGGTACCTAAAGATCAAATAATCTTTGTTGCAGATGTCCTCAACAAGACAAGGAAAACACCACTGCTGGTACCTGGACAGTGGCTGCTCGCGACATATGACAGGAGAAAGGTCTATGTTCCTAGACCTCCAACTTAAGAAAGGAGGACACGTTGCCTTCGGAGGGAATCAGAAAGGGAAGGTTATAGGAATTGGTACTATTGGTGGTAAACCCCCTCTTCCCTCTATATCTAATGTTCTCTTGGTTAAAGGATTAAGATACAACCTGCTTAGCATAAGTCAATTATGTGATAGTGGTTTTGATGTTTCCTTTACCAAGGATGTATGCATAGTTAAAGACTGTAGTGGCAAAACCTTCTTTTTAGCTAAAAGGCAACAAAATCTTTATAAGATTGAACTATCTGATCTCTCAGATCAAAGTGTAACCTGTCTGATGTCTAAAGAGGATGAGAGATGGTTATGGCATAAGAAACTAGGACATGCTAGTATGAAACTAATTTATGAATTAAAAAAGAATAATCTCGTGAGAGGATTGCCTGATATTAGCTTTAAGAAAGATATCTTGTGTGATGCATGTCAGAGAGGTAAACAGATAAAATCAAGTTTCAAATCTAAAAACCAAGTATCAACCTCTAGACCTCTTCAGTTGTTACACATGGATCTGTTTGGACCAGTTAGTGTTGCCAGTCTGGCTGGAAGAAAATATGGATTTGTCATAGTTGATGACTATTCTAGATACACATGGGTACTCTTCCTAACACACAAGGATGAGTCTTTTAAGGCTTTCTCAGTATTCTGCAAAAGAGTACAAAATGAGCAGGGTTTCTGTATTTCTACCCTTAGAAGTGATCATGGGGGAGAATTTGAAAATGACCAGTTTAGACAGTTCTGTGAGGGGAATGGAATCTCTCACAATTTCTCTGCACCTAGAACTCCACAAAAAAATGGAGTGGTTGAGAGAAAGAACAGATCTCTGCAAGAGATGGCTAGATCTATGCTCAATGAAAATAATCTCCCTCGGATTTCGGGCGAAGTCGTAAACATTGCTTGCTATGTACAAAACAGAATACTTATTAGGACTTTTCTAAAAAGGACTCCTTATGAATTGTGGAAAGGAAAAAGTCCCAACATATCTTATTTTTATGCTTTTGGATGTGAATGTTTTATTCTGAATACCAGAGATAATCTTGGAAAGTTTGATTCTAAGGTAGATAAAGGTATTTTCGTAGGCTATTCTGAAAAATCCAAGGCTTTTAGAGTTTACAATTCAAGAACTTGTATTATTGAAGAATATGTTCATGTTAAATTCAATGATGGATTAAAGACTGATAAAGAACTATCAGATCTAGAAGATGATCTTGTAGGTCTTGATATAAACAAGCCAGAAAGTCAACAACCCGATCTAACCAAAACAGAACCTGTGCCTGAGACTGAAAGACAAGTGGAACAGACCAGTCAGCAGACAAGTCAAGATCTTCATGATGATCTCAAAAGGGATTGGAAGTTCAATACTCATCATCCTAAGGATCTTATTATTGGAAATCCTTCTGAAGGAGTAAGAACCAGATCCACATTAAGAGAATCAAGAAATATGGCCTTTATTTCAAATTTGGAGCCTAAACGCATTGAAGAAGCTCTTGAGGATGAAATCTAGATTCTTGCTATGCAAGAAGAACTTAACCAGTTCACCAGAAATGATGTCTGGACTCTTGTCTCTAAGCCTAAAAACAAGTCAGTTATTGGAACAAGATGGGTCTTCAGAAACAAATTGGATGAAGATGGTAAAGTTGTCAGAAATAAGGCAAGGTTAGTAGCTCAAGGCTATAGCCAACAAGAAGGTATTGACTATACTGAAACCTTTGCACCTGTAGCTAGAATAGAAGCCATACGCATTTTAATGTCATATGCTGCACAACACCAAATTACCTTATTTCAAATGGATGTAAAAAGTGCTTTTCTAAATGGTATAATTGAAGAAGAAGTGTATGTTAAACAACCCCCTGGTTTTGAGGATACTGATAAACCAGATCACGTTTTCAAACTTAAAAAGGCATTATATGGTTTGAAACAAGCACCTAGATCATGGTATGATAGACTCAGTTCTTTTTCTCATGCATAATGGTTTTACTAGAGGACAAGTAGACACTACTCTGTTCAAAAAATGCTCTAAAGAGAACTTTATCATAGTTCAAATATATGTTGATGATATTATTTTTGGAGCAACTAATGAAAAGCTGTGCAAGGAATTTTCAAATCTAATGCAAGCTGAATTTGAGATGAGCATGATGGGAGAATTGAAGTTCTTCCTTGGATTACAAATCAAGTAGACAAGTGATGGAATTTACATTCATCAACAAAAATATACCAAGGAGATACTCAAGAAATACAAAATGGAAAATGCAAAGCTCATGAAAACCCCTATGCAACCCAATGCAAAACTAAGCAAAGATGATGAAGGTAAAAAAGTAGATCAAACTGTCTACAGAGGTATGATTGACTCTCTCATCGTACTTAACTTCAAGCAGACCTGACATTCAATTTAGTGTCTGTATGTGCGCTAGATTCCAATCTGATCTTAGAGAATCTCATCTTAAGGCTGTTAAAAGAATATTTAGATATTTGCTTGGAACTACTAATCTTGGTTTGCTGTATTTAAGATCAAAAGAATACAGATTAGTGGGATATTATGATGCTGATTTTGCTGGAGACAGAATAGAAAGAAAAAGCACCAATGGAGGATGTCACTTCATTGGAGCAAGTTTAGTCTCATGGTCAAGCAAGAGGCAGACAACCATTGCCCTATCTACTGTTGAAGCAGAATACATCTCTGCTGCTAGTTGCTGCTCTCAACTCTTACGGGTAAAACATCAACTTGAGGATTACTCTATTTATGAACATAACATATCTGTATGGTGTGATAATTCGAGTGCTATATGCTTAACTAAAAATCCAATTCAACATTCTAAGGCTAAGCATATTGAAATCAAACATCATTTCATTAGGGATTATGTTCAGAAAGGCATCTTTGATATTAAGTTTGTTAAAACTGAAATTCAATGGGCTGATATTTTCACTAAACCCCTCGCAGAAGAAAGGATTTTATTTATTAGAGATAATCTAAACATGCATTGCATTGTTGAATGACATGTCTGAATGTTAAGCTGTCTGTGCTAAATCTGTCATTACTCCTATATACATGTTCGTTCAACTAAGCATTAGTTCAGGGGGAGTAATAATACAATAATTTAAGTGGAATATGTCTAATATGCTTGCTTTATTACTATGATTTTCTTAACATGTTATCTTGCCTTTAACATATCTAATAAATAAAACTTGATAACCCTTTTTGATGTTGACAAAAGGGGGAGAAAGGGAGAAATGAATAGGGAGAATGGGAGAAATGAAAATGGGAGAATAGGAGAAATAGAATGGGAAATGAATATGATATGACCTGTTCACTTAAGAAAATTTCAACCTGTCTATATATGCTATTTTCTTTGTTGATATTTTCTGAGGTTCATTAAATCATCTCAATGTTTGTCATCATCAAAAAGGGGGAGATTGTTAAGTCTCTAAAATGTCTGATGTGCATTTCCCTAAGTTTTGATGAAACTAAACATTGGTTAATGATTTAATTAACCTTCATATTGGTTGCTAACCTATCTATCGAGTGTGCAGATTAAGAAATAAAATCATCCGTCCAACACTGTAGAGATAAAAACTCACGTCCAACACACAAGTGTTTTAAACAAACATCCAGCACTGTAGTGTTTGAAGCGCACGTCCAAAACACTAAAAGTATCAGAAGGCCGCGTCCACTAAAAGTATAAGAAGGTCGCGTCCACTAAAAGTATCAGAAGGCCGCGTCTACTAAAAACAACAGAAGGTCGCATCTACTTAAAGTATAAGAATAGCGCGTCCATCAAAGTATCAGAAAAGCCCGTCCAGTGAGGTATCAGAATTATCCGTCTACTAACGTGGCACTTGGAGCGCTTCCATCAAAGTATCAGAAAAGCTCGTCCAGTGAGGTATCATAATTATCCGTCCAATGACGTGGCAGTTGGAGCTCGTCCATTAAAGTATCAGAACAACGCGTCCATTAAAGTATAAGAACAGCGCGTCCATTAAAGTATCAGAACAGCGCGTCCATTAAGGTCAAATTGTATCCGTCCAATGACGTGGCAAAAGACTCTCGTCCACCAGAGTAACTAAGACTCTCGTCCACCAGAGTAACAGAGACTCTCGTCAACTAAAGTAACAGAAGCTCTCGTCCACTAGAGTAACAGAGACTCTCGTCCACTAAAGTAACAGAGACTCTCGTCCACTAGAGTAACAGAGACTCTCGTCCACTAAAGTAACAGAGGCTCTCGTCCACTAGAGTAATAGAAGTGCTCGTCCACTAAAGGTGACGGAAGTGCTCGTCCACTAGTCTTTGGACTTGCTAAGTCCTTAATATGGTGCTCGTCTACTAACCCGAATGAAAACTCAAATGACTATATAGACGTGATTATTTTCAAGATGGAAGCACTTATCTTATGAACGCAAATTCTCTAAGGATTATCAGAATCTTAGTTCAAGAATCAGAAAGAGACTTGAAGCCTTCTCTCCTACTCAGTTTCACGATTATCAAGAAAAGTAAGAAGACTACTCTCTCAAGCAACCTTGGATAATCTAAAAGAATGCTTCCAACATGATTTATTCCACAAAAAGGGGAGTGTACTCAGCAAAGTACAAAAAGCTCTCTGCCCAACTCTGACATGGCTGTATCTCGATGCATAAAGCCATGATCCTACATGTTAGAGTACAACCAACATTCCTATTGCATTAATGGCTGCTCAGAATGACTCTATTGCATTAATGGCTGCCCAGAACGACTCTATTGCAATTAATGAAGTTCTGCTTGAAGCCAACATCTGAGGAGATGTCTCTAACGGATCCTAAATGCTTGAAGACCATAAATACAGAAGTCATTGAAGATGAAGAACAAGAGAATACACACTGCATTAAAACGTCATTACTCTGCTCATTAATTCTTTTATTCTTTCATTCTGTATTCTTTAAACATTTGAAGTTATTACGCAGACTTTCCTAGACTTCACATTTAAACCACTCTCTGAGTGTTAGTGAAAGATCTGCTTGTGAGAAGTTGTTTTTTTACAAACCGAATCTCTCAAACAAACCTAAGTGAGCCTGAAGAGGCTAGATATGAAAACAATACTTGTCTTGAGCCTGAAGAGGCTAGGTGTGCAAATAATACTTGAGTCTGTAACCTTATCAGTTATAGTGGATAAATCTTGGTGTTGCCAAGGACTGGACGTAGCTTTTTGATTGGAAGAGTGAATCAGGATAAATCACCGTGTCAATCTCTCTTCCCTTAAACTCTTTAATTGCTTTAGTTTTCTTGCATCTGTCAAGTGGTGTGTTTGCAACAGTCACCCGTCCATCCTGTATTCTTTCACTCGTCCAAAGCTAGCTTTCAGTTTGCGAAAAGATTTCAGCTTTGCTTAAATTCTGATAAACACAATTCAACCCCCCTTCTCGTGTTTATAGTTGTCTATTTCAATCTGGTCCACAATGAATTTATTTCAAATGATTGATATTTATTTCAATTGAATATTTGTTTTTCCCATTTGTCTTTATCCGATTTAATGTCTTGTTTCCTTATGAGAAAGTTCATAGTACTATCAAGAAAATACAAAAAGCAAATAGTACAATTGGAATTGCAAAACGATATGTACGATGACATCTTTATTGCTGGACAAAAGCTGGGTTATACACAAAGGAGGAAAGAAAGCTTTTAAGGTACAGCTGCTCAGAACAGTGAGCCTCCATTTTGTGATTTTCTGATAACCAAGGATACTTTTAAACATAGCCAAAATCAAGCTATCAGTCTCAATGGATATCATGCATTAAATGCTATCTCAAAACGGGATTATTCAAAGTAACCGTTGAAGAATTACAAGAGAAGAAGAAGGTCGCTATATAAATAGAAGACCTCAGATACTGAAGAAAGTACTCTTACCTGCAAGAACTTTTGCTAGCTAACAACTCCTGCCTATACAATATTTGCGAGAGCACGCTCTTATTTCTTCTTTAAAAAGGTAAAAGTCTATAATCTCTTAGTTTGAATATTGTGAAAATATTCAACAGATCTCAAACTTTCATATCCTCACACTTAGTGAGTTAAGTAGATCAAAGTTGTAAATCTCTTTGTTAGAGTTAGAGCCTGAAGAGGCTTGGTAGAGAAAGAATACTTGTAGCCTGAAGAGGTGTTGAATACTTGTTTGTAACCTATTTGGAGAATAGTGGAGAAAATCTTTCAAGTCGAAGGGACTAGACGTAGCTTATGGTTGGTGTGACACCCATACTCGGGTCATCACATGGCTACCCGTTTGTGGAAATAAAAACTTAATTTGCTGGTTGCTTTCGGAAAATAATGTTTTATGAACGTTTGTTTTAAACAAAATGGGTGATAAATTTTTTTCTTTTCGACATCATCACAACAACGTTCACATAACCACGCTTAGGTATATCTATATATATATACATATATATATCATACAGCTATACTGCCTCATAAATTTCACACTTAAACATTTGTAATAAAAAGATTATTCCCAAAACATGACCGAACTTAAACCTAAGCTGGTCAAAACACTACGACAAAAGAAGCAGCATCGACATTTCCCGAACTACACCTCCTCCTTCTTCCAGACGCCATAGTCCTTAAGAGGTTCATCTGAATTCCACCACGTAGAACCCAGAAGAGAAACCACAAATAAAATATGCAAGAGTGAGAAACCGACAATTTGATCATAACGCGAGAACCATATGTACGACACAACAAAACACATACAAACCAAGATCAGTTAATTTCTCATATTTAAATTGGCATACAACACAATATATCAAAGGGTCTCACACCCGAACATCGTCGTTTTTAAAATTTGAATGCATGAACACTTCAATACATCCTCTAAACATTCATACTTAATCTCATGAGATATCCCAACCTCGTGATGAGTTGATCAGACTCGATTGCCACAGGCACACCGCCACAGGCATGCCCATCGCACACTGTCCAACATCGTGGCACGGTGATAACACTCTGAGATGGGCCCTCATTGTCCAAACCCCGGGCACAATGAAAACATCTTTGTATGATCTACCCTGACGCCGCAAGGTAATCCCTCTTCTAATCATGGCACGTCTGCCATATGCATGCAAGAAAACATTTTGTTCTCGACACTTTTCTTTGTGTTATATCTTTCTTTGTCAAAGCTCTCTAAAGTTTTTGACCAACCATAATTTAAACCTTTTTTAAAAAACTTCATTAAAACACAGGACCTCTAAGTCCGAGTGCTCAATCATAAAACCTAGACTGATGCCTCGGGCTTAGGTTCGTGGTAGTAGAAAACATCTAAAATGTTTTAACCTCTTTAAGTAGATACCCAATCTACAACATCACTAACCTTAGCACCCCGACGTCTCGGTTACTAAGTTCTATATCATCTTTTAAGTCATTAAGTAAAACCCATTCACATTAATTTCTTTCTACTTGTAATTCATTAAAACGTCAAGTCGTTTAGAACTCTTTTACTGAAACTTCAACTTTTTAAATCAATTCAGATTAAATTTCTTCTTAAAATAAGTACTGCTGTTTTTCAACTTTCACTGTAAATAATTTCAAAACTTGTCGCTGTTTATCATTTTCCAAGAAAATGTTTTTAAAGTCAAACTTTGACTTTTATAATATTTTATTATATTATAATATTATTATTATTTTTTATTTTTATTTTTATAAATAAATTTCGAATATTAATTTCACAAAATAATATTTTATAATATTACATAATTTCTTGCGTAAAAATCAGCAGTACTAAAAAAATTTCACGGTTACGCTCTCACCGTGACTCCTAAATTACTTTTACACTAATAAATCATTAAAATAAAAATATTTCTCAAAACTCATTATTTTCCAAAAATAATATTTTCCACCACTATTATATTCCAACATTTCCCATAAAACATTGAATATAATTCTTCATAGCTTATTAAATCTTTTATCTGATTAATCGGTTGTGCACTGACCACTGTCAGGCCTCACAAACAACATCCAACATCAACAAAAATTATATCACCAGGCAGATCATGCATCATAACAATATAAGATACTACTGCAGATAATTAAACAAATTATAAGCAGAGAAACAACCAAAACACAGATCAACAGCTAGAAACACATAGCCAAATAAAACAAACCAGAAACCACAACCACATAAACAAATGTATACAAACTACAAACATGGACATATGGTCATCCGAATAATCCGTCAGGTAACCCCTCTTACCTCTCGAAGATACACAGCAAGTTGAATTAAATTCGTCGGAAGCCGGAAACTCACGTACACCGCTTTATACTTAACCTTCAACCATTACAATCAAACAATCACAATTCAAGAACTAAAAACATCCTAAAACCCTACTACATAGTCACGGCCTCTAGGGTTTTTGACTAACTAAAATTCCTAATCATGATTAAGTCATGGATTAATGATCCTTGATTAACCTAAATTATAGATTAGTGACTAAACAACTAAGTTTCAAACTCAAAACTTCCTAACTCTTTTATACAAGGATTCGGCCTCAACATGTTTATAGGGCTAGGGTTCTTAGTTTAATAAACCAACTTGGATTTATTAGGCATACATACTAAGAGTTTGATTAACAAGATTTTTAAGGAAAACTATGAACAAAAACTCAACAAATCTAACCACCTAGGGTTTCGGCCAACATAGGGATTTTTGAGTAAAGATTTTCATTTTAAGAAACTAACATGGATTTGAGTGTGTAGACATACATGCCATATAAAATACATGATCATACATGACAACACATGAACAAAACTCTACCAACCCTACTTTACTAGATTCGGCCAAGGCTAGGTTTTTAGGAAAGAAATTTTTTATTACATCATGCTCTTGGATTTAGATAATATACACGATATCAAGAAGATAGAAAGTAGTTTCATCATCATTGGATTTTTCTAGAATTTATTATGACTTTTCAAAGTTCTAGGGTTAGAAACTTGAAAATGATGAACAACTATGAAACAAACTTTAAATCAAGAAACTTTCTAAAGAACATAGGCATGATTAAGAAATAATATTAGGATTTACCTCTTGAAGATCAATGACAAAGTAAATCCAAGAAACTTGCTTCACAAACTTATCACTAAAGAACTTATGAACTTTAGGGTTTTGGAAGTAAATGGCAAAAGAAACTAAGTGAAAAGTGAGAGTATGGTATTTATAGAGCTTCCTTGTGCCACTCTTGGAAGGATCTAGATGATGATGAGTTGTCTTGCTAAAGGATTCAAATGCAATTAAGTTCTAAGGACCACTTTGCAAAGATTCCATAAGTCGAAGGACTAGTTTGCAAATTGCCAAGAAAGTGTCATGATGATGATTTTGACACATTAAATGCTAGCTTATCTCGACTTTGTTGGCTGAATTTATGAGTCAAAGATAGATTAAGACAATTCATGAAGGTTTGAGAAGAATCAAGAACATTGTGGAAAAATCAAGGATAATGTAGGATAATGTAGAAAAATGTGGAAAATTGTGGAAAATTGTGGAACACTCTAGAAAATTGATTCAACAACAAATGTGGCAGCCATAAATCCTCATGGGCTTGCGCATGGGCTGGGTTAGTTTGGGCTTGGGTTCATTCTTGTGGGGCCCACTTGAAGATTTAAGTATTAGACTTAAGTAGGAAACTTATATAGTTTCAATTAGGCTTTATGGACTCAAACCATGAACTAGAAAATTTTGGGCTTATAAGCCACGACCATTCGAGATTAGAAACAAGGATTCTAGCCCAATCCACTTGAAAAAACTTAAAAACTAATTTAGGGACAAAAGGGTAATTTACAGAAAGTTCAGGGGCTTAAGTGTAAAATTCCCAAATTTTCACTTTAACCTTGAAAAACCTTCTAGACTTAAAAATATGATTCATACCCTTGAATCATCTCTAAATCCTAAGGTAAATCCTCTATCGGCTCTTAGAAACTCTAATTTCCCTTCCGTCGTCTACCCGATTACGTGTTTCGCCTGAAAAACGTAAATTATTTTATTTTTTTCTTAAATAAATCTAAAAATACATAATTGTATAAAATAAAATACTAAACTTAAGTCTTCCTTTCACGAATTAAAATTAGGTCTTTTGAGCAGTATTTTTATACTGTCAATGGAATTCACGGGTCGGGTTTCGCCTAACTTTACAACCTAAATTTTAATCGTAGCTTCCTACATTCAAGTAGGATTGAGTGGTAAACTCCGTTTATTTAAAATAATTTTCTAAAACTCTAATAAATTTATAAACATATTTATATGTATTACTGTTATTTAAAACAGTGAAATACAGGGTGTTACAGTTGGAAGAGAGTGAACCAGGATAAAATCTCTTGCGTGAATTTTCTATCCCTAAACTCTTCAGTTTTATTTGCTTATACTAACTGTGGGTTTTTGATATTGCTTTTGTTAATCTTTCAAAAATGATTTCTTGTGTGCTTTATCTCTTTATCTTCTGCTTGTGAAAAAGTTGTTCAAAAAGGGTTTTTGCGAAAATAATTAACAAATACAATTCAACCCCCCTTCTTGTGTTTGCCTGTGTCAACTTCACATATGATTTAAGAGGATTAGTTGATCATTAGTAATAATCAAAGAGGAACACTTAACACATAGTGTTACATTAGTATTGTAATATCATTTTAAAATAAAAATAATATTCAATTCTTTGCACTCAAATTATATATAAAATTGTTTCATGGTTTTTGCTGATCACTTCTGTCTATAAATAAAAAGCCTTTGAGATGAATGAGTACTACCATTATGGGCGAGGAGGAAATATTGAAAGCAATGTGTGAAATAAGTTAAGAAAATGTTTGACATAGCGGACTTAATTTGGGATAAAGGAAAAAAAAAAGTTTCGTACATATAGAGACAATTCAAGTTATTAATGATAACAATGCTATCAATAATAATAGTAATTGATGACCCGTGCTTCGCACGGGTGCAAAAATACTAGTAAAATATAAAATTTGGATAGCCTTTTTTACTGTACATTGAGGTGGCAACATGTCAATTTTTTTTTGGAAAGTTTTAATTTTTATTCTTTTATTTTTATTGTTATTTTATTTATTATTTTTTTTGGTTTTACTTTTTAAGCAATTATAATTGGCTTCTTTTCTTTATTAATGTTTGCTTCATCTACATGGCTTGCATTTATTATGATTGTACATTTGACAATTATCAATATGTTTGACTAAACTTTCTTTTCTCTCTCTATTTGGACTCTTGACAATTTATTTTTTAATCAAAAGAAAAAATATAAATCATCAAATATTTCTTCTCCTACTTACATTGGTATTGAATATTATCAATAATTTCCGATGTAATTAATTTACTTAAAGCAACTAAAAATAAATTGTTATACATGAATTATGATAAACAAATATTCCTAAATTATTATCAATACAAGTTGTTATCATAACTTTAGCTAATATTAATAAAATATGGCATCTATTTCAAATGTTACATTTTAAAGTAAATAAAATAATTTTTTATATTTATAATTATCTGGTATCCATAATTATAAGACGTTTGGGGAAATAAGACTACTTTATAGATATATCATATATATTTTTTCGTTGACAGGAACTTTATAGATATATGTTAAAATTCATATTCGAGCTACTGATAAATCTATGTACTTAGAATATTTATAGATTTATATATATTTCAAAGAAAATAAATAATTCCAAGACGATGAATGATTTCCCAATGTAATTTACTCAAATCTTTGAGTTATTTCTCCTATATTCCCGACGTGAGTTTACTCTTTATCCAACCTAATAGAGGTACTATAAAAATGTAGACAATCAAATAAAAATATAAAATTCAATTAAGCATCTCCTGAGAAAGTTTGTTCATCTAGAGTTTGTTTTTCTATCTTCCACTCATGGCTAAAACTAAATTTATTAGTGATCTTTCACTATTAAAAGATAGATGGAAGATCAAAGTAGAGTGTTATGGCTTTGGAAACAACCTCAATTGGGAGATAATGTAGAGTTGGCGTTTTTAGATGAGAAAGTGTTATCTATAACTATTGCTTAATATTTTTTAAATTTATTTTTTTACAACTTCTTTCATG
The DNA here is from genome assembly GCA_030762895.1 of Sophora flavescens. Taxonomy (NCBI): domain Eukaryota; kingdom Viridiplantae; phylum Streptophyta; class Magnoliopsida; order Fabales; family Fabaceae; genus Sophora; species Sophora flavescens. The sequence goes on from CM061068.1 coordinate 123,956,225, forward strand.
ACTAATATTTTGAACTTCTTGAATTTTTTTAATATAGGTGCGAGGATCCAGGCTACTGCTAGAGGTACTCTTTAGGTTGATGATCTTTTGATTGAAGGCAATGATGTGAAATATTTAACTTTGGGGTGACTTTGAATACCCAACTATATAAAGTAGTAACGCGTGCATACCAGTTGACCCTTAACTTAAGAACGACAGTAACTTTTATACCAACATCATATGTATGAATTTTCCGTTGTCAATTTTGACAAAATTATAAATGAAATGAAGGAAAATATATATTTCTACATAAATATAATTAATATTTAATAATAAATTTCTAACAAAAAACTAGAGTGCATTTGTATGAGGCTGATCCAAGACAATAAATATTACCATAGCTCATGAAGTTTTCTTTGCTCTCAAGAAGATGTTTAAATGTGTTATTTGTATTTGATGTTTAAATACATTGGTTTCCAATGCATTTATAAAAAATAACAAAATAAAGATACGCTCAATACATTCGAAGAAGTAGATAAATAAATAAAGTAAATGAAAAAATACAACTCTTAGAAATGGTTATACTTATTAATGTTATCGAACATGACACTCAAAGTTAGAGCCCAATGGCCCTAATGGAAACAAAGTTATGTGAAAAGATTTGAATTGAGAGAGGAAGAAGGGTGTTAAATTTGGAAGCAGGTGAAAGAAATTCTTCCCTAATAGCATTATTACTAATATGACTTCATGTTCTAATTTGAAGCATCTTACACGGGTTGAAAATCTTACATGAAAATATACTTATATATATATCTAGATGTATATAATTATGTATAATTTATAATATTTTATTTTGAAGTTAATATTTTAAATGTGAAGATAATAATTTAAATATTTACAATCCACGGGATAATTTTTTAAATTAGTATATGAATTTATAATATATTTTCACATGATTTTTTTTATATATATATCTTCATTTTGATTTCGATTGGATTATATCAACGTGAGTTTGAGTTGAAAAATTGTGTTACTAAAACATATATTAGTTATGTGAATTTTGTAAAGGTGTTTAAACACGCTGCGTTCCAATGCATTGAAAAAAAAAATAACGATATGGAATTGAAAGGACACAACTCTTGATTGAGAGTGTTAAGTGAATTTGGGAAATTAAATGAATTGTCTAAATACATTGGAAGAAAAAAAATATGGAAAGAACACAACTCTTGGGAACGATTGTTATTGTTCTCAAATGCGACACTCACAGGTAGAACCCAAAGGCCCTAATGAAAACAAAATTATGTGAAAATAATCAAAATTTGTGTCATGGTATCTATCTATATATCAATATATAAAAACATAATCTCTTTTACTACTGTAGATGACCAGTAAACGAGGAGGTGGCAAGCTGTGGAAATTTTGGGAATTTTCTTATTTAATATTGAAACAATTTTTGATTTAGTTATGTTCATCTAATGCATGTGCTGTTGTCGTGTTTTATGGAGATGATTACTGTTTGCTACCGTAGCAGACAAAGTCTATTTTTGTAGTTTATTTTTCATCTATCCATAATCTTAAATTTCTGAAAACCATTTCTTCCTCAACCTCTCTTTCTCTATTTTAATTTCCCTCTCCATTATAGTCAGAATTCCTCAAAATTTTGTCATTCTTCCTTAATATGTATTTACATGTTGATTATGAATTTATTTTCTCATCTTAAGTGAATTTTCCGGCATCAAACTCTTATGATAGTTATATGTACTTTAGTCGTCATTTTCCAAAACTAAAATCTTTGATAATCATACTAAGTTTCCCTATTCCACTCCATCAAATTGATGGCAAGGATGATATGTGAATCAATTATAAGATTTAAGATGATTAGTTGTAGCCTATTTGGTTAAGATTTCCCACAACGCAAATGGTGTTTTCCCGCGTTCCGAGGCAATGCAGGTCACTTTTTTCCAAAGCTCAAATGTTGAGCTTTCATGAAACACAGTTTGAAACGGAAGTTTGGGGTGTGGGGAATTTAAAACAAACATATCATTGACCATTGGTAATAATCAATGAGAAACGCTTACACTACGTTTTGTAATATCAATTTAAAATAATAAAAAATAATTTTTTTTATTCTCAAATTATAGACAAGATTGTTTTAAGACTTTTGCTAATCACTTTTGTCTATAAATTAAAAGTCTTGGAGATGAATAGGTACTAACATTGTTGGTGGGAAGAAAACGTTGAAGTCAAAGTGTGAAACAAGTAAAGAAATGATTTGATACGTTGGACTTAATTTGGGATAAAGCAAAAAAAAGGTTTGGTAGATTTAGAGGCACAATTCAAGTTATTAATAATAACAATACTACCAATAATAATAATAATTGATGATCCGTGCATCGCACGGGTGAAAAAAAAGCTAGTTAGCCTTATCTTTAGACGTGTTACATGTAAATGACCAATAACGGCAAATTTTGCAACACATGGTTTACCCCGTGAATTTGGTTAGACTACGAGTCTCTTTGGTTTGCTAAACTTGCTAGCATATAGAGGATAGCTTATAGCATATGGAAAAATAGACACGTTTGATAACCGTTTTTAAAATTAATGTATAACATTTTTTCACTAGCATGTAACGTTTTTCCATACGCTACTTGAAGTAGCGTTTGAGCTTATAGCGTATAGCTTATCATTTTTTATCCATTTTTATCCATACTTTCTTAATTAAATATGTCACTTATCCTTAGCTAAGAAAATAAAACACTAATCATTTAACATAGTATATAAATATGAATTAATTTCACTATTTAGATTTATATTTAAGATAAAAAATAGGAAATATATTTTGATCTTTAAAAAATAAAATTTATATAAAAATCATATCATTATACAATTTTATTTTATTATTCTGTTTTATTTATTAAAAATGATAAAAATGATTAATATTTTTATTTTTTAAATGATAAATAATTTAAAATAAATTAAAGTGTTAAAAGTGATAATTATTTTAAAATAAATAATATATATATATATATATAATTTATAAAAAGATGCAAAGAAACAAAAAAAACATGCAAACATGTCCTTTTATGTCATTTTAAATTTATCTGCTAGTCCAACCGTTAGTTTTACCAAACAATTCAAATCTAATCCGCTAGCTAATCTGATATTCGATATCAGCTAGCTTATTTGATATCCGATATCCGCTAGTTTTTACCAAACAGAGCCTACATTGGAAAAAGTTCTTTTAAATTGGGTTTGAATGTAAAGTAGGAAAATAAGGAATATTTAGTATTTGATTAACTAAATTGTGTTGAAATGTTAATTCATTCTAAATGAAGAATGATATTTGAACATCAAAATCAAACACCAACATCATACATATGTAACTAAAAAAATGAAAAATACACTCGAAGGTATAGCTTGCTAACATACACATTCTAAAAAATAGGTGGGTGTACATTAACGAATCCTTATATATATATATATATATATATATATATATATATATATATATATATATATATTAATTGGGCACCAACATCGTATATAAATAATATCACAAACTTACTTATTATTTTCTCTCTTTCCTACAACACTCGACAAAAAGGTGCGATACATACCTGTTCCAAAATGTTGATAAAAAATCATTTCAATTCTAATTAATTAAGAGCAAATATATTTTTATTGAGTTTACTTCACACTCAAACTCATTTTAAATGATTTTTATCTTATTTAGACATGACTTCTCTAAATCAATTTTAAACGCCATGGATCCCTTTTTACTACTAGATTTATTCATAAAGTACATGATCTCCTGGGCAACCAAGATGTTGTCATGAGTACTACGACCAGGAATAATAAAATTGATTTAGAAAAGGCTTACGATAGAGTTGATTTGCGTTTCCTCCAGGCTACATTGGAAGAGTTTGGGTTTCCCGAAGAGACGGTCAGCCTGATTATGTTCGGTGTTAGCTCCTCGTCTTTATCTCTTCTTTGGAATGGAAGCAAAATGCCCGCTTTCTCTCCAAAGAGAGGCCTAAGGCAAGGGGATCCTCTATCCCCTTATCTTTTTGTTATCTGCATGGAGAAACTTTCTTTGCTAATTAACAAGAAAATTAATAGGGGTGAGTGGATGTCTGTCCGATGTAGTAGGCAAGGTCTTGGGATTTCTCACTTGTTGTTTGCTGACGACTTACTCCTCTTCACCTCTGCAACTGTCTCCCAAGTTAGAGCAGTTAATACTACTATGAATTAATTTTGCAGAGCTTTGGGGCTTAAGATGAGCGTAGCGAAATCCAAAGCTATGTGCTCTAAAGGGGTATCTAGAGCTCGCTGCAGGAGATTGTCCAATATTTCTAATGTTCAGATGGTCTCGAAACTAGACAAGTACTTGGGTATTCCTCTCCTCCAAGGTAGAGTTAGAAAGTAGGACTTCAATTTTATTTTAGACAAGCTCTCATAGAGACTAGCCTCATGGAAACAAAAGCTTGAATAGGGCGGGGCGTATTACTCTAGCAAAGTCAGTCCCGATAGCTATTCCGAATTATGGTATACAATCTTTGTGGTTGCCTCAATCTATTTGCAATAATATTGATGCCACAGCTAGGCACTTTATTCGGAAAGGCTCCGAGGGGAAGGGTATCCATTTAGTGAAGTGGAATGTTATTTCTTCTCCCATAAATTTGGGAGGGTTGGGTATTCGTCGTGCTCGAGAGGCGAATGTAGCGATGCTGGGTAAATTAGTTTAGGAGCTGCTTCATGATTCCGATAAATTATGGGTTCAGGTGCTAAAACATAAATATCTTAAGAATAAAGAGAATATTCTCAAGTATGCCTGTGCAAGCAACGAGTCCTTTACCGGAGGTCGATTTCTAAAGCCAATAATGTTTTTAAGTAGGGTTTCAAGTGGTGTGTAGGAGACGGCTCAGGCATTTCTCTTTGGTTTGATAATTGGATTGAAGAGGGTGCTTTGAGTAATTGTTTTGAATCCATTCCTGCGCATTTAATCGATTTGAAGGTAAAATATATTATTTCTAATGGTGAGTGGAATTTAGGGGCTTTGGATGGTTTGAATGTTGGTGATTTGTTTTCTAAAATTAGCAGTCGTCCCTTACCAGAATACGGGGTCATGGACGATCAAATTATTTGGACCTAGGAGACTAATGGAATTTACTCAGTTTCTTCAGGGTATAAGTGGTTGGTTTCTAGAGAAATCCAATTGGAGCGATGCAGAGACTATAAGTGGATATGGCAACTCAAAGCTCTTGAGAAAATTAAGGTACTGATATGGCTTTTGTTTCATCACTAAATCCCTACCAATTCCCTTCGCTTCCATAGACACATGGCCGCTAGCCCTCTTTGTTCTCGTTGCTCTGCTCATAGGGAGGAAACTGCTATTCATTGTTTGAGGGATCGTAAGTCCAGCAAACCGATTTGGCACTTCTTTTGTTATGGGGGTATTACTGTGTTCTGGCAACAGGATTTAGAGAGCTGGTTGAATGCTAATTTAAAGAATAAAGGTCTCTCGAAAGAGCAAGTCGTTACCTTTGCTTGCACGTTATGGTGGTTTTGGAGATTTCTCAATGAGGAGGTTATGGAGAATAAGAATTGTTCCCCTTATAGTATCATCTGGAAGATCAGGGCGCTAGTATCTACCTGTAGTTTAGTTTTCCAGATTCAAGACCAGAGTCCGGATAAGAAGATTAGATGGGTTCGATGGTTGCCCCCTAATGTAGATACAATAAAGTTAATGTTGATGGTAGCAACCTTGGTAATCCTGGGAATGCTGGGTTTGGGGGTGTTCTGAGAGATCATACCGGTTCATGGAACATGGGCTTTAATGGCTCAATTGGAATTGCAACCAATATTTTAGCTGAACTTCAAGCATTAAAAAATGGGTTACACTTGTGTTGGCAGCCGGGTTGGAGAAAGGTGGATTGTGAATTTGATTCCTTAGAGGCGGTGGAGTTAATTCATAAGGCGAATCTGAGATATGCATATGCTGGAGTGATTCAGGATATTCATTCCATTCTCAACAGGAACTGGGTTGTGAACATTAGTCGTGTCCTCAGAGAGGCTAACCAGGTAGCAGATTTATTGGCAAAGGCAGGAGCTAAAAGTCATGTTACTTGGAGAGTCCTCCTCTTGAGCTCTCTGACAGTCTGTTGGCTGATTCGTCAGTTGTAGCTTTCCCTAGGCTTTAGTGTTTTTGTTTCTTTTCTTTATTTACCAAAAAAAGACATGACTTCTCTAGAATAAACTTGTTTCTAAGTTTATTAATTAAGGATGTATATATACTCAAAGAGGATTAAAGTAGTATGTATTATCGGTGTAAAAATTTTTACAGTGACATCCACTAACATATTGTCATGTGCGTTTTTATTTTAATACCTAAGAGATAGAAATAACAATGATGCTGATTGTTTATCAGAAAAAGAAAAAATTATACTGATTTGTTCAAATATTATTGGATGGCTTTCTAAAAATAGTACTTAAATCAATTAATAAATTCATTTTATCGAATTAAAAATAAACACATTCTAGTTTCCCAAAACAACCTCACTTTTGTAAAAGATTTTTTCAGGTCGTTATTATAAGATATGGCAATGAGACATGCGACATAGTGATAGCAGCCAGAAAGAGACAAAGCCAAATGGCATCAAACCATTGCTACATCTTTCATTTTTTTCCTGCTGGTCCGATATATCCAAGACCAAACGGTCAATAATTGTAATTACTTGAATTAATTGATACAATAATGAAATTTGCAGACCAAAAAAAAATATTAAAAAATGGGATTTGAAAAATCCAAAATTGCAAACTTTGAATAGAATAGAATTATAGAAGGGTGATGTTGAAGGTGTGGAGTCCCCAACAGCTCAGCTACAAGGCTTTTAATGCTTTGTTTCTAATCTTGTGGAGGAAGAGAATATCATCCCATTCACCGAAAGACGTTATAAACAAGAAATTTTACATTTTATTACAGTTTTTGAGAAGAAGAAAAAACACACACACATAGTGGAGACACAGTCCCACAGCTCATAAACACAAAAATTAAAATTTGGGTTTTCTTTTGGTTTCTACTTTTGGTCTCTCTTCAGAATCTCATTCCAATTGACTTTCATCCTCTACAGTCCGACACCCTTTGGGATTTTCTTCTTAAATTTCACAGCAAGTTTCATTTTTTTTTGGGTGAATAGAAAGTTTCATTTTTGGGTTTAATTATATAGTTTTTTTTTTTTGCAAAATATTGTTTTTTTTTCTTCATTTGGGTGTTTTTGGTTTTTTTTGTTGTTGTTGTGGGTTTGTGTTGAAAGGGAAGAAAAAAAAAAGTAGTGTTTGGAATCTGGGGAAAAAATGGGTTTGATTTCTGGGATTTTCATGGGGATGTTATTTGGCATCGCATTGATGGCAGGATGGGAGCGCATGATGAGATACCGAAGTGCAAAGCGAATTGCAAAGGTATGAACGATGGTTTTTTGTAATTTTATCTCATTCAGGTGCTGTTCTATTTGTATTGATTTTGGTTTTGCTGATAAAAATTTTTAAGATGGTGTGGATTTTTTTGTTATAAGCAATGTTGGAAAAAAAATACAACACTAAACCAAACTAGTGAGATTTTTGGATCTTTAAACTTGAAATTCTTGTTTTTTCTGCCTCCTGCACAAGGTACAGTTGTGTACAAAGACAATGTATAAGCAACTTTCTATTCTCTGAATGAAAAAGTTGTGCCCAAGCTGTGATGCTTCTGTACATTAGGTTTACTTTTTATCCTAAAATGGCTTGAGAACAAGCCAACATGATGTAGGACTGAATTAGAAGTTAGAAGTCCTTGCTTTGGTTAATGCCTACCTTTGTTGCTGTCTCACCCTAATTGTACCTTCCATTTATTTTCTTTGGATTATAGAGAAGCTAATGAATTACGGTCTCTTTTGTTCTTGCTCGGTTCAATTCTTTTTTTGCTTATTCAATGGGTTAAAATGTTTGACGATTAATGGATTGGAATGGCGGAAGAGATTAAATGGAGTGGAAATAATGTTCCCTTGTTTGGATATTTATGAAAGATTAATAAGAGACTGAGTATATTAATAAAATGTAATAATTTTGAAATACCAAAATTACCATTAAGTTCAACTCAAATCTCAATTCACTTTTTGAAAGCATAATACCTCCACCTGCATGCATGTGTGAATACATGTTTTGTTTGTGCTGTCTTATGTTTCCTTCATCTTCTTGAATCCTGCGTTAAGAAAAGCAGAAGGGAGTTTTGGTTACCATTAAGTCTGGATCCTGCATTCTGAACTCGTTTAACCACAGCATTGGAGAAAGACAAGTTTTTTCTTTTCCAATTTTTTTTCTTGGGGTGGGGGGTTTCATATATGATGAATACTATGACATTAAGAAGCATATCATGCTGTCTTCTAAGCTGGCCATAATTTGGATTTCAGAAAATAAAAAAAAAACCCGTCTCAATCTGTGGACATCTTTTTTTTTTTTTGGTCTTAATGTTTATTATGTATTTTGTTTGCAGGCAGCTGACATTAAAATCCTTGGATCCCTTAACAGAGATGATTTAAAGAAATTTTGTGGTGATAATTTTCCGGAGTGGATATCTTTTCCAGTATATGAGCAGGTGGGTTTTTTTCACTTCTAAATATAACTTAGAGTGTATTTGGATTAACCCCCATAAATTGAATCTTTGGTCGAATTTCGTAATTTTATACGAATAGAAATCATGGGTTGCACGGTTCATAGTTCATGTACGGTGTTTTTGAATATGTTCTTTTAATTTAAGATTCAGTTCGAAATTCCTTTCTCTCTCTCTAGGGAATCACTATTCATTGTTGTCCCAAATCTGATTTTTTTCATGCTTAAATGAACTGAACTGAACTGTAATTGCTTCTTTTTTCTTCAGTATTAATTTATATGTATGTACCTGGTAATATATGGATACTGGGAGATATTATTATTTTCCTAACAAATTTATGGCATAGTACTACATATATATGGTCATTGGTCTAATATGCTACCTATGTTTATGGTTAGAGATATACATTATGCATTATGCATTAGATGCATGTATGTTTGCAGTGTTATTTCAATAACTAAGAAAATTATCTTTTTGCATTGATATGGTTATGGTACTAGCATTCAGTTAATTATATACTGTACTCTAAAATGGTTTTACCAATTTGAAGGTTTTTTAAAGAGTAAGCTGAAACTCCTGTTTAAATCATGGATATTTAAGATCACTATTGAAATCATTGGGTGATGATGGCCTACTCAGCACCTGTAAGTGGAGAAGGAGAAACTATGTCAGTGGATGTTGAACCAAGGAAGCCTCGGATTCTACTTGCTGCTAGTGGCAGTGTTGCTGCTATCAAATTTGCAAATCTTTGTCATTGTTTCTCTGAATGGGCAGAAGTAAGAGCAGTTGCCACCCGTGCATCTTTGCATTTTATTGACAGAACATCAATTCCAAAGGATGTAATTTTGTATACCGACGAGGATGAATGGTCTAGTTGGAAAAAACTAGGCGATAGTGTGCTTCACATTGAGCTTCACAGATGGGCTGATATCATGGTCATTGCTCCATTATCAGCAAACACTCTTGGCAAGGTAATGAAATTGATAAATGTCATTGTTGGCATATGGTGTCTCTCTACAAAGTTAAATGATAAAATCACAGCATATATTTCACTGCACATTAAATTAAACAAGCTGGCTACCCAAAAGTGTTGGCTGAAATGGAAGTGGATTGTGCCCCCGGACGAACTTCACGCGTAAGATCAAGAGTTCGAATCCTCTTTGGGGAGGGCTTTAGCTAACCACCACCCTCGGCTCGAGGGTTAGCCTCACAGCTTTTCCCGTGGAATTACCCGGTTAAAGAACAAAAAGTTTAAACAAGCTGGCTTGTCTTGGACTTGACTGTTTATACAGTTTGGGCAAGTTTTCATAATGATGTGTGTTCCTACGCATCATATGATGTCAGTTTTTGTGTGTACATCTTATATGGGGTTATGAGCATGTTTCTATTTAAGTACACTTAAGTAGTTCTCCACTTTCTTCCTTTTCTTAACTTAAATTTATGCTGTTGTAGATTGCTGGAGGGTTATGTGATAATCTACTGACATGTATTGTGCGAGCATGGGACTACAGCAAGCCATTCTTTGTTGCACCAGCCACGAACACTTTCATGTGGAACAATCCTTTCACAGAACGACATCTAATCTCCATCAATGAGCTTGGCATTTCTCTCATCCCACCTGTTACAAAGAGGTTAGCTTGTGGGGATTATGGCAATGGTGCAATGGCTGAACCTTCTACCATTTACTCAACTGTAAGGCTCTTTTATGAGTCAAAGGCTCAGCAAAGTAATGGTGATGTTTAGCAATGTTGACAATTGTACAAGTATGAATGGCTTACTAGGACCTATCTTGGCTTATTTATGCTTCTCTTGCATCCAATCTGATCATAGGTGCTGTGTATTATTTTTAGAGGGAATGTGATGCATTCTCCTTTGTGTTTCCAAGTGTGACGATTGTAAACCTGCTTAGTCACAGTTTTAGTTGTGTGTGCTCTTTTATACACTCTGAATATGTGTTTATGTATCATCCTTCCGTATGTATTAAATTTTAGCAAACATGATATTGTTTTCCCTTTGTAGAATGACTTCAAAATACTTGAACAAATTTTTCAGTGTTTGGTATCACAATTTCTTAGTGTCTGAATATATTTTCCAGTGTTTCCACTCTATCTTTTTATCTAATTCCTAAAATTTATACAATTATGCATCAGACATTGCTGGAGGTTTTATGCCGTAATTCTTGGATGACAGATGATCAGAGAAAGGCAGTTAGAATTTGTTTTAAACAGTTTTGTCAATAAAATATGTAGAATACTGAATGAAAGCTGGTGGATAATTATACCTTCATCAAATATTTAAATACTTTATGCTCTGACCATTAGTAAGCAATGATAAAATGGTGCTGGTTATACCTTGCATGCAACATACATTTTAACTTTCTCTACCAGAATTGGCAATCTTTTCTTGCCTACGTTCAACAGGGCAGGGCAGTATAAGTTGAACCAGAGCACCCATATGAAACACCTGCAATTCAAATATGCCACAGACCATCACACCTCTATCTTGGCTAGACTCTTCGCCATTCCTCCACCAAAACAACCCCATATGAAATCCCTGCAATTCTAAGATGAAGGCCTAAATGCCCAGTCATTGTCACTGTATCAAACCATTTGCTTCCATATAGATGTTTGTTAAGAAGTGAATTTGGGAGAGAAATTGATTCCTGTTAAGGGAAAGCCTTGAGGCAGAGAGACTTTGGGTTAATTTTCTTCTTCCTTCTCATTCTCATTCTCATTCATACACACACACACACACACACACACACACACACACATATATATATATATATATATAACAACCTGGATACAATACTACTTCCTAATAATAAGGACTAAGGGGCACCTGGATACAATCCATATTTGTAAAAGCATAAAGTCCTAAATGACTAATCATTCTGGAATATTCCTAACATAGGTAATTTGGTGCCCGTATATTTAGACATAATCTTGACAGCGAGCTGGTTTCTTTTGGGCCCTTTTTGGTCTAATGCTAGCAATTGAAGGCCTAAGTGTAATATTTGCTTTGTTGAGCTCTTGTTGGTATGGTTCACTTGTATCAATGTTGTGGTCGCATTCTCGTGATCAACATAGTGAATAAGACCCTTCTTTGATTAAACAAAATTTTTGATAACACAACGAATGTGGATTAAGTTTAATTTATGGTGTGTCACGACTGAACTTAGCTTACAGAATAAACATCCCATTTTTCCAATACAATAATTAAAGCATAAAAAGGTAATTAATTAGTGCCTCTTTGTTTTAGATTTTGAGAGGTCCAAAATTACGCTTTCAGTAAAAGTGATTTTGGGATTCTGAAGGTGTTTGTTTTAAATTTTACATCCAATAAAATCAATTATGGGTTGGTAGAATTGATTTTAAGAAAAGCAAGAATTTCTAGCTTTTCCGTTGAAAAGAATTTATTCCAGTCAAGATTGTCTCTGCCTCTCCACCCAAATCTTCTTTGCTTTTTATTTTGAAAGGTGATACCTAATGCGGTATAGAGTGTAAATCATCTGTTGGACCACTGGAGACGCAGGAGAGAAGCCGGATCCAATTGATTATAGGTGTGAGACCTACAAAATTCTTTATATTTACATCTCAAGAGTGATTTTACTTTATCATCCAAACAAAACTAATTCTTCTAAACTCACTTTTAAAATTTCATTACCCAACAGAAATCAAAATTTTCAACCCAATTTTTTTAAAATCAAATTTTTTATAAAATCAATTCTACCAAATCTAATACAAATCGACCCCTAAGCAATATTTGCATAGCACATTGCAACCGTTAAAAGTAGATACCAGGATATGACACCGACACCCTTTTGAATAATGTAGTTGGAGTTTCAGATGTTGGTGTACTAAAAAAGTACTTTGGAAGGAAGATAACACGGTTGAAGAATGAAAAAAAATAATAGTAAAGAATTCAAATTCAATTTTTGTTTCCATATCTCATTAATCACTCTATACAGAGTACCTTTTAAAGACAATTTCTACATCAATATGAGTTTTGATTGACAATTATTAGATGCAGCAATTAGAAGTGTTAACAAAGTAATTAAATACTGAGGACATTGAATTGGTAAGTAAGCTAAGCACCCGTAAATGTTCCAAAAAATTCAACCTATGGAGAGTTAATTTTAAAGTGTTATACTCAATGGAATTATGATCGAGATTCTCCCTCCTCTGCCTCTTCGATTCAACATAATTCAATTATTATTCTCTGTTATTTACTGGTTTTGTCCCTCAACAAGAGGTTCTTTGAGCTTAGAGCAGTGGGTCCTCTTTGATAATCATTGAAAAATTTATGGACATTGAATAGAAGGACTAAATTTGTAATACCAAAAAAATAGATGAACCAAATGTACATAAAAAAAACTTCAGGTACCAAAATTGCACATGACCAATAGTAAAAAGATCAAAAGTGCAATTAAGCCTTTTTTATTTTATTATTTGTATGTTATTTCTCTTCCTCAATTATTCCAATCACAATCAAACCTTAAATTTATATTTTTGATACAAAAATATTAAATTTATACAAATATTTATAATAACATTATCTTAGTTTAGTTTTTGTTTCTTCTTATCATGTTCAAGTTTAAATTAATCTCATTTATTAATTTGGATATATTTATTCATTACTTTTATTAATAAAAATATTTTTTTAAAAAAAGTTGAGGTGGTAAGTAACAACAAAAGTTCAGCCTCTCAATTGGTTTGTCACAAAATGTAGTAGGGGTGTTCGCGGTTCGGTTTGGATCGGTTTTGTGGGAAAAATAAAAAAAAACATGCTGTTCAGTTCGATTTGGATGACTTCTATAAAAAAAAAATCCAATCCGATCCACGATCCAATTGAATGAGGTTTGGATCGGTTAGGTTAGTTCGGTTTTTAACTACACATCATTACTTGTTTACATTAAGTTAAATAATCTATTATAAATATCATACACTCTACTTGTCAAAAAAGAAATTGTCATATAATCTACCTAATAGTTAAATAATCTACCTGATAGCTGATACTATTGCGTTAAAAAAAAGTAACAATTTTGCATATACTTCATCTAATTTCAGTCAACATATACGTTAAAACATCAACACATAGTCACATATGTTGTTGATCCCCATATTCACATATTCAACAAATAAGGCTTCCTTGATTCAACATCAACACAGATTCAACATCAACACAGCTTCAACAAAACAAATATCAGGAGAAAATGGTTACTTCCATGGTACTACTGCTACAGTTAAAAGAGGGTGCAAAATCAGTGAATCAAATTAATCAAATGTAGCATATTTGCATTGAAAACATGAGGAAAAAATAAGACACAAAATTAGTCATTGAATAACCATAAATGAACAAACCCACGAATCAGTGAACTAACCAGACAATCAAAACTCAAATTTAAAACAAACCCACTCAAAAACAAACCCACTCACCGGAGCAGTGACAAACAGGGAGGGAGCACAGACAGGGAGGAGCGCGAGTAAAGGGGAGAGACGGAGACGAAGACACTGACGGGGCGAGAAGGAAAGCGAGGCAATGATAACTGGAGCGGAGCGCAAGGCGGCAACGACCAGGGACGAAGTGCAACGCGACAGAGATGATACTCAGAAGCATGGAAGGGAGACTTGCAAAGTTAGGGTTAGGGTTGGAAGGGAGGGACTGAAGTGTGAAATGAACAAATGACAAAGAAAGAGTGTGAAGCTATTAGTCTCATATACTCTGATACGGTAAACACAAAACGGTATTAGGGCACACATAAAATGCATAGCAGTGATAGCATAATATAAGTCATCGGTTCGGTTCCTGAACGCAAAACCGATAACCGAACCGATCGGTTCCCTTAAAAGTCAATCCAAAAAAATAAAAATAAATTCGGTTTTCGGTTAATTTGGATCGGTTTTGTGGTTTTTTTAGGATCAGTTTGGATCTGAACACCTCTCAAATGTAGTATAGGTTTCCAAACAATATTTCACAAAAAATAATAATTTATAGAAACAAATCAGTTGTGAAAATGACAAACATAAATAAATAATATAAAATCCAAAATATAATCACACGACACATGTAAAAGAGAGTTAAATATCCAAAAAAAAGTTTATTTCAATATCATCATATTATTCTTTAATTAAATTCAAGTCAAATTATGAGTTTGTTTTGCAGATCTTATAATTGTTAAACAAATTATCTTATAAAAAAATGTTAAATAAACTAAAAGAAATTAGAAGAAAGTGCAACAATCCAATTCAAAACTCAAGATTCGCGCTGTATGATCAAACGATTCAAGAAATTTTGGAAATAGTACAATAATAATTAATCAAAACATTCCCAAATCAACCTGCTATCAATTTATCATTATATATCAAATTTATTTGAAGATTTCTTGAGTTGCCATGTGTCGTTTCCTTTATTTTTGATTTTCGATATCCTACAGATCTTTTTGTGCTTCAAAAAAAAAAAGAGATATCCTACTAATCTTTATAATATAATAATATATAGATAGATAGATAGATAGATAGATAGATAGATAGATAGATAGATAGATAGATAGATAGATGGTTAGATAGTTAGATAAAATAAATTGACAATGATCATTTACTTAATTACTTGGCCCTTAAAATTTTCCAATAAAATCTATACTTATCTATGTTAATTAAGATCATATCAAATTTTGAGTTTCTGTTTTTGTAATTAAGATTAAGATTCTGTAAGTTACCAACCTAATTAAATTTGACAACTCTTACAAGCTATTGCTCTATATATAAAAAGGGGCATATAACGTTAAATCTCATAAAGCCACGATTAGTACCTTGCTCCTTCCTAATACTTGTGACAGTGATACTCTCACTCATTGTCCTTTCCATGGAGTCTCATACTTACGTTCGTGTCATTCCTAGAGAAGATCCCATACCCACCCAATATTCTATCCCACGAGATCAACAATGTCCTTTATTAGGTCCACGTTTCAGTATAAATTTATACTTGACACATGTAGAAGAACACACAACCTCTCGATATACTCTCTACAACAACAATATTCAACGACACATTCTTCATCCCATGTTACGTTTTATGTGATTGTGACCCATTTGAAGTGTTTAACCCTGATAGCATTACCATGACCTATTTGCATGAAACCTTCTCCTCTGTACCTTTTATTACTTTTGAGCAGTGGAACTCGATTCTAATTTTGATGGGTGAACGTGCTAGACAAACGGTCGAGGAAAACTATGAAGAACTTGACATATTGGAGATGGCTGCAATGGTTCGAATTAACACACGACCTATTGTTGTTCAAGATCAAGAAGATGAAGATGAAGAAGATGCTGATGAACATCATTATGAATCTGTGGCAACCATTTTGAATTCATTGGAGAAAGTGGATTACAATGATGCTTCATCTTGTTGGGGTACTGAAGAATGTGTGATTTGTTTGGAGGAATTTATTATGCAATGGATCAGAATCAAAACTTGGTCGCACTAAGTGCATGCATGTCTTCCATGAAGATTGTATCGTCCAGTGGCTTCAGCAATGTTACTCCTACCCATTGTGTCGCTGCCAAATTCTTTCAGTGGTTGAATATGATGATCAAGAAAATTAATGTTTCATAATATCTTGAAATATCTTAGGAAATCTTTTAGAAGTCACTTCTTGTTATTATCATTTCATATTTTGTTTTCTTGTTTAATTAGGATTGTAAGTGTGCTATTAATATAAACAAGACTTGATTTTGTCTGCTGTATCACACATTATCTTCAACAATATATTTTCTTTGTTTTCCTTATTAATTACTTATAAATTATAATAAATATAAACCTGTTCAACCTCTTCTTCTTTTTTTTATCAGATCTTCATTGATATTATTTTTGTTTCTTGGATTATCATACGTAATTTTCAGGAGTGGATCATTTACCTGTTATGAATCATTAGATATAGTTGTTTTTTTTATGGTACATTGGAGAAAAACTGCCTATGCAAAGAATCTTCTAAGAGAAGATGCTGGATAGTGACAGGGGGTGGTCCCACACAAAGAAAGTGCTCACTCCCACCCGCGCATTCTCCCTGAACTGCACTGCCCTAATCTTTTCAGCAACATTAGTAAGGGAGCGGAGTGTAGAGTCTGTTAAGGCTCCCAGACTAGGCTCATACCTCTGCCATATCTGTTAATCTTCTGCCAGTTAACTAGGCTCATACCTCTGCCATCATTGTTTTTCCACACAAAATTTGCATAGTACATAGATAGGGATACAAGTAATCATAGAATTTGCAAGTGTAATCCTCCCAGCCTTATTCAAAAGCTTACCCTTCCATGCTGACAACCTGAAGTTTGTATATTTTCTGCTAGAAAATTGTAATCTGTTTTTTTCATTCTCCCTTGGATAAGAGGAAATCCAAGATAACGACTCATTAGCAAGCTGGATTTTCAGAGAACTTGCCACTCTCGTAGAACACAAGGCTCTATAGTATTATTTTTAGTTAAAGGAAAACAATAGATGTAATTTTTATTTGTTCTTTTTTTTTTCTTTTACCCCGTCATTATTTGATGGTGCTTTGAATTTTTCATTCTATGGTTTCACTATTTTCATCTGAACACATAAGATGTTTACAAAACTTAGGCTATGTTTGGGAGTTTTGGAGAGGATGGAGTGGAATTGTTAATAATGAAGTGGTTTAGAGTGGAGTGGGATGGAGTGGTAAAAGTATACCACTCTATTGTTTGGTTGGGAGTTTTAATGTTCCCTCCCAAACCCCCCAAATTGGAGGGTATGAAAAATAGAGCTTTGGATGGTTTGGAGTGATTTGAATTCCCATCCCCAACCTTTCCACTCCATTGTTTAAAAAATTCTCAAACAATGAGTCAAAGGATTTGTACCATTCCACTTCATTACCAATCATCCCACCCCATCCTCCCAAACACACCCTTAAGTAGAATTCCATAAGTACATTTGATATTATTTTCCCATGACAATATGGCATGCAAGTTTAAGGGTTGTTACAGTACATATTATATATTTTCATTGATGAAATGTTACACTATTGTAATTGAATTGCAAGGGTGTTACTGCTTACTGTCTATCTACACTAGGTCTTGCCGCGTTCATTCTTAGTATGTAAAAGTCTAGCTATACGTGATTTTGTCTCGTTCTGATAAAAAAAAACAGATGGGAGTGTTTGGAGATCAGTTTATGTCATTTTAATTTTTAGCAAAAAAGTTATCCAATCCAAAATTAAAAACAAATTACAGTTCAATTTGAATTAGATTGTTCCTGTATATCAAATCTAAAACAATCTAATCCGATTAAAAGTAGTTTGGATTAGATTGAATTATTCGATTTTTATCGACACATTAACTAAAAAGTAAGTCCAAATAACATTAATAATAGATATATCTTATAACATACTAAAAATTAAAATTTTACGAGTTAACAAATATCAGTTTTATTTGGGTTTATGTCTAGACGAGTTTATTAAATAAGCTTATAAAACTCAATTTTCACGTTGATGCTTGAAATAATACTAGAAAGAATTGTTGATATTAAAGCATCTTTTACTAGATGAAAAGCACTACACTGTCTATCTTTAAAAAAAAAAACACTACACTGTCTAGATAATAATGTGACCGATTTACAAAAGAAGTGAGTAGTTTAAATTTGTGGGTGGGATTCATTTATTTCTCTTCCTCAATTATTCCAATCACAATCAAACCTTAAATTTATATTTTTGGTACAGAAATCTTAAATTTATACAAATATTTATAATAACATTATCTTAGTTTAGTTTTTGTTTCTTCTTATCATGTTCAAGTTCTTAAGTTTAAATTAATCTCATTTATTAAGTTGGATATATTCTTTTTTCATTAAGTAATAAAAATAAATTTTTAAAAAAATTTGAGGTGGTAAGTAACAACAATAGTTCAGCCTCTCAATTGGTTTGTCACAAAATGTAGTATAGGTTTCCAAACAATATTTCACCAAAAAAATAATTTATAGGAACAAATCAGTTGTAATTATAGTAAAAACCTAGAGTCACCACTCTTTCTCTCAACCTTCCCTCTGCTCTTTTCCTTCTTCCTCATCCACCGAAAGGGGGTCGTGTTGGGTCATTTTTTTTGGCCTGGAATCACCCATCTATATCGTTTTTTTCTCCCTTTTTATCTAAATAAGTGGTTTTTCCACATAGATTTGGTTTTTATTTTGTATTTTTCCATGTTTTCGTCGTTTGCGTGCGGCAGTGTTTTGTTCGTCGTCTTGTTGCGGCGTCATTTGGTTTCCCTTCTTGTTGCGATGTTCGTTTGGTTCAGATTGACAGATCAGCTTCGATCCATTACAGATTCAATCAAGAATGAGCGTCAACATTATAGATCCGGAGGCATGGGTATTCCGGTCACTTTGATTTTGTCACATTTGTAGACATTTTACCGTCTTATGCTATTAACCCGGGGGTTGTGAATTTGTTTGCAGATTCAACCTTTTCGATTTTTAGCGATATTGAATTTGTGTTGTTTTCGATATATTTCATTACAAGAAATTTCACGATTCACGATTAGCTATGACAAATTTGATAGCTAATTCGTAGCTAATCTATAGTAAAAAAATTTAGCTATAAGGTAACTACAAAATAGCTGCATAATTGGTGGTAGCATAAATTGAGTGGCAAATTAGCTAGAATTACTTTCCTAGCTAATTCTAAGCTAATCTTAAAATCTTCTAGCTATTTGGTAGCCAATCCCTAGTAATACATTGTTATGAATTGCTTTTCTTAGCTAAATAGGTACGATATTGTCATAGCGATTTTGCAACCAGTCTATAGCTAAAATTCATGGCAATTTTGTAGTTATTTCCTAGCTATTTGGAAAAAAAATTCTTCCCTGGATTGGCCCCAAACACTTGTTCTTCGGACCAATTTAGTGATCGATATTAGTCAACTTAATTTATTATCAGGTTGGAACTAACAAAGATGAAACCTTCAATACCACAAACAATATGCCACTAAAATTGTTGTAAGCATCATGTTGATTAATATTTGGTCAAACAAAAAGCATCCTAAACTTATTAAATGTAAACATATAAATACATCTTGGCAATTGATACCACAAAGACATCTTTGCAAACAAAAAATATATCACAAATGCACAAGCTGCCAAAAATAGTTTCACAAAAATATACAACCCCTTTATATGTCATTATACAATCCAGCAATTCTCGCCTTTCTTTTCCTATCCTTCATTTTCAATCACCCAAAAAAATAAAATTTACATATAGAATCAGAGTTAAAAACCTTTTCTTGATACTCTGTGTCTCCGGTCCTTTGAGATAGAGCAACAAATTCTAGTTGTTCAGTGCCAAAATACTCTCACCCTTGGAAAAATGAAGTGAAAAAGAATTAGAGACATAGATAAAGTAACTCTTCCAAAACTAATGCACAAATAAAAAGTCAAATTAAAAAAAAAACCCAATAAAAATAACATAGAAAGTCTCTGCTTAATGGGTCAGTGATCTTTCCAATTTAAACTATCCAAATTTTATACCTTAATTGTAGCAAACCGAGACGAAATACTATCCTCACTACTACAGAAAAGGGCTTCAGTAGCGCTTTTTTTTGGCCTTTAGTAACGCTTCAAAGCGCTATCTATTCACCCGCTACTGAAGGTGGGAGAGATTCAATAGCGCTTAAAAAAAGGCTACTGAAAGTAGGAATAGGTAGCGCTTCCTTGAGAAAGCGCTGTCTAAAGTTGGTAATAAGACAATCTATTACATACTTTAGACAGCGCTTTCTCAAGGAAGCGCTGTCCTAAGTTTGCAATAGATAGCGCTTTCTCAAGGAAGCGCTATCTATTTGTCACTTTAGGCAGCGTTTTTTCAAGAAAGCGCTACTGAAAGTAGGAATAGGTAGCACTTCCTTGAGAAAGCGCTGTCTAAAGTTCGTAATAAGGCAATCTATTACATACTTTAGACAGCGCTTTCGCAAGGAAGCGCTGTCTAAAGTTTGCAATGGATAGCGCTTTCTCAAGGAAGCGCTATCTATTTTTAACTTTAGGCAGTGTTTTTTCAAGAAAACGCTACCTATTCCCCCTTTTTTTCTTTAATTATTTACATTGTTTTTCTATATTTCCCACATGCACTCGACAAGACTAAAACATTAAATAGTTTATCCATCCCATTGCACTTAGCAAAACTCAACAAACCATACTTTTACATACAAAAGCTTAAATACAATATTTTTTTGATAAGTTAAAAGTATATTGATTAAAGGGTACAAGGGGTACCCCAACCCGTATACAATAATAACCCAATAATATCACATTAATAGTTATTTACTAAACTCTAAAGAATGCTAAAGATGACACAAAAAAACACTACGATTGAGGATTCTTTTTCTTTCATTTTAGTATTGACATGTACAGCAAGTTTAGAGATTCAGCCAATAACCCAGGATACATGTTGCAATAGAGCTAACTCTTAATTCCTATAGAGAAACTGTGGATATCACTGAATTATTGCTAAAAGGTCCATGCTGAAGAGGTGGACATAGGTCTATTCTTCCAACCAAGATAGAGAGCACCATCTCTGTGCTCAAGCCTATAATTTTCATTGAATTCATTCAACATATTTCTGACTGCAGCCACCACTGAGGAACTCAATGGACATGATGCAAATCCAGCCATTGAAAATCTTGACCTCCACTTTCCTAAAAGTTCATGCCTTTCTACCCTCTCAGCACTCTCACAAGCTATCATGTTAACAATGTCACGAGCCACACAATACTGTTCTACACTAATCCTTTGCTTATCATCTCTAGGGCGTGCCACATCAATTGATTCAAACATAGCAGAGTAATAATCCAGGGTCTCAACAAACCTTTGGAAAAAGGTAGAAGTGTTGGTGTTGGATTCTTGCTCAACAAGGGTCACAACCTTAGGTGACAAGCTCTTCACCAATCTCAACAGCCTGTCTCTATGGTTCTCTCTGTGCTCACACTCTCATCTGGCATGTGGTGCAAAACATAAGGGAAATTTACAGCCAAGTGCTTCCCAGGTTGAACTACAAGGTTTTCTAGTTCAACCTCACCGCGCACATGGCAAGCACCTGTGAAACTCAAAAGGCACTCCACAAGACTTGGCATAATCTGAGAGCCGTTTTCCTACAATATGAAGTCCTCCACCCCTATCATGAAATGATTGGGAATCATCAACACCGGTAACTCGAATGAATGGAGGCCCACCAGGCCTACATGAAAGAGCTTGCATGAGTAACAACCACTGTGTGCCCTATGCAATTTGGAAGTCAATTATATGAATTCTGGATTCATATTGCATTGCTTCTCCAATGACAACATTTGCAGATATGTAAGTAAACTTCCAATATGGGCAAATCTGATACAGGACATGCATGTAAGTCATTAGATCTTTGCTTGTTGGTTGTTCACACTTCAAGGTTTTGTAGATTAGGCTCCCTGATGATTCCAACCTTGCTCTAAGACCCTCCAACATGTAAGCACCCAACCTCTGGATTGGATCCCCAAAGAACTGATACCATCTTCACTACCACATTATCCATCCAGCCTAGTGCTGTTTGAATATCATCATCAGACACAGCTCTTGCACATAGAATGAGGACTTCTTTCAAGTCTAACTTTGGAATCATTTCTGTAACCTGAGCCCAATTATACCTTAGCAATTGGAGATACTTCTTGGAGGCCACCCTTGAAGCAGCAGTGACAACTGGTCAATAATATGTGATTCAGGCCCCAACAATGAAATCTCCAGTGCTCTAAGTTTTTGCTTCAATTCATAGCCATCATCAGCACTGGAGTACACACTTATTGGTGATCCATAGGTGTTGTCAGATGACTGGTGCTGATCTGAACAATATGACTGAGAACCTTGTGGAGAAAAAGGGCCCTTATTGGATGATACACTAGCACAAGGGGAATCACAACCTATGAGACCATTGGTTGTTGTAGATGATTCCAGGGTGAAGTATTGCTCCTTGCAGGTTTCAAAAGAAACAATGGTTCCCTGGCTGCTGCTATCATGGATATCATGGCATGAATTGCTTTGTAATATTTGGTAACTTGTGTAGGGGTCAAGGCCTTGCCCAGGCTGGTGGTATAAATGGATGCCGGCTGAACTTGGGTGTTTCTGAGACGCTTGCATTTAAGAAGAAATTGTTTGCTCAGTGGAGAGAAAGTGATCAGAATAATGACTAGTTTAACTTTGTAATTGTAAAAATGCTTCCCGACTGTTCCAGGTCACCCCTTTGTTAAATGGGTAAAAGCTGCTGAACAGTCAATCTTCATTTTGATAAGCTGTTAGATGCTTTCAATGTTGTCAACAACTGTTCACAAATGTATTGAAGAGCCACAACCTGCATAATAAGGTAAATTATTAATGCGGCTTCAATGTTGATTAAACAAAGCAAGAAATAAAATTTAAATTTTAACAGCTTGACAAAGCAAGATCTGATAAAATGAAGATGTACAAAATAAAAGCAAATTCAAACTTGGAAATTTGATGAAAACCTAAACAAAAATCTCAGGTCACTGAGGAGTTCCTGCTAAATGTTTCCCTGCAAAGAAAAAAAAATTAAAATCATGTTAGGGTCCACAAGCACCAACCCTGAAGGTTGAATTAGTACATCAAAGATGAAAGGAAGCACATACTTCATCACTATGGCAGAGAAGACAAGATTAGTTTAAAACATTCTTTTGTCTTTTCAAACTCAAATAGAAAGATAAGGATCTGTTTGTTTGTTATGATATACAATACACCAAAGACAGCAATTACAGCATGCATGCAACATTTCCCTGCTGGTGATGACCTGTGAGGCCTAGAGTTTCTCTTGCTTCATCATTTCCACAATTTTAGCAGTGAATCGCTTCATCTCTGCCCAAAGACAGTTCAAGTTTACATTATAGCAGGTAGTAGAGACTCGAGACATAGGGAAAGAAAAGGAATGATTGCCTTGAATGGTTCATTATCTGTTCGAAACTTAATTCCAGGAATAAAATGCAGCCAAAGAGGGAAACCACTGTGCACAAGTTAAAAGGCCACCGTTAGATATGAATTTCCCTGTAAATAAAAAAAGATATATTGATAGAGAGAATCCAATTTGATTACCCATAGTTCTATTCAGCACATGCGTATGGACCAATCCGGAGATGCACATATAGACCTGCTGCTGCTACTGCCTTCACAAATTTCACCAAATCGCCCCTTCCTTCAAAATTATACTGCCAATACAACCATATAATCTATCATTCATTTGATAAAACAAACCATTTATATATTCTTTCTCAGCTTTGTGTTGTGATAAAAATTATGAAGACTCTTCCATTTCATGCTTTTGACACTGTATTATTCATATTAAATTTGAACAAGTTTACAATGCAATGTAAAAGACTTGAGAGTGAAAGACTAGCACGGTAATGCATAACTTCATGTTCAGACATGGCACGCACAGCAGGGCTCTCGACATAAAAATTCTTCTCAAAAGGGACCAAATTTCTAAAATCCTGCTTAGGAAGAGCAATATTGTCCAAATCATCCTTAGATGATCCACCATGTCTACCTCCGCGGCCACCATCACGACTTCTTCCTCCGATCCCTCCTCTCCCAGAACCCCTAAAACCCTGATTCTAAACGCAACAAACCCAAAACCACAAAGTAGTTGCTGTTCCAAATTGATGCCCACACAGTTTGGTCAAAAGCAACTTTAGCAGGGACAACCCACCATCCTTCGAAAGGAAAAAGAGTCTGTAAATAACTAAATGTTGGAGCTCGGTGCGGTGCTCCTTTCAACCGTCAATGTTGGAGTTCTCTGGGATTAGGGTTCAGTGCTCTTGTGGAAGAGAAACTCAAATCGTTAGAGGGGGAGAAGCGACTGGGAGCCTCGAGCGAACCACGGCCGGTGGAGCTAACGATGGCAGGGAGACACGGTAGAGGGACACGGTCGCGAGCAGTGGAAGGCGAAGGGAGGCAAGTCGCGAGCAGGGTTTGCGAACCAGGGAAAATGAGCCCCGCGCGCTAGAGAAAGAGAGTGAGCAAATTAAAGGAAATATTTAATTAGTAAAAGGGGAATAGACAACACTTTCTTGAAAAAGCCCTATCTATTTACTTACCTATGATAGCGTTTTCTTGAGGAAACACTATCTATTCCCTGACTTATAATAGCGCTTCCTCAAGAAAACGCTATCTATTCCTATCAATCAACATTCAATAGCGTTTCCTTAAAGAAGCGCTGTCTTAGAATAAGGAATAGATAGCGCTCCCTTAAGGAAGCGCTATTAAAAACCTTCCGCCTATTTTTAAGTAGCGTTTTTCATTGAAGTGCTATTGAAAGTGCGCTACTAAAACCCTTTTATGTAGTAGTGCCTTCTTAATTCTTTTAACAATTCTAAATATTGAAGCACAAAAAGATATGAATAATATATTGTTTGGATAAATTACAAATTTAAGGTCCAAATAGCAACAAAAAAGAAAATCACTGACAATGAACAATGGAGAACAAACCAGATTCCTCAAAAATCAATGAGTGAAGCAATCAGCATTACAAGGTATAGAGTATCACAGCAAGACATCTTAGATTCTTAATAACCAGAAGGCAATATAACATAACATAAATCATATGAAAAAAGCACCAATTACTTTATCACTAGATGCCCTCAACATTTATTTCCTTTTGATGAGTAAATACTGCAAGTAAATACAAGACATAACAAAGAGAACTTTCATAACAAGAACTTACCATTAATTCCAACATGTGTCTTCCAGTGCTCTTTGATACCAGACCAGCCAAAAGTAAGAATCAAGAAATTGCATGTAAATCACCCTATTCTACACATAATAAGCCTATGCTTACTCTGTGCAGGAAGAGGAATTTCAGTTGCTATGACTTTGATAGGCTGAAGACTCCGGGCATTGCAGTTTCCGAGCAAATTATAATACATCAGGATAAAAAAAAAATGATGAAACACATAATTTTAAAGAAACAGATACAGTCACAGAAAATGTGGGGAAAAAAGAACTGCAATAAGTAAAGAATTTGAGTTCCTCAACCTTAAGACTAATGCATCACATGGAATTGAAGTTCCAAACATGCTATCCTGTAACTTATTAGATTTTAAATTACAACTTGAGGCATTGCACAACACCTGAATCATACATATAGATAGTGACGGATCTAGGACCCTGAGCCAGTGGGAGCAATTTATTTCCCAAAAAAAATTAATAGTAATTATTATCATACATATAATACATATAAAGATAAGTACATAAATGTTAAATTATAAAATTTTAATGGTTTAATTAATTTGTAGGTCGCCGAATTATTTGAGAATATTTAAATAGGTCCCTCAGCTTTAAAAGTTTGTAATTCGGTCCTCGAATACATAAAATTTGAGATTAGGTCCCTCATACACTATTTTGTTAAGGTTACTTTAGGATTAAAAAAAGTACGGAGACCTATTTGAGTTTTTCCTAAAACGTATAGGGACCTATTTGAATTTTTTCAAAAAAATCAAAGACCCACAAAGACAAGTTGATGGATCATCTAACATATATTTAACAGAACCCTAGCGGAAAAGTGTAAGAGGGACCTAATTGCTAATTAAAAAATTTCTGTGTTTAGAAACCCAATTACAAACTTTAAAAGTATAATGAACTATTTGAAAGTTTCCAAATAGTTCAGGGATCTTCAAATTAATTTAACCAATTTTAATATACCTAATCAAATAAATTACATATTTCATAATTGTCATTTACGTGATTTCATGTTTTGAAATTGTTGAATGACCTGTTCATTGTCAATGTTATTGAACATATCTCTCTCAATATAAGTCATTATACAAGTGGTCTGAACATGATCAAATGAAGAAAGAAAAAATATAGAGTGGTATGGTGCAAATAAATCAACAATAGGGGGGCAAAATAAAAATATTTAAAGGAGGAATAATTTTTTTTTATAAATGAGGGTGCGCAAGCGTGCCCCTCACCAACACCTGGATCCACCAATGCATATAGATACATTAATCATGGATCTACTAATCATGTGATGAAATTTTTTTATTATTTTTTTCTTTTCTAAACTTTATATATATATATTTTTAAAAATATTTACAAACCGGTAAAGGTACAATGTTTTGGGAGTCAAACACGACAATCTCTGAATTGACATAAATAGAGGTAGTGCTATTCATATTTTCTAATCTATTCATTTCCACATCCTTGCCTTTGTTTTTTCTATTTTAAATAATAAATCTATATCTATACTAATTAATAAGGAGAATTGATGATTTTCTAATAAAATGACACGTGTCAGCACTACATTGTTGGAACCAAAGTGGTTATGGTTTATTTAGTCTCTAAGTTTTGATGCTAACAAAAGGATTAAATTTAATTGGCAAAGTGTTAGTTGAGATCTAACAAGTAAGTTCAGTTTATGCAGGAATATCCAAAATAATATAAGGTATACTGTAACGTCCCTAGCTGCTTTATGGATTGAGGACTGTCCCCACAAACCAACACGGGTCTTTTCAGCGTGCTTTGTCCTCACTCACATGCTTCCCGGGAAAACTTCTCAGGAGGTCACCCATCCCAGAATTGCTCCAAGTCAAGCACGCTTAACTGTGGAGTTCTTAAGTGATGGGCTACCGAAAAGAAGATGCATCTTGTTAGTATAGGTAGTACTAATCAATTCATATAAGCCTTCATCAACTGTATAGTCCCATACCTACACAGTCTCAGGATCCCTCTTATTCGGGTGTGTTATCGGTTCATTCATGTGTCCCTCCGCCTAGAAGCCTGCCAGGAGCCGCTCCTCGTCCGTGCCTTCTTGCACCGGTGACCACTCCCCGTCCTCGTTGGCACCCGGGTGTTACATGCCCACCAGCTTCCGCTTGGTTCGTCCCCGAACCACACCGTACTGGGAGAGGTGCCGCTCTGATACCATTTGTAACATCCATGGCTGCTCTATGGATTGACAACTGTCCCCACAGACCAACACAGGTCTTTTCAGCGTGCTTTGTCCTCACTCACACACTTCCTGGGAAAACTTCTCAGGAGGTCACCAATCCCAGAATTGCTACAAGTAAAGCACGCTTAATTGTGGAGTTCTTAAGTGATGGGCTACCGAAAAGGAGATGCATATTGTTAGTATAGGTAGTACCAATCAATTCATATAAGCCTTCCTTAACTGTATCGCTCTGATACCATTTGTAACATCCCTGGCTACTCTATGGATTGATGACTAACCCCACAGACCAACACAGATCTTTTCAGCGTGCTTTATCCTTACTCACACGTTTCCTGGGAAAACTTCCCAGGAGGTCACCCATCTCAGAATTGCTCCAAGTCAAGCACGCTTAACTGTGGAGTTCTTAAGTGATGGGCTACCGAAAAGAAGATGCATCTTGTTAGTGTAGGTAGTACCAATCAATTCATATAAGCCTTCCTCAACTGTATAGTCCCATACCTACACAGTCTCAGGATCCCTCTTATTCGGGTGTGTTATCGGTTCATTCGTGTGTCCCTCCGCCTTGAAGCCTGCCAGGAGCTGCTCCTTGTCTGTGCCTTCTTGCACAGGCGACCACTCCCCGCCCTCGTTGGTACCAGGGTGTTACATGCCCACTAGCTTCCACTTGGTTCATCCCCGAACCACATCGTACTGGGAGAGGTGCCGCTCTGATACCATTTTTAACATCCCTGGCTGCTTTATGTATTGACGACTGTCTCCACAGACCAACACGGGTCTTTTCAGCATGCTTTGTCCTCACTCACACGCTTCCTAGGAGCTTATATGAATTGATTGGTACTACCTATACTAACAAGATGCATCTTCTTTTCGGTAGCCCATCACTTAAGAACTCCACAGTTAAGCGTGCTTGACTTGGAGCAATTCTGAGATGGGTGACCTCCTGGGAAGTTTTCCCAGGAAGCGTGTGAGTGAGGACAAAGCACGCTGAAAAGACCTGTGTTGGTCTGTGGGGTTAGTCGACAATCTATAGAGTATCCAGGGATGTTACAAATGGTATCAGAGCGGCACCTCTCCCAGTACGGTGTGGTTCAGGGACGAACCAAGCGGAAGCTGGTGGCCATGTAACACCCGGGAGCCGACGAGGGCTTATATGAATTGATTGGTACTACCTATACTAACAAGATGCATCTTCTTTTCGGTAGCCCATCACTTAAGAATTCTACAGTTAAGTTTTCCCAGGAAGCGTGTGAGTGAGGACAAAGCACGCTGAAAAGATCTGTGTTGGTCTGTGGGGTTAGTCGTCAATCCATAGAGTAGCCAGGGATGTTACATATACAATGCTTGGACTCGTGCAAAGAATTACCCATCCAAAGGTTATTTAAATTGTTTATATTTTAAATGATAAGTAGACTTGTTTTCCTTAGTAGACGAGGCTATAAATGAATACCTAAATAACTTGTTCGGTACAGCAAGTCCAAAGACTTGAAAATAATCGCGTCCATCTTGCCACGTCAGCAGAAGTGTGCTATCATTGAAAATCAAGTATACATCCACAATGCCTAATTAAAATTCAATAGACGTCCATAGTGCCACATCACTGGACGGAGTCTCTCTAAGGACTTAGAAAGTCCAAAGACTTCGGTGGACGAGCGCTTCTGTCACTTCAGTGGACGAGCGCTTCTACCACATCAGTGGACGAGCAGAATTAAAATCTTGTGTAGATGCGTTCTTAAAACTAAGTAGACGGCTCTATATGTTTTATATCTTTACTACCTTGAATATGATTTAATGCAATCTGGTCCACAATGAATTTATTTCAAATGATTGATATTTATTTCAAATGAATATTTGTTCTTCCCATTTGTCTTTATCCGATTTAAAGTCTTGCTTCCTTATGAGAAAGTTCATAGTACTATCAAGGAAATACAAAAAGAAAATAGTACAATTGGAATTTCAAAACGATCTGTACGATGACATCTTTATTGCTGGACAAAAGCTAGGTTATACACAAAGGAGGAAAGAAAGCTTTTAAGGTACAACTGCTCAGAACAGTGAGCCTCCATTTTGTAATTTTCTGATAACCAATGATACTTTTCAACATAGCCAAAATCAAGCTATCAGTCTCAACGGATATCATGCATTAAATGCTATCTCTTAACGGGATTATTAAAGTAACCGTTGAAGAATTACAAGAGAAGAAGAAGGTCACTATATAAATAGAAGACCTCAGATACTGAAGAAAGTACTCTTACCTGCAAGAACTTTTGCTAGCTAACAACTCCTGCCTATACAATATTTGCGAGAGCACGCTCTTATTTATTCTTTTAAAAGGCAAAAGTTTGTAATCTCTTAGTTTGAATATTGTGAAAATATTCAACAGATCTCAAACTTTCATATCCTCACACTTAGTGAGTTAAGTAGATCAAAGTTGTAAATCTCTTTGTTAGAGTTAGAGCCTGAAGAGGCTTGGTAGAGAAAGAATACTTGTAGCCTGAAGAGGTGTTGAATACTTGTTTGTAACCTATTTGGAGAATAGTGGAGAAAATCCTTCAATTCGAAGGGACCGGACGTAGCTCTTCGTTGGAAGAGAGTGAACCGGGATAAAATATCTTGCGTGACTTTTCTATCCCTAAACTCTTCAATTTTATTTGCCTATACTAACTGTGGGGTTTTGATATTGCTTTTGTTAATCCTTTAAAAAGGATTTCTTGTGTACTTTATCTCTTTATCTTCTGCTTGTGAAAAAGTTGTTCAAAAAGGGTTTTTGCGAAAATAATTAACAAACACAATTCAACCCCCGCCCCCCTCTTGTGTTTGCCTGTGCCAACTTCAGTTGGTATCAGAGCTCAAGTCTTGACAGGGTTGAACATCTAACAAGTGCTTAGACAGTACGATCCTACAATCATGGATTCAGAAGGACAAGCTATCAACAGACCTCCTCTCTTTGATGGAACTGATTATGATTATTGGAGAAAGAGGATGATGACATTCTTGGATGTACAGAATGCTGACATCTGGGAACTGATAGAAAATGGCTACACTGAGCCACAGAGTGAAGCTGGAGCTGCAGTGCCTAGAGCTGAATGGACTCAAGAGCAGAAAAGCCAACATCAACTAAACTTGAAAGCTAAGCACTATCTTATGTGTGCTATCACCAGATTTGAGCATGACAAGGTTCATAGTTGCAACACAGCTAAAGAAATCTAGGATACTCTTGCACTAGCTCATGAAGGTTCCTCACAAGTGAAGGAATCAAAGATAAGCATGCTGGTTCACTAGTATGAGTTATTCAAGATGGCAGATCATGAATCTATAGATCAGATGTTTGGAAGATTCCAAACAATCACCAACAGTCTCAGGTCTCTTGGAAAGGTCTATGAAAATAGAGATCATGTGAGAAAAATTTTGAGAAGTCTCTCAAAGCAGTGGAGACCTAAGGTAACTGCTATCCAGGAAGTAAAGAATCCGAATACTCTTTCTCTGGAAGAGCTGCTGGGGTCATTAAAAGTTCATGAACTTGAACTTAATGAAGAGGAAAACTCTAGAAAAGGAAAGTCCACTGCCTTAAAGGACAAGAAAGCTAGTTCCTCAAAGATGCTTAAAGTTGCTGAGTCCTCAGATGAAGCTGATTCATCAAATAATGAAGCTGACACAGATGAGGATGAACTATCCTTCATCTCCAGAAAAATCCAACACATGTGGAGAAAGAAAGGTGGATTCAGAAGGAAGCAGCTCAACAAAAAAATTCTCCAAGGAGAAGTCAGATTCCAAGGAGAAATGTCCACCCCTGTGCTTTGAATGTAAGAAACCAGGACACTTCAAAGCTGATTGCCCAGAGCTGAAGGAGAAAAAGAAGTTCTTCAAAAAGAAGAAAGGCTTGATGGCTACATGGGAGGATCTTGACATGTCTTCTTCAGATGAAGAAGATGAAGCATGAGAGGAAGCAAACATTTGCTTCATGGCTAACACTGCATCAGAAAGTGAATTCACTGATGCTGAGGTAATAGAATCTGATCCATATACTCTTCCAACTGTCTTTGATGAATTGCTGCATGAATCATGCATACTGTCTAAAGAGTATAAGAGTCTCAAAAAGAAGTTTATTAAACTTTATAGAGATTATGATAAGGTCTGCACAGTAAATCAAAATCTTAAAGATGAGAATGAAACATTAAAGTCAAACAATGTTAGTCTGGCTGACAAGACTAAGTGTAAGTCTAATAGATCTTGTGAAGTTGAACAACTGAAACAAGAAGTGACATACTTGACAGACTCTCTGTCAAAACTGGTTGGTAGCTCAGATAAATTAAATCTTATATTAAGATATTCTAGATCACCTCATGACAAATCTGGCATTGGTTATGATAAAGAGAAGCAAGATGCATCTGAGTAAACCAAAAGTTCATGCACAATATACGGCCTCTAAAGTCCGTCCACATCATATTAAGTCAAAACCAAGCCCTTCCAACACTTACTGCAAGGTGTGTGGAAAAAGTGGGCATGTGTCATCTAAATGCATACATAACAAGCATGCAAAGCATTCACGACCTATGATCACTAACAAGAAAGGACCCAAGTCAATTTGGGTTCCTAAAGATAAGATAATCCCTGTTGCAGATATGCTTAACAACAGGAAAGAAACAGAAGTCTTGGTACTTGGACAGTGGGTGCTCACGACACATGACAGGAGAAAGGTATATGTTCCAAGACCTTAGACCCAAAGATGGTGGCTGGGTCACTTTTGGAGGAAACCAAAAAGGAAATATCATTGGTATAGGTAAAATTGGTAAACATCCTTTTCCCTCCATTGATAATGTTCTATTAGTAAATGGTCTTAAACACAATCTGCTTAGCATTAGTCAATTATGTGATAGTGGGTTTGCTGTTTCATTTAATAAAGATATGTGTTATGTCAAGAAAGCTGATGGATCACTCTTATTCACAGCCCAGAGGCAAAACAATTTGTATATGATTGACTTAGAGGACCTCTCAAATCAAAGTATGTCATGTCTAGTGTTCATTGAGGATGAGCGATGGATTTGGCACAAAAGGTTAGGTCATGCAAGTTTGAGATTAATCTCCAAACTGAAAAAGCATAACCTTGTAAGAGGTCTACCAAACCTTAGTTTCAAATCCGATGCTCTCTGTGATGCATGTCAGAAGGGAACACAAGTCAAAGGTTCCTTTGAATCTAAGAATGTTGTTAGTACCAACAGACCATTAGAATTGCTACACCTTGATCTTTTTGGTCCAACAAGGACTTCCTCTGTCAGTGGAAAGAAATATGGTCTTGTCATAGTAGATGACTACGCTAGATGGACATGGGTTATGTTCCTTGCTCACAAGGATGAGTCATTCAAGGTCTTTTAT
Source organism: Sophora flavescens (assembly GCA_030762895.1). Classification (NCBI taxonomy): domain Eukaryota; kingdom Viridiplantae; phylum Streptophyta; class Magnoliopsida; order Fabales; family Fabaceae; genus Sophora; species Sophora flavescens. The sequence goes on from CM061068.1 coordinate 123,989,193, forward strand.
GTATTCTGCAAACGTGTACAGAATGAAAAAGGCATGTGTATAGCTTCAATTAGAAGTGATCATGGGGGAGAATTTGTCAATGAGATATTCCATGAGTTTTGTGAAGAAGGTGGTATTCAACACAACTTCTCAATACCAAGAACACCTCAGCAAAATGGTGTGGTAGAGAGAAAGAACAAATCTCTTCAAGAGATGGCTAGGACTATGCTCAATGACAATTCTGTCCCTAAGCACTTCTGGGCTGAAGCTGTGAACACTGCCTACTACATTCAGAACAGAATATACATTAGACTTGTTCTGAATAAGACTCTTTATGAATTGTGGAAAGGTAGAAAACTCGACATTTCATACTTTCACCCTTTCGGATGTAAATGTTATATTTTGAATACAAAAGATCAACTTGGTAAATTTGATGCTAAAGTAGATAATGGAATCCTTCTAGGATTTTCTGAAACTTCAAAAGACTTTACAGTTTATAATTCTAGAAATTTAGTTGTAGAAGAATGTATTCATGTAAAATTTGATGACAAACAGCCTGATAAGAGACTATCAGAGCTAGATGAAGCTTTTGCAGATCTTGATCTAAATATCTCAGGAGAGAAACCAGAAATCAAGTCTGATAAGTAGACGACACTTCTCAACAACAACCAGAAACGTCTATCTCTCAATAGGAAAATGCTCAGAAATCTTGGTATTTCAGAAACTACCATCCTTAAGATCAAATCATTGGTGACCCCAATGACAAGCTAAGAACTAGGTCAACCTTTAGAGAACAAAGTGATTCTGCTCTTGTCTCTGAATGTGAACCAAAGACAGTGGACGAAGCTCTACTGGACGAAGATGGATTCTTGCTATGCAAGAAGAGCTAAATCAGTTTGAGAGAAGTGAAGTCTGGACGCTTGTACCCTTGCCTGAAGACAAGTCAGTCATTGGAACAAAGTGGGTCTACAGAAACAAGCTTGATGAAGATGGTAAGGTTGTGAGAAACAAGGCAAGACTTGTTGCTCAAGGCTACTCTCAAGAAGAAGGTATAGACTACACTGAAACTTTTGCACCGGTTGCTAGACTAGAAGCTATAAGAATTTTAATATCGTTTGCTGCACATCACAGCTTTATGCTTTTTCAAATGGATGTTAAAAGTGCCTTTTTGAATGGCTTTATTAATGAATATGTCATGCAACCACCTGGCTTTGAAAATAAAAATCACCTTGGACATGTTTATAAGCTTAAGAAAGCATTATATGGACTTAAGCAAGCTCTTAGAGCTTGGTACGATAGGTTAAGTTCGTTTCTAATGGAAAATGGTTTTAACAGAGGAAAAGTAGACACAACTCTATTTACAAAATCCGTTAAGTCAGATTGCATTATAGTACAGATTGATGTTGATGATATCATTTTCGGTGCTACTAATGAATCTCTGTGCAAGGAATTCTCTAAGTTAATGCAGAAAGAATTTGAAATAAGCATGATAGGAGAACTCAAATTCTTCCTTGGACTTCAAGTTAAACAGTCTATGGACGAGGTGTACATCCATCAGACTAAATATACCAAGGAACTTCTAAAGAGGTTTAAGATGGATGATTGCAAACCAATGAATACCCCTATGCATCGCACTTCAATACTGAACAAAGAAGATAAAGAGAAAAAGGTAGATCAAAAGGTATATAGAGGTATGATATGATCTCTTTTATATCTGACTGCATCTAGACCTGATATAATGTTCAGTGTTTGCTTATGTACTCGTTTTCAATCTAATCCTAGAGAGTCTCATCTCTCAGCAGTTAAAAGAATATTCGGATATTTAAAAGGTACTACTAATATGGGCTTGTGCTTTAAGAAAAATGATGATTATAGATTAGTTGGTTTTTGTGATGCTGACTATGCTGGAGATAGAATTGAAAGAAAAAGCACCAGTGGAGGATGTCACTTCATTGGAGCTAACCTAATATCATGGTCAAGCAAAAGGCAAAGTACCATTTCTCTATCAACTACAGAGTACATATCAGATGTAAGTTGCTGCTCACAACTTCTATGGATCAAACACCAATTGGAGGACTACAATGTATTTGTAAGTAGTATTCAACTTATGTGTGATAATACTGCTGCAATCAATTTATCTAAGAATCCAATACTGCATTCTAGAGCTAAGCATATAGAAATCATACATCATTTTATAAGGGATTATGTGCAAAAAGGTGTGTTTGATATTCAATTTGTAGATACTGACCATCAATGGGCATATATCTTTGTTAAACCACTTGCTGGGGACAGATTTATCTTTATAAGAAAGCATTTGAATATGTTGTATGTGGATTGAGCTAGTATATTTATTGTTAAATTGGTCGTCCATTGCATGTTCTCTATGCACGTCCACTAGTCATGACGTCCAGAGCAAGTGGATTCTACGCGTCCACTACCTATGTCTTTACGCGTCCACTCCTAGTCCTGTGTGGACTCGTCTATGCACACATTTATTGATTATATTAATTTTTTCTTGAACATATTTATATAAAATGCTTCTCTTTCCTTACTGAGTCATCTACCCTCATCAATCCCATCGTAACTTTTTACGGTTCCAAGATTACCAATGCCGTTTTACTCTTAATGACATGTGTTGTCATTGTCTTTTTTTTTTTTTGGAAACTGTTGGTTTTCAGAAATATTTAAAAGTAACCTCTTTCCCTCTAAAAACCTTTTCACGTCTCTTCATCATCAACCTTTCTCTCTCTGAATCTTTGGAACTCTCTATCTACCTTAGTTGTTCCAAAACTATTCTTACTCAACCATGGCTTCAAACACTGCTCCCATGCCTGCTTTTGCAACTGATACTATGTCCATATCCATGGAACATCACTTTAACTTTGGAATTCTACAAGAATACAATTTGGATGTGAGTAAGTTCATTAACACTTCTGGTTGGGATGGAATCTTCTTGGAAAAGGTCTCAGTGTATCCCGATTTGATAAGGGAATTCTGGAGGAGACCAAAGATCTTTGAAACAGAAGAGATTGGGTTTGTACTAGGAAGGAAAGTGATAGTATCAGAGAAAACCATCTCTGATGCGATTGCTTGTGCTCAAGAAGGATTAGTCTTCACTAAGAACTGGGAAGAAGACCTATGTGGTCCAGAGACAATTGCTGTTACCCTTATGAGGCAAGACAGCGTGAGAAATCATTCTTGGAATTCATCTAAGATGAAAGATCACATCAGGATTCTTCACCAGATTCTAATAAGGTGGTGCTGCATAAGATTGTCTCCAAGGACAATTTATCAGCTCTTAACAAGTTCTGCCTTTGCCATCTGGTTTTTGAAACCAAGATTAACCTTCCATGGATCCTATTTTATTGCTTCAAGGATACCGTTACCAACAGAGAATCTGCCTCTCACATTACCTTCACCCATCTCTTGTCAAAAATTCTCAAGCAGCAAGACGTGTACAATATTCTAAGTGCAAAGCCTAAGAATGAACAAGAAAGACTCCTTCGTGAGAAAGGTTTGCGAGCTATTGACTTTGGCCGAGTTAATCTCAGAGGCATGCAACTCAGCACTTACAAGCAAGTGGAGTTGGCAAAGCTTGAAGAGAAAATGAAGGTTAAGGAAGAATCTCTTGAAGCCAATGAAGCTGCAATTCATGGATTAAAGAAAGGAACCAAGAGAAAGACTATGGTTGTGAGGCAACCCATTTCCAAGAGGACTACTAGAGGATCTGTTCCCTCTGTATCTTCTGGTGCTACTCTTCCACCTCCACCAAAAAGGACAAGTAAATTCATCATGTCTGAAGAAGAAGATGATGATGAACTTCCCATTGCTGCTATTCATGAAAAACAAGCTGCTGCTGTTGCTGGTCCAATTGCAAAGAAGAAGAGGCAACTAGCAAAAAGGGCTAGAACAACCTTGACTAATGAGGTAGTAATCTCTGCTAATAACCCTGTTAGGTTAGCAGTAGATGAATTAGTGTCAAATTTAAGAACTCAGGATGATAATTTCTCTGCTTCACATGATATGAATGATTTTTGTATTCCTACCCTGCCACAAACACCACCCTCACCGCTATCACACATAGACAATATCATTACCACTGGAGCCCCCTTTCCAAAACCCTTGAAAACTTTATTTCCACCCATAATTCCCTCATCCACTCTCTATACTGGTAAGCCTGAAAATTGGGCCAAAGTACAGAGAGAATGAAAAATACTCTTCCACACCATTCCACAAGAACCAGAACTCATTCTAACAAAATGGTATTCCCTGACTGAGTATGAGTATGAACCCCTCAACATCTATCCATACTTTGTCAATCCTGAACCCCATACTTCAACTAGCCCATTCCCTTCTCAGATGTTCAATGAACATGGACCTCTTCTCATTCACCTTCCCCAACAAAGATTCCCTGCTAAGAAAATCTACCCCAACCTAGTGAATCTTCCACCTTTTAACTTTTCACTGATGGAGTAAAAAGAGTTATCATATATGATTCGCATACATATCCAAGCAAGAAGAATCTTGGAAATGTTCTTGAGAAAAGAGCCAGATCCTTCAAGCAAATTCCCTTTGTAATGGATCAGACTACAAAATGGATGACTTTCAAACATCCAAGTATATATGGAGCTGCTGTTGACCAGTTTGTGGACACACTAATGTGTGAAATGCTGAAATGGGAATTCAGCCAATTCAGAGCAGACAGAGCTGGAGATTGATCTAAACAAGGACAAGGACAGGAAGCATCCAAGGCACAAAGGAAAGATGCCAGTTGTTGAAGATATCATGCTGGATCTCAATTCTGAACCTTTTGACCAATCACAAATGGATTATATTCAATCCTTGCCAATTGAGATGGTCAATGAGGCTAATTATGCAGGAGCTTTCTGGCAATCCCACCTAATTCACTGCACCAGAGAAGCCTCCACTTCTGGCCTGACTGCTGAAGAAAAGAAGAAGACTCCTAAATTCAGAGGCAGATGTGGACTCTCAAGTGTCAGATATCTGATCTTTAAGGATCTGTGGGGTCTGCCAATAACCAGCCGTGATGTGGAAATTTCTAATCCAATTCACTGGGCAAAGGATATCCCTGAGCCAATTCTACAATATGCTTTTTCCTCAGCTTCAACCTCATCCTCTGAGCATACATCTGAAGAATTAATTGTAGAAGGCCCTGAGCTAAATGTAGAAATATTCTCAAAACCTGCTTTGGAACCTTCCACTCCCTTAGCTGATGCAATTGCTATTGCTACTGTTGAGCCAACTATGACAGAACAGTCTGATGAGATATGTGCTTCTAAGCAAGGTGCTGAGTCTGCTACGACATCTTCTCAACCAATAGCTCTTGCTATGGTTCATCCACCAACCCAAGCTCAAGACACTGTCTCAGACTCTGCTGAGAGCTCAAGACAACTATCCTTGACATCCAATCTTGAAGACATCATTGGCAGAATTGTTGATGAAGGTTGGAAAGATAGTTGAAGAGAAGACTGAGCAGATGGTATAACAAATTGAAGAAAGAGTGCAAAAGCAAGTGCAAGATACCTTGGCCCCTACAAATGCCATGGTGACTCAAATGCTGGCCTTGTTAATGGAATTTCAGATAAATCGAAATCCAAACCAACCCCCTCCACCGCCTCCTTCTACCTAACTCCTTTCTTTCTTATCTTATTTGTTTTGCTGACTATGATGGTCCACTCCTTTTATCTTTTTGACTGATGACAAAAAGGGGGAGAAAGAAAAAGAAATAAAATTATATATAAAGTCGGTTGTTGAAAAGCTCACTCTTATGTGTTTGCATTTGCATATTCTTTTCTACTTGACATATTGCTCTGATACTTGTGTTTATATAGATTATATGTATGATAAGTGTTTGTACCTATCTGTTAGTCTGCTTAAGTATTTGAATGCTTTGTATTAGGGGGAGCCTTTCAAGCTCTCTTAGACTTTGCTATTTAAATTTAATCAGTTTTTGTCATCATCAAAAAGGGGGAGATTGTTGGAACCAAATTCGTTATGGTTTATTTAATCTCTAAGTTTTGATGCTAACAAAAGGATTAAATTTTCTTGGCAAAGTGTTAGTTGAGATCTAACAAGTAAGTTCAGTTTATGCAGGAATATCCAAAATAATATAAGGTATACAATGCTTGGACTCGTGCAAAGAATTACCCGGCCAAAGGTTATTTAAACTATTTATATTTTAATGGTAAGTAGACTGGTTTTCCTTAGTAGACGAGGCTATAAATGAATACCTAAATAACTTGTTAGGTACAGCAAGTCCAAAGACTTGAAAATAAGTGCCTCCATCTTGCCACGTCAGCAGACGTGTGCTATCATCGAAACTCAAGTATACATCCACAATGCCTAATTAAAATTCAGTAGACGTCCATAGTGCCACGTAACTGGACAGAGTCTCTCTAAGGACTTAGCAAGTCCAAAGACTTCAGTGGACGAGCGTTTCTGTCACTTCAGTGGATGAGCGCTTCTACCACATCAGTAGACGAGCAGAATTAAAATCTTGTGTAGATGCGTTCTTAAAACTAAGTAGACGGCTTGTCGCGACCGAACAAAAAGAAAACAAGTTTTTCTTTTGAAAAAAAACATGGAGTCGCCACCAACTTTTTTAATTTCGAGAAAGATGGAAAACCCTAAAAAAAACTTTGGGTTCAGGAGTCGATTACGTCTAGGGAAGGCATGGAAACTTAACCCCACGGTACCCTAGAACATCCATAAAAATGGTTACCCAAAATTAGTTGTGTAAATTATTAATAACTTTGAAAATATTTGTTTTATCCTAAAAATCATTTAAAGGAAAAAATCATTTTTAATTTTAAGATATTTTGTATTTTTCATCAGTTTTATATTTGTGAAAATTGTTGATTAAACCTAAATGAGGTTGAATATGGAACGTAAGTCCACAAGGCAACATCTAAATCTAAAGGGTTGAGCATGACACTTGTCATAGAGCAACCCAAGAATAACATTGATTTAATTGAGTATTTAGAAAAATATCACATAGGAATTAGGAAGAGAAATGTTATTTCATGATCTCATTTTTTATTTTAGTCGACCTTTTTGATTGAATGTTGAAAAGTCCTTAATAGGTTGAACATGACACATAAGTCCATAGGGCAACCTTTATTCTAAGGGATTGAATATGGCAACCAAGTCCATACGCCATTCCTAAATAAAACAAGTTCAATTATTTATTTATCAAAAGGCAATTTTCTTTGTTTGGTAAAAAGGGAACAAACCGGTTGAAGGGGATTTAAGTGATCATCTTTTATTTTTATGTAAAAAAATAGTTTTGCCTTATGAAAATAGAACAAAAATGAAACATTTTAAGTGTTTAGTAACAATATAGCCATATGAAGGTTACTAATGTGTCATGCATTTCAGCATATGACAGCAAACAATGAAATAGAAACCCTACGATACACCATTTCTGAAACAGACATAAGAACTCAAATAGCAAACATCATACTAACTCATTCAGTTTCAATATCCATGATTTTTCTTTTCATCATAAACAGAGACACAAAAATAAGAATGTCAAGAGAAACTCACGAATAATATCAATAAAGAGAACAAGGATTACCAAATGAGAGGAGAATAACAATGATTTGGCTTTTTCCCAGTAATAAAATTTTAAGATCAAAACCCTTACATTTCAGTTTCACCGACTCTTTTAACTCTCTGTTCTTCTGAAAACTTGGAACCACTCTAATGACAGAAACGAAAAAAGAAACTCGAACCCTATCACTTTTTTTTCACAAAGAAAACATCTGATAAAAATCTCTCTCTCTCTCTCTCTATGTCTTCCTATCCTTCCTCCGTATCACCTCTTTTTCTCCCTTTTGTTCCCCCACTTCCTTTGTTCTTCGCGTCTCAATTTATATATGGAGGAGAGGGCTTCATGCTTCTCCTTACCCAGCGGCTTCAAGGTTGGTCTCACGAAATCCGAAGCTTGGGCGGCTCTGAGCAGAGATCGCGTGTGTCCAGATGGAGGTGGCGCAAGCAGATGAAAGGAGACGATTTGATGTGAAGGCTGCGTGTTTGAAGAGGGAAGGAAGTATGGTGCGGTTAAGAGAGTGGAGGAGATGAGGGAGAAGAAGGACCAATAGGTAGAGGAGGTGTAGGGGCTGTTGGAGAGTGGGAGGAGATGAGGTTTTGTCTGATATGTAAAATGGGGGGTTTTTAGGGTTAGGAGAAGTAACTCGATCTCTTTTCTTCTTTTTTGCTGATTGTTCTTTTCTCCTTCTTTTCTTCCTCCTTTCTTCATTATTATTTTTTAGCTTGAAAATAAAATTGCAGTGGACGGAACCTCCTCGTCCAACAGAAAATTATAAAATTACAATGGATGGAACCTCCTCGTCCAACAGAAAATTAGATCAATGCAGTGGACGGGACCTCTTCGTCCAACAGAAAATTAGATAATTGCAGTGGATGGGACCTCCTCGTCTAACAGAAAATTATAAAATTGCAGTGGACGAAACCTCCTTGTCCAACAGAAAATTAGATCATTGCAGTGGATAGAACCTCCTTGTCCAAAAAAAATTAGATCATTGTAGTGGACGGAATCTCCTCGTCCAACAGAAAATTATAAAATTGAAGTGGATGGAATCTCCTCGTCCAATAGAAAACTAGATCATTGCAGTAGACGGAACCTCCTCGTCCAACATTAAATTATAAAATTGCAGTGGACGGAACCTCCTCGTCCAACATTAAATTAAATAATTGCAGTGGACAGAACCTACTCGTCCAACTGAAAATTATAAAATTGCAGTGGACAGAACCTCCTCGTCCAACAGAAAATTAGATCATTGCAGTGGACGAACCTCCTCGTCCAACATTATTTTCTTTTTCTTCTTTCTTTCTTCACTATTATTTTTTAGTCTCCCTGAAATATAATAATAATAAAAAAAGTTAGAATAACATAACATGAAGACAGACAAAAATGGGTGTTCACAGTTGCCCTTCTTTACTTGTTGCATACTAGAAGACATGATTAGTCGTGACTTTTCATGTATTGTAGTAATGAACAAGTAAAGAAAATGAACACATATTTTGTCTGACAAAACTTGAGGAGCTCAAAAGAAAACCTCACAGTTTGAAAATAAAATTGCAGTGGAGGGAACCTCCTCGTCCAACAGAAAATTAAATATGCAATGGACGGAACCTCCTCGCCCAACAGAAAATTAAATATGCAATGGACAGAACCTCCTCGTCCAACAGAAAATTAAATATGCAACGAGCCTCAAGGATCGAAAATAAACTTAAAGTGAGCCTCAGAGCTCGAAAATTAAATTGCAGTGAGCCTTAGAGCTCGACAAGATCAATCAGTAATCTGAAACTAATGAGAATCCCTTCCTTTTGCAGACACGGAACCAAATGCTCCATGGAAAAACTTCCACCAACTAAACCCTTGTTCACGGACCACTCTGAGCCGAGGCATCATTCATTCTTTTAACAGCATAGGTCACCCAAGAATCTGGATCATATGAGGTGGATGTTATGTTTATTCTCCCAAGCTTATCTGCATCATTCTTTTGTCGTCCAGTGCTTGCTATCTATTCCATTTGAGTTTGAAATATTGAGTCCTTTTGGTTCAAATCATTCATTGGTGCCACCATTAGAATTATCAAATCATACCATTAAACTTATATTCACTTTTATTGAGACATGACCATGATGAGAGTAAACACGACAAGGGAATATGAAGGAAAAGCCTCTTGCCTTAATACGAGAATTTAGTTTGTTAAGAGAAAAGAACAATATGATAACAAAATTACAGAAGGGATCATGAAGATTAAAAGCAAATATAAACAAAAAAAATTATGAGAATCACATAAAATTTACCCCAGTATTGGTCCTTTGATTTTCATTTAATTGATTCCCCACAGCCTGTTGATAATACAGACATTGGCTTCTGTTTCTGATTCTTCAAACACACCTTCTTCAATCATTCCTTAACAATTTTGCCCCAGTATACTCAGTCAGATAAAATTACCCCAGTGTGGTGAGTGCTTGCAGAAGTGTTGGACCGTATCCTCCTCCTAGGCTGCCTTTGCAGGTTTTCAGCCTAAGGTTTCTTTACCCTAACTTTTGCCTAAGTTGCCCTTTCGGGTTTTCAACCTAGAGGGCTTTTTCTTTTGTTTTCATTGTTCTTTGCCTTAACTTTTGCCTAGGTTGCCCTTTCGGGTTTTCAACCTAGCGGGCCTTTTATTTTCTTTTGTTTTCATTGTTCTTTGCCCTAACTTTTGCCTAGGACGCCCTTTCGGGTTTTCAACCTAGCGGGCCTTTTCTTTTTGTTTTTCATTGTTCTTTGACCTAACTTTTGCCTAGGTTGCCCTTTCGGGTTTTCAAACTAGCGGGCCGTTTTTTTTTACCAAGCATAGAACTTTTTCACAACATCAGAGTTTACTGGCCTTGGTAACTCTTCCCCATCCATGTTTTGCAGAATCAAAGCTCCTCCTAAGAATGTTTGTTTGACAATATAAGGACCTTCATAATTTGGCGCCCATTTTCCTCGGGCATCCTCCTGATTAGGGAGGATTTTCTTTAAAACCAGGTATCCCATACAAAATTCTCTAGAGCGAACCTTCTTATTGAAAGCTCTTGCCATTCTGCTTTGATACAATTGCCCGTGACAGATAGCTGCCAGTCTTTTCTCTTCTATCATGTTCAACTGTTCATATCGAGTTTTCACCCACTCAGATTCTTCTAAATCTGCTTCCATCAAGACTCTTAGCGAAGTGAGTTCTACTTCGATAGGTGAGACAGCCTCCATCCCGTACACTAAAGAGAAAGGGGTTGCCCCGGTGCTTGATTGCATATTAGTCCGATAAGCATGTAGAGCATATGGCAGCATTTCGTGCCATTCTTTATAATTTACAACCATCTTGGCAACAATCTTCTTGATATTTTTGTTTACTGCTTCAACCGCACCATTCATTTGAAGTCTATAAGGAGATGAATTGTGGTGTTTTATTTTGAAACCATCACAAAACTTTTGAATCTCGGCACCATTAAGATTAGCAGCATTATCTGTGATTATCCTCCTTAATTTTTGCTTCTTTGGAACCACATCCGGGTATATGGGAATTTTATGTGATGCTATCTCAGGATCTAAACCTGGCATATCTCTGTAGGACCATGGAAAAAGGCCCAGATACTCTTTGAATAGTGCAACCATTTCTTCACGCTCTGGGTTATCCACTATTTTCAACTCCTTTTTGTCTTCGTCGGTTCCCATATTGATCACTTTTGCACCCTCATCATTTGAGCCACTCCCTTCTTCTGACCGTTTCACCATCTTCATGAATTCTTCAATGTATTCTTCTTCCTCATCGGATTCAAGGTTGTATTTATCAACGGCCACGAGGGAATCAACAAATGAGTTTTCAAAGTTCCTCTCCTGAGGTAAATCTTTAGTGGAAGAAGTATTCCTGGAAGAAAAAAGTCGGGAATAAGAGAAGTATAGGCAAGAGTCTTATTCATGAAAGAAAAGCTTAAACAAAGTAAAGAAATGAAAGAGAGAAAAAAGAAACGATGGAACCAAAAGGAAAACACCAGACAAAGTGCTACATTCTCATTCATGTCTCAAACAAAGTAAACATCACTTCATATTTAGTACAATAAGATAATTACTTCATGGAAAAAACATCAACAAATGGTTCATACTACCAATTATTGAGAACTTCATTGCTAGCAGGGAGATAGATGACATGGTTCTCGTCCAGCTCCTCTTCAAGTGTGCTGATAGTGAAGTGAGGGGAAAATAACTTTTCAGGACTGATAACTTCGGCAGCTACTGGGAAAGTCTATGTCAGATAGGGAAGATACTTTCTCTCATCATCTTCTCCTTTCTTGTTCTCGAGAGTCATGAATTTCATCTTTTCTGACAAGTAGGGTTGATACCCCAATCCACACCTTCCTTCTCTCATGGCTGCTTCAATTGGTTGAGAGATCCCTTGAAGCTTAGGCCTTAGGCCTTTTCCTCTTTGATACCCATTCTTTTCCATGATGCGGATTACCACTTCATTCACATTCTTTATTGGCGGCTCCCTTTTCTTGTTCTTTGGCTTCAATACCTCAAAACTACAGAGTGAATCATCTTCCATTTGCTCTGTACTTTCTACATAAGGTATTGCGGCGGGCTTTGTCAGCATAATTTCCTCTTCACCATGGATAGTAATCACGGACCCATATTGAATATACTTCAAACACTGATGCAAAGTCAATGGAATAACTCCTGCTTCATGAATCCAAGGCCTTCCCAGAAGCATAGTATAAGCTGGTTGGATCTCCATGACCTGAAAGAGGATAGAAAAACAACTAGGCCCTATTTCGAGGGACAAAGTTATCTCCCCTAAGATTCCTCTTGCTGTCCCATCAAAGGCCCGTACGATCATTTCTTGTGGTGTCAAATCCGCCATGCTTATGTTTAGTTACTCGAGAGTGGACATTGGAACCACATTCAACGCCGAACCACCATCTACAAGCACCTTTGCAATCATAAACCCTTTACACTTTAGGGTTATGTGTAAGGCTTTGGTGCTACTACGGGATTTCGAAGCCACTTCATCTTTCGAGAAAGAAATCATGTTGACACGCCTTATTGGGTCCACCATATTTACCACATTCTCCGAAGTGACGTCAGGCTTGACATACGCTTCATTCAACACCTTCAATAATGCTTTACGATGCGACTCTGATGTCAAGACAAGCGATAAAAGAGATATCCTCGACGGAGTTTTCTTTAACTGTTCTACCACATCATATTCACTCTGCTTCATGATCTTCAGAAACTCTTCTTCTTATTTTCCCTTTCCTTCATCCATGGTCTCCTTTTCTTTGGATTCTTTCATCATTTCTTCTTCAACATGGCTGTAGCATCGCCCGCTCCTTGTAATGCCTCCAATTCTCACAATATTAGTAACTTGGGCCTTCGAGGTCTCTCCCACAGCTCCAGCTAGTTCAACCTTCTGTTCATAATTCCATGGTACAGCATGTGTATCATCATAAGCAAAAGGAGCTGGCTTCTTCACCCTTACAATGACTCTTTATGGGGCTGAAGCTTTGTTCATGGGTGGTACTCGGAGTACAACTTTTTCAACTACATTGACTTCCTCGGCAGCACCCCGTCTAGCTTGAATTACCCCCAAGGTGAGTAGTCCCTGAACCCGGACTTTGAAATCCCAACAAGTTTCGATATCGTGCCCCACTTGCCCATGATGATAGTCACACCTTAGATCTTCGGCATACCTCCTTTCTTCTCTTGGAATTCTTACTGGTGCAACAATGTTGTATCCCGCCTTCTTTAGTTCTTCGAATATCTTTTGCATTGGCACTCGCAATTCCAGTACCTTCCTGATTGGGGACACTCTTACCTCCAAATTGCTCACCCGATTTCCATCATTATGATTCGGGATTGGATTTTTAACAATATTAGGCCCGACCTCTTCTTCAAACCCTAGCTTTCCACAAGCAATCATCCTTCTCATTGCCATCTTAAAAGCTTCGCAATCCTCAATGGAATGTCCTGTGACATCCATGTGATACTTGCAAGTCTGATTTGGATTGTACCAAGCAGGAAATGGTGGTTCTAGGGGACGTACAGGGTTCCCTGCAATTAAGTGGCGGTCAAACAATTGTTGGAATAAATCCGCATCAGAGATGGACAATCTCGAGATGGGTGGCAGACTTGGATTTTGGAAACGTCCTTGGTTTTGGAAATTTGGGCGAGGCGGAGGATAGTTTGGGCGGTTTTGTGGGGATGCAGGTGGATAACGGGCATATGACGGGCGAGCAAGGTTATATGGTTGAGGGGTAGGAATATTGTTGATTTGTTTTTGTGGGTAAGTGTTGGTTTGTGACGATGATTGTAACGGGTAAAGTGGGGTTTGTGTCTGGTATGGAATATATGGATTAGGGTTATATGGTGCTTGGTACTGAGGATTAAAGTTCTGTTGGCATTGTACATAATTCACTTCAACTTCTTTCTTCTTTGGTTGGAATCCTTTCCGGGATGCACTTCCTTCAACATCATTCATGGGAAGCATTCCAGCTCTTTCTAAAAATTCAATCCTTTCACCGGTGGCGATTAAGTCGGAGAAATTTTTATAAGCTGCCCCAGCCATGGCCCCTATAAAAGGCGCTCCGAGGGTTCCTAAAAAGTATGAGCACATTTCAGATAAAGTTAACGGGGGTTGAACTTGTGCAGCCAAACTCCTCCACCTTTGGGCGTATTGCTTGAAGGGCTCCTTATTTCTTTTCTGCATTGTAGTCAACTGTTCACGACTCGGAGCTGCGTCCAGGTTGAACTTGTACTGGTCCATGAATAAGTCAGACAATTCCGTCCATCGCGAGATCTTGGAATGGTCCAATTGGAGACACTATTCTAAGGCGAGGCCAGTCAAACTTTCGTGGAAAAAGCTGATAAGGAATTTGTCATCCTTGGACCAAATTGCCATCTTGGTTGCATAACTGATGAGGTTAAATCGTGGGTTCCCACTTCCATCATATTTGGAAAAATCAGGAATCTTGAAGTCCTTGGGGATCACGACATCTGTGGTGGGACAGAGTTCTTCTATTTGAAGAGGGCCGTAGGTATTTGGACCTTTTACTGCTCTTATCTGTTCTTCAATTTTCTCCATCCATTCATCTTTCATCTTATCCTTACCAGCCTGAACTCCCGCTGACTAACTGTGAGTAGATACATGAGGTTGCTCCCATGTTGGTGCGGTATAGCCCAGAACTTCATGATAGGAATTTTCAAAAGGGGGGTATCCTTCTCCAATGGGAAGTGTTATTGGTGCCGTGTGATGTGTCTAGTTGGGGCCAGATATTCCCTGAATGAGACTCGTGCTAATGTTTGAAAAAATTGGTGCTGTTACCACGGAAGAGATCTATCGCCTACCAGGTTCATTTGTATCTCTGTTCGCACTAAGCATGATGAGAGATTCCCTCATATCCTGTAGTATGGCTTCTAATCTTGCTTGGGTTTCAGTCATTTCATTTATCCTTCCCCTCACTTCATCTATTTCAGAGCTTAAGTTTCTTCCTTCCTCAGACGTATTGGCAGCTATCCTGGTCCGGGATTTGGTATTGTGAACTCGGGTTTGATTGGTGTCACCTTTCCTAGGTCGCGCAATGGTTCCCGAATTCTCAGAAGGATGTAGCTCTGTAAAGCATCCAAGAATCTCATTAGTAAACCCAAAAAGTTTTTGTGTGCGTGTGTGTATGGATGTGCAAGTTAACACCCTTTGTTTGATACCGAGAGTGCTCCTAGGAAGACTGTCGTATACACCTATAGCAAGAATACTCATCCTGCAATCAAATCTAGTGGTATGGTTCCCTTTTGCTTGAATGCAGTTGGTGTCAAGTCCAAGGGAGAATCCACTCCTCGATAGACCACACCCGTACTAGCAACGTTCTTATTTTTACTCAGAGAACATGTCGTTTTTAGGGTAAAAATATAGTTGATGACGTATCTAAGGGCGAACGCACTCCTCGGTAGATATCATCTAAAAAAAATGCTCGAAAGACATTGATAAAAACTTCCATTCCATTATAAATATTTTGATACAAATCATGAGTCTTTGATCAAAATAAAAGAAACACATTGATAGTTTCCATCTCTCTCCGAGGTCCCAAAGCACTACGTTAAGAGTCTCATTTTATTTTTCCTGAACCCTTTGGCAAGTTTCCCAAAATGATTGAAGAACGCGGTCACCTTTGGTGGTATATGAAGCAAATGGTTCATATGAATGTGGATGGATGCTTCTTCAAATAGCTCCACCAGCTGGGAAGTGTGATATTGGAGCTTATTCATCATGTCCTTGTATTTTCTTTTCCATTTCTAGTACTCTTTTCGGAACCAAACTTTCCATTTTCTTGCTATAAGATGAATACCATAGTCTTCCAACAAAGAGGCACAAGCGGAAAGACAAAAAAGAGTATAGTGAAACAAATACATCTTGCATGATTCATGTTGTATGAGACCCAATGGGGTTGAAAACCCTGACAGGTATGCTGCCAATGCATCACCTTCATTATGACATATCGCCTATTAGATGTGCAATAATATTCGAATATGTCATTCAGGTTTGAGGCGGCAATCTGACGCCCCTAGTTTTGTGAATATTCACAATGAACATGCATGACAATTTATGCTTATGATGATAGAGAGAGAAAAGAAAAGAATGCCCCCCTTTTATCCTAAGCCAGGTAAAACCTAAGGATGGACACACCTAAGTTAGGACTCTAAACAGGTCGGCCACTAGGTTTGATCTATTAGTGAAAATTGGGATGGGTCTAGACCTCTAAAAGTCATGGTCCCCAGATTTCCCTTATAAGGATCTGATTCATGAATCTAACAACCCCCTCAATATGACTATTCCATGATCTCATGTACAATCTGAGTGGTGAACCGACAAGTATCAGGGAGGTACAAGACCTCTTCAATGACAATGTCGGAGCACGGCCTAATCCTTGGGTTTTTGAGCAAGCTCGAGTATAAAGCTAAGAATGTGTGTAACACTTAGGTATATATAAAAATTGTTATAAGTCCTCTACCCTATTGTTAAAATATAGGAGAAAAGGAAAAGAAAGGAGTAGGAAACTAAAACATTGTTAGTGAAACATATACAAAAATAACATGAGCTAAAATGTATATCCAACTAATTTTTCTCATTTAAATAAAAGGAAAACCCAAACAAAAAGGGCAATCCAAACAAACATCACTAAAAATAAAAACAACAAGATATAGCAATAAAAAAAAGGTAAAACAAATAAGCTACAAGTTATTAAAAAATTTCAAAACTAATTTTTACGGGCTTGGCTCTCTTAAAAGAATTTCCCAATGGAGTCGCCATCTGTATATAGGATTGATCGATTATGCCCAATTCTCTTCTAATGAAAAAGAAGCTTTCCTTGTTCAAGGGCTTGGTAAAAATATCAGCAAGTTGTTTAGTTGTATCAACATATTCAATCTTAATTTCTCTAGTTTGAATATGGTCTCTAATGAAATGATGTCTGATTTCTATGTGTTTAGTTCTAGAGTGCATTATGGGATTCTTAGTTAGGTTAATTGCACTTGTATTGTCACATCTAATAGGAACTTGGTTTAGTTGCACACCATAATCAACTAATTGTCGGTTCATCCATAAAACCTGTCCGCAACAACTACCAGCTGCTACATATTCAGCCTCTGCAGTGGATAAAGCCACACTAGATTGTTTCTTACTGAACCATGATACTAATGAGTTTCCTAGAAAATGGCAAGTTCCACTAGTACTTTTTCTATCTAGTTTACAACCAGCAAAATCAGAGTCTGAATAGCTAATTAAAGTACATGTAGCTCCCTTGGGATACCATAATCCCATGTCTTTTGTTCCTAACAGATACTTAATTATTCTTTTAACTGCTGTTAAGTGTGATTCTTTTGGATTTGCTTGATACCTAGCACACATGCATACACTAAACATGATATCTAGCCTACTAGAAGTAAGATAAAGTAGTGAGCCTATCATACCTCTGAATTTAGAAACATCAACAGGTTTACCTTGCTCATCCTTGTCCAGATAACAGGAGGTACTCATTGGAGTAGCCATCTCCTTAGAATTTTCCATGCCAAACTTCTTGATAAACTCATTGCAGTACTTGGTTTGGCTAACGAAGATTCCATTTTTAGTTTGCTTTATTTGCAGTCCAAGGAAAAAGTTCAGCTCACCCATCATTGATATTTCAAACTCACTCTGCATAAGACTTGCAAACTCATTGAAAAAATGGTCATTGGTGGCACCAAAAATTATATCATCCACATATATTTGTACAAGTAAAATGTTGTGTGCCTTTTTCTTAGTGAAAAAAGTTGTGTCAACTTTACCCCTTTTAAATCCTTTTTCAATGAGAAAATTACTTAACCTTTCATACCAAGCTCTAGGAGCTTGCTTTAAGCCATACAGTGCTTTAGACAGTTTATAAACATGGTTAGGCAATTCATTATTCTCAAAACCAGGTGGTTGACCAACATACACTTCCTCTTGTATAAATCCATTTAAGAAAACACTCTTAACATCCATTTGATACAATTTAAATCCCATTATTCAAGCATAAGCAAGTAGCATTCTTATAGCTTCTAATCTTGCTACTGGTGCATATGTTTCATCATAATCTATGCCTTCTTCTTGGTTATACCCTTTGGCTACCAATATAGCCTTGTACTTACAATTATACCATTTTCATCTAGTTTATTCCTAAAAACCCATTTTGTACCTATTACTTGACAGTTCTTGGGTTTAGGCACTAGTTTCCAAACTTGGTTTCTTTCAAACTGGTTTAACTCATCTTGCATAGCCATCATCCAATGTTTATCAATTATAGCATCATCTATGTTCTTAGGTTCTACTTGAGACACAAATGCCATATGATTACAAGCATTTCTAAGAGATTGTCTAGTAGTTACCCCTTTGTAATTTCACCAATGATGTTATCAATTGGATGATTTTTGAAGATCCTCCATTCCTTTGGTAGGTTAGGCTGTTGTTTTGGTTGCTCCTGCTGCAGCAATTCATTCTTCAAGCTTTCATCTTCTTCATTGTCCTGTTTCTCTTCTAGGAGAGTTTTCTCAATTGAATCTGCAAGATCATCAATAACAGAATCCTTTCCCAACCTTTTGGGGTTAGACTCATCAAATGTCACATGCACAGATTCCTCAATAGTTTGTGTTCTCTTATTATATATTCTAAATGCTTTACTAGATAGAGAGTAACCTAGGAAAATTCCTTCATCAGCCTTTGCATCAAATTTTCTAAGATTATTCTTTCCATTGTTAAGAACAAAGCATTTGCAACCAAAAACATGAAAATGTGTTATATTTGGTTTTCTTCCTTTGTAAAGCTCATAATGGGCTTTCTTTATGATTGGTCTTATCAAGACTCTATTTAACACATAGCAGGCTGTATTGATTGCATCTGCCCAAAAATGTTTTGGGAAGCTAGAGTCGTTCAACATAGTTCTTGCTATCTCCTCTAATGATCTATTCTTTCTTTCCACTACTCCATATTGTTGTGGAGTTCTAGGAGCAGAAAAATTATGTTGAATGCCATGCTCATCACAAAAGTTTTCAAACACTTCATTTTGAAATTCTCCCCCATGATCACTTCTTATAGAAACAATTTTCACGTCTTTTTCATTTTGCACAATTTTGCCATTTTCTTAAATGCAGCAAATGAATCACTCTTATGAGATAGAAAATATGTCCATGTATATCTAGAGTAATTATCTACTATCACCAATGCATACGAGTTACCACCAAAGCTTTTAGTTCTAGATGGGCCAAATAATTCCATGTGTAAAAGTTGCAAGGGTCTAGTTGTTAAAACAATGTTCTTTGGTTTAAAAGAGACCTTAACTTGCTTTTCTTTTTGACATGCATCACATAGTCCATCTTTCACAAATTTCAGTTTAGGCAAGCCAACAACAAGACCTTTATGAATCAGTTTATTCAAGTGGTTCATGTGAATGTGTACAATTCTTCTATGCCAAAGCCATTTCTCTTCTTCTTTTGAAATAAGACAACATGCAGTATTTGAAGAGATATTATCTAAATCAAGCATATAGATGTTATCTATCCTATGTCCAATTAATTTCAAATTTTCATCATGCTGATTTTCTATTAAGCAACTATTGGAATTGAATTTTACTTTAAAGCCTTTGTCAC
The DNA here is from genome assembly GCA_030762895.1 of Sophora flavescens. NCBI lineage: Eukaryota > Viridiplantae > Streptophyta > Magnoliopsida > Fabales > Fabaceae > Sophora > Sophora flavescens. Next base: position 124,008,898 of record CM061068.1, read on the forward strand.
ATAGTTGACTGATACTTAATAGGTTGTGTTTCAGTCCCTCAACATATAGTACATCCTCAATGATTGTTGTACTTCCAATGTTGCCAATGCCAAGTATTCTCCCTTTATTGTTGTCTCCATAGGTAACACCACCACTTGACTTAGGGGTAAAGGAAATGAACTTAGTTTTGCCTCCAGTCATGTGCTTGGAATAGCCACTGTCAAGATACCATTTCACATTCTTGGCTTTCCAACACACCTGCAAAACAGAATTATGTTTGTGTTTTAGGTACCCAAGTCTGTTTGGGTCCTTTTGAGTTAGTCGCAGTAATAGTTCCTTTAAGAACCCATATATACTTAGATTTATTGTATGCTAATTTTCTGTATTGACATGTAGAAGCTGTGTGACCTTTTCTAGCACAAAAATTGCATTTAACAAATGGTGTGTTTGATGTCTTAGGTGTAGCAAAAAATTTCATAAAGGATTTCACATGTATCTTAGGTTCATAGCCTATTCCAGCCTTATCATTAACACATTTTTGCTGTCCTAACAAAGCATTCAAGTTATCTCTACCATTTGTGAACTTGGCTAAGTCATTTTTCAGTTTTCCAACTTCTTTAGTCAATGTACAACACTTAGAACAATTAGAGCATATAGGTTGTTCCAAAACAGGAGCCAATGTTTCTTTTACAGCACAATTTTATGTTTCTAATTCATCTAGTTCTTTGTTTAAAACATAATTTTTCTCTTCTAGGCATGTTATGGTTTTCTTAGACTTAATTAGCAATCTAGCAAGTCTAATGGATTCTTTATGAAGTTCTTCAAAAGCATTTTGTAATTCATCATAAGAAGGTTGATAATTAGAACTTACTTCACTTTCTAATCACTATGATTGCTGGCCATCAAGCACAAGTTTGCCTCCACAGATTCAGATTCGTCAGTGGATTCTAGATCATTATCATCCCAAGCAATGTAGGCCTTTCTTGGCTTTTTCCACCTCCTATCCTTTGAGTCAAACTTTTCTGCTTTGTCCTTCTTTTGCAGTTTTGGACAATCAAGCTTCATGTGGCCAATCTTTCCACATTCATAGCATGTGATGTTGTTGGAAGAGTTGTCACCTTTGCTAAAATTTCTCCTTTGAAAAGTGGATGGCTTTATTTTGAAGTTGCCTTTCTTCTTTAGGAACTTCTTGAAATTTCTAACTAGCATTCCCATATCTTCTTCAGATTCTGCCTCTTGTTCTGAATCATCATCATCACTGACTTCTACTTCTCTGACTTGAGATTTCAGAGCCAATCCCTTCTTTCTTTTATCAGTTTCTTCATTCTCATTCAGTCTGTTCAACTCCATTTCATGTTCTTGCAGTTTTCCAAACAATGTGGCAATGGTCATTGATGAGAGGTCTCTTGATCCTGAGATTGCAGTGACTTTAGGTTGTCATTCTATGCTCAAGCATCTCATGACTTTGTTAATTTGATCCTCATTTGATATAGCTTTTCTAAGACCAGCCAATTGATTTACAATGTGTGTGAATCTCTTTTCCATTTCAGTCATAGGTTTTCCTCGATTCATTCCGAACAGCTCATACTCATGTGTGAGGGTGTTCATTCTTGCTCTTTTGACGTCTGTGGTTCCTTCATGTGTTACTTGCAATGTATCCCACATCTCCTTTGCTGATTTACAATTTGAAACCCTGAAAAATTCATCACGGCTTAAAGCAGATGTTATAATATTCTTAGCACGTGCATTATATTGAACTCTTTTCTAACCATCCACATTCCATTCAGTTTTAGGCTTATTTCTTGGAGCACCATTAGCATCTATAGTAGAGGGGACAAATGGTCCATTTTCTACTGCATCCCAAATGTCTACACCTGTTGCCTCAAGAAAGATTACCATTCTTTCCTTCCAATAGATATACTCAGATCCATTGAAGGCAGGAGGGCGTGCAAGGGAAGCCCCTTCATTTAAACAGTCGTTGGAAGACATACTCTTATAGCTGTTAAGACAAACTTAAGAGTTTAGCTTTGATGCCAATTGTTGTTTTGGCTTCAACGACTCAAGAGGTGGGGGGGGGGGATTGAGTTTTCTTTAAAATATTTCCCTCTTAAAACTTTTCACAAAACTTTACAAATCAGAGTTGCGGATTTGTGACCTTAGGATCTTTTACAAAATCAATGAAGGGTTTATATAAAATCTTGAATTGGAAGATGATGAAGATAAGAAAGATTGATTCAGAAATAATTCAGAGAACACGTTCGGGTTCAAAACTCAATAATAACAAAATACAAAAACCGATTAAACCTTTAAAGATTAAGAACAAGTTATGCACGTTTCAGATATAAGCATTAACAATTAAGAATGAACTTGCAGGTTTCAGTTTCAGTATTAGCAATCAAGAATGGTTTTGATCAACTCAGTTTTGAACATGCGACACCCTAACTCGGGTCATCACATGGTTACCCGTTTGCGGAAAATAAAACTTAATTTGCTGGTTGCTTTCGGAAAATAATGTTTTCTCAACGTTCATCTTTTCAAAATATGGTGATAATTTTTTCCCTTTTAACCTCATAACATTAACAACGAAATCAAGTCACACTTAAATACACAATGTATATAAGTCATACAACTATACTGCCTCATATGTTTTCATACCTAAATCATAATCAGTTTTATCCTCAAAACATAATATAACATAATAGGACGTAAGCTGGTCGTAACCAACAGACACTACAGCCAATAGGAGCAGCACAGCATGCCTCGAACTAGACAGCCTTCTTCCTCTTGTAGGGATCATACCCCTTGTACGAATCTGATATATTTGTAAGGGTAAGACGCCAATATATGGATTTATCACCATAACTAAAAGCATAACACAAAGGAAGGGACATACACATATACATATTTATAACAACATAAGCATTCATATTATAGCATATCGTTTATCAATGGGTTTCACACCCCAAACATCAACGTTGGAAAACTATGCATGAACACTTCAATACATCATCTAACTTTTTCCTAATCTCCGGAGATCCCACAACACCGCGTAAATGAATTGATCAAGCTCAATAGCCAAAAGAGGCACGTCGATTTTGCCATAGCCCACTGCCCGGCACAGTGAGAACGTCTATTTATGGTTTTTCATTGTACGTCGATTGCCCAAAGGCACAATGAATACTTCGATTACATGAATATCATAAAGATACCATGATTAACAAATACGTCGAGACATGAACATCATCAAGATATCATGATTAACCTCGTAGGCACGTCTGCCAAAATGCATGCAAGAAAAACATTTTATTCTCAACACTTTTCTTTGTGTTATATCTTTATTTGTCAAAGCTCTCAAAAGCTTATGACCCATCATCGTTTTAAACATCTTTACAACTTTTATTAACAACACAGGACCTCAAAGTCCGAGTGCTCAATCACGAAGCCCCTAGACCTTGCAATCAGTCTTAGGTTCGTGGTAATAGAAAACATCATAAATCTTTTACCGTCGTTTATTACATCGTGAAGTAGACACACCGTCTACCTACTAGACACCAAGTCTATAACGTCATAAGAACACTAGTACCTCGACGTCTCGGTTACTAAGTTCCATATCGTCGTTTTACATCGTTTTTGTCTTGTGAAAAACAAATCCAAAATAGGATAACGGCATAAGAACACTAGTACCCCGACATCTAGGTTACTGAGTTCTATATCGTCCTTTACGTCGTTTTTCGTCTATGAAAACAAATCCAAAATAAAATCTCCGCAACTTATCCAAGTTACCGGAAATACGTCATTGAGTAAACTCATTTACAGAAAATCCTTTCTACTTGAAATTCGTTTGTAAAACGTCAAATCATAGCAGATCCACTTTCCTTTGGAAACTCATTTTTTTTCCCGAAAGAACGTCAAATCATCAAGAACTCTTTTACTGAAACTTCAATTCTAAAAAAATAAATCAATTCAGATTAAATCTCTTCTCAAAATAAGTCTTCTTGTTTTTAAACTTGCACCGTAAAAAAATTTCGAAACTTGCCGTCGTTTAGCATTTTCCAAGAAAATGTTTTTAAAGTCAAACTTTGACTTTTTTAATTAATTTATTATTATTATTAATTTTTTTAAATTTTTTATAAGGTATTTTCGAATATTAATTTCACAAAATAACTTTTTATAATATTACGGAATTTCTTGCGTAAAAATTAGCAGTACAAAAAAAATTTCACGGTTACGCTCTCACCGTGACTCATAAATTTCTTTTACACTAATAAATCATTAAAATAATAATATTTCTCAAAACTCATTAATTTTCCAAAATAATATTTTCCACCACTATTATATTCCAACATTTCCCATAAAACGTTGAATATAATTTTCACAGCTTATTAAAGTTTTTATCTGATTAATCGGTTGTGCATCGACCCTTTGTCAGGCCTCTCAAACAACATTCAACAACATCATCGAATTATATCACCAGGCAGATCATGCATCATAGCAATATAATATACTACTGCAGATAATTAAATAAATTAAAAGCAGATCAATCACCGATACACAGATAAACAACACAACGTAAACAACATAAACAAATAACCACAACCACATATAAATCATATAAACCACACTAAAATCAATTAGTTATTGAGAAAATCCCTCGGTAAGATCCCCTTACCTCTTGAAGACTTGAACTAACGGTTTCAAACAATCTCCCGATTTGATCCGATTTCCTCCGTCGACGCCCAGGTCAAACCAACCCGATCGATTCCTTCATAACGAATTGCAACCAAATTAAATCAAAATCAAACAACAACACACTTAAATCAAAAGGGTTAGGGTTCGACCTCTTCTAAAATTCTAGGTTAGGAAAGTTAAAAATTTTCTAACTTAGGGATTTATGATCCTTAAGCAACTTAAACATGATTAAGTATTTAATCCAAAATCATGAACTAAGAACTTTGAATGAAACTCATCTAGCTCCAAGAACTAGGGTTTTTGGTTCTCACAATACCAAAAGGCTAGGGATTTTGAAATCTTCTCAACTCTTGGATTCAACAAACATACATAACATAAAGTTGGATTTAGGTGTCACAAGACAACTTTGAATAAAAATTCATCCAACAACAAAAATTAGGGTTTCGGCCCTTTTGAAACAAATAAGCTAGGGTTTGATTTTTGGTCCTCAAATCACTTGTATACAATAGCTATCATGATATCAAGAGATTAAATCATGAATCATGGCTTAAAGTTGAAACAAAATCCAAGAACACCTATTTGACATAGGTTCGGCCTAGCTTAGAAAAATAGGGAAGAAATTTCTCATGATCACCTGCTTCTAGATGATGAATATAGAGATGATTATGAGATCATAGCAATTGGTTTCATGTCAAAAGGATTTTTCTAGAATTAGTTATGAATTTTTTTTGAAGTTAGCTTCATGAACTTTGAATCATATATATGAAGAACATGATGATCAAAGGCATAAACTCAAGAAACATGTGAAGAGAAAAGCTTAGAATAGCAAGATTAAGAGAGACTACCTCTTGATTATCAAAGAAAACGATGATTTGGATGATGTTCTTCACAAAATCACCTTGGTGTTCTGAGTGTTCTTGAGAAGTTTAGAGAGAAAGATGAAGATTTAGAGCAGTTTCGGTAATTTGGACATATCTATCAATATACTTGTCCGTTTTTTATTATCTTTATGTCGTTGGAAATAAGAGAGAAATATTAACAACTTTCATGTTGAAAGTTTTCCGAGATTCAGAGCAGAAATTGGTCAGAATTTCGTGGCAGTTTCGGGTGATTGATGGGGAAAAATGACTTTGCCTTATGACTCACTTGTTTAACTCATCCACTTAACATAAATGCTCATTTATGGCTAGGAAAAGTGATGTCCAAATGCTTGGAATGGAGGAAAGAGCCGTGGGTTTTAGGGTTAGTTTGGTCAAAATTCTCAATGGCATGGCTTGAAATATTCCTGAAGAGCCAAGGGTAAAATCATCCTTTCCTGGCAAAATATTCCTTTGTCATAAATGCGCCATTATGGCCATTATGACTCGGATAGGATCGTCATAAATGCCTGTCACATCGGTCAAATCCATCACCTCAGCCCCGTTGCTGACTCCCTGGTTCATCTGACGCAGGTTTTTCCTAGAGATATCTCGACGTATTCGCCCGCAGCAAATATAATATTTTAATTTTTACGCTAAATTTTTCAAAACTTCCAGTATCGTATTAAATACGATAAAAACATTTTTCATTTCGTTCACGAATTGAAATTAGGTTTTCTGAGTAGTAAACTTTTACTGTCAGTCAAAACGCAGACCGGGTTCCGTTTGAATTTTCAACCCAAAATTTCATCGTAACCCTATAATATAAAGCATGATATAGAAATGATAGTGGTTTACCCAAAATCATTTTGAGTCTTGGAAAAAATATATATGTTTATATATTTATTATCGATATTAGGAAGCAGCAAAAATCGGGGTGTTACCGAACACAGATAGCATAGACTTGATTACAATCAGACTCAGGTTTCAATACAGTTTATACAGATCAAGAACAGAAATTATATTGAACTTTAAACATCAAAATCACAGTTTCTTGATCATAAACAGAAAGTAAGGAGTTTGAGTTTAGAGATACCACACAACCAGATTTATCCTGGTTCAGTCACCTCCACTGTGACCTACATCCAGTCCCCACTCCACCTGTGGGTTTTCACACACTAACACAACAAGATTTAGCCAGGTAGCTTGAAAATCCTTTACACCACAGAGCACTGCTTCACCTCGAGATACTACGCTCTTATGAAGATCCACAATGTTCTTCCTTAGGGATACCTCACCCTAATCACTCAGAGAGACTCCCTCTCTCTTTATAATCAAATAAAACGAAAAATTGATTCCTAACTCTCAATAGTCAGATAAACAAATTGAAGCACTTATGAGAACGAAACACTCTTTTCATAATAAGCTCAAGAAAGATGATGAATGATTTTGTTCAATAATATGTTTGTGATATGATTGATTTGGAAAATGTGTTCCTTTGATCCCTCTTTATATAGAAAACAAGTTATATTCGTTGGGATCAATCAAAACAGATTTGGATCTGATTAATAGAATTTGTTTTCTTGATTCTGGTTCTTGAAATAAGATTCTATATCGGTTCTTATATCACTCGCGTCTATCTTGAAATTGAGCGCGTCCATCTTAAAAATAACCGCTTCCATCTAGCCATTTTGAATTAAGGACTTAGCAAGTCCTAAGACTTGTGTGGACGAGCGCTTCTATCACTTTAGTAGACGAGCGCTTCCTGTCACTTTAGTGGAAGAGTGCTTGTATCATTTTAGTGGACGAGCACTTGTATCACTTTAGTGGACGAGCACTTCTGTCACTTTAGTGGACGAGTGCTTGTATCACTTTAGTGGATGAGCACTTGTATCGCTTTAGTGGACGAGCACTTCTGTCACTTTAGTGGACGAGCGCTTATGTCACTTGTGTTGGACGAGTGCTTCGATCACTTGTGTTGGACGAGCGCTTCTATTACTTTAGTATTGGACGAGCGCTTCTATTGCTTGTGTTGGACGAGCGTTTCTTATTTCCAAAAATCATTTTCATTAACGAAAACTTATTCCTTTTAACGCAGGTTATGAAAATTGATTTTCTTCATGCATCTTTTTAGTTGAGCTTCTTTGTGACCAAGAGATTTCTTTCTCTTACAAATCATCTAAGACTTAAATCTAATTTCTCCTTTAAGCTCTTGTCTTGATGATTCCTTGATCTTTGTCTTTGCTCTTTAATTCCTCCATGTAGCTCTTTGATTCCTTCAAGATCTTCCTTAAATATTTTCTTTTAATTGCTCACCGAACTTGTTGATCACTACTTGATACCTGTCTTTACAATTTGATACTAAAACATTTACATACACATTAAGTTGTATTTATCATATATCAAAATCACTAAGTCATTGAGTCTAACAATTAATGGCCATCCTGATCAGGCCTTAGTTTCTGTACTAAACTCTGAATCCCACTGGGATAGATTATATATATATGTGTGTGTGTGTGTGTGTGATGTTTATTCTGGGTGTTCATCACTTACCCTTGTTTAAAAAAAAATATATCACCATTTTGAGAATACTCACTTATTAAGAAATGTCATTTACCAGAAGCAACCAACAATTTAATTATTTTATTTTCCGCAACTTGTAACAAAGTGGCGCCCCAGTATATGGGGTGTCACATAAGGCATATCCATTAAGCACTCCAATGGTTGTTCGTCCAAGAGAAGATGATGAAGAAATTCTTGGTCCTAAAGTACCATATCTTAGTGCTCTTGGAGCACTTCTGTATCTTGCAAATAGAACTAGACCAGATATAGCCTTTGTAGTGAACTTATTAGCAAGATTCAGTTCAGCACCAACCCGAAGACATTGGGCTGGAGTCAAACACGTTCTTTGTTATCTTCATGAAACATCTAATATGGGTTTGTTTTACCCTAAATGGATTAACGTTAGAGTTAGGAGGGTATGCTGATGCTGGATATTTTTCTGATCCTCATAAAGCCCGGTCCCAAACAGGTTATGTTTTCACATGTAGAAAAGTTGTTATCTCATGGCGGTCAGTGAAACAAACAATCACAACTACATCATCAAATCAATCAGAAATATTGGTTACTAGTGTATGTACCCGTGCCATGCATGGGAAGTATGCTAACTTTTAGGATTTCATCGAAAAATATGTAATTGTTGATTTCACTTTTTTAGTTAATTTTTTTTGGGAATTATATATAATTTTTTTTATTTATAAGGTTAATTATGCAGAAATTGAAAATGTTTGCACAATTATAAAAGATAAATCTTCGTATAAGTTTAATTATAAGGTTTTTTGTTATCTATTTGATTTATAAACCTTCTCTCGTAAAAATTTAATTTGTTTTCACTCTTTTCACCTTCAAGTTAACCATTTAAAAAAAATTATCTATCATATTTTCTTCTTTATTCAAAATCTATTTGATTTATTTTACCTCTTTTCTAGTGCAAGTTAACAATTTTTAGAAAATATATTTATGTATCATATTATTTTTTGAAAAAATATATATCTACCTTATTATTTTTTTCTTTTCACTTGAAAATATATTAGATTTATTTCTCCTCTTTTCTCGTGCAAGTTAACCATTTTTTAAAAATATATTTATCTATTATATTTTTTTTTCTTCAAAATATATTAGATTTATTTCTTCTATTTTTCTGTGCAAGTTAACCATTTTAGAAAATATATTTATCTTTCATAACATTTTTCTTATTCTCTATTGAAAATATATTTTATTTATTTATCCTCTTTGTACAGTGCAAATTAACAATTTTTAGAAAATATATTTATCTATCATATTTTTTTTTTCTCTTCTCTTAAAAATCTACCTGATTTATTTATCATCTTTTCTTGTGCAAGTTAACCATTTCCAGAAAATACACTTATCTATAGTTTTCTCTCTCTTGAAAATGTATTTGATTTATTTCTCATCTTTGCCTTTTGCAAGTTAACCATTTTTTTTTAATTCAAAAAAATTAACCATTTAAAAAAAATTATATATTTACCTATCATATTTTTTCTTTTCTCTTGAATATCTATTTGTTTTATTTCTCCTCTTTTCTCATGCAAGTTAACCATTTTTAGAAAATATATTTATCTATCATATTATTTGTTTTATTCTCTCTTGAAAATGTATTTGATTTACTTCTCCTCTGTTCCTTGTCAAGTTAACCATTTTTAGTAAATATATTTATCTTCTATATTATTTTTCTTCTCTCTTGAAAATCTATTTGATTTATTTATCTTCTTTCCCCTGCAAGTTACGAAATTTTATAAAACATATTTATCTATCATATTATTATTTTTATTCTCTCTTGAAAATCTATTTGTTCTTTTTTTTAAAAAAATTCCCTTGAAAATCATTTTTATAAACTATATTTATCTATCATATTAATTTCTTCTCTCCTGAAAAATTATTTGATTTATTTGTTCTTTTATGTGGTTCAAGTTAATCATTTCTAAAAAATATATATTTATCTATCATATTGATTTTAACAATTGACATTTCTCTCAATATGTTGTTATTTTACTTATCTTAACATTAAATTCAACTGTGATAAATTTAATACTTATCTCAACATGAAAATAAGCAAATTATCCTCAAATGATAAATGTCACAGGCTTAATTAATCAAATTGACTTATAAGTGTCCCCTATAAACAATGTCACTCTTAATTCCCATATAATGTCGACAATATTATTGATGGTGTCATTATTTTATTCATGCTTGTAAATAGGAAATATTTTTTATTTTGTCATCAATGCAAGACTAAATGAATAACATAAGGATTATCCTTGATTAGGAAAGACACGTAGGAAAGCTTCTACTTATTCAGTCCATATTCGTTTTTTTTTCTACCTATATTTTGCTTGATTGACAATTTTTATTAGCACTTTGATTGATACCAGATTGGGAATAGATGTGGGAGCACTCCAAGGGGACAAATTGGAAATCTCTCATATGCTTCCTTTAGTATGATATTATGATTGAATAATCATGATGAAGAAAAATGAATTACAATTTAATTTGAGCATAAAGGAAGATTTCAATTTGAATTAGTTTTTATTTTAAATTATCAACTAATTAGTCTTTAAATACAATTGTATACTTAAATGGTATATTATAATGTGCGTTTAATTTTGGAGAGATAAATGCACGGTTTCTTTGAGGGTTTTATTACTTAAATGGTATATTACAATCACTATTGTCAATAATTTCATTGCAAATTATATCAATTATCAATAAATTGATCCTATCGCAAATCCTGTCAAATTATGACCATTACTATAATCACTATAATTACTTCAAATCAACCACAACGCGACACATAAGCAAAAAATGGAGGGAAGACTTCTGGTGTTGCCACGTGTGATGAGTGAAGACTCTAGAGATTGACATGTGGAGGTTTCCACTTTGAGTTTGTTCGCAAATGTATTATATATAGATATAGATATAGATATAGGTAGATATAGATTCATGAAACAAGTCATGAGTATTATTGTTTGCTCAGGTATGTAAATCAATTTAATTTCTAGTTGCTTCTTATTATTATTATTATTATTATTTTATTATTATTATTATTATTATTATTATTATTATTGTAACACCCCCCCCCTTGGGTATTACCTCGTGAACACATGTCAAAATAAATTAAAAAGAAATTTACTGGTTGCTTTCGGAAATTGATTTACTTTAAGTTAGAAAATCTGGGTGTAAAAATTTTTCTCCTTAACCCTCCGGAAGAATATGATACACACAACACAATATTACATTCACCCTATACTTGATATCACACATATACAAATTTTTGTTTATAAACTAACCTTTCACAACGTACAATTCTTTTTCTTCAAAGTCTTTTCTCATAAACTGTATGAAAATTATCACGACACACGTACTAAACTTCTCAAAACATACATCCTCAAACACAAACCTAAGCTGGTCGCTCTACAAGACACTCACTGTTAAGACCCTGTGATCATCCCTAGGATCACACACCTCTTCCCGCAATCCGGACGTAAGTCTCCAAGTGACTTAAGGAACTCCTCTGCAACATATGTACTCATATACAAAGGTACAACAGCCGAAAACATAAGAAAAGAAATATGCAAGGGTGAGAACCAATATATGGATTTTAAAACGTTAACTACATGCGCGACCCACAAAACAACATATAACATGTATAGTTATAAGAACATAGATGTTCAAAAATAAACAAATAGTTTATCAAAGGGTTTCATACCCGATAGTCATCGTTATTTTTAAAACAAATGCATGACACTCCAATATTCACGATATAAAGTTTTGTACTTTTTCTCCGGAGATCCCAACGTTGTAACACCCTGTTTTTCCTATGCTTTCTGTAGCAGTAAATACATATTTAAATGTGTTTATTTTAGATTAAACTCAGAGGAAGATTTTAATTAAACTAAAATTATTTTCTTTTGTTGTTGTAACATATAAAGTCACGGTAAAATTTTTGGTTGAAAATTCAGACGGAAGCCGGTCTACGTTTTCACAGTCGGTACAAGTTTACCCTGCAGAAAACCTAATTTTGACCCCTGAACGAGACGGTTAGTGTTTTTATTATGTTTCCTTCAACTTTGGTTATTTTGAAAATCTCCGTTCAAAAATAGAATATAATATTTTATTCGGGTGAAAACGTCGGAAGAATTACGATCGGAAATGCAACAGGGTACGAAATGGAGCGAATTAAGGAGCACAAAAGAAGTGAAGTGACTTAATGAGACGTGATGGGAAAGGTTTATGACCCACTCTAAAAGTGTAATCATCAGACTTTTCAAATTATATCATATTATATTCTAAAAATCTATTTTTCTCTTTCCTCTTCAACCAAACAAGTCTTAAAGACAAAACTTGCTCTCCAAGCTCATCCTCTCTCCAAAATTTCCTGCTCCCCTCTCCCTCCTCTATATAATCATCACTCATCTTCATTCTCTCATTTTCTTCCTCCATCTTCATACTTCTTCAACTTCTTCCATTTCTTCTTTTTTTCAAACACTTAAAGCTTCCATTTTTATTAGACTTTTCCACTTGAGTTCTTCATTAAAGTTCTTCCTTATACTAAGGGTAATGCTATCATATTTTTGCAAGTTTCATATTTTATTTCTTAGTTTGCTTTATGTGTTCTTTATATGCTTTAAACTTCTAAAATCTCTCTAAAATGGTAGAAAACTCCTTTTGAGTTGAAACCACTTTCTATAGTCTTGTATTAAATTATATTTTCACATACTAAGGTTGTATAAAATAAAAATCTCTACCTATCTCTTCCTATGAAGGCCGAATGCTAAGCATATGTGGCCTAGGAGGTTTTTGCTTCAACTTTTGGAATATGATCATGTGTTTGAGTTTCTAACTATTCCTTGATCTTAAATCTATAAATCTTGAAAGGTTTGATAGCTTGTTTTCCTATGATGACCAAAAATATGTATAAGTAAGCCTAGGATACCATGTTTCAAATTTCCAAGTATGATCATGGATTTAGAACTCTTAATACTTTGTGATTCTAAACCTAAGAGTTTTTATCAAACAAAGAATATTTTTCCTCATTATCCTATATAGGCCGAAACTTAAATGTTTTAGAGCAAGGATGTTTGAGTTTTATTTTCCAAAATGATCATGGACTAAGGCTCCTTAATATAGAAGGCTGCTAAGTCTAAGAGATTAGAAAGTTTAAGGATTTCTAACATGTTTATTCTATGTTATTGAACCTAGGATGTGTTATTTCTTATTTTCCAAAATGATCATGGACTTGAGCTCCATAAGATATTTGGATGCTAAGTCTAAGAGATTGGAATGTTTAAGTTTCCATTGTTTTTTCCATTGTTTTCCAAAATGATCATGGATTTGAGCTCCATAAGATATTTGGATGCTAAGTCTAAGAGATTGGAAAGTTTAGAGATTTCTAGCCTATAAATCCTATGAAAGCCGAACCTAGAAGGTTATGGACCTAGGATACTTTGTTTTTCATTTTCCAAAATTATCATGGTTTTGAGCTCCTTACTATGTGTGGATGCTAGACCTAAGAGATTGGAAAGTTTAGAGAATGCTAGCCTATTTTGATATCCTTGGCCAAATACCCTAAGTTTATAACTTAGTGGGATTTTAATTCAACCTTGTTAAATGATCATTGTTTATGAACTCCCAACACTTAAGGATCATAAATCCATGAGTTGTATAATTTTCGGGGATCTCTAACCCTAATTTATTGTCTTGGCCGAAACTAATACCATGTGGTTTAGTGTTCTTGATTGATTTTAACTTGTGATCTTGTGTTTATAACCTTAGACTTCTATCATGGAGAAAGTGAGGATGTTCACGGTACTTCTATCCAAGCATCTTATATCTCTACCTAACCAAAGGTAAGAGGGGATTGCCTAGGGATATTCAATGACTATATGCATGTGTGTATGTGTTTAACTTGAGTGATTTGAATATTATTATGATATGGAGCCAATACTTGAATGACTTGTTTACTTGAGCTATTGTGACTATTACTTGAAGTTGATTATTACTTGCTTTACAGTATTGTAAATTATATATATATATATATATATATATATATATATATATATGTGTGTGTGTGTGTGTGATGAACTGTCATTAACTGTGATATTACTGTTTGTGATATATTACTGTTGATTGAAGTTTGAGAAGCCGGACTTGAGTATTTGCTCAATGATTTTAAGGATTAATAGCCTTAATAAGCCTTGAATAGAACTTTGAAAGTATTGGTTTCATTTATAAAAGTTCTGTGTTTAAAGTGCTTACTTCAAAAAGAATAAGATTCTCGTTTTTAAAAGAAATGCTGAAGTGATTTTAAGTCAACGGAAACTACCCTTTCATGATCTAAAGTTTTGTACGAGAGAAAACCTTTTTCGAACTATGTGTTTTATGAAAGAAAAACACTTTGAAAATATTTGACTTTATTCCATCAAGGATTTCAAAAACAAACGAATTTCCTAATTGCTTTATAAAAGATTTTGCAAAGGAAAAGGATTTTCTCCTAAATGATTTGGAAACGTTCTGGTTACTTGGATAAGTGACCGATGTTTTATTTCGGTATTTGATTTTCACTGAACGAAAAGTAAGAACAGGTGAAATCGAATCTAGTATACGAGATGTCGAATACTAGCATTTTGTAATTTACACATAGATCTTTGATCCGTGTCACGTTGTTGTGGACTGTGTGTCCTAATTACGTTGTTGTGGACTATGTGTCCTAATTACGTTGTTGTGGACTGTGTGTCCTAATCACGTTGTGATAAACGTTATTAAAGGTGAATGTTGTTTTCTATGACCACAAGTCTTGATTGGTGCATCGGTCTAAGGTGTTGTGATTGAGCACTCGGATCGAGAACGAACACAAAGAAAACATCGAGAACTAAATGTTTTACATTTGAATTTATGGCAGACGTGTCCGACGTGGTATTAAAGTGAGACCTTAATAGGAAAGGTATCATGTGACGGTGTATTATCGTTGTTCTTAAAATGGACAATGAGACGGTGTATGCGTATCGTTGTGCCTAAATGGACAATGAAACTGTATGCATAATCGTTGTGCCTAAATGGGCAATGAGATGGTGTTTATCGTTGTGCTTAGCTAGCCAATGAGATGGTGTATCGAGCCTGATCAACTCATTTTGAGGATGTTGGGATCTCCGGAGATTAAGTTTAGAGCCTGATGATTGAAGTGTCATGCATTATCTTTATAAAACTGATTGATTCGGGTATGAGACCCACTGATATAACACCTGTTGTTTTATCTATGAATAATGCTTAAATAGTAAAATGCCAATGTGTTGTATGTATCATGTATATGGTTGTTGTATGATATATCCATTTGTCGGTGTCTCACTCTTCCAGTTATATCAGGTCTCTTCGGGTTTTGCTGTAGTACCTTGGTATTCTAGTACCGATGTTGCAAAGGAGTCTTTCTAAGTCACTTGAAGACCTAGTGTTAGAGGTTGGGAAAGTATTCTGATTAGGGGATGGCCACAGGGGGGTCTCTCCAATGAATATTTGATAGAATGGCCAGCTTAAGAGTCTGAGTTAGGTTGTATATCTGAAGAGGTCGGTAAATGTAGTGTTATATACATCTATCTGTAGTTTAAACTTTTTCTTTCGAAATGCAAACTTAGAGAAATGTTTTATGTCATGGTAACGTTGTTACGAATGTGACTTTACGTTTTAAATGTATGTATTATGTATTTTAGAGTTATCCTTAAAGAAATTTTATACCCCCGTTTTCTTACTTAAAAGAAAACAATTTTCTGAAAGCAACCGGCAAATTATATTTTTAATTTACTTCCGCATGTGTTACGTAGTAATACCCAGGGGGTTTTACAGGTGGTATCAGAGCTGGTCGAGTCTTCTGGGATCTTTGGGAAATAGGTTTGTTGTGTTGACGTTGTGTTTTCTATGAATTAAGTTTTATTTGGATTACTTCTTAGAAGTAATGTCTGTTGATACGCCTTTACACGTTTCATTTTCTGGTTGTGGCCTGACTGATTTGTTCGTCAGGTCAGTTATGGAACTAGCACCAGAAGGTGGACGTGGACGAGGACGTGGACGCGGTCATGGACGTGGTTGTGGACGTGGTCGTAGAGGTGGTCCTATTGGCGGTCGTGCCAACATGAATGAGAATTATGACGATGGAGTGGACTATGGTGCTCGGGCTATGGAAAACGTGGTAGCGGCTATTGCACATCAAACTGCTATGATGGCTGCCCAGGACCAACAGGAACAAGCTCGAGCTGAGCAGGCTATTGAAAGCAAAAATTTAACTGCTTTTAGACGCCAAAATCCATCCCAATTTCATGGATACGTGGATCCTGTGAAAGATGACTTATGGATTCAGGAGTTAGAGAAAATTTTAAGCTGATTCACAGTCCTGAGGGAGTGAAGGTATCCTATGCCACTTTTTTGTTGGTCGGTGATGCTGAGTATTGGTGGAAGGGCACCGAACAGCTATTGGAAGCAGAGAATATGGAGATCACTTGGGAAGTATTCTGAACTAGGTTCTTAGACAAGTATTTTCCTCAAAGTGCACGAGCTGAGAAGGAGCAAGAATTTCTCTAATTTCAGCAGAAAGAATTAACTGTTGGAGAGTACGCGACAAGGTTTGAATCTCTTGCCAAGTACTTTTGCTTTTTCCAGAACAACCCAAGTGAAGATTGGAAGTGCGAGCATTTTGAAAAAGGACTGCGTTTCCAAATCAAGGAATCAATACTACCATTGGAAATCCGGAATTTCCAAGCCTTAGTAGAGAAGTATAGAAAAGTGGAACTAATGAGGAAGGAAAGAGGTAATGGAGAAACTGTTGGAGGACTCACTCGTTCCAAAGACCAATATCAAAATCAGAATCAGAAAGGGAAGCAGCATCGGAGGGAACCTTATTTCCGAGCACAAGGGAATGACCAGAATCAACAACAGCATCGTTCTGATAATTCTGAATCGGGGAGTGTAGGCCAACAGAACCAAAACCAAGGCCAATTTAGAAGATGTTACAAGTGTGGAAACCCAGATCACATGGCTGATGTTTGCCCACGCAAAGGAATGAAATGTTACAACTGTGGACAAATAGGACACTTGTCAAAGGATTGTAATGCACCAATGTTTGAAAGGGCTATCAACACCTTAGGGACTGATAGACCCACGGCAAAGGGGAGAGTTTACACCATGATCGGCATCGGAGCTTCACAATCTGATAATCTTTTACGACAGAAGTAGTGTGCAATTTGAAGGTCTTATGGCAGTGGTCTATAATTCTAAGTTGTAATAGGATTCTAAGTATAATCGTGTTTTGACGCCCTTGAGTATTTGACTCTCTAGGGTCTCCAATGTTACTAGTCTTTCCAGTGAATGTATGTTTCTTATGACTTTTGAGAATAAAAGTCTCTTTAAGAAAATTTATTCCAGTTCCCTTCTCTTTTTGATTGTTGTGGTTAGTTTAGACTTTGGATCCAATCTTTCTTTTCCTAGAGTTGTGAATTGCCTTGTTGTTGCAAGGGATGGGTATGTTTATAAAAGAAGTTTCTTGAAGAGACTTAATCTGATCACTTTACTTTTGGTGGAAGTGATTCAGTTTGAATTCTTATCGAACTGTTGCTCTTTTAAACTGTTGACCAGAAAATTCTAGTGAAAATAGAAACTTTTTAGATTCATGATTGTAAACGTGTACCGATCATATATTTTTACCTCCCTAAACCTACTAAAAGATCTTCATACATTGGATGTTTCTGTATTCTTTTGGATTGATGAAATTCTTTTATATACTTTCTTATGATAGTATGATCTTGATAGTGAGAGATCCTGTTTAATTTCAAGTTACGTAATTTCGAGGACGAAAATCTTTTTAGAGGGTAGTATTGTAACACCCTGTTTTTCCTATGCTTTCTGTAGCAGTAAATACATATTTAAATGTGTTTATTTTAGATTAAACTCAGAGGATGATTTCAATTAAAATAAAATCATTTTCTTGTGTTGTTGTAACATATGAAGTCACGGTAAACTTTTCGGTTAAAAATTCAGATGGAAGCCGGTCTGCGTTGTCACTACCGGTACAAGTTTACTATGCAGAAAACCTAATTTTGACCCATGAATGAGACGGTTAGTGTTTTTATTATGTTTCCTTCAACTTTGGTTATTTTGAAAATTTTCGTTCAAAAATAGAATATAATATTTTATTCGGGTAAGAAAACGTCGGAAGAATTACGATCGAAATGCAATCGGGTCCAGAAATTGAGTAGGTTAGGGAGCACAAAAGAAGTGAAGTGACTTGATGAGACATGATGGGAAAGGTTTATGACACACTCCAAAAGTGTAATCATCACACTTTTCAAATTATATCATATTATATTCTAAAAATCTATTTTTCTCTTTCCACTTCAACGAAACCAGTCTTAAAGACAAAACTTGCTCTCCAAGCTCATCCTCTCTCCAAAATTTCGTGCTCCCCTCTCCCTCCTCTATATAATCATCACTCATCTTCATTCTCTCATTTTATTCCTCGATCTTCATACTTCTTCAACTTCTTACATTTCTTCTTTTTTTTTTCAAACACTTAAAACTTCCATTTTTATTAGTCTTTTCCACTTGAGTTATTCATTAAAGTTCTTCAATATACTAAGGGTAATGCTCTCATAAGAATCTTTTTACAAGTTTCATATTTTATTTCTTAGTTTACTTTATGTGTTCTTTATATGCTTTAAACTTCTAAAATCTCCCTAAAATGGTAGGAAACTCCTTTTGAGTTGAAACCACTTTCGATAGTCTTGTCTTAACTTATATTTTCACATAGTAAGAGGTTGTGTGAAACAAAAATCTCTACCTATCTCTTCCTATGAAGGCCGAATGCTAAGCATATGTGGCCTTGAGGTTTTTTCTTCAACTTTTGCAATATGATCATGTGTTTGAGTTTCTAACTATTCCTTGATCTTAAATCTATAAATCTTGAAAGGTTTGATAGCTTTTTTTCCTATGATGACCGAAAATATGTATAAGTAAGCCTAGGATACTATGTTTTAACTTTCCAAGTATGATCATGGATTTAGAACTCTTAATACCTTGTGATTCTAAACCTAAGAGTTGTTATCAAACAAAGAATATTTTTCCTCATTATCCTATGCAGGCCGAAACTTAAATGTTTTAGAGCAAGGATGTTTGAGTTTCATTTTCCAAATGATCATGGACTAAGGCTCCTTAATATAGAAGGATGCTAAGTCTAAGAGACTGGAAAGTTTAAGGATTTCTAACTTGTTTATTCTATGTTATTGAACCTAGGATGTGTTATTTTGTATTTTCCACAATGATCATGGACTTCAGCTCCATAAGATATTTGGATGCTAAGTCTAAAAGATTGGAATGTTTAAGTTTCCATTGTTTTCCAAAATGATCATGGACTTGAGCTCCATAAGATATTTGGATGCTAAGTCTAAGAGATTGGAAAGTTTAGAAATTTTTAGCCTATAAATCCTATGAAGGCCAAACCTAGAAGGTTATGGACCTAGGATACTTTGTTTTTCATTTTACAAAATGATCATGGTTTTGAGCTCCTTACTATGTGTGGATGCTAGACCTAAGAGATTGGAAAGTTTAGAGAATGCTAGCCTATTTTAATAGCCTTGGCCGAATACCCTAAGTTTATAACTTAGTGGGATTTTAATTCAACCTTGTTAAATGATCATTGTTTATGAACTCCCAACACTTAAGGATCATAAATCCATGAGTTGTATAATTTTAGGGGATCTCTAACCCAAATTTATTGTCTTGGTCGAACCTAATACCTTGTGGTTTAGTGTTCTTGGTTGATTTTAACTTGTGATCTTGTGTTTATAACCTTAGACTTCTATCGCGGAGAAAGCGAGGATGTTCGCGGTACTTCTATCCAAGCATTTCATATCTCTACCTAACCAAAGGTAAGAGGGGATTGCCTAGGGATATTCAATGACTATATGCATGTGTGTATGTGTTTAACTTGAGCTAGTGATTTGAATATTATTATGATATGGAGACAATACTTGAATGACTTGTTTACTTGAGCTATTGTGATTATTACTTGAAGTTGATTATTACTGCTTTACAGTATTGTGAATTATATATATATATATATATATATATATATATATATATATGATGAACCTTCGTTAACTGTGATATTACTGTTTGAGATATATTACCGTTGTTTGAAGTTTGAGAAGCCGGACTTGTGTCTGTTCTTAATGATTATAAGGATTAAAAGCCTTAATAAACATTGAATAGAACTTTGAAAGTTTTGGTTTCATTTATAAAAGTTCCATGTTTAAAGTTCTTACTTCAAAAAGAATAAGATTCCCGTTTTTAAAAGAAATGTTGAAGTGATTTTAAGTCAACGGAAACTACCCTTTCATGATCTAAAGTTTTGTACGAGAGAAAACCTTTTTCGAACTATGTGTTTTATGAAAGAAAAACCCTTTGAAAATATTTGACTTTATTCCATCAAGGATTTCAAAAACAAACGAATTTCCTAATTGCTTTATAAAAGATTTTGCAAAGGAAAAAGATTTTCTCCTAAATGATTTGGAAACATTCCGGTTACTTGGATAAGTGACCGAGGTTTTATTTTGGTATTTGATTTTCACTGAACGTAACGTAAGAGCGGGTCAAATCGAATCTAGTATACATGACATCAGAATACTAGCATTCTGTAATTTACACGTAGATCTTTGATCCGTGTCACGTTGTTGTGGACTGTGTGTCCTAATTATGTTGTTGTGGACTGTGTGTCCTATTCACGTTGTTGTGGACTATGTGTCCTAATCATGTTGTGATAAACGTTATTAAAGGTGAATGTTGTTTTCTATGACCACAAGTCTTGACTGGTGCATCGGTCTAAGGTGTTGTGATTGAGCACTCGGATTATGTGTCCTGTGTTGATGTTGAGTAATTTCAAGTGATGAAAATTATGAATGGTCGTTAGCTTTAAGCTTCACCAACGAATGAGAACGAACACAAAGAAAACATCGAGAACTATATGTTTTACATTTGCATTTATGGCAAACATGTCCGGCATGGTTTTAACGTGAGACCTTAACAGGAAAGGTATCACGTGAGGGTGTATTATCGTTGTTCTTAAAATGGACAATGAGACGGTATATACGTATCGTTGTGCCTAGATGGACAATGAAACGGTGTGCATAATCGTTGTGCCTAAATGGCCAATGAGACGGTGTATTATCGTTGTGCTTCGCTAGCCAATGAAATGGTGTATCGAGCCTGATTAACTCATTTTGAGGATGTTGGGATCTCCGGAGATTAAGTTTAGAGCCTGATGATTGAAGTGTCATGCATTATCTTTATAAAACTGATTGATTTGAGTATGAGACCCACTGATATAAAACTTGTTGTTTTATCCATGAATAATGCTTAAATGCTAATATGCTAATGTGTTGTATGTATCATGTATATGGTTGTTGTATGATATATCCATTTGTCAGTGTCTCACTCTTACAGTTATATCAGGTCTCTTCGGGTTTTGTTGCAGTACCTTGGTATTCTAGTACCGATGTTGTAGACGAGTCTTTCTAAGTCACTTGAAGACCTAGTGTTAGAGGTTGGGAAAGTATTCTGATTGGGGGATAGCCACAGGGGGGCCTCTCCAATGAATATTTGATAGAATGAACAACTTAAGAGTCTGAGTTAGGTTGTATATCTGAAGAGGTCGATAAATGTAGTGTTATATACATCCATATGTAGTTTAAACTTTTTCTTTCGAAAATGGAAACTTAGAGAAATGTTGTATGTCATGGTAACTTTGTTACGAATGTGACTTTACGTTTTAAATGTATGTATTATGGATTTCAAAGTTATCCTTAAAGAAAAATTATATACCCCAGTTTTCTGACTTAAAAGAAAACAATTTTCCGAAAGCAACCAGAAAATTATCTTTTTAATTTACTTCCGCATGTGTTAAGTAGTAATACCCAGGGGGTGTTACAAAAGTCATTAAAATGAGTTGATCAATCTCGGTTGCCAAATATATTAGGCACAACGTCTTGTCAATTTTCCATAATTCCATTGTCCAACTCGAGGAACAATGATCAACGTCACATGAATTCATTGTCCATCACGGCACAATGTACAACCTTACATGATACCTTATCCATCAAGGTCTCACGACACAACGCCAGCACATATCCGCCTCAAATGCAAATGTAAAACATTTTGTTTCTCGTCACTTTTTCTTTTGTTTATTCTTTCCTTGTCGAAGCTCAAAAGCTCACGACCTTCTCAACTTTTAAACGTTTAAACTTGTCTTTCAATTTCCACAATAGGACTCCAAGTCCGAATGTGCAAATCACAAAACACTAGACCGATGTATTCAGCCTTAGGTTCATAGATTATAAAACACAAAACTTGCATAATTTTGATAGGACAAAATAGTCCATAACTTCACCTTTAGGACATACAATCCATACCATAGAAGACTAGAACCCCGACGTCTCGGCCAATAGGTTTGTTTTTCACTTTAAAATCATTTTCGTTATATGAAACACAAATCAAAAACAAAATTTCCTCGACTTATCCAAGTTGTTGGAATAACACCATTGTATTAAACTAATTTACAAAAAATCCCTTTAGGTTGGAAATTCGTTTATAAAATCATCAAATCACTTAAAAACTCATTTTCCTCTAAAAATCTTTATTTGAAACTTTAGTTCAAAGAAAAATGTTGATTTGAGACTAACTCTCGGTTCTAACAAATATCGCTGTTTAAAAATGCTTTCTGTTACTGTTTTCGGAATTAACCGTCGTTTGGCATTTTAAAAAAGTTTTAAATCAAAATTTAACTTTTCGAGTAAAATATTTTTCTCAACACCATAATTAAATTATTTTTGAAACATAACTTTTTATAATAACATTTTCAAATATTTTGTAATTTCTTACATAAAAATTAACAGTACTAAAATATTTTCACGGTTACGCCCTCACTGTGACCCATAAATCACTCTCACGCCGGTAAATCATTAAAATAATAATATTTTCAACTATTCCACATTTTTAACCAATCAAATAATTAAGTAATAATATATTACTATATTCCACCTATTAAAATTCATTATTTCTTATAATGCTTTTTAACGCTTTTTCCTCGTAATTAATTAAGCACTGACCACTGTCAGGCTTTTCAATACATAACCAACATTAATAATAATTTAATGTCAACACTATAGCAATTAGCACAGTTTATGACATGCATTAAAATTCTATAACAATTAACTGCAGATAAATAATTAAAAGCAGATAATTTAAAAGCAGATAAATTTAACTACGTAAAATAATTTAAACTAACATGAATACATCCAAATAAATTATGCAGACCACATACTAATAGCATATAGCTATCGGAAAAATCCCTCAGGTACTTGGTCGCGCTGTCGCGCACGCGCCAAAAAGGACGAGCGGGTTTAAAACTGTAGTTTAGTGCGACAACTCGGATGTCGTCTCTCAAGGACTCTGAAAGTGTTATCTTCCACAAAAATCAGTTTTTTTTTTTTGGGGGGGGGGGGGGGTTTGGATTGGAGTGCAAATAAGAAACAAGCAAAACAGAGCAATTAAAAACAAGGCAGTTGAAAAGAGATTATCAATTAGCAAACAACGATTAATCTACTGTCAAGAATTACCAACTATCCTTGGTTAATGTAATCCCAAGACCTAAGCAGATTCTAATCCCCTTTCAGTTACAGCAACAACTAACAACGTAATTGCTACTATGGATGCAAGTTCCTATTCCCGAAATAACAAACGGGGTTAAGCTCTCATGAACAAACGAACATGAATGAACACACGCGAAATAACAAACGCGATTACGTATAGGAAAATAACATCACTGAAACAAATCAATACAATACTACACACTCCTGAAATAACAAACAGAAATGTATAATATGGTATTGAAAAGGGAAAAGCAATTAAAATAGGGATTTACAAAACCTCAAGTATATGGAATTCTCAAACAGTAGACTAATCCTAGAACTTAGTTCTCTGTTGTGACTCCGGCAAGTGTACCGGGTCGTCGCAAGTAATAAAACACGGTAAGAGTCTACCGAGGTCGAACACAAGGATTGGGTTACCAATTCGACTAATTTCGGGAGAAATCCGATAAGTTGGTTAAGTAGAGAAAGTGGTTGGAAAGAAATTAGGATCACAATTTAAATTAACAAATCGAAACAATCAAAGATATGGTGATGAAATCTGGAATTAAAAGCATCTAAGGTTTCGAATCCACCTACCCAATCATGCAAAGTACCCAAGTGATATTGATCTCCTCCCTAGGTTCAATTTTAATGTCAACGGGACCCCTAAATTCTCCTATATCCACTGTCGCGCTCAATAGGACGTATTCGATGATTTGAGTTAATTACTTACTAGGTCTCTTAACCCTAATCTCGAATTCTATTAATTCTTGTTCCCTAAGAGTTGCATCGATCTCCTATTCACTCTCGTGCAACACTCGATCGATGTTCCCAATTCAAGTTCTAAAACGCGAATCGCCTCTCGGCCTCAACACGTTTAACTAGTTGATCACGCTAGCATATAATCGACACAATGAAAACAGAATTGGAAAACAATAATTGAATTAAAGGAGAGAGAGTTACATTACATGAACACTATGCCGCCATGGGTGGCTTCATCGATCCCTTAGACAAGAGGATTAGTTCCTCATGTCCGTAACAACGACACACGTACAATTGGAAATCATCCTAAGACTAAGAATTAAGAGAAAAGAAAAGGAGACGCAGCCCCAGAATAAGGATTACAAAAGATCTCCAATCAGTTCTGATCCAAAAAGTTCTTTTTTTCTGTTCTGATATGCTCTATTTATAAGGAGGCCACGCGTCACGGCCGTGATGGCCATCACGGCTAGGCCGTGATGGCCATCACGGCTATGCCGTGACGGCTTCTGTTTCTGGCGCACTTCTGGAATTCAAATACTCGCGACGCGAAGGATGCCTCGCGACGCGAGCCCTCTTGTCACGGCCGGTGATGTGAATCACGGCCAAGCCGTGATGTTCTCTGCCTTGTGTGGATTTTGGGTCACGGCCGTGATATACATCACGGCTAGGCCGTGATGGTCTCACGACTGGTACTTTTCTGGAGTTCACACACTCGCGACGCGAAGGACGTCTCGCGACGCGAACCTTCCTTTCACGCCCCGTGATGTGAATCACGGCTAGGCCGTGATGGTCTCTGTCTTCCCGGGTCTTCAAACTCTCGCGGGGCAAGCTTTCTCTCGCGGGGCGAGAATCTCCAGAATGGCAATCTCCACTATTTCTTGACTTTCCTTAATTCTTAGAGCTTCACGTATGGACCTGAAAACAACACAAGCAACCACAAGCGTAATTCTATCCAAAAGAAGCTAAAAACTACACAAAAGACGCAAAACGAGTCAAAGTCCAACTTAGGAACAAAACAAGGCAAATTTGGGCGAAAACGAGAGTGAACTCGAATAAATTGCACGAAAACCACAGTCCATCTAGTTATAAAACTAGATAAGCCAGAGGCTTATCAAAATACCCTAAACTTAAACCTTGCTTGTCCCCAAGCAAGCTTAAAACTCAAAAACGACTCAAGACTTGGCAAGCTTAAGGGATTCAATCGATTTCGCACAAATTTCATGCGACCTTACAAAGCAGTTTTTCTTCTTTGATTCTCCCCCTTTTTCATCAACGTAATCCCCACATTCATCTACTTTAAACAATTGAGAAGTTATCATTCATGCCATCATTACTCTAAGTTGAGGTTCAAAGATACACACAAAGGAAGATCACCTATTTCAAACAATTGCCTTCCTCTCGAGGGCATTTAGTATTTCACTCATTCGCTCAAGTTTGTCTAGGCTATCAACTTTTCACTCACTTTCACATTCTAAGAGCACTTCCCATGAATTTGATTTTCATCTCAAACATAATTCCCATGAAAACATGCATGCATCATCAATAGGTCTTTCAAAGGTTGTAATGGGGCCTGGCTAAGGGTAGGATAATGAAGGATATTTAGGCTTAAGTCCCTAGGAACTAAGAGAGCATGAGCATTTTGACACTTTTTCCACTCAATTCCTTTTTCCATTTTTCATTTGGACTCGGGTGACTACATCCTTTTCCTTGCTAACCTTTTTGTTTTGCCCCTTTTCTTTTGGCAAATTTTTTGTTTTCTTCTTTTCTTTTCTTTTCTTTTTGCCTTTGGTCAACCTTTATTTTCTTTTTCTCATCCCAATATGACATATCTCTCGTAGCCACTCCAAACTTAGTTTCTCACAACCTTTCTCTTGCTCATTTCCATGCTCTCCTAATCCTAAGATTGGGGAAAATCATGGTTTTTCTGAGTTAATGGCTTGTAATGTAAGGTCATCAAGAACAATAGGCTTCAAGGCCCAATGTGGCTAACTAGGGAACATGCATGAGGGATGGTTCATTTTAGGCCAAGTAGTTAATTCAAAGAAAATTGCCTAAATCATTTGATGCAAACACATAGTCATGCAAACCATAAAGAGATTCAAGCAAATTCAGGAAAGTGCAACTTAAAAGTGATTTCACACAATCAAAAACAGAGTTGGAGGCTCAAATCCTCACCTGGACATTTTGCAAACTGTTTGACCGAGATACGATTCCTAGTGTGTGCACCCCCTCACCCTAAACTTATCATAAATCAAGCAATCATAATAATTCTCAAAGTTCAATTTTCAATTTTTAAGTGGGGATCAACTTTTCTATTATTAGATCCTAGGGGGAAATCATCGATGGTCAATATAATTCATGCGATCAATCTATGCTCAATTCAATTAAAATCCAACAAGCTTGCCGACACAACATTCATACAACAACTCTTGATCTTCTCAAATTATTCAAGAGTGACAAACAAAAACAAACACAAAAACAAAAACAAAAACAAGAGTGAGGAAAGGAGATGGTACCTAGCTTGGGTTGCCTCCCAAGTAGCGCTTGTTTAACGTCCCGAGCCTGACTCAAGTCGCCCCTAAGGGTTAATCCGGAGGAAGATCCTGCTTGCCATGCCATTCCTTGGCCCGTTCTTTGTAGGTTTGTGCCCTTTCACCTGCTCGCATGCGGTTCCCGGACAACTCATTTAAGTTCAGGACCCTTCTATAATCAGCACGAACTCTCCACTCCGTGGTGATCCTTTTTGAGATCAATTCATTGTCTATACTGACCACCACGGTTGTGCCACCCTTCAACCTTGGTGCTTTACCCTTCTTTTTCATTCCTTTGCTGCTGAGTTCTTTCCTTGTACATTCTTCCCTTGGGAGACTCGGTATGGGTTCCATGTCTAGTAGCCACTCAAGGTAGACTTCATCCCCCGAAGGGCCTTTTTCCTCACTGTCTTTCTCATGAGATTCTACCGATACTGTTGCAAATGAAGGATCATGGTCTTCTCGAGTTGTCTTCACCTTTTCAGTTGGGTCCACCACATCCACTCGATACACTTCCGACCTCTCTGCAGGGTGCTTCATTGCTTCAAAGAGATTGAAGACTACCTCATCATCTTGCACCCTTAGAGTGAGTTTCCTTTGCCGCACATCTATCAAGGCACCCCCAGTGGCCAAGAAGGGCCTACCCAATATGAGAGGAATCTCGACGTCTTCGTCCATATCAAGCACTACAAAGTCCGCCGGAAATATGAGCTTGTCCACTTTTACTAACAAGTCTTCGACCACCCCATAAGGATATTTTATAGAGCGATCAGCTAGTTGGAGCGACATCCGTGTATCCTTGAATTCTTTGATCCCCAACCTCTTCATCATAGAGAGGGGCATCAAGTTGATGCTTGCCCCTAGATCACACAATGCCTTCCCTACAGTCATCCCCCCAATGGTGCATGGTATCGAAAAAGAACCGGGATCCTTCAACTTTGGAGGTAGTTTTCTCTGAAGAATGGCACTACACTCCTCGGTCAAAGCAACCGTTTCTTCATCCACTATCCTCCGCTTCTTGGTGAGAAGCTCCTTCATAAACCGGGCATATGATGGCATCTGTTCCAAGGCTTCCGCAAATGGAATGTTAATCTGAAGTTTTCGGAAGACATCAAGGAACTTATTGAATTGCTTATCCTGTTGAGGCTTCTTCAATCTTTCAGGATACGGTACCTTCATGTAAGGTGGGAGGTCTTGGGGTTCAACCCACTTCTTTCTACGGAACTCTTCATCTACAAGCTTCAGCCTTCCCCTTTGCTCCGGTGCCTTGTCACTTGCCAACCCTTCTTTCTCTGGTTGCTCTTCCTCAACGGGTAGTTGTTTCGGGGCCTTGTCATCCTGAGAACTAGTTGCACCCCTGTTAGGTTCCAACACCCTTCCGCTTCTAGTAGATATGACGTTGCATTGTCCCTTGGGGTTGTTCTCGGTATTACCTGGGAAAGTGCCTGGGAGACGCTCATTTAATTGCTTCGCGAGCTGCGCTATTTGCGTCTCAAGATTCTGAATTGTCGACCCTGTATGAGCTGCCCACTTGTTAATGGCAGTATTTGTGTCGATTGACAACTTCTCCATTGCTGTATTCATCTTCTCAAAAGATGTGCCTGTAAAGGTTGACAACTTCTCAAAATCCATCTCCCAAGGTTGTCTTCCACTATCTGTCAGTTGCAACTGATTAGGCCCCGGAAGAGCTCATTGAGTATTCGCGTTGCTGAATTCCAATGTTCGGTCTCGGCACCTGTTGAGGTTGTTGCCAATTCTGTTGAGGGTGTTGTTGACCGGCTAGACCACCATTAACATCACTCCAAGCAAATCCCGGATGGTCTCTTCTCATGTAGCCCCTATTCTGATTCTGATTGTTCCTCTGATAGTTGTTCTGGGGCACAGTGTCATAAAAGTTGTGGCAAGAGTCCACATGTTCCTGAGGGAAATTTAGCGGACAAATCTGAGTGTCACGATCTCCATTACAATTTGCACAACCCGGAGGCATTCCCTCATGTATCGCATTAACCCTCTTATTCCCGGACAAAGCCTCATTCTGCATCTTCAAAAGTCTGTTTTGCTCTAAAATGGCTTCCATTGTCCCAGAACTGATTCCACTCGAGGTCTCCCTACTACGGTTGTAATCATTATATGACATCTTCTCTAACAGTGCCCATCCATCCTCAGCCGATAAATATACAAAAGAACCGCCAGCTGCGGCATCACAGTTCATCTGATAGCGTCCCCTCAACCCATTAAAGAAATGCTGCACTTTGGAAACCGGGTCAAAGAACGTAGAGGGACATCTTCTCAATAAACCATTGTACCTCTCCCATGCTTCATTGTAAGTTTCGTCCTCCGTTTGCCTGAATGATGTGACGGCTATTCTTGCTTGAGCCGCCTTCTGAGGAGGGAAATATTTGGTTAGGAACTTCTGTGCCATCTGCTCCCAAGTTATGATGATGTTCCTATCCAAACTGTCAACCCAATCGCGAGCGACATCCCTAAGAGAAAGAGGGAAAAGCCGCAAGCGAAACTCATCCTGAGAGACTCCCCTGGTCTTCTGCAAGTCACAAGCTTCAAGGAAGCGAGTGATGTGTCTATGAGGGTCCTGTTTGCCACTCCCATCAAACTGATTCTCCCGGATCTGGAATGTGACACATGCTTCAACTTTGAAGGAGTCTGTGTTCAGGTTGCCTCTCACAATAGAAGAGTCACAATCTCCCAAGCTTGGTAGATCGTACTCAAAGAGAGGCTTGTAACGAGGAGGAGGAGGAGGAGGATTTTCTTCAACCATGCCCTCTATTTTAATTGCTTCCAACCTCTTCCTTTCTCTGGCCTCTTTTCTTAATTGCCTCTCGGTCCTGGTGATCTCTGAATCGAATAGCAAGTCCTCTTGTTGAAGGGTACCTCGCATACAAAAACACGGCAAGACCAAGTGGAATCAAAGAAGTAGGGAAATAATAACAAAGAAATAACAGAAAAATAAAATGAAAAATCAACTTAACCAATCAATCAAATTTCCTAAAAATTAGGAAAATTGGCTGTGCCAATCCCCGGCAACGGCGCCAAAAACTTGTTGTGACTCCGGCAAGTGTACCGGGTCGTCGCAAGTAATAAAACACGGTAAGAGTCTACCGAGGTCGAACACAAGGATTGGGTTACCAATTCGACTAATTTCGGGAGAAATCCGATAAGTTGGTTAAGTAGAGAAAGTGGTTGGAAAGAAATTAGGATCACAATTTAAATTAACAAATCGAAACAATCAAAGATATGGTGATGAAATCTGGAATTAAAAGCATCTAAGGTTTCGAATCCACCTACCCAATCATGCAAAGTACCCAAGTGATATTGATCTCCTCCCTAGGTTCAATTTTAATGTCAACGGGACCCCTAAATTCTCCTATATCCACTGTCGCGCTCAATAGGACGTATTCGATGATTTGAGTTAATTACTTACTAGGTCTCTTAACCCTAATCTCGAATTCTATTAATTCTTGTTCCCTAAGAGTTGCATCGATCTCCTATTCACTCTCGTGCAACACTCGATCGATGTTCCCAATTCAAGTTCTAAAACGCGAATCGCCTCTCGGCCTCAACACGTTTAACTAGTCGATCACGCTAGCATATAATCGACACAATGAAAACAGAATTGGAAAACAATAATTGAATTAAAGGAGAGAGAGTTACATTACATGAACACTATGCCGCCATGGGTGGCTTCATCGATCCCTTAGACAAGAGGATTAGTTCCTCATGTCCGTAACAACAACACACGTACAATCGGAAATCATCCTAAGACTAAGAATTAAGAGAAAAGAAAAGGAGACGCAGCCCCAGAATAAGGATTACAAAAGATCTCCAATCAGTTCTGATCCAAAAAGTTCTTTTTTTCTGTTCTGATCTGCTCTATTTATAAGGAGGCCACGCGTCACGGCCGTGATGGCCATCACGGCTAGGCCGTGATGGCCATCACGGCTAGGCCGTGACGGCTTCTGTTTCTGGCGCACTTCTAGAATTCAAATACTCGCGACGCGAAGGATGCCTCGCGACGCGAGCCCTCTTGTCACGGCCGGTGATGTGAATCACGGCCAAGCCGTGATGTTCTCTGCCTTGTGTGGACTTTGGGTCACGGCCGTGATATACATCACGGCTAGGCCGTGATGGTCTCTGACTCTGGTACTTTTCTGGAGTTCACACACTCGCGACGCGAAGGACGTCTAGCGACGCGAACCTTCCTTTCATGCCCCGTGATGTGAATCACGGCTAGGCCGTGATGGTCTCTGTCTTCCCGGGTCTTCAAACTCTCGCGGGGCGAGCTTCCTCTCGCGGGGCGAGAATCTCCAGAATGGCAATCTCCACTATTTCTTGACTTTCCTTAATTCTTAGAGCTTCACGTATGGACCTGAAAACAACACAAGCAACCACAAGTGTAATTCTATCCAAAAGAAGCTAAAAACTACACAAAAGACGCAAAACGAGTCAAAGTCCAACTTAGGAACAAAACAAGGCAAATTTGGGCGAAAACGAGAGTGAACTCGAATAAATTGCACGAAAACCACAGTCCATCTAGTTATAAAACTAGATAAGCCAGAGGCTTATCATTCTCCATGACAAAAACGAAATCACACAGAGAAAAATGTAAAACTAAACAATGGAGAAGCCAAAAGTCCCTCTAAACTGTTTAGAACATCAATTTATACAAGTCAGAAATTAAGCTTATTCGCGAGGCAAAGCCTCTCTCGCGACGCGATTCCTGCGAACAGTCTGCAACCTTTGGCATTCTCGCGAGGCGAACAATCCTTCGCGAGGCGAGGAACTGAAGAGTCTTCTTGTTACGCCCGTTATGAACATCAGGGGCTAACCGTGATGCTTTCTGACTTCCAGGCTCGCGAGGCGAATGGATGCTCGCGAGGCGAGACTCTTCAACTTCAAAACTGCCACGGCCGTGACCTTCAACACGGGCAAGCCGTGATCGTCTCTGACTTTTCAGGGTTGCAAGACTCGCGGGGCGAGACCTTCTTCGCGGGGCGAACCAGAGACCTTGCATTTTCTTGGAACAGTCAGGCTTCGGGGTCGCGTGGCGAGTAAGCATTCGCGGGGCGAACCCCCTGTTTCCTTATTCTCTTGACTTTCACTTAACCTGAAAACAAAGAAATAACTATAAGTGTATTATTTAACTCAAATCTAGCTAAATTAACCTAAAACTACTCTAGAGACTCAAAACCTTGCTTGAGGACAATCTAATCTAAGTTGGGTGAAAATAGGATATAATTTGCACAAAACCCTGGTCATACTAGCCATAAAACTAGATGAGCCAGAGGCTTATCAAAATACCCCAAACTTAAACTTTGCTTGTCCCCAAGCAAACTAAGACTCAAAAATCAAAAAGACTCAAGACCTGGCAAGCTTAAAAGATTCAATCAACATTGCACAAATTCAAGCAATACATCAAAACAGTTTTCTTTAATGTCCCCCTTTTTAAACAAAGCAATCCCCACATTCATTTATTCTAAACAGCTTGAGAATTTCATCATGAAAACAATCAGAAATCTAAGAAGGGGATCTAAGTTACACACAAGAGGGAGATCACCAAATTCAAACAACTGCCTTCCTCACAAGGGCATTATTTGTTCACTCAATCACTCAGTTTTTGTCAGGCTATTAACATTGCACTCAATTTCACTTTTAAGAACACTTCCCATAAATTTGATTTTCATCTCAAAATGGTTCCCACAGAAAACATGCAAGCAACATCAAAAGGTCTTTTATGGGTTGTAATGGGGCCTGGCTAAGGGTAGGATATACAAAGGTACTAGGCTGAAGACCCTAGGAACTAAGAGAGCATGAACATTATTTACACTCTGAAATTCACTCAAGTTCCTTTCTTTATTTTTTCCTTTATACTTCTGGGTGGCTACAGCCCTTTTTATTTCCAATAGCTTTTTTGGCATTTTTGTACTTTTATTATTATTTTTTTCTGTTTTTCTTTTCTTTTCTTTTTTTTTATTATTTATTTTTCACAATTTTTTTTTCTTTTATTTTTTACATAAATTTTTTTTCTCAATCCCAAACAACATGTTACACCTTGCAGCCACCCCAAACTTAGTTTCTTGCACCCATTCTAAGATTACATGCTCTCTTAATCCTAAGATCGGGTTAACATGGTTTTCCAGATTTTTGGGCTTATAACATTAGGTTATCAAGAATTAACAGGCTAATAGGCTCAATGGGGCTAACTAGGGAACATGCATTAGGAATTGTTTTATTCAGGCCAAGTAGCTATTTACAAAGAAAATGCCTAAATCATCTGAAGCAAACACATAATCATGCAAACCAAAAAGAGATTCAATCAAATTCAGGAAAGTGCAACTTAAAAAGTGATTTTCACACAGTTTAAAACATGTTGGAGGCTCAAAACCTCACCTAGACATTATTTGCAAATTGTTTGACAGAGATTCTATCCCTAGTGTGTGCTCCTTATCACCCCAAACTTATCATACATCATGCCATCATAACAAAATCTCAAAGTTCAGTTTTCAATTTCACATGGGAATCACTTTTCAAAAAAAACAAAAATTTTTCAGCCTAGGGGGAATCATCACATATCAATCATGCAAGCAATCTGTGCAATATCAATCAAAATCCATCAAACTTGCCAACAAAAGACTCAACACACAAATACTCCTGAGCTTCTCAAATTATTCAGGAGCTTTATTCAAAGAAAAGAAAAAAACTACAACTAATTCCCTCCCCCGCACTTAAAACATGCATTGTCCCCAATGAACAACAGAACTATACAATCAGAGTGAGGGAAAGGAAAAAGAGTACTCCCTGATCAAGTGCAGTGTATGCGGGAGCTACCACCTGGATCCCATTCCTTGCAGTCTAAGGCTAAAGAGGTAGAGTTCATTTCATGGTCCCATAACTTGTAGCCTTGATATATGAGTAAACACTTGACAATGATGGCGACCTTGCTCAATGCGACGAACTCATCACCTCCTCTTGGGTCAAAGACGACCGCTTCATCAACAAAGTCCTCCCAATAGAATTTGGCTTCAATCCCTTGAACTATCCATGGTGCAAAATCTATTTCCTCTGGTGGTTTCGTAGGGGAGGTGGCAGGTGCAGGGAGGGCCTCCCGGTCGCTTCATCTTCTCGCATGTTTCCCATCCACTTTGCACCGACAAATTTATCACCGCTAGACATACAAAGAATCTCAAAGACAAACCACACAATGGTTAGCGTTAGTACAATCGGGGTAAGAAAAATATCATCACAAAATTGAATTAAGTGGAAAATTAGAAAACAAGTTCTCATGGGTGTCCTCAATAGTCTCAGAGATCAGCTCTATGTGGAATACAGAGTGCTCTTCCACTGGATGTTTCATAGCATCAAATATGTTAAACTTTGCAACTATATCCCCAAACTTCATAGACATGGTCCCATCATCAACATCAATGTTAGTCTTGGCTGTCTTCATGAATGGTCGGCCCAGGATGATTGGTGATTTACTGGAATGTGTCTCTCCTACCATGTCCAGGATGTAGAAGTCAGCTGGGAAGATCAGATCATCAACTTGCACTAGCACATCTTCCACCATTCCCATGGGGCGGCATCGGTCCTGTTGGCCAACTGAATGGTGATACCTGTATACTTCAAGGGACCAAGATCAAGTTTGTTAAAGATGGAGGTGGGCATGACATTGATAGAGGCTCCCAAGTCCAGCATGCAATTTTCAAACTTCTTGTCCCCAATAGTGCATGGAATAGTAAATACGCCTGGATCCTTGCACTTCTGTGGTAATGCCTGAGTAGGGGCTATAACAACAACTCTTTCTGGTTTAGACTGGATAAGCGCTGAGACATTCATTCCTAAATCAACCCTCTCATTATTCTTCATCTTCCTCTTATTGGTGCATAGGTCCTTGAGAATTTTTGCATACTTGGGCACTTGCTTGATCACATCCAACAGTGGGATATTAACACCTACCTTTCTTAACACATCAAGAATTTCCTTCTCCTTATCTTCACCACCAATCTTCTTATTATTCTGCAATCTGTGTGGGAATGGGATTGGTGTTCTGTACACTTTCTCAGCTTTAACATCGACTGAAGGCTCAGGAGTTGTCTCACTAGTTTCTTCATCCTTTCCAGAGGTGGCCTCAACAACTTTTCCAGATCTCAGGGATATGGCACTCACATTAGGGTTGGAGGCATTAGGCTTTATCACTGGCTGTGCTGGCAGCTGGGTTGTCCTTTGAGCTTGCTTTATGTTATTTATGTCTGTGGCCATCTGTCCAATCTGTGTCCTCAAATCTAGAATGCTAGCATCTGTCCGCAGCTGAAACTGTATACTAGATGCAGCCATTTGCTTTACCAAGTCTTCTAATGATGGTCCAGAAGGTGCAGAAGTGGTCACTGGAGGATTCTGAGGTGCCATTGGTTGTTGTTGGGATGAGTTCCCATACCGCAGATTAGGATGATTACTCCAACTGGGATGGTACCTATTTGTTGAGAGGTCTGGAGTGCTGTACCTGTTCTAGTTATTGCCTTGATTATACGGATGGACTGCAAAGGCTTGAGATACTTCACTGACAAACTCTTCTCTCTGGATAGGGCATGCATCATGTGAGTGCTCAGGTGAATTGCAGATGCTACACAACCGTTCAGGCTGAACTCTGTCTATTGCCAATTTCATTACAAAAGAAGTCAGCTTATCCAATCTATTTTCAATGGCGGCCTGGTTGGAAGATGACCTATGAATCTCATGCACACCTCTTGTTTCAACTGAATTTCTTCTGGTAGTGAACTGCTGGGAATTCAATGACATATTCTCAATGAGTTGCTTGGCAAAGAACTGGGGTCTTATCAACTAATGCTCCCCCACTAGCAAAGATCCAAAAGATTCCTATCCATCTACTGCAATCCTTCATAAAAGTATTGGATCGTGGAGTTGTTCGTAAATTTGATGTCGGGCAACTGGATATCAAATGCTTGAACCTTTCCCAAGTATTCCACTAGTGACTCATTCCCTTGCCTCGATGCCACATATCTCTTTCCTTATTGAAGCAGCTCTTGAAGCAGGAAAATATCTTTCTAGGAACACCCTCTTCAAATCATTCCAAGTGGTGATGGAGTTGGGCTCAAGATACAATAGCCAATCCTTTGCAGCTCCCTGGAGTGAAAACGGAAAAGCCTTCAGCTTGATACTATCCTCAGTGACTCCCTCTGATCTCGAGGTTGTGGAGCATACAACTTGGAATTCCTTCAAGTGCTTGTGTGGATCCTCACCTGCAAGACCATTAAACTTGGGCAACAAGTGAATAAAACCAGATTTCAATTCAAAAGGAGTGTCGCAGACCAGGATATGAAATACACAATCCATTATAGTTGACATCAGGGGCAGCAAGCTGTCTTAATGTCCTCTGGTCTCCCATGTTTTCAAAAACAGTTTTAAAATTGGAATCACTACTAGTGCTAGCCCGAAATTCCCTACGGAGTGTGTGCAGTGTTCTTTCAATTTCCGGGTCAAAGTCACACAGTTCAGGGCAATGAGACCTAGTAGCCAGACCAATTCAAAACAAAACAGAAAATAAAAGAAAGAAACGAAAATAAAATAAAAACAAATTGCGAAAAATAACAACTCAGAGTCCCCGGCAACGACGCCAATTTTTGGTCGCGCTGTCGTGCACGCGCCAAAAAGGACGAGTGGGTTTAAAACTGTAGTTTAGTGCGACAACTCGGATGTCGTCTCTCAAGGACTCTGAAAGTGTTATCTTCCACAAAAATCAGTTTTTGGGGGGTTTGGATTGGAGTGCAAATAAGAAACAAGCAAAACAGAGCAATTAAAAACAAGGCAGTTGAAAAGAGATTATCAATTAGCAAACAACGATTAATCTACTGTCAAGAATTACCAACTATCCTTGGTTAATGTAATATCAAGCCCTAAGCAGATTCTAATCCCCTTTCAGTTACAGCAACAGCTAACAACGTAATTGCTACTATGGATGCAAGTTCTTATTCCCGAAATAACAAACGGGGTTAAGCTCTCATGAACAAACGAACATGAATGAACACACGCGAAATAACAAACGCGATTAAGTATAGGAAAATAACATCACTGAAACAAATCAATACAATACTACACACTCCTGAAATAACAAACAGAAATGTATAATATGGTATTGAAAAGGGAAAAGCAATTAAAATAGGGATTTACAAAACCTCAAGTATATGGAATTCTCAAACAGTAGACTAATCCTAGAACTTAGTTCTCCATGACAAAAACGAAATCACACAGAGAAAAATGTAAAACTAAACAATGGAGAAGCCAAAAGTCCCTCTAAACTGTTCAGAACATCAATTTATACAAGTCAGAAATTAAGTTTATTCACGAGGTGAAGCCTCTCTCGCGACGCGATTCCTGCGAACAGTCTGCAACCTTTGGCATTCTCGCGAGGCGAACAATCCTTCGCGAGGCGAGGAACTGAAGAGTCTTCTTGTTACGCCCGTTATGAACATCATGGGCTAACCGTGATGCTTTCTGACTTCCAGGCTCGCGGGGCGAATGGATGCTCGCGAGGCGAGACTCTTCAACTTCAAAACTGCCATGGCCGTGACCTTCAACACGGGCAAGCCGTGATCGTCTCTGAGTTTTCAGGGTTGCAAGACTCGCGGGGCGAGACCTTCTTCGCGGGGCGAACCAGAGACCTTGCATTTTCTTGGAACAGTCAGGCTTCGGGGTCGCGTGGGGAGTAAGCATTCGCGGGGCGAACCCCCTGTTTCCTTATTCTCTTGACTTTCACTTAACCTGAAAACAAAGAAATAACTATAAGTGTATTATTTAACTCAAATCTAGCTAAATTAACCTAAAACTACTCTAGAGACTCAAAACCTTGCTTGAGGACAATCTAATCTAAGTTGGGTGAAAATAGGATATAATTTGCACAAAACCCTGGTCATACTAGCCATAAAACTAGATGAGCCAGAGGCTGATCAGTACTCCCCTTACCTCTTGGAGATTTTTATTTCCGAAATAAATTCCGTCGAACGTCCGATCTTCCGTAACACTCGTACACGATTCATACCAAATTACCCTTCAACGAACCACAACCAAATAATCAATCAACAAACAATTACAAATCCTAAATTCTATGGCTAGGGTTCGGCCATGACTAATAAAAATGGTTAGGAATTTCTAAAATTCACATGCTCTTGGGTTTGTGATCCTTAAGCATTAGAGATTACATAATCAATCACTACAAGAAAGTCACGATTTAGCATCGAACTATTAGCGTAGGCCACGACTCTGACGCTATAGCGTCGGTCAAGCTGACGCAAAATGGACGTAATACTGTTACCCGTTTTTTTTTTACTTTGGATTCAATTTTGCGTGGGCCAAGCCGACGCTATTTTAAGACATTTTGCATCGGTTTTGGCCGACACTACGTTGATCAGTGTATTAGCGTCGGACCTGTCGACGCTATAGTGGGCTGGAGCTAATATTTTCCTTCTTTTGTTTCATTCTTCTACACTATTCCTTACCGCGCACTGATCGAGAGCTCGAAGACTTCGCGGGATCGGACAAACTTGCGCAGCCGTCGCCACCGCTGCAGCACCCTCGGTCCTCGGTCCTCGGTCTCCTTCGCCGCCGCCGGTATGTTTCTTTATCACTATCCTTCCTTCTCCTTCTCACTGAATAATGGTGGTAGTAGTGGGTGGAGGGAAGAGGAGGGAGATGGGATATGAAGTGGTGGAGGGGGGTTTTGGTTTTGGGTTGAGGAATATGGCGGGGGTATCGTCGGAGATGGAGATGGGTTCTCCGGCGCCGAAGGTATCTACTCTGATCTTCACAGGTGCCATTTATGGGGTCCCCATGCCTGTCCAGCCCATGAAATCCATCGCAGCAGAAGCCTTGTCCGACACCGATTTCGGTGTGCCGGAGATCATGGCCGCCGGAATCTTGACCTGCGGCGCGTTATTGGTTCTGGGTGTGACGAGGTCGATGCAACTTGTGTACAAGATGATTCCTTTGTGTGTTGTAAGTGGGATTTAGCTTGCACAGGGCTTGTCATTTGCGTTGACTACAGTTAAATATGTGAGGAAAATTCAAGATCTGCCAAAGTCTAAATCTTTAGGACAAAGGCATTGGTTTGGGTTGGATGGATTGGTTTTGGCCATTGTTTGTTTGTGTTTTATTGTTATTGTGAATGGTACTGGTGAGAACAATCGTGGGTGTTGTGATGCTGCTGAAAGTGGTGATGATAATGATTTGGGTGCCAAAAGGAGGGTCGAGTGTAAACAAGATAAGAATTCTACTAGGGACATCTCAGATTGGGAATTTGCTTGTGGTAAATAATATGGTCAAACTAATTTACACTGGCAAATACACTTTCCCATTGCTATTTGCTGAGTATTTGTTCTCACGCCTAGGTGTTTTCTTTGCCTGTTTCAGTTTTTGGTTAGCTTTGTGCTTGTGGTTGCATCGTGCTAACAGGATATGCAACTAACCTAAGGCTAGAAACAAACAAGTAATTTGATTTTGTCTTTGAATGATTAATCAAAGCTTGATTTTATAAATTAGAAGTACTCCCAACTCTTTAAAGTTTGTGACTGTGCCACAATTTTTTAGATTCTTAGTGTTTGTTTCTTAGTGATTGCTACTCCGCTACATATATACAGTATTCTTAGTATTATTTACTTTTATCAATCACCATTCCTCTTTTCGTGGTTTCTTTGACTTGTTTAATCTTTAATAGGATCTTGTGTGATTCTTCTTTGCTTCTAGAGAAAGTAAAATAGTAACAATTTAATTTGAATTGTAGTTTGCGTAATACAGATGATCCGAGGTGTTTTCATGGATTGGAATTCAAAATCTGTTATGCACTTAGTTAGTGAGTAGCTTTAGCTGAGTTCCCTTTTTAACATACCTGCAGT
Organism: Sophora flavescens; assembly: GCA_030762895.1. Classification (NCBI taxonomy): domain Eukaryota; kingdom Viridiplantae; phylum Streptophyta; class Magnoliopsida; order Fabales; family Fabaceae; genus Sophora; species Sophora flavescens. The sequence goes on from CM061068.1 coordinate 124,048,873, forward strand.
ATAGTCTCTATATAAGAGATGCACCTCTAGACTCTGTGATTGATCAATTCTAATGAGAATCATCTCCATTCAGATCTTTTGTTACTGCATGCCATTGTTAGATTTTAACATGGTATCAGTCTGATTTTCTTAGGAATAGCCATGCTTTCTCCGCTGCAGCACTGATCCATTTCGCCTTTTTCTCTCTTTTATCTTCAAGAAGCTCGTTCTTTGTTTGAAAGCTTCATTCTTCTTCTTTCTTTGCCAATTTCGCATGGCTAATCCTCCAATAGACCCTTCCAATCCTCTTTTCTTGCACCCAAATGAAAACCCTGGTACATTCAATGTTTCTACTGTTATGGATGGTACCAATTACCATTCATGGTACCAATTAAACTTGTCTCAAACAAGTATGCTTTTAATATCAACCATGAAAGAAATTGAATGTGAAAGATCCCTTTTTGACATTTACTGAGTTCTTATTTTGTGCAGTAATATTTACTGAGTTCTTATCCTTGCAATGAGAGAAAACATATTTAGGAAGTTTATGAAAACTATAATTGGCATCCCATATATGGATGTATCATCTAAAGACCTTGTAGTAAGAAAATTTGATAGCTAATGAATTGGACTCAGTTTCACATGTTTGTAACAACCTTTCATTGGAATTCTCAAATATTTATGTTTGTGGATTTGGGTTGGACCTGGGCTCTAAATCTCAATCCATTTGAAATGACGATTAGCAGTTTAAACTTCTCAATTGCTACATTTTTTCAGTTTCATTTTTTATACACTAACACCCAGAATGCATTATTGGATAGATGTAATTGGATTTATATTGTGGCTCTCTCTTCACTACTCATTCTCATAGTTTTTGTGTATTGATGGTTGGGTACAAGTACATCTTTACTGCAATGCAATCTTTGTGAAGTTAAAAAAATGCAATCCATGTTTAATGGATCACTAACTTGGAGCTGAAAAAGAATGTCTGTCACATGCTGTTGTTTCTTTATATGCGTGTAAATAAACCATTTTATGAGGAAGTTTTGCACATCAACCAGCTTTGTGTAGAGGAAACTGTTGACCCCATTTTGTTTTCTTCTGTTTGTGAAGCCAATCTATCATATTTGTTTGGTTTTGGTACTCACTACTCACTTTACTATGCTCTTTATTTCTAGCTAGTGGATTTCCATTAACCTGTTGCTTACCGAAGAATACAAGCAAAGATCAAACCTGTTACTCCTTTAGATCCCACGAAATCCTGCTCTTGAAGGTCAGTGTTTTATTTGTTTCTAACTGGAACTTGATGTTTCCCTATGATGATTTTTTTTTTACCATGCCATATAGTTTTGATTGGTTTTGTGAAACAGTTGCTAATTGCTATTGCATATCCCTTCCCCTAAATTAATCCATTATCACGCATCTCAGTATAGCATTTGACACACTTCTTACCTTCTTGGTTTGAGGTTAAATTTGATTATCACGTATTTAGATCTTTATTGTGTATCTAAATACTAAACATACATAAACATGCACCTAGTGATTTATATGCATATAGTCAAGTAGCTTCATCCCATCATTATGAATCTGAGTAATTTTGTTTGATACCCCATGTATTTCATGTAATCTGCTTATGTTTAGTTTTCTCTGTGTGTGATGAACCCTTTGAGATGCCTTTTTTAAATTCATGAACAGTTATTGAAATACGATCATGGTGTGTGCTATAAATTCATTTCCCGTGATCTAATATCTCTTCTGTACTAATGTACAAGTCTTCCATCCCCCTCCTCTTAGATTAGGATTTTATATGGACAATGAATTTGAGGATATATGTAGTGGAGAGCAGAGCTCAATAGGTGTGAACTTGTTTGAGATGCATGATGCTGGACTAGGTGCTATACATTGCTATTTTCACACAAAAATTCCGAAGTTTTTCTGGTACCCCTAGTGGCTGATAATTGTATGTTTACCACGTAGAAAATGGATCGTAGTTGGATGTATGATAGGGTCAATCCTGATAGGCGAGGCTTGAAAGATGAGTTTGTTAGTGGAGTTGATGAGTTTGTCAACCATGCTAAGGAACAACCCTACTTTTTGTCCGAAGGAGGGATCAGATGTCTTTGTGCAAAGTGTAAGTGCATGAAGCTATTGGCTGCAAGCGAGGTAAAGGTTCACTTGTACATGTTCGGGTTTAAGACAAACTATTTGATCTGGACTGAACATGGAGAAGTGGAGCCAGAAATGGACCTAGGGGGTCATTCAAACAGTACTTGTCATGTGGATAATGATGATGAATTTATGTCAATGAATCATATGGTGTATGATGCTTTAAGGCCATTTGTCGATGCCTCCCATGTCAATGCTAACATGGGGAACGAGACACTTAATGAAGACGAGATGCCCAATCCCGAAGCTCAACGGTTTTACGATACATTAATCTCTGCAAACCAGCCCATTTGTGAAGGAGCTACCGAATCTAGGTTATCAATATCTGTTAAGCTTTTGTGGCGTAGATCTAACTGGCATGTTCCTCAAAAGGGAATAGATTATTTTGCACAAATGCTTGCCAACGTAGCTAAAGAGCTAGGATCAAAACAATGCTTACCCGAGAACCATTACCAAGCAACAAAGTTGGTGTCTAAGTTAGGGTTAAAGGCTGAGAAGATTGATTGTTGTGTAAATGGTTGCATGTTATATTACAAACTGGATAGAAACTTATCTGAGTGCAAATTTTGTCAAGCTGCAAGGTATGTTCCTCCAAGGAAAGGGATGGGAAAACACAAAAATGTTCCGGTGAAGAGAATGTTTTATTTGCCAATCATTCCCAGGTTACAAAGATTGTATGCATCAATAGAATCTGCGGCTCGAATGAGGTGGCATCATGAAAATAAGGCAAGTTCGAACGTTCTACGCCATCCGTCCGATGGGAAGGCATGGAAACACTTTGATGATGTTTATCCAGATTTTGCCAGTGAGCCAAGAAATGTAAGATTGGGCCTATGTGCTGATGGGTTTACACCTTACATCCAAGCGTCAACTTCTCCATACTCATGTTGGCCGGTCATAGTTACGCCTTACAATCTTCCCCCAGAAATGTGCATGACCAAACCATACATGTTCTTGACTTGTCTCATTCCTGGACCATCTAACCCAAAATCAAAGATAGATGTTTACTTGCAGCCCTTGATTTGGTGGAGATTTGGTGTTTTGACTTACGATATCTCGATGAAACAAAATTTTCTCATGAGAGCATGCTTAATGTGGACAATTAATGATTTTCCAGCCTATGGCATGTTATCTGGATGGGGTACACAGGGTAAATTGGCATGTCCTTATTGTATGGAAGACACAAAAGCTTTCACCTTGAAATATGGTGAAAAAAATTCTTGGTTCGATTGTCATCGTCGATTCCTGCCAGAAAATCATTCTTTCAGAAGAAGTAAAAGGGGTTTTACAAGAAACTAGGATGAGAAAGATGGCCCACCTTACATGTTAACAGGGCAACAAATCTGGGAATTAGTTCGTGATTTCCCAAAAGTGACAGAGGTTGGTTGGGGCAGATTGCAAGGGTATGGCGGGTATCATAATTGGACCAAACAAAGTATATTTTGGGATCTTCTATACTGGAAGGACAACTTGTTAAGGCACAATCTTGATATGATGCACATAGAGAAGAATTTCTTTGATAATGTGCTAAACATTGTCATGAATGTCAAGGGTAAAACAAAGGACAATGAAAAGGCGAGAATGGATATATCTGTGTTCTGTGCACGCAGGGACTTGGAGATGCAACCCTTACCTAATGGAAAGATGGGAAAGCCAAAGGCAAGCTACACTTTGTCGCCAGAAGATGCAAAGTTAGTGTGTAAATGGATTAGCGAACTGAAAATGCCAGATGGCTACGCTTCAAACCTTGCTAGGTGTGCCGATGTCTCCAAGGGTAAGATGCATGGGATGAAAAGCCATGATTGTCATATATTCATGGAGTGCTTACTCCCAATTGCCTTTCGCTCGCTACTGAATGTGTTTGGAATTCACTAACTGAATTAAGTCGATTCTTCAAAGATCTATGTTGTAATACATTGAGGATGGACGAATTGGTTAGATTGGAGCAAAATATTCCCATCATCATATGCAAGTTGGAAAGGATTTTTCCACCGGGATTTTTTGATTCAATGGAGCATCTTCCAATTCACCTACCCAATGAAGCAATCCTTGGTGGTCCGGTTCAATATCGGTGGATGTATCCATTTGAAAGGTAATTAAATTAATTTTTTAAGTATTTACATCTTGATTTCTTTCGAATTCAAAGATGTATGGTCATTTTACATGTAGATTCATGGGCGACGCAAAGCGGGCGGTGAAAAATAAGGCTAGAGTGGAAGGTTCCATATGTGTTTTCTACTTACAACGTGAGACAACCTATTTCTGCTCTCACTATTTCAAGACTTTTAGCTTGTTGCCTACCACAAGTTTTAGGAACGATCCTCGATCGGGACATGAAGGCGTCCACCCAATGCTATCACTCTTGAACAAATCTGGTCGTCCTAGCGGGAAGTGTCAAACCCATTGGTTTACAGATGATGAATGGAAATCTGCTCATGTGCATGTGCTGATCAATTGCCATGAGGTTAAATCATATCTTGAGTAAGTAAAATTTGTATCCCTTCAAGTGTGTGCTTGACGCATTGAGTATTGTAGAGTTACTTATCAAAATTGTGCTTGATGTCAGTGCATTCTTGCAAAATCACTCCATCAATGATCAAGATGCTTCTGGTCGTATACATGCAGAATTTCCCACGTGGTTGAAGGAATATGTAAGTGTAATGTACAGAAATGATGAAATTATTAGCAATCACACCCTCTAAGCATATGTGTCTCTTCTATGTAGGTTTATGATGAGAGGAATATGGTGATCAACACAAACATAAAGGCATTAGCTTGGGGTCCTATAACAAAAGCAACATCATGGCACATGTACTTTGTAAATGGGTACAGGTTTCACACTAAGGATTGGAGTGATGGTAAAAAAACCATAAATTGTGGGGTGCATGTAAAAGGTGTTACTGAAGGAGGAGAAGATGATTTTTACGGCATTATCCAACGTATCTTTGAATTGGAATATCATGGTTTGAGTAATAAGATTGTTATATTTCACCCGTGAATGGTTTGATCCAACAAGGAATAGAGGCACAAGGGTCCATCCACATTATAATATTGTCGATATTAAGATGAATAGACGGTATGGTCGATATGATCCGTTCATTCTTGCAGAAAAAGCAAGACAAGTATATTATGTCCCTTATCTAGAAACGGTAAAGACCTACGTGGTTGGTCTCGCGGTAATCACCATAAAACCAAGGGGTCATGTGGAAGTCGAGGACATAGAGGATGAAGAGCCTTATCAGGCTGATGAGATGTCACCCGTTGTACCAATTACAGAAGTTGAACCATTACAAGGCTTACTTGATGAAACCATAAATGGGTTCGAACAAATAGTTGACCGTAATAACGATTCAATGGATCACGATGGTCAATCAGAAGATGACGGTGTTTCGATAGAATGTAGTGATAAAGATGAGGAGAAGGGGGAGGACGAGGATGAGGATGAAGACGATTATGAGGATAGTGACGAGGATTAGATTAGATTATATGTTAAGAATATGCATTGTACTATTTTAATATGTATCCTAATGTGTCTTAACATGCACAAGTCAACTTTACATATATGTTTAGAATATGTATCTAACTATTTTAATGTGTATCTTATTATTTACAAGTTCAACTTTATATGCATGATTAGATCATATGTATATCTATATGTTATATTTTGCACTACAGTAGATGTCAGGACGAGGTCGAGGGAAGATGCCTACCAATAGAGGTCGAGGGAGGCTTCTACGACCTGATGATCTTGCTGCAGAGACACACCACAAAATCCGTCAGAGACAGACTACAGAACCACCTTTTGAGCCTATAGCACCGCCGGTCCTTCCTTCCAAGCCGGTCGTCACACCACCACCTTCCGAGCCTACCCCAGACGTAGTCACTATGATCCCTACTCCGGGATACATGCCCCCTAGGCAATTTGAGTGTGGTTCATCTTCATACCGCATGCCACAGAGAGCTCAGTGTTGCAGCAGCCTCCCCACGAGGAGGTAAACCAACATGAGGAGGTGCAGGAGGGGGATGAGGAGCATGAGGAGCAGGAAGGGGGGGAGGAGGAAGAGGAGGGGCATGACGAGCACGCCCCTCGTCAGCGTCGACCGAGGCAGTACCAGAAGGATGCTGACGGGAAGATCATTATATGTCCTATTGGGAAATGGTAAGTTGGAACTTTTTTTGTTTCTTTATATATTTATTAAGCACTTGGTTTTATATATGCATTTGATTTGACATTTGACATTGAGTTTGGATTTTTGGTAGGTGGACTCCAGCAGGTTGTCTTGCGATGCGATTAAGTTTGCCATCACCTCACAATTTCGGGGTGTTCACCATTGCTGGAGTGTGACCCCTGATGAAGTGAGGAACTTTTGGTGGGCCAGATTTAGGGTAAGTTCTATATTGCTTTTTATTATTAGTCAGTGTAAGGGAGTATTTTAGTAGATTGCTTTTCATTCAAGTTGTTTATCTTTAAGCCTACGTTTGTTTAATTAACACAAGTTCACAGTTTTATTCAAGTTAACACATGTGAAGAGCTTATATATATATACTTATTTATCTGATTAACTATTTTGATTAATTCTTCTTGCAGGATAGAGTTTCTTGGGATCCTCGTCATTACGACACCATCTTTAAGGTCTTTCAGCAAAAATGTGCAAAGCGTCTTTCCGACATCCCGGCAAGAAGAAGAGGAAGAAGGGGACGCAACCGAAATGGATGGGGCACGAGGCATGGATTGGTCTTCTTGAATATTGGCAAAGTGATGCCTTCCTAAAGATATCAACACAAAATAAGACCAATCGGGCTTCAGAAAAGGGTGGTGCAGTTCACACGACAGGTCGCAGATCTCACCTTGAGGTGGCACTAGACATGGTATGTATTTACTTAATATTCATTGTTTAGTCCATTATCATATACTGATTTTCTTTGTAAATGAACATGTGTTGGCTTTTTGGGTAGGTCCAAACAAGTCAGGGGCCTGTGGATCCTGCTGAGTTTTTTAGAGCCACCCACCAGAAGAGTTCTGGCGAATGGGTTGATAGCCGCTCAAAAAGAACATATGTAAGTTGGTCTTATACATGATTTTTATATAACTTTGTTATCAATGTATGTACCTTAATAAGATTTGTTTGTGTTCTTTACTAGGAAGAGTATCGCGAGCGTTTGATTCAGATACAGATACAGGTTAATGACGCCTCCACAGATGGGATGCAGGAAGTGGATGGGGCGAGGAAGCTTCAATTGTGGCAGGATGTTGTTGGGGGTAGGACCCGGGGACGATGTTACGGAACTGCAGACATGTCTTTGAACGTCCGTCGTGGTATGTCTTCATTAACTCAGGAGTCTCATGTGTCTTCTAGCCATGGTAATGGGTTTGAGACTGAGGAGGTCGTTGCACTTCGTGAGGAGGCTACCAGAGCTAGGGAGGAGGCAGCCAAAGCTAGGGAGGAGGCTGCATTAGCTAGGGAACATACTGTCAATTTGGAGGCCCAGTTTCACGCTATGATGGAGCGAATGGCAGCTTTAGAGCGTAATAGTAGTCGTGGTCGTCCGCATCCTGATTATGATGACGATCTTGACGACCATTCGTTAGATTAGGCATCATGTCATGGTCCCTCGCAGATGTTGATTTCCTTTACTTTAGACATTTCGCATTTACTTTTCAAGTACTTTGAAGTTTGTGTTCATTTACTTTGTTATGTACTGTGTGGATTATCATGGGCAGTTTTGGTTCATCAACAATTATACAAGCTGTTCTTGAGACAGAAGTATTATAATGGTTTGAGTTGTAAGTGGAGAAAGAGTTGGTTCTATTATGTTTTTTTTTGTTGGGTGATATTTCAAGTTTTATGCTTTATTTGACTCTGTTAGACTTGTTAAAAGGTTGGAGTACCGCAAGTGCTAAAGCAGGGCTATTATTGTTTATTAAGGATATCGGTGCTAAAGCAGGGCTATTATTGTTTATTAAGGATATTTTTTATTTTATATTTCCAGGTTTGTAATAATATAGCTACTTAATAAAAAAAAATTAAAAAAAACATTATTTGCGTAGGCTTGGCCGACGCTAAAGCCTACGCTATAACAAAGTAAATTAGTGAAGGCTGGGCCGACGCTAATTTTAGCGAAGGCCAGGGCCGACGCTAAACTGCTCTAACAAAGCGTCGGCTTCGGTCATTCCCTATTGTCTTTGCTGCCACTTAAGCCGACGCTAATTTTAGCGTCGGCCATCATTTGCGAGGCTAAACGTTGCGTCGAGGCTTTTAGCGTCGACCACGACACCGACGCAAAGCCGACGCTAAAGTGGCCGTTAGCGTCGGCTTTTGCCTTGTAGCGTGGGCTTTTGGCCTACGCTAAAAGCTGATTTTCTTGTAGTGAATGATCATGACTTGAAATTGAAACAAAATCCTCTAACACCAAGGTTAGGGTTTGTTCAGCCTTAGGTCATAAAATAGGTTAGAGGTTTTTAAAATTTCCAAGCTTCTAAATTTAATGACAATAGGTATTGAATAGATAAAATCAAGTATCACATGATGTAAAATGAAACAAAATCATCCAAGCTCCTAAGACCTTGAATTCGGCCTTCATAAAAAAAATAGGCTAGAGATGTCATTTTTATTCAATCCTTTGGATTCAACACTTATATGAACTAAAGGAATGAAATCAAGCATCACTTTAAAGAAAAATTGAACAAAACTCCTCCACCCACAAAATTAGGGTTTCGACCTTGAGAGAGAAAATATGAGAGAAAATTTTGCTTGATTCATGCTCTTGAATCATAGGATTTTTCTTTTATTTTCTAGAGATTTTTGCACATGAGAACCCTAAAATGGAAAATGATGATCATGGCCTTGAATCATGAAAATAATTGAAGAACATAGAGTTTATTGATGATGAGAAGTAAGGTATACCTCTTGGAATTTGAAAAAGAGCAAGAGATCAAGTAGTTGTTTCACAAATTTGGTTGTAGGAACTTAAGAACTTTTGAGAGAAAATAAGAAAATGTTGATGAAGAAGATGAAGAAGATGAAGTGTTGAACAAATGAGTGAAGAAGATGAAGTGTTAAACAAATGAGTTTGATGGCCTAAAGTGGGGGTGTTAGCTGTGAACCACAAGGGCAAGGAGGGCCAAGAATTAATTCACTTAAGGACACATTAGTAATTTCACTTAGGGGCTAAATTGTTATTTACTTAAGACTTAACGATATTTTGGTAATTTTAAGCCTAATATAATCATGACAATTGAGTGGTGAGGATTTGTTCGAGATGTGGCTGATTTGTGACCACAAAACAAAGAGGAAGAAGCCAATTTGACTTTGTCTTGCCTTAACCATGGTTAATGTTTAACTAAGATATGTTAGGTTACGGGTATTTTGGTCTTTTGATACATAAACCTATCATTTCGTAAATTAAATGCTAGGTGAGTCACCCCTATGACTCACCACCCTTGGTGGCAAGACGCCTCCTAATCCGATGTCGGGTTTTGTCTCTACACATCCGTTCTCGACTCCATCGATTACCCGATTTACCCGAATCAAGTATAATAACCTATTTATTTTGAAAATTTTCAAAATAACCACTGTTGTTGGAAATGGGATTAAAATCTAACCATTTCTTTCTAGAGTCAAAATTAGGTTTTATGATCAGTAAAATCTTACTATCAGTGAAAACACAGACCGAGCTCTGTCTTAATTTTCAACCCAAAATTTAACCGTATCCTTATAAAAATAAGTATAATATTAATATGACTTTGGTTTTCCCAAAATCATTTTCTAAGTCTCGGATAAAAACATAAACATTTATATATTTATTAGCGATATTAGAAAGTAGTGAAAATCAGAGTGTTACAATTATTTTTCTATGAGTGTTTAGATATTGAAATTTCGGGGATGAAATTTCTTTAAGGAGAGGAGAAAATGTAAAATCCTAAAATTCAAATATTATTTTAACATATTTGTTTTAATAAAAGATTAAGCTATTATGATGTTTAAAAAATTAATAGTACAAGAATTTATTGGGATTGTTTAGTAATTATAAAGAAATGATGGTCAGACTATTTTAGTTAATTATTTTTTTGGCTTTAAAATAAAATAAAATAATTTAAAAAAACAAAAAACAAAAAACAAAAGCAAGGGTCCAAGAAAAAGGGAAATTTGGCTAGCCAAAGCAACTCACGGAAGTTGCAGCTTGTGAATTTGAATTCTTAAAAACAAGAATAGTGGTCCATGTTATTAGGTTTAGAGTTATAGGCTGTAAGGGTTTATAAACCACAAAAACTCCTCACGTGAAAGTGGAATGGAAGTTGCGCCGTCAAAAAGAAAAATATCAGGGATGGCGCAATAGGGGGAACAACATCAAGGAGTAACGTGCTTGTGTGATAGAAGAAGGAACTATCTTTGTCATGTATAATTTTTAGAGTTGTTTGGAGGTCTCCAACAAGTAAGTAAACATCATTTTTCTTAAACTTAAACTTTCAAGGTATAGATTTTTAAGGGTTTGAGTATGAAACTAAAGAATAATTATTCGGGGTTTTGTCTTTAAAATGAAATTGACGATTTATTGTCATTAATTATTAAGAGATTGAATATTTTCATATAGGGTGATATGATTATTATGACTTGGTATGTCTTTTTGTGATTTGTGATGCCTTAATGTTGTTTTGATATGAATTTGATGAATATTACTGCATGTGACATGATGTTATGTATTAAGATTATTTTGGAATGACTGTATATTAATATGCTTTGTTTGATTATCTCCCTTGGGGAGAGATAAACATTTGAGATACCTCCTTTGAGGAGATGGGAAAGAGCCTAACTCACAGGGATGACAGATTGGCCTAATGCAAGGCAATGGCAAAGGGTCTCCCTCAAGGAGAAGGCAATGATGATTATTGCAAGGATTTGGGTACGGGTACCTCCTTCGTAGAGATGACAAAGGGCCTAACTCGTAGCGATGACATATTGACCTAATGCTATGCGATGGCAAATGGCCTCCTACATGGAGAAGGCAGTTTTGGACATTGCAAGGTTTGTGGATACTTCCTTCGTAGAGATGACAAAGGGCCTAACTTGTAGCGATGGTAGATTGGCCTAACGCGAGGCAATGGCAAAAGGACTTCTACGAAGAGATGACAATGAGATGTCAATACATTAATACGTTTGTTTTGTTGATATAATTGTATGTGTTGTGGTTTATTTATATTATTATTCGAAATATTTTGAGATTAAATTATTTTTAAAATGGCGCATTACCATGGTTGTTTTTTCGGTTACTGCACAGACTGAAAGCAACATCTTTTTGAAATCTTTTAGAACTGTGTTTACTTACTGGGATTATAAATCTCATTAGTGGTGTTGTCTCTGAGTTCACATGTGATATTAGTGATGTCACAACGACTTGATACATTCTTGGAGTCTTGAAGATATTCGTTCTAGTTTATTCTTTATTTATTTCTTTTGATTTATTAGACGCTCGTATTTTGAGACAATTAGTTTTATTTATGTAAGGAACTATTATACTTATTTTTTTGAATAATTATAGAGGTATTTTTCAGACAATTATATTTATGAATTTTTTTATTTAGACATTTTTTATTGAATTTATTTTGGGTTACTAATGTAACGAAGTATGTTACATTTATGGTATCAGAGTAGTTAGATTCTAAATCGGACTGTGGTATTGGGACTTTTAAAAAAAATAATAATAACTTGGGCGCATAAGATGCTTGTTAGAGCCATAATTCTGCATTATATTCTTTTGGATATTAGACCTGATTAACCCAGTGTTTGATTGGTGGTATACAAATGATGGTAGCTAATAGGCGGAGGACAAAAGGTGCACTTGCGGCGACTTTGGCTCAAATTACTAGAGTTATGCAAGAGCAGGTGGAGATGCTTCGTCAGATGAGGGACAATGGGAACATGCCTGGTGTTGGGCCAGTCGCAGCTCTAGATCCACAAAGATGTGAGTCCGTCGAGTTCAGAACGATGACTCGCGACTTTTCGAGGGATCACCGATCCTATTGAGGCAGAGGAATGGTTGCTGAAATTAGAGAAGACCTTCCGGGTCATGAAGTGCACTGATGCTCAGACGATGGAATTTACCACCTATATGCTGGAGTCGGATGCAGAGCACTGGTGGAATTGTGCTAGGGGCGGGTTGCTTGCTTCGGGCACCCCTATCGCGTGGGGCAGATTCAAGGAGGTATTTTTGGAGAAGTACTTTCCGCACACCATTCGGATACAAAAGGAGGCAGAGTTTCTACAGCTTCGTCAGGGGAGTATGACAGTGGCGGAATATGTGGCCAAGGTTGAGAGCCTAGCAAGGTTCTCTACTTATGTGAGGGATAATCCTGATGGTCAATGGAAAGCAATTAAGATCGAACAGGGCTTGCGGCTAGAGTTGCAGAGCCTTATTGGCATCCTAGAAATTCGGGACTATCCCACATTGGTGAATAAGTGCATAGTGGGGGAGCAAAAATTGCAGGCTTTGACTAAGGAAAAACATGCTAGCGGAGAAGGAAGATTCCAAGTGAAGCTTGGACCTGTACCCACCATCATTAACGGGAAACAAGTGCAAGGATCTCTTGTTGGGGAGGGCTTTCCATGCCGCAGGTGCAGAAAGTCACATGGGGATAATCATTGTCCTTCAAATCGGAACGTATGTTTCAAATGTGGAAGGCACGGTCACTATGCAAAGATGTGCAGGAGCGAAGCGTCTTGACTCAGGTATGTAAATCAATTTAATTTCCAGTTGCTTGCATTCTTCATCATCATCATGATTATTATTATTATTATTATTATTATTATTATTATATGAGTGTTTAGAAGTTGAAATTTCGGTGACGAAATTAAGGAGGGGAGAAAATATAACATCCTAAAATTCTAATATTATTTTAACATAGTTGTTTTAATAAAATATTAAGCTATTATGATGTTTAATGTAGAAAATTAATAGTACAAGAATTTATTGGGATAGTTTAGTAATTATAAAGAAATGATGGTCAGATTATTTTAGTTAATTATTTTTTTGGCTTTAAAATAAAATAAAATAATTTAAAAAAATAAAAGCAAACAAAAGCAAGGGTCCAAGAAAAAGGGCAATTTGGCTAGCCAAACCAACTCACGGAAGTTGCAGCTTGTGAATTTGAATTCTTAAAAACAAGAATAGTGGGCCATGTTATTAGGATTAGAGTTATAGGCCGTAAGGAATGGAAGTTGCGCCGTCAACAAGAAAAATATCAAAGATGGCGCAATAGGGGGGAAACAAGATCAAGGAGTAACGTGCTTGTGTGATAGAAGAAGGAACTATTTTTGGCATATAATTTTTTTTTTTTTTGGTGTGTTTGATATGTATTAAGGTATATGACAGTATAAGACAATTCCTTGAGTTACATGATAATTTTTTGTCATATACATCGTTTGATAGATAATGAACAGCACAAGTAAAATAATATTAATTTTATTATGATACCGTTTGTAATATATATTATTATATATTAATATACAATATTATTAATATATGTACGTATTAGGCAATATATAATATATTTTTATAATATATATTATATATGATAATATATTATTACTATCACGATAATATTATATATATTATTAATATGTATTATATATAACATTAACCTTTGAAAAAAAAATAGCGTTAACGTGGGTTGGGGAGATAGAGAGAGGGAGACGAGAGGGAGTAGAGAGGAAGGAGAGAAAGGGAGGAGAGAGCGAGAGAGGAGAGAGAGGGAGAGGGAGGAGAGAGATAAGAGAGATGGAGGGAAATGTAAGGATATATATATATTTTTTTTTTGTAGTTTGTCCATGTGACAAAAAGTTGTCCCATGGTTTGGTGGGGGACAAAAATTTGGGTTTTTGTCTTGTTCCTCACCCCCTATTTTGTCCTGTCCCCTGACCACTCTTCAAATCGAACAGAGGACAAAAATTTTTGTGCTGTCCAGTCCCCTGAATTTTTGCAAATCAAATACACCCTTAGAGCTGTTTGGAGGTCTCCAACAAGTAAGTAAAAACCATTTTTCTTAAACTTCCTTGGTATAGATTTTTAAGGGTTTGAGTATGAAACTAAAGAACAATTATTTGGGGATTTGTCTTTAAAATGAAATTGACGATTTATTGTCATTATTTATTAAGAGATTGAATATTTACATATATGGTGATATGATTATTATGATTTGGTATGTCTTTTTGTGATTTGTGATGCCTTAATGTAGTTTTGATATGAACTTGATGAATATTAGTGCACGTGACATGATGTTATGTATTAAGATTATTTTGGAATGACTATATGTTAATATGCTTTGTTTGATTATCTCCCTTGGGGAGAGATAATCGTTTGAGATACCTCCTTTGAGGAGATGGCAAAGGGCCTAACTCGTAGCGATGCAGATTGGCCTAATGCCAGGTAAAGGTAAAGGGTCTCCCTCAAGGAGAAGGCAATGATGATTATGGCAAGGATATGGGTAAGAGTATCTCATTCGTAGAGATGGCAAATGGCCTAACTCGTAGCGATGACATATTGGCCTAATGCGAGGCGATGGCAAAGGGCCGTAACTCGTAGCGATGACATATTGGCCTAATGGCAAAGGGAAACCTACGAAGAGAAGACAATGAGATGTCATTACACTCATATGTTTGTTTTGTTGATATAATTGTATGTGTTGTGGTTTATTTATATTATTATTTGAAATATTTTGAGATTAAATTATTTTGAAAATGGCCGATTACCATGGTTGTTTTTTTGGTTACCGCGCCGGCTGAAAGTAACATCTTTTCGAAATATTTTAGAACCGTGTTTACTTACTAGGATTATCAATCTCATTAGTGGTGTTGTCTTTCAGAGTTCACATGTGATGTTAGAGTTGACGCAACGACTTATACATTCTTGGAGTCTTGAAGATATTAGTTCTAGTTTATTCTTTATTTATTTCTTTTGGTTTATTAGACGCCCGTATTTTGAAACAATTAATTTTATTTATGTAAGGAATTATTATAATTATTTATTTGAATAATTATTGAGGTATTTTTCAGACAATTATATTTATCAATTTTTTATTTACCATTTTTTTATTGAATTTATTTTGGGTTACTAATGTAACGAAGGGCGTTACATTTATGGTATCAGAGCAGTTCGATTCTAAATCGGACTGTGGTATTGGGACATTTTTAAAAAAAACATGGGCGCATACGATGCTTGTTAGAGCTATAATTCTGCATTTAATTCTTTTGGATATTGGACCTGATCAACCCAGTGTTTGATTGGTGGTATGCAAATTATGGTAGCTAACTGGCGGAGGACAAATGGTGCACTTGCGGCGACTTTGGCTCAAATTACTAGAGTTATACAAGAGCAGACGGAGATGCTCCTTCAGATGAGGGATAATGGGAACGTGCCTGGTGTTGGGCCAGTCATAGCTCTAGATCCACAGTACAGGGGTTTGTCAGAGTTCAGGAACAATAATCTGCCAGCTTTTGAGGGACCACCGATCCTATTGAGGCAGAGGAATGGTTGCTGAAATTAGAGAAGACCTTCCGGGTCATGAAGTTCGCTGATACTCAGAACGTGGAAATTGCCACCTATATGTTGGAGTCGGATGTAGAGCACTGGTGGAATTGTGCTAGGGGCATGTTGCTTGCTTCGGGCACCCCTATCGCCTTGGGCAGATTCAAGGAGGTATTTCTGGAGAAGTACTTTCCGCACAACATTCGGATACAAAAGGAGGTGGACTTTCTACATCTTCGTCAGGGGAGTATGACAATGGCGGAATATGTGGCCAAGTTTGAGAGCCTAGCAAGGTTCTCTACTTATGTGAGGGATAATCCTGATGGTCAATGGAAAACAATTAAGATCGAACAGGGCTTGAGGCCAGAGTTGCAGAGCCTTATTGGCATCCTAGAAATTCGGGACTATCCCACATTGGTGAATAAGTGTGTAACAACTTGATTTTAATTATGTTGTTCAACTGATTAAAATATAATTAATTATATTTGAATCTGAAAGTTAGAAAGTGTTTTTTTAATAAAATAAAATCATATTCATACTCTACTTTATGGTATAAGGTTACGGTAAAATTTTGGGTTGAAAATTCAGACGAAACCCGGTCCGCGTTTTCACTGACAATAAAAGTTTACTGAGAAGAAAACCTAATTTTGACCCGTGAACAAAATGGTTAGTGTTTTTGTCGTGTTTCCAATGACTTTAGTAATTTTGGAAATTTTACATTTGGAATTAAAATATAATATTTTATTCGGGTAAAAACATCGAGAATTATGATCAGAAACTTTAATCGGGTAAACACGGAGCAGAATGGAGAGCTGAGGTGACTAAAGTGACTTGATGGAGTTGAAGTGACTTGATGGACTAAAATCATATGTCATATCCAAGAAAGTAATCATGATGTTTTGGAAAGTAATAGTATTTTAATCCTAAAACCTATTAATCTCTCTCCTAACCAACCAAACATGTCCTAAGCCAAACTTGGACTCCAAGTTCTCTCCTCTCCTTCTCCCACACGCCTCTCTCTCTCCAATCTCTATATAAACATTCATTTTTCTCACTCATGGTTTTACACACACAAAACCATATTTTCTACTTCAAACTCCATTGATTTTTCTTTAAGAACTCATCATCTTCACTCATTTTATTCAAGCTCCAAGGGTAAAACTTCTTCTTCTTACTCATCTAAGTTCTCATCTTCACTTAATTGTTGAGTTTATGCCATGTTCATCCTTTTGATATTCTTAGATCTATAAACTTCTAAAATTTCTAGAAAATTGTAGAAAAATCCTAAAAATATGAAACAAATTTCTATGACCTAGTTATGATCTCTATTTTCATCATCTAAGAGCATGTGAACAAAATCATTTTTCATCCTATAGATCTAATCAGGGTCGAACCTGTGTCTAAATGGACAAAGGAGATTTTGTTCAATTTTTAACTTAAATGAGGTTAGATCTAAACTATTTAGGGTTTCTATGTTCCTAATCCTCAACTAATCTTAAGTTTCATCAAGTTTTATCTATTTCAAGTCTTATATCTATTTCTTCAAAGATTATGTAAAAATGTTTAAAAGTGTTTGATGAGTTAAGATTATGGTTTTTATGCTTTTAGATACTTACACTTTTATGATCCAAAGGTTTGAATCCAAATAAATTTTCTAACCTATTTTTATGTTCAAGGCCGAAACCCTAACCTTAGAGGTTAGAGTATTTTGTTTCATATTTTCAACTTCTAACAATTTATTCTAGTTATCTAAGACCTATGCACCTAAAATCCAAAAGATTAGAGTGAGAAAATAATCCTAGCCTCATTTTGAATTAGAGGCCGAACCTTGTATTAAAGTGAACCTAATGGGAATTGTTTGATTAATCATTGTTTTATGATGTTGGTTGAAGGATATCGAATATTCGTGACGTAGTTACGAAGATCGGGAAGTTCGCGAATCCGGTGTTAGCTCAGGTGGGGGAAAGGGCCAACCTATCGTCGGAATGGATAAGTAGTAGATTATATAATAAATGTGTAGGGTGACCTAAACCTTACTAGTAGTCTTGTAATCGACTAGACCAAAATCATATTGGAAACCTTTTCTGAAAAACCAATGGCGATTCAGGGATTGTAAGTTTATCGACATTAGGTTGATTTTATATTGTTGATGGTTGATTTGAGCTTATTACCTTTATTGAATTGATTTTTTGTTATGTTGGTGATATTGGAATATTTTGATTGATATTGTGTTATGCATGATCTACCTGGTTTTTATTATTATGCTTAGTGGGTTTTACGCAAAGATATATATGTTGTCTAAGATATGATTGTTTTGGGTGTGAGAATAATGAAGATTTAGAAGTGCCTAGCTTTAGATGAGGAATGTTAAAGAGGTGTTAGGGCATAGAATATGTGTCAAGTTCTAATGGAAGGTTAAGGCGCTAAGATGTTGTTAAAACGGGTTGGTGAGATTCAAGTATAGGTGTTCTTGTCCACAACTGTGTATTGGTAATATAATACACAAGGACAAAAGTGTATTGGTACTATAATACACAATGACAAAAGTGTATTGGTAATATAATACACAATGACATCTGTGTATTGGTAATCTAATACACCGTGTATTGGTAATATAATACACGTAAAACACATCTGTGTATTGGAAATATAATACACCGTGTATTGATAATATAACACACCTGAAGATACCGGATTGACTAATTTTATGAACGGAAAGCCACCTCAATTCCGAGGAGAGTATGACCCAGTGAAGGCAGAATGCTGGATACAAGAGATCGAAAAGATATTTGCTACTATGCGCTACAGTGAGGAGAAGAAAGTGACTTATGCTGCCTTCATGTTAACCGAAGGAGCATAATTCTGGTGGAAAGGAAATAAAATACTGTTGGAAGCTGAGGATAGGAACATTAACTGGAAGTTATTCACTGATTGTTTTTTCGAAAAATATTTTCTGCGTCTAGTTCGACGCGAGAAGGAAAATGAAATCACAAACCTTAAACAAGGCAACATGTATGTTGGTGAGTATGTGATGAGTGTGATTACACCTCATATTTCTTTATCATATTGCATGCATTTTCATGTAGTTTAGGCATTTTTAATTTGATTTTTGTTAGTTTTTACCTTGGAACGGGTAAGGTGGTTTTGTGGTGTTTGTGTGCAAGAATTGAAGATTAAAATGCTCAGGATCAGTTATGTTGGAGCTTGCATGAAGACGGAGCTTGAAAAGCAAGAAAAATGAGCCAAACAGAGCCCATCATGGCCTAGCCGTGACAGCCATCACGGCCATGATTGAGCAAGACTGAAAAGAAAAGAACGCAAAAGTCAGAACCTATCACGGCTAGGACGTGATGGCCATCACGGCTAGGACGTGATGGCCATCACGGCCTAGCCGTGATGGCCATCACGGCCGTGACAGGCCAACCAATGCCAAGTTTTCCAAGACAGAATCTGTCACGACCTGGCCGTGACGCGCAAAATCTGGGATTTTGATTTGTTTTTTTATCTGATAATTGCTTTAATCACAAGTTACCGTACATTATAAATAGGACTCAGAGGCTCAAAAATAGGGGAGCTCTTGGCTGTTACCTTAGGCAAAAATTAGGATTTCTCTTCTTCTCAATTTCTTCTCTTCTCTTAGGATTTTTATGTTTTAATTATTCAAGGTTGCTATGAATATGGCAATGCGTGAGTAGTTGTTTTTATTTCAAGGAATTGGGGCTATGCCCAAGACTCGTTTTATGCGATGAATTGATGTTTTACTTCTTGTTAATTTCAATTTGCTTTCGATTTAATTCCTATTGTATGAATTACTTGTGAATTCGGTGCGCACTTATTTGCATGTCATAGATACTCTAAGGATGAACCTAGCGGTGAACTTAGGTATTGGATCTATAGGGATTGAACTTAGGACTTAAATCACGAGAGTTAGAAGCGGTCCTTCGAGGGTTCATTGAATTGTCACGAATCTTAATGGGTTCAATTTAAATACAATTACCACGAGAGTAGGGGTTGGTTTAATTGGGCACGATTCTTGTACCTCGAGAGGGAACATTAACTTATTTAGGATAAATTCACCTTCAAAGCAATTTCGATAATTAACAAGAGGGGTAGTCAATTTAGTAGCATGAGCAGTCTTGTTGGTAACCCAATTCCTGGAAATCTCTTTTAATTTGAAATCTCCATATTTGATTTGATTGAGATTTTATTTGATTGTGTTTTAAATATTTGATTTGTTAGCTAATCTTATTTCAAAAACCAAATCTTTTCCAAATCCTTTTCTTGTCTAGTTTAATTAATTTAATAATTAATTGTTATTTAAGATCACGGTCTCTGTGGGTTCGATCTTTTTATTACTTGACGACGAGTCCTTTCACTTACGGATTCACGCTATCAAGTTTTTGGCGCCGTTGCCGGGGACTGTGCTTTCTTGAATTTCAATCCAATTTTTAAATTGATTTTTCTGGACATTTTTTTTCCAGTTATTTCTTTTTCTTTTTATAGAGTATCTATATCTCTTTGCAGGTATTTTTTTCTTTTATGCGAAGATCCCAAAGTCTTAGAAATCTTGTTGAAGTTGACCCCGAGATCGAAAGGACCTTTCATAGACGTGGGAGACTACAAAGACAAAGAGCGAGAGAAAGGTTGATTCTCATTCCACTTATGGCGAACCTACCGGATACCAAACCACTGAAAGACAACGCAACCCCAAATGCTAGGGGTTTGAGAACTGGGATTGCTAGCCCAGAAATTGAGGCGGAGAACTACACTATACCGCCTCGGTTAATTGGCATGATTAGGCAACATCAGTTTGGAGGATTACCCTCGGAGGACCCGACTGATCATGTGGAGACATTCTTGGAGTTCATTGATGCAATAAGAATTCAAGGTGCCCCGATTGATGCTATTCGCTTGAGGTTATTCCCCTCCTCTCTGACTGGAAAGGCAAGAGCTTGGTTGAAGCAAGTGCCCGCTATTACTTTGTCAACTTGGGACCAACTAGAGCAGACATTCTTGGAAAAATTCTTCCCTCCATCCAAGACTGCTTACCTACGAACTTAGATCACCGACTTCTTCCAAAAGGATGGAGAATGCTTATCTGAAGCTTGGGATCGTTACAAAGGTTTGCTAGAGTCTTGCCCACATCATGGGCTCAAGAGGTGGTTGTTAGTGCATACCTTCTACAATGGATTGTATTACTCTTCAAAGGTGTCACTTGACTCTGCAGCTGGTGGAGCCTTTATGAATAGACCACCGACTGAAGCGTTCAATATCATTGAAAACATAGCCTCCAACTATCACCAATGGAGTTTGGAAAGAGGTAACAACCCGAAAAAGCTTTCGGGGGGTAAGTTTGAAATGAATATTAATGATTTAATTATGTCTAAATTTGACTCATTGAATAAACGCTTTGATAAGCTTGAAAAGGCTAATGTGAGTTCAATACGTGCTACTAATGTTGTTTGTGAGATTTGTGGAATGCAGGGACATGACATAATGGAGTGCCCACATGGTATTGCTCCTGGATCCAGTGCTTCGGGGGAACAAGTGAACTCTTGTCACAATTTCTATGACATGAACCCGAAGTTGCTAAATTATGTTCCCCCAAATCCTTACAACCAAGTGAGGAAGCATAATCCTTATCTCTCCTACGGGAACTACAACAACATGTTGAACCATGAATTTCAGGAAGCCAAGGTAATAGGAAACCCGCATTGGGGTATCCTCAGGTACAAAAGTCTAAACTTGAGTCTCTTTTGGAAAATTTTGCCGAAACTCAAACAAAGCAAAATGAAGAGTTTAGGCAACAAGGTAGGGCAGTCAATAAGGCAATAAAAGAGTTAACATCTAAGGTAGATAACTTAGCCATCCATAATAAGATGTTAGAAACTCAGATTGCCCAATAAGCTAGTACATATTCTAAAACTAAGGGTACGTTTCCAGGACAACCTGAAGTTAATCCCAATGAGCATTGTAATGCTATATGCTTGAGTGATGATAAGCTTGGGGTAGTTGAAAAGGATGTGGAATGTGAGGAGGACATGGGTGAATAAGAAGAGATAGAGCCAAAGTATGTCCCTCCACCACCTTACCAACCCCCAATACCTTTCCCACAAAGGCTAGTCAAGAAAAAACCAGTAGAAAAAGAGACTATGAGCTTAATTGAGGAGCATGATGCCATGATAAAAACTAATATGCCTCCTAAACTAAAAGATCCTGGAAGTTTCTCTATTTCTTGCTCAATTGGAGAAGTGAAAATAGACCAAGCCTTATATGACTTAGGGGCTAGTGCGAGTTTGATGCCACTTACCATCTTGAAAGGTTAGGAACCAAGGAATTGAGTCCATCCAAGTTCTCTTTACAATTTGTGGATGGCTCAACTAAAACTTCTAGGCATACTAGAGAATGTCCCCATAAAGGTAGGGAAAATTTTCATTCCTACCGATTTCATGGTGTTGGATATGAACGGGAATTCTAAATTCCCTATCATTCTTGGAAGGCCATTCTTGGCCACAGCTGGAGAAATAATAGATGTAAAAAATGGTAAGCTCTCCTTGAATGTAGAGAAAGGAAGGGTGGATTTTGATTTGACAAACTCATATAACAACCCTCCTTTTAAGAGTCATGTGTGCAAGATTGAGATAATGCCTCCAAAGGTAAAGGAAGAGCTTAACATGGAAACAACTCCCAAACTTTGCATGACAAATGTTGCACCAAATAATGATGAAATTGGAGTTGCTCAACATGTGGAGTTAAAACTTCCACCGGGAGGAAGTAAGGCCATGAAACTCATAATGAAAAGAGCAAAGCGAAAGAGCATGTGGCCATATGAACAAAATAGGCTCTTTGAAGGACTTCCTTGGAAGAGAGGTGTTCTTTCACTTCCAAGCCCAGCTGATCCCGGTTGATTGAAAGGAGTATGGTCAAGCTTAAGACCGTAAATAAACGCTTCTTGGGAGGCAACCCAAGCTTTCTTTCCCTTTTTAATTTGTTTTTGAAATTTCTTTTTATATAATTTGAGAAGATTAAGAGAAGAAAGATCACAAATTGATGGTTTTTCCAAGTATTTTCAGGTTATGAAGGCATGAAGAGCGAAACGACATGGAAAAATGAAGTCAGAGGAGATCATGACCTGACCCTGATGGCCATCATGGCCATGATGGAGCAATTTCAAAAAGGAATAGGAGACCAGAATCTATCACGACCTAGACGTGACGAGGGTCACGGTCGTGATGGGCCAGAAGCTGAAAACCAGAAGGGATCACGCCCAAACCGTGATAGCCATCACGGGCATGAAGCGAAGGAGCACAACAGAACAGAATTGATCACGGCCTAGCCGTGATGTATATCACGGCCGCGATAAGTCCCAGTAACCAGCATCCGAATCGATCACGGCCTGGCCGTGATGAATGTCACAGCCGTGACACATCCTCCAACAACTCTATGACTGGCATCTGAGCAAACACCCTCCACCACCTCGGTGAGTTGTTCCATTTTTCTCCTCTCCCCGACTTGATTAATTACATTGGGGACAATGTAAGTTTTTAAGCTTGGGGTAGGGGTATTTTTGCATTTTTTTGAATTTTTGCAATTTTCATGTTGCTTTCATATAGGCGTAGTTTTGCATAATCACATGATTAGATTGCCCCTTGCTTAGAGTATGCATCCAATTATGAGAACTTTGTGCCAAATGAATTGAGACAATGAATTTTTTAACCCAATTTTTGTATTCTTGTGATAGGCTAAAAATAAAAATGCTTGAGATGATCTTCTGATAGTTGATAATTAGCATGTGGTTCCTTAGATTTGTGTTTCTCATTGATTTTAAACTACTAAATGTGAGATTTTTTTTGAGCCTAAATGGGGAACTCACTAAATTTACCCCATTCTTTGTGATGGAGTGTTTTATTCCTCTTGGATTGTATTCTCTAGAACTTGACTTGAAACCATTTTGAAACTTAAAACTTTTTGAAAACATATTTGAAAATGATTGAGGCACTAGGTATTTTTCTGGCCTTCTGAGCTTTGACTGATTAAATGCTACCCCTTAGTTTCCCAATTTTGTGCCTAATAGAATAAAATGCTTTTCTTGGTACCTTGATTTATTTTGATGAATGATGCTTGGTATGACACCTTTTAAAGTATTGCAAAAGGGCAAAAATGTGGTTTGAAAAATAAATTGTGGGATGAAAAAGTTAGAAAAATATTTCTCTTAAGTTGGAAATCTCCCCTTCTCCAAATTGAAAAAAAATAAAATAAAATAAACAAAAAAAATGGAGAGGGGATGAGAAAAAGAAAGTGAGAAAAAAAAAAGAGAGGAAGAAATAAAGAAAGGTGGAAAAGTGAATTAAAGCCCAAAAAGGTATTTTTAGAAG
The DNA here is from genome assembly GCA_030762895.1 of Sophora flavescens. Taxonomy (NCBI): domain Eukaryota; kingdom Viridiplantae; phylum Streptophyta; class Magnoliopsida; order Fabales; family Fabaceae; genus Sophora; species Sophora flavescens. The sequence goes on from CM061068.1 coordinate 124,072,911, forward strand.
GTTGTCATGCTTTGCATTGTTTGATATTTTGTTTAGCCTTCTTGAATTTTCCCTTTCTTAATTTCCCCACCTAACAATTAATACCATGGCCCCATTACAGCCAAAATAAAAGACCTCTTGATTCTTATGAGTTTTCATTAATAAAGTAAAGATTTGGTTAATAGTCAAGGTTATGATAGGGTACCTTCCTTGAGGAAATTGAGTGAATTGTCAAATGTCCTTAAACACTTGAGTGAGGTGAGAAGAGTGCCCGAATTAGTGAGAGACATGAATCTAGAGAACCTAAGCTTCTAATTGGACTTGAAATTGATTATTTCTTGGTTACTTATTTGGATGTGCCTGTGATGAGCCTCTGTTTGACTGGTTTTATAACTGGTAAAGACCTTGGCTTTGTGCTAATTTTATATCATTTTCACCCAAATTAGACTTGATTGTCCTTAAGTAGTATTTTGAGTCTGTAAAGTGTTTTTAGGTTAATTTAGTTGATTTAGAGTTAAATAAAGTACTTATGTTATTTTCTGTTTTTCAGGTTAATAAAATAAAATAAAATAAATCTGGAGCCACTCGCCCCGCGAATGATATCTCGCCCCGCGAGTCACGCAAGCCTGAAAAGTCAGAGACGATCACGGTTTACCCATGTTGAAGATCACGGCTATGGCAGTTTTGAAGTTGAAACGTTCGCCTCGCGAGAATTCGTTCGCCTCGCGAGCCTTGGAAGACCAGAAGCCATCACGGTTTGCGCATGTTGCAGACTGTTCGTAATGTTCGCCTCGCGAGATGTGCTTCGCCTCGCGAGTCCTCTGATTCCATAAACGTGTATATAAGACAGTCTTAGGCAGAACTGAAGAAGCTGATCAGAGTTAGCCAGTTTTGGCTAGTCTTTGGTAGTCAGTAGTAGTAGTTTATTTTCCTTTCTTTTCTTTTGTGTTTAAGTTTGTAATGGAGAACTAGTCTCCTTGATTAATCTACTGGGATTGGTTTCTATTAACACTTGAGGTTCTTGTATTCCTGTTTAGTTTGCTATTCTCTTTTCAATGCAATGCTATATGTTTCTGTTTGTTATTTCAGGAATGTATAGTGTTGTATTGATTCATTTCGGTGATGCCATGTTCTTATACTTAATCGCGTTTGTTATTTCGCGTGTGTTCATTCATGTTCGTTTGTTCATGAGGGCTTAACCCCGTTTGTTATTTCGGGAATAGGAACATACATCCGTAGTAGTGATTGCGTTGTTAATTGTTGCTACAACCGGGAGGGGATTAGAATCTGCTTAGGGCTTGGATTTATATGAACCAATGATAGTGGGAAACCAAGAACAGTAGGTTAATCGTTTTTTAGTTTATTTGATAATTACTTTTTATTGCATTGTTTTTCTTTTCTGTTTTCTTAATTTTATTTCAATTACTCAAAACCCCCCCAAATTCTGACTTTTACTAATTCTCTGTTAATAACAACAAACAACTAAAGAGTCCTTGAGAGACGATACTCGAGTTGTCGCTCCCTATCTGCATTATTTTGTAAACGCTCGATCTTTTTGGCGCGTGGCGACAGCGCGGTCAAAAATTGGCGCCGTTGCCGGGGACTCTGGTTTGTTGTTATTAGCAGAAAATAAATTTAAAAAAAAAATAAAAAAAAATTCTCTTTGCTAATTAGTTTTGTCTGGTTGTGAATTTTAGCACCCCCAATGGATAATTATATGTATGGTTGCATGCCTAATGTTTACTATGAACCACCACCATGCATATATTTTCCTGATTTTATTGGTTTATCACACTGGTTGCCAAGGTTTAGTGGTTTTGCAGGTGAAAATCCGCAGGAGCATCTGAGGGAATTCCAGATTGCTTGTTCTATAATGCTGAGACCTGCAGGAATAACAGAAGAACACATTCAGATGGAAGCTTTCCAGTTCTCACTTGAAGGTGCTGCAAGAGATTGGTTGTATTGTCTTGATGAGAAGTCCATCTCAAGCTGGTTTGATTTGAAAGAAGCCTTCCTGTGTAGATACTATCTTGCCTTCAGAGCTGCACCTTCCGAACCTTCCCTAGAGGACCTGTGCAAACAGATGTCTGCACAGATAAATGCACAAATGGAAGCAAACTTTCTTGAATTTCAACAGAAGATGGAGGCTGAATACCAGAGGAGCCGAGCTGAATCTCAGAAGTTGTCCGCTCTAATTGATCAAGTTACCGCTAACTCGGCTGCGATGCTAACTCCACAGCCCCTTGAAGAACCTACAGAGGCACAAGTTATTCTTGAAGATATTTCTGATGATGATTGTGATAATATTTTTGTTGATGATGAATTGTGTGTTGAATCTCCTGATGATTGTTATTGTTCTGGCACTGCTTTGTGTGTAGAATGTTATTTTGAAAGGTATGTTAAGCAAAGCATCCATATGGAACAGGAGACAGATGAGGTTGAGGGCCATGTTCATATAGGAAATGAGCATCAGGAGGATCAGGAGAACATTTGCTCCACCGTGCTTGAGGATAAAGAAGAATCTTTGGTCTTAGATGCAGGTGTTGAAAGTGATGGGGTGGATGAACCGTGTGCAGAAAGTCCAGACAATCTGACCTTTACTAACTCAGTTTCTTTTACTACATGTACTGACTGTACTGACACTAACCCGTGTGCTGTTTGTGGCCAGTTTGTTGATTCTATTTTGCAGGATGATAGTGAGAGTGAAGTTGCCTGTTCGGTCGAAGTTCCAACTATGCCATCCATTGAGCAGCCACCCTCCTCAGTTTCTTGTAATATATCTATTGACTGTACCAACTCTAACCTTTCTGTGGTGTGTCCTGAAATTTCTGCAGGTTTAACAAGTGATGAATCCGGTAGTGCAGTGGATGAAGACCTTGCAGAAGTTGAAGCATCACCAGTAACCCCAGCTAACTGTTTGCCACCTCCCCCTGAGGAACCAGTGATGGAGTTTAAGCCTTTGGATTTTGCACCATGGCCGGTCCAAGAGGTTGAGCCCCACTTTTATTGGGGAGACTTTGTAGATAAAGAGGTCAGCTGTGACCCGAAGGGGAGTGAGAAGTCCGCCGCACTCGGCGAAGTCATCATAATTGTCAAGTGCTCACCCCCACATCAAGGCTGCGAGTCATGGAAGCATGGAATGAGCTTCCAGTCTTTGTCCATCACGTGGGCCTTATGCTACAAGCAATGGGATCCTGGTGGAACCATCCTTAATGAGTTTTCTTAACCCTTTCTTCTTTTTAATTTTCTTTTCCTTGCTTTATTTCTGTTTTGTTTTTAATAAAGCTCCTGAATAATTTGAGAAGCTCAGGAGTTGTGTTGAGTCTTGTGTTGGCAAGTTTATTGGATTTTATTAATTTTGCATAGATTGATGGCATAATATGTTTTGACTGTTTCCCCCTAGGTTTTGGAAAATTTTTGAAAAATGATCCCCATATGATTGAAAACTGAACTTTGAGATTTTATTATGATGACATGATTTATGATAAGTTTGGGGTGATAGGAAGCACACACTAGGGATAGTATCTCTGTTCAAATAATTTGCAAAAATGCCCAGGTGAGGTTTTGAGCCTCCAACATGTTCTAACTGTGTGAAAATCACTTTTGATTGCACTTTCCTGAATTTGCTTGAATCTCTTTTTGGTTTGCATGTTTATGTGTTTGCTTCAAATGATTTAGGCATTTTCTTTGTAAATAACTACTTAGCCTAAAAATAACCATCCCTAATGCATGTTCCCTAGTTAGCCCCATTGATCCTATTAGCCTGTTAATTCTTGTTAACCTTATGTTACAAGCTAAAATCTGAAAAACCATGTTAACCCGATCTTAGGATTAGAGAGCATGGAAGCTTAGTGAGAAATTGGGTGCAAGAAACCAAAGTTTGGGGTGGCTACCCGGTGTAATATGTTGTTTGGGATTGAGAAAAAATTTATGAAAAAAAAAGAAAAGAAAAAAACAAAAAAAAAGTATTAGAAAAATAAAAGAGGTTGTAGCCACCCAGAAGCATAAAAAAAAATTTAAGAAAGGAACTTGAGTGAATTTCAAAGTGTAAATAATGTTCCTGCTCTCTTAGTTCCTAGGGTCTTCAGCCTAGTTCCTTTGTATATCCTACCCTTAGCCAGGCCCCATTACAACCCATAAAAGACCTTTTGATGTTGCATGCATGTTTTCTGTGGGAATCATTTGGAGATGAAAATAAAATTTATGGGAAGTGCTCTTAAAAGTGAAACTGAGTGAAATGTTGATAGCCTGACACAAACTGAGCGATTGAGTGAACACAAATTTCCCTTGTGAGGAAGGCAGTTGTTTGAATTTGGTGATCTCCTTCTTGTGTGTAACTTGGAACCCCTGCTTAGATTAATAATTGTTTGAATGATGAAATTCTCAGATGTTTAGAATAAATGATTGTGGAGATTACTTTGTTTGAAAGGGGGGGAACATTGAAGAAAATTATTTTGTTAAGTTGCTTGAAATCTGTGTAAAGTTGATTGAATCCTTAAGCTTGCCATGTTTTGCTAGGTCTTTAGTTTTTTTAAGTTTTTGAGTTTTAGTTTGCTTGGGGACAAGCAAAGTTTAAGTTTGGGGTATTTTGATGAGCCTCTGTTTGACTGGTTTTATAACTGGTAAAGACCTTGGCTTTGTGCTAATTTTATATCATTTTCACCCAAATTAGACTTGATTGTCCTTAAGTAGTATTTTGAGTCTGTAAAGTGTTTTTAGGTTAATTTAGTTGATTTAGAGTTAAATAAAGTACTTATGTTATTTTCTGTTTTTCAGGTTAATAAAATAAAATAAAATAAATCTGGAGCCACTCGCCCCGCTAATGATATCTCGCCCCGCGAGTCACGCAAGCCTGAAAAGTCAGAGACGATCACGGTTTACCCGTGTTGAAGATCACGGCTGTGGCAGTTTTGAAGTTGAAACGTTCGCCTCGCGAGAATTCGTTCGCCTCGCGAGCCTTGGAAGACCAGAAGCCATCACGATTTGTGCATGTTGCAGACTGTTCGTAATGTTCGCCTCGCGAGATGTGCTTCGCCTCGCGAGTCCTCTGATTCCATAAACGTGTATATAAGACAGTCTTAGGCAGAACTGAAGAAGCTGATCAGAGTTAGCCAGTTTTGGCTAGTCTTTGGTAGTCAGTAGTAGTAGTTTATTTTCCTTTCTTTTCTTTTGTGTTTAAGTTTGTAATGGAGAACTAGTCTCCTTGATTAATCTACTGGGATTGGTTTCTATTAACACTTGAGGTTCTTGTATTCCTGTTTAGTTTGCTATTCTCTTTTCAATGCAATGCTATATGTTTCTGTTTGTTATTTCAGGAATGTATAGTGTTGTATTGATTCATTTCGGTGATGCCATGTTCTTATACTTAATCGCGTTTGTTATTTCGCGTGTGTTCATTCATGTTCGTTTGTTCATGAGGGCTTAACCCCGTTTGTTATTTCGGGAATAGGAACATACATCCGTAGTAGTGATTGCGTTGTTAATTGTTGCTACAACCGGGAGGGGATTAGAATCTGCTTAGGGCTTGGATTTATATGAACCAATGATAGTGGGAAACCAAGAACAGTAGGTTAATCGTTTTTTAGTTTATTTGATAATTACTTTTTATTGCATTGTTTTTCTTTTATGTTTTCTTAATTTTATTTCAATTACTCAAAACCCCCCCAAATTCTGACTTTTACTAATTCTCTGTTAATAACAACAAACAACTAAAGAGTCCTTGAGAGACGATACTCGAGTTGTCGCTCCCTATCTGCATTATTTTGTAAACGCTCTATCTTTTTGGCGCGTGGCGACAGCGCGGTCAGCCTGTTACTTGGATTTGTTGCTTGGGTTCTTGGTTCACTATCCATGCTCTGATTGTTTATCTTGTCTGGCCTTGGTTATTGCTTGAGGACAAGCAAAATCTTAAGCTTGTGGTAGTTTGATGAGTGTGATTACACCTCACATTTCTTTATCATATTGCATGCATTTTCATGTAGTTTAGGCATTTTTAATTTGATTTTTGTTATTTTTTACCTTGGAACGGGTAAGGTGGTTTTGTGGTGTTTGTGTGTAGGAATTGAAGATTAAAATGCTCAGGATCAGTTATATTGGAGCTTGCATGAAGACGGAACTTGAAAAGCAAGAAAAATGAGCCAAACAGGGCCCATCACGGCCATGATCGAGCAAGGCTGAAAAGAAAAGAACGTAAAAGTCAGAACCTGCCATGGCTAGGCCGTTATGGCCATCACGTCCGTGACAAACCAACCAATGCCAAGTTTTCAAAGACAGAATCTGTCACGGCCTGGCTGTGACAGGCATCACGGTCGTGACGCACTAAATCTGGGATTTTGATTTGTTTTTTTATCTGATTTGTAATTGCTTTAATCCCAAGTTACCCTACATTATAAATAGGACTCAGACGCTCGAAAATAGGGGAGCTCTTGGCTGCTACCTTAGGCAAAAATTAGGATTTCTCTTCTTCTCAATTTCTTCTCTTCTCTTAGGATTTTTATGTTTTTATTATTCAAGGTTGCTATGAATATGGCAATGTGTGAGTAGTTGTTTTTATTTCTAGGAATTGGGGCTATGCCCAAGACTCGTTTTATGTGATGAATTGACGTTTTACTTCTTGGTAATTTCAATTTGCTTTCGATTTAATTCCTATTGCATGAATTACTTGTGAATTCGGTGCGCACTTATTTGCATGTCATAGATACTCTAAAGATGAACCTAGCGGTGAACTTAGGTATTGGATCTATAGGGATTGAACTTAGGACTTAAATCACGAGAGTTAGAAGCGGTCCTTCGAGGGTTCATTGAATTGTTGATCACGCTGTCGCCACGGGCCAAAAAGATCGAGCGTTTACAAAATAATGTAGATAGGGAAGCGACAACTCGGATATCGTCTCTCAAGGACTCTTTAGTTGTTGTTGTTGTTAACAGAAAATTTGTAAAAGTTAGAAATGGGGGGTTTTGGGATCGAAAACTAAATAAAGAAAACAGAACAGAAAAACAATGCAATAAAAAGTAATTATCAAATAAACTAAAGAACGATCAACCTACTGTTCTCGGTTTCCCACTATCATCGGTTCATATAAATCCAAGCCCTAAGCAGATTCTAATCCCCTCCCGGTTGTAGCAACAATTAACAACGCAATCACTACTACGGATGTATATTCCTATTCCCGAAATAACAAACGGGGTTAAGCCCTCATGAACTAAACGAACATGAATGAACACACACGAATTAAACAAACCCGATTAAGTATAGGAACATAACATCACCGAAATAAATCAACACCACACTATACACTCCTGAATTAAACAAACAGAAACGTATAATATGGCATTGAAAAGAGAAAAGCAAATAAAACAGGAAATACACAACCTCAAGTGTGGTAATGGAAACCAATTACAGTAGATTAATCTAGGAGACTAGCTCTCCATTACAGAAGGAAAACAATAACTAAAGATAAAACAAAAGACTAACTATTCTAAAAACTAGCCAAGAAACTAGCCAAAACTGACTAGCCTCCCAACCCAGCCTAACTATAACTAACTCCTCTCTCAATATCTGAATGCTCCTTTTATTAACTTCAACCTCTGCCTCTTAGCTTTCCAAAGCCACTTAATTTGCTTAATTATGAATTAAGATGAGGGAGTTATGTCCACATTCAACTCATAGGGCAGCTGAAACGCCTCTGACTTCACATGGATTAAAGCCCTTCAAAACGGCTCTTTTTGGAATAATAGTCTTCATGAGAGTTAAAGCTCTTTGTTTGATCTTTCATTTGCCACCGGTTTCAGTTCCAACCGACATCTACAGCCCAAGTTATGGCCCAATCTTCATGACCAGTTCAGGTTCCAGTGACAGCAATTATGTTCTGACTTCAAGGCCCAATGTGACCCACTATACATCCAATTCAGCATCTGAGTTCTTCATGAAAGTTGTTGGGCTTCCTTTTAGCTTTCCTGTTCTGACTCCTGCGTTTCTGTTTTTATAAGAGGGCCGCACGTCACGGCCTAGGCGTGATGGCCTCTGCTTCAGGTGTACTTCCCTTGTTGCTCTTCTTATTGCCCTGAAAAACAGAAAATAACATAAGTACTTTATTTAACTCTAAATCAACTAAATTAACCTAAAAACACTTTATAGACTCAAAATCTTACTTAAGGACAATCAAGTCTAATTTGGGTGAAAATGATATAAAATTAGCACAAAGCCAAGGTCTTTACTAGTTATAAAACCGGTCAACCAGAGGCTCATCAATTGTCACGAATCTTAATGGGTTCATTTTAAATACAATTACCACGAGAGTAGAAGTTGGTTTAATTGGGCATGGTTCTTGTATCTCGAGAGGGAATATTAACTTATTTAGGATAAATTCACCTTCAAAGCAATTTCGATAATTAACAAAAGGAGTAGTCAATTTAGTAGCATGAGCAGTCTTGTTGGTAACCCAATTCCTAGAAATCTCTTTTAATTTGAAAATCTCCATATTTGATTTGATTGCGATTTTATTTGATTACGTTTTAAATACTTGATTTGTTAGTTAATCTTATTTCAAAAACCAAATCTTTTCCAAATCTTTTTCTTGTCTAGTTTAATTAAGTTAATAATTAATTGTTATTTAAGATCACGGTCTTTGTGGGTTCGATCTTTTTATTACTTGACGACGAAGCCGTTCACTTGTGGATTCACGTTATCAGTATGCATAACGAGTTGAGGCTTTGATCAAGTATTCGGAATTCTATCAGAGGTTTCCATGTGAGGACTGGCAATGTGGAAGATTTGAGGAAGGACTCAAAGATGAGCTGCAGAGGGCTGTAGTGTCTCTTGACATACAGTATTTCCCAGAACTAGTCGAGAGATGCTGTGCCATTGAAAGTATAGACCTAAGGATGGCCAATGAACAGAAAAAACTGAGGAATGGAGGTCCTAACCGATCAAGTTTCCAGAGGCACGAAGGAAGTGGTTCTCAGTGGAGACAGAGACCATATGCTAGACCCAAGTAAACGCCGGCACCAGCACCAGTGGCTAAAGCGGGTCAGCAATCCCAAGGCTTAGTTTGTTTCAGATGTGGAGGATTGCATTATGCTAGAGACTGTAAAAATAGGTCCAGGTGTTTCAACTGTTGGAAACCAGGTCTTGTGGCAAGAGATTGCAGACAAAGGGTTATGCAACAGCTGACAACTGCCGGAAGAGGAACTGGAGACAATAGAGGTGGAGCTGGAAGAGTAGTCCCAGCAGGAAGACCACAAGTTGCCAGACCTCAAGCCACTGGAAGAGTGTTTACCGTGAGGGGAGCTGAATCCTCTCAATCTACTGATCTTATATAAGGTATGTGTTTGATAGATGGTAGACTCTCGAATGTATTGTTTGACTCAGGCGCTACGCATTCTTTTATCTCGCATAAGTGTGTGGATCATTTGAATTTAACTATTTCCAAATTACCGTATATCTTTACAGTATCTACTCCAACCAATAATCCTTTGACTACTATGTCTGTTTGTTTACAGTGTCCTGTCGTTGTTGAGAATAGGACATTTATTGTAGACCTTATCTGTTTGCCTATGCAACAGATAGATGTTATTCTTGGCATAGATTGGCTTTCAGCTAATCATGTAGTGCTAGATTGTTCTAGAAAGACTTTATCATTTCTTGAACCTTACAGTATAGCATCTGCCAAGGAAGGAGTTTCTGTGAGGAGTGACAACTCTCAACAGTTGGTGATGCTTTTCGCAGTGGAGGCTAATGTGACTCCCAGCATAGGTTCCATGCCTATTGTGAGGGAGTTTCCTAAAGTTTTCCCTCCAGACGTTCCATGTTTTCCACCGGAAAGAGAAGTGGAATTCACTATAGACCTCGTACTAGGGACGGGGCCTATATCTATAGCACCTTATCGGATGTCACCGGTTGAGTTGGCAGAGTTGAAGGAACAATTGGATGACATGTTAGGAAAAGAGTTTATCAGACCGAGTGTTTCACCGTGGGGAGCACCGGTGTTATTTGTTAAGAAGAAGGAAGGAAGTGCGAGGTTGTACATGGATTACAGGCAGTTGAATAAGGTGACGATTAAGAAAAAGTATCCGTTGCCTAGGATAGATGATTTGATGGATCAGTTGAAAGGAGCAGCAGTGTTCTCTATGATTGAGTTAAGATCTGGGTACCATCATATCATAGTAAGAAAGGAAGATATACCCAGGACGGCTTTTAGGATGAGGTACGAGCACTATGAGTATTTAGTTATGCCTTTCGGTATAACTAATGCGCCGGCCGTGTTCATGGATTATATGAACATAATTATCATATCGTTCCTCAATAAGTTTGTTGTTGTGTTCATCGACGATATTCTTATCTAATTATGTACGCGGGAAGAGCATGAGGAACATTTGATATTGGTGTTGCGAGTTTTGAAGGATAGGCAGCCTTATGCCAAACTTTCCAAGTGTGAGTTTTGGCTGGAAAAAGTACAATTCCTAGGTCATGTGAATAATAAAGAAGGAATAGCCGTAGATCCAGCTAAGGTTGAGGCAGTTCTTAAGTGGGAACGACCTAAGTCAGTAAGTGAAGTACGGAGATTCCTAGGACTAGCTGGATATTATCGGAGGTTTATAGAGGGATTCTCAAAGATTGCATTGCCTATGATGCAGTTAACGAGGAAAAATATTTCTTTTGTATGGACGGACAAGTGTGAATAAAGTTTTTAAAAGCAGAAGGACGGGTTGACTATATCACCCGTGTTGATATTACCAGACCCACTTGGACAGTTTGACGTATACTGTGATGCGTCATACCAAGGTTTAGGTTGTGTCCTGATGCAAGAGGGAAGAGTTGTGGCTTATGCATCCCGACAGTTGAGAATTCACTAGGGAAATTATCCGACTCATGATTTGGACTTAGCAACAATAGTGTTCGCATTAAAGATATGGCGACACTTTTTGTATGGAGCAAAGTTTAATGTCTTCAGTGACCACAAGAGCCTGAAGTATCTATTCGTTAAAAAAGAATTGAATATGAGACAATGAAGGTGGATGGATTTTATCAAAGATTATTATTTTGAATTACTGTACCATCCTAGGAAGGCAAATGTGGTAGCGGATGCTTTATGCAGGAAGTCCTTGCACGTGTCTGCGATGATGGTTAAGGAGTTAGAATTGCTTGAACAGTTCAGGGATTTGAACTTAGGAATGGAATTGGATAAGAATAAGATTTTCTTAAGTATGATCACTATTAGTAGTGATTTTATGAAAGATCTTAAAGATAAACAAGTTCAGGATCTATACCTCCAGGAAGTAAGTAGAGGAATCGATGAAGGTAAAATTTCTGAGTTTAGTAGAGGAACAGATGGTGTGTTAAGGTTTAGAGATAGAATATGTGTGCCAGAGGATGCAGAATTTAGGAAGATGATTTTAGAGGAGGCACATAAGATTAAGTTAAGTTTCCATCCTGGATACACAAAGATGTATCAGGATTTGAAGAAAATGTTTTGGTGGACAAGGATGAAGAAAGAAGTAGCGGAGTATGTTTTATCTTGTCTGGTGTGTCAGAAAGCTAAGATTGAACATCAGAAGCCAGCAGGATTATTACAGTCTTTAGATATCCCAGATTGGAAATGGGATAACATATCTATGGATTTTGTGGTCGGATTACCACGAACTCCTAAGAAGCATGATGCAATTTGGGTTATCATTGATAGGTTGACGAAGTGTGCTCACTTCTTATCTATTGGTGAAAGTTATAATTTGGAAAGGTTGACTCAGATTTACATCAAAGAAATTGTTAGATTGCATGGTGTACCATCGAGTATTGTCTTAGACCGAGATCCTAGTTTCACATCTAGATTTTGGAGACGATTACAAAATGCCTTGGGAACAAAGTTGAGGATGAGTTCTGCTTATCTCCCCCAAACTGATGGACAATCAAAAAGGACAATTCAGTCATTGGAGGATCTATTGAGAACTTGTGTGTTAGAGCACACTGGCAGTTGGGATGAGTTCTTACCATTGATTGAATTTACTTATAACAATAGTTCCATAGTAGTATCGGAATGGTACCATATGAGGCTTTGTATGGCAGAAAGTGTAGGACCCCGTTATGTTGGTATGAGACTGGTGAGAACCATGTTTTGGGACTAGATGTTGTGCAACAAATTACGGAGCAAGTCAGGAAGATACGGGAAAAGATGAAGGAAGCCCAGGATAGGCAAAGGAGCTATAATGACAAGAGGAGGAGACCATTAGAATTCCAGGAAGGTGATGACGTGTTTTTGAGAGTTACTCGGAAAACTGGAACTGGCAGAGCTATCAAATTAAGAAAACCTACTCCTCGATTCATTGGACCTTTTCAGATTCTTTGACGAATTGGTCCAGTAGCTTACCAAATTGCCTTACCACCCAATCTTTCCAACCTTCATGATGTTTTTCATATTTCTCAGTTGAGAAAGTATTATCCTAATCCTTCACATGTCATTGAGTCTGAGTCTATACAACTGCGAGAGAATCTAGAGTATGAGGCTTTACCTATGAGGATAGCAGATAGAGGAATTAAGGAGCTTCGTTGTAGACAAATTCATTTGGTTAAGGTCGTATGTGATGAAACTACTGGAGATGCTACTTGGGAACGCGAGGAGGATATGCAACAATAATATCCACATATTTTCTAAGGTACATAAATTCCAAGGACGGAATTTTCTTTTAAGAAGGGTAGTAATATAACAACCTGATTTTAATTATGCTGTTCAACCGGTTAAAATATAATTAATTATATTTTAATCTGAAAGTTAGAAAGTGTTTTTTAATAAAATAAAGTTATATTCATAGTCTACTTTATGGTAAAAGTTACGGTAAAATTTTGGGTTGAAAATTCACACGGAAACCAATCTACGTTTTCACTGACAGTAAAAATTTACTGAGCAGAAAACCTAATTTTGACCCGTGAAAGAAATGGTTAGTGTTTTTGTCGTGTTTCCAATGACTTAAGTAATTTTGGAAATTTTACGTTCGAAATTAAAATATAATATTTTATCCGGGCAAAAACGTCGAGAATTACGATCGGAAACTTTAATCGGGTAAACAACCGAGCAAAAAGGAGAGTTGAGGTGACTGAAGTGTCTTGATGGAGTTGAAGTGACTTGATGGACTAAAGTCACATGTCATATCCAAGAAAGTAATCATGATGTTTTGGAAAGGAAATGTATTTTAATCCTAAAACCTATTAATCTCTCTCCTAACCAACCGAACATGTCCTAAGCCAAACTTGGCCTCCAAGTTCTCTCCCCTCTTTCTCCCACACGCCTCTCTCCCTCCCATCTCTATATAATCACTCATTTTTCTCACTCATGGTTTTACACACACAAAACCACATTTTCTACTTCAAACTCCATTGATTTTTCTTCAAGAACTCATCATCTTCACTCATTTTCTTCAAGCTCCAAGGGTAAAACTTCTTCTTCTTACTCATCTAAGTTCTCATCTTCAATTAATTGTTGAGTTTATGCCATGTTCATCCTTATGATATTCTTAGATCTATAAACTTCTAAAATCTCTAGAAAATTATAGAAAAATCCTAAAAATGTGAAACCAATTTCTATGACCTAGTTATGATCTCTATTTTCATCATCTAAGAGCATGTGAGAAAATTGTTTTCCTTCCTATAGATATAACCAGGGCCGAACCTATGTCTAAATGGACAAAGGAGATTTTGTTCAATTTTAACTTAAATGAGATTAGATCTAAACTATTTAGGGTTTCTATGTTCCTAATCCTCAACTAATCTTAAGTTTCATCAAGTTTTATCTATTTCAAGTCTTAGATCTATTTCTTCAAAGATTGTGTAAAAATGTTTAAAAGTGTTTGATGAGTTAAGATTATGGTTTTTATGCTTTTAGATACTTATACTTTTATGATCCAAGGGTTTGAATCCAAATAAATTTTCTAACCTATTTTTATGTTCAAGGCCGAAACCCTAACCTTAGAGGTTAGAGGATTTTGTTTCATATTTTCAACTTCTAACAATTTATTCTAGTTATCTAAGACCTAAGCACCTAGAATCCAAAATATTAGAGTGAGAAAATAATCCTAGCCTCATTTTGAATTAGAGTCCGAACCTAGTATTAAAGTGAACCTAATGGAAATTGTTTGATTAATCGTTGTTAAGTGATGTTGGTTGAACGATATCGGATGTTCGTGACGTAGTTACGAAGATCGGGAAGTTTGTGAATCCAGTGTTAGCTCCGGTGGGGGAAAGAACCAACCTATTGTCGGAATGGATAAGTAGTAGATTATATAATAAATATGTAGAGCGACCTAAACCCTACTAGTAGTCAAGTAATCGACAAGACCAAAATCACATTGGGAACCTTTTTCTGAAATACCAATGGAGATTCGGGGATTGTAGCTTTATCGACATTAGGTTGATTTTATATTTTTGATGGTTGATTTGAGCTTATTACCTTTATTGAATTAATTTTTTGTTATGTTGGTGATATTGGAATATTTTGATTGATATTGTGTTATGCATGATCTGACTGGTTTTTATTATTATGCTTAGTGGATTTTAAGCAAAGATATATATGTTGTCTAAGAGATGATTGTTTTGGGTGTGAGGATAATGATGATTTAGAAGTGCCTAACTTAGATGAGGAATGTTAAAGAGGTGTTAGGGAATAGAATATGTGTCAAGTTCTAATGGAAGGTTAAGGCACTAAGATGTTATTAAAACGGGTTGGTGAGATTCAAGTATAGGTTTTGTTGTCCACAACCGTGTATTGGTAATATAATACATAAGGACAAAAGTGTGTTGGTAATATAATAGACAAAGACAAAAGTGTATTGGTAATATAATACACAATGACATCTGTGTATTGGTAAAATAATACACCGTGTAGTGGTAATATAATACACGTAAAACACATATGTGTATTGGTAATATAATACACCGTGTATTGGTAATATAATACGTGTAAAACACATCTGTGTATTGGTATTATAATACACCATGTATTGGAAATATAATACACGTAAAATCAATAGTTCTTGTGAGACCACTTCCACATTAGAAATAGGTATGCAGCTATGGTGTCTTTGAGTAGCATGAGATTGAGGGTATAGGATGATATATTAATTTGAGGATGATTTGTTAGTCAGGTGTGTTGACTATCTGTGACAATTACTGTATAATTTACTATTACTCTTTTCTGCTTTTGATGATAGAACTGTTTCTTATCCCCTGTATATTTCTGTATGTTATATTTTATCTCCTTGTGGAATCTTACAAGAAGACCCTGTGGTTGAGCGTGACCAGGAGGATTTGGATGGAACTCACTACGAACCGGAGACCGGAGGACGAGCTGTGACCCATGTTGATTAGGGTCTAGTTAGTTATGTCCAGTGCATCTCGTATGGCATTTTTATATGTTTCCGCTTTGTTTAACTTTTGTTTAAGTATATGCTTGTGAGGGATCTTACTGAAAGGATACCCTCAACAGTGTTTTGTAATATGTTTAATATACTTATATTGTGATGTGTATTCTATATGAAGCCGTATACGTCATAAGTGAAGTTTTTAATTTCTACGTATTTTCATATTAAGCGCACAAGTAAGAAATTAATTAATGAGGTTTTAGTATAATAAAACACCGGGGCACAACGCGGTGTCTCATTTGGTATCAGAGCAGTTTGGTTCTAAAACGGACTGTGGGGTTATGTCCAATCAGAATCAAGGACTACGAGGTTTAGGATGTTGTTACTGACCGTGTCTAGTTGAATCCACATTGGATTTTGACTATGCTTAGAAGTTGGGTAGTGTATCCAAATCGGATGTGAAAGGTTGATATTAGTATGACATATGGTATTTATATACTTGTCTATGTGGTATTATATGTCATACTAATGAGAGAGGATGATTTCTTTTAACAGAATCATGGCTCGTGGAAGAGGACACCCAACTAACAGTGGTGACGAAACTCCAGAAAGGATTATTGGAGCTGTCAATGGTATTGCTGGCAATACTGAAAATGGAGGAGGATCATCTTCGACTCCAAATGCAATGGAAACTCTAGCTACTGCTATGCTATTGCAAACCAAGCAGAATGCTGAGATGCTGCAGATGAACAAAGAGCAACTAGAAATTAAGAATAAGAGAAGGGCGGTAGCAGCTGAAGATGCCGGATTGACTAATTTTATGAATGGAAAGCCACCTCAATTCCGAGGAGATTATGACCCAGAGAAGGCAGAATGATGGATACAAGAGATCGAAAAGATTTTTGCTACTATGCGCTGCAGCGAGGAGAAGAAAGTGACTTATGTTGCCTTCATGTTAACCGAAGGAGCATAATTCTGGTGGAAGGGAAAGAAAAGATTGTTGGAAGCTGAGGATAGGAACACTAACTGGAAGTTATTCACTGATTGCTTTTTCAAAAAATATTTTTCGTGTCTAGTTCGACGCAAGAAGGAAAATGAATTCACCTACCTCAAACAAAGCAACATGTCTGTTGGTGAGTATGCATCATGTTTTGAGGCTTTTATCTAGTTTTCGGAATTCTATCAGAGGTTTCCAAGTGAGGACTGACAATATAGAAGATTTGTGGAAGGACTCATAGATGAGCTGCAGAGGGCTGTAGTGTCTCTTGACATATAGTATTTCCCAGAACTAGTCGAGAGATGCAGTGCCATTGAAAGTATAGACCTAAGGATGGTCAATGAACAGAAACAATTGAGGAGTGGAGGTCGTAACCAATCAAGTTTCCAGAGGCGCAGAGGAAGTGGTTCTCAGTGGACAAAGAGACCATATGCTAGAACCGAGCAAACGCCGACACCAGCACCAGTGGCTAGAGCAGGTTAGCAACTGTAAGACTTAGTTTGCTTCAGATGTGGAGGATCGGGTTATGCTAGAGACTGTACAAATAGGCCCAGCTGTTTCAACTGTGGGAAACCAGTTCAAGTGGCAAGAGATTGCTGACAAAGGGTTATGCAACAGCCGATAGCTGCCGGAAGAGGAACTGGAGACAATAGAGGTGGAGCTAGAAGAGGAGCCCCAGCAGCAAGACCACAAGTGGCTAGACCTCAAGCCACTGGAAGAGTGTTTACCGAGAGGGAAGCTGAATCCTCTCAATCTGCTGATCTTATACAAGGTATGTGTTTGATAGTTGGTAGACTCTCGAATGTATTGTTTGACCGAGGCGCTACATATTCTTTTATCTCGCATAAGTGTGTGGATCATTTGAACTTAACTGTTTCAAATTACCGTATACCCTTACAGTATCTACTCCAACCAGTAATCCTTTGACTACTATGTCTGTTTGTTTACAGTGTCCTATCGTTGTTGAGTATAGGACATTTATTGTAGACCTTATCTGTTTGCCTATGCAACAGATAGATGTTATTCTTGGCATAGATTGGCTTTCGGCTAACCATGTAGTGCTAGATTGTTCTAGCAAGACTTTATCATTTCTTGAACCTTACAGTTATAGCATCTGCCAATGAAGGAGTTTCTATGAGGAGAGACAACTCTCAACAGTTTGTGATGCTTTTCGCAGTGGAGGCTAATGAGACTCCCAACATAGATTCCATGCCTATTGTGAGGGAGTTTCCTAAAGTTTTCCCTCCAGACGTTCCATGTTTGCCACTGGAAAGAGAAATGGAATTCACTATAGACCTCGTACCAGGGACGGGGCCTATATCTATAGCACCTTATCAGGTGTCACCGGTTGAGTTGGCAGAGTTCAAGGAACAATTGGATGACATGTTAGGAAAAGAGTTTATCAGACCGAGTGTTTCACCATGGGGAACACGGGTGTTATTTGTTAAGAAGAAGGATGGAAATGCGAGGTTGTTCACGGATTACAGGCAGTTTAATAAGGTGACGATTAAGAATAAGTATCTGTTGCCTAGGATAGATGATTTGATGGATTAGTTGAAAGGAGCAGCAGCGTTCTCTAGGATTGATTTAAGATCTGGGTACCATCATATCAGAGTAAGAAATGAAGATATACCCAAGACGGCTTTTAGGATGAGGTACGAGCACTATGAGTATTTAGTTATGCCTTTTGGTGTAACTAATGTGCCAGCCTTGTTCATGGATTATATGAACAAAATTTTCAGACCATTCCTCGATAAGTTTGTTGTTGTGTTCATTGACGATATTCTTATCTATTTGCGTACGCGGGAAGAGCATGAGGAACATTTGAGATTGGTGTTGCGAGCTATGAAGGATAGGCAGCTTATGCCAAACTTTCCAAGTGTGAGTTTTGGCTGGAAGAAGTACAATTCCTAGGTCATGTGATTAATAGAGAAGGAATAGCCTTTGATCCATCTACGGTTGAGTTAGTTGTTAAGTGGGAACGCCCTAAGTCAGTAAGTGAAGTACGGAGTTTCCTAGGACTAGCTGGATATTATCGGAGGTTTATAGAGGGAATCTACAAGATTGCGTTGCCTATGACGCAGTTAACAAGGAAAAATATAGCTTTTGTATGGACGGACAAGTGTGAACAAAGTTTTCAAAAGGTTTAGGCTGTGTCCTGATGCAAGAGGGAAGAGTTGTGGCTAATGCTTCCCGACAGTTGAGAACTCATGAGAGAAATTATCCGACTCATGATTTGGAGTTAGCAGCAATTGTGTTCTCATTAAAGATATGGTGACACTTTTTGTATGGAGAAAAGTTTAATGTCTTCAGTGACCACAAGAGCCTGAAGTATCTATTCTATCAAAAAGAATTGAATATGAGATAGCGAAGGTGGATGGAGTTTATCAAAGATTATGATTTTGAATTACTGTCCCATTCTGGGAAGGCAAATATGGTAGCGGATGCTTTAAGCAGGAAGTCCTTGCACGTGTCTGCGATGATGGTTAAGGAGTTAGAATTGGTTGAACGGTTCAGGGATTTGAACTTAGGAATGGAATTGGATGAGAATAAGATTTGCTTAAGTATGATCACTATTAGTAGTGATTTTATGAAAGATCTTAAAGATAAACAAGTTCAGAATCTATACCTCCAGGAAGTAAGTAGAGGAATCGTGAAGGTAAAATTTGAGTTTAGTAGAGGAACAGATGGTGTGTTAAGGTTTAGAGATAGAATATGTGTGCCAGAGGATGCAGAACTTAGGAAGATGATTTTAGAGGAGGCACTTAGGAAGATGATTTTAGAGGAGGCACATAAGAGTAAGTTGAGTTTCCATCCTGGATCAACAAAGATGTATCAGGATTTAAAGAAAATGTTTTGGTGGACAAAGATGAAGAAAGAAGTAGCGGAGTATGTTTTATCTTGTCTGGTGTGTCATAAGGCTAAGATTGAACATAAGAAGCCAGCAGGATTATTACAGTCTTTAGATATCCCAGAGTGGAAAAGGGATTGTATAGCTATGGATTTTGTGGTCGGATTACCACGAACTCCTACGAAGCATGATGCGATTTGGGTTATCATTGATAGGTTGACGAAGTGTGCTCACTTCTTATCTATTGGTGAAAGTTATAATTTGGAAAGGTTGACTCAGATTTACATCAAAGAAATTGTTAGATTGCATGGTGTGCCATCGAGTATTGTCTTAGACCGAGATCCTGGATTCACATCTAGATTTTGGAGACAATTGCAAAATGCCTTGGGAACAAAGTTGAGGATGAGTTCTGCTTATCATCCCCAAACTGATGGACTGTCAGAAAGGACAATTCAGTCATTGGAGGATCTATTGAGAACTTGTGTGTAGGAGCACACTGGCAGTTGGGATGAGTTCTTACCATTGATTGAATTTACTTGTAACAATAGTTTCCATAGTAGTATCGGAATGGCACCATATGAGGCTTTGTATGGCAGAAAGTGTAGGACCCCGTTATGTTGGTTTGAGACTGGTGAGAACCATGTTTTGGGTCCAGATGTGGTGCAATAAACTACGGAGCAAGTCAGAAAGATACGGGAAAAGATGAAGGAAGCATAGGATAGGCAAAGGAGCTACGGTGATAAGAGGAGGAGACCATTAGAATTCCAAGAAGGTGATCACGTGTTTTTGAGAGTTTCTCGGAAAACTGGAATTGGCAGAGCTATCAAATCAAGATAACCTACTCCTCGATTCATTGGACCTTTTCATATTCTTTGACGAATTGGTCCAGTAGCTTACCAAATTGCCTAACCACCCAATCTTTCTAACCTTCATGATGTTTTTCATGTTTCTCAGTTGAGAAAGTATTATCCTAATCCTTCACATGTCATTGAGTCCGATTCTATAGAACTGCGAGAGAATCTAGAGTATGAGACTTTACCTGTAAGGATAGCAGATAGACGGATTAAGGAGCTTCGCTATTGACAAATTCATTTGGTTAAGGTCGTATGGGATGAAACTACTGGAGATGCTACTTGGGAACGCGAGGGGGATATGCAACACCAATATCCACATCTTTTCTAAGGTACGTAAATTCCGAGGACGGAATTTTATTTTAAGAGGGGTAGTAATGTAACAACCTGATTTTAATTATGTTGTTCAATCGGTTAAAATATAATTAATTATAACAAACTGAAAGTTAGAAAGTGTTTTTCTAAAACTTCAAAACGTTTTAGAGTTTATAATTCTAGAACTTTAGTTTTAGAAGAATGTATTCATGTAAAATTTGATGACAAACAACTTGATAAGAGACTATCAGAGCTAGATGAAGCTTTTGCAGATCTTGATCTAAATATCTCAGAGGAGAAACCAGAAATCAAGACTGATATCCAAGTAGACGACACTTCTCAACAACAACCAGAAATATCTACCTCTCAACAGGAAAATGCTCAGAAATCTTGGTATTTCAAAAACTACCATCCTCAAGATCAAATCATTCGTGACCCTAATGACAAGCTAAGAACTAGGTCAACCTTCAGAGAACAAAGTGATTCTGCTCTTATCTCTGAATGTGAACCGAAGACAGTGGATGAAGCTCTACTAGATGAAGGATGGATTCTAGCTATGCAAGAAGAGCTTAATCGGTTTGAGAGAAGTGAAGTCTGGACGCTTGTAACCATGCCTGAAGATAAGTCAGTCATTGGAACGAAGTGGGTCTACAGAAACAAGCTTGATGAAGATGGTAAGGTTGTGAGAAACAAGGCAAGACTTGTTGCTCAAGGTTACTCTCAATAAGAAGGTATAGACTACCCTGAAACTTTTGCACTAGTTGCTAGGCTAGAAGCTATAAGAATTTTAATATCGTTTGTTGCACATCATAGCTTTATGCTTTTTCAAATGGATGTTAAAAGTGCCTTTTTAAATGGCTTTATTAATGAAGAAGTATATGACATGCAACCTCCTTTCTTTGAAAATACAAATCACCCTGAACATGTTTATAAGTTTAAGAAAGCATTGTATGGACTAAAACAAGTTCCTAGAGCTTGGTATGATAGGTTAAGTTCGTTTCTAATGGAAAGTGGTATTAACAGAGGAAAAGTAGACACAACTCTATTTAGAAAATCTATTAAGTTAGATTTCGTTATAGTACAGATTTATGTTGATGATATCATTTTCGGAGCTACTAATGAATCTCTGTGCAAGGAATTCTCTAAGTTAATACAGAAAGAATTTGAAATGAGCATGATGGGAGAACTAAAATTCTTCCTTGGACTTCAAGTTAAATAGTCTATGGACGAGGTGTACATCCATCAAACTAAGTATACAAAGGAATTTCTAAAGAGGTTTAAGATGGATGATTACAAACCAATGAATACTCCTATGCATCCCACTTCAATACTGAACAAAGATGATAAAGAGAAAAAGGTAGACCAAAAGGTATATAGAGGTATGATAGGATCTATTTTATATCTGACTGCGTTTAGGCCTGATATAATGTTCAGTGTTTGCTTATGTGCTCGTTTTCAATCTGATCCAAAAGAGTCTCACCTCTCAGCAGTTAAGAGAATATTTAGATATTTAAAAGGTACTACTAATCTGGGCTTGTGCTTTAAGAAAAATGATGATTACAGATTAGTTGGTTTTTGTGATGCTGACTATGCTGGAGATAGAATTGAAAGAAAAAGCATCAGTGGAGGATGCCACTTCATTGGAGCTAACATAGTATCATCGTCAAGCAAAATGCAAAATACCATTGCTCTATCAACTGTTGAAGCAGTACATATCGCCTAAAAGCTACTGCCTTAACTTCTTTGGAACAAATATCAATTGGAGGACTACAATGTATTTGTAAGTAGTATTCCACTTATGTGTGATAATACTGCTGCAATCAATTTATCTAAGAATCCAATATTGCATTCTAGAGCTAAGAATATAGAAATCAAACATCATTTTATTAGGGATTATGTGCAAAAAGGTGTGTTTGATGTTCAATTTGTAGATACTGACCACCAATGGGCAGATATCTTCACTAAACCTCTTGTCGAGGACAGATTTATCTTTATAAGAAAGAATTTGAATATGTTGTATGTAGATTGAGCTAGTATATTTATTGTTAATTTGGTCATCCATTGCATGTTTTCTTTGCATGTCCACTAGTTATGACGTCCAGAGCACGTGAAATCTACGCGTCCACTACACATGTCTTTACGTGTCCACTCTTAGTCTTGTGTGGACTCGTCTTTGCACACATTTATTGCTTATATTAATTTGTCCTTGAACACATTTATATAAAACACTTCTTTTTCCTTACTGAGTCAAGTACCTTCATCAATCTCTTCGTAACTTTTTACGGTCCCAAGTTACCAACGCCGTTTTACACTTAATGACATGTCTTGTCAGTTTTTTGGAAACTGTTGTTTTTCAGAAATCTTTAAAAGTAACCTCTTTTCCTCTGAAAAACTTTTCGCATCTCTTTATCCCGGTCAACCTCTCTCTCTGAAACTTTCAGACTCTGTCTCCCCTGTTCTTCGAAACCTTAACCCATCTTACTCAACAATGGCTTCAATCTCTACTCCTATGCCTGCTTTTGCAACTGACACTATGTCAATATGTGTGGAACATCACTTCAATTTTGGAATTCTATAAGAATACAATCTGGATGTGAGTAAGTTCTTTAACACTGATGGATGGGATGGAATCTTTCTGGAAAAGGTCTCAGTGTATCCAGATTTGATAAGGGAATTCTGGAGAAGACCAAAGATTTCTGAAACAAAAATTGTTGTGTTTGTGCTGGGAAGGAAAGTGATAGTGTCCAAGAAAACCATCTCTAATGCGATTGCATGTGCTCAAGAAGGTTTGGTCTTCACGGGGAATTGGAAAGAAGACCTAGGTGGTTCAGAGACAATTGTTGTTACCCTAATGAGGCAAGACAGCGTGAGAACTCATTCTTGGAAATCCTTTGAGATGAAAGATCACATCAGGATTCTTCACCAAATCTTGAACAAGGTAGTGCTGCATAAGATTGGCTCTAAAGACAACTTATCAGCTCTTCACAAGTTCTGTCTTTGCCATCTGGTTTTTGAAACAAAGATTAACCTACCCTGGATCCTGTTTCATCGCTTCAAAGATGCCATTACCAACAGAGAATCTGCTTCTTACATTACTTTCACTCATCTTCTGTCAAAAATTTTCAAGCAGCAAGGCGTGTATGATGTTCTGAGTGCAAAGCCTAAGGATGAACAAGAAAGACTCCTTCGTTAGAAAGGATTGCAAGCTGTTGATTTTGGCAGAGTTAATCTCAGTGGCATGCAACTCAGCACATACAAGCAAGTGGGGTTAGCCAAACTTGAGGAGAAAATGAAGATTAAAGAAGAATCACTTGAGGTCAACGATGCTACAATCCTTGGTTTAAAGAAAGGAAACAAGAGGAAGACTGTGGCTGTGTGGCAACCCATTTCTAAGAGGACTACTAGAGGATCTGTCTTCCCTGTATCTTCTGGTGCTACTCTTCCACCTGCACCAAAAAGGACAAGGAAAGTAATCATGTCTGAAGAAAATGATGATGAACTGCCTATCGCTGCCATTCTAGAAAAACAAGGTCATTTTATTCTTTGGTCCTATTGCCAAGAAGAATAGGCAACCAGCAAAAAGGGCTAGAACAACTATGGCTTCTGAGGTAATAATCTATGCTGATGACCCTGTTAGGTTAGAAGTAGATGAATAGTGTCTAATTTGGAAACTCGGGATGATAATATCTCTGCTCCACATGATGTGGATGATTTTTATGTCCCTACCCTGCCACAATCACCACACTCACCACTAACACAAATAGACAATAGCATTACCATTGGAGCCCCCTTTCCTAAACCTTTAAAAACCTTGTTTCCACCCATAATTCCCTCTTCCACTCTCTATATTGGTAAATCCGAAAACTGGGCCAAAGTACAGAAAGAATGGAAAATTCTATTCCACACCATTCCACAAGAACCAGATCATATTCTAACTAAGTGGTATCCCCTGACTGAATATGAGTATGAACCCCTCAACATCTATCCATACTGGGTCAACCCTGAACCCCACACTCTAACTGGCCCATTCCCTTCCCAAATGATTAATGAACATGGACCTCTCCTGACCCACCTTCCCCAACAGAGATTCCCTGACAGAAAAATCTACCCCAATCTAGTGAAACTTCCACCCCTTAAACCATTCACTGATGGAGTAGAGAGAATTATAATATCTGACTGGCATGCTGATCCCAGCAAGAAGGATCTTGGGAGTGTTCTCGAGAAAAAAGCCAGATCCTTCAGGCAAAATCCTTTTGTGATGAATAAGACCACCAAATGGATGACTTTCAAACATCCAAGAGTATATGGAGCTGCTGCTAACCAGTTTGTGGACACTCTCATGTATGAGATTCTGAAATGGGAATTCAGCCACTTCAGAGCAGACATAGCTGCACGGTTTGTCCCTCCAACCTGGTAAAAATACTCCACTTCCACAAATGTTGGAGTCAAGTCCCACAAGATTTGTCCTAGGTTGTCAATGATCGATCTAAACAAGGACAAGGACCGGAAGCATCCAAGGCACAAAAGAAAGATGCCAGTAGTTGAAGACATTGTGCTAGATCTCAATTCTGAACCCTTTGACCACTCACATATGGATTACATTCAATCCTTTCCAATTGAGATGGTCACTGAGGCTAATTATGCAGGAGCCTTCTAGCAATCCCACTTGATTCACTACACCAGAGAAGCCTCCACTTCTGGCCTGACTACTGAAGAGAAGAAGAAAACTCTGAAATTCAGAGGCAGATATGGACTCTCTCGTGTCAGATATTTAATCTTCAAAGATCTTTGGGGTCTACCAATAACAAGCCGTGATGTGGCCTAATCCTATTCATTGGGCAAAGGATGTCCCTGAGCCAATTCTACAATATGCCTTTGCCTTAGCTTTAACCTCATCCTCTGAACATACAATAGAAGAATTAATTGTAGGAGGCTCTGAGCTAAATGTTGTAATCTTTTCAAAACCTGCTTCTGAACCTTCATCTACCTTAGCTGATGCCGTTGATGTTGCCACTGTTGAGCCAAATCTGACAGAGCAGTCTGATGAGGTCTGTGCTTCTAAGCAAGGTGCTGAGTCTGCTAAGATATCTTCTCAACAATTAGCTCTTGCTATGGTTCATCCACCAGCCCAAGTTCAAGGACTGTCTTAGACACTGCTGAGAGCTCAAGACAATTATCCTTGCCACCAAATCTTGAGGACATCATTGGAAGAATTATTGATGATAAGGTTGATAAGATAGTTGAAGATAAGACAAAACAGATGGCACAACAGATTGAAGAAAGGGTACAGAAGCAAGTTCAAGATACCTTGGCCCCTATGAATGCAATGGTGACTCAAATGCTAGCTTTATTACTGGATTTTCAAAAAAGCCAAAATCCGAATCTAAACCAACCCCCTCCACCACCTCCTTCTACCTAAATCTTTTCTTTCTTATCTTATCTGTTTTGATGGCTATGATGGTCCACTCCTTTTACCTTTTTGTCTGATGACAAAAAAGGGAGGAGAAAGGAAAGAGATTAATTTAAAGAGATTAAATTTTATATAACATATTTTGTCTGCATAAGTTTAATCTATTCATCTTTTTGATACATTGCCTTAACCTCTTATGCCTAAATTTTGTCTAAAGTAAATTATGCTCTGATACTGGTTTGATCTGTTTATTCACAAATGTTTGATAAGCATCTATCTTGTTCTGATAACTTATATTATCTTGCAAATAAGACTTAGTTTTATATGCCTTAACCGCTTTGATCTGTTTAATGCTATGTCTTAGGGGGAGCCTTGCAAACTCTGTTAGACTCTGCTATTCAAATTTAATCGGTTTTTGTCATCATCAAAAAGGGGATATTGTTGGAACCAAAGTGGTTCTGGTTTATTTAATCTCTAGGTTTTGATGTTAACAAAAGGATTAAATTTTCTTGGCAAAGTGTTAGTTGAGATCTAACAAGTGAGTTCAGTTTATGCAGGAATATCCAAAATAATATAAGGTATACAATGCTTGGACTCTTGCAAAGAATTACCCATCCAAAGGTTATTTAAACTGTTTATATTTTAATCGTTAAATAGATGGATAACTAAAATTCAGTAGACGTCCATAGTAGCCACGTCAGCAGACGAGTGCTCTCCGTGAAACTCAAGTATACATCCATAGTGCCTAACTAAAATTCAGTAGACATCCATAGTGCCACGTCATTGAACGGAGTTTCTCTAAGGACTTTGAAAGTCCAAAGACTTGTGTGGACAAGCGCTTCTGTCATATCAGTGGACGAGCATATTAAAATCTTGTGTAGACGCGTTTTAAAACTGAGTGCCTGTAGACGGTTCTACATCTTCTACATCTTAACTACCTTGAACATGATTTAATGCAATTTGGACCACATTGATTTTATTTCAAATGTTTGATATTCATTTCAAAGGAATATATGTTCTTTATAATTGTTAACACCTTATTCCTTTGTGAGAAAATTCATAGTACTATCAATAAAATACATAAAAGTAAATTGTACAATTGGAATTGCAAAACGATCTGCACGATGACATCTTTATTGCTGGACAAAAGCTGGGTTATACACAAAGGAGGAAAGAAAGTTTTAAAGGTACAATTGCTCAAAATAGTGAGTCTCCATTTTGTGATTTTCTGATAACCAAGGATGCTTTTCAACAAGGCCAAAATCAAGTTATTAGTCTCAACGGATATCGTGCATTTAATGTTATCTCTATAACGGGACTATTCAAATAACCGTTGAAAATTTACAAGAGAAGTCGAAGACTACTATATATGTAGAAGGTCTTAAGCACTGAAGAATAACTTTTGCCATTTGAACAACTGCAAGAGATTAAAAAGATCATATTCTCGTTGTAAAGCAAAATTATGTATTTCTTAAGGTTGAATATTTGTAAAAATATTCAGTAGATCTTAAACCTTCATACCCTCACATATATTGCGTTAGAAAGATCTCAAAAAAATCCATGTGATTGTATTAGAGCCTGAAGAGGCTTGGCAAGAAAGCAATACTTGTAGCCTGGAGAGGTGTAGAATACTTGTTGTAGAATCTTTTTGGAAATAGTGGAGAAAATCCTTCAAGTAGAAGGGACTGGACGTAACTCTTGGTTGGAAGATAGTGAACCATGATAAAATACCTAAGTGAATTTTTTATCCCTTATCTTTTACAGTTTTATTTATTTATACTAACTGTGGGATTTGATTTTGGTTTTGTTAATCTTTTAAAAAGGATTTCTTGTGTGCTTAAACTTTTTATCTTCTGCTTGTGAAAAGGTTTCTCAAATAGGGCTTTTGTGAAAATAATTAACAAATACAATTCAACCCCCACTTCTTGTGTTTGCCTGTGCCAACTTCAGTTATGAATCAAGATTATTTTGGAATGACTGTATGTTAACATGCTTTGTTTGATTATCTCCTTTGGGGAGAGATAATCTTCTGAGATACCTCCTTTGAGGAGATGGCAAAGGGCCTAACTCGTAGCGATGACAGATTGGCCTAATGCGAGGCAACGGCAATGGCAAAGGGACTCCTGTGAAGAGAAGACAATGAGATGTCATTACACTCATACGTTTGTTTTGTTGATATAATTGTATGTGTTATGGTTTATTTATATTATTATTTGAAATATTTTGAGATTAAATTATTTTGAAAATGGTGGATTACCATGGTTGTTTTTCCGGTTACCGTGCCGGCTGAAAGCATCATCTTTTCGAAATATTTAAGTGTTTACTTACTGGGATTATAAATCTCATTAGTGGTGTTGTCTTTCAAAGTTCACATGTGATGTTAGAGGTGACGCAATGACTTGATACATTCTTGGAGTCTTGAAGATATTAGTTCTAGTTTATTCTTTATTTATTTCTTTTGGTTTATTTAGACGCCCATATTTTGAGACAATTAATCTTATTTATGTAAGGAATTATTATAATTATTTATTTGAATAATTAGTGAGGTATTTTTCAGACAATTATATTTATGAATTTTTTTATTTAGCCATTTTTGATTGAATTTATTTTGGATTACTAATGTAACGAATGGCGTTACATTTATGGTATCGTGAGCGATTCGATTCTAAATCGGACTGTGGTATCGAGACTTTTTTTTAAAAAAAAGTTGGGCGCATAAGATGCTTGTTAGAGCTAAAATTCTGCATTCTATTTTTTTTGGATATTGGACCTGATTTTTGATTGGGTATGCAGATTATGGTAGCTAACAGGCGGAGGACAAATGGTGCACTTGCGACGACTTTGGTTCAAATGACCAGAGTTATGCAAGAGCAGACGGAAATGCTCCATTAGATGAGAGACAATGGGAATGTGCCTGGTGTTGGGCCAGTCCCAGCTCTAGTTCCACGGTACAGGGGTCTGTCAGAGTTCATGAAGGGTTATCCCAAGTTAAGGAGTCAAAAATAAGCATGCTGGTTCACCGGTATGAGTTATTCAAAATGACTGAACATGAAACCATAGATAAGATGTTTGGAAGATTTCAAACTATCACCAACAGTCTTAGATCTCTTGGAAAGACCTATGAGAACAGGGATCATGTAAGAAAGACTTTGAGAAGTCTACCTAAACAGTGGAGACCTAAAGTCACTGCTATTCAAGAGGCTAAGAATCTCAACACTCACTCTGGAAGTCTCTCAAAGTCCAGGAGCTTGAACTCAATGAAGAATAGAGTACTAGAAAAGGAAAATATGCTGCCCTAAAGGCAAAGAAGGCTAGTTCATATAAAGTTCTCAAAGCTGGGGAATCCTCTGATGAAGCAGGTCCTTCGATAGTGATGAAGGATCGATGAGATTCAACATATGTGGAGAAAGAAATGTGGTTTCAGAAGGAAGCAGTTAACAAAAAGTTTTCCAAAGAAAAATCAGACTCCAAGGAAAAAGGTCCACCTCTGTGCTTCGAGTTCAAAAAGAATGGTCATCTAAGAACTGAAGGACATCTCAAAAAGCCTACCAAAAATCTTGGGAGGATCTGTATCTCTATCATCATCTGAAGAAGATGATGAAGCCGAGGAAGAGGCAAATATCTGTCTCATGGCTGGCACTTCTTCAGAAAGTGAATACACTGATCTTTGAGGTAATGGAATCTGACTCATTCACTCTTCAAGAAGACTTTGATGAGTTACTACACAACTCATTCATTCTGTCTCATGAATATAAAATTCTAATAAAGAAATTTTCTAAGTTGATTAAGGAGTGTGATAGAGTCTGCATGGAAAGGCAAACTCTTGTAAATGAAAACAAGAAGCTTGAGTCAGAGAATGTCAGTCTAACTGACAAACTCAAATTTGAACCTGGTGTCCCTTGTGAGTTGCAAAACTAAAACAAGATGTGACATATCTGATAGACACCCTATCTAAGTTTGTAGGTGGCTCAGAAAAGTTGAGCTTGATACTGAGGTACTCTAGACGCATACACAATAAGCATATCAAGCATACTCGACCAATGACTACTAACAAAAAAGGACCCAAGTCAATCTGGGTACCAGAAGATAAGATTATACCTGTTGCAGATCTGCTTAACAACATGAAAGAAACACGCATCCTGGTACTTGGACAATGGATGCTCACGTCACATGATGGGAGAAAAGTATATGTTTCAAGAACCTAGACATGAAGATGGTGGCTGGGTTACCTTTGGAGGTAATCAGAAGGGAAAGATCATAGGAGTAGGTAAAATTGGTAAGCATCATTTTCCTACTAATTATAATGTTCTTTTGGTTGATGGGTTAAAACACAATCTGCTGAGCATAAGTCAATTATATGATAGTGGGTTTGCTATTTCCTTTGATAAGAACACATGTAATGTCAAGAAAATTGATGGATCACTCTTATTCACTGCCAAGAGGTAAAACAATATGTATAAGATTGACTTAGAGGACCTTACAAATTAAAGTGTCTCATGTCTAGTGTCTATTGAAGATGAGTGATGGATTTGGCACAAAAGGGTAGTCATGCAAGCTTGAAATTAATTTCAACGCTAAATAAACATAACCTCGTGAGAGGATTACCAAACCTTAAGTTCAAACCTGATGCTCTCTGTGATGCATGTCAAAAGGGAAAAACAAGTCTAAGGTTCCTTTGAATCTAAGAATGTTGTAAGTACCAATAGACCACTAGAGTTGCTACACCTTGATCTCTTTGTACCAACAAAGACTGCCTCTGTCAGTGGTAAGAAATATGGTATAGTCATAGTAGACGACTACACTAGATGAACATGAGTTATGTTCCTAGCTCACAAGGATGAGTCATTCAGGGTCTTCTACGTATTCTGCAAACATGTATAGAATGAAAAAGGCATGTGTATCACTTCAATCATAAGTGACCATGGGGGAGAATTTGAAAATGAGCAATTCGAAAAGTTCTGTGAGGAAAGTGCCATTCATCACAACTTCTCAATACCTAGAACAATGCTCAATGACAACTCTGTCCCTAGACACTTCTGGGATGAAGTTGTTAATACTACCTGCTACACTCAGAATAGAATATACATAAGACTAATTCTGAATAAGACTCCTTATGAATAGTGGAAAGGGCGAAAACCCAACATATCTTACTTTCATTCTTTTGGTTGTAAATGCTTTATACTAAATACAAAAGATCAACTTGCTAAGTTTGATGCTAAAATAGATAATGGAATTCTGTTAGGATATTCTAAGTCTTCCAAATGCTTTAGAGTTTACAATTCTAGAACTTTAGTAGTTGAAGAATGTATACATGTTAAGTTTGATGACAAGCAGCCTGATAAGAAATTATGAGAGCTTGATGAAGCCTTTGCAGATCTTAATCTCAATAACTCAGAAAATCCAATGAACATCAAGCCTGATGATTGAGTGGACGATCAACGGCAACCTGAGTCAGAAGCTTCATCTTCACAACAAGAAAGTGTTCAAAGATCGTGGTACTTCAAAAATTACTATCTCAAGATCAAATCATTGGAAGTCCCAGTGATAGGCTAAGAACCAGATCAACATTCAGAGATAAAAATGATTATGCTTTAATCTCTGAGTTGGAACCAAAGACAGTAGACGAGGCTCTACTGGATGAGGGTTGGATTTTGGCAATGCAAGATGAATTGAACCAGTTCGAAAGAAGTGAAGTTTGGACTCTTGTGCCTCTGCCGAGGAATAAATTCGTGATTGGGACCAAATGGGTTTAGAGAAACAAGCCTGATGAAAATGGAAAAATGGTAAGAAATAAAGCAAGACTTGTTGATCAAGGTTACTCTCAGGAAGAAGGTATAGATTACACTGAAACCTTTGCTCCAGTTGCTAGGTTAGAAGCATTACACATATTACTATCTTTTGCTGCACATCATAATATTAGGCTTTATCAAATGGATGTGAAAAGTGCATTTCTAAATGGCTTTATAAATGAGGAAGTATATGTTATGCAACCTCCGAGTTTTGAAAGTGAAACCTATCCTGAACATGTGTATAAGCAAAAGAAAGCTTTATAAGATCTCAAGCAAGCTCTTAGAGCTTGGTATGAAAGGCTAAATTCATTCTTAATTGACAATTGATTTAGTAGAGGAAAGGTTGATACAACCTTGTTTAGAAAATCCAGCAAGTCTAGTTTGATAAATGTACAAATTTATGTTGATGACATAATCTTCGATGCTAATAATGAATCTTTGTGCAAAGAATTCTCTAAGCTAATACAGAAAGAATTTGAAATGAGCATCATGGGAGAACTCAAATTCTTCCTTGGACTTCAAGTAAAACAAACAGTGGAGGAGGCGTACATTCATCAAACCAAATATACAAAGGAACTTCTTAATAAATTCAAGATGGATGACTGCAAACCAATGAACACACCTATGCACTCCACATCCATACTGAACAAAGATGACAAAGATAAAAAGATAGACCAATAGGTATATAGAGGTATGAGAGAATCTCTCTTATATCTTACTGCGTCCATACCTGATATTATGTTCAGTGTTTTCTTATGTGCTTGATTTCAATATGATCCTAGAGAATCTCATTTATCAGCAGTTAAAAGAATATTTAGATATCTGGGTTTGTGCTTTAAGAAGAATGATGATTACAGAATACTTGGTTTTTGTGATGATGATTATGCTGGAGATAGCATAGAAAGAAAGAGTACCAGTGGAGGATGTCACTTCATTGGAGCTAATTTAATATCATGGTCAAGCAAAAGACAAAGCACCATTGCCTTATCAACTGCTGAAGCTGAGTATATATCAGCTGCAAGCTGCTGGTCACAACTTCTGCTGATCAAACATCAATTGGAGGACTACAATGTGTTTGTAAGTAGTATTCCACTTATATGTTTGCTGCAATCAATCTACCTAAGAATCCAATCTTGCATTCTAGAGCTAAGTACATAGAAATTAAACATCACTTTATTAGAGATTATGTGCAAAAAGGTGTTTTTTATATACAGTTTGTAGATACTGACCATCAATGGGCAAATATCTTTACTAAACCTCTTGTTGAGGACGGATTTATTTTCATTAGAAAGCATCTTAACATGATATGTGTGCATTAACATGTCGTCCAGTCTTGACCGGCTACTATGTGATAAATGCTCGTCCAATTCTTATCTCGTCTAATGCCTGTTTGCATACTCTTATCTGACTCGTCCATACATTTAGTTATTATTTGCATTTATTATGTCTTAAAGACATATTTAATTCAAATTCTTTTTGCTGATTTAGTTATATCCATCAAAATAATGTGCTTTTTACAGTTTCAAAAAACATGCGCCGTGTCAGCATTTAATGCATGTCCTATCACACATCTTTCATTTAATTTTATTTTAGAATTATTTTCAGAGAGAAACTCTTCATATTTCAAAACCTTTTTAAGTGTGTCTCTTCCCTCTGAAAAACTTTTCACTCTCTCTGTACCTGAAAACTTCTTTCCAAAGTATTCTCTAATTCTCAAACCCTAAACCTTCATGTAAGACTCAATGACTTAGAGATTTTGATATATGACAAATACAATTTAATGTGTGTGCAAGTGTTTTAGTGTCAAATTGCAAAGACAGGTATCAAGCAGTGATCAACAAGTTCATTAAGCAAATTCAAGGAAAATATTCAAGGAAGAACTTGAAGGAATTAAGGAATTGCATGTAGAAATCAAAAGAGCAAAGTCAAATATCAAAGGATCATCAAGACCAAGCTTAACGGAGAATTTTAGATTTAAGTCTTAGATGATTTGTAAGAGAAAGAAATCTCTTAGTCACAAAATATCTCAACTAAAAAGATGCATGAAGAAAATCAATTTTCATAGCCTGCATTAAAAAGAATAAGTTTTCGTTAATGAAAATGATTTTTGGAAATAGAAGCGCTCATCCAACACAAGTGATAGAAGCGCTCGAGAATCGCTCGTCCAACACGAGTGACAGAAGCGCTCGTCCACTGAAATGATAGAAGCGCTCGTCCACTAAAGTGATAGAAGTGCTCGTCCACAAAAGTGATAGAAGCGCTCGTCCACTAAAGTGACAGAAGTGCTCGTCCACACAATTGACAGAAGCGCTCGTCCACGCAAGTCTTTGGACTTGCTACATCCTTAATGATAAGCTCCGTCCAATGACGTGGCATATGGAGCTCGTCTACTATCAACTACGAGCCCTGAGGATTGAAGACGATGCCGATGTAGAATCTTATTTCAAGAACCGGAATCAAGAAAATAGATTCTGTTATCAGACCCAAATATGTTTGGATTGATTCCAACATCTATAACTTGTTTTCTATATAAAGAGGGATCAAAGGAACAACAAAAAAGAATAACATATTAGAATTACATGAAATCAATTTGAGAGATCAATTGTGAAAATCATTCATCATCTTTCTTGAGCTTATTGTGAAAAGAGTGTTTCATTCTCATAAGTGCTTCAATTTGTATATCTGACTATTGAGAGTTAGGAATCAATTTTTCGCTTTATTTTATTGTAAAGAGAAAGGAAGTCTCTCTGTGTGATTAAGGTGAGGTATCCCTAAGGAAGAACATTGAGGCTCTTCACAAGAGTGTGGTATCTCGAGGTGAAGGAGTGCTCTGTGGTGTAAAGGTTTTTCAAGCTACCTAGCTAAAGCTTGTTGTGTTAGTGTGTGAAAACCCACAGGTGGAGTGGGGACTGGATGTAGGTCACAGTGGTGGTGACTAAACCAGGATAAATCTGGTTGTGTGGCATCTCTAAACTCAAACTCTTTAATATCTGTCTTGCGCATATAACTATGATCTTGATGTTCTAAGTTTTCAATTGATATCAGTTCTTGATCTGTTTAATATGACTTACAACCAAAGTATTACTGCAATCAATCTTGAGTTACTAATTGTTCAAAACTGAGTTGATTAAGACTGTTTCTTAATGACTGGAACTGAAACCTGAAAGTTTGTTCTTGATTGTTAATGCTTGTATCTGAAACTTGCATAATGTAACACCCGGGTGCCGACGAGGGCGGGGAGTGGTCGCCGATGCAAGAAAGAACGGACAAGGAGCGGCTCCTGGCAGGATTCTAGGCGGAGGGACACATGAATGAACCGATTACACACCCGAATGAGAGGGATCCCGAGACTGTGTAGGTATGGGACTATACAGTTGAGGAAGGCTTATATGAATTGATTGGTACTACCTATACTAACAAGATGTATCTTCTTTTCGGGAGCTCATCACTTAAGAACTCCATAGTTAAGCGTGCTTGACTTGGAGCAATTTTAGGATGGGTGACCTTGAAAAGACCCGTGTTGGTCTGTGGAGACAGTCATCAATCCGTAGAGCAGCCATGGATGTTACACATAACTTGTTCTTAATCTTTAAAGGCTTAATCAGTTTCTGTATTTTGTTATTACCGAGTTTTGAACCTGAACCTATTATGTGATCTATTAATTATGAATCAATCTTTCTTCTCCTCATCACCTTCTATTCAAGATTTCATAAAAAGCCCTTCAATGTTTTTTTAAAAGATCCCGAGGCAACTCTGATTTGAAAAGTAAAGTTTTTGAAAAGGAATATTTTTTGAAAACTCAATTCACCCCCCCTCTTGAGTCGTTGAAGCCAAAACAACACTTCAAACCTTCAAAAATGGCTTCTTCATCTATTGCTGGTACCTACAATGTCAATGCTCTCGAGATTGGGATAAAACATCACTTTGATTTTGGCATTATGAAAAAGTACAATGTTGATAAGAGTCACCACATCACAGTTGCTGGTTGGGGAGGATTGTTCATGGAGAAGGTCTCAGTGTACCCAGACCTCATAAGGTCTTTCTGGAAGAAACCCAAGGTTACTGAAACTGAAATTTTTGCTACTGTGCTAGACACTGAGGTAGTTGTATCTGAAGCAACAATCACAGTTGTGATTCACTGTGCTCAGGAAGGTCTAACCCTACCGGAGAAATGGGAAGAAGAATTGGGTGGACAAGAAGTCATTGCGACTATCTTGATGAGAGTCGATGCCGTGAGAACTCATTCATGGAAAACTGTGGAAATGAAAGATGAAGCTAGAATCCTCCATCAGATTTTGAATAAGTCAGTTTTGCACAAAGTTGGGACAAAGGACAACCTCTCTACCCTTCACAAGTTCTGTCTTTGTGATATCATAACCGAGACTAAGGTCAACCTGCCTCACATTTTGTTTAGTAGATTCAGAGATTATGTGGTTCACAGGGAGAAAGCATCTGCTATTCCTTTTTGCTATCTATTGTCAAAACTATTCAAGGCTCACGAAATATATGCCAAACTTGAAGCAAAGACTCCTGAGGAACAAGCTACAACCCACAAGGAGAAAGGCATGTCCTCTGTTGTCTTTGGCAAGGTAAACCTGACAAACATGAAGCCCAGTCCAGTCATTCAAGTAGAATTGGCCATGAAGGAGGAGCTGATGAAAGTTAAAGAATAACAAATAGAGTTGAATGAAGCTGAGACTAGGCTTGAAGAAAAAGACAGTTGGACGACGAGTCAAAACAACTCGTCTAGCTACTTCCAAGAAGCCTGCTACTGGGGTGATCATCAGGGAAGCAAGGGCTAATGACCCACAAGCTGTCCCAAGGCAAAAGAGAACAATAAAAGTGATCCTGTCCCACAATGAGGATGATGATGAGGACGACATGCCTATTGGATCAGTGCTGAAGAAGTAGAAGCACAATGCTGTTCCAACCAAGGCAAGGCAACAACCTTCTTGGAAGGCTTAGTCCATTGTAACTTCAGAGGTAATCCTACCTGCTAATGATCCTATTCAATTAGCTGTTGATGCTCTGGTTGAGAGTTTTAATGTTTATGTCAACACCACACCCACACAATCACTGCACCAAACTATTCCACAACAACAAAATCAACCATCCCTACCCATCCAAGAACAACCAACCTTAACCCAAACTGAATCAATATATGAAACCACACTCCCCTCCTTAACACACAGTCTCACCAAAAAATTACCCTGCACACTCATCCATTCAAACTTCTCCAATAAGACCTCAATTTCAACCCATAATACCCTCTGATGATCCCTTGTTTAATCAGCCAGATGATGTTGGGATCAATCCAGGTGCACTATTTCCAAAACTTCCCAAAATCACTTTTCCATACACTAACCCCTCCATTTTGTATGATGGCAAAGCTGAAAGCTGGGCCAAGGTAAAAAGGAACTGGAGGATTCTTTATCACACTCACCAACCTGAACCAGAATCAACCAGACCCTTCTATCCTTTACCTGAGTATGAATATGAACTAGAACCCACCTACTACCCTTGGCATGTAACCTTTCCATATGAAAGAGATGGTCCTCTTCCATCTGCCCTGTACAATGCCCACGGACCCCTCCCCACTCACCTACCACAACAGAAATTCCCTCCAAAGAAAATCTACCCTAACCTCATAAAATTTCCACCCTTCAAACCCCATACTGATGGTGTTGACAGAGACATCATTCCTATCTGGTGGACTGTGCCATCAAAGCTTCAAGAGACTATAGTAGTTCTCCAGAGGTCAAGAACCAATGGCTATCACAGATTCATCCTGGACAAAAATGTAAAGTGGAAGAAATTTGTCCATCCCAGAGAATATGGGAGTGCAGCTGATGTGTGTGATCACATCATGTATGCTCACGTCAAGGCAGAATTTGAACTGCCAAGGTATATCAGGGCTGCCAATTTTGCCCTACCTACTAGGCTATTTCACTCAACCAAGGAAACCAAGGTTGGCATGCAACCTCCAAGGATTTGTCCCAGATTGCCAATGATTGACTTAAATAAGGACAAAGATGCCAAGAAGAGACCGAAGAAGGAGAAGATGCCTGCACCAAACTCCTACATTCTGCAACCTAGTCTAGACCCTCAAGCTGACCATGAGTTCATGGAATTTCTTCTAACTGAAGATGAGGAAAAGAGGACAAATGATGATGCCAGAGGATTTTGGGCTTGTCACATAAAGTTTTGCAATAGAGAAGCATCCTCCTCAGGACTTAGTGATGCTGACAAGAAAACCATTCCTACTGTAAGAGGAATATATGGTTTCTCCTCTGTCAGATTTTACATACATGAGGACACTCTTGGCATTACTCTGATAAATCCAACTTATGAAGAAGATGAAGAACACTAGGTTCCATATGTGCCCACACCTGAACCATCTGTACAAGCTTCTGAAGCTTCTTCTAAAGGAATGGAAGAGATAATTATTGAAGGTCCTGACATGAATGAACAAACTGTGCATACCGAAGCTACTCGTGAAGAAGTTGCTGATTCTACAAGTAAACAACACACTTCTGGAAAGCACTCTTCTCAGCCTCTAGCACTAGCTGTTGTTCACCCAAAAGCACAACCTCAACATTCCCAAGCTTTGAGCATCATGCAAGGACAAGGCCATATGATGCCACTGCTGAAAGCTCAAGATCTTCCTTGCCACATGACTTGGATGAGATTATCAGCAGGAAGGTTGGAGCTCAAGTAGAGAAGTCCCTGCAACCCACTAATGCCCTCATTAATTATAAGCTTCTGCTTATCACCAACTTCCAGTAGATCCATAGTCAACCTGTTCCATCCCCACAAAACCCTCAAAATCAGAATCCACCTCCTCCTCCACCACCTTCTTCTTAGTTTGATTCTCTTTTGTATTTCCCTATAACTGACAATGATGGTTAACCTTATTCACCATTTTGTCAGATGACAAAAAAATGGGAGAAGGATAGAGAATTAAATTTATAAAGAAGTCTTTTGAATGTCTAAGTCTTCATTTGCATATTTGCATATATGTGCTTTCTCTTTGCTCTGATGCCTACTTATGTTTTGGCTCTGATATCTGTTATTTTTATATTCATATGTTCTGATACTTGCTCTGTGCTCTGATACTTGATTTTCTTTGTATATTTTCCTGATGTAAGAACTTGTTAAGTTCTATATGCTTTGTCTTAGGGGGATCTCAGTAGCTATCTTAGACTTTGCTCAGTAAAATTTAACAAGTTTTTGACATCATAAAAAAGGGGAAGATTGTTGGAACCAAAGTGGTTTTGACCAAATAATCTCTTAAGTTTTGATGTTAACAAAAAGGTTAAATTTGTATGGTAAACTTGTGCTAAAGGACTAACTCGTTTACTCTAACTTGTAGGACTATTTTTAGTTTCACTAGACGAGGGAACTAAGTTAAAGTTTCTTAGAAGAGCTTAATTTGTATATCATGTCTAAGACTTTACTCGCTAGACAAGCCTTCAAAACTTATGGTAAAATTCTAAGTCTATAAGGTTATCGCTAGACGAGGCATTATAAATTGGCTAAGTTAAAAGACACTCTAGGAGTGTCTAAGTCTATATGAAAATTAAAAGGTAGATGAGTCAATTAATAACTCTCAAAAAGATAGCAAGTCCAAAGACTTGTACTAGATGCAAATCAGTAGACGACCCAGTTTCTATACATAGTTAAAATTTGCGCGTCCAAAGACATGCACGTCCACAGGTCACTGGAACTGAACCAGTCTAGTCAAAGTGAATTTATTTCAAATGATTGTTATTTAATAGGAAGGAATTTGTGTCTCTTTCCTGTGTTATTTGATTTGTTTAAATCTTTGTTTCTTGAGATTAGAAACATAGTACCATCGAGAACAAAAACCTTTGTACTCTAACACAAACATTGCTGTATAGTTGAACCAAGTACGAAGAAGGAAAGTCAAAAAGCATCCTTCGGTACAACAGAGAAATGACAATACTACTTTCAGCTTACTTCTAATAACCTAGAGCACTTCTCGCAGAAAGCATATCAAGCTATCAGTCTCAACGGATCTCAACATTAAATGCTATCTCTAAACGGATATGTTTTGAAGACCGTTGAAGAAATAGAGCTTCCAGAACTGAAGAACTCTATAAATACTAGACGACCCCCAATGAAGAAAGTATCCAAGCTCTGATATTCAAAGTGCCAAAAGCTCAGCTCAAAGTTCTCTTGAAAACCTTCATTTGTAATTGACACGCTGTGCTGTCGCACGCGGGTCAAAAAGAACGAGTGGTTTAAAAAACTGCAGCTAGGGCGTGAAAACTCGGGTATCGTATCACAAGGACTCTTGTATCGTTATTAACCTCAAAATCAAAAAAAAAAAAATTTGGTGGGGGGGGGGGTGAGATTAAATGAGAAAATTAAGAAAAACGATGCAAATAAGTGATTGTCAAATAGCTAAAAACGATTAATCTACTATTCTCGGTTTCCCAACTATCATCGGTTCATATAAATTCCAAGCCCTAAGCGGATTCTAATCCCCTTTCGATTGTAGCAACAATTAACAAGCGAAATTGACACTACGAGATATATGTTCCTAATTCCCGAATTAAGCAAACGGGGTGAAGCTCTCGTGAATTAAGCAAACACGATTGAACGCACGCGAATTATGCAAACGCGATTAGGTATAGGAACATAGCATCACTGAAATAAATCAACACGTATTCTATACAACCTGAATTAAGCAAACAAGACATATAGGATAGTATTGAAAGGAAGAAGCAAATTAATCCGGGAATTACAGAACCTCAAGTGCAGCGAAAACCGATTGCAGCAGACTAATCTCAGGGAATTAGTTCTCCATTACAAACGTAACACAAAACCTAGGAACTAATTCGCAGCCGTCAAAAATGAAGAGAAAAAGAAGTCTCTGCAATCTGCCCTAAAACAGCAATTTATAACCTCCAGGATCTGCGCCCGCTCGCGAGGCGAGTAGCCTCTCGCGAGGCGAATATTAGATGTGGCACGAGTTCAAAATTGGGTTCTCGCGAGGCGAGACCGAAAGGGTGACATTCTCTGGTGCAGTCACGCCTTCAGGCTCGCGGGGCGAGATAGTGATTCGCGAGGCGAGACAGAAAGGGTGACTGTTGCTGCTCTGGCTGGTCTTCAGTCTCGCGAGGCGAGTAACCTCTCGCGGGGCGAATACTTCCAGAATTGCATTTTCCACTGATTTATTCATTCCCTTGACTCTAAGTGCTTCCCTTTTAACCTGAAAATATGAAATAGCAGTGAATGCTTTATTTGACTCAAAAACTAACTAAAATGTCCTAAACTACTTAAGAAACTCAAAATGTTGCTTGAGGACAATTAAATCCAAATTTGGGCTAAAACGATATTGAAACTCGAATAGTTAGCACAAAAACCACGATCTTACTAGTTATAAAACTAGTTAACCAGAGGCTGATCAGTAATCACAAGTGATCTTAAACTTTTATACTCTCACACATAGTGAGCTTGCAAGATCATACTTTAAATCTCTTTGTTAGAGTTAGAGCATGAAGAGGCTTGGTAGAGAAAGAATACTTGTAAGCCAGAAGATGTGTTGAATACTTGTAAAGCTATTGGATTATAGTGAAGAAAACCCTCAAGTAGAAGGGAACTGGATGTAGCTCTTGGTTGGAAGAGAGTGAACTAGGATAAATCAACTGTGTGAATCTTCAATCACTATCTTTTACAGTCTTTGTTTATACTAACTGTGGAGATTTGGATCTGAGTTTGTTAACTCTTTTGAAAGATTATTTTGTGAGACATCCCGTTGTGCCCCGGTGTTTTTATTAGATTAATTACCTTCTTAAATCATTTCTTAATCGCGCACTTAGCATGAAAAATACGTAAAAATAAAAACTTATTTATCGTATAACCTCTGTAAATTTAAAACACACCAACGTTAACATATATAAATACACACCTGTTTATTCATTACAATACCAAAACACTATTAACGGTACCCTCTCAGTAGGATCCCTCACAGGCATATACTTAACAACAGTCATACTTAGCTGAAAAGATAAAATATACTCCTCCGACACATTGGCCATAATGTTTATAATCTAATCGTCATGGATCACCACACGACCTCCATCCTCTGGTTCGTAAGGAGT
This sequence comes from Sophora flavescens, assembly GCA_030762895.1. Classification (NCBI taxonomy): domain Eukaryota; kingdom Viridiplantae; phylum Streptophyta; class Magnoliopsida; order Fabales; family Fabaceae; genus Sophora; species Sophora flavescens. Next base: position 124,114,578 of record CM061068.1, read on the forward strand.
TCCATCCAACTCCTCAACAATCTCTGTTTCATACAGAGTTCCGTCCAGCTCCTCAGCAACATAACCCTCCAACGGATCTTCTAACATAAACCAAAGTAACCCACAGAAATACAGAAACATAGGGGATAAGAAGCAGTTCTATCATCAAAAAGAAGAAAGGAGTCATAGCATATTATACAGTAATTGTCACAGACAAATCATCATTCAACACTTAACTAACAAAACATCCTCAAATTCAATTATCATCCTCTACCCCAATCTCGTACAACTAGACTTTCATATTGACATGGCCACCACTGATTTCTTTCACGCATTCCTCTCGGGGAATGTCAGTCAGATATTCAAGCGACAGGTTCCAAATTCCCGGTGCACATTCTCTTCCATGGTGAGAACGCTCATGCTAAGCATGACACTATAGCTGCACGATGCTCCCGGTGCACACCCCGTCCACTCCCGGGGGTGCTCAATGAAATTCAATGACACTATAGCTGCACAACCTATTTCTAAGGTGAAACGGTCTAGCGAGAACTCTTGACCTCGTGTATTATATTACCAATACACGGTTGTGAACAACAACACCGACCTCGTGTATTATATTACCAATACACGTGAATCTCACCAACCTATTTTAACAACATCCTAGTGCCTTAACCTTCCACTATAACTCAACACATATTCTAGGCCACCACACATCATTAAAATACATCATCTACGTTAGGCACCTTGATCAGCCTCTGGCTCATCTAGTTTTATGGCTAGTATGACCAGGGTTTTGTGCTAATTATATCTCATTTTCACACAAATTAGATTAGATTGTCCTCAAGCAAGGTTTTGAGTCTCTAAAGTAGTTTTAGGTTAATTTAGCCATTTTTGAGTCAAATAAAGCACTTATGGCTATTTTATTGTTTTCAGGTTAACTTAGAAGTTAAGGGAATAAGGAAGCAGGGAAAATTCCAATCCTGGAGGTGTTCGCCTCGCGAGAGTCTTATCGCCATGCGAACCTGAAAGCCAGCTGAACAGCAAAATGTCATCCTCTCTGGTTCGCCCCGCGAATACTCTTCTGGCCTCGCGAACCTGAAGGCTGACTGTTCCATGGAAATGCAACCCATTCTGTGTCGCCTCGCGGATCTATGTCTCGCCTCGCGAGACTGAAGACCAGAAGCCATGACTCTTCCATTCCTCGCCACGCGAGCAGTACTTCGCCCCGCGAGAAGACCAAACGTTGCAGACTCTTCACAATATTCGCCTCGCGAGTGATGGTTCGCCTTGCGAGTGGGCGCAGTTCCTAATAGATATAAATGGCTGTTCTGGGCAGATGGAAAGAACTTTTTGATTCTCCATTGTTTTTACATATTTTCTGTGTGTTCCGTTTTTCCATGGAGAACTAAATTTCTTTGATTAGTCTACTGTAATTGATTTCCATTACACTTGATGTTCTTGTAATTCCTGTTTTGTATGCTTTTCCCTTTTCAATGCCATGCTATATATTTCTATTTGTTTAATTCAGGAGTGTATAGTGTTGTGTTGATTTATTTCGGTGATGTTATGTTCCTATATTGAATCGCGTTTGTTTAATTCGCGTGTGTTCGTTCATGTTCGTTTAGTTCATGAGGGCTTAACCCCGTTTGTTTAATTCGGGAATAGGAACATATATCTGTAGTAGCGATTTCGTTTGTTAATGGTTGCTACAACCGAAAGGGGATTAGAATCTGCTTAGGGCTTGGAATTTACATGAATTGATGATAGTTGGGAAATCGAGAACAGTAGATTAATCGTCTTTCGTTATTTGATAATCTTTAAACTGCTCTGTTTTCATTGCTTTGTTATTGCTTTGTTTTCTTAATTGCATTCAAATCCAACCCCCCCCCCCCCCCCCCCACCCAAAAAACAAAAACTGATTTTTGTGGTAAATAACAAGTCAAGAGTCCTTGTGAGACGATATCCGAGTTGTCGCTCCTAAACTACAGTTTTATAAACCGCTCGCTTTTTGGCGCGTGCGTGACAGCGCGACCAAAAATTGGCGCCGTTGCCGGGGACTCTTGTTTGTTATTTTCGCATTTTTTTTCTTTCCTTTATTTTCGTTTTGTTTTGAATTGGTCTGGCTACTAGGTATACTTGCCCTGAATTGTGTGATTTTGATCCTGAAATTGGAAGAACACTGCACACACGCCGTAGAGAAATTCGGGCTAGCACTAGTGGTGATTCTAATTCTAAAACTGTTTTTGACAATATGGGTGACCAAAGGACATTAAGACAGCTTGCTGCCCCTGATGTTAATTATAATGGCTTGTGTATTGAATATTCTGGTGCTGTTACTCCTTTTGAATTAAAATCTGGTTTCATTCACTTGTTGCCAAAGTTTAGTGGTCTTGCAGGTGAGGATCCACATAAGCATCTCAAGGAATTCCAGGTTGTCTGCTCTACAACCTTGAGACCAGAGGGAATAACTGAGGATAACATCAAGCTGAGAGCCTTCTTGTTTTCACTACAGGGAGCTGCAAAGGATTGGCTGTTATATCTTGCGCCAAACTCTATTACCACCTGGAACGATTTGAAGAAGGTTTTCTTAGAGAAATATTTTCCTGCCTCCAGAGCTGCATCAATCAGGAAGGAAATATGTGGTATCAGACAAGGAAATGAGTCATTGGCTGAATATTGGGAGAGATTCAAGCAGTTGGTATCCAGTTGCCCTCAGCATCAGATTTCTGAGCAACTTCTTATCCAGTATTTTTATGAAGGGTTACTACCGATGGATAGAAATATTTTGGATGCTGCTAGTGGGGGACCACTTGTTGATAAGACTCCAGCTGCTGCAAAGCAATTAATTGAAAATATGTCACTGAACTCCCAGCAGTTTACAACCAGAAGAAATTCTGTTGAGACAAGGGGTGTGAATGAGGTCCATAGCTCTTCGTCCAACCAGGCCCTTGAGAATAGAATGGATGAGCTCACTTCTTTTGTAAGGCAATTGGCAATGGATAGGGTTCAGCCTGCAAGGTTGTGTGGCATGTGCAACTCTCCCGAGCACCCGTATGATGCATGCCCCATTCCGAAGGAAGGGTCAGTTACTGATATGTCTCGAGCTTATGCTGTCCATCCTTACAATCAAGGCAACAGTCAGAACCGGTACAGCACTCCTGACCTCTCCACAAATAGGTACCATCCCAACTGGCGGAATCATCCTAACCTTCGGTATGGGAACTCATCCCAACAACAACCGATGGCAGCACCACAGGATCCTCCTCAAGTGACCACTTCTGCACCTTCCGGACCTTCACTAGAGGACATGTTCAAGCAAATGACTTCACAAATAACTGGACAAATAAATGCACAAAATCTCCAGTTTCAACAGCAATTTGGACAGTTACATCAGCGGATGGATGCTAGCATTAATACTTTACAGCAGCGGACAGATGCTAGTAATCAGGCCTTGCAGACATAGGTTGGACAGCTTGCCACTTCCATAAATAACATACAGCAAGCTCAAGGATCAAACCAACTACCTGCACAGACGGTGATGAATCCCAATGCCTCCAATCCTAATGTGAGTGCCATTTCTCTGAGATCTGGAAAAGTTGTTGAGGCAGCCTTTGGAAAAGATAGAGAAACTGTTGAGGTAAGCCCTAAGCCTTCTGTTAATGTTGAAGCTGGGAAAGTGTACATACCACCAATCCCCTTCCCACACAGAGTGCAGAAAAATAAGAAGATTGGTGGGGAAGACAAGGAAAGGGAAATTTTAGATGTGTTCAGAAAGGTGGCGGTGAATATTCCCTTTCTAGATGTGATCAAACAGGTTCCTAAGTATGCTAAATTTCTGAAGGATTTATGAACCAACAAGAGAAGGTTGAAGAGTAATGAGAGAGTTAATTTGGGAAGAAATGTTTCAGCTCTTATCCAGTCTAGGCCTGCACCAGAAAGAGTTACTGTTTCAGCCCCTACTCAGGCACTACCACAGAAGTGCAAGGACCCAGGCACTTTTACTATTCCATGCACTATTGGGGACAGAAAATTTGAAAATTGCATGTTGGATTTGGGAGCCTCCATAAATGTCATGCCCACCTCTATCTTCAATAACCTTGATCTTGGTCCCTTGCAGTATACAGGTCTCACTATCCAGTTGGCCAACAGGACCAGTGCTCGCCCCATGGGAATGGTAGAAGATGTGCTGGTACAAGTTGATGAGTTGATTTTCCCTGCTGACTTCTACATCTTAGACATGGCAGGAGAGACAAATTCAAGTAGATCACCAATAATCCTGGGCATACCATTCATGAAGACAGCTAAGACTAAGATTGATGTTGATGATGGGACCATGTCTATGGAGTTTGGTGATATTGTGGCAAAGTTTAACATCTTTGATGCTATGAAGCATCCATTGGAGGAGCATTCTGTTTTCCAATTAGAGTTACTTTCTGAGATTATTGATGACACCCATGAAGACCTTGTTTCTGATTTTCCATTTATTTCTGGCTTTGATGATATATATTCATGTACTGACTGTACGGACACTAACCCGTGTGCTGTTTGTGCCGAGTTTCTTGATTCAACTTTGCAGGGTGATAGTGAGAGTGAAGCTGTCTGTTCAGCCGAAGTACTTGACATCATGGCTACTCCAATTGTACCATCCATTGAGCATCCACCCTCCTTAGAGCTCAAGCCACTTCCTAGGAACCTGAAGTATGCTTACTTGGAGACGAATGAAAAACTTCCAGTCATTATCTCTTCCAAACTTGACTCTGACCAGGAAGCTAAACTATTGGAGGTTCTGAAGAAGCACAAGAAGGCGATTGGGTGGACATTGGCTGACATCCCAGGAATTAGCCCCTCCAGATGTATGCATAGAATTCTGTTGGAGGATGGGGCTAAACCATTTAGACAGCCCCAAAGGCGGCTCAATCCATTGATTCTGGATGTGGTGAAGAAAGAGGTGACTAAACTTCTGTAGGCGGGTATCATATACCCCATCTCTGATAGTGCTTGGGTAAGTCCAGTGCAAGTTGTACCCAAGAAGTCCGGCCTCACAGTGGTAAGAAATGATAATAATGAGTTTGTACCCACTAGAGTCCAGAATAGCTGGCGAGTCTGTATAGATTATAGGAAGTTGAACCAGGCCACCAGAAAGGATCACTTTCCTTTGTCGTTCATAGATCAGATGCTGGAATGGCTGGCTGGTAAATCTCATTACTGTTTTCTTGATGGCTTTTCCGGTTACTTCCAGATCCATATTGCCCTAGAGGATCAGGAAAAGACCACTTTCACGTGCCCCTTCGGCACGTTTTCCTATAGGAGGATGCCATTTGGCCTTTGTAATGCTCCTGGCACCTTCCAAAGATGCATGCTTACCATTTTTACTGAATTTATTGAAAATTGCATGGAGGTGTTCATGGATGACTTCACTGTATATGGCTCCTCATTTGATGCATTTCTGCATAGTCTGAGTTTAGTTCTAGAAAGATGCATTGAGACTGATCTGGTTTTGAACTATGAAAAATGTCACTTTATGGTAGAACAGGGGATTGTTTTAGGTCATGTTATTTCTAAAGAGGGTATTTCAGTAGATCCTGCAAAAATTGATGTGATTTCAACATTGCCTTACCCATCTTGCGTTCGCGAGATTTGTTCTTTTCTTGGGCATGCAGGTTTCTACAGGCGCTTCATTAAGGACTTCAGCAAGATAGCTCTGCCATTGTCAAACTTGCTGAAGAATGATGCCATGTTCCATTTTGATGACAACTGCAAGAAGGCATTTGACTACCTGAAAAGAGCATTGACCTCTACCCCCATCATCCAAATCCGATTTGGACACTCCCTTTTGAGCTCATGTGTGATGCTTCTAATTATGCTGTGGGAGTGGTTCTAGCACAAAGGGTGGGCAAGGTTGCCCATGTCATTCATTATGCTTCCAGGACATTAGATGTTGCACAATCTAATTACACCACCACTGAAAAGGAACCGCTAGCTGTTGTTTTTGCACTTGATAAATTTAGGTCATATTTGCTAGGTTCTGTTGTGACGCCGGCAAGTGTACCGGGTCATCGCAAGTAATAAAAGAAACACGGTAAGTAATTACCGAGGTCGAACTCAGGGATTGGGCTACCAATTCAACTAATCCGCGGGAAATCCGATACGTTTGGTCAAGTTACAGAAGGTGGTTGAGAGAGAGAAGAGAGAATGGAATCGAAATTCAATTAACAATCTATTAAACTAATTAACTAAAAATCTGAAATTAAAATGTCCAAGGTCACAAATCCACCGACCCAATATGCATTCCCAAGTGATGATGTATTCCTCCCTAGGTTCAATTACAATGTCAACCGGGACCCCTAATTTCTCCTATATCCACTGTCGTGCTCAATAGGACGTATTCGACGATTGGATTAATTACTTACTAGGTCTCATAATCCTAATCTCGAATTTGGTTAATTCTTGTTCCCTATAAGGTTGCACTAATCTCCTAAATTCACTGTCGTGCTCATTATTCGATTAGTGATTCCAATCCAAGTTCTAAAACGCGAATCATCGTTCGGCCTCAAACACGTTTAACTAGTTAATCACGCAAAACATATGATCAACGCAATCAAATCAGAATTGGAAAACAAGAATTGAATTAAAGGAGAGAAAAACATACATCACATCGGATCTACACCGCCATGGGTGGCTTCATGGATCCCTCGGACGAAGGGATTAGTTCCTCATGCTCATAGACAAACACTCGGACATAATCACCATCGTAAAATAAAACAAAAGAAAAAGGGAGACGCAGCTCCAAAGAGAAACAAGGATTCGTAACCACTGATCTAAACTAGTGGAAAAACCTCCCTCCAAAACTGCTTTTTTAATTCTGATCTGAGACAGCCTTTAAATAAGGATTCTGTTTCTCGCCCACTCGCGGGGCGAGCTTACTCTCGCGATGCGAATTTTAGTTTGGCGCGCATTCAAATCTTGGATCTCGCGGGGCGAGCGTCTATTCGCGAGGCGAATTGCAGTTTTGGCTCCATCCTAAGTTTGAATGATCGCGTGGCGAATTGTGATTGGCGAGGCGAGTCTCCAAACCCTAATCTGTCACAGCCGTGATATTCATCACGGCTAGGCCGTGATGGTCTCTGTCTTCCAGGGTCTTCAGGATCTCGCGAGGCGAGACACCTCTCGCGGGGCGAGACTTCAATTCTAGGCTGTGACCTTCATCACGACTAGGCCGTGATTGTCTCCGACTTCCAGGTCTTCATGTTTCGCGGGGCGAGAATATTTTAGCGGGGCGATCCAGAAGTGATGACTTTTGCTGCTTTGTTGTCCTTCAGGCTCGCGGGGCGAGCATCCACTCGCGAGGCGAGTGTCTCCAGACTTGCAATTTCCACTGCTTTTTGACTTTCCTTGACTCCCGGAGCTTCACCTATTGACCTGAAAACACCAAAAGCAACCAAAAGCATAATTCTATCCAAAATAAGCTAAAAACTACACAATAGACGCAAAACGAGTCAAAGTCCAACTTAGGAACAAAACAAGGCAAATTTGGGAGAAAATGAGATTGAACTCGAATAATTTGCACAAAAACCACGGTCCATCTAGTTATAAAACTAGATAAGCCGAAGGCTTATCAAAACACCCCAAACTTAAACCTTGCTTGTCCCCAAGCAAGCTTAAAACTCAAAAAGGACTCAAGAATTGGCAAGCCTAAAGGAATCAATCGATTTCGCACAAATTTCATGCAATCAAAACAGTTTTTCTCCAATGATCTCCCCCCTTACATCAATGTAATCCCCGCATTCATTTACTCTAAACAATTGAGAATTTATCATTCATGCAATCATTAATCTAAGTTGAGGATCAAAGCTACACACACAAAAGGAAGATCACCAATTTCAAACAATTGCCTTCCTCACAAGGGTATGTAATATTTCACTCATTCACTCAAATTCGTCTAGGCTTTCAACTTTTTCACTCAATCTCACTTATCAAGAGCACTTCCCATGAATTTGATTTTTATCTCAAAAGTAGTTCCCACGTAAACATGTATGCAACATCATCAGGTCTTTTAAAGGTTGTAATGGGGCCTGGCTCAGGGTAGGATATACAAGGATACTAGGCTTAAGTCCCTAGGAACTAAGAGAGCATGAGAATTTGACATATATTCCACTCTAATTCCTTTTTCCATTTTTCTTTTTGCCTCGGGTGACTATGCCTTTTCCTTGCTAATCTTTTTATTCTGCCCCTTTTCCTTTGGCAATATATATATATATATATATATATATATATATATATATATATTCTTTTTCTTTTTCTTTTTTTTTGCCTTGGGTTTCAACCTTTATTTTTCTTTTTCTCACCCCCAATATGACATATCTCCTTGTAGCCACCCCAAACTTAGTTCCTCACAACCATTCTCTTGCTCACGTCCATGCTCTCCTAATCCTAAGATCGGGTTAACATGGTTTTTTCAGATTTTCGGCTTGTAATATAGGGTTATCAAGAAACAATAGGCTAATTAGGCTCAATGTGGCTAACTAGGGAACATGCATTCGGGATGGTTCTTTTTAGGCCAAGTAGTTATTCAAAGAAAATTGCCTAAATCATTTGATGCAACACATAAACATGCAAACCATATAGAGATTCAAGCAAATTCGGGAAAGTGCAACTTAACAGTGATTCACACATTCAAAAACAGAGTTGGAGGCTCAAATCCTCACCTGGACATTTTGCAAATTGTTTGACCGAGATACGATTCCTAGTGTGTGCACCCCCCTCACCCCAAACTTATCATAAATCAAGTAATCACAATAAAATTCTCAAAGTTCAGTTTTCAATTTTTAGGTGGGGATCAACTTTCTATTTTCAGAACCTAGGGGGAAATCATCAATGGTCAAATAATTCATGCAATCAATCTATGCTCAATTTAATTCAAATCCAACAAGCTTGCCGACACAACATTCATACAACAACTCTTGATCTTCTCAAATTATTCAAGAGTGACAAACAAAGCAAAAACAAAAATAAAAACAAAACAAAAGTTAGGAGAAGAGAGGGATACCTAGCTTGGGTTGCCTCCCAAGTAG